>OZ005659.1:253070945-254488945 GCA_963930645.1 Salticus scenicus | reverse complement strand
ATAAGTCTATGTATCAGCCGAACTCATGAGTTAAAGAAGTATTATATATCTTGATAAAACTAACTTGGTGGCCGGCGAAAAACGAGAGTGCGACAGTTTAACTGGTGACGAAGAAAGAGTGTCCGAAAAGTTGACGGCGAAGAAAAAGCGTCATGTTTAACAGTATAGCACCATCCGACAGCTTCGTTGGTGGAGAAGAGTGATCTAAAAAATATTACAAATACAAAATAGTTTTATTTACGTGCACAATATTGCAGAATCTTTTTATTACAGAGTTTAAAATGTTACATTTTATTAAATTCATCAATTATCAAAATCTGTAATCTACAAATTTTAGCACAAATTACAGCATGTTTGAAAACATTCAAAATTCTGTAAACAGTAATCCATTCAATTGTACATATACAGTTTGACAAGAAATACCTTGGACGAAGTTTCAAACGAAATATCTGTAACTACCACTAAAGTTATAAACTTATTTCCTTAGGTATTGATCCTAGAAAGCGACTAAACAGGTGTAAGTAAGTTAGTTGTGATAACCATTACGGTTAACAAATGACTTGCCATACTTGAATTACATATCAATAAGGAAAGAAACAATGTGAAATTGTTCAACTATTGAAAGTGCCTAAGCAGACGGTTTCACACACAATCTAAATGTTTAAAGAACTCGAACATGATAGTGACAGGCCAGGAAGAGGAAGAAAGCACACAGTTAACACATCAAGAAACCGTAAAGTTATCAACAGTTTTTAGCACAAAATACGGCATTTTTGAAAACACTTAAAATTTTATTCGTTAAAGGTTAAACTGGGACTTCTTATCTACAAACTTCTGAGCGCAAAACTGCTGAGATACTGGCGGGGCTATATTATATGAATCTGATGCTTTCACGATAAATCATGATTAAACTATGTTAACGATGTGTATGTTCATTAAAAGCTTTATAGAAACAAATTTATACATAAATTTTATATAAGGAAAATAAAATGTACCCATACCTGTTTTGTTGTGGCATCCGAACAGTTTCTGCAAGTCCACAGTTAAAATATTAAATGATTCATAACAAGTATTTTACATACCACCTAAAATATGAAAAGGAGAAACAGCTTAAATCAATTAAAATAATATTTCAGGGAATCATTTATCAGAAACTTAATATTGCCTAAATTATCCATGTTTCAAAACATAAGGAGACATTTTAAAACAAGTTAAAATACTGAAAAATTACCCATTATATATATATATATATATATATATAAATGGCTCAATTCTGCTTATTGAACATGAATTTATTTATACAACTGTCAATTACTTAATGTAAGACAAATCGTTTAAAAAAAAAAAAAAAAATTGTTTAACATTTTTCGTCATTGTTTAATTTTATGCTATTGCACTCCATATAATTTTAGACATAGATCATAATGATAAAGAATTTTTAGTTGTGTCCCTGTAAAAATATGCAAGGTCTTAAAAAATGTAAGAGCGTACATCGAAAACTATGCACTTAAGAAGTTGACATGTGTATAAATTTTCAATTCAAACAAATTAAGCATTTAGCCGATACTGAACTTTCATTATGCCCTGCCAGTCCAAATCGTTTTATATAGAATTTTTCTTTGTGTCTCTTTAAAAGAAACCATAAATCCTGGATTCACCGAAATCAACAGGGTTCATGCAGTGATGACCTACAACACGCATATTAACCCTCAGCTCATTCGAACAAATTGTTTAGGAGCTATCATGTTCCCTCTTACAAACACACACATCCTCGTAAAAATAGCAAAACGTAACTCAGGTCACCTTAAATCGTACAGGAACACTAACATCTGAAAATCTGATTTTTGACATGATTACAAAACTTTACTTAAATACATATGTTCGGAAAGCAAAAATGTGAGAGTGATAGAATTTCGCAAAATAATGTTTCTAAGTTTCTGGGCGTAAGAAATTTTATTATCATTTGACAAAATAAAAGCTTGGCTTGAAAATAAATAAAAGTTGTTTTGATGCTATTTTTACTGTCTTCTATGTGCAAAAAATTAAAAAGAAACATTGTTTTTCAAATACCTGGAACTAAGATACGGAAGTAGGAACATTTTTAATAAAAAAAAATTTCGAATATTTAAAGCTAGTTAGCTAGCTTAAGGCTGAGTGACTAATTTAGGGTGCTAGGCCAAAAGATGCAGTGTTCCCCGCGGGAGTTCTTTCTAAAGGGTTTTTATCTATATGTAAGGTTTTGGGAAAAAAGAAAATTCCTAACGGCTACGTCGATGAGTTCGACCTGGAACTGAACCCAATGCTTCTTATCTACAAGCGTTTGAGAGCAGAACATTTTTATGAGCTATATTTTATGATTAATACAACATGATAAATCATGATTGAACTATATATCGGCGATATAATGTTAATCAAATGCTGATAAAAACAAAATAAATACATAATCTTTTTTAAGGAAAATAAATTGTACGCATACCTGTTTTGTGATAGCATCCGGTAAATTTCTGCAAGTGCACAACTTAACATCAATGGACACAAATACCTTTCATACCACCTAAAATTGGGGGGGGGGGGGAAGGAAAGAAAAGAAAACTTAGCTTTAATCAATTAAAATATTTGAGAGAATCATTTATCAGAAACTTAATATTGCCTAAATTACCTATATTTCAAACAACAAGAAGACATTTTAAAGTAAAAAGAAAATTACCTATCAATTACGTTCAAGAATTACACAAATTGCAGTACAGAGAATTTCAAATTATATATAAGCTGATGTATTATCCGAAAAAATTGTCACACTCTAGAAGTAGCAGTATATATCATGATAAAGAAACTAGCTTGATGGAGTGTCCAATAGCTCGTTTACAGCAAAGAAAACACGTCCGACTGCTTAACAGTGAAGCACCATCCCACAGCTTCCTTGGCGGCGAAAAATGATCTAAAAAAAATTAATTATAAATTGCAAAATAGTTTTATTTACGTGCACAAATTGCAAAATTTATTTATTACAGAGAGTAAAATAGGTTTCTTTTATTAATTCATCAATTAATAAACTTTGTAATCTACAGTTTTTAGCACAAATTACGGCATTTTTGAAACACTTAAAATTTTGTTCGTTGAAGGTTAAGCTTAAACAAAATTAGAAAAAATAACTGCATGCTAATTTTTATTTTCAAAATTTCGAAATTTTCGTCAGAGAAGGAATCGGAGCTTCGGAAGCTCATTTAAAAATAAGCTTTCGGTGGTGGGGAATGTTCATGCCAAGTTCAAATGTTTACATTTGATATCTAATGTCGGATGACCTCCGTGGTTGTCTTTTTAAAAAGTTTTAGCCCATATTTTCGCGAGGAAAATGTTTTTAAAGGATTTATGTACGTGCAACATAAATAATAAATAAAGTAAAGCAACCAAGCACATTGGCTGCTAATAGAATAAAAGATTTTTACATTTCCTACTTACCAAACTACTGTTTATTTTAACATTTAAGTCAGCTGTGAGGGGTAAATATGAGTGAATCGAAATGTCTATCCCTATTGCTTATTAAAAGTTTTCATCAAATTAAAAAAATAATTATGTAACATAAAATTTATACGGATATAAAAATATATAAAGAATGTATTGTTGAAAAAAAGATTTTGAACATTTTACATAAATTTATTAACGACAAACAAACAAACAACAACAACAAAAAAAATCAGAATAATAATCAAAAATTTGAAGATAATTAGTTTATCAAATCTAGAAAAACTAATGTATAAAATTTCTCTCTTGTAGAAGACCGATTAGGAAGCAAAATTAATTTGAATATATAAAAAACGAATAACCTGGTGAATAATTAGTAAACCATAATTACGATACACATATTTTATAGGGGAAGGTGGGGTAACTCGGACTTCTTGATATTTTCCCTTTTAATTTTATAATTATTCGCCAAAACTAAATACAAATAGCTCAAATACAAATGCCTAAACAGACGGTTCCACACACAATCAAAATGTTTAAAGAACTCGTACATGATGGTGACAGGCCAGGAAGAGGAAGAAAGCGCACAGTTAACACATCAAGAAACCGGAAAGTTACCAAAAACCGAGTTCAACGAAATCCTAGGATTTCAATGAGAAAGGTTGCTAGAGAGATGAAGATCAACAGCGAAACCGCACGTTTGATGGCAAGAGTAGAGCTTGCTGTTCGCCCTTATAAAATGAAAGAGGCTCAAAAGCTAACAGCAGAGAACAAATGCACAAGACTTCAAAGGTGTAAAGAACTGTTAAAGCGGTCCGCAGGTGATCGAGGGCAAACGTTTGTCTTCACAGATGAGAAACTGTTCCCGATTGAACAAGCTCACAATAGCCATACTTATAGAATTTGGTCATCAGAAGCACCTGGACCTTCTTGCATTGTTGAACGGCGTCAACGACCCCAATCTGTAATGGTTTGGCGGTGAGATATGTGCTAGTGGGAAAACACCACTCGTTTTTGTTAATCAAGGGATAAAGATTAATCAACAAACATATGGCAAACTCATTTTGGAAGCTGTTGTCTTACCTTGGTCGCAAAAGTTCTTTGGAAACAAAAGATGGACCTTCCAGCAGGATTCCTTACCTGCACATAGAGCTAAAGGTACTCAAGATTGGTGCAAGACAAATTGGTGCCTGACTTCATTGGAGCTCAAGAATGGCCACCGTATTCCCCCGATTTGAAACGAATGGATTATTCTGTTTGGTCCATCTTGGAGACAAGGGTGCGTGCTAAACCTCATAAAGCTTTAACATCCCTAAGGAAATCTTTATGCAAGGAATGGGATAAAGTGTCAGTAAGTGACTTGCGGCCCATAGGCGAAAATTTTGTGACACGTTTAAAGCTCTGTGTTAAGGCTAAAATTAGCCACTTTGAAAGTTTGTATATTCATCAGACAAAATAATGTATTCATATTTACTGTGAAGTTTGGTCGTAATATTTTCATTAGCATTAAAGTTATAATGTATCATATGTGTGTCCAAGTTATTTCTTGCCACCCTGTATATATAACTTGTGCGCTTACAGCACTTGAAAAGTTTATATATATCTGTACTGACAAGTATAAATTATTTAAGTCCATATTCTTGATTTTTCAGGAGACGAAAAATAAAGTTAAACTAACTAAACACTAATTAGCAGAATTGATTAGGAAAAAGGGATTATGTTGGTTTATACGCTTTCTACCATTCAGTGACTGTCAACCTTCATTTAATAAAGGGAAAAAATTGAATTAAATATTTTATACCGAAGATTAAGGCTAAATTTCTGACTTTAATAATTTTTTACCAATGGATTTTCTCAAAGACTAAATGACACTGATTTAAATCCTTTATACCAATCGATAGAGAATATTTTTCTGAGCCTATCTAAGTACTTAATTCAAAATCGACGTTTTTGGACTTAAATCCTTTATACTTATCAGTACAGATATATTAGTTTTTTTTTTTTTTTTTTTTTTTTTTCCTTGCTTGTTTGCAGACACTCGTTCGTAAAAGGTTAAACTTGAACAAAATTAGAGAAAATAATTGCACGCTTATTTTTATTACAAAAATCTCTTGAGAAAAGAGGTCAGAGACTGTGAAGTTCAGTTAAAGAAAAGCTTTCAGAAATGGAAATGTTCATGCTAAGGCCAAATGTTTACATTTGATATCTTACGTGGAATGATCGCCGTGGTTGTATGTCATGAATTTCCTTACTTGTAACAATTTGAGTTCAATATAGTTTGCTTCTTCAATTAATGTAGAACCAGTAAATGTATAACTTTTTAAATTTTCAGGTGATAATTTCACAGACCCCCCCCCCCCCCCCAACTCGCACGATCATGCGGGTACCTTTTATGTTCTAGAGGGGAAACAATTTTTTTTTCTTTAGTGTCATAGGGACCAGTATAGAGTAAAAATACAGAAGAATACAGTATTTTAAGGTAAAAATGTTTCGGGTCGAAAAAGGATTATTAAATGTTAGTAAAAAGGATCCAAGAATGCCTTTCAACCTTTTCAAATATTGCAAAATTGTTCACTTGCTCAATTTCCACCGAGTACCTATCTGTGTGCCCAATACTTAAAAAGCTATACATCAGTTAAACTTCCTTTTTCACCATGTTATACAAGGAGATTTTTATTGCTTCGTTTTATAAGAATATTTCATCCAAAAATGAAGTTTTTTTAACTTCTGTTTTTGACTATGACGCTTTGAACATTTCGTTTTTAGCTTAGTAAGCAATTTTCTGTAAAAAGCAAATTTAAATATTTAGATTAGAAATTGAAACTTAGAGTAAATTATTTAAAATTTTTAAAGTAATTTTTTCAAAAAGATTGCTCACTAAGCTAATTTTTCTTAAGATGAGGATGTTCAGTCGATTTAGCTTCCTTAAAACACTTAACTTCCAATTTTTCATTAACCCTTTCATTCCCAACTTTTTCCCTCCATAAAACAATAAATCTTATATTTAGTCATAATTTTTTTTTAAACGTAATGTATATAAATATTTTTTTTAAAATAGGAGTTATAGCAGATTACGAATTAATATAGCTAACAAAGCAACTGATAGATGTTTTTTTATGTTTAATATAACCACTGATGCCATTAAAAATCATAACTTTTCAATAAATAAAAATATCAAAATTTTGGAGAAATACATATTGCAATTAATTAAAATACGTATTACAAACATTAAAGAATAAAATAAAAAATATTTCAAACAGTTAATTTACTTAAATTGCCCAAAACAGGAAACTGATTCCGATATTATCAGAATAGCGTAAAATATACTTTCAATTATCAACAAGTATAGTGAAATCATCTAAAATAGGTATTTTTCGCTGGGAAAATGTATATAGATTTTAATATTGATCATTTTGAATCAGCGGGAGTGTTAGATGATAAGAAAGAAAATCTGAAATGTTATGATTCCAATTGGAATCACGGGGAAGGAAAGGGTTAAGGAGGTACGAAATAGAATGCTTTGATAGTTTGAATTTCGTTTTAATAACGTTAAATTATTTAAAACGTAAACTGATACGTTAAATTGTTTTGCTAATCTATGACAGTCACGCGGAATAAGAACAGGAGACTTGGCGTTGGAATATTAAAACCCGAATAAACTACTACGTCAGAAACGCCAAAGAAAATTATTGGAAATGCATACAGCTGTGTATGCACACAACTGATGCGGTATGATATCAATTGTAATTCTTAAGGGTTTTAAGAGTCCCCAGGAGTCAGGTACCTTCCTTTCTTCTTCTCCATGTAATCCAATGGGATTTTTGCTGCTTTGTATTTTTCGGATATCTCTTTCAAAAATAAAGTTTTTCAAATTCTGTTTTTTGAATTCCACTCTTTAAATATGCCACTTTTTTTCTTACTAAGCAATTTTTTAAAAAATACAATTTAAATATTTCTTTTTAAGATTGAAAATTATATCCTTAAGTTTGCTTAATGAAATGAAATATTGAAATTTATTTGTAAAAAAAAAAAATGCTTAGTAAGAAAAAAAAGTGGCATGTTCAAAGAATGCAATTAAAAAAACAGAATTCAAGAAACTTTATTTTTGAGCGAGATATCCGGAAAATACAAAGCAACAAAAATCCCATTGGATTACATGGGGAAGAGAAAGGAAGGTATCTGACTACTGGGGACTCTTAAGAAATAATAGGGAAAAATCAAGTCTTTATAACTAATAAGATTATTAAATTACATTGCTCTGCATAAAACCACCCACTGTTTTGCCGGATGCCCTCTTTTTGTCACTGGTAATTTTATAGCTATGAATTTAAATTGGATGGGACGGGGGAGATTATTTTAACTCTTAAATAGCTTCTGAGGGGCTAAAGAGATTAAAACCTCTAAAACCCGAACATTTGTAGCAAGGAGGTAATCGAAAGTGTGGGGGGGGGGGGGGATACTACTGAAATTATATCTACTAGTATTATTTATTACGCATTTTCTTTTTTGCTTTTAAGTATTAAAAAAACATTTTTTAAACTTCCAAATTAAATTCATGGCTATAAAATTACCAACCAGTGATATAAATTACGGGAAGAGGGTGCCCTGAGAAAATGTACTGTTCGTGTGTCATATTTGGATTTAAAAACCATAAAAATCAGGAATGGTATCAGTTTTTTTTTTTTTTTTTTTTTTTTAAGCACAGTGTTATTTCTTAAAAAAAAAAAAAAAACTAAAACTAATATATATTTTAAAATTTTACTACGAAAACATTAGTGGAAATTTCTAGTTTAAAATTTACATTTTTCTACATGGGCACGCCAAATATTTTTTATATATTATCGTCGACAGTTCAAATACGATAATTTGAAGAGAAATTTTCAAGCACTATTCTACTTTTCACTTTTGAATATTTTCTGAATTATAATTTAAGCTTATGTAAATAACTGAAAAATACTGAATGCTTAGAATGACGAATGAAGTGTATTCATTTATTTATTTATTTTTAAGATTCAAACCAGATCATTTGAACTTCAATTTTCAAGAAACTTGTACACTAACAAGTTTTTGTTTTCGATGATAGAACTATTAAAATGAAATTCCTGTGAACCTAAATTGTTAATTTCTTCAAAATGAAATAAGTTGATTCCGTATTTTCATCAGCTTTTTAACCCTTAAATGCATAAATTTTTAATAAATAAAATTTGAAATCACCCGGGAAATGGGTGTAGTTAATGGGAAAATACAAAACACATAGGACTCACTTTAGGTTTAGTAACATTATGTAGAACTGATTTTACAAATTAGTGTATTATTATTAACAAATAATTAGTGTATTTTACAAATTAGTGTATTATTACACTACAGAAAAAGTTGCACATTTCTTCGACAAATTTATCAGTATGAAAAAAAAAAATTTCGTTACTCTTTCCTTGTTTATTCCCGGAAAGAGTTTTTCCGGTATATTTTTATTACTTTTTTGTATTAATAATCATAATTCGTAACACCCGCCGATATAAAATTGTACTTTGATAGCGCGCTAACCATAAAAATTGTCACATATAAAGAGATAATCTATCAAGGATTCTAGTTGCATTCGGTGTTGGTGTTTGGGAATAAGGCCAATTGACTACTCTAAGATCCTAGGCTTGAGGGAGAGTGCCTTCCATGGTGGTCTTTCTAATGGATCCTAGCCCGTATTTACGAAAATTTCTGAGAAAACCACGGAAAACTCCGAAAGGCTAGGCCGACGAGTGCGACCCAGGATCGAACCTGGCACATCACGTCTACCAGCTTTGAGCGCAGAACCGCTAGATCACTGGTGGGCTTCTAGTTAAATTCGGAAACGACAAAATAGTTATGGTAAAATTAAAAACACTGCGTAAAATTTGCTACATAAAGGGATATGAGGTTTTAAACATACGATGCATATCTACATCGCCATGCTACTTAAAATATGAGAAATTTTGGATCTTACAACGGTATTTATTTAATAAGCATATTGTAAGTTTAGATGCCGGACTGGATGGATGGTTTTTACGTCGCAATAGTGCTGCGCAGATGGGCAATTGGCGACGGTCTGGAACATACCCCTAGAGGTGGTCCGGAGACATGCCATCACAATTTTGATCCACCACGGAAGGAATGGCTCTCCCGCTTCGGTGACCCTCAGAGGTATAATTTTTGATGGGAAAATGGAGGACATTGCGGCCACGACAAATTTTACGTGCACCAGCCACTATTAGTGTACACGACTGTCTTTGGCCGGCTCGAGTACCGAACCGGCAATCTTCCAATTACGAGGCTGGAGATGCCGAACTGACGTCAGTTGAAATGTACAGTCGGGGAAAAAAAAACGCAACACTCAACGTAACTTCGTTGCTAATTGGTGTAAAAAAAATGTAGTAGGTATCATTCGACGGGGAATTGTGAGTAGTTTCAGAAAATGAACTGAAATTTTGAATTGGGTGTCGTCTACATATTAAAACGCGCACCAACTTTGATTTTTTCAATGGTACTGCCCCATTTTTTTTTTTAAATATATATATATATATTTGAATTCCTGAGATCGCGACAACGCGAAAAAGTATATTGGTTGTATATTTTACTTTTTTTTTTCACAGAGTTATAAGCGTTCAAAGTTTGAAGGTGCTAATGTTAAATTCATATTTCAAACTTCTATTAATATCTTCACAAAAAATAACTTGATCGATATAATTTTTTTTTTTACGAGATACAGTGAAGAAACCCAAACATAATCCATCATTACTTTTGGTTCTGAAAAATATTAATTCTGAAAAATATTAATAAATTCATATTCATAAAAATTATGAATTATGACCTATATTAATTTTTACATAAAATGAATCCTAATGCTGAAAAATATGGGTGTGCAAATTTGCAGCTCATTCCAATTATTAGTTTCCGAGATATAAATAAATCTTTCTTTTGGAGTGCTTTAGGGAGCCATCTCATAAAGTTTTGCATGAGATAACGAATCAAATCTTAAAAAATAAACAAAATTAAACAAAATACTTTATTTTTTATTTACGTGTCAAATTATATAACAATAACGTCAAACGCAAAGAAATGAAACAAAAATGATGATTTTTAGACATTACTGTTAGCATCAAGAATTCCTGTTTTCTAAAGAATACAAGCACCGCCTTTATCGTTCTTCAAAACAAAACAATGCAGAAAAGGAAAGTAAATGTGACATTGAGTATTCGTGTTAAACCCCTTATTTTATGTTGCACATGGTTTATTTACTTCATCGATTAATTGGTGATAAATTTTGAATCTTTTAAACGAATACTAAAAGAAAAAAAATTAACTAATTAGGCGGGATTTACTGTTTTAAATAGAAAAATAGGTTTAATGTGAAATTGCCAAATATAAAAAACGAATGGAATTGGAATGCAAGACAGACTTGTAAAATCGTTTCTTAACTACCGTCATAGTTAAAAAAGGCTTAATCATTTGCTTCATATATTGCTTTATTTTATTTATTTACTTATTTATTTATTTTGTAGGGGGGAGGAATATTATTTTAAGGACACTTTAGTCTTTAAAATTTTATTAATATATTTTCTTTATACATTTTTAAAAACAAACTTTTATAAATATATTTTAACACTTTTTGCGACCACAGGTTTTTGTCTTTTTGACAGTAAGACCCGCCTACGGTCGTTATACTCTCAATATAAAATATTTCAGAACAAATTTTCTGTATTCACAATTATATTACAAATGGATGTATGTACATTATAATTATATTCTTTCTAATCAATATATTTCTATCCATAGTATATTTTATTGCAAAAATATGAACACTGGGTACACACCTAAAAAATATGTAACACACAAATTACGAAAGAAACGCCCACTGACAGAGTTACAGATTTTCAAATGACGTGAATCTACGACAGCAGTCGCGAAAGGGTTAATTAAGAAATTATATTTTCATAGAAATTATAAAACGAATCGTACAGTTCCAATGAGTTCAAAAGACTCAAAACTGGTAAATGCGATTAAAATTGTTCAATATTTACTTCATGAACCTTTACAATAATTTACCCTAAAAGTTTTAGTTTATGCGTTGTTGTATATATATATATATATATATATATATATATATATATATATATTATTTCATTTCGTATATTATGTTACACCTACGAAAGAAAATTTAAGCTTTATTGGTGATCAGTACAGCCATAATAGACACTTTTGCTTAAAAAACATTGCACTTTTTTCAAAGAGTACTGTATAGACCAATCGCAAGTGTAATGTATTTAAATAGACCTAAAATAATCTAAAAAAGTACTGAAGTATATAAATCTAAAAAATTGAATTCAGGATAATTAAGAAATTGGAAAGGAGGGAACGTTTCATTAATTTTTATAATTATTTTTTTCTTGAAAGATTTCCGGTGTGAAACATTAAAATTTTGTCTATTTCTTGTAGGATCTTAATTTTATTTTTCTACATTTACAGATAACCCCCTAACACATTTTTGATTATAACTCTATAAATACTAAAGATAAAGTATACAAACAGTATACTTTTCCGCACTGCCAAAATTGGATGTTACTATTGAAAAAATCAAAGTTGGCGCTCATTTCAATATATATAGATGACCCCTAATTAAAAATTTGACGACATATTCAGAAAGTGCTTTTAATTTCCTGTTGAATTATGTCTATTAGGTGTTCCTGCGTCAATTAATAACGAAATTACAGCGGGTGTTGCGTTTTTTTTTTTTCCCCGACTGTACTTCAAAGAACTGCCAATTGTAGAAAATAAAAAATCTAGACTTTTGTGTGAACCTTTAAACGAATCGTAAATTATTTCATATTATTGTTTATATAGAGCAAACTTTTTGCTTTGAATTTGTTTAATACAGTCTAAATATGATAAAACGGTCTAAATATGTTAAACGTACCAAAAATAATTACGTCTATAGGCGAAATGTTTGAATAATAATATATATTCTCGGACATTTTTTTCGATTTCAATAAAAAGTTGCAAGAGACATCCCCATATGATAAAATTAAGAATATCGAGTTGTGCTTTCTATTTTTCTTTGAATTATATGTTATGCCGCTACACAAAAACAGCTAAAATTCTTTGGATTCGATAAATCTCAATAACATGAAATGTCAAACTCAAAAGTTTGTTGCCAAAAAGCAAATTCTCTAGTAAGTCAGTCTCAGTTTCTGATAAATATTAAAAGAATTACATATGAAAGTTTTAACACTATTTTTTTTAAGGATTTGAAACAGCTTCTTAGAGTTTAGAAATATTTATTAGTAGTTTTTAATAAAACATGTAAATTTTGTAAATAATTGGCATAGCACAGCTTCCAATCATGACTTAACACACATTAAAGTCAGAATATTTAAAACAAGAATCTTACCAGGTTCAACAGTACCAGGATTGTTATTGAAATACGTTGGAGTAACTTAACAACGTTGTTTGCAGTGTATTTTTATAGATGTTAGACGAGTTCAGAAGGACCAACTACGAGCTAGACATACTAAAAGGGAAAAAGTGCAATTAGAAAAAAAAAATTAAATAACAAGAAAGTGAATGAAAATTCATTAATGTTAAATTTAATATTTGGTGAAATGTGCATTGTTTTTACAATGCTGCATTTGAGCTTACTTAATATAGTCTCATGAATAACTTTAGTACGAAGCAATAGTTTAATTGTATTGTAGTCCATCTAAGTTTATTATTTATATTTTTCTTATATAAAAAAATACTTTATATTTTTTGAAGACTGCTGATTACAAAAAATAAAGTTATCAAAGTATATAAAAAATATATAGAATTTTTAATAGTATTTTTCGATAATACCAACAGTTATAAGAATATTATTCAAATACACACAGACTTTAAACTCAGATTTTTTTAAGATAAGCAAATTAATTATTTTCGTATGTAAAGGGCATCATTTCTTTATCTACTTCACGAATTCCTCCTTAACATAATACATCAACGTAAAAAGGAAAGAAGTTTAAAAAAAAAAAGTTATAAATGAAATTTAATTTAACAATAATATCATTAATATAGATTTTTTTAGCATTTAGAACTGTCAAGTGCGACGGGTTTGTATATAGTTGAGTAACTTCTATTCCACATCAATTTCCATCCTGATCTGCATCTAATGCCTTACGAGATATTGAGAATCGTATAGCTCTAAAGAAATGGAAGAATTTAAGTCCTTCTCTTATTCCTGATAAACCAAGACGTAAGGCAGTTGCGACTTTCCGCCTATCTAAAGGACATGACTGCCTTGCCGCTCATTTGAACCGCATAGGTATCTTAAACGACCCTACTTGCCCACTTTGTGATTCTGGAAAAGTAATGGACAGGGACCATCTGTCCCGTTGTAGGGCTCTTCGATGTTCTACAGAAGAGTCGAGATATTGGGAGGCAAGATCGCTCCTTAGGCAATGACTTCGGTGTTTTGTTTTATGTTATATTGTCTACAATTTGTTTTGTAACTTTATAGTCCTCTGAAACTTTTGCCTAGCCATTGGGGAAAAAATAGAACTGTTTACATTATTATTTTTTTTATTTTATTTAAAACACTGTAAGAATTTATATAAATATTATTTTTATACCATAACGAAAAATCATGTTGTCTGCATTGTTTATTAACAATTTCGAAATGTAGGCACTCGTTGTATGATATAAACCTTAATGTTCTTTGCTTACGTCATCACACAACAGTAGAAAGGAAGACATAAATCAAGATATATAGAATAAATAAATTTATATTAACTTTCAAAAATTGTTGGAAAATCTTAAAAATGCATAATGCAAACGGAAATACAGCCCTTAATATATCTCAATATTTTAGTACAGCCCTATCAATCAGAAGGTTAAGCGTATTATATTCTATTATATATATATACATATATATATATATATATAATGTATATTTAAGTATGATTTTTGCATTAGAAAGATATTTAAATGTGATTTATAAGAATCTCACTCTTAAATCACAATGCGTTGGCATTTTTTAAGTACCCCTGTACATGGTCCAGTTTACCTGACCTATCATAACCATTTTAAATAGGAAAAATTGCATAAAGAACTTGAATATTATGCAACCTTTTTAAGAAATTCATAATTTATTTATGGAAAGTTGAGACGGCCAGTGAGACAGGTGAGAGTCGAACAGATAAACACACTAATTCAAAACATATTTACACTTAAAAAATGTTAAATGCTGATTAATACGAAAATGCAATTCCAGCAAATTTTCAATAAGAGGCCTTAATACAATTCAATATTTCTGGTTGGCCCAGTACATACACACACACACACACACACACACACACACACACACACACACACACACACACACACACACACACACACACACATATATATATATATATATATATATATATATATATATATATATATATATATATATATATATATTTATTTATTTATTTAGAGCAATCACGCTGAATTCGATTTCCTGAAGTTTTGTGCAAAATAATGTTATTAAAATAATATTTACAGAAATACCTCTCATAGAACCCAATGCTTTGGAATACTCCCGACTGTCCCTGAACACAAACCAGTCGCGATATTTACTCTGTGATTAAATGGAAATATCTGACAGAGAACTTGGATATTTGATATCATAACATTTCGAGAAATTCTATTAATATGTACGTTATTTAGAGCGCAGACAGGCAGACAAACCGAAGTCATTAACGCTTTTCAACTTTAGGGGAAATTATTAAAAATGGATATTTTAAATACTAGTTAGAAAAGAGCTGCACGTTATGCGATTAAACATTGACATTAAAGTCTGAACATTCAAAATGTAACCAAACCATGCTGAACAGATCAAGGGGTGTTAATGATATACACTGACTTAAAACGAAGCTTTTTTTAGGATGAGAATTTTCTCAATCAATCAAAAGACATCACTGCTATGACTAATTCAATTAGAAGTACACAAAACATGGTAACATCCTAGAAGGAAGAAGTGTTATTAGAAACAATAATTTGAAAATTAAAAAATATATATATATTTTTTTATTCTTAAGAATTAGTTACACCTTTTACTTTTTCATTTAAAACAGTGTAATAATTTGTATAAATTTTGTTTTAAAAATTTGATATTAAACATCACGTGCTTAAACACTGACAGTGAAGTGAGAACATTCAGTAAGAAGTCTTACCATCCTCATCAGGTCCAGGGATGTTATGCCTGTACACTGACTTAAAAACTCAGCAGTTTTGAAGTTTTCAAATTAATTGTTCAGCAGTAAAAGACATCATCGTTGTAGCAAGTACACCAGTCCCGCCATAAAATAAGATATCAACCTTAAATGATAAAAGTATTAATAGTAAACGTTAATTAGAAAAATTAAAATGTTAATACAGATTTTTAGAGTTTAGAACTATTTACATAATTTTTTATATAAAAGAGCATAAGGATTTGTTTATATATATCAGGGCGCGAAATTTCCGTTCTCCAGCTCACCATTGGCGAGTGGAAATTTTCTTTTCACTTTTAATGCTATGTTATCTCAGACAAAAAACTTTTGCTTCCTTGAAAATAATTTGTTTAAATAATTAAAAAAAATAATTTGCTATACGTAAATTTGTATAAAAAACTATAGATGAACATTTTGTGATGGGTAGAGATTATAAATCTTTAAATTGGAAATCTCAGTTGGAAGGTTGGAAATATTTTATATTTAGGAGATATTTAAGAGTAAAACACTGATGTTTTGAAGGGTGTATTTAAATAGTTTTTTAATCAAGAGTAATAACGATGGAATTTATGAACTGTCTACATATATATTAAAAAGCGTAATAATTTGTATAAATTTTGTTTTACAAAATTTGACTTTCAAAATCTTTTGTTTAAACACTGACAATAAAGTGGGAACATTTGATAAGAAGTCTTACCATATTTATCAGATCCAAAGATGTTATTCATATAGTCTGATAGAACTTTCAGCTCTTAATAGAATGAGAAAATTATTTTCAAAATTAAAAGACATTGCTGTTACTAGTTCACCTGGAACTACACAGAATCATGGAACATCCTAGAAGTAAAAGGTGTTATTAGAAAACAATTTGAAAATTTAAAAAATTAATATAGATTTTTATATTTAAGAACTGCTTACACCTTTTACTTTTTCATTTAAAACAGTGTAATAATTTGTATAAATTTTATTTCAAAAATTTGATATTAACCATCACGTGCTTAAACACTGACAGTGAAGTGAGAACATTCAGTAAGAAGTCTTACCATCCTCATCAGGTCCAGGGATGTTATGCCTGTACACGGACTTAAAAACTCAGCAATTTTGAAGTTTTCAAATTAATTTTTCAGCAGTAAAAAACATCATCGTTGTAGCAAATACACCAGTTCCGCCATAAAATAAGATATCAACCTTAAATGATAAAAGTATTAATAGTAAACGTTAATTAGAAAAATTAAAATGTTAATACAGATTTTTAGAGTTTAGAACTATTTACATAATTTTTTAAGCTATTGCATAGCTTTTATCGCGGGCTTTGAGCGCGGCGACCGAATCAAGAAATTCCTTAACGAAAATAAACCTAACACAGTTCGGCAGACTTCGGCAGACAGTCAGTTCGGCAGACTTCGGCACGGTGTTTGTGTGCGTGCGACTAGACGTATGCGTGTAGAGTAGCTGCTAACTGCTCATAACTGATTCTATCTCTTTTAGACACAATGCTAGGTGAGACAGCGTGCTTTTTGGCCGCTTGCACGAGTGAGTTCGAGCCCGCCACTAGTTGGACCTTAACTTGTATGTATATGGTACGACTGTACGAATCTCGCACGGATCGAGACGAGCTGCTCCGAAATCGGACGAATACGTAAGCAGCTGTTTGAGAGAAAGTATATAGGTGTATAGGTATCTATCATTTATGTACAACAGTGAATAGCTGTACGCGTAAAATTTGTGTATAAAGTGTTTTAAATATGAATAAAAAAAATGCATTTATTAATGAAGAAAGTGATGAAAAAATAGTTAAAGAAAATGAGTGAGTACTCTATATACATACATTTTATTATTATCGCAAATGCAGGTTTTTTTTTTTTTTTTTTTTTTTGAATTTATATATTATACTGCTATAAAAATAACCTAAATTTTTGATATTAAAATGAGCGATCTTAAAAGTAGACCCTCTTTTATACACACAAACACACACACACACACACACACACACACACACACACATATATAGTTTAAATTCTCAATTTAGATTCTCAATAATATATATATATATATATATATATATATATATATATATATATATATATATATATATATATATATATATATATATATATTCATTATGTATATAATAGAAACCATTAAACCAAGCACGTGTACTATTTAGTACCTTTGTTTTTTGAGTATAGGTAATACAATATTATGACTCCGAATATTGAAATAAATACTGCTTAGCGATGTTAATGTTAGGCGCTCATTTGTTGGAGATATTTGTGCGTGCTTATACAAACTTGTAAATTGCTACCATGACTATGTGTAGGCCATTTCTATTTCTCCGAATCCAAAATTGGACGAGGTAGAGCATTTTATTCATCGCACATTACTGGAGTACACTTAAGAAGGGTCGAAAATACTTGGTACAAATGGTAATAAATTTCCACATATCTTGGCTGGCGATTTCAACATCAAATTCGCTGATAAAAAATCAGAGCGGTTGACAACTTTTCTTTCGGAAAAATTGAATTTGAAAATGAATAATGATCCACAAGAATCCACAACAAAATATGGGACTACCATTGACGCGGTATTTTCCAGATATTTAGAGGATATGAAATCTCAAACTTATGTTTCTTATTTCAGATACCATAAACCTATTGTTTCAATGATAAAAATTCCTGAATATCCTACATGTATTGTAAGATAATAAAAATATCTTAAACAATATTAACTTCTCATTTATTCAATAAAAGAAAAAAATTTGTTTTCTTATCGGTCACCACGCTCAAAAAGTGTAACTTGAATTAATATCAAAGAAAAAACTTGAATTAATATCAAAAGAAAAAAAAAATACTGCATAAATAAAATAAATAAATAAGTATAATTGCATAAGTTGATAAAAAATGCTATGCAATAGCTTTACCGCGGCAGTCCCCGAGTTCCACACGTATTTTTTTTTAATTTAAAACAGCATAATGATTTCTTTATATATATCAGGGCGCGAAATTTCTGTTCTCCAGCTCACGATTGGCGAGTGGAAATTTTCTTTTCACTTTTAATGCTATGTTATCTCAGACAAAAAACTTTTGCATCCTTGAGAATGATTTGTTAAAATAATTAAAAGAAAATAATTTGTAATGCGTAAATTTGTATAAGAAACTATAGATGAACGATTTGTGATGGGTACAGATTATAAATCTTTACACTGGAAATCTCAGTTGGAAGGTTGGAAATATTTTAAAT
Organism: Salticus scenicus; assembly: GCA_963930645.1. Lineage (NCBI taxonomy): Eukaryota > Metazoa > Arthropoda > Arachnida > Araneae > Salticidae > Salticus > Salticus scenicus. Next base: position 254,469,986 of record OZ005659.1, on the reverse strand, counting down.
TTAGGAGATATTTAAGAATAAAACAGTGATGTTTTGAAGGGTGTATTTAAATAGTTTTTAATCAAGAGTAATAACGATGGAATTAAATTTTTAATATTTGAAAAAAAAAATCATACCTAGCTTCAATAGTTTCAGGTTTTTCAATTGAACACATTGTGTGAACTTCTGTTATTTTCAATAGACTTAGCATCGGACACCATAATTTTCCATGTGAGCTAAATGGATGGAGATGGATGGATTTTTCATGCGTCCCTAAATGGATGGAGAATCTTTGTCGAGATGGTTTCATTTTACTTTGTTACTAACTCAGCTGAAAAATAAATAAATAAATAAACTTTAATTATAAAAAAATAATTTTAAAGAATAAAACATTGCATAAGCATTTGGATATAGCGTTCTGATCAAGAGATTGGAATTGAATTACACAAAAAATTTTAATTTCGGATAATAAGGAGAGTAAAAATAAAAATATGTGCCGAAAACATATCTAGATTTCAAGAAAAGATCGCACAAGTAACATTCTGCAATTTTATTATATTTTTTATTTTTATTTGTGTAGAAGTAGAAAAATGCGACAGCGTAGCAATTTTGCTAATCTCATCATTTCGTGTCTTTAATATATGTTGAAATTATTGAATAACGTGCCAAATTAACGAATGAAATAAAAATATACTTACCTAATATTTATAGTTCTTGCGAGGCAAGTCTCTCAGACTGAACCCTAAGAAGAAACAAAAATACATTAATATACAATATTGAAACAAACTGACTATTTCTTAAACAATCCTGTAATCATATGTAAAATTTTAGAATTTAGATTCATTGAAATAGATACGTGAAATCTACATTGCTTTCAACGGAATCATTATACCGGAAATTTTTTTAAAAATGTTTTCCGTTTATTTAATTTATTTTATTCGTCAAATATACATGTTACATACATGCTGTGGTGAAAATAATTCGTTTACTTTAATGTTTTTATATTTTTAATTTATTTTATTAATATTTTTAATTTTAATTATCAATAGAAGTTAATTATTGAGGATCAAAAACCTCATGGCGTAATTGATCGTAACATTACTAAACCTTTCTTGTTCTTTCGGTCAAGTGGTCAAATATATCCAAACTATTTTTCTTTTGTATAAGAGAAAAGAGGAATATACTCACACTAATTGCTAGAATGCTGTAAAAAGGAAAGATGAAGAACAAAATAACCATTTTAAAAAAGAAATATTTTTGCATCAAAATTCCATTTTTTATTGTTCATCTCAACACTAGTAAATACAAATTAAGCTTGACATAAAAATAGATTGATTTTTTTTTAATTTGAATAGGTAGCAATGTAAGCTGATAATCAACATTTTATTGTTATTAAGTAGGCACTCTGTCTCCAATCATAATAGGGACAAAGTCTTAAAAATAGAACATAAACAAACCTTTCTCACCCATGCTCCTCTCGAGTGCTGCTCAAACTCAACTGTATTTAAAATCGCCGTGATAACGGAAGGTGGGGTCAGAACATTACCCTATTGGTTCTCAGAATGGTGTGAGATGACATCATCGCTAGGAATGAAGAACCAAATTTTCTCCCGTGTGTGGATTGCAGTAAAGCAAACATTACAGGGTGAGTGGAGCCAGCTAAGAAGTACAATGCATTTAAGTGCAGAAAAACGATCTTATTTAAAATTTAGAAAGAAGTGATGTTTTTAACATCACACATGCCTCTTTAAAAATACTGGTCATAAGTCTGATTTAAAAATTAGAAATGTTCACAGCTATGACATGAATAATACCGTAAAATTTTACCGAAAACGAAGAAAGAAAAGAAATATGCAAAATATTCGAGAGAAAACACTAGTACTTACTTCCTGCTCCTTGCCTCGTTGTAGAAACATTTATTGGAGGTGGTGTCGACAACATCTCGAACTCGTTGCGGCGGCGGCGCCGGGGGTTTCTCCTCACTACTGGAGCTAACATAAAAATAAAAGAACGTTAGTACCTTTATTTGCAACGAGAGTTCAAGTAAAGAAATTAATACAAGTGTTTTTGACTAAACAAACAGAAAATATTAAGAAGATAGGCAGAAAATACTTCAACTCACCTACATTTGTGTTTTGCTTCTTTGTGGAAGGATAATATGGATACAACTAATAAAAACAAAAAACAAAAACAGGCTTAACAAAACAATTCTCGTTATTTACGAACAATTAATGTATTGTTAAAATTAACTACTGAAAGTTTAAAATTTGTAATGATTTCGCGTTTAAACATATTAAAAAAAAGGTATAAAATCACTTTTAATACACGTATATAAACTTTCTTTATTAAAATCAAACACAAAGTTTTTCGCTATTATTAATATAGCATCTTCAGGTGTTGTTAATTAACAGCAGAGTAGACAGCATTATATACTGGGGAAGTTCAATACAGTTACAGTTAAAAAAAAAATAAGTCTTGTAAATATCACGAGTCATTTAAGATCTTGCTGTGTAACCCCAGTGTGATGCCAAGTGATCTTAAATGACTCGTGATATTTGCAAGACTTATTTTTTAACTGTAACTGTTTTGAACTTCTCCAGTAGATAATGCTGTCTACTCTGCCGTTAATTAACAACACCTGAAGATGCTATTATAATAATAGCGAAAAGCTTTGTGTTTGATTTTAATAAAGAAATTTTATATACGTGTTTTAAAAGTGATTTTATACCTTTTTTTTCAATTAAATTATTGACAAACTGGATATAAAATAATTATGGAAAGATAGTTTGAGTTAAAAGTGTATACACATAATTAAAATAATCTTAAATTAATAAAACCATAAAATAAATTCCTGACGAAGCATGTAGGAACATTCTTCTAATAATTCGAATATTTTTTGCACAATGGGTGATAACAATAGAAATTTGTTATGATTTCGACATTTTCGCTTTCCATTTTCTAGGGCAATACTTAGCAAAATTGTTTTTAACTTCAGCCATGCAAAGTACATAACTTAGAGTTACAGTTTTGGTGATGGTGTATTCAGACATATATTAAAGGAAAGCAAAATAATTTTGTATTCAGTGTTTCTTGAATGGCTAAAAGTGACTCATAAATATTATATATATTAGAAAATATATAAAACTTTTTAAACTTTTTTTTTTTTTTTTTAACTTTTTTTAAAAATTGGGAAAACTAGAAAAAGTGAATCACAGAAAAGTGAATCACAGATACAAATCTTCTACCAGTGGAAATGCCTTGACAGCTGCCCAGACATTATTACTACTTAAGAGGATTTAACTTTTGACTTAACACCAGTGCAGGTTTCACATAAATGGTTATATTTCTATTTAATATTTATAACTATATTAGATTTCTTCATTAAAATGTATATTCGGGCACTAACTCAAGGTTTTTCACAGAAATTTTTCCGATTAAAAATCTTTAAATTGCATTTATTCAATTTGCATTCATTTATTTATTTATTATTATTAGGACTGAGGGCCTATTAGTCTCAATCTGGGATTTTGGCGTTGTCGTTTTCAATAGTTCGACCTTTGTCGAAATCATTTTTCGATAGTTGGACATTTATCGAAATCAAAAATTTATCGAAAATATAATTGAATAATTTGAAAGCGATGTTATAATTGGGAAGAAAAAAAAAAAACTAATAGTCCTCCGTCCTAAACTAAATTCTGCTTTTGCCAGAATTTCATCAAATTTTTTTTTTTTTTTTTTTTTTTTTTTTTTTTTTTTTTTAAGAAAAAAAAAAAAAAAAAATTTTATACAGTATCGTTACAAACGATATCGAAAAAGCTTTTTTTTTTTTTTTTTTTAATAATTTTGAATCAGGAAATAAAAAGTGCGCGAGGAATACGAAATAAAAATAAGTAAAAAAAAAATAATTTAATGATTTAAATTTTATATAAAACATGATCGCATTCTATCATAAAAAGTAGATGTAAAATTTAAAGTTTAATTTCTTTGGCAACAATTATAAATTAAAAAAAAATAATTTAATAAAAGTTTAGAAATTAGAATTTATATTATATATGTATGTATATATATATATATATATATATATATATATATATATATATATATATATTTTAATATAAAATTATGACCTTTAAAATGCTAAAATTTTTACAAATATTTCATAAAAGACTTTACATTTTTGAATGTTTAATAGAAAATACTTAAAAGAATTTGAGACGAAATTTGAAATTTGTTCATTACTTTTTGAAAAAATAATAAAAAGAGCATTTCTATGTAAAAATTGGCAAATAAAACATGATTTTCCTTATGGTTTTATTTTTAATATATATATATATATATATATATATATATATATATATATTTTCAAGGTATTGCAAAGTCTATCGTCTATTCTTTTAAGTAAAATCTATTAAATATCCAAAAGAAAATAAGTCTTCTGGTAAATATCTGTAAAATTTTTAGCATTTTGAAAATCATAAATTTATGAAAAAGTGCAAACTGCGAAAATGCACGATTGTAAATCTGTAATATGCATATTGATGTAAAAATTGACGTAAAATATGTATAATAATCTGTAATATGCATATTGATGTATAAAATTAACGTAAAATCTGTATAATGATCTGTAATATGTATATTGATGTATAAAGTTGATGACAAATATTACGATAAAAATGATTTATGATTGAAAAATGTTTCATTAGAAAAGAAAATATCTATAAAAATAAAAATATAAAAATTAATCAACAGTATTTAATTTAGTACGACAGGACAGCCTATATTTGCCTTTTAACACCCTTTCAAAATAGTAATAATAATAATAATAATAAATAAAGAATAGTAATAATAGAGGGCGCTCAGTAAAGCTCTTAAACACATATTCAAATAACGTATTGATTTTTAATTCCAAATAAATTAATAAAATTTGAATGCATTAATTGTATAGTATCTTCTGCTAATTGCTTAGTACTCATTTACTAAATATTTTAACTAGTAAAATGATCTTAACAATTTCGCATTTATTATTAATAATTAACAGTTTCAATTCCTAAAGAACAAAACATAATATTTAAAAAAAAAAAAAAAAAAAAAAAAACCTCTAAGCCAATTATTTGATATTTAAATTATACTGAATATTCATCACATATTAATTAATATTAATCCATCAGTTTCTCAAAAACATAATTAATATCAATATACTCATCTTATAAATCTGAAAATGACACACATTTCAAATAAATTTCACAGTTTTAGTCTAAAATTATCTGAAAACACTAGTCTAAATAATTAGGGTATATTCAGTCAAGACCCGCTGGCACTGTGGTCAGAGTGCTCAACTACGAACCCGAAGGTTGCGAGTTCGATGCTTGCTCATGGGAAGTGAACATATATATATATATATATATATAAGCTTTCATACATATATATATATATATATAAATAATAGATAACGTAATAAAATTTAATCTTAAAATTTAGCAATTAATAGAACTAAAACAATAACAGCACACTAAAATATAGAACTGAATTTAACATAGAGGAAAGAATGACACAAAAAGTTGCGATATAGATAAGGAACCAATGAGTTACCATATTAACTTAAAATACTTACGCCGACCTGAAGGATAATACAAAAGGACCATTAAACTTGTGAAAGAGAAAAAAGATAATAAAACACATAATCAATTGGATATAAATGCTTAAAATTAGAAATATACTTATCAAGGGGCGCATACTTCATAAAGCAGAGAAAGCTGCAATGATTTCGTAAAACGATATTGCTAATCATAGCAATTTATAATATATATATATATATATATATATATATATATATATATATATATATATATATAAGCTTTTATGGATTTCATAAAATATTTTAAGATAGAGTAAGAAATTAAATGGTAAAATTGGATATTGGCAGGCATTTTCGAAGTAAAACACTATAAATTGGTAACAACTGAAAATAGCAGATTGAAAGAAATAGTCCAGCCGTACTAATAAGGCATTGTTGCTTGAATATATGTATTTATTAAACAAACCAATTACAGTTTCATTTATAAATATTAAATGGAAGTAAAAGTTTTTATATGAAACCTTAATGGGAAACAAGTCAAAAGGACCAAAGTTGGCCAAAGTTTAATGAACTCTTCCCAGCGTCGTCTGCTCAATCATGTGATAGGGAAAAACAAAGAATAGAATTCAATTAAATAATTTTCTTAAGAACAAAAGTGTTAATATTAAATATAAAATAAAAGTAATATTGTGCATTTGTAAACAGTAGAATAATTGTATTTGTAAATTGGATAATTTTTTAAAAACACTTGTGTTTAATTATTTTAACCTGTATGAATTGATTTTTGTAACTGTTACATTAACTGATCTAGCAATGAATAATAGCTTGTTCTTGTTGAATGTTTATGGATTCTAATTTGAAATTTTAAAATGTTTCCAATTAAATTTAATTGCATGGTGTTACAACAAATTAATTAACTTAGTTACTGGTCTGAATGGCTTTACACCGTACGAACTTGCACTGTCAATGATTTAAGTACCAAAAATCAGAGTATTTAACATGTTATCCATGAACATCAACAACAAATAAACTAAATGATGATTGTAAATGTATACAGCAAACAAAAGCTGATGAATAATGATATAAAATGGATTAAAAATGATGTATAAAATGTAACACAGATTAAATATGATTGATCAAAAATAAGAATAGAAAATATGTTATTTCAGAAGTCGCTATAGATATAGGAGACTTCGGATTCTTGTTGGTTTTCACCTATCATGTGACCACTGACATCAGGTGGGAAGAGTCCATTGTTCTTTAAGCAGAAAATGCCAAATACACTCTATAACAAAAAAAAGTGACGTATCAAAAAGGAGTATTGCAAACTGGACACAAATTGACATGAATACAGATTTCGACGGAAAATGCAAAATTTTAAAGTTTGGCCGCCATCGAATGAGCAGTTGACGCTGCAGCGCATCTTCACTGCGCAATTGGCAGAACATTAAAAATGAGAAATTTTGATTCCAGGTCATAAATTCATTGAGAATTTCATACCGACTACTCAGAGACGTAACTACGCCTCGCATACATTTGCGCAAACAATATGCGCAGATGACAGCATTTGAGAGAGTTGTGTAGTTGGGCTCAAAGAAGGCAGTTGGTTTAATCTGCTAATTGTTTGGCAATTGGATAGGAGCGATGTCACTATTAGATGATATTGGCAGGGATGGGTGAGCCATGGCCGAATACAGCGTCAGGGAGGAAGCGGTCGGCCTAGAGAGAGGACAGAACGTGAGAACCGATCAATCTTCAGAGCGGTACTCAAAGCCCCAATTCATTATTATCATCGATCCTACGTGATACTGGTACTTAAGTGACTTCAAAGACCATTAATAGGCGGTTCAGAGAAATGGGGTTGAGCTCAAGGAGCTCCTTGTGCGGTGCGGACTACTATTAAACTTTGTACACCGACAAGCACGTTTGAATGATTATCAGGATCGTTCGAACTGGAATGTCACTGAAGGGAGTAGAATTGCCTTCAGTGATGAGTCCCACTCCGATTTGAGTCCCGATGACCAGCGAAGACGCGTCTGGAGACACCCCACAAAAAGGGGGGATTGCAACCCGACTGTTGCCAGCTATACGGCCTGAGAACCAGGAGTGATTGCATGGAGTGTCATTTCATTTCATAGCAGGACCCTTTGGTTGTCATCTATGGCATCGTTACAGCACTGCGGTACGTCGACGACATTTTACGTCCCGTTGTGCTTCCGTTCATATCACGCAATCCTGTCTTTATAATTCAGCATGATAATGCCCACCCGCGAACAGAAGTAGTTTCTACTGCTTGTTTTCCTGCTTGCCTAACATTATTTTGGTCAGTAAAGTCACCGAATCTCTCTCCTACCGAAGACGTCTGGAGCATCATGAAAAGGGTCCTACAACCAGCTCGGGATTTTCAAATCTAACGCACCAACTGGAAAGAATGTGAAATGATATCTCGCAGGAGCATATCTGCCAAATTTATCAATTAATGCCAAGCCGAATAACTGCTTACATAATGGTCAGATGTGGATCAATGCGTTATTGATTTGTTGACTTTTGTGAGGCTTCTCTTGATTAAACCATTTAAATTTCCTGAAACTGTAATAACTTTTTTTCCTCGCATGCGCATCACAACTGTCAATTTTCGTCTCATTTGGATAACTCCTTCTTGGTGCGTTGATTTTTTTGTTATAGAGTATATTTCAGCAAACGGGTAGTACTTCGGTGAACTTTTCACCAAATATTGAGCAAAATTGTGCCTTTTTGAAATCAATAGGACATACTTAGGAGATTGTCTAAAATTGGAATGCCATTAAACCAGCAGTTTTAGTATAGGGGTATGTAAACAGGATCAGTTTAATTTAAACTGCACATAGTAGTTAAGATTCTAAACTATTTATAGTTATACTTACATCTACTTCATCAATTTTTCTTTTTCTTGCAGAAGCAGCACCAGGTAAATTTACGTTTGACACGCTGGGTGAACTTACATGCACTGGAGGATATACTGGACGCGCAGGAGGTTGTGATGGCAAGACTAAGCCAGATATGTCTAAAGAGGCCTGAAATGAGTGACCATTAAGTATTTTGTAACAATATACATTGCGAGAAGAGCTTGATATCATTTAATTTTTTTTTAGTGCAACATTCTTTCCCCTTGCATTAACAGACTTTTTTATTTTTGCATTTATTGTGTTCGGTTGATATCAGCCCTAATCAAAAAATTAACAAATGTTCAGAGGATGTTTAAACATATCATAATTAAGTATTCATAACTTAATTTGTCAATTTAAAATCTAAATTTAAACTTGTGTATTGTGGCCATAACAACACTTTCTTCTACAATTTTTTATATATCAGCGCCATCCACCAGTTAATATGAATGAAAATTTAATCAATAAAACTTCTCACAATAAAGATTTTGCATATGTGTTTTGGTGCAATTTTATTCAATAAACGCTGTGGTAGTCATATGGAAAATCTGAGAATGTGATTAAAAGTAGCACCACTTTGTCTACTGATATATACTCAAATTAAGATAACATTAATATTCATAATAGTCATCTCACTTTTGAAATTTGGTGAATTTATTGCTTCTAAAAAATGAGATTTAATTTTTCCGTCAACTGAGAAAACTGGAGCTTAGCAGCAACACCTGTCGATTGATATGCACCCATATCAAATCAGCATCTTTTTTCACTATAGATAGATCTCTCAAATTTTAAGTTTAGTGCAATTATACACTCAAGTAAAATTTAGTAGGAAAAATAAAAGGGACAAATGAAGAGGATCCTAACAACCGAAATGCATTGTGTAATGCTCATTTTAAAACAGTCTAAGTCAAAACATACCTGTAGGATCTCTATTGGATATTTCCTGGAGAAAAGGACAAAAACAATTCATTCAAATCAATAAAAAGAAAGACTTTCATTATACGCCAAAATTCAGTTATTTGTGAACTTTTCAATTGAAGAAAATAAATATTTTTTTACAAGATGAGACAGATGAATATATTGTGACAAGAAACATTGTCTTTTAGATATTTACAGCTATTTCTACAAGGGATAAGTAAAACTTCTAGAAAAAAGTGAGGAAACGGAAGTTTTATATCGTTTTTTCCTGTCTCATTGGGTAAAAGTGTCCAACTTAGGACAGTATTTGACTGTCCAACTTCCAAGTTAGAGGGGTGTTCAACTTATGGAGGTTGGACATAATGTTAATCCTATGGATACATTCCGTTCCGAGAAAAAGTGTACAACTTAGAGGGGTGTCCAACTTGAGAGGTTTCACTGTATATATATATTTATTCAATATAACTATGTTTTAATAAGTCATTCATATATATATATATATATATATATATATATATATATATATATATATATATATATATATATATATATATATATATATATATATATACACAGTTCCCGCCGCTTATTAAAATCACATTCGTTCTGAGCCAAAGTGATTTTATTAAGCGGCTGATTTTTTTTTTATCCAGCGAACGTTCCTGCCCTTTAGGAAAAGGTATTACTACCCTGAATTTCGAAAGAAACTTCAAAGGGTAACGAATAATATAATTAGTAAACAATATTAATTTATTTTTGGTAGATAATTAACTAATTGTTTCTTCTATATAAGTAAATTAAACGCATTCTAAGTTCCCGTGCACTTTCGTTAGAGGAAAATCATCATTACTTTACGAAAAGTTCAAACTGTTCTTATAAATTTAAAATCCTTCCGTTTAAACCTCATAGTAATTTCACAATAAGAATTAGAGATTACCTTTTAATAATTAGGAATTTAAAAAAAAAAAAAAAAATACTTTAAATTTCAAATCAAATTTGTATTTTATTACTCCGCTTTGAAGAATACGTTCCTTGAAATTGTTGCGGAGGTAAGTTATGGACGTGTTTAATTTGTAACTGTGCTGAAGTGTAAAATCTTCAACAATGATCTATTGCGGAGGGTTTGTTGTGCTGTAATTTCTTTTTCTATTTCAAAAAAAGAAAGAAAAGAAAGAATTCACAATGCAAATATAAAAAAAAAATAGGACTCATAAATGATATTTTTGGCTGCTGAGGAGATATTTTTGAGTTTATTAACCGGCGAGGCTCATTTTATAAAGCAGCGGCTTTAAAAGCAGTTTGTATTGATTTGATTCCGGTCCTGACAATTTGATCAGATTAAGCGGCTGATTTTATTAACCAGTGATTTTATTAAGCGGTGGGTACTATATATATATATATATATATATATATATATATATATATATATATATATATATATATATATATATATATATATATATACACAAATAATATTATTAATTTCGTGTTCAAATAAAAATAATAATCTTTACTTTAAAAAATAACTGTCCTCTGAAGTATTTTTCTATATATATGTATATAATAAGAGGAGTAGAAGCCTGCACGGGCACGAGCCAGAGACCGTATTCCTACCCGTCCTCGGATCTATTTTTTCCATTTGTTCTTGGGCCAGGGCGGGGTCGGACCTTTATTTTTTTATATATACTCGCGCCAGGCTACGCCTGGATTAAATTTTTCACCGGTGGTGTCAACCTGGAAATTTCTTTCGCATTTAATTCGTTAATTAACAAATATTGTAAATAATAAAGCGTTTCTTTAATCATTTATTTCACACGATTTTATGTGCTATTAGGTTGCATGAAATTTTGTTTTGCTAAAAAGTGCTCAAAACATCAGTATGACCATTTGATTGTCTCTTTTTTCGCGCTCTGATTTCCAGAAATATTTTTAAAATGTCTCAAAAATGATGTATGTTATTAAAGGTCACAATTACAAGTTCCCTATTCAAAATGACATAAACGTTGCTACTAGTTTCAGCACATGAACAAACGAAAGAAATTAAATACATCATGGTTTTAGTCCAAACGGCGGCTGCAAAAAATTGACTTGATAAGGTGTGAAGCTGATTTTTTTTCTATAGATAGAATTCATTGTAACAATGAAAATCTGATAGGGTTGCCTGGTCAAAGCCGTCAAGTTTAAGAGAAACAACCTCACTTCCGGTCACAATTTAAACGATTTTCAAACCCCACAAGTGTGAAGATGAAACCGGTGCTAAAATGTAGAGATTAATATGCTCTTTAAAATGGCATAGGGTTGCCTGGTCAAAGCTGTCAGGAAACGGTGTTGACACGAAAAATGGGGACGTATTTTACGATTTATTTACCCAAGTAAAAAATGATTTACCCAAGTGTAAAGATGAAACCGGTGCTAAAATGTAGAGAATAATATGGTCTTTAAAATGGCATAGGGTTGTCTGGTCAAAACCGCCAAGAAAAGAGCTTGCCACGAAAAGTGTGTGCGTGTGTGGGAGGTGGGGGGGCATATTTTAGCGGTTTTCTTACCCTAACATATTTAAAAATGAAATCGTTTATAAAATGTAGAGAACAATATTCTCGTTAGAGTATCATAGGGTTGCCAGGTGAAAATCTCGAGAAATAGTGGTTGCCTCGGAAAAAAAAAAAAAAAAAAAAAAAGTAATTTTGAAGGGTTTTTTTATACAATGTGAAGAAAAAATATAAAAAGTATTTAAAAAAGAAAAAATAAACTGTAATGAAACTGTTCTAAAATTTCCCATAAAACCAACGAATTAATAGTAAAAATTAAAAATGTAGCATGCGGATACAGATAAGAAAATACGCCCGCAAAATTTAACAGAAATGAAGATAATAATGCCCAAATTTATCTTCTCAATACTTTGACACAATTTGAATATTTTAAGTATTGAAAAATGGGGAAAAAACGAGCTCGTGAGCTGAAATTAGTTTTATACAGATTAGAAAAAGAATGGTCACGCATAATTTCATTTTCTTTATGCTTTAAAATCTCTTATATCATTAAACAAATAAAATAAACGAATATTGAAATTCGCTTCCTTTTGTAAGCTGACCGCTGTACCTTGACAGGTTTGAGGCACAATCGTAAGCAAATTGAAAATTGTTGTATGTTCTACATTTAGCTCGCAATTTCACCTTTTAAATATTAATCACTTCGTGTTTAACCTTTTTTAAATAGTCTTCATGTGTGTTTCACTTTGTGTTAAACACCTTTAATATTCGTTAGCTTTTTGGAGACTGACCGCTATTTTTTTTACGAATTTTACCATGCAAACATATGTCATTTTAAAATAACTTCTATGCTGTACATTCTGGAACCAGCTACACCTTTCAAATATTCATATAATTTCATCCTTATTCATTTTCTTTGTTAATGCTATTCGTATTCTTTTACACTTCCATAAGAAATCTTCAAAACTCGCCTACTTTTTTGTGGTTGACTGCTTTACTTGGCAGATTTGATCTTTTTTCGAGGCAACCTACGGGTCTTGACGGTTTTGACCAGGCAACCTTATGCCATTTTAAAGAGCATGTTAATCTCTAAATTTTAGAACCGGTTTCATCTTTACAGTTGGGTAAATCACTTTTTACTTGGATAAATAAATCGTAAAATACTTCCCCTATTTACGTGACAACCTCTGTTTCTTGACGGCTTTGACCAGGCAACCCTATGCCATTTTAAAGAGCATATTAATCTCTACATTTTAGTACCAGTTTCATCTTTACACTTGTGAGGTTCGAAAATCGTTTAAATTTGACCCCTATTTTCGAGGCAATCTCCGGGTCTTGACGGTTTTGACCAGGCAACCTTATGCCATTTTAAAGAGCATATTAATCTTTACATTTTAGCAACGGTTTCATCTTTACACTTGGGTAAATCACTTTTTACTTGGGTAAATAAATCGCAAAATACGTCCCTTATTTTTGTGGCAACCTCTGTTTCTTGACGGCTTTGACCAGGCAACCCTATGCCATTTTAAAGAGCATATTAATCTCTACATTTTAGCACCGGTTTCATCTTCACACTTGTGGGGTTCGAAAATCGTTTAAAATTGACCCCCATTATCGAGGCAACCTCTGAAACTTGACGGCTTTGACCAGGCAACCCTATGCCATTTTAAAGAGCATATTAATCTCTACATTTTAGCACAGGTTTCATCTTCACACTTGTGGGGTTCGAAAATCGTTAAAATTGTGACCGGAAGTGAGGTTGTTTCTCTTAAACTTGACGGCTTTGACCAGGCAACCCTATCAGATTTTCATTGTAACAATGCATTCTATCTATAAAAAAATCAGCTTCATTCCTTATCAAGTCAATTTTTTGCAGCCGCCGCTTGGACTGTTATGAGACTTTATGTCCTATGGTCTAGAGAAAGTAAGGACTATGAAAATTAATTTTTAATTAATTTTTCTCTACTTTCTAGAGTAATGAAATCAACATTTTCCAGATGCGCAAATGCATTTTTTCCTTTTAATTTTAATTATTTATTTTGAAAATAGTTGGATTAACATTCATGTTCCGTTGACAGGGTCACACAAAAAGATTCGGATACATTACGGGATATAAACGAAAATTGATACAAAAAAACTTTAGCAGTACTAACAATTTTTAGTACTTACCCATATTGTTTCATAATTATTTACACTTTCAGTCTCTGTGTGTGGCCTCCTGTCAGTCTGCAATAACGTATTTCTGTTGACAAGTAATTTTCAGTTTCCTAAGCGAGCCCTAATTTTGTGCACTGTTTTTTTTCCAGGGAGGCCCGGACCATAAATTAAAAAAATAAACGAGACGGATCGGTCCCAGGCCGAAATTTTAATTTAAATTTTGACCCGGAACGTGTAAGGAAAGCTTTCTGTACATGCCCACTTCTAAAGAAGGGGGCAAATGCCCCTCCTTGCGTACGCCCTGAAATGTATATATGCGAAATATGCACTTTAAGGGCACAAAATGTTTTTTGGTTGCGTTTCATTCTCTAGAATTCTTGTTTCATCAATTAAAAAGACAGCGTTCAGTTCAGTTGTGATGTGACACTATTATATTACTTACAAACTTTGAATAAACACCATAAAATGCAATAAACTCGCAAACAATTGTTTCGGGTCGAAAAAACACACAACCCTTCATCAGGCGAATAAAGTAACCACGAGTGCTGAAGTAAATTAACAAATAACCATAATAAAAAGAAATTGGAAACACTCACAAAATTACTGACTCGATGCTAAAAGCCCAAAGAAGCAACAAATTTAATAAAAAAGCACCACAAAACTGGCGTTGTAAAAAATATTACTTACAAACTTTGAATAAACAATTCTTTGATTATTCTTTTTTTTTTTTTTTTTTTTTTTTTTTTTTTGGTGTTTATTCAAAGTTTGTAAGTAATATTTTTTACAACGCCAGTTTTGTGGTGCTTTTTTTTATTAAATGTGACACTATTGTATGAAGAACATAAATTTCACCGAATCGCTTCCCACTAAAGGCACAGAAAACTTTTACAAAACTAAGAAAGTCAAGCTGCAACCACCAAGATAATTTCCTCCTGGTCTATGCGAATGGATAGAATTTATAGAGAAAAAGAAGACTTTTAAAAATGTTATAGGTTTCATTTCTGGAACTTGAGGAGGGGAAGGGGGGGGGGGTTGGTACATAATATTTTATTTACAGATTCACCTTTCAAAAAAAAAAAATTTTTTCCTTTTAAGTTTTTATCGATAGTCTAAGCATCTTCTAGGGCGGGCAAATTTTTCCCCAGGTCGGGCACTGCCCGTACTGGCCCCCATCTAGCTACGGGCCTGTGCCTTGTAGGGCTAAATGGATTCATTAAACACAGATATATTGATAGCCGAAGAGAAAAAAAACTCTAAGGATTTGCATATATATATATTTTTTTTTGTGAAAGACAAGAATACGTGTTTATAATGAAAACAATGATAGTAACAAAAAGGGAGAAGCTCATGAAATAAACACTTTAACGAATGACTAAAGGCACAGTTTTTTTTTTTTTTCCCCTTCGCCAAGCAATACTTTGTGACAATTTTTCTGGTCAAACATCCTGTCATTTTGAGCGGTAGTTCCAAAGCATTTTAAAATGTAAGCATTAGTTACAATCACCCTGTATTTATTATGCAACAACTCTGTAATATTTCTTCTGTGTTTTAAAAGATTAAAAAGAAAAAACTTCTTACTTCTCTGTCGCTTGACAGTAGAATTTCTTTAAAGTAAAATGTTTCAGAGGAAGCAAAATAATGAAACAATTTGAAATTTCTTTTTAAGAACATTTTTTTTTTTTTTTTTTTTTTTTTTTTTTTTTTTTTTTGCGGGGGGGGGGGGGGGGGCTGCCTGGTTATGTATTGTCTTAAAGTTTTCATCCGAGGGAACTGTTGCGAAATTTTGCAATTTAAAAATCTATTTTCAAAATACATAGTTTTTAAATCAGATTTATATATAAATGAGGTTTAACACATTGTCTTAAACAAAGCTTTTTTCCAAAATCTTTCTCTTTTTTGCATAAATCTATTTTACTGAAAAGAAAACCTAATATTATTCAATTTATAAATACTAAATAGAAATGTTTACCTTTTACAGGAAATCTTAAGTTGGACTAATTTAATGGGGAGAAGTTCTCTTAAGCTAATTTTTGATACATTAAAAAAAGACAATCTTATTTAACTATTTCAAGAAGTTTAAATACATACCCCGGATACTAAACCACTAGAGGGTCCACTAGAGGGTCCTGACAAAGAACTATAAAACACATCACCAGAAACAGACTGATCCTAGCAAATAGAAAATAATATGAAATAAGTAAAAATCTCAAAAATGTCTGGCTTAGCACAGTTGGAAAATTGATTTACCAGACATATTCATACGATAAATAATATAGAATTGAAACTTTTTTTTAAACACTTTTCAACAATTTTGAAAAGTGTTAATGACTTCGGTTTGCCTGTCTGTCTGCGCTCTAACTCTTGTAAGTATTTATGAAATATATATTTTCTTGAAACTGATATATGTTACTCAAGTTTACTATCGAATGTTCCTATTGAAAATGGAATTAATATCTCTACTTGTTTGATTGCAGGTACACCCGAAAGTATTCCAAAGTATTGAGAGGTACACAAATCATAATGAAATTGCAATATGTTATTCATATTCACTATCGGATGTTTCCAATGTAAAAAAAAAGAAAATATTATCACTGGTTTGTGTACAGGGACACTTGGAAGTATCCCAAAGCATTGCGTTGTATGAGAGGTATTTCTATAAACCAAATTTCAATAACTTTGCTTCTCACAAAGCTTTATGAAATTGAAATGTGTTATTCATATGCATAAAAAGAATGCTTTCTATATAATATATTATGATTAGTATGTCTTGTTTTACAGGGCCACATAAAAATATTAAAGGGTCACATAATATAAAATATAAAAAAAGGGCCACATAAAAATGAAATATAAAAATATTCTCTTATTAAAAATCTGCTGTAATTACATTTTCGTTTACATTATGCATTTTTAACACTTTCTAACAATTTTTAAATGTGAATAGGATTTTAATTTGCTTATTTGTATGTCCGATTGCGTATCTATCTGTTTCACTCCCGCCACCAGCATTCGTAAATGTATTGTACTGAATTTCACTGTGGTATGTTCCTTATTTAAAATGACATTAATAGGTCCTGTACAACTAGTTTGTGTATAGGGACAACTCCCCCCCCCTCTAAAAATATAGTAATGCATTGTGTTTTAGAACACTTTTTTTTAATTGCATTTAAATAACTTTATGCAGTAAAAATCGTAAATAAATTAACACGTATTGTAAATATTCTAAAATAATGGCTTTGTATACAGTATGATATGATTATCTTTCAGATTTACAGGGTTGCACTAAGACACTCAGATACATTAAGTGCTGCATTTATAATCTAACAGCTGGATTTTCTTTTGCGTTAAGCGTTTTTAACACTTTCCAACATCATCTAAGAGTAGTTTTAAATTAAATTAGTCAATCTGGATACCTTTCAGTCCTTCTCGTCTGTCTGCTGTTTGATAATATAGACAAAGAATATTGTAATGCGATACAACAAGCACGTACAGTTGGAGAGTGTTAATCAATGCATAATTCTTCGTTGTGGTTTAGCTATTAACATAATTAAAAATTCCCTTAGATTTTCAGGAGAAACTGAATAAATTGAACATTAATACAGATATATATATGCATATTATTGTCAGTTTTATTGACTATACATTTATTTAGTAATAAATGTATAGTCATATTAATTTTACCATTTAAGAGCAGATATAAAACAAAAGTTAAAATATCGAGGCATAAATTTTCGGCATCACCAAAAAACATACAGCTAATTCTGGCTCATGAAAAGTATAGTGATTTTTAAATCAATTGGGTGAATTTTGCGTTACGTACAAATTCTGTCCATATGCCGTAAAAAGAAAAATTTCTTTTGCCCATCTATACAAACAGCACTAGAATCCCCATATATATATATATATATATATATATATATATATATGCACACACGCATATAATTCTGTTTCGTTTCTTGAATGTGCGTTTAAAAGAATCTCATGTTTTATCCGGCTGTTTTCATGATACACACATGCATCCGAATCCAAAAATCTGACTGATCTGGGACAGATCGAGGAAGCCCCACCCCTGATTTTTAACTGTAAAACGGTAAGCAAGTTTTCACCTAAGTTAGGAACATTGTGAAAGAGTAGGTATTTTATTTTTTATTTGCAAAGTAAGTCTAGATGAAAACTAAATATGTAACTTTAAGCACAAATTTCTTATTTTTAAATAACTTTTTTAACATTTCTTGTTATTTAAGGTTTAACGCAGTAGGGTTTATATTCAGGATTGTTTCATCTAGCGACGAATGGTAATTGCGAATTGTAATTAATTCTATAGTTAACCGCTGCTAATTACATACATACGTAGATGCATAAATACATACAAAAAATTTCATACAAAACTAAAAAAAAAAAAAATATCCAGACAACTAACACCCTTGACTTAGTACCATCTCCCATCCAAACTACTGATTTTATTTTGTTTTAACATGTTTTTCGTCTCACATTTTGATTATGAAGCAACAGCTGCACTAAAAGTAAAAAAAATTATATTATTAATAATAATAGTAACAATCTGAAAATACATTTCTTTTTAAATATTTTAGCCCAACTGTTTCGAATCCTTGTTATATGATTTAACAGAAAATTTGTTTAACTTCCTGACTAGCTAGACATTTGAAACTTTTAGAATAGTTAAAAAACACGAAAGCAATTCATTATTTTAAATTTTTTAGCCATTTGTTTCGAGTCCTCGTTGCCTTCTGCAGCATTTATATGATTCAACACTCTTAACTTCCCGAATAGCTAGATATTTGAAATTTTCAGAATAGTTCAAAATACGTTGATGATGCATTTTTTTTCTTTTTACATACTTTTAGACAATTATTCCGGGTCTCTGCTGCCTTCGGTAATGTTTATACGATTCAACAGAAAATTTAAAAGCATGGTATATAAAAAGTTTTTATCTTATTTTTGTTTATGCTCCTTTGTATAAATCTTTGATTTGAAAAAGGTGAAATTACATATAACTTCTATTGTTAATTGATATTTTTTTCTATTTAAGAATCACCTGTTACTCATGTTAATAAATGATCATAATTAAAAAAAAATGAATAACTATCAAATTTAGACATGGGCAGTTTCTTAATGGACATTTCAGAGACCGGACGTTATTTTTCTAAGGTCACAACTGAAACTAGTTGGCACAGGTGGATTCTGCTCAGTTCCCCATCATATGCATGTTCTCATAAATTTCTTGTACAGGACTTATTATATATATGTTAAGAGAAATGAATTTGACCAAACGCTTGACACAGTGACAGAACGAAATCCTCGCCTAATAGGCTACCCACCATTCAGTTCAATATCATTCTAATCTATTAATTTATTTTATTGGGATTAATTTCGTAGTTTATTTTCATGCTACTATTTCAATTGATACTTTCCTAAATATGCGTATTTTTATGAATTATCTCCCCATTTTGCTACGTTGATAAAATTTTAAGTTTCGAATAACTTACGAAATTTTCCTATTAGAATATTAGGAAATTTTCCTATTAGAATATTTGCAGTCAATCATGTTCATACAAGTATCATAAATGTTATTTTGAAATTGTCTGATATATTTATGATCCTTAAAATGGACGTTTATGCTCGATTTTGCCTTATTCTGCCAATTTAAGTAAATCGTAAATTCCAAATAACTCACGAATTTTTTAAATTGGAAAATTCATACTCTATGGTATTCATGCCACTATCCTAAATAATATTTCGAAAGGGGTTTGACATCTTTAAGATGAAAATATCCCTCAAAATTTACGTTTATGTGAAATTCTGTTCTATTCTGCCATGTTAAGACATTCGTAAATTTCCAATAACTTACGAAATTTTTATACTGAAAAATTCATAGTCATTAATGTTCATGCCAGTGTCCTAAACAATATTTCAAAAGTAGTCTGACATCTTTACGATGAAAATATCTCCCAAAATTTACGTTTATGTGAAATTTTGCCCTATACTGCCATGTTAAATTCGTAAATATCTAATAATTTGCGAAATTTTGAAAGTAGCATATTTATAGTTACTGATGTTCATTCCGGCATCAAACTGATATTTTAAAACTGGTCTGACATTTTTACAGTAAAATGTTTCCATTTAATGCACGTTTAAGTGAATTTTTGTCCTATTCTCCCATGTTAAGAAAATCGTAAATTTCGAATAACTACTGAAGTTTTTAAATTCGAATGTTGCAAATGAATAGGGTTCTTGCCAGTGTCGAAAGTAATATTTTAAAACTGATCTGACTTCTCTGCGACAATTTGTTCTTGAGATATCGTGTACACAGACTAACAAACTAACGGACTAACGCACTAACCCACTAACAAATTAACACACTAACAGACTAACAGACACCCTACAGACAGACACCATACAAATTTGTCGTTTTCGGATTCCTCACACCTGAAAACGCGTAAAAAATAAAAAACCGAGGTCGAAAATTGTCACGATTACCTAAGTTCCGCATACCTACAGTATGATGGGGAACTTAAAAAAAAAAAAAAAAAAAAAAAAATCGTCAAATATATGTTCTTTTGTAAAATGTTTCTCATAAAAATTACTGGCTTTAGAATAGTTTTGTAAGTGAAAGTAAAATATTGATACGAGTTGTTTGACGAGAAATACTTAAATCTTTGCATACACAGAAAGTTTATTGATGAAAATTATTTTCGAACAGTTTTATATTCATATCTAATATTCTGTAACGACACATGCAAGTACTCCATTTTATGAAAAAATCTGAAAGAACGAATGCTTGTTATCCGAATGGCTTGAACTGTCTCTTAAGCATAATTCTGCGATTTTATATTGAACTTGCAGACTTTACTTGCTTCACTGATTATTTTTTAACTGAGCGACTGAGACATTTAAATAAGTATATTTTAATTGACCACTATTTCCAGCATATTAAAAACTTAGCTTAATATCATGGTGTATAGTTAAGGAAAATATAAATGATGTTTAATGATGTTAGTGAGGTTGGTTGGTTGTAGGATTTAAGGCCGATTGACTCTTGATGTGTCCTAGGCCTAGAGGGGGAATGCCCTCCGTGGGGGTCTTTCTAAGTGGTCCTAGCCCGTATTTACGCGAGTTTCGGAGGAAACCACGGAAAACTCCGAACGGCTAGGTCGATGAGCGCGACCTGGGATCGAACCCGGCACCTCCCATCTACCAGCTTTGAGCGCAGAACCGCTCGATGATGTTAGTGAGAAACAGACATAAAAGAAAAATAAGCATGCAAATTATTTTGTTGACGAGAAAAGAGGAAAACCTATGAGGTCATTCCACTAACTGAAATTACTATTTAAGTAAATCAAAATATTTAAAATAGGAAATATCTATATAATCTTTTATTAGAATCCGCCAGCAGTTTTAAATTTTTACCTCAATTATGACTTCAGTTTCATATTAAATAAGATACATGTTACAGTTTTATTTTTATTTTAAATATATATATCCATGTGTAAATAAATGCTTGACGTTAAAATTATAAAAATGTTTTGAAAAGGTATTATTTCATTGATATTAGTTTGAAATTGCAACTAAGAAAAATTGCCGACAGAAAACTCAAGCAAAATTTTTTTTTAATCTAATAGGAATATCGAAAATCTATATGCTTTTTTTTTTTTTTTTTTTTTTTTTTTTTTTTTTAATCTAGAAATTTTTTTTCTAAACTATGAATCATAGCGTCTTCGGTACGTCGGAAAAACGAAGTATAAGAAAATATTAATTTCCAAATGGCTCTGAAACAAATTACTACCAACACTTTGCGTAAGAACATATTAAATATTTTAAGGAAACTTAGTTAACAAAAAAAAAAAAAAAAAAAAAAAAGGATTTCAATATCTGAATTTTAAAATGTGTTATAAAATTAGAATAACTTTTTTGTTAAAAAATAAATAAATAAAATGTAATTACTAAAGTGCTTCGCCCCGAAGCTCCCCCATTTCCATGCCTTTCAGGAGGTGGAGGTGGCGACCTACTTGGGGGAGGGGGCCTTATACGAATATTTTCATCAGCAGGAATTTCAGCTGGCACAGGTGGCGATCTACTTGGAGGAGGCGGCCTTATACGAATATTTTCATCAGCAGGAATTTCAGCTGGTACAGGTGGCACAGGTGGCGATCTACTTGGAGGAGGCGGCCTTATACGAATATTTTCATCAGCAGGAATTTCAGCTGGTACAGGTGGCACAGGTGGCGATCTACTTGGAGGAGGCGGTC
The DNA here is from genome assembly GCA_963930645.1 of Salticus scenicus. NCBI lineage: Eukaryota > Metazoa > Arthropoda > Arachnida > Araneae > Salticidae > Salticus > Salticus scenicus. The sequence continues at coordinate 254,447,680 of OZ005659.1, read as the reverse complement.
TCTGCACATGCTCTTCAGCTAGAGGTTCTTCGTGTTCCTCATGTTCTGCTAGCACTCCTCTTTCTACTGCTCCTTGATCATCCCTTTGTCTTACAGCAGGCTCCTCCTCCTGCTCTACTATCTGTGAGGAAAAATATGGTTATTTTAAAAAAAAAAAAAAAAAAAAAGTCTGCATTCTTAAATAAGAAACCTATTTTTCAGGTGAACTTGTTTATAATTAAACATTTGAATATATTCTGAAACTAAAATATGCATATCAATTCGTTCGTTTTTCTAGAGAAGGTTTATAACGCAAATATTTTGCATTTCTTAACAGCATACCAAATTATCGCAAGTCATTAAATGGGAATAAAATCGTAATAGACTATTTATCTCATTATCCTAGGCGATTTAAACTCTCCATAGTAACCATGTGAAGCTCGACTCTACGCTTTCAGACTGTTTCATGTATAATAACTGTAACCGTAAGATAGTTCTTTTGTATATATAAATCAAATGTTACTGTATTTCTAGTTAAAATGGCTCTGTCCTGATGATGCCCTGATGTTCAGGGCGAAAGGCCTTGACACGATGTAATTTTAATGATTTTAATTAAATTTTTTACACAATTTTTTTATACATGTTTTACAGTGATTTTTTTTTTTTTTTTTTATAAAAATTTATACTAAGTTTGGCGTTGTCAAACTTCTGTGAAATGTATTCCTCATCCAATTTAAGAATCATTTTCAGATTTTGCAATCAATTAAAACTGTATAGATATGCATCAAAAGATGTCTGTGTGCATTGACGATGACCAGTAATCTTTAGCTGACCATATGAATTACCATTCATGAATAAAGCAATGACATTTATAAAATTGTCTGGATGTATGTTCTAAGAATTTCTCATACAGTTACCAACTCAGCATCTTTTGGTCACCAGAAGTTTTTAATGAAAAATTTTATTTTACTTTGTCAATGAAAACCATTACAGTTTGCTAATATGAAAAAAATATATATATTTATATTATTAGAATTTTCCGGTAACTATGATTTCTTATTGAAAAGCCTCACTTAGATTTAAAAAAAAAAAAAAAAAAAAAAAGAGCTATGTCTGTACAAGATACAATAAATGCACAAACCCTTCATTTCTATTTCGCTTTTGAGTTCGCACGAATTTCTGAAAAAATAGTAGAAAAGAGAATTAATTGAGAAGTGATCTATAATTACTGAAACCTGTACAAATAATTATATAACCGTACGCACTCAAAATTTAACTAAAATAAACTTCAGTTTACCGGCTATATTATTTTCTTTTTTATTCTTATATTGAATTAACAACACATCCACCAAATGGTTTCTAAAAGATATTACCTAATGGTTTCATTTTTTTCTTCTTTTTTTAAGAAATTGAAATAGCTATCTATCGAAAATATTCCCTTAAAATTTTAAATTATCCTGTTCCATTTTATTTTACCCGTTGCTTTCACATTCCTGACAATTTCTTTTAATTATTATTTCCTAAATTATATATTGTATAGTTACAATAATTTTTTTTTTTTATTTACATTTATTGGTTTTCAATAATGTATTACTTCTATTATCTTAGTTATAAAATTATCTCATGAAAGTGAAAATATCTAACCATAGCTTCCAACTTTTCTAATTTTGAAATCAGATTTATCACTAGTAACTTTTAAAAGAAATCTGTCACTCACATTTTCGACGAATAATTAAACTGAAAACATTAATAAAATATTCGCTGAAAATAACGAATACTTGTCACCTATGATTAACTCAGCACAGTGTTTAGAGATAGAAACTATATGTGTAAAATAAGTATAATTTGCGTCATCATTCAAATCTGTGAAAAATTATATTATGGATAACAGAAACTACGTTCACTTGCGAAAAAACAATCTCTAAATGAGTCTTTATATTTTAATTATTCTAATAATTTTTCCTGAATTTATATACATTCCTTACATCCCAGCTAAAAATAATCTCAAGATATTCTGCAGGTAATTTTAGAGAAAATCTGCAGAATATCTTAAGTTATTGGGCTTATTCTTAAGAAAGTTTACAAAATTTCTTTATATTGCCTTTAAAATTTCTGAAGATATTTTATAGAAAAAGATAAATTTTGAAAATATTTTAAAATATTTGAAGAAAGTCTTAAGAAAATGCTATTTTCTCAAGAATATCTTCGGATTATTTTTAGTGGGGATGTTCTTTACACTGGAGAAATTCTCACGTCTTCAGTGTAAAGGAGTAGTAAATATACTACTGGCCATTAAAATTATAACGGAATGAAATTTGTTGGACACATACATCATAGTAGGAAGAACAATTGATTAAAATTTCAGAAAATTTAGAGTAATATGTACTGATAAAACAGTACATAAAGCAGCGACATCTGTGAGCAATAACAGCACATATCTGCCTAGGCATTGAGTCGAACAGCGATTGGATAACATGAACGGGTAGAGCACTTCATGAAGTTTTAACACGATGCCACAATTCATCGATGAAGCACTTCATGAAGTGCTCTACTCGTACATGTCATCCAATCACTGTTCCATTCTATGCCTAGGCAGATAAGAACTGTTATTGCTCACAGAGGTCACTGCTTTATGTACTGTTTTCTCAGTACATATTACTCCAAATATCCTGAAATTTTAATCAATTGTTCTTCCTACTATAATGTATGTGTCCAACAAATTTCATTCCGTTATTATTAATCCTTCTTGGTGTAGCAATTTTAATGGCCAGTAGCGTAATTCAGCGAAAACTTCCGTTTTGTCCTTCAATGCTTTTTTTTTTTTAGACTGAAGTTTTACAAGTTTGTCTTGTAAAAACAATTTCTACAAAATTATCTCTTTCCTCTTTGACTATGTGAAATATTTACATCATCCGATGCATTCCCACACCAACACACACGGAGGTTTCCCCCCCTCCCCTCTTTTTTTGACAAAATTTTCAAAGAGTCCGAAGCTTTCTCGTGACACAGTGCTTGAAATGAGGCTTAGTATTTCCAAAATATATATCCACACTATGAGTGGACTTTAAAATCAGTATTTTAATAGTTATACAAATACTGCAAGCTTTTTTTTTTTTTTTTTTTTAAATTATTAAAAAAGAGGTTATAAACTTAATATATATAAATTACCATATTTTCTTGCTGGTCCTGGTAGATTGCCCCTAGTACTCTAGACATATTTTGGAGCCTCTGCAAGAGCGACATCGCTGTATCCTGGAGGGTACCGGCAAGGTTACCATGATCATCTGCAGCTCTTACCTGAACATCAGGCAACTGCAGATGACCGATAGTAATTCTTATGCGATAATCGCCAGGTGCGAGCGCGATGTATTGACATCGATAGCCTACACCTGGGATTAACTCATAAAAAATTCTACCTAAACCCGCAGGTCCCTCCAGGACCAATTCGATGTTGGACTCGAGCAGAAACTCCAAATTCTCAAATCTAATTAGAAACTTGGATGTCTCTCCTAAATAAAGAAACAAAAAGGAAGATAATTATTATTTTCATGATAATTTTATGAAAATTAAAACAATCCATTGACCATTTAAACGAGATTTTCTAAAAAATGGGCTATGCTATGACGTGCATAGGGTATGATCGGGAAAAGAAGTATATTCTAATCTGACTGATTTATTTTAAAGTTTTAAATATAGAAACACAACAACTTACATGAATTTAAAATTTAATATTTTTAAAACATATACTGACGCCATTTTTCACTGAATTAAGAAATATTAAAACGAAAATAAACTTACTTTGAAGTTTATTTATTTTTTTATTTTTTTATTAAATGATTTAAAAGTATAAAGTTTTATATTAAATTAACGATTACTTTATACATTATATAAAATTTTAATTAAATAGAACTCAGTATCCACCCCCCTCCTCCAGATAAAAATTGTTGGGCACAGGGATAGGTTTCTGTAAAACGAAATCTACATGCTTATTTTAAAACTGCATCTTTTAAATTTTCGTCATAACAATAGATTCGTTATAGCGGTCATAGATTGTTGAATGGTTAGAAAGGCACGTATTACTTAAATTTCAAATATTCTATTTTAAGACAGCTTAGCACCTCTCACTTGACACCACAGAAATTTTTGTATAAAGCTTGCATTTCTTTTTAATATATATTTATATATATATAAACTATATTAGGTTAGTCTATAAAATACATATTCATTTTGGTTTTTGATTCAATTTTTATACATCTGAAATCTTCCAATTTCTTAGCTTTTATTATCTTGAAGACAAATTTTTACAGCCTTTAAAAAAAAAAAAAAGCTTTATTTTGTTTTATTTGCCTTAAAATAAAATTAAATAAAAATTAAATAGCCCATTTCTATGTAAAATTTTGCCCCCCTCCCCCCCCCCAAAAAAAAAAAAAGTTACATGTTTAATGTTTTTTTGATTAAAGATATTGCAAAATTCAGTCAACTGAGTTTTTTTTTTTTTTTTTTTTTTTTTAATGTTTAACAGAACAATAACTACACACACTAACCAGACAGAAAATAAAATTGTTATACAATTACTCTAAAGAATTAAGTCTTTCTTTAATAGACATTAGTATACCATTTTTAAGAAACAGGACTATAACAATAATTCTTCACCCCCTATATATACTAAATAAAATGGATAGTATATAAAACCCGAATAAACTACTACGTCAGAAACGCGTTTCTGACGTAGTAGTTTATTCGGGTTTTAATATTCCAACGCCAAGTCTCCTGTTATTATTTATTACATAAAACTATCTCTAATTATGCATGAATATCAGCCCGACACGTGATACTACTGTGTTGCAATTAATTTATGTTTGCAAGAGGAAAATAGAGCTATAAAGTATAAATTCTTTATAGAATGTATGTGATATGGATAATATGTAAAAGCATGCAGCTTAAATATTGGGGCATATCGGACGAAAAGTGACGCTGCTATGCAGCAATTTGCATTCACGGAAAGGCTATCAGGTTTAAATATATGCAACAAACTCGTTATGCATCCCCCTCCCTCCTCAAGATAGAATGTAAAAGCACAGGGTTTACACGGAAAGTTTTTTTTTTTTTTTTTTTTCCAATTAAGTGCTTACTTTACAAAATGGTCGTCATCTACAGGATGTTATTAAAAGTATAGTATCAACATTATATGAAGACACATGAAATACTCTTTTCTTCTATAACATTTTTTGATAATATAGAACGCATGTTTGTCAGTTTTAGAAATTTAAAAATATAATTTAGTTCTTGACTCTCAATAAGTTAAGTTTCATTTCTTCATTTTAAGTCTAATTATTCTTCGGTTTTATTAAAAACAGTAATTATTAAAAATCAAAGTAATTTATTTTCTACTAATAGTTAGAATATAAAGTTAAATATTTGAAAGCCAATAGTTTATTTAAAATTTATTTTTAAATAAAATAGCTCATTTAGCATATTAAATGCATTTGCAAAGACTTAGGCAGAAAGGCGTTAGACTGTGTTTCTAGAATGCAATATAGTAATTTTAACGTTATGTGTTTGAATAAAATAAATAGCCGAAGCTCAAAACGACCGTATGGCTTTAATGGCAGAGCTAGTATGTAAAGGGGATGTATTTCATCGTTGCGTTTTTATACTTCTAATATTGAAGCTTATATAAAAAAGGAATTTTATTGTTGAGTGTACGCCTCCACAATAATCCTGTCAATATTGAAGCTTGTATGGAAAGCGCTCTTTCTTGGAGGAGGTTTAATTCGACGAGAATATTCGTTTTAATACAAGCTACGTTCAGTTACTATAAGTGATATGTTTTATCCATCTGCCCTGAGGAATGCAAGTTAAATCTTACAAATGATTTACAGTTTTATTTTGGTTTGCCCTATTTTAATAGAAAAAAAAATCGATTTTAAATAAATGTTTTTATTCAAAAGATATCAGACTTTTATTTTTATCTGTTTAATACATATATTCCACTGAAAATTATTTTAATTGTGCCAAAATTTTGGAACTTTAAGCTATCTATCAGGCTGATAAACCTGACGTTGTTCTTGCACGCAGTTTAGGTATATCTTAGATGAGCATATAAATTTCATATCTGCACCAGACCGCAAAATGCATAAGCATAACCCTGTCCTTTCTTGTAGAGATTAGATTTTTACAGGGATACGAGAAAAAATACTTTGTTATTATTGACTAAAGTTATTTGAAGTACGTTAGCGTATAAGCTTTACATTCGATGAAGATAGAAATTTCAAGTCATGTTGTAGGTTATTGCAAGAACCATGGAAGTTTTCGTAAATAGTTTTTTTTCCTCCCCATCCCCCACACACACCGTTATACTGAATGGAATATTTATACATCGAGGTCTACATATTTAAAGGCCCTTTTAGTGCTATTAAAGACTTTAAAATGTAAGAAAAGACAAATATTTCATAATGTGAGCTTACCCTTTACGATTCTTGGACAGGGGCTCTCAAAATAATTCAGATATATTACTTTTCATTAAAACGCACTTTTTGGAGAAAAATATTCAAATAATCTATTAAAAATTACATTCTTGCTTATTTAACGATCTATCTTACTTTAATTTATGTAAAAAAAGTTAATTACTTAATATTTGGAATCTAGAGAAGACATTTCATATTTTGTAATTGCTAAACGACATCAAAATTAATCTGAGTACTAAACGGCCGATGCACACATCTTTCCCAAATTATTTTTCGGAAGGATTAATAAATACTTATATACGATTAATTGTGCACATAATATATTTAATTGTGCACATAATATTCAGATAACAAACCATCTGATCAATGCAATGTGTGATATTAATAGAATTGCAAAAGAATGATAATGAAACTGAATTTTAATCTACATAGATGCGATAGAAACACTCGACATTCCAAACACAAACTCTAATATGTTAAAATTCAGTATTTTTGGCTTTGTAACGATTTCTATTGTACTATTGAATATTTACCAACATCCTAATTAATATTCCGTAGTATCGTTAGCCACGCCTTTTATTTCACGCTTTTTTTTTTTTTTTGAGTATTATTATTCTTATTTAATCGTAATTGAATTTAGAGAATATTTCTCTTCAAATTTACTGGTGTGGAAAAAAAAAAATTGAGGGGCTAACTAATATTAATTAGGATGTTGGCAAGTATGCTTTTCGTAGCAATTTAAAATAAAATGTAGAATGTATTCTAAATTTTCATAATCGAAAACATTTCTAATATTTTTTACGGTGATATTTATTTGAATTATATAGAGAGTATAAATTATTCTGATTAAGGTTGTTTAAAAAGTTTAAAACTTACCAACTATAGCGTTAAACAAACCAGGACCAGCTATGATGACTCCTTCCACGTCATGAGCCAACGTTTCATTAATTTCTAAAATGATATTTAAAATATAAATAAATTCAGTAATTGTATGTATACACATTTGAAAAACATGTTTTAAATTATGGCTATAAATATATTTTGTTCTATTTTCTTTTATTAACCGCTAAATTTACTGTATTTTTCCTTTTTTTCCCTTTAAGGTTTTTCTTTTCCCATAAATATCAATTAACTTCGTATATATGTTTTATATGTTTCCCCAGAAATTAATAAAGACAATATAATCACCTCTTCCTTGTGCAGAAAACTCAAAAAACTTTAGCATAGAAAGTGTGCTCTTTTACAGTATAAAATGTATGAATTTGTGAAAATTGATTCAACAACTAAAAGTTAAAAGTGTTGTCCTTGAAATTAGTACAGAGATTTATGAATGCATAAATAATTGGTCAATACTTCAAATGAAGTGCAAGGTAACCCCCGAAGAACACTGTACTTGAAGAACACGAAATTTCAAGAATACTGATGCATAATAGTTTCGAACTACATGATTTTCCGATATTTTAAAGATGAAATTAATCATCATAATGCATGCTCATACAAAACTGTCTTATTCTCTTATAAAAAGAAAATTATTAAAATTTACATCACGAATTTTTTAAAATTAAATATGAGTCCGACCAATATCACAAGTGATAACTTTGGTAAAAAAAAAAAAAAAAAGGAAAATTGAAACAAAGTAACTTACCCCAAGCCCTATAATCAGGGGCATCTTGTCTCACATACTCAATGATTTGGTTCAGGAGCTGCTCCATTCTGCAAAAAAATACTTACAAATATATGTGCTTTTCAAGTTATATTTAATTAGAAAAATATCAGCATATTACTATGACATAGAAAACTGAATAACTCTTAAATGTGAAAAATGTATTTATCATGTCTGTATTTTAAAGAGCATTTATTATAATTATTTAACAGAAATAGACATAGTTACTTTTTATTTGATGACGCCTCGAACTCTCGGCCAACCACAAACATTTCTGGAGCAAACTATTTGAAATTTCTCACGGTCAGTATACAATGTCCTAAACCCAATTTAAATTTTGAATCGGGAGTTTTTCCCTTTTTTTTTTTTTTTCTTAATTGGATGTTGCCTGACTTACTGTTTTACTGAACAGGGTCCAATATAAAATGGTATGATTTTATGGTAGAGTATCTTCCTTCTAGGCAGGGGGAATGCGTGGTTCAGAAAACTATGGAAGCACTTCCAAAAGCAGAGGAATAATCAATTGAGTCCTTTCTACGAGGCGACGTTACTTGATTACTTTTTAAAAATCTAAAATAGGGGAAGCGCTGATTCCATCGCTTCCATGGACGCTACGCCATTTCTTCTAGGATAACTTTTCTCATTTCCATGTAGAATTTAAAATCAAGAACATGTGCAAATCAATCGAAAACTGGAATACTAAAATTTATAAATCCAATAAGTTTATACTTATTATGCATGCACTTATGACATTAATTTTGAATTTCTGAACTCACTTTAGTCCTTTTCAAATGTATCATATTATACTCCAGTCAGTGTGCTCGTTAATTAAAGGGACGTTCTTATGAAAATTTTGGTAATTAAATCCTCTTAAACATAATGTGTCAGACTATTTAATAAGAAGTCTGTTACATGCTTTATTAAAAGTTAATGATCACACCAAAGAATTTAATTTTAATCTTATTTTTCTGAAATAAATTAATTGGGGTGGGTAAAGAATGGCGAAATGTAACCCCTTTTAGTCAAGAAACGGTACACCAGATTCCCAGGCTCTGTACTTAAGGAAACCATTTTAAAAGAAATTCGATGTTTCTGTTATAGTCTTCTTAATTTTTTTCATTTAAGCCTTCAATGTTTGAATCATTTCTCTTCTAACTTAATGAGTATTTCAATTCTAAAGTACACTCCTGCTCAAAAGTTTAGCAAGATTTACAAACGATCAGTTTATTTCAATTAAATTTATCTCTCGATGAAATGTTTTTAAACAATGGCTATTTAAAGAACTGAGGCTTTTTTTTTTTTTTTTTATGTTTTTCAGCGAAGACTGGTTTAAGACAACATTTAGGGGGCTGTAAACTAATCGAGAAAAATGAATTCTGATTGTGATCGCCCTGAACCGTTAAGTGAACGAAATAAACTAACTTTAGGATATGTTAATATGGACCCAATTTAATTTGAGGATGAATTTGTATGACGATAGCAAATTAAAATCAGTATTTTAAAACTCCAAATCAAATTAGCATTTTTTTCTTTTTAATAGCAGTTTTTAACGAAAATTATTCCCACTTTCAAATAAGATAAAAAAAAACTTAAAACAATACACTGCAATCTGAATACAAATCTCATGAAATACGAACATTTTTATAAAAATCGTTTTCACTGCGCCTATGTGAAAGATATATATTTTTATTGCATAGGATAAAAGCTAGCTGTATCGGGCAACTTATCAAAAGTGCATTTGAACAATGTAAAAATTAAGCAAATTATACGAAAAACAACGAGCTAGATTTGAGATATATATCCAATAGTTGAAATTTCTTAAGGGATTTTTCTCATGCAGCGTAATTAATTTAAAGATCCTATTATTTTACCCACTTTGCAAAAGTTCTTTTTGTGATAAACCCCTTATCTCACATATCTTAGTAAATAAACAAAAATATGTTAGAGTTACAAGCTTATAAGGTTTCCCCCCCCCCCCCCCAAGAAAAAAAAAAAATTCTAAGTGGCTGAAATAGTTGGTTCTTTAAATTAATTTAGCAGCATATGAAAAAACCCTTAAAAATTTTAAACTCTTGAAAAATCTCAAATCTTGCTCGTTGTTTTTACGTATAATTTGCTTAATTTTTACTCTATTCAAACGCACTTTTGACAAGAGTTTTAATCTATGCCTTTTATCTTTCGCAAATGCACATTGAAAACGTTCAAAAATGCATATATTTCACGAGATATTAAAGATATTTTTATTCCGATTGCAGTATATTGTTTTCGAAATGTTTTTCCAACTTACCTGAAAGTGGGACTAATTTTCGTTAAAAACTCTATATTATAAATAAAAAACGTTGATTATTTTTGAGTTTTAAAATAAATGCTTATATCTCCGTTATTTAATATGCTATCGTTACACAAATTCATCCTCAAATTGAACTGGGTCTATATTAACATGTCCTAAAGTTACAGATCATTCCGTTCACTTAACGATACAGGGTGATCACAATAATATTGATTTTGCTCATTTTGTTACCGGCCCCTTAAATGTTCCTCTTGAACCAATCTTCACAGAAAAACTTGAAGACGCAGCTCTTTAAATGTCCAGTGTTTGAAAATATTTCATCGAGAGAAAAGTTTTTAAATTGAAAAAACTGATTGTTTGCAAATCTTGTTAAACATTTGAGCAGGAGTAATTTAGATTACTAAGAAATACGAATACAAAATATTCAAAGAGCTTTTTTGTTAATTTTAAATTTTACCCTCATCTGAAGGTACCCGGTGTTTTTGTGAAAACATTTCGAGATAAAAGTTCGGAATAACAAACAATTTTTATAAGTTAACACTTTGAGTGCCATGTCAGCCAATATATGGCAGTCACTGCTTAGCCCGCCCACTGTTGGTACTGGGGGTTAGAAGTGTAAAATACGATATAAAACTGAAAAATTTAGTTTAAGTAATTATAAAAAAGTAAAATAAAGCCGAAAGTTGGGTGGCCTCCAGAGGCTGTGTTCTATTCTGTTTTAAGTAATTACTGAAAATTTATTTGAAATTTACTTAATTTTTATTTATTACAGGATTATATCATTAAAGCATTTTAATGGGTTTTATTGAAACACGATAAACATAATGCGCTTCTGTAAGCTGAGCGTGTGGCCTGACGGGGGATTTCCTTAGGAATTTGCGCGGCGCTCAACGTGTTAACGGCCCTCCTCACTCACCGTCGCCGGAATCCTAAGCCAATGTTACTCTACGGGGAAATTTTCTTTACAAGTAACTTATTAACTATTACATATTTTTAAATTCTGTTTTCACATTCAGAAAATTCCCAACTGTTAAATTGACGGACCTTTTTTAAAAAATGTATTTTTTTAATCTTTTATTTTGAAATTGCAAAATGAAAAAAATTTCCCATATTGAAAATTCGTATTTTGCAGCTTCAAAATAAAATATAAAAAATAAAATAATATTTTTTAAAAAGGTCCGTCCATTTAACAGCTGGGAATTTTCAGAATGCGAAAACAGAATTTAAAAAAATGTATTAGTTAATAAGTTATTTGTAAAGAAAAATTTCCCATAGAATAACATTAGCTTCGTCTTCTGGCGGCGGTGAGTGAAGAGGGTCCTTAATGAAGACCTGCAAAGCAAAGAATTATATACATTATTCTATTTGACCGTAGTTGTTATAGCGATGCATAAACAAACGCCCGTGCAATGAATATAATAACATGCGAAAAAGTCTTGTGGCTATTCAAGTTACGAAATTATATTTAATAGTGGCCATATGAAAAATTATGGTATTGTTTATAGCTATCCCCTCAACTATCACTTAAAAGTACTAAAAAAAAGAATAAAAGAATATGCACGCTATTAGATAGCTGTCCTCAAATGTAAACGCTGGGCATTAACTCTTTCAGGGACAAGCAAATTTTGTTCATCAAAAATCAGTAGCCACCTGAAATCAGCAACAATATTAAAAGAGAAGAAACAAATGAAGTTATTCGTCTGAGTTATAAAAGAAAACTTTATAAAAACAATTCCGGTGACAGTTTTTCCAATTTTGAATTAAAATTTGTGGTTGCACTATACAACCACCGCTCCCTGAAAGGGTTAACGGGTTAAGTTGTACTACAGTACTCATTCTCGAGTGGAAAAACAGTTAAGTAGATTTCCTAGCTAAAAACTAATATCACAAATAAGAAAAAATTAAGGGGGAATACATATCCTTCATTAAAGTAAAAAGAAAGTCTTAATAAACACTCATTTAAATCTCTCACACACACACTAAAAAAAAAAAAAAAAAAAAAAAAAAAAAAAATCTGGAGTGACTCCACTCGACTTTCCGAACATTCAGTAATTAACAGTTTTGTAGATAAAGTAAAGAAAGAGGAGTTGTTAAACAAAAGAGAAAACCATAATAGAGTGTTTGAGTATTTTTCTCCATCTATTACACGATGTTTTATTTAACGCTACTGAACTTTGAGCCCATAGATCATAATGATAAAGAATTTTTTGTTGTGTCCCTGTAAAAACCTATAAATGCTAAATTCACCAAAATGCTTATAGTTAGTGCAACAGTGATTTATAATACTCATAATTTTCAGCTCAATTCAATAAGGCGTTTAGATGCTATCGTACTTTTAAAAATTTAGTCCCATAGGCAATAATGATAAAGAATTTTTCTTTGTGTCCCTGTAAAAAAACTAAGTGCTAGATTCACCAAAGTCTATACAGTTAGTTCAACTGTGATCTATAACATGTGTACAAATTTTTTGCTCAGATTAATAAGGCGTTTAGGCGCTATCACACTTTTAAAAATTTGGCCCCATAGGCATAATGATAAAGAATTTTACTTTGTGTCCCTGTAAAAAAACTATAAGTGCTAGATTCACCAAACTCTATACAGATTGAGTATTTGTGACCTATAATATGTGTATAAATTTTTTGCTCAATTGAATAAGGCGTTTAGATGCTATCGCACTTTTAAGATTTTGCTCCCATAGGCCATAATGATAAAGAATTTTTCTTTGTGTCCCTGTAAAAAAACTATAAGTGCTAGATTCACCAAAATCTATAGAGTTCGTACTATGGTGACTTACAATATGCGTACCAACTTTCAGGTTAATTGAACAAAGCGTTTAGACGCTAGCGTGTTCACTCACAGACATCCACATATACATATATCATCGTAAAAATAGTGGAAACGGACTCAGGGGACCTCGAAACGTATAGAAACATCAAAATCTCGAATTCGGATTTTTGACATGATTACAATACTTTCCTCACTATAGTGTTCGGAAAGTAAAAAAAAATCTAAACTTGTCATTAAATCTACAAAATGTTCTATTTCATAATGTATTTCCAATAAAGTTCATTTAAATATTGAGTAAATTAAAATATTGAGTAAAGAAAGGTCTTGTGCTGTTCACATTCTTCCAATTCATTGCCGCTTCAAATGAATGTCAAATAATTGAGTTTCCTTTGAAATAAATTATTTGCTATTCCGAAGTGATTTAAAAATACAACACTATCAGTTTTCTCATTAGTTAATAGTTTTTTTTTTTTTTTTTTTTTTTTTTTTTTTTTTTTATGCTATATTAGATTCAAAATTATCCTGCAACTACGAAAAGAATGTTTTAGGGAAAAGTTTTTAGATAAACGCAAACGGAATATACTGCAACAAAAACAAAAACCGCGTATATCTAGAATGTTTGCAATATCATACATATGTATACATACAAATTTTCACACGATAACAGTGTGTAGGATACGCCAACACTACTAAGTGAATAAGCACGACCTGTAATCAAACCTGACACTTCCTGTTTAACAGCTTTCAGTTACCCATAGATCAGAGCACAAACGAAACAGCAACCAGGTAATCTTTGTACATTTAAAACGCTAAAACATTCAGTGAGAATAACAATTATAATCAAATGTTAAAAAAAAATTCTTTTTGGGGGGAATTTTTTTTTTTTTCAAAATTCGATTCAAATCATAAGTATAGTCGGATCTCGTTAGAGTGAATCTCAAGGGGTGTAAAAAAAAAAAAAAATTATTTATGTCATCGGCAGTTCATGCTATCAGTAACTAATCTTAATGCAACTACTCTTCATTCTAACGAGATTGCGAAAAACATTCACGTTAAGTGTTCACGTTAACGAGGTTCGACCTTATTAATATTTGTGGGATATAGTAGGTAAGTTCGCTTCCATGGATATTTTTAATTTACAAAGCTATATTGGTTAGCCTGTAAAACCGCCTATTTAAAAGCCTTTAAAATAAGCTCTGTAAAATGATTTTTGCTCCGAACAGGACGATTATCTCGTTCACAAACCAAGGATTGTTTGTGTTGACCAGTTGACAACGCTTGTTTACTACAGTAGAACCACGTTTTTCAAGACTAGCAGTGACAACGAGTGGGCAGGCATGCAGGGAGGCCAAATTGTCTGATAGATTGAAATTTGAAAAATATCCAGTAATTTAACGCTTCCTTATCGCTAGTTATCTCTCGCACGACTATAACTCCTGTTTTACACTAGACTAGTTGATCCGACATTTTTCCCCAGAGGCTTCCTTGACCTCAAGAAATGTGAATACAGAATATTTCTGAATAGTGTGCCCTCAATGGAGACTTCTTAAAGATATTTTCACGCGTTTTTATGCATTAAGGGGTAAAAAAATCGAAAAGCTTGAGACCAACTTGAGTTAAAATCTATACTAGTATTCCAATTTACCAGTTTGGGCTTTTTTTTTTTTTTTTTTTTTTTTTGGGGGGGGGGGGGGGTTCACTCAGTAAAGGCAATTTATAAGAATGGATTTTTATTTTGTGTTAGTTTTGTTGAATATTAGAAGTACATATTTATCAATGAAATTAAAACATCTTTTTATCTTAATGAGAAAATTGTGTTATCTTAATCTATTTACAATCATACGGAAATATGAAAAGAAGCAATTTCCTCATTTTCTATTTTTTGTTAACGGATAATGATAGTGACTAAGAAAGTTGGACGTATGCATACGATTCTGCTGATAGTGTCCAGGAAAATTGGCGTTTCGGTGATAACGACAAGGAAAACTGAGCGTATATATGCGCTAATGATGCAAATGGGTTAAGAAAACTGCTTGCTATATCTATACAAATTATTACAAGATGAAAATGTTTTCACAAAAAATTAACATTCTTTTTTTCTTTTGTAATTTTCTGTTTATACCAGTTTTTCTCCCTCTGCTTCAAATATATACTTTTATTGAAACAAAAGACAGTTGCTAATTATCACTTTAAAAAACTTAAATCATAATAAAAAGGCCTTCAATTTTTATAAGAATTTTCTATTAAAACTTACCAGTATTAAATCTGTAATAAGTATAAAGGATTTAAGTCCATATTCTTGATTTTTCAGGAGACGAAAAATAAAGTTAAACTTACTAAAAACTAATCAGAAGAATGGATTAGGGAAAAGGGGTTATGTTGATTTATACCCTTTATACCATCCAGTGACTGTCAACCGTCATTTAAAAAACAGGAAAAAACTGAATTAAATATTTCATATCATACATGAATGGTGAATTTCTGACCTAAACCTTTTTTTACCAATGGATTTTCTCAAAGACTACATGACATGGATTTAAATCCTTTATACCAATCGACTGAGAATTTTTTTCTGAGTCTGACTATGTACTTAACTCAAAATCGACATTTTTGGACTTAAATCCTTTATACTTATCAATACAGAAATATTCTTTAGAGTTTTCAGATATTTTTTATTTAACAAATCTTTTTAAGTTAACGTTTAATTTGCGTAAATTATTTCGGCATACATATTTTGGACTGAATAACGTTGAAATATTTTTCTCTTCACTATGCATAAATTTAAGTAAATATTTAAGGGATTTTTTTTTTTAATAACGAAATCAGTTATTTAGATAACACACAATAAAGAAAATATGATTACAATTTTGTCTGTGCCAGTAATAAGCTCAAAAAATCTAAATAGCTAGAAATAAGTTCATTTTAGTTGATGAAGTATAACAATTCTATATATATACCTTTGAATCTAATACGCGTTCAATTCTGAAGAGTTTACATGATGGCAAAAATTTTATTAGGAAATTCGTTCTATATCTGTAATAAAATACTTTGGCAAAGAGTTAATAAAATGCGCGATGGTTTGTCTATATATTTGTAAACGAATCCAATTAAAAATTAAGTATGATTGTGATTTTATTTTAAAACTTCCACCAGTTCTGATTTCAACAGTTTAAAAAAAAAAAATACATTTGTTGTATTCCAAAATGTTCGAATTTTAAAAACATTTTTTTTTTTTTTTTTAAACAATTTTTCTTCAAATTTTAATAATTAATTTTCCAAACTTGCGAGATATTAAGAAGATATGTATAATATTTCAGTGAGAATTTTGCTCTGAAGAGAAAACTGAAAAAAATAATCCTAATAGTTTTGAATCATTTCGTAAAAAGTAATACTTGAAATCTGGCTTTCTTTCAAGAAATTGGGAATGTTATATCATGTTCTGCTATAGTACATGTATAACTAAGATTATTATTATTATTTTTTTTTTTTAAGTGCAGAATTGTTAGTTCCTTTATAATCAGGTATTCTTCCATTTAGAAAAGTAAAAAAATAAATCCGAGTAGGAGTGGTTGGTTTAATTGATGAAACAGACGTGTGGTCAACATAGTAATATGAAGCTGAAAGCAGCAGGATACCCAGCTTTAAAAAATGAAGAAAAACTGCAAATAATTTGAAGGTATTTAGAACAATAAGTTTAACCCTTTATCTACTGCATTATGATACAGACAAAAATTGTGTTTGAAACATATATTTTTAGTTACTAAAGTTCATTATTTAAAGATATATATGTTAAAAATTATGCATATCACCTCATCATAATAATTAATGAGAATTTTGTGAGGTCGTACTTCAGTCTACCACTGGTACATAGAGGTCGAAAACATTATTTAGACATGTAAAAAGTGTAGAGAAATATTTACTCTTTATGCTCCTCATCTTTTTTCTAAGATTAGTAGGATATTCTTGAAATAATATAAGAATTAATTATAACACACATGAAGATCGTGAAAAATATCGAGCAAAAACAGCAAGTGCACTCCATAAAATCCCTTATGAAACAAAAATGGCTATATGTATCGTCTAATGCTTTGTAGGGAGATTAAAAGGCGGTACATATCTGTTCCCTTCTTATAAATATCTTCTATAAATTCGATTTTATACTCTTTTTAAAGTAATGGTACTTTAAAGTACCGTCAGTAGATAAAGGGTTAAGCGGCGGATACATACATTTTTTTTTAACCCTTTCATTCCCAATTTTTTCCATCGATAAAACAATAAATCTTATGTTTAGTCATAAGTTTATTTCAAAGGTAATATATAAATATTTTTTTTAAATAGGAGTAACAGCAGAGTACGAATTAATATAGCTAACAAAGCAACTGAGAGTTGTTTATTTATGTTGAATATAACCTCTGATGCCATTTAAAATCATAACTTTTCAATAAATAAAAATATCAAATTTTCGAAGAAATACATATTGCAATTAATTAAAATACAAATTATAAACATTGAAAAATAAAATAAAAAAATATTTCAAACAGTTAATTTACTTAAATTGCCCAAAACAGGAAACTGATTCCGATATTATTAGCATAAAGCAAAATATACTTTCATTTATATCAACAAGGATAACGAAATCATCTAAAATATATTTTTTTCGGTGAGAAAATATATATAGATTTTAATATTGTTCATTTTGAATCAGCGGAAGTGTTGGATGATAAGAAAGAAAATCTGAAATGTTATGATTCCAATTGGCATCACGGGGAATGAAAGGGTTAACTGAATTTATTCCGCAGATTTTATGATTCTTGTTCCAAATATCTTCAAACTGTCTCCGTTTTTCTTGTTTTTCTGCAGACTTCTTTTTTAGGTGGGTTGGTTAAATTTGAAAGGATTACTTTGCAATTTATAATAATTTTGATTCGTTAAGTGCTATAAGGAGGTATAAGACATTATGGGGTAAAAGTAAAAAAAATATTTAAAGAGACCACATGGTCATTCCATGTCTTTAAGAGGGAAGGTTTTAGACACATTGGCAGATGGTGTAATTGTACACTTATAGCACATCTCAGGACATCTATACGAAGATTGCACATGAATCCAAATCCTGGGTAAAATTGGTCGCGTAGAAAGGGATTAAAGAGGATATCCATTCCGTATTTACGCAAGTTTCGAAGAAAATCACAAATTCGACGGGCACGATATTGGTTTGAAACCCACACTTCCCGTGTACCCGCTTCGTAAAGCCGAAACTTTTGGCAATTCGTGCAATTTTTAAAAAAGGCTTTCACATTAAAAAAAATTTCAATTTCAACTTAAAAAGCAAAAAATGTCATTTTTATAATATTTCTAACACTTAGAATCACTTCCAAGTGTTGTTAGGGATATCTAATAATCAGCAAACGTCGAAACATTGACATTACTGCACAAGCATTTCAAAAATTTATTTTTGATTCTTTTTAAAACTGCTTAAGAAAAAAAAAAGAAGAAAAAAAAATAGAATGCCGAAATGTTAACATTTCATTACAGGTACTCCGAAAATGTCTACATACTTAACAAAATATCTTAAACGTAACGTTTATTTTTGTAAAGATTTTTAACATTTTTGAAATATTCCAAAAAATGACACATCCTACCGTAATTGGGTGAAATGATCTCGTTAAAGGGAATATCTATTTCGTATTTATGCAAGTTTAGAAGAAAATCAACTCAAACTCGAAAGTACGGTCGAAACTAATACATGATATGTTTGTATTAGATGATGTAAACTACAGTTAAATTTAGTATGTTGTACGAGTACATATTTCAGATATAATGAAAAATTGATAACTGTATCCTGCAAAATTTTTAATACCAATTGTTTTAATCATGTGAGTGCGTGAGGGTGGAGTAGAACAATTTTGTACTTAATTTTTTTTTTCGATTTATAAATAAAAATACATTGATTGCGCGCGCGCGCGTGTGTGTATCCCAATGATTTTTTTAATTATTGAAAAGTTTCAATTCTTTTGTTACAGTTGTACTGATGCAAGGTATTACCTAAAGGATCAGTAGAGACTAAAATAATAGGTTCTATGTCAGCTGAAGAAATGAACATTTTCAATAGTTTTTTTAAACAAAAGGAAATGTTCCCAAAATGAGATTCCAGCTTGAATAAAAGAAATGAGTGATTAGTAGTAACTTAACCCGATCAGCTTATCGCATTTTTCGGCACCTTGTCAGATTATCATGGGTTGCTGAAGACCCGAGCAATGTTGGAACAAGTAATTTTTAATGAAAAAAATTTGATAAAATTCTTGAACACTCTTGAATACTTCTAATTTAAGGGCAGACAGACAATGAATATTGCAAAAGAAATTGAAACAAATATTTTATTTTTCACCAGAAATACGCCCATTTCTATAAAATGCAGGCATTTACTGATAATTTGTAACTTTTAAACAAACTGAGATATTTGAAAAACTCACATTGCATAATAAAGTTTAAGAATGGTATTTTTAAGGAAAACACGATAGATAGGTATTTCTTCTATACGTGGATTCTGACGAATGAGACATAAGAAAAATGACTCTGGTCTCCAATGACCCATGATAACCTCATCTGGTTAATATTAAAAATTGGACTGATTTTGTTGGATAAAGAACTGATAGAAAGATTTCGTAAGAAGAATCCATCGTTTGATCAACAAAATAAATATTCCAAAATTAAAAGAATACACTTCAAAAGGAAAAAACTGATTTGCAAATCAACCAATTTCTTCATTTGATTAATACCGGACTTGTTCAAATATTCTAAATTTTATTTTATTTTTAAATTCGCCTTTGTAAAAATATAATTACTAGCAGGCTACGCCCGCTTCGCTGGTCACTATTTTTAAATGCATCACTATAGTTAATGAATTTTCAAAATTGCATTAATTTTTATCATGCGAAAAAAAAAAAATTCTTACTGGAAAAATGTTGCACCGGGTCCCCACTGCTTTCGGCAGCGCAGGCCACTGTGCTCTGCGTGCACGCATTTATGTTCGACACTCTTAATGAATCACTATATTATCGTAAGGGAAAATATATAAACTTTCTCCCATCAGTGGAATAATTGGTCCGGGCCCCCACTGCATGTGCATTACAAGTTTTTTAAATCAGATTTATCCACCAATGTTTCTTAAAATGTAATCTCTCACATGTACTTTCGATGAAGACAAAATTAAGCTAACTGAAATTTTTTATAAAAACCTCCCGGTACGAAGTCTCCGTTGAAAATAACGGGGACTTGGCACATATGCCCATGGCAGCGTATACAGGCGCATACGGCGCGCGTGTTCCTTCACCAGTCGTTCCCGCCCCTCCTAATTATTTTAGACTTTAAAAAATATCTGGAATGGTTTTCTCGGGCTTTTAAAACTAAAAAAAAATTCCAATGTTCTATCTGAATTTTATCTTTACCCTTGCGCCATTTCTCGTAATAATTCTGTACTTTGGAATATATCCACAATCGATTTATGGGATCGATTTATTTATTATTATCGATTATTAACGTAACACTAATTTTCAGCGCTCTAACTTAATATATTTTTGCCCTTTCATCCCTCTTCCCCGCTTAGCCTAATAATTTTACAAATTCGAAAATATTCGTAATAGGTACCAAAAATATATAAATTCGTAATAGGTACCGTAGGTACCAAAACCCTCCATGTAAAAATATTGAGCGAGCTAACTATTTTTCCCCCTCCACCCCCTCCCCTTTCTGCCCTCCTAATAACTTTACATTTTCGAAAATATCCTCATTACACTTGCAGGCCTCTAAAACTCATCTGTACCAAATTTGAACGGTTTAACTTTTTTTTTTTTTTTTTTGGCCCCGTAGACCCCCCCCCCCTCTGTCCCGCCCCACCTGAGACGAATTTTTAAAATTCCAGAAATTAGTTTTTAGGTGTTTGTGTGAGCTATATTTTAGAGCAAAAATCTCCCATATTTATTTTTTTTTCCCGATGTAACGTATTATCTTAGATCACGTTTTACCCCTTCGCTTGGGGGCTGAATTTCTAAAATTCCAGAAATTGGTTTTTAGGTATGTACCTGGCTTTATTTTAGAAGAAAACTTTCACGTATATCTTTTTTTTTTTTTTTTTTTGAGATATATAGGATTAATGTGAAATCACGTTTTGACCCCTTGCCCCTCCCTTGGGTACAGAATTCCTATAATTCCAGATAATGATTTTTAGATATTTGTGTTTAGATATATTCTGAAGCAAAAATTTTACAGATATCTTATTTTGTTTGAGATATGAAGGATTTTGTGAAATCACGTTTTGCCCCCCACACCCCTTGGGAGGCGAGTTTCCCAAAAATCGATTCTTAGGGGATGCTTACACTATATGTTCTATAATCCGACCCAGTTTCGAGTCAGTGGCGCCTGTAGATTTTACTGTTTGTTGATGAGTCAGTAGGTCAGTGAGCGAGTCAATGAATGAGAGAGTGAGTGGAAGTACTCACTTATGCGTATAGATAAATAATTACTATTAAGAAAAATCACAGGTGCATATCAGTCTCTTAAACAATTCAATAAACTTCACATAATATCCAAAAGTATGTACAAAGTTTTTTTCAAATTTCTACATAAAATAAAACTGCAGATATGGCATAAGCATTATACATCAGGAAAACAACGTGTTTTACAGTTTTAAACATTCTAAAACAAATTTTAAGTGAAATCCTCAGATAATAAGGATTCTACTTTGTATGAAGCAAAAAGAAAACTACAGTCGGCTGCAAAATTATTCGAGCACTAGCCAGTAATTCCTATATTTAAAAAGTACACTTAAGACTGTTTTGATAAGTAAATCCTTGTCGAATCATGTTCTTAGACTGATTAAGGACATGACTCGACAAGGATTTATTTAACAAAGTTGTATTAAGTGTACTTTTTTTTGGCAAGGATTATTGCTAGTGCTCGAATAATTTTGCAGCCGACTGTACGTATGTAAATTTGTATAGTCTTGCGACAGTGACTTTGGGCGTGTCTGCAAGTTTTTAATTCAATCGAAATTTTAATTATTATACTGCTTTACTTATTTAGCATTTTGTTATATATGTTCCTTTACTTAAACAATTACTAATGAAACTAGTTGGCATAGGTGAACACTGCTCAGTTCCCCAAAATTCACAAGTTCTCATAAATTTGAAGTACAGTCCATATTATAATCATGTTAACAGAAATGATTTTGACCAAACGCTTGATACAGTGACAGAAGGAAACCCCTGTCTAATAGGCTAACCCGATATATATACCTTAATTTAATCTATTAATTTATTTTATTAGGGTAAATTTTGTAGTGTAGTTTCCATGCTGCTGTTTCCATTGCAACAGCCCTCAAAACGTATATTTATATGAAATATCGCTCAATTTTGCTATGTTGATAAAATTTTAAATAACGAAGAAATTACGAAATTTTCCTATTAAAAATATTTAGTCAATCATGTTCAAACAAGTATCAAATGTTATTTCAAACTTGCCCGATATATTTATGATCCTCCAAATGAACGCTTATGCTCAGTTCTGCCATATTTGGCCGTCTTTTGTCATGTTAAGTAAATCACAAATTTCAGATAACTTAGGAAATTTTTTAATTAAAAAATTCATAGTAAGGGATGTTCATGCCAGTATCCTAAATGATATTTTAAAAGTGTTCTGACATATTTACTAAGAAAATATCCCTCAAAATGGACGTGTTTGAAATATTTTGCCTTATTCCGCCGTATAAAGTAAATCTTAAATTTCCAATGACTTACGAAATTTTAAAATTGGGAAATTCCAAGTCAAGGATGTTTATATCAGTAACTTATATAATATTTTAAAAGTAGTTTGAATTACTTTACGATGTTAAAAAAACCCTCAAAAGGGTCATTTAAGCAAAAGTTTGAGGCATACTGCCATGTTAAGAAATTCGTAAATTTCAAATAATTTGCGAAATTTTCGAAGTAGCATGTTTATAGTTAAGGATGTTCATCCAGGCATGAAAACCTATTTAAAAGCTGTTCTTACATCTTTACGATAAAATATTTCTTTTCATGCACGTTTAAGTGAAATTTTACTTTACTTTCCCATGTTAAGGAAATCGTAAATTTTAAATAACTTCTTAAGTTTTTAAAAAATTAGAATGTTTCAAATGAATAGGGATCTTGCTAATGTCATATATATCTTAAAACTGGTCCGACCTCTCTCTGCTCATTTATTAGTGAGATATTGTGTGCAAAGTCTAAAAACTAACGGATTAACAAACTAACAGACACCTTATAGACGGGCACCATAAACATTTTGGTATTTTCAGATTCCTCACACCTGAAAACGTAAGAAAGAAAAAGATCGAAAATTTTTACGATTATTTAAGTTCCCCCATACCTATAGTATGATGAACTGATAAATTTCTGGAAAAATCCAATCGACAAAATACCTCTTTTCTTGGATGAAATTAATAAATTGAAACCCAATACACTGTAAAAAATATTCCCGTGGAATTACAGGAATTTCTCGATAGCAAAAATACCGGGAAACTCGCGTAATGTTACAGCCATTCTTTCGATAAAAATGGAGGTTCCTGTGAATTTGAAAGGAAAATACCGTGGAAAAGCAAGTATAACTTAAATTTACGAATTTTATCCTTTAAAAACGAAAAAAGGGAATTTTCCGTAAAAAACTAATAGAATTTTCACTTTTCTTACAATTTTTTTTCACAGTGTAGAGAAAAAAAAAAAAACTGTTTTCTTGATATAAACCTTTCCCATAAATGAAATAAAATAGAAGCTAAAATTTACCAAAATCACGGTGCTACGCAACCTACTATTTCTTATTTGACTCCTAATCCAAAATTAAAAAGTGGTTAACTTCAGATTTTTAATTAATCATGCCCCAAAATATCATTCAGCTGAAATCGTTTTACAAAAAGAAATTTTATAAACACTTTACCCTTTAATAAAGGTTTTCCGCAGAAACTTATCAATTTATTTTTTAAATCTGCTAATGAACACCATCAATGCAACCTTGATAGTAATAGGACTGAACACACTCAAATCCTTCGTGAAACTTTACATTCCACTTGTAAACCATTTAATTTCGACTTTTTAACGAAATTAACACTTTAACACATAAAATTGACCCATTCATTACCTATAAATATACTTTCAGGTACTTACGAAATTACTTTTATTGATGAATTTAACCAGCTGCAATATTACATGACTACCCGGCCTTTAAAAAGAATTAACGAACGTATCTTAGATATAAAAAATAACTATAAAAATCTCAAATGTTTTTGAAGATATACACCAAAATAATAACCTGGCTTGTCACACACAACTTACTCTTACCCTGCAATATTTTTAATCTACAAATAGATTACTCATCAAACTTAAAAAGATAAATAAGGTAAGAAAATAAAATTTAATGCTTTAAAAATAATCTAAAATACTTCTAGGAATAGTTTTTAACATAATTCTGTTTGAGGGTAACTCCTTCAATTATTGTGCCTAGAATTAAAATGTCAGGGTGACAACGTAATATAAACTTTGAAATTCCAAATCTGAATTTCATGTACTTTATTTTATATAAAATATTACGTTTTGAGATCCCCTGATTACAAAAGTCTAATTTTTAATGGTTGATCTGTATGTATATCTGTTAGCAGTATATATATATATATATACACAGTTGAAAACAGAACATCAAAAAATGATTTGCTTGCAGTATGGGTATAAAAAATTTCTAGTGTTCGTCGACATAGAAAAACATAGCAAAGCACTTCCATCAATTATATTCAATGGTAAAGAGCATTTAGCTCAAATTTGGGTAACCCTGTTTATTGTCTGTAACAAAAAAAATTGGCACTATAAATAATATTGTGTACCTCAATTTTAGACTTAATTTGAAAACATCTAACGATGAAGCAATATACACAAAACATGTTTTTATGCATATTTAAAAAAAAGAAAAAAAGAAAAAGAAAAAAAAAAGCCCATTCCTTTTTGTTTAAGTCAGTCTATAGATGTTACACTGTACTTCCCCCCCCCCCCCACCCCATAGATTTTACGCATTCGAATTCTTTTGGATGATCTTGTACACAAACTATTTGCTTCGTTTTAATGGCAAGTTTAGTGTTGGATCTCTATGTCACATATTTAGAATATAGAGCTTGAACTTTCTGCTATTCGTTCTTGAGATATTCTGATAACAGACAGACACACAGAACAACCGCTAAAAAGTTTTTTGGATTCAGGAGACTAAGTAACAAAAATACAGTCAAAACCTCGTTAACGTGAACACGCTTAAAATTAATTACATAAAACATGAACTTTTTCCTTTACCTCATAAATATGCAGATTAGTTTAGTCATATGATGCTTGAACTTAGATTTATATGCTTATTTTAAACAAGAAAATTGTATACAATTTTTACGAATTTTATTTTACAACAAATATGACGTACATTTAAACATTAATGCAGTTTTATTAAAAGAAATATGACTTTTACAGGTTATTATAATAGGTTTTATTCAGTTACGGTGAAAAAATACATGCTCTGATAAAGATTACAAAAAATGTTAAATTGTGTATGACAATTTAGAAAAGGAAGCACCAATAGTATTGGATTTTTTTTTTTTTTTTACCTCCTACACAAGTTTTTATTTAAACTTTTAAGGATGAGAATTTTTCAAAACAAACATGAATGTTAAGTAAATTACTGATTATTCAATTTGCGATGAGTTTTTTTGAATTTCTGTGTATAT
Source organism: Salticus scenicus (assembly GCA_963930645.1). Lineage (NCBI taxonomy): Eukaryota > Metazoa > Arthropoda > Arachnida > Araneae > Salticidae > Salticus > Salticus scenicus. Next base: position 254,421,713 of record OZ005659.1, on the reverse strand, counting down.
ATTAAAATAAATTTGTTACAAACTCTGATGAAGACCCCATGATATAAAGAGTCAAAAGCTTAGTATGAAATGTGACTAATGGAAATACTTTAATGCATGTGTGTGAATGATTTTTTTTTTACTTGATAAATAGTTTTTATAATATCGTTGGTGTTTTTATGTAATTACAATATATATATATATATATATATATATATATGTATATTCATTGTTAAATAAATGAATTATAATAATTTAAATATACAATGCAACTAAATTATAAATTTTTATATAGCACATGTCGCCATTAAAAAGAAAAAAAAAAGAAAAAAAAAAGAAAAAACTGAAGTTTTGAAGTAAAATAAGTGTAACTAAATATTACATAGTTGGATATATTAAAAAGTTGCGTTTGTCATAATTATCAATTAAAATACTGAAGGTTACTGCATACTACATACGTCCAGAGAAATAAAATACTGCCCTCCCACACACACGCACATACCCTGATAAACGAAAATTAGGATTGGTGAAGTACTTATGATTCATGATATTCGGCATGAACAAATTTCGTTTTTTAAACAACTTCATTTGGAAACGTAAGAATTTTAGTCAATAAGAGACAATGAAAATATATATTTCAGTTGAACCTTTAACGCAACTATACGCATTTTCTATTATAGTGAGTATTCGCCGAGTGTCCCCCGTCTTCCTTCCCATAACCAATGGAACATTTAATAAAACTCATTTAAATAATTACAAGATAAAGAGAACTTTTTATATACCATATTTTTAACTTTTCTCTTGAATCATATAAACGCTGTCGAAGGCAGTGGAGACCCAAAATAATTGGCTAAAAGTATTTTAAAAGAAAAAAAATTGTCACCGCGTTTTGAGCTTTTCTAAATGTTTCAAATGTTTAGCTAGTCGTGAAGTTAGTTAAAAATTGATTGCAAGATTTTTACAAGACAAACACACAAACAGGAATTGAAGTTAATGAAAAACATGGTAAAATATACGAATATGCTGAAAACTAGCATTTTCAAGAATTTGCTCTGCAACGTTGTTTTAATAGTTCCGGTTTAATAACCGGATTTTAGGAACTTTTTTCTGATTTAGTACAGAGAATAGATTTGATTAGCTATTATGCGTCGATAAGATTGTGCAGTTAAAATAAGTTTTATAAATTCCCCCTCCTCCCTCCCCCCCCCCCCTTATAAAAAGCGCCTTCTTATTGATATCGATTCTTAAAGTAGTTATATTAATTTCATTAACAGTTTTTAATCTTCGATCAAAGAAGTAAACGGTGAAAATAGTCAAAGTTTATAGAAAAAAAACTTCAAAAATTCTATTCTTGAAGAATGTTTGCGACAAACTTTGGGTCACTGGGATTAGAATGGTTCAGATATGAAGAACTTTAATAGTCACCGATAAAAAAATAAAAAATAAGAAAATTAAGGTTTTTTGAACAAAAAGCTGTAAAAAATCAAAATTAAAAATTTCTATTATACTTAGTGCATTATATTGAAACATTATAACAATAGAATTCCTTTTAAATGCTACAAGAATTAAAGTGAAATACAGAGCACTTCAAATATTTTATAAGGCATTACCCATAATAGAAAACTTTACTGAAATTTTTATATTACATTCATTTTACATTCTTCTCCATGATTTAATCATTATAATGTTAGAATTATTAGAGTTAGATTTATTGATAAAACAATCTGTTTAGCCAAAGTACAGTGACTACAGTAAACAAAGAAATCCCCCCCTTCCCCCCCCCCTCCAATAAAAAAAAAAAAAAAAAAAACTTGGTAAACGGAGTAATTATTCACAACTAGACTATACAATTCGTACAAAACAAATATTTGTTGATTTCCAAGTTTTGATCAAATGCTATAAACCAATCACTCCTAATAAATCAGTTTCAAACAATTTTTTCAAATTTGTGACTTTTTCCTTTAATTACAGAAAGAATTTTTACTTCTAATCATTACTCACTCAGTTCGAAATTTGACTCTTATTTTTAATTATTTATCTATCCAAGCTCATGCACTTTACTCCCGTCAAACGTCAAACATAATTAACTTTAGGGCAGCAAAAATGGAACGTATAGAGCAGAGCTCAATTAGTACAACCTGTATATTTCAGGTTAATTCTTTGAATTTAAGGTTGGTTGGTTGGAGGATTTGAGGCCGATTGACTCCGTATGTGTCCTAGGCCTATACAGAGAGTGCCCTCCATGGGAGTCTTTCTAAAGTGTCCTAGCCCGTATTTAAGCGAGTTTCGGAGGAAACCACGGAAAACTCCGAACGGCTAGGTCGACGAGCGCGACCTGGTATCGAACCTGGCACCTCCCATCTACCAGCTTTGAGTGCAGAACCGCTCAGCCGCCTTTGAATTTAAGGAAATACCGCTTAGGATGATAGGTATCATTTTCGAAAGTAGTTTGAGAAAAAAAAATCTTTGAAACTTTACTACATAAACAGCTGTTCCTTATAAACTTTGAGGGATTTAATCTGAGACCTATATTGCTTCTATGAATGGTAAAAAAACGTTCGATATTCCACACACATTCTGCAGCGGGCAAACAAAAAGAAAAATGTACCGTGATCTTTCCCTAAAATGGAAATCATATTGAGAACTTTTCATTGGGGAAGGGGGGGGGACCCTCTTATTTGCAAACAAATGGTTATAAATTACTATAGAATGACTAAGAAAATTACTTACAAATGAAGTCTTATCTAAAATTGTCTATTACACGAAGTTTGAGAAAGTTTCAATAATAATCTAAATGTAAAACTCTGTTATAAATGATATTTAGTGTAATCTCTCAAGTTTTAATGAAAATTTCGAATATTATATATTTTGCAAGTACGTTTTTAATGTAAAACAAATTTAAAAGTACAATAATTTCATGCAACTGGTTTATTCAACATCGTAGTAAAGAAATACGGCACTTCTCAGCCATATTTATAAATCATTTAAATAGATTATGGTATAGATCAAGTCTTTTTTTTTTTTTTTAAGTTAAATTTTAAAACTCATAATATTTTCCCCCTAAAGGTAGATGGTTAAATCCCGTCTGTCTATGCAGTTGGTAACAAAAGTGTCGGAATACTAGCAAAAAAGCATATATATAAAGTACACTTAATACTGTTTTGTTGAATAAATCCTTGTCGAATCACGTTTTTTGACTAAGAACTGAATTCGACAAGTATTTTTTAGCAAAACTGTATTAAGCGTACTTTATTTTTTTATATAGGAATCTTTGCTAGTATTCTGCCACTTTTGTTACCGACTGTACTTGAGGAACTTACACCTATAAAGAGAGCATTTGCCCAGAAAGGGAATTAAGGGGGGGGGGGAATAAGAAATGCTTATAATGAAAAATTTGCTATTTATTTTGGGCTTAACCACAAATTAATTTATATCTTCACTTTTTGCTTCCCTTCGATTGAACCCCGTTTTAATGAATAACCAAATGTATTTAGATTTTAGAATTACTTAATATCTAGATACAGCAGGTGGATGATGAAATACTTCGTAATCTAATTTTCCACTCTATCAATTTAAAAACAAAATTTTTAGTGAGTGACCGTTTAAGAAAATATACAGGGGAAAAAAAAAAAAAAAAGATTTAAGAGATTAACGAAAATTCTAAACAAAATAAATACTGAAACAAGTGTTACGCAATGACACCTCCATAAAAATATCCCGACATTACTTGAAAAACTAAGGAGGCGCTCGAACGGTATTTTTATGGTAATGATACCACCCCCCCCCCCCACCAAAAAAATAAAATAAAATAAAAAAGGAATATCCCATTTAAGATTATGGCATTGCATAAAGAAATAATTTACGAGATTTGATCAACATTTTCAACAGTTTTACCAACGAAAAGATATGCCTATAAAGAATGGTTAAAGATTTGATAAAGTTTCCTTCATTTCATCAAAGAAATGCCTCAAAATTGGATTCATGTACAACGTAATATCTGGTATTAACTGCTTCCAAACATCGAAAAAAAAAATTTTTTTTTTAGGGGGGGGGGGGGGAATGAACTGGTGAATTGCATAAAGCGTTTTACCAGATTTTATAAACAGTTTCCTTTAGTTAAGGAATATTCAATTTTGTCTGACGTGAAGTATAGGTGTTAATCCTTTATAGATATTTTTAAACAGCAGTAAACTTTAACATTAAACGGTTATAGAACATTTCAAGTAATTTAAATTAGTGAATAAGTAAATATTAAATAAAAGGCGTTAGACGACCCCCCCCCCTCCCCGTCGTCTTCTCCCATTCCCTGCGTATGTAGTCGAGGAAAAAAAAAACACTAACTTCGTTGCTAATCAATGCACAAATATGTAACAGTTTAAATCGACTGAAAATTTTTGTCCGACTGAGTACTCTTAGAAAATGAAGGGAAACTTCGAACTGGTAGTCGTCTACATATTAAAACGCGCTTTAACATTGATTTTTTTTTTTCTTTTTCAGTGGTAATACTGTATTTCTATTTTACATTTGGGTTCCTGGGGCCGCGACCAGGCGAAAAAGTATATTGGTTGCATATTTTATTTATATAGATATAATCATTCAAAGTTTGAAGGTGATAATGTTAAATTCATATTTCAAACTTTTATTAATATTAGAGAGAGAGAGGGTGATATATTATACGAGATACAGTGAAGAAGCCCAAACGTAATTCATTATCATTTTTGATTCTAAAAAATAAATTGATTATGAAAAATATTAATAAATTCATATAAAAAAAGTATGACCTATGTAAATTTTACATAAAATGAATCGTATGGCTGAAAAATACGGGTGTGCAAATTTGCAACACATTGCAGTTATTAGTTTTCTAGCTATAAATCTTTTTTTTTTTTTGGGGGGGGGGGGTATTAGGGGGTTATAAAGTTTATAACCTTATAAAGTTATACATGAATATAATAAAGAATATCGTTAAAACAGAAAATTCAACAAATTACTTTTATTTACGGGTCAAATTGTATAACAGCAACGTCAAACTCGAAGAAATTAAACAAAATAATAATAATAATTTTTGACATTAATGTTAGAAGACGAATTTTTGTTTTTTTATGAAAACAAGCCTTCCCTTTTTCTAAAATAAAATAATATAGAAAAGAAGAAAAAAAAATTAATATGAGTATTCGTATTAAACCCTTATTTTACGTTGACAAAAATACAGAATTGGCATTTGCCTCATCAATTACTTATGATAAATTTTGAATCCTTTAAACGAATAATCGAAAAAAATCAACTAAATATTCGGAGCTTACAGTTTAAAATAGAGAAATAGGTGGAACGTAAAAATTTTCATTTAAGATAAAACGAATGATACTGGAATGCAATGCAGACTTATTAAATCGCTTTTTAACTACCGTCATAGTCAAAAGATTAATCAGTTAATATTTTGCTTTATTTTATTTTATTTTATTTTATTTTGGTTGGGGGGGGGGGTTACTTTAAGGATACTTCAGTCTAAAAATTTTAATAAATACATTTTAATTAAAAAAATGTATTTTGAAAGATATTATAAAACAAATAGTACAGTTTTAAAGAGTTACAGGGGCTAAAACTGGTAAGTACGATTAAAATTGTTGAATGTTTATTTAATGGTACCTTACAATAATTTCTCGAAAAAGGTTTAGTCAATTCCTCGTTATGTGTATATTTATGCACATAAATTATTTCAATTCATACATTATATCGCATCTACAAAATAAAGTGAAGGAAATTTTAAGTTTTATCGGCGATCAATATTGACAATGCCACTTTGGAATGGAAAAATATCGCACATTACCCAAAGAATGCTGCCTGACCATTCTAAAATGTATTCTCTAAGTGTTTAAATATATACGTATAAAAAAAAAAAAAAAAAAAAAAAAAAACCGAAATTAGGGATAACCGAAACACTAGAAAATGATGACAATTTTTCATTATAAATTTATGTAGATAACCTCTAATTAAACACTTGACAATATTTTTAAAAACTGCTTTTACTTTCCTATCGAATGATGTCTTTCAATTTTTTTTTTTTTTTTGAGTCTGTTGATAACGAAATGATAGCCTGTTTTATTTTACCATACTGTACATTTTACTTTCTCTTACCCATAGGGTCGAAAATGCATTGTTTTAGGGTCAAATTTTCGAACCTGGGTTTTTGTTACATTTACGTGTTCTGAAGTCCCCTGAATACGAAAATCATGTTTTCAGCGAATGGTCTGTGTGTGTGTGTTAGTTATCAGCATATCTCGAGAACAAATAGCAGCAGAAATTCCAAACTCGGGGGGATTCTACAGTAAGCCTTTCGTTGATATGAAGAAAATTGCTCGTGTACAGGGACACTCAAAAGTATTTAAATACATTACGTCTATGGGGGAAATTGCAGGTAAATAGAGTTTAACATCTATAGACTGCACTAAACCAAATAAAACGAATATATATTTTTTTTAATATAGATTGTCAACTGGGAAAAGAATTTTGTGTATGTAAGAGGCTCGCCTCCCCCCTGGGGGAAGTCCCCCCCCCCCCTCGAAGGGCGCAAATTTTCATGGATATCTTTCAAAAGAGCTCGCCAATTCGTTTAAAACGATTTTTTGAACCATTGATCTGCGATAACTTAAAATAAAGTTCTTGATATTTTTCATTTTTAACAAAAAAAAAAAGTAATGAGAATAAATCCATTTTTTTTAGTTAAATGTTATACTTTTCTAATATGGAAATCGTCTACATTATCATAAAAGATAATTTTTTTAAATAATAATTTTAATAAGTTATTTTCAGTGTAAATTTCAGGGTAAGAGAAAGTCGTGCGAGTGACACCAGATAATTTTTTTATGTTAAAAAAAATAAAAATGAGAAGTTCTATTAAGGAGCATTAATAAAAAAAACATACATCTGTCTCTTTAAAACAATTTGATAAACCTCAATAAGCTGAGTTAATAAATTCATTAATTATCTCCAAAACGACGCCCCCCCCCCCAAAAAAATATATATATATATATATATTAAATAAAAAATAATAATGAAGAGCAAGGCTCACAAAATTCATAAAAAATATACATTAATAAGCCAATGTAGAGTATCTTCTTACAGCTTTAATCATTCGAACAGCAATAAAACAAATTTCAAATATAACCCATACACCTCTGTACAAAGGTTAATTTTTGGTATGACTAAAAAATACCTCTTATGTAACTTTGAATAGTCCTTGTGATGAGGACTTGACATGTCTGCAAATTCTTTTTTCAATCTAATTTTTAATTACTACACTACTATCCGTACACAGAATGTCTAAAAACTAAAATTAAATTAAAATGGTATGTTTATCATACAAATCGAATTACTCAGTATTCCTACATAACTGTCAATTACACTTCGAGGCCTTGAATTAAACACTCTCCCCTAAATTTAAAACTAGGGTTGATGAAGTAGTTGATGTTGTAATTCATGAAATTTTTAGATTAAATAAATTTTACCCTTTGATCAGCTTTACTAAAAATAAGTAAATCCTCATTTGCGAGTAAATTTCATTTTTGTAAATTTAAGAATTTGTATCATTAAAATTGCATTGTAAAATATGAAGATTTATTTAACCAACTCTAAATTATTCGTAATTTTTATTGTATCCTTACCCTCTTTTCAGAAATGGAACATGTAATGAAACGTTTTCTTAAAGAATGTTATATTGTCAAAATTAATCCTTCCAGTTTAATAAAATACTGTGTAATATATTATTTGTCATTTTCGAAAGATATAAAATATATTGTCTAAAAAAAAAAAAAAAAAAAAAAAATTTAAAACAGATTTTTTTTTTTTGGTAGAGATTTAATCATAGACCTATATCGTTTTAATCATACCTGCACACCATTTCATTAACAAGCGTAAAATTGTTAACGCCTTTTGCAAAAACACCCTTTTTTCACACCACTTTTTGGAGTAATTCTCTCCAAATGTTGTTACGATTTAATAAAAATTACTCTAAAAAATTACTGGCATGTAAAAAATTGCAGGTAGAAAAAATTTACGCTTCATAATGGCAGATATGCTTAATGAATGTTAAAACAGCTTTTGACATTACAAAAATATTTTATACCGGATAGTATGAAAATTCATTGCAATCTCTCCATAAAATGGAAATAAAACTTTTCATTAAGGGAGGAGAGGGGGGGGGTGTTGAGGATATTCCTTTTATTAGAATATAAATGGCTATAAATTACTTTAAAATTTCTTAAAAGCCCCAAGAATGGATAAGAAAAATGCTGACATATGATGTTTAACCTCAAATTGTCCATACAGAAAATTCAGAAAAGTTTATACTTACATATAATGTTATGAATGGTATTTAAAGTAATTTTTTCGATTGAACATATTCGAAAGAAAATAATGAGCTACATAGTGATACATGCGAATTTTTTAACTGTGGTTTTTGATTCTATTATTCTTGGAACCACTTAGTTTGCTAACCATTTTAACATTATAGAAGAACTTAAAAATATAAAAACTTCAAAAACCATGAGGTTTTTTTTTCTTTTTCTTAAGAATTTTGAGTATAATAATTTAAACATTATACAATTATAATGTAAACCAAATTTAAAAGTACATCACATTCATGAAACTAGTTTATTCTACTTTGTTGCGGAGAAACCATTTTTCATAGCCATATTTTAAAATGTTTAAGTAGGGCTACGTTACAGATTAAGCATTAAAAAAAAAAAAAATAGAAATGCAGAATTTTAAAATGTAAATTTTTGTTTCCAATGTAATTGTTTTGTACATCTTATCTATATTTCTAGAACAATTTCTAGTCTAAGGAGAGTTTGAGGAAAAGGGAAAAATTGGTGGTAGGGGGGGGGGGGAGTTACAATGAAATATTCGATTAACACGATTAGGTTATCGCTTTTTTCGGCACCTTGTTCAGTTTATCTCGGGTCACTGAAGACACGAGCAATGTTACAAATGCAATTTTTAATGAAAAAAATCTGATAAATTTCTTGAACACTCTTGAATACTTCTACTTTAAGGACAAACAATGGATATTACAAAAAAAATTTAAACAAATATTTTATTTTTCATGAGAAATACACTCATTTCCATAAAATGCAGGCAATCACTAAAAAAATTATAACTTTGGAACAAATTGAGATATTTGAAAAATTCAAATTGAATAATAAAATTTTAAAATGTCATTTTTAAGAAAAAAATCATGGATACGATTTTTAGTTATTTTTTCTATATATGGTTTCCAAGGAATGAGACAGAAGGAAAAAAGGCTCAGGTCTCCAATGACCCACGATAACCTGATCGGGTTAAGCACAAATAAATTTATATCTTTGCATTTTTGAACTCCTACAACGTCTTATGAGTGTTGTAATGAATAAACATATTTATTTAAAATTTAGAGATACTTAAGAAAAAATATATGGCGAAGGGAGAGTAAAATACTTCGTTATCTGTAATTTTCATTCTATCAAACAAAAAACAAAATTTTCAGTGAATGACTGTCCGCAAAAATACACCGAAACAACTCAGAAAACAATGAAGAGTTAATTAGCAACACAAAAACTTAAATATAAATGTTACGTAACTGAAAAAGATAATTACCTGAATACTTATAGGATGCAGTTCAAATCCAATTTTCAAAATGGACTGTGTAGCATAAACTTTATACACAAAATCAAGTGATAACGGAAAACTCTAAAAATGAGCCAAAATGAAGGAAAAGCAAGATTGTTTTAATTCAAAAATATCGAGATCGTACCAAGACAAAATAGCGCAAAAAAAAGCAAGTGAATGATTTGAATTCAAAACAGATCGAGGAAAAAAGATTGTCTTCAAATGCGCATGCTCCAACACAAAACTTACGATTGGTGGTTTTATTTTTTAACTGGTTCGTTGAGTAGAGTGGATTTTACGTAACGAACGGAGCTGCGGCGTCATGGGCACATGACGACGGCGTGGATTCACTCCTAAGAGAATACAGGAATAGTCCTGTACACAGGCCACCCAAATTTGTTTTACGGATCTTATTGTTAATTATGACAATCCTCATTGAAATATGTAACGAAATTTATTGATATTTTATGTCAAACATAAGCTTGGAGGAAATTTTGCGACTGAATTTGAGATCACTTTTGTTTCTACTTTTTGATACACCGGGCCCTCCGTGGCCGAGTGGTTATGTCACCATACTGCTAATCGCCTTCGAGCGTAGGAGAGCGGGTTCGATTCCCGTGCTGGCCCTGGGTGTTTTCTCCAATTCTTCGTATTGTAATTCTGCCATGTGCTATCTGTCTTTATCTGACGAAGATTTACAAGCGGACTACGAGTCAAGCATACAAATCTGATGTATATGTTATCAATAAAATTGATACATCATATAATAAACATTCCACTTATGTTGAGATTGAAGTTAAGGGATTTTTAACGTATTACTAGAACACTGTATTGGAAAATTTTCAAATGGTATCTGATTTAAATCACGAAGGTTTAGTCACATACCAAAACAATTTACCCGTTTCGATGACCGGAATGAGCATTAAATTGACAGAGCAAAGGGTACTTTGCAACAACGGCATATTTTAAGTGCATAATTATTCCAGGTCGAAGTTTAGTGGGGTTTGAGTCTTTAGAATAAGGTGACCAAACGTTCTTATTTTATACAGACGTCTCCCCCTTTTCTGGTGTCTTTTTCCTCCCTCGTGAACTAGATTTCTAAGTAAACTTTTTGTTGAAATCCATAAATGAAACGATCATTCACTTTTTCAAATACTGATTTTGTCACTATTTCTTAACTAGTTTGTTGTAGGGCGACTAAGGCACCCGTTGAAAAATAATCTATTTATTTCTCACACTCACTTTAAATAATTCATTTGCTAGAAAGTGCGTGCGAAATTTTCTCACTTTGTTTATCTCTTCGTTACCTTTAAAGTTATTATTTTATAGAAGTCATTTTTTTCACATGCATGAGCAAATTTTTTTTTATTTTTATTTTATTTTTTTACGGGATAGCATATTTCATTTTATGCTGAAAAAATGGCAACAATTAAGATTATAAAATGTATTTTAAAGCTTTTACTTTCATATTTTAATTAATTTAAAAAATGTAATTATATATTCGTTACAAATAATGTACCAAATGAAAGGCGCAATTTTTCTGAATACGCCTATTTAAACAGCTCATCGATCGGACAATTACATTTTTTACTTTCTCTTACCCATAAGGTAGAGAAAGTATTGTTTTTGGGTCAAATTTTCGAACGCGAGATTTTGATATATTTACACGTTTTGAGGTCCCCTGAATACGAAAACCATGTTTTTAGCAAATGGTCTGTCTGTGTGTGTCTATTATCAGCATATCTCAAAAACAAATTATGGCAGAAAGTTCAAACTTGGTATTCTAAATGTGTATCATATAGGGATACTACAGTAAGCTTTTCGTTAAGATCAAGCAAATGGTTCGTGTACAGGGACAATCAAGAGAATTTTAATACATTACGTCTATGGGGGAAATTGCAGGAAAGTAGAGTTTAACGTCTATAGACTGAACTAAACCAAATGAAACGAATATATATTTTTTGTAATAGAGATAGTTAACTGGGAAAATTTTTTGTGTATGTAGGAGCCTCGCCTCCCCCCCTAGAGGGGAAGTCCCCCCTCGAGGGCAGTAAATTTTCATGATGGATATCTTTCAAAAGAGCTCGCCAATACCTTTAAAACGAATGGTTGAACCATCGATCTGCGATAATTTAAAACAAAGTTATTGATTTTTTTTTTACTTTTAACGAAAAAAAAAAAAAAAAAAAAAAAAAAAAAAAAAAATTAGAAAAAATAATCGGGTTTTTTTTTCCCTTCTTTTTAATGATGAGAATAAAATGGACTTTTTTTTTTTATATTTGGTGTTATACCACTTCTCTAATATGGAAATCGTCTGCATTATCATAAGAGATATTTTTTTTTTAATAATTTTAATAAATTATTTTTTTAAAACAGAATTATTTTTTAATAACCGAATTAAATTCTATGTAAATGTACGTGCATTAATGAAACGGGGGGTTGAGGGGGGTGGTAGCCCCCTTTCACACAGAACTAATTATCATATAAAACTCTTCAGAAGCCTAATATGAATTGTTTAACACAAGTTTACATAACAGTACTCGTTATCTTACCTTTTAATCTGCAACCTGTATTTACAGTGTTAAATTTCAGGGTAAGAGGAAGTCGTGTGAGTGACACACCAGATTATTTTATATGACAAAGTATGAAAATTAGGAGACAGAGTCGAAGGAAATCTCTTAAGCCTAAAGTGTAACATAATCAGCAACGGATGAGGATAACTATATATACCGATTTGAAATTGGACACATCGCATCTCTGGGTCCCCATTTTACCTTAAGAAAAATTTATCGCTTTATATTAATGTGGCCATGTTTTCGAACACTTATTTGAGGACAAATTAACCCTCTTACCAGAACACAGGTCATTAAGATCATTGAAAGGAAGGGTTATTCTAAGGAATTGCATATTCCTAGAACACAGGTCCTAGCACCTTGTTCACGTTTGGCGATGAATATCTAATTCATCAAGTCGCCAAAGATATCTATCTAAAACACTAGTGCGACGTAAAATCTACTCAACCTTCAACCTGTTGAAGATGCCATATTTCAGATCCACCTTTACAAGTTATCCCGAACGGTCACCAATTGCACATAGCGTAGCACTACTGCAACGTAAAATCCGCTATACCTCAACCCCAAATCCGGTGTAAAAGATATCTCTACATAAAAAAAAAAGTTTGTCACTGGTGTCAATTTTTTTTGTCTGCGACAGCATCTTCTAGCGGAGGGCAGGGTCCTTCGCGTCATGAGAGGTATCAATGTATTTCGAATGCTCCAAGGAACACATTTCAGCTGCTAGGAAATTTCTATCATTTTAATTAAAGAAGTTGTTAACTAAAAACGACAAGTTTATGAAGGTACTCTATTTGCCATTTTGAAGAAAGTTTCTCACAGTGATTTTCTTCTGTCATGAAGTGTTTTTACACGGGAAAATTAAAATATGATCCATGGTTGTACCTAGGTAGGTAGGTTCGATTTAAAGTCGCACCAGTACTGCACTATGGGTAATTGGCGACGGTCCGGGATGCACCCCTAGAGATGTTCCTGTCACATGCCATCACAATTTTGATCCTTCCCGGAAGCGATCCCCCTCCCCCCGCTTTGGTGATCCCCAGAGGTATAGTGTGGGTGGGAACATGGAGGACTTTGCGGTCACGACAGATTTTATGTGCACCAGCTACGATTAGTGTACACGACGGTCTTTGGGCGGCTGAAGTTTCGAATCGGCAGTCTTCCAATTACGTGCTCGGCGCTTTACAGACTAGGGTACCGCGGCCCGAAACCATGGATGCAAAGAAGAAAGAAAATAAATGTAACTTCTTTTCTCTACTTTTAGAAAATTAATTTTCTTACATGGGATTCTTGGTTGGTTGTGTTTTACGTCGCACTAATGCTGAGCAGATGGGCAATTGGCGACGGTCTGGGACTCGCCCCTTGTGGTGGTCCGGAGACATGCTATCGCAATTTTGATCCTCCACGGGAGGGATTTCTTACTCGGGAAAATTAAAATATGAACCGTGGTCGTAGGTAGGCAGATAATGAGGTAGGTTGTGTTTGTCGTCGCACCATTACTGCGCTATGGATAATTGACGACTGTCTTGGACGCACCCTTATGAATGTTCCGTAGGGGTGCGGACATGCCACCACATTTTGGGATGGCACTCCCGCTTCAGTGGCTCCCAAAGGTATAATTTTGATGGGAACATGGAGGATATTGCGTACACGACATATTTTACGTGCATCAGCCACCATTAGTGTACACGACGATCTTTGGTCGGCTCGAGAACCGAACCCGCAATCTTCCAATTACGAAGGGGTACCGCGGTCCGGATCTAAGGTTGTAAAAATAAATAAAAAGGGTCATATACTAGAGTTGTAATGCAAAATTGGTCTAGATATTAAGAATTTCTCTCTATTAAAAAAATACACAAATATTATGTATTTCAATTTGATATTAAATAAGAGGATTTCCATAATTTCCTGCTTTTGTCTTGTAATATGCACTATTAATATTCCTTTTCAGTGAAAGAAAACAGCGAATAGGCGGGCAGAGCTCTGCATGCGTTAATATGTAAAGTGAGTCGGAGGGGGAGGCGAAGCCTCCCTCGGGGGTTGGTGAGCGGAGCGAGCAGAGGGCAGATCCCCCTAGTTACTGAAAACGTTGTGCAAGAGATTAAAACTTTATTGACACCTATTTAAATTTGCAAGATTTAAAAAGAGTTTTCACAGTGATTGTAAATAAAATTTAAAATCTCAATTTACTGATATTTTTAACGTTCAAAGTGAGTAGGAGAATGGGTTTTATGTGGCACTAGTTCTATACTTTTTGAATGGGATATTTACTGTAGGATGACCAGATCAAAGTACCTTTATATTAGAGAAGCGTTAAAAATTGCTGCAATTATTCAATTATAAATGTATTTTTTCCTTCTTAATAAATAAGGACTAAAAATAAAGTATTATTGATTAGTAATTTACTCTCTACAAATTTTTTAAAACTTGGAAAAATGCCTTAAAAAAAAGAAAAAAAAAAAAAGGGAAGGAAGGACATTTAGTCAGCATAATTTAGTGGGATCTATACCTAGAGGGTACTGAAAAGACGTGCCATTAAAATCTGATCCTCCACAGAAATTATCGTTCCCCCTTTCCGACACCCATCTTCTCACCTAAAGGTATTAATTTTACACGTGGAAACTTCTACGTTAAGCTCATTCAACTGCAGTTAACACGAATATTTTTCCTTTCTGTTATTCATACGGTAGAGGAAGTATTGTTTTTCTATAAATTTTTCGAAAGTGAGTTGTTATATTTACACGTTTTGAGGTCGCCTGAATCCTAAAATAACGTTTTTATCGGTTGGTCTACCTGTGTGACTTATCAGTATATCTCAAAAACAAATAATAGCAGAATGCTCACTCTTAATATTCTAAATGTGTACCATATAGGGAAGCCACACTTAAATATTTGTTGAGATTTAGCAAATGGTTCGTATACTAAGATACCCAAGAGAATTCAAATACAATGCGTCTATGGGGGATATCGCAGATAAGTAATGTTTAACCCCTATAGACTGCAATAAATCAAATGAAACGAATATGTATTTTTTATATGCGTAAAAACATGTTTCATGTAGCATATGGTATAGATATCCTTCACAGTTCGTTTACTGGGATACACAAAAGAACTAGATTATAAAGCAACTATACTTGTAAATTGATGGAAGTGTACTTTAGGTTGTACCATGTTTTAATTTATGTGCCCTATACGACATGTACATAACTTTCAGGGGATATACAGAGCTGCCACTATTTGATCCATAACGTTCTTATTTGTAGGTGAAAATGCTTTACTATAATAGTTTACCATGCCCAGGAAATCTATTCAGGAATTGAAATGAATTCCTCAGAGTCATATGATAAATAATGTATATTTTAAAACTAAATACTCATTTTTTGGTTTTTTTGTTTACTTACACGATTTGAGGATTCCTGAATACGAAAGTCAAGTCTTATGGTTTGATCTTTGCCTGTGCCTGTAAGAGTAATAAAAAACAAATAATTTCAGGCGATCCAAATGATGTATTTTGAAGTTAATACGTTTGTTACTAGAACAAATTGTTCAAGATTGATAAGTTTTAAGGAGTAACGCCTGTGAAAGTTGTCTGAATAAATTTAATTGTACTTTTGAAATTTAAAACGAATTTGATTTCTGTACAAATGTAGAAACGAAAATGCAACGGGGGTTTGGGAATGCGATCCCCCCCCCTCCCCTACACACACATTGAATTTTTAAATAAATCTGTTACGAATCTTAATTTGATGCCTTTTGACAGATTTACATGACAGTACTCGTTATCTTAACCATTAATATCCAATCTACACTTTTTGTATTAAATTTTATGGTAAGAGAAAGTTACGTGTGTGACATACTAGATTTTTTTTTTTTTTTTTTTTTTTTTTTTGAATAAAATATCGAATATATGAAAATACAATTACCTTAAAAACATAGATTTTTTTTTTCGCAGCAATAATAGAAAAATAAATTCAAAATAATGAAAAAAAAAAAAAAAAAGCATCAATAAATATAGCTTCATTTCTTCGCATAAATCAAATTACATGGAATTCAGGAGCGCAGCAATCATTTCACGCATAAATATACGTTTCGCACACATAAAAATCTCGCTACTGCTATATCGGTGTTCTTGAATCTTAAAATGCATGAAATTCTGTATCGCGTCAGTCATTAATATGCACATATTTCTACTACCACACTAATGTATCGTTGCCACCACAAAACATTCTTCTCTATAATTTTATACAAATTCAGTCAGCAGACATTATTAAAATATTATTTATTAAATTAATATTTATTAAAATTATTTTCGATGATGAAGCCAGGCGATATTGTTCCCTCGGAATTATAACATAAAATTCCGAAAAAGAGTATTTTGTCCCAACACCAGGAAGTTTTTTTCCCCCATTAAAAGTGAAAAAAAAATCTATAACTATGGTTCAATCATTCACTTTTAACCCTTTAACGATCATTGGTTTCGCAGCGACACCAAACATTTCACGTAATTTAACAACTTTTATGCAGCAGATTTTTTATTATTTCTCCCTTGTTTTAATCAGGTTTTAAACTTTTGTTCTTTTCCTGTTCTGTAGATATCAGCACTATTCCAAAATTTAACAAATAATGCTTTAAAGGAAGCTAAATGCATAAGTCACTTGACGTTTCTTTGTGCACATGGGTGCGAATTGCTGGTTTGATGATGCACTCATGTCTAGTTTTTTTCATTTAATGGAGAGCTGGACTATTATTTTCACCTGAAACAACTTTTACGAGTTTTTGTAGTCGATAATGCTTACTTACAAAATGTTTTATTTATTAAATTAAATATTATTTGAATTTAATAAGGTTAACTTACAGATGTTTCAAACCAGAAATTCTCGAAAAGGAACAATACTAATTTTTTATCTTTAATATTTATGATCAGCTATGTGTCTAAAAACCATTTTTAAAATCAGTTTTGTAATTTTTAAAATAAGTTAAGTAGGGAACGCTAAAGGGTTAAGGTATTGACGAGTTTTTTTTGAAATATATCGATATTGAAATTTTACACCTTTGGGAAAGGGGAAGGGAGAAACAATGCTACTACATCCAATAGCTCATTCTGTACATTTTTATGAAATTTTATCCTATACTGTTATGATATTAATTTAGAAAAAGTTGGGTCCCTGCGCCACCTCTATAGCGATTGATCCACGAATCTAACTCATCACTAGTTTCGGTCAAGATCCAACTAAATATAAAGTTTTGTTACATTTTGTTCACTGATTCGTGGGAGATACCATCCACAAAATTTGTGATAATTACACAGGCAGACATTTTACAAAAAACGACAAAAAAAAAAAAAAAAAAAATATATATATATATATATATATATATATATATATATCACTGCGCCAACTATTGAGCGATTAATCCCCAAGTCTAACTCATCACTAGTTTAGGTCACGGTCCAACTAAATATAAGTTGTTACATTTTGTTCATCGATTCGTGAGACAGCATCCACAAAATTTATATTTACACAGACATTTTCCAAAACGGTCAAATCGGATTCAGTACATCTCAAAACGTGTTAATCCATCGAAAACTGAAGATATATGAGAGAGAAAGTATCACTTATGTGTCAAATTTACTCGTTGTAAGGTCTCCTCAATTCGAAAAACATGTTTTTAGTGGTTGTTCTGTGTGTGTCTGTCTGTCAACATCTCATGAACAAGCTATAGCAGAATGTCCAAACGTGATTTTCTAAATGTGTATCATATAGCAACGCTAAATTAAACTTTTCGTTGAGATCAAGCACATGGTTCGTGTACACGTACAGGGACATACAAGAGAATTCAAATATATTATTGTCAACGCGGAAATTTACGGATTGGGTTGTGGGAATAAGGCCGATTGACTGCACACGGATCCTACGCTTGAAGGGAGATTCCCTCCGTGGGAGAAGGGGGAGTTCTAAGAGATCCTAGTTCGTATTTAAGCAAGTTTCAGAGAAAACCACGAGAAAATAAAAGGTTAGGTTGACGAGTGCAACCTGGGTTAGAATCCGACACCTCACGTCTACAGTTTTGAACGCAAAACCATTCGGCCGCTGGTGGGCGAGAAAATTTATGGTGAGTACAGTGCAACATCTATAGGCTGGTTAAAACAACATGCATAAAAGCATGTTTTGCATAGATTACGGTATAATAATCATTCATCATTCGTTTGCAGGTTTACTCAAAGTATTTGGGAATATTGCAGCTCTATTTGGAAATTGCTGGAATTTTAATTCTTTGTGTTAGATTTTTTTTTAAGTAGACTAAATTTAAATACACAATATTGTTTATAGTGCACATTTATTATGTGTAAAATACAGGTCTACCCAAAATTAAGTTAAACGTTCTTTTCTGTTGAATTAATTTTATGGAAGTGCTTTGTTGTCTTTTACTAAGTCGATGAACACTGCTTAAGAAACAAAATTATTTTATAATACCCATACACTTGTCATGCCAATAAAACTGTTCCAAAACCAAATTTAGATTATTTTAAAATTACATTTAATTTTATTACTTTACCCTATTCACTTTAAGGCTTAATATGCAATCTATATTTATAGTGTTTAAATGCAGGGTAAGAGAAAATCGTGTGAAAGAGATACTAGATTTACTTTATCTTACCCATATATATATTGTAGTGAATGTATTGTATTTTGAACAAATTTTCGAAATTGACTATTATATTGACACATTTCGAAGTCCTCTGAATTCAAAAATCATGCTTTTAGTAGTTGGTCGATGTGTCTGTTATCAGCATGTTTCAAGAACAAATAACAGCAGAAAATTTAAACTTTGTATTCTAAATGTATCATACAAGTATGCTGCACTAAACTTCGTTAAGATAAAGCAAATGGTTCGTGTACAGGGACACACAAGAGAATTCAAATACATTACGTCCATAGGAGAATTTCAGGTAAGTAGAGTTTAACATCTATAGACGGCACTAAACCAAATAAAACGAATATATACTTTTATATGCGAAAAAACACGTTTCATGTAGAATATAGTATCGAAATTTATGGCTGATTCCTGGGCTATACAACAGGACTAGATTATAGTGAAACAATGCTTGAAAATTTATGTAAGTGTATTTCAGGTTGTGCTGTGTGTTATTAATATAGGATTATACAGTCGAACCCTGCTAACGTGAATCTCAAAGGGGATAAAAAGTATGTTGATCAAATCTGTAGTTCATGCTATCAATCAGTAACAAATCTTCATTTCGACGGGGATTGTGGAAACAGTTCATGTTAAAATTACAGTACCTGGCCAAATTATTAGTCCAAAGAAAATATTTAAAGTTTTTTTAAATTGGAAGTTTATTATACCTGACCTGCTCAAAATTATTATTATTTAATTAGTATTACCTTAATCTTATTTCAGTACCTTTATTACAGAAACATTTTCAAGCTGGCAACACAAGACAGTTAGTTATTCTGTGATACTGTGGCGTAGGTGTAAACTTGCATTATAACGTAAAATTTGCTCTGCTTGTTTATTTTGGATTGAAGCGGATATTTTGCTGCAAAATGTAAGTTTTGAATTGTTATTAATATCATGTGGGATATTTAACATTTTTATTCATTTATTATCATAAAAAGTTTTTGCTCCTTTATTTTAGATGGGAAGAAAGGCTGACCTTTCACCAAAGAGAGTAGGGCAGGTTTATGGTCTACTGAAGACCACTAAACTGACCCAAAATCAAATTGCAGCAAAGGTAGGAGTATCCAGAAGCTCAGTAAAAAATATAAAAAAGAAAATGGTCTTAAACATAAGTCTGGATCCATCACGGAAGAATAATAGTGGACGAGCTCGCATTACGACGCCGAGGACGGATCGAAAAATAAGAGACATTTGTATAAATAACAGAAAGAAACCGCTACGCATGTTGATGAAAGAAGTTCAAAATTAAGGCATTAATAAATCAGAAATAACTTTGAGACATCGCTTGGCAGAAAATAAACTCATTGCCATGAAACCGGCTCGCAAGCAAAGGCTTACATCAGAAATGATGAAAAAACGCTTGGAGTAGGCAAAAAAGTACAAAAATTGGACAATAGAAGACTGCAAAAGGGTATATAGCTATTTATTTTGATCAACGATATATTGGCATTTATAATGAATGTAAAGAAATTAAATAAAAATCAATTTTGTTTAATTTTCAGGTTTGCTTCTCTGATGAATCGATTTTTCATGTTTTAACCGAAAAAACCAAATTTGTTCGGCGGCGTCCAAACGAGAAATACAAGTCAGATTGTATTGTTCCCACCATCAAACATCCCCCCCATCAGTCATGGTGTGGTCTGTCATATCAGGAAAAGGTTCTGGTCTTCTCTATGTGGTCAAAAATACAATGAAACAAGATCAACACCTGAAAGTCTTACAAACCAGTCTCATGCCACAAATGCAAGAATGGTTTACTGGAGACGAGGAACCAGTCTTCATCCATGATGGTGCTCCATACCATAAAGCTAAAAGTGTATCGAAGTATTTAGCGCGAAAAAAAAAAATCAAAGTTCTTCATTAGCCTGGCAACGTGCCTGATATGAACCCTATTGAAAATGGTTGGGAGTTGCTGAAAAAAGAAATGTATAAGAAAAATGTAACAAATAAGGTAGAGTTGCTGAAATCTTTAACATACAGTGGAATCATAATAAGCATCTTCAAGAAAACATCCAAGTATGCATAGAAAGTATGCCTCGTCGTATTAAAGCCCTTTTATTTGCCAAGGTGGCCATACGAAATATTGATTTTTCTGTTAAATTTAATTTACCAATTTTTTCTTTCTTCAATAAGTATTGTATTGTAACATTTTTTCTGTCATTGTATTCCTTAATGTATATGTTTTCGAAATATGAATGAAGAAAATATCTTTTTAAATAAAATTCTTCATTAATAAGGTTTTAAACACAAAAAAATGTATAAGTTGCCAATGGTCTAATAATTTGGCCAGGTACTGTAATTCACGTTAACAGTGTTCAAGTTAACGAGGTTCAACTGTATTTGCACCATATGTTGTGTACTTAACATTCATAAGATATACAGGGCGGCTAATATTTAATCTATAAAAGTTTTTTTTTTCTTTGTTACTTAAAGTGCTTTACAATAATACTTTACAATGTCCTGGAAAGCTGCTCAGAAACTGAAATCAGTTACTGTTAGTCATATGGTAAATAATTTTTTTAAGCTAAATATTCATCGCTTGGTATATTTACACGTTTTGAGGTTTCCTGAATGCCGAATTGAAGTTTTTAACGTTTGATCTTTGTCTAATAGAGTAAATTAAGAACAAGTAATTTCAGGCGATCCAAATGTTATATTTTGAAGTTAATACGTTTATTACTAAGACAGTTTGATCAAAATTGTTAAATTTCAAAGATTGTTGCGTGTGAAAGTTGTCTGGATAATTTTAAATAAACTTTTGAATTTAATAACAGATTTGAATTCTATATACACTAAGCGACAAGAAAAAAAAACGCACTTTGATATTATCCTTTTCTCTTTTTGCAACCGCCAATTTTATCACTGAAAAAGCGAATTTTCGAACAGATTTTTATTACGTCGCCCTCCACGTACACTTTAGTATTGAGCCCAGTGGTAAAAAAAAAATTCAACTGTCAGGCAAATTATAATTTTAGAAAATATTTCAAAAATGGCACGTGTAAGGCATTTAACGATGTCACAAAAAGTATTAATTTTTGAATGAAAATCAAAAAATATTTTAATACGTGAGATGGCTAATTAATTAAATGTTAACGAAGTATTCCTGAGATGATTTTTAGGAAGATATAAAAATTTTTGGCTGTTTAAAACTGAAAATGTGTCTTTAGGCGGCCATGTTGCCTATCCAAGTGAGATGCTGGCAAGTTAAGAAACAAAAGTTAAAAAAAATAGATTTGTACATGCTCGTAACTTAGAAAAGATTAAAAAAAGTGCATAGCAAAATAATTTCTTCAAAAACAGTGCGCGGACAATTAAACAAAGTATGTTAAAAACCAGAATATCTGAAAAGAAAAAAAAAAAAAAAAAAAAAAAAACTAAGAAAAAGAATTAAAAGAACAAAACTTCAGTTGACCAAAAATTAAAAAATATATATAAGTTAATTATTAGGCCGAACTGGTTTTCTCTGATGAGTCAAGTTTACTTTATTTCGGGCTGAAAAAAAAAACGTGTAAGATGATACAAATGTGACCGAATTATTGAAAATTGCATTCATAAAACAGTGACACATTCTCCGTGCATTATGCTACGGAGGTGTATAAATTTTCAATGAGTCGGGCAAATTTTTATTCTCAAGGGATCAATTAACTCGAAATAAAACGCGGCCATTATAAAAACGGCGCCTGGTCAACAATTTTGAAGGTATCTCAGACTTTCCTGCAAATAGAATTTCAATATAATATTGCATCATAATAAAGGGCGTCTGTGGTGCGTTTATTCGATTCAAATTGTTAAAACTACCCATCCTATCACATGAGCACCTATAATTTTGTAAGCAAAGCAATCATATCTTTTTTAACTTTAAGTAAATCCCACAAAAAATATCTTAGAATTTATTTTTCATCAGACTTTGAAATAGCCCTAATCTCAATCCGCTCGAAAATGTTTAATCTATAAAAAAGCGTGGAAAAGGGGTGAGGATTAAAAAACTGCAGCCTACAACTTTGCAAGGACTAGAAAAAAATATTTATGATATTTGGCACAGAGAAATTTTTGACATTTATATTAAAACACTGCATAATACTATGCCATTGTGCATTAAAGCAGTAATTCCATGTAAAAGGTGGAATAACTCAATGCAGAATATATATTTTTATTAAAAATTGATTAGCTCTAACAAACAAATAGTTTTATTTCATGTATTAAAATATAACTTGTTTATATCATATAAACAGTCATAATACAGTAAAAAGTATATGTTTATTATATTACGTTTAAAAAGAATGTTTTATGTAGATTTTTACTAATTACTCCGTAGAGTGTAATAAGTGAATTATTAAATCAAAAATGTCCATATGTATCATTCCATCTCCTTTGATATTATGCAAACATGACAGTTTTATTTGTTTCAAGCATTAGTTTTGAAGTTATTACAAATGAAAAAGGTATAAGTCAGTTTTTCTGCAGTGCGACTTTTTTTTTTTTTTCCCCAAATTGTCGCTTAGTGTATATATTTATATACATTACCTTTGAAATAAATTTATGAGTAAATATAAGATTTGTTGTTTTATGGAGGAAAGAAATTGGGAATGAAAGAGTTAAAAGCCAGGCAATATTTCGACAATTTCAAAATACATTAACATTCTATTCTATTACTATTTCTGAGTTTTATACTCCCTAAAGGCTGATGCGAAAACTTTTTTTTGGCATCAAAAATCTTTGCACAACAACATGGGGATGATAGATCTGTACGAATTACTATATATGATGACGCCATGTCCCATTTGTGAAGAAAGTTGGCATCATGTCCTTTATGTGCATCTTTTGCGTTATATAAAAAGCATTAAGCACTAATGTCTAATTACTTTAAAGGAGATAGACAGTGGAAAATAAAACCATGCCACTTTATTTATTCATGACATTGTAGCCCAAAGACATGGTCGGATTCTTGTAGGTTACGCTTTAAAACCTTTTTTTGGCAACATCTTCTGTCCGCAAAAAAGAGAAAGGGGAAGATTTTGCAAAAATTACTTTATTGTGTGTGTTGAGTACACATAAACAACCTCCACACCAAAAATTGACCCTCGACAGATATTTTGGAGCAGAGTTATGCTTAGAAACATGTTTTGTTGCCTCCTCCCCGCCCAAAAGTGAGGGTGTAGGTGTGAGGGTTAAGGCCGATTGACAACACGAACGTCCTAAGCATTAGGTGGTGTGCCCTACATGGGAACTTTCTAAAAGGTTCTAACCCGTATTTACGTGAGTTTTGGAGAAAATTATGGGAAACTCTGAACGGATAGGTCGATGAGCTCGACGAAGGATCGAACCTGGCACTTCTATCAACCAGCTTCGAGCGCAGAACCGCTCGGCTGGTGGTGGTGCCCAAACATTGGAAGGGAAGAGAGAAATTTTGCAAAATTCTTTTATAATGTGTGTTGAGTAAACAATTTACACACACTAAATAGCTTTTTCAAATAATTTGGAGCATAGTTACGTTTGGAAACGTGTTTTATGTCCGCCGCACCCCAAAAGGGTAAAAAAGGAAGAAATTTCGCAAAATCATTTTATGTACGTGGTGGGTACACATTAACAACCCACAGACTAAAAATTAGCCCTGAGGGAAAGGAGGGAATTTTTTAAATCCCTTTATAGCATGTGGGTACATATGTTAAACAATCCGCACTCCAAAATTTCCTCTTTTGAGATAATTTGGAGCAAAGTTACGCTTAGGCACGTGCCATGCCCCTTCCGGTCCAAAAGAGGGGATTTCGCAAAATTTCATTATAAAATGTCTGGTTCTAGATTTTTTTTATTATTATTATTATTATTTCTTTCCAAAATGCAAAGAATTTATACTTTAAGCATCAGTACCTAGATGGCTGAATTCACTTGGTCTCACTATAAAAATCATTCGCAGTGTAGATAATGTGACTTGTTTTTATTAAATAATATTTATTATTTGTTCGCCCGAGGCGGAGCACATATTACCGCTGATAGCTAATTTTGTTGGAGATAAGCAAAATTCAAATCATATGATCAAATCTTTAGTTATAATTTATCAAAATCGTTCGAGCAGTTTCCTATAAAACAATATTTCAGCAATATATTGGTCTTCGACAGTAACGGCAAATTTTTCTGAAGAATAAGCTAAGTGAGACCGTTTTTCGCTTAAGAAATAACTTCTAAACTTTTTTAAAATTACTCTAGCCATTTACTAGAAAACAAATTTTATGTCGTATTTCTTCCGGTTGGTGTGCGGTTTACCATTGAACGATAATTATAGGATTAGAGTTGTTTCAGATAGAAATACCTTCTTAAAAACACAACAACTCTAAATATTTATAAAAATCTTTCAAAAATACTTAAAAATATTATATATACAGAAAACGAAATTTCTGCTATTTATCCAGGAGGAAGCGCGGTTTATCATCGGTACACGCTAACTGTTCTACAGAAAATAAACTTATGCTTACATATAAGTTGTAAGCTCAAAAATTACCTAAATCTAAATTTTTATCAATATCATCCAAAGAGTTTATGAGACAACCATATCTATTCCATATATTGCCACATGCGAAATGAACGTTAATAATGAACTCTAATTTTTATGAAGATGAGGATAATTCAGATGGGTTTCTCATCTTAAGAAAAAAAAAACCTAATTCCCCCCCCCCCCCCCCGAAAAAAAAGGATTCATTTCCTATTAAGATTCTGTCGTAGTTTTGAAACAGGAGGAGTTAAGGCTGATTACGAACGTTAAATTTCCTGAAGATTAAAATTCAGTGTGAATTGTCATTTAAAAAACTCGCAAACCTTCAAACCTTAAATATTTATTAGTATTGTTCGAGCAGCTTCAGAGAAAATGAAATTCTAGTGATGTTTTGTGGAGGTACAGTAAGGGTTAACACAGCAGAGAATGCTAACTTTCTTCGAGATGATGATAGGTCAGATAATTTTATGTTTTTTTTTAACCCTTATTTTTATTTCCGAGAAAACCAAGTTTCTGCCATATTTTGCAATGGATGGAAAAGAGGTAACAGTGAACGTTAGTGTTCGTAAAGAAAAGGATAAGTTACAGATTTGTCATCTGAAAAAAAAAAAAAAACTTAAACCTAAGTTTCTATCAAAACCGTTAGAGCCTTTTTCCAGACAACTAAATTTTAGTCATATTTCTCAACGGAGAAATAAGGGTTAAAAGCGGAAGCTAATTTTTCAAAACATGAAAATAAATCACATGGGCTTGTCGTCTCAAAACAGACCTATTTCAAAGTTATCAAAATCAATTGAACCATTCTCAAGAAAATCCGGAATAAAACAGATTTCTACGGCTGGAGTGCAGGTTAACAATAAACAAATTTTCTTAAAGATGAGGACAAGTCAAGAGGGTTTCTCTTAAAAAAAAAAAAAAAAAAAAAAAAATCTTTAAACTGAAGTTTTTAATTAAAATCGTCAGATCAATATCACAGTTATCCCGAACTCATGTTTTTCAACCAGCGGATGATGGGTTAGCAGCGAATGCAAATATTCCTGAAGATGAGGACTTCAGTCGATTTTTCTAACCTTTAAAAACCCCTATCTTTCCTCAATTTCCGACTTTTCTGCATAAGATCAATAAAAATCAAATTATCTTTGCGCAGGTGCTTAAAGAGGTTCCCCATACCATTACATAATGGAGAAATGTCCACTTCTAAAACATTTTAAAATTTACAAAAAACTAACTATACGGCAAAATTTAGTTGAAATTGTTAATAACCCTAAAAACCATGAATCACTAGAAGATACCTACAACACTCTAATTTCTCCAATTCTCCAATGTAAAATATAAATTCTAACCTTTCTGTGGGCATACCATATAGATTTAGTTCATAGTCTTGAATTTACTATTTTAACATAAAATATCACAAATGTGTTTGAAGAGTTGAGAAGTAACTTAAGTATGTACGACAACGGAAATACTAAATGATATTGTGTAAAATGGAAATGATAAAAAGAACTTCAAACTTCTTTATGGACAAACCTCGTTGATGAAACTGAAGCAAAGAATTAACCGATAAGATCATTGTGAAACATTTTAAGTGAAATTATGAGCTGTATGAACTCTCGTCGACATTACTGCCATAAACCAGAGAAGTGGATCGGGAGAGCACGTTTGCTCGTCTACGCTTCCGTTTAAATTATTGTCTTGGCGAAATCTATCGATTCATAGGTTCAATCTAAAGTTCTTCAGAAGTTATACTTTAGGCAAAATCATAAAACTTTAAAATTTTATTCCTAAAAATAATCAAAGGCTTAAATTATATTTTATTGAACGCTATATAAATAGAATTAACTTATTATTTCTTCCTGTATTTATTACAAGAAAAAATAAATAAAATAAATTGACGACAATCTAGATTAACCCGTTTAAATTTTTTCTTTTACTTTTCATTATAAGCAATAAGAGGGCGACTATCAACTGCACTCGCTTATTTTTACCCCACTTTAAAAAAGTACCAACTGCCCTGGGACATGCAAACCCCTCCTGTTACCTAAAACCCCCGTTATGAATTTAGATCCTTCCACTGAAAATAATGAAATAGAAACGAAAAATGTAATGGAAAAAAACATGTAAAACTTGTGTTGTATCATGCACGTATGTACGCTTCGCGCGCATGGAAAAAAAAAAAAAAAATTACTGGACACCCCTACCTTACTGTGCATGAATCTGAGAACGCATGTAACTCTTTCTCGCAGCAATCAGTATCACGAACATGAACTTCGCCCCTCCCCCCCCCCCAAAAAAAAAAAAAAAAATTAAATAAATAAATAAAATCAATGGATACCCCCCTACCTTGATGTGTATGAATCGCAAAAGTGCACGAAATTACGATACTTAGGTATTATACGTCAGTACCATTAATATAAACATTGTAAAAATGGAAATATATTATAAACAATAATTAATCATAAATTTCCCGTATCATTTATATTTATATTAATGTAAATTTGGCGAGCTTTGGCGATTATTCCCTGGCATTTGGATTGCAATTGTACCTTCTTATTAATTCCTTAATGTAAGGTTAATTCTATTTTATATATCATCCATTTTTGTATAATATAAGCCTTTAAAATTTGATTCCTAAAAATACTCCAAGTTTTATAGTTTTAAAATTTTGCTCAAAAAATATAACTTCTGAAAAACTTTATATGTAACATAGGGTAGATAGACGGCTCCAAAACAATAATTTAAACGAAAATTTATATAGACGAGCAAACGTACTCTATCTATCCACTCCTCTGGCCAGTGGGGGCAATCAATTCCTTATATCTATTTTCGAGTAAACCCAATTTCTGCAATATTTTGCAACAGCAAAATAAAAGGGTAACAGCGAGCATGAATTTTCTTAAAGCTGAAGATAAACCTAATCTATTTTTACCCCAAGTAAAGCCTAACCCCAAACTTTTCTCAAAATAGTTATATCCATTTCTGAGTAAACCCAGTTTCTGCAATATTTTGATACCAACGGATAAAGGGGTTAAAAATGAGCGCGAAATTTACTGAAAATGAGGATAAGTCTAATTTTTTTTTCCTCTAACGTTTTTTTAAATCTGAACATTCATCAAAATCATATCCATTTCCAAATAAACTATTTTCGCTATATTTTTCCGTATTAATATACAATTTTTGCAATATTGTTTCAAGTAACCAACAGATAAAGGTTTAACAGCAAATCCCAATTTTTAGGGAAATAATGATAAGACTTTAATTAAAAAAAAAAAAAAAAAAAAAAGAAAAAAAAAAACTTAACCCTAAACTTATCAAAATCATTATATCCATTTTCCAGAAAACTCGATTCTTGCCATGCTTCGCAAACGGCAGTTAAAGGGTTAACAGTAAACGTGAATCATCCTGAGGATATGTTTAATTGATTTTGCATCCCCTCAAAAAAAAAAAAAAATCTTAAAAATTATTACAACTTTTTCCGACTAAACCCAATTTCTGTCGTAATTAAAATTAATTCAACCGGCTAATACAGAGTTAAGAAAAAAAAATGGATTTGAAATTTTCATCAAAATTGTTACATGCATTTAGGATTAAAATAAATTTCTGCCACATGAAGCAACTGGACAATAAAAGTTTAACATCGAACATGAATTATCTTAAACATGGATATGTCCATTAAATTTATCTCTTCAAAAGACACTTAACCTCAATTTTCCTATAAATCGTTATATCCAATTCCATATAAACTGAATTTCTGCCATATATTATAACTGATCGACAGAGAGATAAAAACAAACGCGAAATTTCCGAAGATACGGTTAAACACAATTGTTAAAGCACCCTCACACTTAACCCAGAATTTCATCAAAAACATATCCATTTTCGAGTAAATCCAATACCGCCGTATGTTGCAACTGGCCGATAAAGAGAACAGCGAACGCGAATTGTTCTTAAGATGAGGATGCCTGTCGATTTAGCTTCTTTAAAACACAACTTTCAAACTTTCATTAAGATCGATTTATTAATTTCCGGATAAACCATTTTCTGCCATATTGTGCAACAGGCTGATAAAGGGTTAACAGCGAATACGAATGTTACTAACGATGATATATGTCCAACCAATTTAGCTCCATAAAAAGTAATTAACCCCAATCTTTAATCAAAATCGTTATGTCCATTTCGGAGTAAACCCAATTCCTCCTATATCTTACGAATGGCTATTAAAGGGTTAACAGCGTATGCGAATTTTTCTGAAGATGACATGTTAAATCGTTTTAGCTCCTGAAAACCCATTTAATCCCAAAATTATCAAAGTTGGTACATCCATTTCCGAGTAAACCCAATTTTTACTGTATGTAGAGACTGGTAGTTAAAGGGTTAACAAAAATTTTCCTGAAGATGAGGATAAGGCTGAATATCACATAAATGTGCATTTTAGTGTTTCAGGTCTTTATTATTAATTTTAAGCAAATAAATTGTAAAATTTTATTATTTTTATTTAGAAGTACCTTTTTAAAAAAGCATCAAATCATAAAATGTGAGTTTATAGCAATTTCAGTATTTTTTAGAAAATTTTAAACCTTATAATCGTCATTTTCGTGACTGTCTCCAAGACCAAATGTTTACATACAAAGTATGTTTTTTACTAAAAAAAATAAAATGATAATTATAATAATTGTTAATTCTTGTAAAAAAATCTATTTGTTTTCAAAGGAAATTTTTTTTCTTTTTAATTACGTTAATTTTCATGCATGTGTAATTAAAATGCTTGTATGCAAGTCTTGACGTCATTTTCGTGACACATGAAAATAACTTCATATATCATCAAGGGATGGTGCCACCATTCACTTTTTTTAAAGTTTAAGATCAGAAATCAACATTGACGATATGTGGGGAAAACAAATCTCAAGAAAATTGAAAACAGGTAAGAGTTAACATTATTATTATTATTATTATTTTTTTTTACATGCTGTGCGTACTTTTAT
Source organism: Salticus scenicus (assembly GCA_963930645.1). Classification (NCBI taxonomy): domain Eukaryota; kingdom Metazoa; phylum Arthropoda; class Arachnida; order Araneae; family Salticidae; genus Salticus; species Salticus scenicus. The sequence continues at coordinate 254,391,354 of OZ005659.1, read as the reverse complement.
TGCTTGTCATTTTCGAGATGCATAAAAAATAAAAAAAATATTATAAAATTTAGAACAAAGTTTTATTTTAATATAGAATGACGACCAGAAGAAGAAAATGTATCGGCTTAGTGAAAGCATGTTCTTCAGTACAGAACGAATTATTGACGATTTGTCGTTTTCGTGACGGACATTTTTGTGACGTCACGAAAATGACATTTGTTGCAGATTTACTATTTTGTAAGCCCTGGATTTAAATAATTTTTTATTTTGAATTAAAAGATTTGTTGGTGTAGGATAAGCTTTATATTTAAATATTTAAAGTACTTTCCGGTATCCAGGTAAATATAAAAAAATTACATACGACATTAATATTAAGATACAATTAAAAAAGCAAACTTTTATTTATTTATTTAATTTAATTTATTTATTTATTTATTTATTTATTTATTTATTTTTATTTTTATTTATTTTTTTTTTTTTTTGCCCCCTTTAAGGTGTCATTGAGAATGTTACTCAAAATATTTTACTTGTGTCATTTATGGCAAGATGCAGAAAAAATAATTTGCATGGCCTGACAAAGAGGATGTCCATGAAATTCAAGTGCCACATTCTGTGCAAAATTAGGAATTCTCCTGAACCTGCTTCAAATAGATATTTTAAACTTCAGGATGAAGATTTTAATAATGTTCAAAATGCTTTTTCTGAATTTAATTCAGTTAATCATTAAACTTGTAACTATAAGGATTTTAATACAATAAAATTGCTTGATATTCTCATTATTGCTCTTTCTTTTCCCTTCACAATCTTTTCTCTATTGTTCTAATATGTTCCATTTTTAATATTATATGGTCCTATTGCATTGACAAAATGTTATTTCAGTGAAAAATAGTCATTTTGACAAATATTGTCATTTCAGTGACAAACAGTCGTTTCAGTGACAAACATTGTCATTTCAGTGACAAACCAGTCATTTCAGTGACATCATTTTTTGACATCTTTAAATGCTATAATTAAAAATTTAATGCAAGTAAACTAATTATTTCCAGTTTATAGTCAAGAGGTATGCAGTCTATGATATTTCCCATTGATATAATTTATGTTTATAAAAAAATAAATTTAAATTTATTTATTTATTTATTTATTTATTTTTTTTTTCATTTAAAATTTTTGGGTTTTTTATTTTATTTTATTTTTTAAAATGGGAAAAACTTTTTAGAAAAGCCTAAGTCTTGTATTTTTTAATGAATCTGAACCACAAAAAAAAATTTTTAAATGGTAATTTTGATTTTATAAGATAATTAAAATTATAAATTTTTATTGAAAAATTTCAATAAAATTTTAAAAAATTATGTTCGATCTCTGTCAAACTCAGAATTTATTTAAGATGCACTTACGGACTTATTTTCAAAAATTCAAATTAAAATACAAAGTTTGAAAAAAAAGTTTAAAAAAATTCAAAATGCACACTTATGTGATATTCAGCCATATCATTTGAAGGTAAGTTGAACGACAGAGTTAAATTTAAAATCTCAGGTGAATGCGTATAATTTCGCAAAAGAGCTTTATAATGCATGTTGTGTCAAGCATAGATAACCAACTGACGAAGTAAAAATCTTCCTGAAAATTTGGAAAAGAGTTACACTTGGGACCGTGTTTTTTGGCCCTTTCCCTTGCTATTAAGGGGATTAAAAGGAAAGGAATTTTTCTAAACCTTTTTATAGTGCGTGTTGTGTTCTATATCCAACCCACAGATAAAACACCTTACAGTGGTAATCTAGAGCAGAGTTTCGCTTTGAAGCATATATATATATATTTTTTTTTTCAACCCTCCTCCCTGCAAGGGATGATAGGGAATCCTTAAAACGTCTCTTTTTGGTGCGTGTTGAGTACGCACAGTCAACATATTAAAAAAAATCGAGTTTCTGAAATAATTTGGAACAGAATTACGTTTTATAACGTGCTTGTTCTCCCTTAGCCCGAAAAAAGGAGAGAGGGGGATTTCTCAAAATTGCATCACTGTGGTTCTTGATGCTCCTGACTGATCAATACAAAATTCATGAGCACAGCTCCTCATAGATTCTGAAAGCAAATTTAAGTTAAAAGAATGCTCTTAAATTTGCCCTTTCTTAACTTCTCCTCCCCCGCAAAGTTGAAAATCATAACACAAGGTAGATTTCTGGAAATATCTTCTAGAAGACTTAACTGTTTTCACCTTTTCTATCATTTTAAATAAAAGTCTACTCTAAAATACAAATTTTGGGAAATTCTCTACCCCAAGATCTATTTTTTCTCCCACTCCCCCATAAAAACAAAAATTCGAAAATCAACGAAACACTTTTGCTACGCATATCTAGGGATACATACAAATGAAACATGTCTAGTTACAAAGCCGTTTGTAGGCGTTCCAAATGTATGACTGCAGTCGGCAGCAAAAGTATCCGAGCACTAGCAAAAATTCCTATGTGAAAAAAGCACACTTAACACTTTTGTTAAACAAATCCTTGTCGAATCCTGGTCTTAGTCTAAGTACATGATTCGACAAGCATTTATTTAACAAATCTGCATTAGGTGTACTTTTTTTACATAGGAATTTTCGCTAGTGCTCTGTTACTTTTGCTGCCGACTGTATTTGCAAAAAACTAGCAAAATTTACGTCATCGAAATTGCAAGCGTTTCATTTGTACGTAACCTTTAGACTCCTCATGTGCAATTTTTTTTATTTTTTTTTTTAATAATTCGAAGCTTATTTATCGCTCGCAAAAAGTTTTTGCCCCCTGCTTCTCCGGGGGGTAGAGGGAAAGGAAGGAATTTCGAAATACCGTTTTAGTTCTGATCGGTGTCTGAAAGACAATTTTCACAGCAAAATTCAGCACATAGAACTGCCACGGCTGCAATGAAATAGTCAATGAGAGAAAAGCTAATTTTCTTATGCTATATAAAATATATAAATCAAAGGAAAACCATGAGGTTCAAAGTAATCCTGCTGGTTGAAAAATTTAATTCAATACGAATTTAAATTTAATATAAAAATGGTGTCAAAATATGTGTAAACTAATTTAAGGTTATAATATGCATTTAATTCGTCAAAAATTAAATTTTAAAATAACTCATCTTTAGTTTCATTATACATTATAATAAATAATTATTCGTATTTTTTTCTTTTTTCTTTTAAAGTGAACAAAATTTAAAATGTACAATAATTTCGTCTTGTGATGTATTCGATTTCATTATATATATGGTGATAGGTGCTTACAAATCATGATTTTAAAACGTGTTTAATTCAGAGTCGCCTTATAAGCCAGGTTAGGAATGATCAATATTGTAGACTTTTTTTCTATATATGTAAGAAGAAAGTATTGGTAACTCCATACAAAATTCCAGTTTTCAATGTATTAAATTTTTAATATGTCCTGGACACGATTTGACTCTATAGAAAAATGCGTGTTTGAGAAAAGAAAGAACGCTGTATCTCACAAATAAAGGAACGAAAATTAACCAAACTTTGTATTTATTTGGATCATTCTAAAACTGGTTTTTTATTACATTTAGGGATGACTCGCTCAACGGATGGTGTTGTGATAAAATTTATCTACATTTTTAACGTGTCAGCACAAAATAAATTTTCGTATATATGTCCAAAATGTGAGCTATTATTAACGCATCATTCTAAAATTAATAGGAAAAAATAGGGAAAAAATGTGCATGGAGGAACATCGCTCCCCCACCTGGGGATTTGGGGTACAACGCCTCTTCGAAGGGATGTAAATTTTCAATATGTGTATCTCTCGACAGAACTCATTAATACCTTTTAAAAAAATGGTTAAATCATAGATCATAAATTAAATGAATGTTATAATTTATTTCTCTCGTTTTTAATGAGAAAAACAGTTTGTCTTCACAAAAATAGCTTGAAAATATTTGTAGTATATGAATTTGTACAAAATTTCATCGAACAAAGTCTAGTGGTGGTTATAACATACTAGTGAAACTGTGTTTGTGTGTGAATTTAGGACAGACTGTCTGGTTAAAGGATCTAACAAGCAAGGTCTCCTTAAGGGCCCGCTTCACTCACCGTCGCCGGAAGCCTAAGCTAATGTTATTCTATGGGAAATTTTACTTTACTTATTAACTAATCCATATTTTTAAAATCTGTTTTCACATTCTGAAAATTCGCAGCTGTTAAATTGACGGACCTTTTTTAAAAAATTATTTTTTTTAATTTTTTATATTTTATTTTGAAGCTGCAAAATACGAAATTTTAATATGTTAATTTTTTCATTTTGCAATTTCAAAATAAAATATTAAAAATTAAAAAAAAATACATTTTTAAAAAAAGTCCGTCACTTTGACAGTCTAGAATTTTCTGAACGTGAAAACAGAATTTAAAAATATGTTTTAGTTAACAAGTTATTTGTAAAGAAAATTTCCCCATAGAATAACATTGGCTCGGGCTTCCGGCGTCGGTAAGTGAAGAGGGACGTTAAAGCGCATACTCAGAATATCGTGGGGGGGGGATGCAGAGATACTACGTACATAGGTAATAAAATATCAGTGAAATTTATCGGCGGAATCTCACTAAAAAAAGCTATAAAAAATAAAATACTTTCAAATATTTGTCGCTAAAAGACAGTGCACGCGATTTGGAGAGCAACAACCTTTCCCTCTAAACGCAAGTAATTTGAATGCGTTTAATAATTTCTTTCGAAACAAATCTTTCCGAAAAGCATTATAGTAAATATAGTTCGAAATTAACCGATGAAAGAGTTGTCTGTCTCTCATTCAAGCTTGTACAGTATATACAAGTGGTCTTTTATTAACAATATTTCATTTTAGTTTTGAAAAAATCTTTAACTGATGTCAAATGCACGTTTAAGTTATACATATCTTTAGATTTTTAATTGGTAATTGAAAAGTTTTCTGTATTTTGCAAGTTGCAAATATTTATTTTTACTTAAATTTTAAAATTAATTTTACAATTTTAAAATTATATTTAATTTTTTTATTAAAGAAATTTCTTTTTAAATGTCGTTGGAAATTAATATGTACAGTGTTGTTTGGATACTGTATAATAAACAATACATTGGGGGGGGGGGGGAAAGGCTTTCATTTTTAATGCATATCCTTCGTCTAACGAAATATCGCATAATTCCGATGAAAATAAGTATAATGTTGAATTGTATCTTAAAGATGTGAAACATCAAAATAAATATATATATTACACATCTTGGGACCATAAGAAGGCTGTAAATTACTAGCATAATGCGAATTCCGGAAATCCATGTCACAATTTAAAATGAGTCCAAACAAAGTTTAAATGTGTTTCAAAAAGAAAAAAAAACACGCGAATTGTATCATTTACAAATAGAAAATGTTACTAATCGTAAAGAAAAAACAGTAGAAATAAAAAGTTATTTTGGGAGGGGGGTAGAATTACATCTTCTAATGAAGTATCTTTCAATAACAAAACATATGCTCATACAAATATATATATGTGTGTGTGTGTGTGTGTGCTTTTTTACTAATCCAAAGACTTGTTTTACTCCCCCTCCAAATCTATTATTATTTAAACTCATTAAGAGATTAAAAATTTTAATTCTTTAAAATTTTCTATTAAAATTTAGTTTAAAGTTTGAATAAATTAACAGAAGATACACAGTCCAAAAATTATAAATAATCTCTAAAAAATAAAGAGTTAAACTGAACACATGTCATTTGTATTAAATATATTTAAAACACTTTAAACACACGTAAATATAAATTTATTTAAAAGATGTTAAAATTTTTTTATCCAAAGCTTTTCGCTTTGGATAAAAAAATTTTAACATCTTTTAAATAAATTTATAGTTACGTGTGTTTAAAGTGTTTTAAATATATTTAGTCCAAAAATTGCAGTCATATATGTATTTTACATTTTATATTTTTTTTTAGTTAAACTTATTTAAATTTGGTATGCACAGTTAAAACAAATTCGTTTGTAAATTTCATCTAACCAATGTAATAAAAAGTAAATTATAATAAAGTATAAATTTTCAATATTAATGTGTAATCTATACTTAAATTTGAGACTTCAATTTAAATTTGGAATTATATTTATCCATTTAAATTTTGATCTAAACTACTGCTTGCGAAATCAGTACATTTCAAAAGCGCAGCCGTTTAACCATTATTTTATTTCCAAACTTTTATGTAACTTTTTAAAAATTTATTATGCAATATAAATAAATGTGCGTGCTGATTTCCTTTATCCATAGTATTTGAAGCTCAAGTAAAACTTAAGTTTAGTTTAAGTATTTTACATTAAATTAAAAGTTGTATGATTTGATCTTTAAGTTTAATTATAAGTACATATGACGAAATTGTACTCATAAAAGTGTATTTAAAGTAAACTTTCTTACACTAGTTTAGTATGAAGAGTATGGAAATCTTTTCTGTAATGAGTATTTATCAAAAAACGGTTTTGTATCAGTTTTCATTGTGTCACAAACGAGCGATCAATAGCCAAGAATCTTAATTTTTCAATACTGTTTTACGGACGATATATCTGTACTCATAAGTATAAAGTATTTAAGTCCAAAAATATCGATTTTGAATTTAAGTACATTGTCAGACTCAGAAAATTTCTCTATCGATCGGTATAAAGGATTTAAATCCATGTCATTTAGTCTTTGAAAAAATCCATTGGTAAAAAAAGATTAGAGTCAGAAATTTAGCATTAATATTTGTATAAAATATTAATTTTTTTCCCTTTATTACATGAAGGTTGACAATCACTGACTGGTATAAAGGTTATAAATCAACATAATTCCTTTTTCCTAATCGATTCTTCTGATTAGTTTTTAGTTAGTTTAACTTTATTTTTCGTCTCCTAAAAAATCAAGAATATGGACTTAAATCCTTTATAGTTATCAGTACAGATATATTGATTCCGCCGGAATTTTTTTTTATAATCATACATAACCTCGTGAGGAGAGTCTTCTGTTATTTTTTCAAAATTTTTTGCGTATGCGTCTATGAAGACCTCCCCTGTAAGTGTCTTTCTCGAAGGAGGAGGGAGGACACTACAAGGTTTATAATTGTTTTTGTGGTTGTCATCTGAACAAAATTATTAAAATTACGTATAGGTAACTTATAATCCACTTGCTTTAAAAAAAAAAAAAAAAAAAAAAAAAAATGGTGTGAGTTTACGTGTGGGTTAAAAATATGTTTCCTACTCGCCGGATATAGGGTCGGTCCTTTCTAAAGCGGTTAATAATTGGGCGGTTCATTATAAAAGTGGTGTAACTCCCTAATTTTTAAATATGTGTATTTTTGCTTAATTGCATCACATTCAGTCACATCTTTCATTATAAAAGTGAAGAAAATCCAGTAATTACACTGAAATCCCATAAATGGCATTACATGTTATTTTCAGAAACTATAACTTCTATACATTCATTATAAAAATGAAGTTTATAAATAATTATATTTAATATAATTTATAAATTCTTAAAATTCTGAGTTGTATTAAACAATGAAAATGGATAACATTTACTGAAACGTGCTTTATTTCTATACGAACGACCCATTCATGAAAAGGATTCAATTTCAATACAAGATATATTACTCTAATCTTTTATTAGAGTTTTACTCCAAACAAGTTTAAACACAAGTCAAGTTTATTACTAGTTAATGTAAGTGACGTTCACTTAAAAGATTTTTCTTGAATTTTACCGGAGGGGTTGGTTGTGGGAATTAACACCGATCGACTGAACTAAGATCGTAGGCCTGAGGGGAAAGTCTTTAAAAACATACTAGCCCGTATTTGCGAAAATCTTGGAGAAAACCATGGAATAACTAACGCCTAGGCCGACGAGCGCGACCTGTGATCGAACTCTATATTTCACGTTTACTAACTTGTAGCGCAAAACCACTCGGTTTTTGGTGAGCTTTACAGGGGAGGAAACACTACAGAAAACATTACAAGAAGTTCACACATTTATATTTTCACAACTTATTACCATCCTTTATTTTTTCAGTCACGTAACATCTTCAATAAATGAAAATAAGCGACGATGTTTCGGTCCGCACAGTTTTTATAGTCACTGAAGTAATAGAAATTAAAACTTTGTTCTTTGGTTGTAAGCTTAAAGGCCGATCGACTACGTTACGGTCCTGGAACTACAGATCGAATGCTCTTCGTGGGGGTCGTTCTAAAGGGTCATAGACCGTATTTACACGAGTTTCGGAGAAAAGCACAGGAAACTGCGAACGGGTAGGTTGATGAGCGCAACCTAGTATCGAACCTGGTATTTCCTGTTTACAAGTACTAAGTGCAGAGCTTTGCAGCCGCAGGTTGGCTGAATAAGCCTTCAGTTTAGAATTAAGAGAAACAAAAGAGTAACCTTATGACTAGGATTATATATTTATAATTACAAAAATAGTAAAAACCAAAAATTTCAAAGTTGAGTGCAATAGTTTATGCATAAAAAACAATCTTGCATATATAAAATAGATATATCCGCTATCGGCACTCATGTCAAGAAAAATTACAATACATATTAAAAATAAAATTTCTGGAAACTAAGACACGTTGAAACATATTGTATATCTCATTTAATAAAAATTTTCAGACTTAAAATCTTCAGTTCATGATAACTTGTTAAAACAAACAGTAACTTAAACAATATTTAAGAAATATTTTAAAGATTAAGAAAAAGAAAATTATTTTACTGTATAAGTATACTTCTTACCTTTCTTCTTTTTTGAATAAGTTAAGCAATTAGAAAACTGGACACTTATATTTACAAAATATAAGATGGAAATAATTAGATGATTATGGCAAAATGGTAAATAAGAAATTAATAATGAGTAAGATAGCACTGTCGAATATCACAAAGGTAAAGGTAAGCACGCAACTCAAAAGTCAAGCAAGCAAGTGAAGAATCTGAACTGGAATTTATCACAAGGACAATAATGCCTTAATGCGCATGCTCCAACAGAAAAAAAAAAAAAATAGATTACCAAGGTACAGTCGGTAACAAAAGTGCCCGAACACTAGCGAAAATTCCTATGTAAAAAAAAAGTACACTTCATAAGGTTTTGTTAAATAAATCCTTGTCGAATCTTGTTCTTAGTCAGTCTAAGAACATGATTCGATCAGGATTTATTTAATAAAACCGTATGAAGTGCGCTTTTTTTTACATAGAAATTTTTGCTAGTGTTCGTACACTTTTGTAACCGAATGTACATTTGGCAGCAAAAGTATCCGAGCACTAGCAATAGTCCCTGTCTAAATAAAAATACATTTAATACTGCTTTGTTAAATAATTTCTTGTCGAGCCGTGTTCTTAGTCAGTCTAAGAACATGATTCGACAAGGATGTATTTAACAAAACAATATTAAGTGGCTTTTTCTGGCATTGGAATTATTGGCTAGTGCTCGGATACGTTTGCTGCCCACTGTAGTTAATTTTATATTTTTAGGTTGCACTACTGCTACGATATGGGCAATAAGCGTTACTTACATTTTTACAAGACAATAACATTTTAGTGTAAATATGAAAATCCACATTACAAAACTTAACAGAAATAGTCTACATTTAATTTGGAGGCACTGCTGCTTGAGAGACAAAAGACATATCGAATATCATATCTACCATTATCGGTTTACTGTATCTTATTTTGTAAATTCAAAAAAAAGAAAAGGAAAATAGAAATTATTTTTCCTATTTATTACCGCTTAGGTCCACATTTATTTATCATAAACTATGCCTCTGTAATTTGGTAATTGTAACTGTTATTAATGCTAATATACTATAAAGGTACTCTAATATGGTCACTATGGTAGAGCGCCAAGGTGATGCTCAAATGATTGCGGGTTTTATACAAAAAAGTTCGAAGATCGTCCGATACATTAAAAATGGATAGTGCAAGTGAAATTCTCATTAGCTGTGATGCCCTTCATGTTCGATGGAAACTCCTGGGTGTCACTGAAGCTAAAGATGAAAGGAAATGGATAGTTTTAACGGCGCACTGTAGCTACGCAGACAGGAGTTGGAGACGGTCTGGGATTCAGCCCTAAATGTATTCTTGAGATATCTCGTGATGCATTTTTATCTTCTGCAGAGGAACGGCTCCCTTACATCGGTAACTCCCAGAAATATTAATTTCAGAATATGGAGTACATTATAGACTTAAATATGTCCTGCAATCATGCTATGACGATTTTAATTTTTTGGGGGAAGAGACTTAAATAAACCTGAGATTGGTTGGTTTGCTGTTTTTTGACGTTGCAAAAGTAATGCGCCGTGGCTAATTTTCGGAATATGAGGGACGTATATTTTTTATATGCTTAAAAGAATATTTTATATTGAATATAGTATGGAAATCACGCACTATATTTTTACAAGGCTATCTAAAAGTAATGAAATACGATGGGGCTATAACACAAACGGCAGCAGAAGTATCCGATTACTAGCCAATAATTCCGATATCAAAAAGGTACACTTAATACTGTTTTGTTAAATAAATACTTGTCTAATCATGTTCTTAGCCTGGCTAAGAACATGACTCGACAAGGATTTATTTAACGAAACAGTATTAACGGTACTTTTTTTGACAGGGATTGTTGCTAGAGCTCGGATAGTTTTGCTGCTGCAGACTGTAAGTACAAAACTTTGAATAAGCACAATAAAATGCGCGTACATGCACTAATTGTTTCATGTCGCAAGAAAGCATGCCCCTTCGCCAGGCAAATAAAGTAGATACAGTTGCTGCAAACAAAATAGCAACGCACTGGTATAGCACTCGTGTCTATTTTGTTCACCTGAAGAACAGTTGTGTTTTCTTTTGACCCTGAACAATTGTTGCTGATTCTTTCAGTTTCGTACTTATTATTTTTAACGTCAGTTCTGTTGTGCTTTTTAATAATAATAGGATTACACTCTAGAATTGTTTAAATGTATTTTCTGATAATAATGTAGGGCTATTTATAAATATACAGTGTGGTGTGTTTATTATCTTTAGATATCATACAGGTTTACTAATAATGAAGAAAAGCATGCTTTTCTAAGTGAATGTAATTGGGAAAGTATTTTACTACGTCCAAAAAATCTGCTCGGGAATGATAATTAAATCCTCATATTCATACGGTAAGTAAAGATTTTTTAAGTTCAATTTTCAGCTTTCTTTTTCTTTCTTGCCTTTTTTTTTTTTCCTTTGTATAATTAAGTTCTTTGAGGTTCCCCGAAAATTGAGGTCAAGTTTTTAACGGTTGTTATTTGTGTATATCTGTTATCGGCGTAACATAAAAGCAATGAAAAATAACTTGCGGTTCAGTGGTATTGACATTTTAAGAACATAAAGAATCAAAATTAATATGCCGGATTGCTTTGAAACAAGAGAATGAATAAAATAGAACGATGCATACTTTTTCTGATAGTTTAATGATTATAATAAAATAAAAATTCTATTTACACTTTAAATTACATTATATACAAAAGGGAATACTTAAAGGAACATAATTCCCAAATCTAATAAGCTCTCATAGTGAGAGATCGAAAATTCTGTCTTCGAACACAGCCGAAGCATCCAAAAATCTGAAACTAAACTTATTGACTGTTGCCAAAATCTTTTAACAAAATATAGGTTCTTTTTTTCTTTCACTGGCGACGCAGCGCCGTCTAAAGGGATATGATTTTACTACAGCCAGCAAATAATTGAAGACAATTCAAATGTCGACTTTTGGTGGCCGCATGAGAATGCTATTTGAAAAGTTTGATCAAGATAAATAAATTTTCAGGAATTCTGCTGGTGAAAGTTGTCTCAATAATTTAGAATAAATTTTAAAGTTGTTTAATTAATTTCGAATAAACATTTAAATTTAAGAACTGTCTTAATTTTATATAAACATATTTACTGTATGCAAATGGGGGTTGAGGAGGCGGTAGGCTCTTCACACTCCTCTTAAAAGAACAATGCTTTTCTTCACAGAAATATGTTAATAAATAGTTCATATTGTTATCTTACTCTTTAATTTTCGATGTGTGTTTATAATATTGAAATAAAGAATAAGAGAAAGTGGTGTGAGTGGCAGAATAGATTATTATTATTCTTTTATTATTATTGTTTAATCATATTTGTTTAATTATTATTATTGTTTCGTCAGAATAAAGAAAAAAAAAATATTCACTAATACAGTAAATATATTACTTATTTTTTTAATCGTTTAGCTCTTAGGTTTTCAAAAAATGAAACTAGAAAGAAAGCATTTTTGAATGGAGGGAATTATTCCTTTTCTTGAAAACTATTGAAAATAAATAAAGGAATAAAGGAATCTTTTTCAGTGAAAATCGACAACTTTTACTTTCTCTTACCCGCATATGGTAGAGAAAGCATTGCTTTTAAGGGATATTTTCGATTAGAAGTTTTTGTTATATTTACAAGCTTTGATTTCCTCAAACCCCAAAAGCATATTTTTAGAGGTTGTTCTCCCCCCTCTCTTTGTGTGCGTGTGTTTCATATATCTTCATAACATTTCATATATCTTCTACAAACACGAACTTGCACATCATAATTTCACAGTAATTATAACCTAATTAATGGTTAGTTGATTAAGTAGATAAAGGTCTACTAACTACGTTGGGGTCCTAGGCCTACAGGTGGAATCCCATGTATGGGAGACTTTCTAAGTGTCCCTAGCCTATATTTCCACGAGCCCAATTAATGAAAAAAATAAATAGAGTATCATATATGATAATTTATTATATACATGCAAAATTATTAATAAAACAATAAATAACAACTTGTGATTTTAAATCTCAAATATTTTTATGTAATGGAAATTTAAAGAAGACCATTGGGAAATATATACAGTCGGTAACAAAAGTGTCCGAACACTAGCAAAAATTCCTATGTAAAAAAAGTACACTTCATACGGTTTTGTTAAATAAATCCTTATCGAATTGTGCTCTTAGACTGACTAAGAACAGGATTCGTCAAGGATTTATTTAACAAAACCGTATGAAGTGTACTTTTTTTACATAGGAAATTTTGCTAGTGTTCGGACACTTTTGTTACCTACTGTACATATATATTGTCAAGCTTCAATTATTTCTACATTTTTAAATATATATGTAAAGTATGCTGAAAATTTACCATTATATTATGACAGCCTGTCCATTTTTTACCAACAACAATTAATATTTGTGATTAATATAATATGTCCAAATTTAAGACAATTAAAAAGTTATGCAATAAGGTTATCTATAAAATTTGCATAGTTATTTTTTACAGTTTTAATACGATAAGGAAATGATAATGTTTTCATGTTTCCTGACTGTTATTTAAAAAAACAATTTAAAGACGCAGAAATATATTTAATTTAAAAAATATAGTTACAAAAAATAAACGACTTTACTCTTGCACATTAAATATATTTAGAAATTAGAACTATTCTGAAAGAAAAATCCTATACAGATGTGGCATAATAATTTTGCTATACAAATATGAATATTCGTATAAAAATTATGCAGAATAGTGGAAGGAATAAAAAATATTTTAATTTTATAATTGTAAATTTTTTATAGATGCGCTTCAAAGATATCGAACTCTTGAAATAACCGCTTTATTGGTTTCTTCTTTACAGACGTAGCTAATATTTTCATTTAGGCGGAGTTTAAGACTGTTTAGTTTGACATAGTCTTAAATTATGTATGATAAAAATCTTTAAAATGCTGTTAATTGTGATTTCGCTGCACCTCATTTGTCTGATTGTTGAAAATTTTACAATCAGTCCACATTTTCGTAATTTCTTCTATATTTCTCAACTAGCGTTTCTCAAATTCCCATTGGTAAATCTTTCCCTTTCTTCGTAATTATACTGGTTAATCAGAATTTGACATCTTTCCTATATATACACTCGGCAGTAAAAGTATCCGAGCACTAGCCAATAATTCCGATATCAAAAAAGTACACTTAATACTGTTTTATTAAATAAATTCTTGTTGAATCATTGTCTTAGATTAACTAAGAACATGACTCGACAAGGATTTATTTAACAAAGCAGTATTAAGTGTACTATTTTTAGACAGGAATTATTGCTAGTGCTCGGATACTTTTGCTACCAACTGTACGAGCACTTCCCTCTCATTTTTTTTATGCACTTAAGACAGTACTCTAAATGCTACAGAAACAGCTGTCTGCTTTCCATTTTTTTTTCTCTTTGGCTTTAACTTAACACCAAATATCTTTATAATATTAGGGAAAATATTTGTTCGTTCATAAATAGTGCAGAGGACATATTTAGCAAAATTTTTCGAGGCTTTTTTATCTTTTGTAATAGTAGCTGTCTTTAAAAAGAAACAAGTAATTTTGGATAAATTGGGAAAAGAAAAAAAAAAAAAAAAAAATGGAAATCTCAAGGAAATTTTCGAAATTCCTTTTATGGGGGTAGTGTGTTGTTATGGGGTATCTTAATGCAAAACAAAAAAGTCCCCTTACAAAAGGGACGATTTATTTCTCAGGGTTTCAAATATGTGCTTTTGTTTGGAACTTTTTTTTTCTTATCTGAAGGTATTTGGAGCTAAGGGGAAGAAATTTTTCTTATGTAGAACTTACAAGAATAGTATCCTAAAAATTTCGAAATTATATACATTATAGCTACAAACTTTCTTACTTTCTGCGAATAATATGACTATGAAGAGAAGATGAGGAAAATAGAAATTTCCACACCAGGGAATGAGAATTTTTATCTTTCTATTATTAGATAACTCAAAAATATTATCCTTGAATTCCAAAACTCTATAAATTATTTCCAATTTTTTTCTAAATTTCAACGAATTATTTTTTTTCTTTTGAGGGGGCCAGGTCGAGTAATACTTTTATTTTCTATTATATGCCCCCTCAACAGCATTTTACCAAAATGTCAAAACGCTACAAATCATTTCTCTATTTTTCTTAATTTCCACAACACGAACTATTTTATTTCTTTGTGGCGGGCGAAAGGAAAGCAAAGAATGTCATTCTATTTTTATTTATTTATTTATTTATTTATTATTTCAATTTCCAGTGTCTGACTTCTAAAGAATGTTATACCAAAATTTCAAAGCTGGATAAATTATTTCCTCTTTTTTTTTTTTTCAATAAATTTGTACGATTTATTTTGGGGGGAGGGGATAAGAGACGTTCCTACCCCAGGGAGATTTTTAGACCTCTCTGGAACATAATACTAAAATTTCAAGAGGAAGCACCGCCTTCTCCCTAAGGTGTGGATTTTTTTGTTTGGTCGTTATTAAGTCTCTCATAAGTATTATCCCAAAGTTTGAAAATTTTATATATTTTTTTCCCTTTTTTCATTATTTGATTATACTATCAGGCATATATCGGAACACAAAATGAACATATTTAACTCGGATTTATAGAGATTACATTCTTGTCTACAGAACTATTTCCTGTTTTTGTATTGATTTGAAAGAGGAGGATCTTATCCCTCAACAGTCAGACAAACTTTTTGCCCATATCAATCTAATCATATTCTTTGCGTTTATTATTATTATTTTTTAATAAAAATTTATGTATAATTCATTTTTTTAATACAAAAATGGAATTTAATACATTTTCTAAAAATAAAATGAAATAAAATAAAATAAATACTGTATCAATTAATAAGAACACAAAACTATTCCATGCAAATAAACTTAAAAATAAAATTGAATAAATTTATATGAAAAAATAAATTAAATTAATATGAAAAAGTAGTTAAATTTAGTAAATTTTATTCTCTCTATTATGTTTCCTATAAATATTTGTTATATTCCATGCATTACTTAGTTATGTTCAAATATTTCGTCGGCGTACATTGTTAAAAAAATCCTGAATTTTCAGGCATATTTTTTACTGATTATAAAAGAAACGTTCGGTATTGCTTTCGTATCTGCCTTTTCCCATCTGAAAACGGAAATATTCTTTCAGATAGAATTGGAATAAACAGAAACGGAAGTTTTACATCTCTCAGCTTGCATTCGTTAGATTAGCCAGTTTAGAATTAGCGGTAGAGCACATACTGGCGTGACAAGTATCAAGTTGAAAAGAATACGCTTTCAATTCAGAAATATTTATTAAAGAAATATCGCAGCAAAAACCATACACTGTTAATATTTTTATTTGTGCAATATTTATTTCTTTTTTTCTAGGTATTTTCTCTTGAGAGCTACTAATCGTCAATGGTGCTATTATTTAAAAGAGCCGGAATAGATGTGTTAATTTTAGTTGAGTTGACATAAGATAAAAAAATTATGGATTTCCTTAATTCAATCGCGGAACACGGGGTGTGCACTCCTGACCTGGTTCATGTATATGTAGCTGCCCACAGTTAGAGAAATTTCAAACTTTAATGCATAATGTTTTGCTTTAAAAATAAAGTTTAACTCAAAAAATGTCAATAAATCGCTAAAATTTTGGAAGGTGTTTGAACCTTCTTGGGCGTGCTTCATTTGTAACGACATAACTGTATTTAAAATGCAGAATTTTTTTACGCTGAGAGATTCTGCTTTCGTACTCAGTAAATACAGTCAGTAAAGTTTTAATATTTTTGGAACTAAAAATTACAGAAACTGTACTAAATATATTTTGCACTTCTGTATTTTTTTTTTTTTTTTTTTTTTTTTTTTAGATTTAAAATAAAATATAAAAAACATTTTTTAATCTTTTCTTTTCTCTTTTTCTTCTTTCTCAAACAATAACAAATTTAATTTTTTTCAATTTTCTGAATGTAAAACGGATACAAGCAGAAAAAAACTAATAAGTAATTCTATAAGCAAATATTCCCATAAAATAATATAGAGTTGATAAGATTTAAATATTGTCATCCTACGGACATTTTTTAATGCATGCTAGTCATAGAGCAAAATCAAAGGAAAATGGTTTTATTAATTTCATTTACTTTAAAATATTTTATACACCATCTATTTATTTTTAACTACACAGATGGCTTAGATAAGTAAAAGAAGTGCATGTGCTTTTGATTTTAAACTGAAAACATTTTAATAAGTCTTTCAAAGTATTGCTATTTTGCCCAGTTTACCACTGTACACAGTTATTCCCTCCCTCTCTTCCTCCCGAACGAGTAAGTAAAAGTTACAAGTTAGTAAACTAAATTTATAATTTTGCAAAGTCTACCAGAATCAATGCATATTTATTCAAAGAAAAAGTTAAATAATCTTTTCATTTGCTAAGTCTATTAAAAGTAGAAAGTAATAAAGTTTATTAAATTTGCTTTGCAATGTTTCAAGTCTTCAAGATTTAGAAAGTGTTTCATTGTTAATAAAAGATTAAAAAATTTGTCCAGTGTACTAAAATTATAGAAAGTAACATAGTTTCTACTACAAAAATAAAAAATAAAATAAATCCAATAACTTTGTTTTTTTGCCATGTTTAATGAATTTATAAAGTGTATTACACAGGTCTGACATGATATTTTTTTTCAAGGTCATATGATTTAATGGAGTATTTTTGGATGCTGATTAAGGAAAGAGTATTCAAAAATTCAAATAATAACCTATTTTAATATGTTTTATACATAAAGAATTTTGGATTTGTTATAGGCTGTAAGTGAAAATTTCCAATTTTATCCTCACTTTGTAAAAAACACTTACGTGATCCGAAGAAAAGACAAGCCTTTCTGAATTCAGCTCATCAAAACACTTAGAGACATCTAAAGCAGTACAGTCACATTTAAAAAAAATTTTGAAAAATGCGATTTCGGAGACCTGTATTAAAGGTTTTTTATCTAAAGGAATGTAGAAAAGTTTGATTAATTCACCAATTAAGTTTGAAACTTTTCCCTGTTTAAGAGAATTAGAAAATGTATTACAGTTCCAATTTTTTTTTACAAAGTTTAATAATTTTACTTGGTTATTAAGGAATTTCGCAAAGTGGCTTAGAAATTTTGTCCAATCTACAAGAAATGTAGTGCGTTTCAAGATTTTCTATTTTTTATTTTTTTATTTTTTAGTTAAACTTTTTTTCTAGCTAGGTTAGTAATCTTGAGAAGTCTGAAAGATTTTTAAAACGCCTATTATAGTTTTATTTTATTAAATGTTAGTCATATTTCGAACTATGTCTGTAATCTACTCAAATCTATCAACATTACAAAGTGTATTGCAGTTCTAGATTGTATATATACGACACAAAATAACATTAAAAGTTTTGGGAACTAATTTGTAAAATTGTCAGGTTTGTAAATGTTAGAAAGTGCATTTTCGTTTTGATTAACAGTTAACAAACTTAAGAGTAACAAACTTGCCAAGAAGTTTTATGATTCTACCAAGTGATCCCAAATTAGAAAGGTTCCCCCTTTTTTTTTCCCCATCAACTTAAATATATATATATATATAATTATGTACATTAATTTTGCCAACTAGGCCGCTAAATTTTCTCTATTTTAGGATTTGAAAAGGCATTATAAAATTTGATTTTAAAAATTTTGACAACTACGTTTGTAATTTTGCCAAGTCTACCAGTATGTTTTAACTTTAGCGTGTGTGTGTGTGTGGGACGGGGGGGGATTCTAATTCTAGCGAGCTGAATTGAATGGGAAATTTACTAAAACCCACAAGCATTTTAAATAATGGTGTTTTATAAATTTAACCAAATACTTTTTTTAAAAAGAAGAAAAAAAAAAAACAGCAAATAAGAAAATGACAGAAATAAGAAAGAGAATTGAAAAATAAAACTGTGTAGGTCTTTGCATAAATTCGTACGGTTTTTTATTGCTTCATTTCATAAAAATACATCAAATCAAATGACAATTTTTAATCAAAATACTCTCCATTACTTTCTACAACCTTTGCCCATTTTTCGGGTAACAAATGTATACCACGGCGATAAGAAGCTCTCGTCTTTGGAGGCAATAAAATGATCCGCGTCCGCACAAACTTTTGCAACGACCTAATATATATACAACCACTAAATGAAAACTGTATCAATTGTTGCAAATTTTATCTATGGTAACAAAAAAAGAAATTCTTTTGACAACTTACGGTGTAATTTTCAATTCCGACAGAAAGCATCATACAGTCTTCACGTGTTTCTTCGATGGGCACATCAAAGCACTCACTTTCCAGTAGGGGCATAAACATTTTTTGGATTTCTTCTGGCATAAAGCTGATCATACCTTGCCCTTTCACATTCTTAACTGCTGGTATTGTAGAAAGGACGAGACTTTAATGGACCCACTTCCGTTTGTGGAATTTTTGGAAGTTTCTGGCTTCATGGACATGGTCAAGCCCATGCTGGACCATCTGGGGTTAGAAATAATAAACACATGTAATTTTAAAACTAAATTTCTGAAAAAATTTTGTAGAAAGCAATTTTTTATTTTATTTTTATAAAAGCTACAGAACTTTTTTTTTTATGGTGTATGAGTGGAGTTACAGTATATAAATAGGTAGCTACAAAGTAATATATCTCAAATAAAATTATTTCCAAAACAAATTTAAAGTATTATTTTACAGTCGGCAGCAAATTTATTCGAGCGCTAGCAATAATGCCTACATAAAAAAAAGTACACTTAATACTGTTTTGAACATGATTTGACAAGGATTTATTTAACAAAGCAGCATTAAGTGTACTGTTTTTATATAAGAATTATTCCTAGTGCTCGAGAAATTTTGCTGCCGACAATAAGTACTGCGAAAATCGTGAAATGCGAAATGTATTATAACTTAAACTGGACTAATCTCCTTTTAAAGAAATTGAAATGTAGAGTAAGAAAAAAATCACTCTGGATGCCTCGCGAGATTATTTTTCTTTATCTTTCTATTTGGATTTATAATTATAGGATCTATACAGAACATTCAAAGAGATATTTTCCAAGGTTATAAATATCCTTATATACAATATATATATATATATATATGCTAGAGAAAAGAATGTTTAAAAAATAAATAAATATTTACTATAGTAGATGCTAAATTATAGTCCAGTGTCGTTAAATATTTATTCATTTACTTGAAAAAAAATTACAGTATTAATTCATTTATTTATAATTATTTTAATTTTATTTGAAAATGAACATGTGATAAGGAAAACAAATATTAAGTATGTTACTACCTATACATCAACTCATTATAATAACCACACATTATATAAATGTTTAAAAAGAATAAAAAAGAATTACTTTAGTATGTCAATAAATATTAAATACGTGTTTCACAATTCGCTTATTAAATTAAAAGAAAAATTAATACATTTTTAATATGAACAACATTAATATTTGTGTATATTGTGTTTTATTATTTAATAAAATGAGAATAAATAAGATATGTTAGTAATAATAGTTTCAACTTAATTAGAATAAAAAGAACACAACGAATAAACAGAGTTTTCTATTATTTTGGGAAATAAAAAAATTTTAATGCTCTGTTCAACATATGTTTTTTTATTCTTTTCAAATCAGGAGAAAAAAAAAAAGCTAAGAATTCAGCTTGCCAGATTATTAATCTCTTATACTCGACAGAGGCAAAATAAATAAATAAAACGTAGCCTTTGAATAATGGAAATTATACTTCAGATTTTTATGCATTTTTGAAAAGACAGAAAAAAATTCTCTTTAATATATTTATTTCAATACTCACTGATACTTTTTAAAAGATTATGCTGAAAAGTCTTAGAAAAGAAAAGAAAATGTGCATTTTAAATTGTAATATAAATAATCGTAATATATATATATTCCATTTTTTCCCCCAAGTAAAAACTCACTGATACATCCCCCCCCCCCCCTTCACGTAAAACCACTTTTAAAAAAATGCAAATGCGGTGAAGATATGAATTATGCACATGTTGTTTTTTCATTCTCATTTGTTGCCGAATCGTTTTATATTTAAATATCATTCTGAGACGTTTCATTTGTTTTTATGAGAAAAACCAATGTTTCAATATGTTGAATTCCAAATAACTTTTAAAACGGAAAAAGAAACTTTTACTCGGCATAAAATAGCCAATACATATTTCTTATTTCTTTCTATTAAAATTTTGAATGTCGAGTATATTTATTCGCAATAGAAGAAGATAAAAATATTTTTCATAACTGTATGTTTTTGTCACATTCTTTTGATTAACAAAAAAAAAAGTGTAATATTGAAATGAAAAGTGTTTTTAAAGTTTACTTATTGAAGATTATCAAACAAATGGAAAAGGACAACCTAAAACAAAGTAAGTAACTTTAAATACATGGTATTACGCAATATTTCGCCTAATACTTCACAATTCACAAATTTTGCAAATATTATTATTTTATGTCTTTTTTTATTTATTTATTTATTTTATTTAATTAATTAATTAATTTTGTTTTGTTTTGTTTTACGTTTTATGAAAATTTACTTTTAAATTTTCTGTTCTATTAAACTTTTGAGTGTAATATGAATAATAATTTATAAAAACATATGCCTATGTTTATAAAACATAGGCATTATTATTTTTTATAAATATAAGCGATATTATTCATCTAATAAAACATAGGTGTTAAATTATAATTGTTTTAATAGAGTATTATTATTAAAATATTTCTATATTTCTTTAATTAATTCCTCTACAGTAACCGCCGCTTAATAAAATAATAGGTTAATAAAATCAACCACTTAATCTAATCAAATCGCCAGGACCGGAATCAAATCAATACAAACTACTTTTAAAGCCGCCGTTTAATAAAATCAGCATCGCCGCTTAATAAACTCAAAAATATCTTCTTAGCAGCCAAAAATATCATTTATGTACACTAAAATTTTTTTTATTTACATTGTGATTTTTTTTTAATAGAAAAATAAATTAAAGCACAACAAACACTCCGTTATCGCTCATTGTTCAAGATTTTGTACTTGCAGCATAGTTAGAAATTAAACACGCCTCCGTCAAAATTTCAAGGAACGTATTTTTCAAAGCGCAGTAATAAAATACAAATTTGATTTGAAATGATTTTCTTTTTTCCTAATTATTAGAAGGCAATTTCTAGTTCTTATTTTGAAATTACTGTAATTCATGAGGTTTAAACGGAAATATTTTAAATTTATAAGAACAGCGTGAACTTTGGGTAAAGTAATGATGATTTTCCTCTAACGAAAGTGCACGGGATCTTACAATGCGTTTAATTATATCGAAGGAACAATTAGTTAATTATCTGCCAAAAATTAATTAATATTGTTTACTAATTATATTATTTGTTACCTTTTGAAGTTTCTTTCGAAATTCAAGGAAGTAATACATTTTCCTTAAGGGCAGGAACGTTCGCCGGATATAAAAATCAGGCGCTTAATAAAATCACTTTGGCTCAGAACGAATGTGATTTTAATAAGCGGCGGGAACTGTATATGGTTAAAAATGTTTACGAGTCACATGAATATTTTGTATACTTATGTCATATGTTAATTGCATATTTCCTAAGCATTGATCAAATATTCCAAAACTTATACACCTTTGTACCGCTTATTCTCCAAAAGTCTTATTAAATTTTGAAAATTAAGTGCTTCATATCTTTCAAAATTTCTTAATTACTGCTTATTATAATCCTTTTTTTTTCTTCATCTATCCAAAAATACTGCTTCAAATATTGATTATTTCAAGTAAGTGCTCGTTATATTGCAACAACAGCATCTTCCTTTTTTCATTATTTTATTAAAATAATCTATATATATAAAAGAGCAGAGTCTGTGTGTCTGTGTGTCTGTGTGTCCGCTATAGAATCCTAGGCCGTTTCACCGAGCGGGACCAAATTTGGCACGGTTAATGTTTACGACCCGAGAAAGACAACGCCGCAAGCGATTTTACAAAATTCGCCCCCCAAGGGGGGGAGGGGGGGCAAAACGTAATTTCACAAAATCCTTCCTATCTCGAACAAAAAAACAGATATCCGTAAAATTTTTGCTTTAAAATATAGCTAATACAAATGTCTAAAAATCGGTTTCTGGAATTTTTGAAATTCGGTCCCCAAGGGGGGCGGGGGGGCAAAACGTGATTTCACATGCGTAAGGGGGGGCTATGGGGCAAAAACAAATAGAAATACAGTTAGGCCGTTCAAAATTGGTAGAGATAGGTTTAAGAGGCCTGCAAGTCGAATGGGGATATTTTCGATTGTTTAAAGTTATTAGGAGGGGCGAGTAGGGGGGGAGGGGAGGGGGGGGCAAAAAAATAAAAATAGTGTCAAATCGTTCAAAATTGGTACATAGAGGTTTTCGATACTTACAAATCGATTGCGGATATTTTTGAATTTGTAAAATTATTAAGAGGGGCGTGTAAGGGGGTGGGGCAGTAAGGGGGTGGGGCAGTAAGGGGGGGGCAATGGGGCAAAAACAAATAGAAATACTGTTAGGCCGTTCAAAATTGGTACAGATAGGTTTAAGAGGAATGCAAGTCAAATGGGGATATTTTCGATTGTGTAAAGTTATTAGGAGGGGCGAGAAGGGGGAGGGGAGGGGGGGGCAAAAAAAATAAAAATAGTGTCAGATCGTTGAAAATTGGTACATAGAGGTTTCCGATACTTACAAATCGATTGCGGATGATTTTGAATTTGTAAAATTATTAGGAGGGGCGGGTAGGGGGGGTGGGGCGGTAAGGGGGGGCTATGGGGCAAAAACAAATAGAAATACAGTTAGGCCGTTCAAAATTGGTACAGATAGGTTTAAGAAGTCTGCAAGTCGAATGGGGATATTTTCGATTGTGTAAAGTTATTAGGAGGGGCGAGTAGGGGGGGAGGGGAGGGGGGGCAAAAAAATAAAAATAGTGTCAGATCGTTCAAAATTGGTATATAGTATTCGATATTTACAAATCGATTGCGGATATATTCGAATTTGTAAAATTAGTAGGGCGCTCATATATATGCATTCGCGCGTGCGCATCGCGCACGGGTCTACGCTGCCGAAAACAGTGGGGACCCGGTGCGACATTTTTCCTGATCAGAGTTTTTTTTTCATTTTTTTTTTTTTTTTTTTTTTTTTTCACATGATAAAAATTAACGCAATTTTGAGAATTCATTAATTATAACCCAGCAAAACCACAGATGACGGCCAACACGAGGCCAAGTGCTGGTTGCCAACAGTAGCTGCAGCTGGCCCGTCGGTGGCAAAAGTTACGGTGCCGCAGGGAATATGTTACGCCGGCCGTCAGTAGGCCATATTCAATCGATCCACTGTTGGCAGCCTGCAGTAAGTTAAAAATAAGTTAGTGGGCCAGTGAATGGATCGCTGCTGGCAGCTAGCAGTATGACGAAAATAGGTAATGGGCCACTGTTGGTAACCGACATTAGGTTAGAAATTGTTAGTGGGCCAGTGTTGGACTACCTGGTGGCAAACATAATTTTTCTATGTTATTGCTGGCAGCCTGCAGTGGGCCAGCTGTGGCAAACCTAAAAAATTATATTACTGCCGGCAGTCTTCACTGGTCCTTTATATTTTCCCATTAAAGGCCCGCTTCACTCACCGTCGCCGGAAGCCGAAGCCAATGTTATTCTATGGGAAATTTTCTTTGCAAATAACTTATTAACTAATACATATTTTTAAATTCTGTTTTCATATTCTGAAAATTCCTAACTGTTAAATTGACGGACCTTTTTTAAAAAATTATTTTTTTATTTTTTTTTTATATTTTATTTTGAAGCTGCAAAATATGAATTTTCAATATGTGAAATTTTTCATTTTGCAAATTCAAAATAAAATATTAAAAATTAAAAAAAATACATTTTTTAAAAAAAGTCCATCAATTTAACAGTTGGGAATTTTCTGAATGTGAAAACAGAATTTCAAAATATGTGTTAGTTAATAAGTTATTTGTAAAGAAAATTTCCCATAGAATAACATTGCCTCGGACTTCCGGAGACGGTAAGTGAAGAGGGCCGTTAATAGGCCAGCAGTGATTTAGTTATAGCTAGTATATTTATTTTATTAGTGATACCTTTAATTTTATTAATGCTTTTTTCTTTTTCTTTTTTTTTTCCTCTCTCTTTTTTCTGATGAAGTAGCAGCCAGTTTTTTCTATGAATCCAATATTTAATTTGATTTTGTACATATTCATTTTTAAATACTATTTACAAGTATTTTATTCATACACTATGGTTGTAAATTCAGGATTTCTAGTGCAGCATATAGGAAATATTCAGTTGATCCATTTTCCTTATCATAAAAGTTTAATTTTTTGTTTTCATTGCAAACATTTCTCTATATTACATTTTTTGGTATAAAGGAGATTATGTTTTTTTTTTTTTTTTTTTTTTTTTTTTTTTTTAAGTGTTCAAATGTCAATATCTTATACAAATAAATGTAACTTTACATGTGAAAATTATAAAATATTGAAACAAAAATTGTTATAAAGAGAGCATTGCAAAAAACACCAAAAAATGAAAAATAAATAAATAAAATAAATAAAAATAAGAAATTGCAGCAATTGTTTCCGGTTGAAATAGCACGAAGACCCTTCATCAGGCGAAAAAAAGTGGGCACGAGTGCAGCAAAAGTAATTTGCTGCAATCGTGCTTTTTTTTAAACTCACGAAGGGATGTGTTATTATTTCAACCTAAAAGAACTGATGCATTTTTTTTTTTTTTTTTTTTTTTTTTTTTTTTTTTTGAGGGGGGGGGCGGCAATGATTATGTTCATTTACAAAGTTTTCTATTTATTACTACAATACAAAATCTCAAATCCGGAATCGTCCGTACCGTGGCCTTTCCGGATTTTAGGTCACTTTCTGATTTACGGCAATAAAAAAAACGGACATCTCCATTCCGAACGCCCTTTAATTAATAACTAGCTTACGCCGCCCGAGGGTGCGATTTCTTAAGAAATTGGAGTATACTCTCAAGTAACATGTACAATACTTTGAATAAACACCATAAAATTTTGCAAACGCAACGCTTACGCTTTGTTTGCCGCACTCGTGCCTACTTCGTTTGCTTGATGAAGGATCATGTTTTCTTTCCATCCGAAACGATTGTTGCGAGTTCTTACATTTTATGGTGTTTACTCTTATTACTTTTAAACACCAATTCTGTGGTGCTTTTTTATTATAACTCTCAAGTATCCAGAAAATCTTGAATATTTTCTTTTCCCAAGTGATAATTTTTTTTTCCTTTTTTTTAAAAGAGCAGGCAGATGATCAAGCTTTCTTTTTTTCTCTGTGTGTGTTTATCTACAAAGTCGCACATTTGAAACCACAGAAATTATCACTGAGAAATTCAATATGCTATTTAGAATTAATTACACAGCTGTCAAACTTAACCAGGCCGCCACAAAGAACTTTTTCGTGTTGTTGATAGTCCAATGGGATCTTTACCCCTCCCCAACTCTCTTCAATGTCCTTGAGTGAATAATTTTTCGACGTGCGATACCGAAAGATGATTTTGCAGTTTTATACAGATGACGCTATTTGAACTTAATGCGAATATTCAGCATTTGACCTGTGCCAATTTATTTTCATTAGGTTTGGAAAGCAGATTCTGAAAAGGGTAAAAGAAGAAGGGAATACAGTTTCAGCTGAAAGAAAAAAAATATATATATCGTTCGGTTGAGTAAAGAGATAACGGAAGTAGGGAGAAAAAGAAAAGTGCATTTGTCGTTGTAGTTGTAAATATTTGAGAGTTTTATCCGCAATTACCTATTTAAAAAATATTTTTAGAATTCCATAAAACTCATATATGTTATACAGGTTTTCGAGACGATTGTCATAAAAAGTTGTACAGGTAACACAAATGGTTTCAGTATAAAAATTCATAAAATAATTTGGATACATTACAGTTTAAAAGAAACTTCTTATCAGCGCATGAAAAAATCTTTATACAACGCTGAAATACAGATCAACATAAATTTTATAGATGCAATAAGAAATGGTTCCGATCAAAAATGATAAAATAAGTAATTATGGTTCATTTAACAGTGATGCACAAAAATATACTTATACGTTACGGGAAATTGAGGGGGAAACTATTTCAGTTTCGTAAAAGTGAAATTATTTTTCAAACTTGCATTTAAAAAATAATAATAAATAAATAAATAAAATAAAACAGTTTGTTATGGCTACCACTTTTTTTTTTCTTTTCCTATAATAGTTTATAGAAATTACATATTAAAATTATTATTTATGAAAATTATTTTCTATGATGGAGATAGGCGATTTTCATTTAAAAAAAGTACAATATACTAAATTTCGAAAGAAAATCCATTTTATGGTAATATATGTATATATGAAGAAATGTTTCGACATTCGGTTTTCGAAGTATTTGCATGTTTTGAGATTCCTGAACACGATTTGACCATTTTTAGAAAGTTTCACTCTGTAAGTGTGTATAAAAATAAAATGTGGACGCTGTATCTCACGAACCAATGGACGAAATTTAACCAAATTTGTTATTTAACTAAACTTGATTAAAATCGTTCCCGATTACATTTGTGGATCATTCAAGATCCATAATTTTTATTTTATTAAATCAATTAAAATAATAATAACAATAATAAAATACTAAAAAGTTTGCGACTATCATAATTTACTAAAACGGATCAACTGGATATTTGTTACATAGTTCTAGAAATCATTTTGTTACAACAATGGATTTAGAGGCAAACATTTTTAAAAAATAGTATTTAAAAAATAATACAAAAACAAATTAATAATTGAATTACTTACTCATATTTTCTTTTTACGAGATTTTCAATCTCGCAGCCGCAGCCGCAGCCGCAGACTACAACAACGAACGAGAACTTCCTATGAAATGGCGGACAGCGAGGGAATTTCAAATCAACAGAAAAAGAATCACAGCGCCCTCTATGCATACAAATTGGTTATGGCCTAATAATTTGTGGCCACAACATGAAAAACATGATGTTGGCCGTGTCGTGATAGCCTGCATAAGGCCAACTGTGTTTATGCCACTTTTGGGCCACCGACCATTTTTCTTTAGGCTTCCATCACTGCTGGCAGCCACAAACGGCCCGCTGCCGGAGTTATATGGGGCAACCGGTAACTGATGGCAAGTGCAGGATGCCAGCAGTAGGCCATAACGAGCCCAGCAGTATAAGTTTTGCTGGGAATGATTCATTTTAAAAATAGTGACCAGCGAAGCGGGCGTAGCCTGCTAGTTATTTATAAGCTAAAAATTTTATTGGATTACAAGAGGAGGACTTTTATTTGTCCACACTCGAACTTCATTTTTTTTATTTTTATTTATTTATTTTTATTATTATTATTATTTTTTAACTTCCACTAACTTTTGGCAGAAACTGTATTAACCACTCACTACACTGAGAAAAAATATATATACCGCCTTCATCTAGAATTAATAAGGGGTCCTTTTCTAAATCCTTAAACTAGAAATATAGATTTCAGAGCTATGCGCATAAGGTACGCCAATAAACTGAACAGACGAAATGGTCGAGAATTTCTAGTCTACACATTTCTAGATGGTGAAATAATATTCTGAATATTTTAAATATTCTGAATCTTTTGTATTGCGAGAAATTTTCGCTTAATTTTCTAGAATTGGTTAACAAACGTGGATTATAGTTGCTGAAACCCGCCTCTTGTATTCACATTTATTTGCAGAGATTTTTAAATAACATTGTCCTCGAGGATATAGGCAAATGCTCTAGAATTCTAAAATAGTACGTTGGGTACACAAAAAAAGCTGCACTGTTTGCGGCCACAGTAGAGGCCAAAACAGAACTTTCTGGATAGGGAGCCACTTGCAAATCCGTGCAGAAAACCACGATGGCGGCTATTAAAAATGGCCGCCGTCAGCTGCCATATAGGGTCGCTAATTGTTTTGTATCTGAACTCCTAATGATCCGATTTCAATTTTCCTTTTTTTAATACATTGTGAATAAGATACCTTTTAAATTTTATACATTTATCTATGCATATGATATGGTGTGACACTCACACTACTCATAGTACGTTTGGTACATGGCAAAAAAAAAAGCCAAAAAGCTGCACTTTTTGATTGGAATATGCCACCTTCTGTGGTCAAAGTTCATGCCAAAATGTAAATTTCTAAAAAGTGAGCCACTTGAAAATCTGTGCAGAACACCCCGATAGCGGCCATCAAAATGGACGCTGTCAACTGCCACATAGGGGAGTAATTGTTTTTGTATCTGAACTCCTAATGGTCCGATTTCAATTTCCTTTTTTTTTTTTTTTTTTCTAATATCTTGTGAATAAGATACTTTTTAATTCCAGTACATTTATCTATCTGTATGCTATGGTAGGGCATTCACACTACTTATGAAAGCTTTTTTTAAATCATCTATTTCATCCTGAAACTTACTTTGATAAGCAGCATGCTGTCCATGGTGAAAAGGCCTGTCAATGCTATTGTTAATTATGCCTGTAGACTAAAACTCGTAAATAATATTAAATTTTAAAATTCGTAAATTTGTGGCCCAGAGAGCATCCCTCTCCTCAACATGGCTGTATCTTTCAAAAGACCAACAGCACCACTATTTCCTTTTATAAGGGAATGGTCTTGCTCATGACCTTTATCGACAGCGAGCACAGAAAAAGGATTGTTTGTTTTGTGGATATCAAACGGACCTTTGTAAAAGTAATCATATACACTGGGTGTTGTGTCTTTACGTTCTACTAAGTCTTTTATACAGGCAGGCAACTAGCGAACATAGTTGGTATGGTCCATAAAAAGAAAGAGGAGCTATTTTTTTCAGCGTTTGTTTATACAATTCGTAGTTACCATCCCTGACTGTCCGAATAAAGACAGAAGTAGCTTTAGGTTTAACACTAGAAGCTAGAATAGAAAAGTTGGACAGTTTGAACGTTTTTCATCAATCCATTTTTCAAACGAAATCTTTGGATTTTGCTGCATAAACACTTTTTTACGTAGCATGTTTAAAACCGCAGCAGTCTTCCGATGATATTGCTTTTGTGACATGTTTAACTTTAAAAGATGCTTTTGAAAAAAAACTCCAAGTATGGCTACAAACTTGGAATCAACGTAAAAATCAAGCCAGTTCCTCTGGACAGATTTTGTCACAGCTAATAGAGGCTGATTTACACATATGACAGAAGTTTACCCTGGATTTAAAAATGTAGTGGTTTTTTTTTTTTTTTTTTTTTTTTTTTGTTGTTGTTGTTGTTGTTCCATTGCATGCTTCAGCATCGCCAGAAAAAACCTTTCATTAAAAGGGGTAAAAGAGAACAACGAGTTAATTCGATCGATAAGGACTTTTTTCTTGAAGCATGAAAAGCTACCCACGAAATATCTAAATTTCCATCTCTTCTATCAGTGATAATATGATCTGACTAATCCTGTTCCATTTTCCACTCAGATCCAAATTCTGAAATTGACATTTCGAAAGAAGTGGTCTGGTTTGCTCTTGGAATAATTGGTTCCTTCGGCAGCAGTATCAGAGGCTTGATAATACTATAGCTATCTGGAAGCTCTTGTACTATCCTGTTACTTTGATCAATACAAGAGATCACTTTTAACAATTTCACGAGGCTCACCAACTTCACCTTTCTCAGGGACATGAAAAATAGAATTCGCTGTTCCATGGAATGATGATTCTGAAGTTGTACTACAGAAATTAGAATCAATGATGTTGTACGCACCAATGACAAAAAGACCGTGTAGCAAGTTTGAGGGGCTTACGACACCTTCTTTTTGAGTTCTAAGTAAGCAACACTTGATGTTATCTCCCGAATTCTGTTTAGTGATATTGAGAGGTCTCTTTCATGCATGCATTCAGTTATTGTATTATTTCGTTCTTTTTCAAAAAGAGACATGCTGAGATATAACGGAATATGTGGTTCATGACTTTTCTTATGATTATGACGAATAGCGTTGTCTCTCAGAATACGTTTACGATGGTTGAAAACTGTTAACTGGCTGATAGTCAAAGCATGCTGAGTTGCTCTAGTTGCGTTCGGTAATGAAGTGTAACCATGAAATCGCTAAAACACTTGAGCCAAAAGTTCTGGAGGTACGCTTGCAGTTTGTCAATCATCACAGGTAACTATCAAAAGTAATTTTCTTCTGGGTTATTACTTTACTAATTTGTTTGATGAATGTTCCTCATGCAGTAGCACCATCATCAAGACTTTCAGACTGAACATTTTAAAATATATTAGCACCATCTCGATACAGAAAGTAATCTCTGCCTCAAAGTTGAACTTTGAGTTGTAAAAAGCGATCGAGAATTCTCTCACGTAAACGAGTAGTATGTGTATTTGGAAAGTCTGTACTTTCCATGCCCAGAAGATTTGCTAAACTTATATTGAGTTTTATGTTGAGATATTTTGAAAAAATTCAGTGTTTCCACATTCAAAGGCCTGGATTGTTTCTCTTACGAATCCTTCAACAGAAGTAAAAGCCATATACTTTCACAGATGGACCTGACCTCTTCTTTTTTTACTTCACTTGATGGTCGTAGGCAATTTGTTAAATATGTATAGAACCTTGAATGATACTTTGCTTTTTTAGAAACTAAATTTCTACGCTCGAGGAATTCTTTACGTTCAACATTATTTGTAATTTTGGCGCATTTCATAAGTTTATCGTCGTGTAAGGAAGCAACTTTATACAAAAATCACCGAGTAGTGTCCTTTCCATTACATATGAAACATATTTCATCTTTAATTTTAATAGGTAATGTTGTACGAATGACAAACATTGCTTTTTTTCTTTTGGTTCTAATACAGACTGTGGACTGTACTGTGGATTGTTCTGAGATGACATACTGTGCAAAGATGACCAGTGTTTGCGTTTCTTTGCCATGCCATGTTTTGTTTTATTAAAGTTAATGGCACACATTTTGTTCACTTTTGTGCTTAATTTTTTTTAAATATTCCTTCCATTTCTTAACATCCATTTAAGTTTTTGAAATCTAAACCAAGTGGCACTGTACCGATAGTCTGAAATTACATTAAATTTTCTGAAAACTTCCTGTAGCCCAGCTCCAACGAGTTATTCAGAAGTATATATGGCAAGGCAAATCAATTCTTCGCTATGTTTTTGACATAAGCAACATATGGCCCAATCTATTTCACTGTGAGGAAATTTGGATTTAAGCATCTGACCGCCGCTGACGCATATATCCGGTCACTGAGCTGTTCTTTATTCCACAATAAAATTTAAAATTCAAAATTGTATACTTGTGGAATTTTAGCTTGTTTTTCAAGTTTGAAGGTCGTAAATTATATTTATAATGATTATAATCCTTACATAGTTACATTTTCAATCTGAAGTTGAAATAAATATTAATTTAGTGCACTGAAAAAACTATGCAGCGAAAACAACATTACAATTTCGCTCTTTTCAAAAGCCGCCACAGGGTTAATATCTACCAGCCGCAAACGCATTAAAGCCAGTAAAAAATAAAAAAAATCAAAACAGTTCAATCTGAAGCAAATAATGTTCAGTATTTAAAATGAGAATAACATTATAATGAAAAAAAAATCAAGATTATGTCAAAAATCAACAAATTACAAAAATGCCTCCTAAAGAATTGAAGCTGCGCGGAATTTTAAACACGTAAAGATAAATGTAATAAGACAAAGTTTCTTTTATACAAAACTTAAAAAAAAAAAAAATCGAAATCGTCCCATTAAAAGTTAAAATACAGAAAAAAAAATATCAGTGCTACTATACGGCAGATGATGTCAGCTCAAAGGAAGCTTTGATAAGTAGTGTGAGTGTCACACCATATAATATACATAGATAAATGAATATAGAAGTTAAAAAGTATCTTATTCGCAAGGTATTAGAAAAAAAAATGAAATCGGATCATTAGGAGCTCAGATACAAAACAATTAGTGCCCCTATATGGCAGCTGACAGCGGCCATCTTTAATGGCCGCCATCGGGGTGTTCTGCACGGATTTTCAAGTGGCTCCCTATCTGGAAATTTATATTTTGGCATGAATTTTGATCACAGAAGGTGGCGTATTCCAATCAAAAAGTGCAGCTTTTTGGCTTTTTATGTACCCAACGTACTAAAAAGGGCTTTAAAAGGGGACTAGAATTTATAAGGATGACATGGAACTATTTTTTCTAGAGCCACAATTTAGATTCTAGATATCAGTTTACAGAATTTTTTCTCAGTGTATGTATTTAAAAATAATAAAACATCATTCTAATAAATTATCATAAATTACTTAATAACTAAATTTTATCATTCTGAAACTTTCACTCGATTTTAGAATAAGAAAAATTATATTTTCTTGGATTTCATTTTACTTCCGGTTATTTTATGCATAAATTGTATTATGCATAAATTGTATTCGGTATATTTTTTAATGTGGTAAATATTATCATTTTGATATTCCTTTTTATTTCCTTCTAATAACTACATTATATATTTTCCTTTATCTTAATAACTTTATTTTATATTTTATTTTAATTTTTATATGATTTCATTTTATTTATTTTTATTTTCAGTTTCCCATTATACTATAGATCTGAAATCTTAGGCCTTCATGAAAATATTTTCCCTCAGTTTTTTAATGTTTTTAGGTATATGGTTGAGGTGTATGGAATCCGTAAATCACAGATTCGATGTTGTATTCCTTAGTAGGGTGTTAGTTTGCTACTTCGTTGGTGTGATACTTTGTTAGTCCTTGTGCAAGCTACCCCCTTTCAGCATTAGCCGTTTTTCGGTATATCTGTTTAATGATTCATAAAATTAATACTATGCACAGTGCAAATATGAGAAATTAATATTATATAGTACACATATTTATTAATCATATTTTCTCGAAAAAAGCAACATATATTTCAAAATTTAGCCACACCAGAGCCTTTTATTTTGACTATGCATGACAGAAAAGTATGGGCTTAACGCTTAAAGGGTTTTAAGGAAAATGATAGTAAAGTGGTCGGGCTAGTTTTAAAATATAATCTATGTCGCCTGAAAGAACACTGTTTGTTTTCAACAATCTAACTTGAAAATTTTGCAGGTTATTGGAAATTTACGAATGTTTTATGATTTTTTAAAGTATTTACGGAATTTTGCCTACCCTGTATATGGGTCATTCTCTGAAAAGTGGGCTTTTTTAAAAACCAAAAACGTTAGCCCAAATAAAATTGCTCCAATTTTTTTTAAAAATTTTTGTACATGTACACATATGTTACAGTTAATAAAAAATAATATAAACCAAACTGTATCTAATAATTTTTGAAATAGTAATTATTTTTATTAATTAGAAAAATGAGGGAATGATTGTGAGGGAGTAAAATTCGGATCCTGGTCTCTGCTTGATTGGAGACACCGACACATTAAAATTAAATTAATTCAGTCGTAGCTTTGGAATAAAAACACATCGTACTTAACCCTTTCGACGTTACGGCTTTTTTTCTATTGCTGCAATGAAAATACCTGAAAAGTTTACTGTATACTGCAAAATAGTAACCGGTCTTTAGAATTCAGCGTTGTACTTCTGGAAATCTTAGAGTTGAGAAGAAAAAATTTTTCCCCCACACACAGAGTTAAGCAGCAAGTTAATCCCTTTGTTGCAAGGGCGTGTATCAATACAATGGAAATATCTTTTCACGATAGAAGTTGACAATCCTTTACCCAGATTTGCCTCTCAGCAAAGTTATGTTGATTTTTCAGGGAAAACTCAAACACTGCTTTATTTTTCAGAAAAAATAAGTGCATAGATATTTCTATATAGAGTTAAGACTGAAAATTTTAAAGAGTAATTTATGTATAATACTAATAAAAAACCAATTTCATTTGGTACCTTATTTGTAACGAAATTTCGATTAGATTTTATAAAATTAATTAAAATATGAAAATAATAACTTGGTAAAAGCTTTAAAAATGGACATATAAAATTTTAATTCTTTCCAAATAAATAAATAAATAAATAAAATAAAATTACGAATTATTATTATTATTACTTTTTTTCTGCATAAAATGCACAGATATAGTATTTTATATAGATGTATCATCCCCATGTTATTGTGCAAAGACTTTTGGTGTCGAAAAAGGTTTGGGCATCAGACAATAGGAAGTATAAAATTCGAAAATAGTAATCGAGTAGAATGTTAATGAATTTTTTAAATGCCGGAATATTTCACGGCTTTTAAGTGTTTTAATAAATATATGAAAAGAAACGGGACAAGTTTTCATAAATAAGTTATATTCAAATAAATTATAAAAAATATCATTTTTATAATCAGTTCTTTGTTATTATTATGAAACAATTACTATCTTTATATTTAAGGAAATGCTCTCTTTAAATTTTAAGATTTTACATTAGTAAGTAATATGAAAATTTAAAAATTCGTTTAAATGTAGTTAGCAGCCGTGGACGTTTTAATACATAACTAATATGTTGTGGCCACCACAAGACTTTCTTGTACATATAATCTTATACAAATTTACGCAATACAAATTATTTATTAATTATAATTTATTAAAATTATTTTCCATGATGAATGCAGATGATTTTTATCTCAAAGAAGTACAATAATAAATGCCGAAAGAAAGTCAGTTTTTTGCAGATATGAGTACACTAGAGTATAGTTAATTAAGAAAAGAAAAAGAATGAAAAATTGGTAGCTAGAGTTTTTCATTCTCTTTTAGTACATAAATTATTCGTAAATTTTATTAGCTAAATTATCTGTGTGTATTACCGTGTATATTAACTCTAGGAAAAATATCCATAAGAAAGTAAAATGGCCAGCTTCTCCCAAATGAAAAGGAATCACTATTTCAAATTCGATGATCAATCTATGTCTTATTACTATATCTATGATAAAATAAAATATGAAAAAAAAAAAAAAAAAAAGTTCAATAATAAATTTGCTTATGCATGTGTAAACATGACGCTTTTATGGCTTTAAAATTAAATAATAATAATAATTTTAAAGGTTAGAAAGAAATAAAGTGCGAAAAATTCGCACTGGCTTGTAGTTAATAATAAATTAAATATTTAGAATTTAATTTCGTCGAGAGAAATGAATAATACAAATAAATAAAGGAATACATGGTTATATAATAAAGAGTAAAGAATTTCAGTTCTATTTTTCTTGGAGACGTTTCGAATTTATATAAATATCACGTGGTAAAAATTGAAGAAACTTGTTTTAAATTTTATGTAGATCAGTGTTTAGTAATTTGAACTAGCAAGAAGAAATAAATTTTGAAATAAATTTCTTACAATACAGCATGAAATTATTTTTTAGTCCATGGAAATTAATTTTGTTGTTTTTCAACTAATTTCAACATATTCGCAAAAAACTGCACATTTTGCTTTGTTAAATAATCAAATAAAGATTGCTTCTTTATTAATAAAATATTCTGTATTTATAAAATTAAATAAAACGTTCTTGATTTAAATTGATTTTAACCCTTTGTATCCCACCGGGACTTTAAAGTCCCATAAAAAAAAAAAAAAAAAAAAAAAAAAACTCAATATAGCCTAAATTTACCGCAGGATTTCAATGGAACTTCAAACTCCCTATAGTTTAATGTTTCCCTATAGTTAAACTATAGTTTAAGGTAAATTTAATTTGAGATGTTTCTCATGCAGCAAATATATATATATATATATATATATATATATATATACAATAAAAAGTTTCAAACTATTTCTCCAAAAATAAGGTAATTTGGGATATAAAGTTTTAAGTAAAGTAATTGTTTGAAATATTTTGTATTTATTTTTTTTAATGTTTATAATTTATTTTTTAATTAACTACAGTATATATTTCTTCCTAAATTTTGACATTCTTATTTATTGAAAATTAATGATTTTTAATGGCATCAGAGGTTATATTAAACATAAATAAACACCTCTCAGTTGATTTGTTAGCTAAATTAATTCGTACTTTGCTATCACTCCTATTTAAAAAAAATGTTTATATATATTACTTTTGAAATAAATTTATGACTAAATATAAGATTTGTTGTTTTATGGAGAGAGAAAAAATTGGGAATGAAAGGGTTGAGATAATTTGCAGAAAACAACAGATTCTTAATCGTAAAATGGCAACATGAATAAACAAATTATTTGTTATTTTGAACGATATTGTTTGTTAGATCGTCATAGTCCTATCTTTTTTCAAGTCATTTTTATTGCTTATTATTATTAATAAACTTCACTAGTCACCATATTTAAAAAAAAAAAAAAAAAAAAAAAAAAAGAATTGAGCAACCGTTTTTTTTCCCTTTTAATCGCTTAATAAATAAATAATAATAGTTATAAAAATAATTACATTGATATCGCTCTAGAACTTTATTTGGGTACTGACTACCTACTGCCGCTTTTTTCCTTCCTGCACTGCATCGGTCCAAGTTCACACTATGTTCAGAAGGGTCTTTATTCAGTACTTTAATTTGGGTATTTATCGACGACAGGTGTAGTTGTTATTGTTTAAGAACTGTGATTTTAAAGACGACTGTGTCTCAGCATCTATTAAATATTTTTCTTCAAGCCATGTATTTTATATCCTACACTCTTCGCACTATATTACCATATATTTCCGACCAATATAAGACCATTTTAATAAATTTAATCTTTTATACTATATTACAATTTTTTTCTGATAAATAAAATGAACTAACAAAAAATAATTAAAAAAGAAAAAAAAAAGAAAAGAAAAAAAAAATCCTTTTCAAAGAATTTAATTGTATGAAAAGTAAAAAGTTGAGACATTATAAAAATTATGCATAAACATGAATTTTTAAATAGTTTCTTTAATTTAAAATTCAATATGTTTCGACTATTTTACAATTTGAATTCAATAAACACAAAAAAGAAAAAAGAAAAATCGCCCTCTAATAAAAAAAATTAAATTAAAAATAAATAGCGCAATAGCTGTTGCTAAGGTACGCAGATTGATATGAATTAATAAATATTAGAAAAGAAAACATAAGTGTCAATGAATGAAATCGAAACAGAAAATAATTAAAAAGAAAAAAAAGAATGGTGAAAACTATTTTAATGAGGTGCACTTTTATGGTCCAAGTTCTGCTAAGTTTTGTAGCTCTGCGATCACTAGTTTAAGCACCAGAGAAAGTCAGTCACACAGACACAGCGATATGCACATAGATACAAAGATACTTCTCTGGATTTATATACATTTATTTAAATGTTTATTTATTTTGTTTATTTTGTTTATTTATATAATTTAGTATTTATTTATTGATAATTTTATAAATGGATTTTGTTATTCTTATTATTAGTTTCTTTCTTTCTTTCTTTCTTTTTTTTTAAGGGGGGGGGGTGTATTTACTAGATTAATTTTTTACCTTTGTTTTTATCGAATGTCAAATATGCCAGTAAATTTTGTTAATTCTTCGTTTACACATCATTTGATCTATAATAACAGTAATAATAATGTGTTTGTGTAACAGCTGTCTGAAGAGTTACAAAAGTTTTCATACTTTCTGTTTTGACTCACAACGAAGCACTTGAAACCAGATTTCTGGATTTTTAAAAATTAATTGAAGTTGTTTCCATTGTCATTTTCAGTCCCCTCGCTTATCAAACACAAAGTAAAAAGAGATTAGCTGTCAATTAAAGACATTACCAGAGACAAAAACTTTTTTTTTTCATAATACAACAGGTCTTACTATTTCTTTCAGACAGTGATTTTCCATTCTCGCCGTTTATCGTATTACACCTTGAAAAAATGCTGAAAGTTTGACATTGCATCTGTCCAGATAATTAAATTTTATGAAGAATTGGTACACCTATTAATCAGGACGATATCTAGCTAACGCCGTATTTTTTAATTCAGTATGATATTGGGTCAAATGATATTAAATAAAAATCACACTGTAAAAAAAAAAAAAAAAAAATGTCGAAAATAAAAATAAAATAAACAGATAAATATATTTCCTTTTATGTCGAAGAAAGAAAAAATGAACGTGCAAATGTGCAAATAATAAAATTGAAAAAATCTTGCTAGACCGACATGCTATATATATATTGCCCATTATCATTATATTATTTTTCTTTATGTTGAAAATAAATAAATAAATAAATAAAATATAATAAAGTTAACATACATGTATTTATTATAATTTCAGAAGGATTTGACGCCTTTGTTTATATTAAAAAAATATTTAAAAATATTTATAATTAATATTTAAAAGAATGTGAAATTTACTTAAAAGAATAATAATTTATTTAAAAGAATTTATAATTTATTTAAAAGAATGTTAAAGTTTCTAAAATAATGATATCAGTTTTTAAGAATTAAAATGAATGACAAATATTCAAATAAATTTAATAATAATAATAATAATAACAATAAAAAGGAAATTTCTGACGGTAAAGAAATTTTTTGACATAAATACGACTTTAAAAAATGTATTGAAATTAAAAAAACTATATATTCCTAGATTCTATGCTTCATGAGTTAAGAATATATAAATAAATATGTAAATGTATTTTTTTTCTAATAGTTAAAATAAAAATTGGTCATAAATATGTAAAAAAAGAAAGAAAAGAAAGGAAAAGAAAAAGAAAGAAAAATGGCATTTTTAATTTTTAAGAAGTAACTTGTTCGAAACATGTACATGTTACAATAATTACATTCAAATATAATTAACCTGATAAATAAGTATCATTGCAAGGGAGTTTTATTAGTTGTAAAACTTGCAACAGTTATTTCAAGTCAAAATAACAGTACATCACTTCATCAGGTGATAAAAGCTAGGCACGAATTCATTAACAAAGCAGAAAGGCGCTATCGCGCTTACTAAGATATTTAAAATGCCTTCTACGTATGGCTTTCTTAGAAACATCATTTGACGAATTTCGGAGTAGTGCGGCTGTCTAACGAAAAGTGTGTTGGGACATTAAAGCTAATTGAATGCGCTAGGCTAGGTTCCCAGATGTATGCCTTCCGTTGGATCATTTTAAGGATCCTAGCCCGTCTTTGCGCAAGTTTTGTAAGAAATCGCTAAAATCTCTGAACAGCTAAGCAGACGAGCGTATCTGGGATCGAGCGTAGACATCATCTCTAGCAAACAGGAAAAAACAAATGTTTAAAAAATCAATTGTAATTTTTTTTTTTTTTTTTTTTTTTTTTATTGTTGCATAAAACAATGTTGGATGTTTAATTTCACTGCGAAGCTAATGTAAGTTAAAGGGTTAAATGATAATATGTGTTTAGTAAAATGCATGGACTGAAAATTATTTGATAATAATTATGCTTTGCAGCTCAAGAAGTTAGATGTGATCATCTGCAGATAAAACTATTTTAATCAGTAATTGAGACATTTTATAGCTAAATTACACTACGCGGCAAAAAAAAAAAGTTTCGAGATCTCACACCATTTTTGCTAATTCTTATGTGACCTCCTGAATCCGAATATGACTCCCATTTTGCCCAGTCACCCACCGTTTTCTAGCTACACCACCCCCTCCCTCAATTTATTACCATGTCCGATAATTTTATGACCATGAATGTAATTTGAAGAAGGAAAAATAATCAATTTAACACCTGAAAACGAAAAAATATAAAGTTAAAAAAATAACATTAAGCATATTTAAAAAATAAAAGTTATGTAATGCATAATTTCAGTGGCAAATCCTCCCACCCCCCAACCCCCCACAAAAAAAAAAAAAAAAAAAAAAAAAAAAAAAAAAAAAATCGCTTGTAGTCCATGTATTAGAATTTTCCAACATTGTAGTCCCTCAGAAGATATTTAACGATTAAGATAATCCCCCCCCCCTCCTAAAAATCAAATTTAGAGCCATACAATCACCGAAAAATGATAAAAATAGGGGGCCATTCCTAAAAAACGATGGGTTATAGGTCAAAATGGTCGTCTTATTTGGATTCAGAAGGTCATTTTACATAATGTATTTTACAATATGCTGAAGTTATGTCAGAGGCAATTTTCATGCCGAGCAGTGTTATTCATTATTTAATACAAAACTGCTGTGGTAATAAAATTAATAAATGACAAAGAAATTTCCATGATTATAATAACATATATTTGATTTTGTTTTCCACGGAAGAAAGAAATAAAATATTTTCACCCTCGCGTTTGTTAGAAGTATGTATGTTAAACATAATATTTTAGTATTTTAATTTCTTTTTCTATTTTACTGAATAACTGTTTTTATTTACTTATTGAAAAAAATAATATTTCTTTATAGAATTTTAGAATTTTAACAAACAATGGATTAATTATATGGCTTTCTCTTTGCATTGCCCCAATCCTTTATTTAAATTTATATTATTTAATAGATTTAAAATGCATGATGATTGGATTACTCTATATTTGTGAATGGGAAAAAAATAAAATTTTGATGGAAGTCACACTGATTAACTTTAATATAAATTAATTTAAAAAATAAAGAATGGAGGAAAAAAATACAAAGAAAGACTATTTTTTCTATTGAAAGCAATTTGTGTATTTTACTTCTAAAGGTAGCTGATTATATATAATTCTATATTATACATTTATATTTTAAAAGTACTTTTGTAATTAAACTGTAGAACTAACAAAGTGTAATCGTTTTTATTTAAAATGAATTAAACTAATATGAAGCAATTTTATTTAAAATATTGTGTGTAAGACATTAATTTGGACGGGGGCGGGGAGACATTGGGCTTTTCATACTGCTGAGTCTCGAGTGAGCCCTGCAATTAATATTCGTTTTAATATTACGGAAAAACACTGGAGATAAAATAACATTTATCTAAAGCATTTCATGCAATGCAATAACATATTTTCCAAAGGAATATATATTCAATATTAGAGGTTCTTATGATGGTCTATCGTGCATCAAAAAAATACAAAAAAAAAAAAAAAAAAAAAATCAAAATGGACAAATTTCCGTTTAAGATACTCTCCAAATCATAAGGGATTCATCTGATAATTTAGTAATCTGTTTTAACATTTTATAGATTATATGTATTTATATTCTTTAAAAAAAAAAAAAAAGAAGAAGAAGAAGAAGAAGAATGGAAGAAAATAGCATTTGCTTGTATGTATTATTAGTTTTCTTTCTTTCCTTCCTCTTTTCTCTTCCCTCCCCCCCCCCCACACTGTTTTCATGCTTCTTGGATGAGTATGATCCTATACATTATTCTAATATCTTGACAGTATGAATGACTACCGTGCATTCCAAAAGACGATCCATTTATGATTATGATCTGATCATCATTCAGTATAACTTAACAGAGTTGATAATATTAAAAAATATAATATATCTAAAGGATTTAATTTATATAAGTTTGGTTTATAAATATCAAAAACATTAAAGTAATAATTTGTTTTCACGAAATATAATTGAAATATATAAATTAATATAGTCTAGTATAAAGAATATTATGGACAGTTTTGACAAGCATTAATGTTCACTATTATGTATGGCTATTTTAATTTATGCCCGCTTAATTTTAATTTTTTAAAATAATTTTTTCTAAATTTATTTACGGTAATTAATATCATTTTTACTTTT
Organism: Salticus scenicus; assembly: GCA_963930645.1. NCBI lineage: Eukaryota > Metazoa > Arthropoda > Arachnida > Araneae > Salticidae > Salticus > Salticus scenicus. The sequence goes on along the minus strand of OZ005659.1, from coordinate 254,348,978 downwards.
TACTTTCTTTTATCCATATGTATGGTAGATAAAGTTTTGCTTTTCGGTCAACTTTTCGAAATTGTGTTTTTGTTATATTTACACGTTATGAAGTTCCTTGAATCAGAAAAAACATGTTCTTCGCCTATTTTAAATTGTTTTTCATGAACATTTATTTTACAGTATTCGTTATTTTATTCTTTAACGTACAGTCTGTCATTATGGTAATGAATTTCGGGTAAGAGAAAGTTATGTGATTGCCACACTAGAATATTTCTTTTTTACCATATAGTCCTGCATTTTCCTCTTTATCCCTACATAAATTTACACAAATATGATAGAAAAATTGTTTGCGGTCAAATTTTTTAACTTACGTTTTCTCTAGAAATATGCAGTCCCTTCCCCCACTCCCGTGAATTCAAATTTATTTCCAGTCAATTCTCTTTATAAATAAAATTATAAATATCATTTTTTGATCATTTTTCCACCATACTTATAACAAATTATATATTTGAAGCTTTATTGTTTTTAAACTATGCTTAGGACTATGCAAAAGCAATCTGTCTAAAACTAAAGCTATAGGAAAGATTTTAAGAGCTACATTTCTTCTTTTTTTAATTCTAATAAATATAAATGTTCTAAATTTATTTAGGTTTATTTATTTAAATATATATATATGTATATATATATATATATATATATATATATATATATATATATATAGATAGATAGATAGCTTCTTTAACTTAGTTCTCATTTTGTTCAATGTTAAAGTATGAGTAGCAGATTATTTAGTACTGTGAAAAGGATGTTGTATAATTATAAAAGTATTCTAAAATATGCCATCTGAACTGCAGAATTTAAATGTAGTAATTTTATTTCACCCTTTTATATGTATGTTCTAAAAAAAAGTAGTTTTTTTACTTTCTCTTACCCATAAGGTAGAGAAAGTATTGTTTTTGGGTCAAATTTTCGAACGCGAGATTTTGTTATATTTACACGTTTTGAGGTCCACTGAATACGAAAATCATGTTTTTAGCAAATGGTCTGTGTGTATGTCTGTGTGTCTGTCTGTTATTAGCATATCTCAAAAACAAATTATGGCAGAAAGTTCAAACTTGGTATTCTAAATGTGTATTATATAGGGATGCTACAGTAAGCTTTTCGTTAAGATCAAACAAATGATTCGTGTACAGGGACAATCAAGAGAATTCTAATACATTACGTCTATGGGGGAAATTGCAGGTAAGTAGAGTTTAACGTCTATAGACTGCACTAAACCAAATGAAACGAATATATATTTTTTGTAATAGAGGTAGTTAACTGGGGAAAAAAAATGTGTATGTATGAGCCTCGCCTCCCCCCCTGGGGGGGGAAGTCCCCCCTCGAGGGGAGTAAATTTTCATGATGGGTATCTTTCAAAAGAGCTCGTCAATACCTTTAAAACGAATGGTTGAACCATCGATCTGCGATAATTTAAAACAAAGTTATCGATTTTTTTCACTTTTAACGAAAAAAAAACTGAAATTTTTTTTTTTTTTTTTTTTTTTTTTTTTTTTTTTTTAATATTAAGTTTTAGAATTGACTGAGTTTTGAACAACTTTTTTTAATATTGAGAATAAAATGGACTTTTTTTTTGGATATTTAGTGTTACACTACTTCTCTAATATGGAAATCGTCTGCATTATCATAAAAGATAATTTTTTCAAATAATAATTTTATTAAATTATTTTTTAAAAAGAGAATTATTTTTTAATAACCGAATTAAATTTTACATACATCTAGGTGCATTCATGAAACGGGGGGTTGAGGGGGGCGTTAGCCCCCCTCACACAGAATTAATTATCATATGAAACTCTTCCGAAGACTAATTTGATTTGTTTAACATAGGTTTACATAACATGGTTATCTTACCTCTTAATCTCCAACATATATTTATAGTATTAAATTTCAGGGTAAGAGAAAGTCGTGTGAGTGACACACCAGATTATTTTTAATAAAAAAATTAAAGTGTTAAAAAATGTCATCATGAAATATGTATATATATATATATATTGAGCTTTCTTAACTTAGTTCTGATTTCATTCAATGTTAGAGAATGAGTCGCAGATTATTTAGTACTGTGAGAAGGATGTTGTATAATTATAAAAGTATTTAAAATATGCCATCTGAACTGCAGAATTTAGATGTAGTAAGTTTATTCCGCCTTTTTTATATATATGTACTAAAAATATAGTAGTTTTTTTTTTTTTTCAATAAAAAATTAAAGTGCTAAAAAACGTCATCATGAAATATTAATTTATTTTAATAAATGAATTATAATTAAAAGTACAATAACAAACAGTCATAAATTGATATCACAGGATGTCTGATCCTAACAATTGGAAAAATAAATATCCATTGCGCAAATAATAGTAATCAATATAGTTTACTTGATAAAAGTTTATATTTCATTTATTTATTTATTTTTTCTTGAATTATAATTCAATGAAAGTATTTTATAAAGTGCTCTAAAACTCTAATAGTGAGATATTTTGAATCAAAGCTACTCAAAAATTGCGTGAAAAATATGAAAAAAATGTAGTCATTCACTTATTGCTTTATAATATAACTCATCCCTTCAATATTATTCAGGCCAAAAAATTTATGTGTATCAAATTTACAAAATCTATTAATTTGAATAATAAATAACATGGTGCGACATTCACACTACTTTCCCTTACCCTGCATTTGTATAAAAAGAGATCATTATATTTCATCTATCTATCTAATTTTTCATCTCTATCCTCTTCATATATATACAGTATACTAAAAAAAAAAAAAAAAAAAAAAAAAGTCCGCACACTTCGGGACCAAAAACTGTAAATTTTTTTTCATTTTGTGGATTTCCGTTTTTTTTTTTTTTTTTTTTTTTTTTTTTCCATACAATTCTGAATTAGAGTTTTTATGATATAATGATTATTTTAAAATAATAGTGATATAAATAAGTATGTAAAATATGCATAATAATAATAATAATAAGCAATTAAAGATTAAAAAATATACGAAGTTTTATATTGCATAATGTTTTTTCAATTAAAAAATAATTTTTTTTTTTTTATTATATAAGATACAAAATTTAAGTATAAAAACATTTGATATAATTGACTTGTGCATTATAATATATATATATATATATCACTATGTTTAGAAATATAAATAAAACTTTTTTTTTCAGTCTTTGAATAGTTATTATTATTAATTTATTTCAAACATAAATGACCTAGACCTCAAATAAAATTGCCTTTATCTGTCTCATTCGGCACCTAAAATATAACTATTGAATTAAGTACTATCTCCATTTTCCTTCCCTTGGAATCTTTACTGTGAATTTTATTTGTTTATATTGATTGTAATGTGCGAATTTCTGGCAGTCTACTGTATATGCAGACTCCCAAAATCTTTCCTTCTTCTTCTTCTTTTTTTTTTTTTTTATTTTATTTTATTTTTTTTATTGGATCTTTCTTATTTGTAATTTTTTCTATAAGCGTAAGAAGAAAGTATTTGATTCGTTTTTAATTTAATGTTAAATCTGGAATAATGTTTATTCATATTATTTCACTTCTACTATCTAACTTCTACATTATTTAACTAACTATCTAACTACTAATTTTACTAAATTTTACATTTGCTGTTAGTTTAAAGTTTTCAACTTCAGTTAGAGACAAATTTTAAACGATATTAATTATTTTTCTTTTTTTTGCTCTCCACCTCTTATATTTATTTTTATTTATTTATTTATTTATTTTTTAAAGATTTTTTTGGCACGTTCATTTCTTGTATTAGCCTGCAGTATGCTTATTCATAATATATATTACACCGAATTATAATTTATTAAATTGCAGAATCGTAAGGCAGAAATGACTCTGGCGTCAACCATAAACAATTTCATTTTAATTATAGTATAACTTATATTAAAAAAAAAAAAAAAAAAAAAAAAAAAAGTTATATAATTATAAATGATTTTACACGGAAAATTATTAAAACAGAGCTAAATAAGTGATTTTAAATCATAAGATTACATTGTATTATTAAGATAATAGTAGCATTATTTAAATGTAAGTTTTCGCCCCTACATATAGAAAATTCAATTACACTTATGAATGTAACATTTAAATTTTATTTCCAACATGGAGAAATATTTATTTCATTTCAAAAGAAATGTTGTGAACTTGTTTAAAAGCAAAGAAGTAAAAGTTATCTTTCAACTGCAGGATTAATGTCAAAACATACATGAGTATTGTTAAAGATACAACCCCAAAGATCTGGTTGGGAATCAATTGTATTTGCTTGTAAACTATTCTTATCCGTTCAACCCACATGTCAATCAAAGAGTCTGCGAAAGGAGGGAAGTGAAATCTGGAATAAAACGGGCCTGACCACTCAGCCCTGGAAATATGTATCTAAGAAAAGACGGGTTCAACGCTTCAGAGACGAAAATCTTTATCAAGAAAAAGAAGGGCCTGACCATTTACGAGACACATTTCAAATCCGGAAAAAGACGGGCTTAACGCTTATAGGGTTAAAGACGAAAACATTTAATAAGACATTACTAAATAAAAAAAAAAACGCACAAAACATAGATAAACGTTTAAAACATAAATAAATAAAAATCTTCTCGAATGACTAGAAACATGCCATTTTTTTCGTTCCATCCAACTCCGTTCTCTCTCCCTTGGCTGTTGCCACCATCTCCTCTCTAAATACCACTTCATGATGTCATGGAACTTTACTCGTCCCTCCTTTTTGAGCTCATACGTCACAGGAGTGACTATGATGCTACCAAACTTAGATACTGTTTCATGATATAGAGAGTTTCTACACAAATGTTCACATTCATGATAATGCTGAATAGTTTTTGATATAATACTAAGAGTTTCTAAGAAAATGTTCATAAAATAAATGTTCATATATGTAAATTCTAAAAGTTTATATCAAGAGTTTATTAAATAAAAATGCATATATCATAAAATCTTTAGGAAGAGCTTCTGCATATGCCCAAAGAGAAAAAAAAATTAAATTCATAGTATATTCAGCAATAAACAACAACATCAATATACACAAATAATAGATCTAACATTAAATATCTTACAAGCAACCCTTATAATATGCACATGAATTATATAGTATATCACGAGGTAAATTAAATTTGAATAATTAGGTACAACTGAAATACTATTAGAAATATCTTAAGGAAGTCTAGATAAAGAATCGGCATTGCCATGATTTTTCCCCTTCCTATACGTAATTTTTAGATTATATCTTTGCAAAGCTAAAGCCCAACGTGCTAACTTTGCACCGTGTGGCATTGTTTGGGTCAGAAAAGTCAGAGGATTGTGATCGGAAATTACTTCGACTTCTGCACCGAAGAGCCAAGTATCAAACTTTCGTAGAGCAGTCAGCACACTGTAAGCCTCTCGTTCGATCGTTGACCATCTGACTTGGCACGGAGAAAGTTTTTTACTAAAGAAAGCAATCGGATGTTCTTTGCCAAAATCGTCCGACTGAGATAAACATGCTCCTATAGCTTTGCTCGAAGCATCAGTGTACAATTTGAATGGCTTTGCTATATTAGGCGTATATAGAGATGGCATATTCATTAAATGGTGTTTCAAATTTTGAAAAGCTGTTTCTTGGGCATCAGACCAGGGAATTTCATTAGGTACGCTTTTCTTTGTTAATTCAGTCAAGGGAAGAATTTCTGAAGCAAAATTTGGAATGTATTCCTGGTAATAATTAGCCAAACCAATTACACTACGAAGTTCTTTTTTTGGTGGCAGGCCTACAAATTCTTCTTATGGCTTCGGTTTTTTCGGGATCGGGTGTATGTCTTCCTGATCCAATAATATGGCCTAAAAATTTCACTTCATTCTTTCCAAAATCGCATTTCTTTAAATTAACTGTAAGACCAACTTCTTGGAATGTTTTGAGAACTGCTTTCAAATGTGTTATATGTTCACTCCAAGTGGTAGAGAATACTGCAACATCGTCGATATAGGAACGACAATAATCTTTATGACACTCTAAAACTTTGTCTATAGATCTTTGAAATGTACTACCAGCGTTCTTCATACCAAATGGCATGACATTCCATTGGAAATGCCCTGAGTGGGTAGTAAAAGCAGTATAATGTTTGCTGTCTTCTTTCATAGGTATTTGCCAGTACCCTTTCGTGAGATCTAGAACAGAAATAAACTGCGAATTACCAATCAAGTAAATAAGATCATTGGCAATCTTCATGGAGTATGCATCTGGGATGGTATAGCTGTTCAATAAACGAAAATCAACACATAACCTAACAGTTCCATCCTTTTTGGCAACGCAAACTACAGGATGAGCCCATTCGCTGTTACTATGTTCGATTAGTCCAAGTGTAAGTAATTCTTGAATCTGTCGATCCACTTCTTTTTGCATAACTATCGGTATTCTATATGGACGTAGTCTTTTAGGACAGCAATCTCTAGTAACGCGGACACTGTGTCCTTCTACTTTAGCTATTCCGGGTTTAGTGCTGAAAACATTATTATATTTGCATATTACATTTTTCAAATCATTTTTCTTTTCAAAATTTAAATCTAAACTATCAATATGATCCGCTATTTCTTTAGGGGTTAAGCATCCATTTCCGAATGGTGCATAATGAATATCACCAAAATCTTTATCTTCATCAAATATTAGGCCAACATGGTCAATTCGAGCAACGTATGGTCTGAGCTTATTAAAATGTAGTTCTCTTCTGGACCCATTCTCTAATTCAACTAAGGCTGAATGTGGTCTAGTGATTTCAACAACAGTAGCTGGGCCAATCCAAGTTTTAAGTAATTTATGCGAAGATGAAGGAACTAGTATTAGTACTTTATCACCAACATTAAACTGTTTATCTCTTGCACTCAAATTATACCGCGAAGTATATCTTTCTTGAGAATCCTGAGCATATTCTGATGCAATTTCATGTGCTTTTCTTAGTTTCTCAACTAGTTCTGATATATATTTTTCAACTGATGCGGAAGCTGAAGTGGGAATTTTCCTCTCACCAGTCCATACGTCTTTCAATAGTGACAATGGTCCAGGAGGCAAACGCCCATAAACTAACTGAAACGGAGAAACACCGGTCGTACTATGAGGAACTTCTCTGTAAGCAAAAAGTAGATATGGAAGATGCAAATCCCAGTTAGATCCATATTCCTGTATATTTTTATTTAACATATCTTTCAATGTTCGATTCCAACGTTCCACTGCACCCATACTTTCTGGATGACCTGGCGTTGCAAACCTCGGAGAAACTCCAAGAAGTTCCACAAATGCTTCACTTAATTTAGCAGTAAAATTAGTACCTTGGTCTGTACATATTACTTTGGGGAACCCTGTCTGCGTAAATATTCTCATCAGATTATTGCAAGTTGTTTTAGCATTGATGTTAGTCACGGGAATAGCTTCAGCCCATCTAGTACATAAGTCAACTGCACAAATCACATATTTATGTCCTCTTCGAGACGGGGGTTCTAAAGGTCCAATACAGTCCAAACTCCAGACTTCAAATGGAATTTCTGGCCTAACAATGGGTTGTATCGGTATACGATCCCTATAGGAAACTGTTCTGCGTAATTGGCAGGTTTTGCAACTTTCACAAAATTTTTTAACGTCTTCTTTGAGACTTGGCCAATAGAATGAATATTTTATTCTCTGCTTTGTTTTCTGTTCGCCTAGATGACCAGCCAATGGTATTTTGTGTGCCATCCTAAGAACTTCTTTTCTTTTGCATGTGGGCAGAACAACTTGATCAACATTCTCTCCACATAAGCATTCTGAATGGACAAGAACTCCATTACTAATTTTAAATGAATTCTTCCCATTTTTGGCATAAAACCAGGATTTCTGTAAATCTTCATCATCTAATTGTAATTTTATAAAATCTTCTTTATTTCCATTGCTTTCATCATCGGTAATCTCAGCATTAAGTTGAAGGGACGTTGAGATGTTTTTCTTTTCATCATGTTCTTCCTCATTTTCTTTTTCAATGCTCTCATTTAATTTTGCAAGTACATGATTCATACATCCATTTAATTCTACATTCTCCATTAAAACTTCATAAGCAGTTGAACAAATTAGCATATCATTCACAAGTTTCTTCGACACTGCACAAGTTACAGGTACATTGCCGTGTTTCCCATCATCTATCTTTAGGTCAAAAATCTTTAGAGCAGCTACTTCTTTTTCACCGAAAGCCGAAATAATTTGGATTGTTCCATCCCCTTCTCCAAAGTCGGTATCGACCAAATCTGCACGTAAGACTGAAATTTGTGCTCCAGTATCCACTATTGCCTTCAAAAATTTTTCTCCACATTTGATATTTACGTATTTCAAATCATCAATTCCATCTTTAATCGGCATAGAGGTTGACACAGGGATTGACACCTTAGCAGTTACAACTACGTTCGTTGTCTTCGGCTTAACGTCTTTGGCTTCAACCACATTACTTACGGCATTACGAATTGATGTGTTCTTGGAATTCTTGGAACAAACTCTAAAAAAATGCCCCACAGATCCACACGTAAAACAAGTAGGTTTAAAACTTGTATTTTGATCAGTTCTTGGAGGAAATGATGTCCTAAATTTCCGAGATGGCTGTTCGTCTTTTTGTTTGTTGCTAAAGTCTTTAAAATCAGGTTTGTAATTACTAGTTGTTCTATGTTTCATATCACCCAAACCGGATCCCTTAGCATTCAATCGTACACTTTCGTACTCATCCAACTTATCAGCTAAAACACCCGGAACAAGTAACTTAGCCCAGTCATCGACGAAATGTTCTCGGATATCACCTGGAACGCGTCTTTTTAACTGATCCGTAATCATAAGATTCTTCAATCCTTCAAAATCATTTACTGCAACTCCTTCAAGCCATTCCTCAAAGTAGCTTGTTATTTCGAAAACAAAATCTCGCCAAGATCGAGTAGGGTTTCGCTGATCCTTCACAAATTTTAGTCTGAAGTGTTCAGGGCCTAATTTAAATCGTTTTAATAATAAACATTTGATATAATCATAATCGTCAAATTTTTCTTCTGATTCACGAGCTATTAATTGAGTGATTTCTTTTGGCATAAGAGCTAAAAGAGCTGACACCCAGTTACCTTTATCTAGATTAATTCTCTTGGCTTGACGCTCAAACAAAGTCAAAAACAGCACTATATCTCCATCTCTCATTTCGAATTTTGGAACGATTTTTGTTAAATCTTGCGTACTACTCTTAGCTTCAGAAATCGGTGCTACTTTAAACTTTTCAGCTTCCAAACGGATTTTTTCTAACTCAAATTCATAATCGCGTTTTTGTTTTTCAATCTCTTGCTCTTGGAATTGCTTTTCAGCGTCTTGTTTCTCCTGGAGCTTCCTATCTTCGATAATAATGTCGAGCTGATTCTTAGTAAACTCTTCGTCATATTCTTTATCTTTGGTAATTAATTTTCGTAAATCGCTTACAGTAATTTCATTCGTGACCTGAAGATTCAACTCCACAGCCAACAATTTCAAATCCTCTTTCTTTGCGCGACCCAAATATGCCATTTTATACACCTAAAATTTTCTGAACGAGAAACTTAGCAAAAATTCCCCAAGGTGGTGCTGATTAAAACACTTTGTTAAATATTAATGGAAATAAAATGATATACCATATACAAAACCCATAATTTATACCTAAAGCAATTGATATCTATATAAATTTCTTTACTTAGCTTATGAATCAAATTGACTTTAAAAATACATGAATGATATTTTCACACATTAGAAATAATTTAAAACACACTGTCGTGCATATTTACATTTCCTTACGCAATGAAATATAAAATAAAATTCTTTTCTTATTTATTTTTTTATTTATTTCTTTATTTATTATTTATTATTTATTATTTATTTCTTTTCTTATATTATTTCTTTATATTATTTATTTATATTATTATTTTTTCTTATATTATTTATTTATTATTTATTTTCTTATATTATTTCTTATATTATTTCTTTTCTTATTTCTCTTCTTATTTCCAATTTATTTTTTATTGAAACCAACACATTTATTTCATATGAAATGAATAAACAAACATTTCTATTATAAGCTTACTTCAACGTTTGTAAATAAAATAAACAATTTAAAAAAATATATAATCTTTAATACTTTTTATATAATTACCATATGTGTCATAAGCATAAACACAGAAAAGAAAAAAAAATTACTCTTTCTATAAAATAATGAAATGGAACAAAAAAATAAAAATAATAATAACGCAGACGATTTTCGTCACCATTAGCTATTTCGTTCGAAACAAACTAATTCATTATGGCTCGTTATTAAATGAAATAAACAAAACACTATTTGTGTAATTTCAGCACTTAATAACTAAAATAAATCAACTCTCATTTTTATTTCATATTAGGTACATTCATTAAAATATAAATATTCTAAAAAAATAGATTTTCCAATTTCAGGAACAAAATACGATATTTACACTTATTTATTTCATCACACAAAATACTTTTAACTCTTATTTCGGAGAGCAAACAAATAAAATATATAGATATGTATATATATCAAACTGAGAGGGAAAATATCAAGATCTACTGTTGTAGATATTTAACAGATAAACAGCTCTATATTTTTTGAAGTAAATAAAAAAAAATCACATAGTATTAAAATTAATATTCACTGAGGTGAAATATTAAACCTTTATTCACTGCCGTAAATAAATGTAATTAATACGTATACGCTGTATTAAAATTAAACAATCACTGGCGTGACATCATATGCTGTTATTTACCAACGTAAAATATAATACACTTAATACATTCACACTGTATTAAAATTGACATTCACTGACGTGAACTTTGTTCGAATATATTTGAGAACAAAAACTTAGAACTGGCGTTCTATTATCATTTTATGTTGTAAAGAAAAAAAAACATTTTTTAAAATGTACACTTAAAATATTTGGGCATATACACGAAAGCTCTTACCTTTCCCATTTTCTATGTATCCTTTTCTATCCTACAAAAAGGCTGCGCCAGTAAAATTCGGATCCTGGTCTCTGCTTGATTGGAGACACCGACACATTAAAATTAAATTAATTCAGTCGTAGCTTTGGAATAAAAACACATCGTACTTAAAGACGAAAACATTTAATAAGACATTACTAAATAAAAAAAAAAAAAAAACACAAAACATAGATAAACGTTTAAAACATAAATAAATAAAAATCTTCTCGAATGACTAGAAACATGCCATTTTTTTCGTTCCATCCAACTCCGTTCTCTCTCCCTTGGCTGTTGCCACCATCTCCTCTCTAAATACCACTTCATGATGTCATGGAACTTTACTGAGGGAATGACAAATTTCTTCTAGAAACTGCTTTATAAAAATATTATTAAGTTCAGTTCTATTTTTCAAACACTAAATATTTATTAAAACATATTTTTATTAATAATCATAAAAAAGCAAATTTGATGTCTTTTAGTTAACTTTATAATAAGTGAGGGAATGACATATAATAAAAATACTGCATTTCAATCTAACGTTTGAGAGCCATGTGCTATTCATTGTAAAATATTTCTAACAAAACACAAAATGGTTTCTTTACTTTGTTGCTAAATAAATTAAGTTCGACTTATATAAAGTATGTGCTGCCATTAATACAGTAAGTAGGGGTGTGATTATAATTTGATGAGGAATGATATCTATTACTAGGGACAACAATAAGCAGTGTTCTAATTTCTTTCATTGCATAATATATAAATATAGTATAATGGATAAATATTTATTAAGGTATGTTTAATAAATTTTTAATTCAAATAATTTAAATATACATGCTTTAATACCATAGAAACCATTTTATTTACTTAGATGTGGGAATGGGGACACAGTGAGGGAATCATATTTCGCATTTAAAAAAATATTTTAAAATTATATATGAATTCCAATAACCAAAGAATAACAGTTTGTATGTAAAACCAATTAAAATTGATAGTTTGAAGAGCTTTTTGTTTTTGTGCTTTAAAAAATATGCCCTCAAGACTACTGGGACATGAAATGACCACTTTTCAAAGAATTACTCATATGATGGTGAAATGAGCGCAGTACACCTATGCTGATTAATGTTGCCTGCACTGCAAAACAATAAAAATATATTCGAGAAATATGAAATATAGCGGAAAGAAAAAAAAATTATAAATATCTTAAAACTTTTAACGTATCTTAGAAGTTTGAAAAATCGCTAACATTTCTACTTTCCTACAAAGTTCCTTTAAGTAGTGCCTTTATAATATATCTTAAATTTTTATATTTAAAATAATACATCAAAATCTGTTCATTTTAAAAATCACTTTTTAATTTTTAATTTTTATAAATTTCATTCTTTTGCAAGCTATCTTACCTGTTACATTTCTTAAAAATCTAAAAGATCTTTAGAAAATAAATAATAGTTTTCATTTTTTTTTTCCCTCCTGTTTTCTGCTCAAAAGTAATCTTTTAATTACACTTCGTGAAATGATTGCTATCAAAGATTAATTCTTTTAATCACACTTTTAATATTCTCCTTGCATAAAAAAGTAACCAGTTTTACTTAAAATGACTTTAATAAAAAGAAATTAATTGACGCTTTTGCTTTGTAGACAGTTTAATCAATTTTTACTTTTAAAACCTGCAGCCTTAAGAGGACAGAAGGGAGATTACTAAACTAATATTTTAACGATGATAAATTACTGCCTTGTTTAATTATCGTAATAATAAAGAAATTTCAGATGAGGTGTCTAGATTGAAATATTGTTTTAAAAAATAATTATATACAAACAAAAGTAAAAGAAGATTTTTTTCTAAAATGAGTATTTTTCTTCATTAAAGAAAGAGAATAAAATTATTAGTCTTCGATATTTTTTCTTTTTCATTATTTATTTTTATAACAAACAAATGTACGTTAATTAACGCTTATAACATGCTCCATTAAAGTATCTGTATACTGATGAAGTGATAGAAATAGTGATTAAACCAATTCTATCTAAAATTCATGACTTCATATAATAACTTGTTTTTGATTAGCGGCCTGTGTGAGGACGGCTAATAAAACACCGCGTAGAATTTTGAGTATCTAAATTGAGTTTTTTTTTTTATTATTATTATTATTATTATTATTTTATATACCATAAAATGAATTTATGCAACTTAACATTTGATTGGAATGTGTCCTTGTGAGGTTTGCGTTGCTGAGACCCTATCTTAACGTAATTAACTTAAGTGTCTAAGAAGAACTAGTACTAGACCCAAATTGAAATACAAATAAAGTTTTATTAGAGCTTAAGTGCAAGTCGGATACTTGGGCCGAACTCAATATCAAATTTTTAATAGCTTAAATAAATAACTTAGATAAATGAAGAAAAGATCTCATCAGCTGCAGATATTATAATAGGCTGAGGGCTGCTCTTGATGAACCACAACACTTTTCAAACTGGACTAGGGTGGTAGTATTCCCTATTTCCGCCAAACTTTCCACTATACGGGCCGGCGCGCATTGAAACGCAGATGTCACGCGCGGAGATATTTTCACGTCCCTCGATTTTGTGAAGCATTGAAAAGACAACAACAGCGCAAATTGACCCATGTGCAGCTTTTTTTGACATTGGTCCGAGTGTCACTTGTGTTCGGAACACAGTTTCGAGCGTCACACGGCATCTTTCAAATCAAAACAATGTGGAGGTTTTTCTCTATCTTTCATGTAATTGCTTTTCCAGAGCATATTTTCTTTTTGATCCACGATAAGATAATAAGTTCATATCTATTTCTATATCAGACTCTGATTCAGAACCTTAATCCATATTCGCAGCCATGACAAAATGAGAAAGTACGGAAAACAAAACGTTCTTTCCGATTGTCAACAAATGTGAAACGTGACGAAATACTGCGTGGCAATATGGGAGCACCAACGAGATATATAAAGTAGAGTGATAAATGGTAACCCTTGAGAAGGTCCAAGATGAGTCATGTGACAAGCTCTCATTGCACCTGCGTATTCGGTGGTTCCCTTGGTAACAGCTTATTTTCAGTAAATTTCTATGGAAACGGTTTGGAGATTGTTCTTCGCAGCCAATGTTTTTGTTTACTTATGTAGTTTAATATTCTTTTGTTCTAAATCATTTTGATTTTGATTTTACTTCTTTTTTATTTCGTGTAGTTGAACTTTAACCGACAAAATGCTAAAAAATAGTTGAAAAATTATTATTTGTTGTTAAATTTAGCTCTTTAAAAGTTTAAATTTTCTTTTATAAACACTTTTAAACTTTGTTGGGAAACGATGAAAAAAAGGTATTTTATTATTTATTAAAATGTGAAATATGTGCAAAATTATTTTAAAAACAATTTATTTCGGTCATAGGACTGTCATGTTGCTTAATAATAATGATAATTTGTCGAACTGCTATTTTAAATGCCACAATAGCGATAAAAGGCCAAACGCAGCAACCTATTAGAGCATGTCACGTGATTCATCTTGAACCACGGAAAGCTAATCCTTCATCCATTGAATCAGCACTCTAATTTATATATCTCGTTGGGGAGCACCCTGCTTCACGCAGTTTTTTTTTTTTTTTTTTTTTTTTTTGGAGCAATGTCGCCTGACCTGCGCGGCACGCCTGCGTCTCATTGTGCACTTTGGCTAATTCAACTCCTTCAAAACCACCCACGCATTCGCCGAGCTAAGAAACTTATTCATTAAATGATCGCCTAAGAACAATTCTATTCTACTCTACACCTCTACTTCACAATTTCCTGACACCAAAGATACATTCATATTTATAATTAATCTCCATCAAATCTAATCACTTTACTTCACCATTTCTAAGACCTCTTCGCATTCAATCACGCTCCGCAACTTACTTTCTTCATTGCAGTGCTATGTGACTCAAAACTATTCCGTCCTTAAATTTCGCCGAGTACTGTCGCCGAAGCACTTTTAGCTTTCCCAACACTCGCGTTGCTGGATCCAGCATAATTTCAAAAAACCTGTGGCGACCTACCACAACCTCAACCTTACATCCTTGGATTTCATAATAAATATTATTCGTCCTGATACGTCCGTACACTATTAAAAATTTTATGTTAGTTCGAACAAAACTTGGTACTGAAGTAGCTGCAACCACCCGATGGTTTAATCTTTTACCATGATTTGATTATTTTATGTTGAACCAAATATTGATATTACGTAAAAGAAAAAAAAAAAATCAAAATCAAAATTCGACCGCGACAGGGATCGAACTGAAGATCTTCTTGCCTCAAGTCAAACACCCTGGCACTGTACCACGTTTTCTTGCCCGATAATTCTCTGTGCCGAGCTTGAACTGAAATTTTTAGCTGTGTACAATGGCCCATTTATTTTAGAATAATCCTTTTGAAACATCCTGCATAGCGTTCCTTCACCTGATGAACATATATCAAATATCACTAAATTTGTGTATAATATGAGGAGATAATTGTGTAAAAAAGCATTTGAAAATTTCATGTGGCTACCGCATGACTTTCATCTATATTTTCCTGTACAAATCCATTCAGTACAATTAATTTATTAAAACTACTATTTATTAAAAATACCTTTCATGATGAAGGCAGACGATTTTCATTCTTGAGAAATATAATACAAAATATCCAAAGAAAGTTAATTTTATTCTAGATGTGACATCTCAAAAATGCTTTTTTTTTTTTTTTTTTTTTTTGTTAATGGAGAAAAAATGAAATTCTGTCTGTGACAGAATTTAATTTTTAAAAAAATATTTAAATATATATATTTGAAAGTTTTGTGGATTTCACAAAATATTTTAATACAGAATAAGAAATTAAATGATAAAATTGGATATTGATAGCCATTTTCGAAGTGGAACACTATAAATTGGTAATGACGCAAAATGCCAGACTGAAAGAAATAGTCCTGACGTACTAAAAAGATAATTTTATTTTAAATTATCACCGTTCGATAGTTCAACCATTCGTTTTAAAGATACTGAAGAACTCTTTTGAAAGATAACCACAATGAAAATTGGCCCCCATCGAGGATAGAGACTTCCTCTTAGAGGGGGAAGCAATACTTTTACACACACAAAAAAAAAAAAAAAAAAAAAAAAAAAAAAAATTCCCAGTTGACTATCACAATTATATATCTATATATTTGTTTCAGAATGAATCTTAAAAAATAGTTCTCTTTATTCATATTTATACGAAATTTTGTCTAATACACCCACGTATAAAAATTTAAAAAATAAAAACATAATGGCAAAGCGATCTGTTGGACGATTTCCACTAAAAGCTGATACGTCAAGACACAACTACATATCAATTTGTGTGAAATTCTGTGCAGTAGTTCTTGTGATACTATTGCCACATAATTTTGTCACACATATACACACAGGCAGCATTCTCTAAAAATGGTCAAATTGTGTTCTAGACCTCTCAAAACGTGTAAATCCATCGAAAATCCAAGGTTGAAAATTTTTCAGAAACCGATACTTTCTTCTGATGAATATAGATGAAAGTAAAAAAATCGGGAAGAATGGTGGTCGTTCGAAAGGTAGAGTTAAAGATCCAGGCGCATAACGTAGTGTTTTATTATTTTTTTATTTATTATTATTTATTTATTTATTTATTTCTACTTTTTGTTATGTCCAATAGAAGAAAATATTGGATTTCTAAGAATTTTTCATTTTTTGTTTTTCTGTGAAATTACGCGTTTTGAAATATCTAGAACACAGTTCGACTATTTTCAGAAAATGTCTATGTGTACAGTCGGTAACAAAAGTGTCCGAACAGTAGCAAAAATTCCTATATAAAAAAAATACACTTAATACAGTTTTTTTTTTTTTTTTTTTTAATAAATCCTTATCGAATCCTGTTCTTAGTCAGTTTAAGAACAGATTCGACAAGGATTTATTTAGCAAAATTGTAATAAACGTAACTTTTTTACGTAGGAATTTTTGCTAGTGTTCGGACAATTTTGTTACCGACTGTATATGACAAAAAATGTTTGGCTGATCTAGCTCAAGAACTAATGCAAAAAAGTCCATAAATATTTTAAATTAGTTGCATCTTGACATAAATGTGTGCCTATCAACTTTTAGTGCAACTCGCCCAGAAGGTGGCGCTGGTACTCTGCGATTTTTCTCACTTACGGTGAAGCTTATTTATTTTTATTTTTTCCGTATAATTGCACAAAACTTTATATATGAGAGGGTGTCATTATATATATATATATATATATATATATATATAATAAGCTAATTCAATTTCAGTGTATATCGGCCGAGAGGTAGCAAGGTAAGTTGCAACTTCCCTCGTGAGTTGGTAGGTTATATCTCAGTTTCTTTGATGCAAAAATGCTCAGAATTTAATATGTAGGAATGGTATTAGAAAATAGAGCTGGACGATATCAGAAATTAAATATCGCGATATATCACCAAGTTAATATCGATATTATTGATATACTGCGATATTTCTTTCAGGAGAAGAAAAATAGACATTGCAACTTTTTAAAAACATATGAACGCCAATATTAATGTATACAAGCGTAGATTGTTTTCTATATATTTTCTGGTATATTATTTCCATAGCTTTTTCATTAAATAATAATAATAATAATAATAAAATTAATTTTAAAAATCTGGTGTGAAACAACCGCACGATTTCCATTACCCACTATTACACGTATTATGTGCATGCACGTTTTGGAGATAATGTTATCAGAAGAATAAAACTGAGCTAATGAAATAGTCAACTAAAAACTTTCCAGAAAGATAAAGTTAATACACGTTTGCGATAAACGCATGAAACGTAAACACATAAAATAGAGTTTACATAGCAAGAAAAATAATCTGGTGTGTCACTCATACGACTTTCTCTTACCCTGAAATTTAATACTGTAAATACAGATTGGAGATTAAGAGGTAATATAACGATTACTGTTATGTAAACCTATATTAGACAATTCAAATTAGGATTCGGAAGAGTTTTATACGATAATTAGTTCTGTGTGAGGAAGGGGGGGGGGGCTACCACCCCCCTCAACCCCCCGTTTCATTAATAAACCTACATTTATATAGAATTTAATTCTGTTATTAAAATTAAAAGTTTACTTAAAATTATACAGACAATTTTCACACGCAACATTCACTGAAACTTATCAATCTTGACCAAACGTTTCCAGTAACAAACTTATATTAACTTCAAAATACAACATTTGGATCTCCTAAAATTATTCGTTTTTACATTACTCTAAGAGACAAAGATCAAACGTTAAAAAACTTGACTACGGTAATCAGGAAGTCTCAAAACGTGTAAATATACAAAAAACAAGCGATGAATTTTTAGCATAAAACATATATTATCTACCATATCTCTATGAGGGATTTATTTCAATTCCCGAACTGCTTTCCTGGAAATTGTAAAATATTATTAGTAAAGCACATCCACTTAGAACAAATAACTAGTGCGTTGTGGCCAGCACACGAGTTTCTTCTATATTTTCCTATACAAATTCACTCAGTAAAAATAATTTATTAAAATTAATATTTAAAAAAATTATCTTCTATGATAATGCAGACGATTTCCATATGAAAGATGTAGTATAACACTAAATATCCAAAAAAACTTGAGTTTATTCTCAATATTACATTTAAAAAAAAAAATCGATAGTTTTATTTTAAATTATCGCAGATCGATGGTTCAACCATTCGTTTTAAAGATATTGGCGAGCTCTTTTGAAAGATACCCATCATGAAATTGTACTCCCCGCGAGGGCTGACTTCCCCCCAGTGGGGGAAGCGAGGCTCCTACATACACAATTTTTTTTCCCAGTTGACTACCTCTATTACAAAAATTATATATTATTTTCATTTGGTTTAGTGCAGTCTATAGATGTTACAATCTACTTACCTGCAATTTCCCCCATAGACGTAATGTATTTGAATACTTTTGAGTGTCCCCAATTATACCCAATTCTAGAATCTAGAATTTTGTATTGCGAGAAATCGAGCGAGAATTTCTCGCAATACAAAAGATGCAGAATATTGTTTCATCATCTAGAAATGTGTAGACTAGAAATTCTCGATCATTTCATATATTCAGTTTCCTGGCGTGCCTTATGCGCATAGCTCCGAAATCTATATTTCTAGTTAAAGGATTTAGAAAATAACCACTTATTCATTCTAGATGAAGGCGGTATATATATTTTCTCAGTGATGTTTTAATGCTAAAATACTATGTAAAAAATTATTGTTAAAATAGTGGTGACAATAAAATGAGCATAAAATTTTAGGAACTCTGCGAGGTCTGTCATTTTGTCATAGCAATTTTATAATTAAGATATATATACATGTATTAAACTATAAACAAAATAAATTATATATATATATATGTGTGTGTGTGTGTGCAAGATCAGGAAACCTGCTTGTGATTTTACTATAATAGCTTCAGAGATTGAAATCCTGCATAATGATGCTCAACTGTAAATATGGTTTTCCCTGGCGATATATCTTTATAGTTATGACCTTTTCAAAAATTTAATTTGTCTTAATATGTGTTTAATTAGTCCTGTTCAGTTAATTCTCTCATTACCTGTTTACTTGTTTTGTTTTGGTTCAATTTCGATTTATTGTAAAATATCATGTATTACACTGAAGATAATTATCGAGGAATAAAGTTACGGTAAGTTTCTTGTGACTTTAAATTGCTTTAAAAATTAAATTTATTAAAGGTAGTAGTATTAATTGTTTTCATTTTAGAACTAAAGTCAGTACAGGATAATTTAATTTGTTAAAAAATAATTCTTATTGGTCTATGTGGTATTTAGTGGCATTAAATCTTCTGTTCTCTGGTTATTGCTGCGGTTTGAAAATTAATTTATTATATATATATATATATATATATATATATATATATATATATATATATATATATCCTTGCTTGTTGGTTTAACGCAGTCGATTAAATCGACATTATTTCCTCCTCCTCCAATTATTAAAAACCTGTTAGTTTTAAAAAGTGTAAGATGTTCATTTTTCATCAACTTTATAATTAAGATTTGGAAAAAAAAAAACTCATGTCTTTTTGAAGCACAACTCATTTAAATAAACTAGACAACAGACAGAAGAAAAAATGTAGAATTATGCCAGAACAAAGGGTTTATTAAGTCCACATAATGTTACAAGTTGTAGTTATATATATATGATTGAAGGATAATTTTGAAAACTGCAGAGAATTTTGACATCTGGGTTTGTAGCAAAAGAATTTGGCTAAACCCCCGTCCTGGCTAGGTGGCTCCATATAAAGTTATTGCATCAAAGGACTATGGATTGAGGCTTGTACTATTGAATTCCAAGACAGAAAATTCTATTGTCAAAATAGGCTGAAAGTGACCGGTATAAAATTATTATATTTTAAATCTTCGAAATAGAGACGTGAAGCGATTTATCATCTTGGTAAATCCGGACTTTTTTATTGTTTTCAGTTCCGGTGTTTTTTTATTTTGAGTTATGTCGACATCAGAATCATACTTTGTTGCATCCTGATTTATTCCATTTCGCCTTGACTTTAGATTTTTTGGGACACACTTTACTTCATTTCTGATTTGCAGTGATCTAGGCATATTCGTTGGTAGCTTCAAGGCTGCAGCTCGAGCAATAAACAATGAATTTAAGAAAATGATCTTCTTTTGGGAAGCTTTCACTTGCCAAATGTCGTTCTTAGTTGCTTTGAATTCTCCGAAGCCTCCAATCAATCGATGTTTCAATGCTTTCTGCACTGTTGGTCTGTTTTGCGGATTAAGATCCATGCATCCGGTTATAAAATTTCTCATATATCTGAGAGTCTTGTGCCCCACGTTAGACATCAAGAATGCAAGATTTACACACTTCTTGAATTGATTCGCCTTCAAAATATCAAATATCACCGGATACATGTCTTTCGGCCAAGTTGAACTTCGATCATAAAATCTTACTGTTTTGCGAATCTTATTCTTAGTAAACAGCTCTGCAGCGAGGATCCCAATGGTATACATATCAAACTTGTATCCATCCACGACAGTTCGTCTGTTATCTTTCATGATCAGAGCTTGCGGAGGTCTATAAATGAATGGAGAACAATAACTGTCCACAGCTGCATCCGTGCACACCATACATCCAAAATCTGATACTACTGCTACATCAGAATCGGTAATCAAAACATTTGAAAGCTTCAAATCTAAGTGGCAGAGACTTTTCTGGTGTAAATAAGAGACTCCTTTGAGTATTCCGCGAAGCCATGATAGAGCTCGCTTGAGACCATTTCTTTCAACGTGTAGCATAGAGCTTTCCAGTACTAAGCTAAGAGTGCCTCGATGTTTTGGCGTCAAAAATACCCACGTGCGGGGTTTCGGCAAGTAGCAACTGTCTAGAAGAGGAAGCATATTATCGTGAGACAAAGATGACCACAGTTTTCTTTCAGAATCTCTTACTTTTTCTTGCAGTTCTATCTTAGCTGCAACAATTTCTTGAGTCGATCTTTTCTCAAGTGCGACGACAGTTCCGTAAGTTCCAGAGCCTAGATCACTAATCCACTTAAAATTATTCTTCTCTAGAATGGAAATCGATTGTTTGATGGCTGATGATCGATACAGATTTTGCATCATTTTTTCGTCCAAGATTTTACGCCTTGTATTTTCCATAACTGAATCTTTGTCAAAAATCACTTGTTGATTCTATTTAAATCACTATTTTTATTTAGTTTTTCAGCAATTTATAAAAAATTCGCTCAAATCGCTCAAAAACTTTTTAATTATTAATGATTCAAGAAGTCTATCTTGTAAAATTATTTTTCATATTGTTGAAAAGTATTTTACCAACAATGTTTACTTTAGCATTCAATTTTTGCTCGTTATTCATTGTTGGTTTCAGCGATGTCACATGAATTATTGTTATTTTAATTGTTAAACTGCATATGACTAAATTGCTTCCTAGAGAAATCTGATAACACGTGTCTATTTCGAAAAAGAAAGAATACTTATTTATGTATAGGCAATTAATAGTTTCATTATGGGGGTCAATTTTATTGATTTTGATTTTTACTTTCCGAACACTATAGTGAGGAAAGTATTGTAATCATGTCAAAAATCCGAATTCGAGATTTTGATGTTTCTATACCTTTCGAGGTCCTCTGAGTCTGTTTTCACTATTTTTACGATGATGTGTGTATGTGTGTGTGTATGTGTGTGTGTATGTGCTTGTGTTGGCAAGGGGTGCGAATCGGGGACTTGCGTGTGTATACACACCTTCAAACTCGGGACACACACGCAAATGGGGACGTCCTCAGTTGCCAAAATTTAAGATTCGCATCTTATACTATTTAATAATGGGTTTTTAGTACCTGGACATTAACAGAATAAAAAATTTAGGAAGTCTTCATTTGGAGGTATTTTAAAGCAAAGTGTGTATCTAGATTGTGTGTCGGAGAAGGAAGGTAGGAAGAAGTGTGTATAGTAGAAAATATCAGGTCCTCGTTTTGTCGGTAAAAATACATATCAGGCGATTGATGAATGAACAGATGGGAAACCTGTTTAGAAGGAGGGGCAAATAATTACTATTTACTACGTTGTAGTAAACTGTACTTTTTTCCCCACGTTAATAGTAAAGTAGTTTTTTAAACCTACTTAGTTTGGGGCTATTATGCTTTCTTTAAAAAAGTAATCCCAACATAAAAGGAATAATAGAATTTGCCTAAAAATGATTTTATAAATGCATTTATTATACTTAGTTTAGCATTTAATTTTTACATGCAAAGTTTAACTTTGTTTATTAAAGAATGTAGTCTGGTTAGATGAATTTGTTAATACTTATTTAATATTTATATTATCCGTAGTGCTGACGTATGATTTTTTCATGATACTTACTGTACACATTTTGTAGGTTTTATGTGCAATAGTTATTTAACAGCTAGATTTAATACCTTTTAAATATTTTTAATCAATAATTATTGCAATATTTTATTTTAGGAAGAAAATTATCAACTGTATTTAATAATTAATTTATATGAATAAATAATGTTTATTAGACGTAATTATTTATAACCATTTTATGATGTGATATTAGTGTTTTGTTATGTTAAAAAAAAAAAAAAAAAAAAAAAAAAAGAGAGAGAGAGAGAGAGAGAGAAAGGAAAAAAGAAAAAGAAAAGAATTGCAGCATCTCTTACGGCGAAAAATTCTTGTTATGAAAGGATTTATGTTAGACTAGAATATATTGTGCATTTAAATGGTTGAATGGTTTTGATGCTATTTTAACGTGCTTCACAGCGGCCCTAGAGGTCAAAATATGAATTTATAATGGACTATAAATTTATGGGTGCCTTAGGTATTTTACAACTATTATAACTATATTAATAAATTATGATGCATATACTCTGTAATTTTCTTTATACTTACCTGTGAAAATGGAATATTTTGTAAAATTTTCATCATTAAAATAAAAAGAAAGAAAAAAAAAAGCATTTGTTTGAATTTATTTTTATACTATATATCGAAATGAAATTTTAGCAATAACAAATAATTTACGTTTATATATATAATAATTTACGTTTATATAATATTTTTATAAGTACGGTATTTTTGTATATTGTTTTCGAACTTTGTTTCCTAGGGTTGGTGAAAACTTACGTCATAAAAAAAAGGGGGGGGGAGGAATCTTTTTTTTTTTTTTGAGGGGGATGGGGTGAGGGGGAGAGGTTTTTTACTTTTAAATGTTATGTAGAACGGAAATTTTAGCGATGTTAAATTATTTAATATTTTACTATAATGATTTTAATCTCTGCCATAAGTTACATATGTAGCGAAACAGTTGTTTACTAAAAGCGGCTAGTGTGTAATAAAGTAAAATCAATTATTTGATACCATAAAAAGGATTTAGTGTCTAATATCCAGAATAAAATATATATATTTTTTTTACACCTGAAATGTCAAAAATAAATAATTTTACGGACGCATAAAGGGCAGCTCAGTTATTTATATAGCATTGCATAATTGTGCAGATAACTACATATTTTAACTGTAAAACTATTTATTTTATCTAGCTTTGAGAAAAAACGAAATTGGTAAATTAAAAATATGGTGACATGCATAAAATTAATACACGGATTATATTCTGATAAATACAGCATAAAAGAAAAATCATACACGCCGCCCTTTTAGGACCTAATACACACCGGCAAGTTAAGACCTTTTACACACAGGCAAATGAGGACGTGATACACACCGGCAAATCAAGACCTTTTACACACAGGCAAATGAAGACGTGATACACACCGGCAAATGAAGACCTTTTACACACAGGCAAATGAAGACCTTTTACACACAGGCAAATGAAGACCTTTTACACACAGGCAAATGAAGACCTTTTATACACCGGCAAATCAAGACCTTTTACACACAGGCAAATGAAGACGAGATACACACCGGCAAATTAAGATCCATTACACACCCCCAAGTAAGGACATAATACACACATGCAAACAAGGACATAAATGAAGACAAATGAAGACAATACCGCCAAATGAAGACTTATTATACATCGGCAACCTAGGACGTAATGTACAACACACCGCACCTACAAGCCAGGAAGTAGCGAATACAGAACTGTAGTAAGCAGGGGCTAAAAGCAAAGCTGGAGAGTATGATGAGGGCTTGGTCATCAAATTCGAAAGAGTGGAACCAGAAATACTGATGACGTAGCAAGAAACACAGAAGTCCGAAAGACACTTAAGCAAATGAGATTTATAGTAAAAAAAAAATGTGGTACTTGAATTTTTATAATTTTCGCACTTTCTGAAAGCAAAGTATTAACAAGCCATAGCTTATTAAAAAACAAAAGAATAAACAAAATTTTTTGATTATCTATATTTTACTAAAGCGAACGAGATTTAATAAAATTTTGCCAAAAGGATGTAGTACTCAAAGGTAAATTTTTTAACTGTTTAATAGATATAGGCTGAAATTAAATTTGTGGGAAACATTTTTTTCGCAATTTAAAACTAACAAATAATACCATATACATCTTTTTTTGATTTTTTATTTATTTTTTTTTTTAAATATAAAACACGAGTTTAAATTAAGAATAATGTATGTATATATTTCGAATACTTGAAATTCATTTTCCAGTTTTATTTGATTAAACTACTTTGAAATTGAGAATGCATGGTGATGAATGCTATTGAAATTCAAATGAAGCAATTATATGTTACATTATTTATTCCGTCGTTATATCATCATCAAACATCAATTTCAGCCTTTATCATCTACTGCAATATGAAGGCTTCTCTTAGGTGATTCCAAACTGCCCTATTTTCTGTAGTTCCTCTCCATTCTGCTCGTTCTAAACGAGCTCTCCAACGACACAGTGTCTCTTCCTCGGTCTTTTCTTATCTCTCGGCATCCAAAATAAAACTTTGGTGATCCATCTATCATCATTTCTTCTCGCAAGATACCCAACGTAGCTCCATTTTAACTTCTTGACTCTAGAAATATCATCAACAACTTTTGTTTGTTTCCTAATTCAAGTGTTTCTCTTTTTGTCTCTTCGGGTGAATCCTAACATGCATCTCTCTATGCTTCTCTGGTTTATTTGAAATTTTTGTATAGCTTTACATGTTAAAGACCAAGTTTTTGAAGTATAAGTTAAAACAGGCAAAATGTACTGATCAAAAAATTTGCTTTTCTAACAAATTGGAAGGTCACTTTTTATAATATATATATATATACATACATATAATAATAAGCAAGAGGCCTCCCAAACGGTGTGAGGTACGACCGCTCCAAAAAAAATCTGGAACGTGATTTTATTTTGATAAAATAAACGTCGTGTTATACCAGGTTTTAATTAGTTAAAAGTAAACTGTTCCAGCCATCGCTACAAATGTTGGCATACTTATCAATCCGACAAATATCTATTTAACGTCGCAGTAAGGTCTTTAGTTCTAAAGATATTAAATAAAACCCCATTTTAACTTTAATTTTTTTTAAAAAAAGAAAGAAACAATGTTGCCCCCAAAACAGTTTTTAATACTTTCCCGGTTTAAAAGGAAATAAATTCATTACCAGAGTCATAAAAAAATTCGAATAAAGCTAATGTCAAAATAGTTTTTTTTTTTTTTTTCATTTATCTATATAATTAATAGGCATACATGAGATCATTGTTTCATCAATTTTTTAGGACAGCTGTCCTATATTTTCACGCAGGAAGAAAACATCATCATCATCATTTGCAGGACATCATATTGAATTTTGTTTATTATGAAATAATCTATTATAAAATCGAAGAAGTTATAAATTTCTAAGAAACTAGTTGGCATAGGTGGACTCTACTCAGTTCCCCATCTTATTTATGTTCTCATAAATTTCTAGTGCGAGATATGTTATAATCATGTTTAAAAAAAAGAATTTGAGCAAAGCTTCATACAGTGACAGAATGAAATCCCCGCCTAATAGGCTATCCACCGTTCACTTCGATATATTTTACTTATTATAATCTATTAATTTATTTTATCAGGGTCAATTCTGTTGTTTAGTTTTCATGCTACTATTTCCAATGCAATAACCCTGAAAATTCATATTTATATAAAAAATTTACAATTTCGCTATGTTGGTAAAATCGTAAATTACGAATAATTTACGAAATTTTCCTATTAGAATATTTGTATTCAATCATGTTCAAACAAATATCATAAATGTAATTTTGAAGTCGTCTGATGTATTTAGGATCCTCAAAATGAAAGTTTATGCTCAATTTTGCCTTATTCTGCCATGTTAAGTAAATCGTAAATTCCAAATAACTTACGAATTTTTTACATTGGAAAAATCATACTCTATGATATTCATGCCAGTATCCTAAATAATATTTCGAAAGTGGTTTGACATATGTATGATGAAAATATCCCTCAAGATTGGCGTATATGCGAAATTTTACTCTATTCTGCCATGTTAAGAAATTCGCAAATTTCCAATAACTTACGAAATTTTTATATTGGAAAATTCATACTCAAATTTTAAACGTGGAATTCTCAGATTTTTGTTAGATTTTGAGGGGGTAATAATATTTTTTTTCAGCAAGACTTACATTTCTTCTATACTCCTAGAGCAATAGGAAATAGTTTGAAGAAAGAAATTTCTGTATTATTGCCTTTCCCGTGGCCTAAAAGTTGAAAAAACTTTAACTTATCATATTAGAAAAGTGCATGGAAGTGGAAAGCAATTTTAAATAGTTTGAATGCATTCAAAATATCATCTATGCTGTATGAAATGATATTGAAACTGAATATTAAAAAATAAAAAAAGTATATATATATATATATATATATATATATACCAGAGAGAAAGCCTGACTGTTTCACCCTAAAAAGAGACCCCATAAAATATTAATTTAAAGAATAACTGAAAAAAAAATTACTAAGATTCGAGCTGTCCTTATAATTGTGATTTTGCACTGAAAATCATTAAAGCGGAGCTAAAATAAACTTTTTTAAATCATAAAACTACACTGTATTATTAAAATTATAACAAATTAATTTAATGTAATAATTTAATTATATCTGTTTTCGTCCCTAAATATAGCAACTAAATTACATCCAAAGTTAATTTGTAGAAAGAAAAACATTTATTTCTTTTTTAAAGAAATCATTGCGAACTTGTATTTCATAGCAAAGAGGAAATGTTATCTTCAATTTCAAAACATACACGACTGTCGTGAGTTAGTTGTATTCATTTGAAAACTACTCTTTAAGCCCAGCCCATACGTCAATCACACAGATAAACATAGAGACTCACCTCTCTTTATTTGCTCAGATATTCGTAACTCTACTCATTTAGAAGTTACTGTTACAATTTTCACCAATGCCTTTTTTTCTGGTTTCCATTGTTTTCGTTGGCATTTTTATCGAGCAAAAAAAAAAAGGGGGGGGGGGCTTTATAGAGTTCTTATATATTTAGTGGTTTGTGGAAGGAGATGAGGACAAAATAAAAATAAAAAAGTATTTTATTTTTCAATTTCAAGAAGATTATATATTATTATTTCATAATAATTAAAGAAAAATACCTTAGATATGTAAAGAAAGGCTTTTTTGGCAGTGGAAGACACACACACACAAAAAAAGATTTTTATATAACTTTTCACTGATTTCAATGAAACTTCTTATTTTATATAACTTATTAAGGAAAAACACAGTAATTTGGAATTTTTGTAAATCTACGGGAGGGGGTGGGACAAACGAAAATTTTATTTCTCTTCAGTTTCATTTTACGAAAAATTATCATCAATTATTCCCAGAAAAATATCTTCAATTGTTACTAATTAAGAAATAAATGCAATGTAGTTTTGATATAGCTGGGGAAACTGGAGATCAGAAGTAAAACAATATGGTTTTTATATCAGTTTTTGCTCATTTCAAACAAATTTTGTTAACTAATATTTAAAAATACTCGCAATATAAACGATTTACTTATAACAAATATTACGTTTCAAATAAAAGAATAAATAATAGAGATAAAAATAAAAAATAATTAAAAAAACGTCCAAGTAAGGAAAAAAGAAATTACAAAAATTCTTTATTAATTTTGTAGGATATTATTATTTTTTAAATACCCATAATATAAAAAACTAGTATATTGTGTGCGTAACAAAACTTTCTTCTGTATCATTCTTAAGAGTGCCACGTACCAACAAACACGCATAAAAAATGAAGTTTTTTTTTTTTTTTTTTTTTTTTTACAATAAAAATTGCACGTATGCAATTTGGTGGAATTTCAATCATATGCAAAGCCACAGAAAGTCATTTATAGCAGCGCCACCCGTAAACTCATACACACCCAAATTTGGTGAGTTTTCTTTTTATAATGGTGATCTCACATATTAAATTTTGTGCACTTATAAACTATAGAAGCAGACATATTTCTAGTACACGGAATTGCAGTTAATTGAATCAGCATGTTATTTCATAATATCCCTTTCAAATATCAAGTTTTCGAAGCTATGCACAATCAAAAGCTTAGCTATAGCCAGGGGCGTAGCGAGCGGGGGGTGGGGGGCGATGTTGAAGATAGATAATCTAGTCGGATTAGAGGCAGATGTACAGACTGAAGTTTTTTTTTTTTTTTTTTTTTTTTCAGTCGGCTTTTATTTCTAAGGAAATTTTTCAAACGGGAAGTATATCGATAAAAAAGTATTTGACCGCCAGATGAATCTCTTTTACAATACAGCTCTAACACTCACGATAAACCTTCCAGTCAACTTTTTAACAGATAATCCGATTGATCGTCTTCTAATTAGCTTTTTTTTCAAGTTATTTTTTTTTAACTTCGTACAAGCCGAATTTTCTAGTCTATTCCAGGTTAGAAACTCAATGAAATTTGTTTTGCTTTCAGCTTCGAAGTTCAATAAAAGTACTCCAGTCGGCCTGTTGGCAGAAAACTCGACAAAATTCAATAAAATATTTTAGTCGGCAAGTTGTTCACAAATGACCCGATTAAAGTGTTTTTACTGTCAGCTTCGAAGTTCAATAAAAATATTTCAGTCGGCCTATTGACATATAATTCAATTAAATTGGTTTGCTTTCGACTTCAAAGTTCAATAAAATTATTTTAGTTGGCCTGTTCACAGATGACCCGATTAAAGCGTTTTGCTTTCGGCTTCAATGTTCAATAAAAGTATTCCATTCGGCTTATTGACAGATAACCCGATTGGAATAATCAGCAAAAGTATTCGGTTGGCCTTCTGACAGATAACTCGTTTAAATTGGTTTGCTTTTGGCTTCGAAGTTCAATAAATATATTCCAGTCGGCCTACCGATTGATAACTCGATTAAATTGGTTTGCTTTCGACTTCGAAGTTCAATAAAAGTGTTCCAATCGGCCCATTGACAGATAACCCGATTAAATTGTTTAGCTTTTGGCTCCGAAGTTCAATAAAAGTAATCCAGTCGGTATGTTTATAGGTAGCCCGATTAAATTGTAATCAGATTGCTTTTATACTCAAAGAAAATTTTCTTCCGAAATAGCCCTTGTTTATCACGAAATTTTAAAATGAAAAAGCCCACTTTTATTCTTAGTCGGTATTTTCGTCGTCGGAAAAACCTCTTTAGGACTTTGGCTCTAAAAATTAGTAGAAGCACATCGGCCTACTGACAAGTAATCCGATTATTATTATTTATTATATTATTTTACAGATGATCTTTATTTATCACAAGAATTTTCAGACAAAATATGCCGACTGAAAAAGTATTTTTTCTTTTGATAAATCTCTTATGTACTATAGCTCCATGCTCCAAAGCTCAATAAAATTTACTCTAGTCATTCTATTAACAAATAATTTGATTGACATTTTTTCACATAGCCTTTATTTTGAGGTCGGATGAATCTCTTTTATTTCGGCTCTGAATTTTATTTAAAACAGTCCTATCGGCTAAATGACTGATAACCCGATTGATTTGTTTGTCTTTACCTTTTATTTTAGATAAAAAATTTGAAACCAGGAAAAGATTCGTTGAAAAAGTATTCGGTCGTTGAAGAAATCTCTTTTTTCACTTAGTCACAGAGCTTTTCAGTAACAATCAATTGGGTTTAGAATCTAATAAAACCAAAATAGAGAGCAGAACCAAGTCAATCTCTCCCCTATGTACAGTCAGAAGAAATAAATTGTTGACACGTTAAAATAATCCCAGGTTGCACTCGTTGGCCTAGCTATTCGGAGTTCCCCGTGGTTTTCTCCGAAACATGCGTGAACCCTTAGAAAGACCCCCCATGGAGGGCACTCCCCCTCAGGCCTAGAACCTACAGCAGTCAGTCGGTCTTATTCCCAAATCCAATCCAATCCACGTTAAAATACATTTTATGAACATATAAATCAATATTTATGTTGCAGGTATTATTCACTGGATGCTCTTTAATATCACCGGAAAATATTTTCCTGATTGTATTTATTTCTATACTGAAAAAAAAAAATGTTATATTTGAAATGAGATATTACAGCGTACATATTCATTTTTGTAAGGCCTCGTCAATATCCGAGACTTTTTGCTGTCGGACGAGAGGTGCAAATTTACAGTCTTGGTCGCGCTCGTCGGTATAGCCGTTCAGAGTTTTCCCGTGGTTTTCTCTTAAAATCGCATAAATACGAACTAAGACTCATTAAAAAGACCCCTACGGAAGACATATCAACCTAGTCCTAGGTCCCTCGTATAGTCAATCTGACTTACTTTCAAACATACCTCATTTTTGTGGGTATGGCACAGTTTTTTGTAGTTTTGTAATGGGCAAAACATACTAGTTTACGTAAATTTATTTGGTCAAAAGGGTTTTTAACGTATTTTCCATCATTTCATTTGTTAAAATACGTTTTACATAATTATATTTTGATTTTTATCTAAATCGAAAGAGAATTTCTTGAAACAATTACGGTCTTTCAGGAAAACAGCTGTTTGTTCCCAATTATTGAAAATGCATTTTTTTTTTTTTTTTTTTTTTTTTTTTTAAACATAACTGAGAACATTAATCTGATGATTGCAGTGTTTTTCCACCAAACATTCTTTTATAAATTCGCATACAAAGGGGTTCCAGACATTTTCCATCTATCCATGATTTAAAAAATGTATAGAGCAGGAAAAAAAAAAAAAAAACATAAGCCTGTTTTTATTTTCTAAGTAATAGATTTAAAATTTTCCACAAAACATAATTTTATTTATTGCAGCAGGACTTATTTTAATCTAGTCTTGCATGTAAAGGCATGCAGTAACTGTGTTTCATTCTCTAGAATCGGTTACTATATTCATCCTTACGATGTCTTTGGTATAGCTTATCATAGGAACTAGTTGGCAGCTTTTAATGTTTTGTTGTCATTTTAGCGCTGGATTAAAATTGCTATCGCAATTGCGTAAGTAAAAATCTTGTCGAGAAACGTCCGAGCTACTTTGATGCCCAAATTTCAAAAGGCACAATTTAGGCGATATACAGGGCTACATAAAAAAAAAAAATCTTTATAACGCTTTCTCTTTAGAAATAAAGCTTTAAAAAATTTTTTTGTGAAATTTTTTACTGCAGAGCTAACAGAAAACGTACTTTGGTAGGTTTGTTATTTTGCGACAATGTACTACAAAGTCAATCACTACTCAAGGTGAGAGCTACACAAAAGAAATCTGTTAATATGTTTTTTAAAAGAAAGAAATAGGTATAAGAATATTTTTTGTGTATTTTTTTTCTTTTTATTTAAAAACAAAAATTTTTAGTGCATCATCATTGAAGTAATATATATACATATATAGTGGGTAAATACAGATGAAATTTTTTTTTCTAATCAATGCAAACTGCATTATTTTTCATTCATGTTCAGTCGGACTTAAGTCAGATTTGAGTCGGCTAATTTTATATTTTAAAAATGACTTAAAATTATTCTAAAAAATCAATTAATAATTAAATGTTAATTAATATTTAATGATTATTCGTATTAACTATAAAATAGTAGCAATTATGAACATTTATAAAACTCTAATTTTGGTTTTAAATGGGTGATATATTTTTTTATTTTTATTATTATTATTATTATTTTTTTTTTTTTTTTTTGGGGGGGGGGGGGGGGGATTATAGGAAATTTTTGTAATAACTAATGGGGGGGGGGGTGACTCCCCTCAGCGGTGTCGTGCTACTTGCGACCGTGCGATTTCCGAAATAGGGGATTATCGTGTGTTTTGCGAATGGAACACCTGTTAGCTTGCCCTCTGCTTCTTTCCCCTCCCAGAAAGCCCAATTCCCCTCTCCTAATCTATGAAGAGATTAACTGATTTGTTAGAAATTGTCTGGAAGAAAAATGATATATTCGGACTTTGAAAGTCAACCCTTCTCATTTATATTTGTGTATGTCCCCTCTCTAGTCATAGATAAGCTGATAAGATCTTTTAAATTTTGCCTGTGTTAAAACATGATTATTGATCGTTATATGCGCTGATAAATGTGTATGGATGCTTTTAATCTGTATTCAAAATACTTCGTGTGTGTGTATATGTATATATATATATATATATATTCTAAGTATTTAAAAAAATTATTAAAAACTACTTTATTTATCAAATGTGAAAATTTTTAATACTTAATTTGTTTAATAGAACTATTTGAGCTTTTAATTGAAAAACCAATTTTTAAATATTTTTAATTAAAAAGAAAAATTCTATGAATGATTAAAAATGAAATTAAATAAATCAAAATGGTTTTAAAAATTTAACTAAAACGATTAGATAAACAATTAAATAAATAAAAAAATTATATATTTCTAATGAATTGATTGAGATTACTTAATGGTAATGTTTCGTTTTTCAATGGGGACAAAAAAAAGAATCTGTTTTAAAATAATTTTAATATTAAAAGTTTATATATATATATAGGGGTAGATAGATATAAGGATTATTATAATTAGAAAAATTAGTTAAAAAGGTATTTAATAAAATATTATATATATATATATATATATATACATAATTTTTAACAATTAAATTAGGTACATTTCCTTAATATATTAATATATACATTTATATTAATATTTATGAAATTTTAAAATTCCAAATTTACTTAAGATTTTTAATATAAGCCATGAAAACACAGGAATACTGGAGGTTTTTTTTTCTTTTTTCTTTAAGTAAAATATAATATATGTGGGCAGAAATCAATATAAATTTGAAAATAATTATATTTATAATCAACATTTATTAATAAATTTTTATCACTTGATTATTATTGATTGTATAAATATTTGTACCTGCTTATAGCTTGGACTGTTGGTGTTTGGTGTTTTGGGAGAAAGGCTGATTGACTACTCTATGGTCTTAGGCCTAAGGAGTAGTGAACTCTGCGGGGGGGTCTTTTTAAACGGTCCTAGCTCGTATTTATGCAGGTTTCTGAGAAAACCATGAAAAACATTTAATGGCTAGACCGACGAGCACGCCCTGTGATCGATCCCGGCATCTCACGTCTACCAGCTTTGAGCGTAGAACCACTTGGCCGTACAGCCAGTCCCTACAGCTTATAATAATAATTTTTTAAGAAATCTGTATGAGTAAATATTAAATTTATTACAAGTTACGCATGTCCAGAGAGCGTTCTTATTTCTCTTGTTTCACGGTAATTATAAGAATTTCAGACACAATTCAAGCTTGTTTAACATTCAGAATTATTGCTTTTTCTTAAAAACTTGCTATATCAACAGTCATAAAAAAAAAAAAAAAGTTATATTTTTCTATAAAATATTTAAATGCAATATTAGGCTATGCTTTATTTTACTGGTTAAATATATAATACTAAAAGCACAATACTAAAAAAAATAAAATACACAATGTTGTATTGCAAATAAAATGATTTAGCAATCAAAAAGATCTATCAATGATTTATAAATCACGAATTTTTAGAAGCCTAAAGTTTTATTTTTATATTAATCGAAATGTTATAATAATGTTTCTCCGAAAACATTAATATGTTTAACATATACAATATTAAGCATAGTTATAAATAAATTTCGTAGTAATATATAAAAGTATCACCGCATATTTCGAATGAACATAAAACTAATTCATAATAAAATTTTAAAAGCCTAAAGTTTTGTTTTTCACATTAATCAAAATGTTGTAACAATGTGTATTTCAAAGAACGCCAATGTATTTACTTTTCAAAAAATCTTTATAAACTACATTTTATTAAACTAAGTTTTTGTATGACAATTAAATTATAAATATAGGTTTTTGACATTTTTGACAAGGAGGTTTTTGACATAACGATTTGAACCATGGTTTAAACCGTCAAAAATTGTCATGCGTCAAAAATCTGCCAACCCTGATAACAAATATGAAACAAGTATAACAGCATAAAATAATAATAATAATAAATTATTAACATTATTATGCAACATATATGGATTTAAATAACAATTTTAATATAAAGGTTAGAAATATAATTCATGTATAACATAAGTTTAAAATAACATCACAATAATTGTATTGTTTAAAAAGTAAGGTCATTAATTAAGATGTTTAAGATAATAGTTAAATTATTGAATCAAATTGAAATTCATTTTAACGAATGTCTTTAAAAGTACAATATGGCATGTTGCCTAACACAATTTTTAATATCCTTAAAACTTCTGAACTTGCAGATGGTCTAAAATCTCATTTACATTATGATCATTTAATTAACATGTTAATTAATCAAAGATTTCCGATTAAATTTTATTTCTCACTTGCTTATTTTTTTAGAAGCCGTTGTGGCTTCTTCTAGTGATTATTGTTTTCTGTCATATTTTGTTTGCATTTATTGTATATAAACAACAACAATATACAATTCATAATAAATTTTTCATTATATTTTGCCTTGTAAAAAGCTTTATTTCTAAATGCAAATATTTATTAATTCAAGTCTTCCTTGA
Organism: Salticus scenicus; assembly: GCA_963930645.1. Lineage (NCBI taxonomy): Eukaryota > Metazoa > Arthropoda > Arachnida > Araneae > Salticidae > Salticus > Salticus scenicus. Next base: position 254,313,488 of record OZ005659.1, on the reverse strand, counting down.
TAATGTATGATTATTGTAATGATAAGTCAGTACTTGACGTAAATAAAAATTAACTTGATGTAAAAAAATAAAAATAATGTATAAATAAATAAAAATTAACGTGCAAATACACACATGTATAAAAAAAAAAAAAACACGTTATATATGAGGACCTGTTATACAATATGCATATGCAAATAACACTATTTTCTTCCGAAAGATTCTTTATAAAAGCAATAAATATGACACAATTTTTTTTCTTGTATGTATATAGTCAACTGTAAAGGGATTAAGAAAACATCTGCCTTCCCCCCCTTATGAATCAGTGTATGTCAGTCATAGAAAAAAATATTTTTTTTTTTAACAATAGTCTTATAATTGAAATATCTAATTTCACTATTATGGTGTAAAAAATTTCACATACACACAATATATATATATATACACGCATACAATGTATTTTCATACAAATTAAAAGCATCCATATACATTTATCCACACAACAGAATCACGTATCTTAACTTAAAAGAAATTTAAAAGATCTTCAAAAATTAGAGATTGCCTAAAAGCTGTTTGTTTGCTTTCGCTAATTTATCTTGAACGAAAGAGGGAGCATGCTCAAATAAAAATGAGAATGATGGACTTTCACAGTCCCACTTAATCGTTCTTTTTTTACTGACAGCTTTTAACAAAAGTAGCTAATCCCCTTTATCGATTAGGGAATTATGACAGTGCTCTCTGGCACGATACCCTCTTATTTTGAAATAGGGAAGGAATAAGCTGTCAGGTGTAAGATCAGTTCGCAAATAGCACGGTTCGCAAATCACACGCTCGGAAGTAGCACGCAACCCCCTCAGCGACCGCCCCCACCCTCTCTTTCCTACGCTTATGTTTTGTAGATACAGTTCAATCGTTACAGTCATTAAAAAACTATCGTTAAAAAGAAGTTTAATTATCAGAAATGATTAAATGTTATTATTATTATTATTATTATTATTATTATTGTTACATGCAATTAAAACTACATTTTCCTAGTTTTCAAATCTACCTTTGCTGAAATTGTAAATCTTTCAATGAAATACTCGATTGATGTTTCCTATAAGTACTTTTGAAAATATTTTTAAAATTATGGATAAAATAATTTAGAGATTTCTATTTTCATTCAAAAATGTTGATAAAATAATATTCTGAAATTTTCAGTTTTAATTTTCTGAAATTTTCAGTTTTAATTTTCTGAAATTTTCTTAATGATTTCGAATTGAATTATGCATAAATATTGAATTTTTGAAAAAATATTGCATTTAAAACTGTTTTTTTCCTCGAAAATATCTAGGATTTGTAGAAAATTTTAGCACAAGATAGAATTCAATAAATATTTAACAAACAGTTTGAGCAAACATTCTAATTAAGCAATTTATTAAACTGCTCAGGAAATTTTGTTTTTCCCACTCAAATTCGAAAAATATTTATTAAATATGTAATTATAAATGTACAATATCAACAACCTTTTCTTTAGAACAAAATTAATGCTATATGCCAACATTAACATACAAGTAAACAATGCATTTGCTTTAATTTTTTTTAAATTATTTTAACTAAAATGCACAGCCAACGGGGCTCAGGAACCCAAGGCTATCGCATGGAAACCCAAGACTTATTCCTTGGCGCGCACAAAATTTCTGAGGGACACAAAATTATACTAACGGTAAAAATTGCCCAGTTTTTTCTTCTTCTTTAAAATCAACTGTTTTTTTTTTTTTTTTTTTTTTTTTTTTTAATGAATAACATTTTATATTAAAATCTATCTTGTTATTATGTATTTTTATATTAAAACTCTCAACAATTTATATTATAGTTTATTATTGAATTAAGCTAAACTTGAAAAATAAGAAACAGATAGGAATTAGCTATTATAAGAAATAGGTCCTACGGTGTGTATGGAATGTTAGAGGGGAAGTTACATCTGTATAAAATATATATCACAATCTTCATCATTGATTTGTAATTTGTATTTTAATTTCTCTCATATTTCATTTCATTTCATTTAATTATTTTCAATACTTTGAGATACTTCAGAAAAAAGAAAAATATTCATGATATTCCTTAAACACTTAAATCTTAGACAATTATTATTACTATCATTATTATTATTTTGTGCTATATAGGAAATTTGTATTCTTACAACAAATTAAACTTACAAACAATGTAACTTACATATTAAGTAGCTTAGTTACTTAATGTATAATAATTCGTCATTAAAATGATCAAAACCAGGAAGAAAAATAAGAACTATTCAACAAACAATCACATATGGAATTTTTTTAAAACATAGAGAGATGATAGCACTTAGAGCAATATGAATGAAAACTTAATAAATGTTTCATATAACCTTTCATATTCATTTCAAATTCATTATACAGAGCAAATGTAAGAGCGAACTAAATTAGTTTTATGGTCGCTCAAAAAATTATTTCACTGTAATGTTGAATAAATTCATTAACAATCTTAATAAAATACTGTTACGATGATGTTAATTTAAAATTATGTTGTTTACTAATTTAAAAACGGTAATTACAATACTTAAGAAAATATAAACTAATTTTTGAATCATATTTGATTTAATGCAATTATTAATAGATTTTTATGTATTACATAAATGAATTCATAATTACTAGCGGACCCGTCCGGCTTCGCACGGATGAACAAATTTTAGCTAAAAATGGATTAATATAGAAAAAAATCAACAAATAGTATATTAGTTTATGTGTTTGTGTGGCAATATTAATAACTGTTTATAAAATTGTGACTTTTTCAGGCATATTCTACAGAAAAGTTCCTAAAAAGAAGGAATTTCGAAATGTAGAAAAATTTAAATTATATGAATTAAACATTAATGTGTAGGTAAATAGATAAGATACAGCATTGCTAAAGGAACGACATTTTACTGACATTTCCATGACGACATTTTACTTATTTATATGTTAATTCTTATGTTCATTTCTATTGCTATTTATAACTTTTTTTTTTCCATTTTCGCGATGTACTAAGATGAATATCTCTATTGCGTAAGTAAAGCCATTGGCGCGGAATGTTTGAGCTATTTCAGTGCTAAATTTCAAATTTCGAAAAGGTACTATATTAATAGAAGAAATAATTTGCCTGTCTGTGTTTCACGTACAGTACAAACTATGGCACGTTTAGTTTAGAAATTCTCTTCTATAAAAAGAAATTTGTGCATATTTGCAACATATATTTTCGATATTCCTATTAGAACTTTTAAAAAATTACATTTCATGCAATTTTTCTCTTTTTTTTTTTTTTTTCTTAAATATTATTTATTTAAATTAAATTTTCAAGCTGATGATAATAAAATTGAATGTTGACGATTTTTACTTAATGTTTATTTATTTATTCATTTATTTTTTACATAAAAAGAAATATTTCTTTACTCATGCGAATAAAAAGTATTGAAAAATGAAACTTACAACATGATTTATTTTTTATTTATTTTTTATTATTTTTTTAAATATAAAACTAACGTCGTAATAGTTTTGATTGTTACTAGTTAATACCCGTCAAAATTTGACGAATGATGTGCAACTAAAATCTTTTCACGGCATAAAGTTTAAAACACCCTTGTTTGAATATTTCGCATTGCCCTTAATCGGTTTAAAACCCTTTGCTTTAACCAATTCTCTTTTAGTTGGAGGGAGGAGGGATAAATTTCATGAAATTTCAATATACAAAATTTAAGTATACTTCATATATTAAAAATGAAATCCCAAGGTTTGCCATGACAATAAGTGTAAAAATCGGAGATAACAAAATTATTAATATTACCAACAATTTTTAAAGGAATATATATGGTTAAAATTCCTCTATGCATTAAAATTCAATGAAATTATAATATTTAAAATTTTGTTTTTCTAATGTTTAATTTAGGTTTTCTTTCACATCTTTTAAAATTATAATCTTATGGTGCTGATATAAAAATTGCACTTTAAAGTTTAAGAATAAGTATCGTAAATTTTAACTTTCTAAAAGTTACAATAAGAATTTTAAAATCAATATTTAAATAATGCTATTAAATATAACCTATTAAATATTTTAGCTTTCTCCTTCAAATAATTTATTTAGTTATGTTAAAGAAATTATAACACCAGCTTAAAGCGGCAGGCACACTTGCGATTTATTTTTTAATCACTCTTTCTCTTTGTATATTTCCCCTTTTCAGTTAACTTTTCAAGGTAACTATTCTTTACAGGCAATATACGTTTAAATGAATAGTAAACATGTGTTTGTAAACATCTGGTTTTACCATAAAGTAGAAAGCGAAGTCCTGTCGCCAATTTCAGAAAGATAGGAGGACTTTCAATGTTATTAACGATAGGGAATCACAATGAGGATTATTTAAAGAATTCTAATTGGCTTTTTTCTGTTTGGCTAGGAATAATGGAAATGTCAGACTAAACAGATTAATTTAGAAAATATCGACTTTCAGATTTTCTTTTATAGTTTAGAATCAGTCATACAATCAGTAGGTTATTTAACAGTGCTTAACATCCTAAATATCATGCTAATTTATTCTTACATGCTTTAAAAAGATGGATAAATTTATTTCTTTCTTTCTTTCTTTTTTTTTTTTTTTTTTAATAAGATTATCAACATCACCGAATAAAAATAATTCTTATTCAAAGCCAAATGAATCCAATATTCAACCTGAAACAGGGTTCAAAAAAGGATCCTCCAGAAGGAAATTTCAAAGTAAAAGGGAAAATACATTTTCTTGGATTTCTTATAATGAAATTAGGATAAAGTGTTTTGTCAAGTATTTAAAGATACAGCTGAAAGAAATTTATTGCCATTCATTAAAATTTTCAATAACTAGATTTTACAGAGCGGATTTTCACAGTGGCACAAAGCAATTTGGCTTTTTAAAATTCACCGAGAAGAGCCGGGTTCGATCCCAGATAGCACTCACCGATCTAGTCATTTGGAGTTTTCCATGGTTTTCTCTAAAACACGTATACATACTAGCTTAGACTACTTAGAAAGATCCCCTTTTTACTTTCGAAACAGTTGTAGGTGTCTGAAAAGGGAGAAGGGCGCCGCAGTCGCTACATTGCAGTAATTCGCCAATATTAGAAATTTCAAAAATCTATGCATAAATAAATATGCTGTTGTAAGTGTCTGAGACCGGGAAAATTGCCATTTGAACCGTACGTGAATTTGTTATGGTCAGATTTTTTTTTTTTTTTTTCTTTTCTTTTTTAAGTCGTAAATACGGTCAGAATTTTCAAGGGTACTTTGTAGTTTGTACGGTAAGCAAAAAGGCTGTTGTAAGTGTCTGAAGCAGGAAGAAGGCGCCGCAGCCCCTCACAGAGCGAGAATTTGCTACAGTCATACTTTTTAATGCAACATTTTTTCTTAGCCGGTGAATCAGCTGGTCTACAGAGAAGGCCAGTGTTACATGAATGCGTTTTTCACAGATAACATTATTAACAAAATTATGATCCACCTCTTTCAGGTGCAAAACAGCACATAGAAAAGAAATATCATATGCCGCCATATTTTTAAAAACATTGGTGGGGAGGGGACTGTACATCCCCCGCTCAAGCTTTGTTCCTGAGCAGAGCACCGACAGCATTTTTTTAAAGTCGACGCCCCTGCTTCACATTCTTTACTGTGCCAGGCAACATCATACGTGATTTATGTAATCTTTCATTTTTTCGATCGCCTTCGTCTATGAGTAGGGCCGGTGACAAGAATTACGGGCCCCTGGGCAAATGAAAGTAAGCCCCCCCCCCCTACACATAATCACTTCTTAAATTGCAATCGAAAAATGGTTTAAATTTTTGGGTACTGTGGTATTTCAAATAGCTCCAATGACATACAGTGATACAATAGGTAGTACATTATCGAACTATACATTTATGTAATGAAATTTGATTAAATAAGAAGGCTGACAAAAACATACAATTGCTTTGCATTTCATTCTCAATATAATTAATTTACAAAAGAAGACTTGTGATCAATCAGTGATTGATATATGTACTATCTATTGCACTTTAAACTTTAAAGTTAAATATAAAATTTTAAAATAAAGATATCATGATTGAAATATAAATGTAATATATTTGAAAACATGAAATTTAATCTAAAAATTTCATTTAAAAATTCTGCTTTTCTTTTTGACAACCTTGAATTTTATGTATTTAATAAGCTATCCCCTGAAAATCTGTTTGGTCTATAATTCAATATTTAAAAAATTAACTTTTGAATTAAGTGAACATTAATAATTACCGAGCGAGCTGAGTAGATTCATAAAAGTATATTCTATTGGCAGCAAAATTATTCGAGCGCTAGCAACAATTCCTATATGAAAAAAGTACGCTTAATACTGTTTTATTAAATAAATCCTTGTTGAATAATGTTCTTAGACTGCCTAAAAACATGACTCGACAAGGATTTATTTAATAAAGCAGTACTAAGTGTACTTTTTATATAAGAATTATTGCTAGCGCTCGAATAATTTTGCTGCCGACAGTAATAGGCTGAAAGTTTTCTGATAATTTCTTTTCTGCCATTTTTTTTTTTTTTTTTTTTTTTTTTTTTTAATACTTTATTTTCTGTGATTAACAAGATTTAAAATAGTAATTTTTTAAACAAACAAAAGTAAAGGCATAATGACTTCGGCTATTATTATAAGTTTTTTTTATTATTATTAAATATACATATTAAAAATTAGAAAAAAAGAAAAAAGAAGTATATATATATAATTATGTTTTTTGAATTTCTTAAGCAGTGAGTAGTTCTTTTAAGTGAGTAAATTTTGATCCCAGAAAGATGATTTATCAACCTAAGAAAAATGGTATATTATCAGAATGCTCTTGTAGAGTACAGATTCCAGCCTTTTTGAATACGATTCTAGAAAACTGAAAAATAATAACTTTTTATTTGTATTGTGCTTGAAGAGATTATGTATAATAACCTAGTTCCAAAGTTTTTTTCGTCGTTGAAATGATGCTACTTTTAAATGCTGAGGGCTACGGTTTGGAAACTATTCATGTACACTAAGTGACAAAAAAAAAAAAAAAAGCCGCACTTGGATATTTTTCTTTTCGCCTTCTACAACCGCCAATTTTATCGTTTAAAATGCAAATTTTCGAACAGATTTTATTATGTCGTCCTCCACATACACTTTAGCTTTGAGTCCAGTGTTAAAAACAAAATGCAATTGTCAGGAAAATTGTAATTTTAGACATTATTTCGAAAATGGTAAGAATAAGACAGTTAACGATGCCACAAAAAGGAATAATTTTTGAAGGAAAATCAAAAAATATTTTAATACGTGAGATGGCAAATTAATTAAATGTTAACGAAATATTGGTAAAAGGGTTTGTAACAAGATATAACATTTTTTAGCCGTTTCAACCGGAAATTTGGTTTTAAGCGGCCATGTTGCTCATCCAAGCGAGATGACAATAAGTTAAAAAGCTATTCCTTATAAAATCGGTTTGTAGAACATTTAGAACATAAAAGAGACTCAGAAAAAGTGTTTAGCAGCATAATTTCTTTAACTACAGTGTAGCAACTATTAAACAAATCACATTTAAATGGCAGAAAATTTGAAAAAATTCCATTCTTAGTGAAGAGAATTGGGAAAGCAAGACCTCAGAAGACTAAAAAAATTAAAAAATGGTTAGTTAATTATTGGGCTGAACTGTTTCTCTCTGATGAGTCAAGTTTAACTTATTTCGAGTTAAAGAAAACAAGCAGATCTGACAACGAAAATTTGACCGACTTAATGAAAATCGCACTTTTAAAACAGTGACACATTTTCCGTACATTATGATACGGAGGTGCATAACTTTTCAAACAGTCGGGCAAATTTTTATGCTCAAAGGATCAATTAACTCGATATAAAACACAGTCTTTATAAAAGTGGTGCCTGACCGACTATTTTGGAGGTATCTTGGACATTTCCACAAACAGCATTTCCAGATGATAATGCACCTTGCTATACAGTGTCCGTGGTGCGTTTATTTGATTCAAATTGTTAAAATTACCTATCCATCGCCCTGAGCACCTATAATACTGAAAATAATAACATCTTTTTTCACTCTAAGTTAAATTCCTCAAAGAATATCATAGAATATCTTTTTTATTAGACCTCGAAATAGTCCTAATACAGCAGTCCTAATGAACTAGCAGTCCTAATGGCGAAACTGGTAGACGGGAAGTGCCGGGTTTGATCCTAGGCCGCACTTTTACCTAGCTGTTCAAGATTTTCCATTTTGTTTTATTAACTTGCTTAAATATGGGCTAAAACCACACCATACAGTCCAAGCCTAGTCAACTGGCTTTAGGTCTGACGCTTACGCCATCATTAAAACAGTGAACAGAAATAATTTCAGCATATTTCGAAATTTTTTTAGTTTTACAGGATTTTGACAAACTAAAATTATTTTGTAATTATTTTCATGCAAAATGATTATCAAAAGAATGAAATTTTTCTGATTATCCTTAATTTATATATCTAAAAAAGAAATTATTAAAATACTCTTTTTTTTTTCCTTTTAAATTTCTTCTTATTAAAATATTCACAGTTATTGCAATAAACATTTCTAAGAAAAATTAAAACAATTTTATGCTTTTCCAAATACGATTTTCAGTTTATATATTATTATTATTACATCCTTACAAAACTGTAAATTTGAACATCCAGTTCATGCACACTATTAGTATGAATGGCGTTGCTTAAAATATTTAGGTTCAGATACGTTAAAATAAAAGTAGGAACAAGAAAGGAAGTAAAATACAGAAATCTCACAGGTGAAGCAAAAACCTAGAATCCAAGAATACTAGAATACAAAATTCAGAATCCCCTCGAAATGTTTTGTCTATAAAAAGGCGGGAGAGAGGGGAGAGGATTCGAAATTTGCAGCCTACAGCTCTGGCAGAACTAGAAAAAATTATTTGTGATATTTGGCACAGTGAAATTTCTGAAATTTATATTAAAATACTGTATAAAACTATGCCATTGCGCATTAAAGCAGTAGTTCCATATAAAGGTGGAATTAACCCAATGCAGAATACGTATTTTTAACAAAAAATTTCTTAGATCTAACAAATAAATTATTTTATTTCATATATTAAAATATAACTTGTTTATTTCATATAATAAATAATAATAGAATACAAAGTGTATGGTTATTGCATTATGTTCAAAAAGAAAATTTTATGCAGATCTTTAAAAAGTATTTCGTAGAGTGTAATAAAGCGAATTATTAAATCGAAAATGTAGACAGCTATAATTTCGTACCTTTGATATTATGCAAACATGATAGTTTTATTTCTTTCAACCTTTTATTTTAAAGTTATTGCAAATAAAAAAGGTATACTTCATTTTTTCTGCAGTGCGGCTTTTTTTTTTTTTTTTTTTTTTTTTTGTCGCTTAGTGTATCTTCTGAATACACGTGTATACCGAAAGTTTCAAAAATATTGTATGCACACACACATATATATAAGAAAAAGAAAAAAAAAACGTTATAGTATTATTATTATTTTTTTTTTTTAGAAATGGATCTTTCTTGCTTTTTTTTATTGCAAAATCATTGATAATTTCATCATTGATAATTTTCTTCTTTTCATTTATCAAAATATACAATCTGAATGTAAAAAGTAATGTTTAGCGTTTGCGTTTGTTAACCATGTTCCTAAATGAGAATTTTGGTAATTACATATATTTTACCCTCATCCCCAAGGACAGCGGCCAATGGACATTGCACAGATTAGATTGGGCTCACTGCTTGCGAGATAAGCAAAGCACCAAATGAGATGCAGACCCCCCCATCTGTTTCTTTTTTAGATGAATACTGACTATGGTGGCTAACGATGAGCAGCGATTACTCTTTCAAGTTTCGATGTGTTTCATCCTTTCACTTGACCAAACATTTTTAGCAGAAACACTACACAACTCACAACATCTTTTGATCTGCATAAAAGATAAGAGTTTATTGATTGTACTCCCGTTTCTGCTCCGGAGTTAGAATAATGAATTACTGACATGAACCTTCAGTCATTGTATTTGATTTATTTGATTTTAGGAATGAATTGATTGAAATTTTAAATAGATACAACACAGTAAATAAAACTTTCTTTAATTAAAACTTTTGCTTCTTGAAAAAAGAAAAAAATGGAAAGCATTAAAGACTAATTTAAAATATACTATATCAACAATATTTTAATTAGATCATTTTCTGAAATTTAAGAAGTTAAAGAAATGGCATTCATGCGAATTTTGAAAAAAAAAAAAAAAAAAAAACACTGGAAAACCTAAACGTCTAGGCCGATGAACCTGATCTAGGTCTGAACCCGACATATCCTATCTACCAGCTTCTTGAGGAGAACATCTCAGCTACTGACAGGAGCCATATATATTTTTTTTATTAATTTATTGTGCAAGTTACATATGATTTACTTTTGATTTCAAAGTATAGATACATAAAAATTTATGAAAACTAAACAAAATTTTTGATTATTATTTTCTACACAACTCAGAGAATCATTATTGTTAAACTAAACATATATTTAATTCCTTGTGCTTGCAAAAAATCAATACTAGAACTAGATAATGAAACACTATTTAGAAGTATGAATAATTATAAACATGTACGTTTTGACTTTTTTTTTAAAATCTGATTGAAAGAATTAAATGAAGGTATATTCATTTTTCAAACACGGCAACCATATTGTTACGGGTGTATCTTTCAGGCAACTCTACAAATTAGAATATTTGTTATTAAACTAATATATAGAGAAAAAAAGAAGTTGCTGAACTATATAGAAATTCTAATTTTTTCTGCGATTTTTAAGATATGTTAATATTTGTTAATACTTAGTTATTTTTATTACGATTGATTAATATTTAAAAGAAAAAAAAAAAAAAAAAAAAAAAAAAAAATCTTTCGTTTTGGTTTTATAAGGTTTTTGATTTGTTAGAAAAATATATTTTATACAATCATATATCGACATTCGAATATAGCGGAGAAAAAAAAAAAAAATCTGAGAGGAGGGATATTCAAAGTATATTTTATAATTGAAACTTTTTTTTTCAAATACATATTACAGATATATATATCTATCTATCTTTTTTTTTCAGAAAAATTTTGTTGCATTAGATTAAATGAAAAATCCTCCCACCTCCCATTCTGTGCAACATTTTCTCCTATTGCTCCAGATTATATATTTAGATAACTTCATTTCTCAATTAAATAAAAAAATTCAAGTTAAGTTTTGTCTAAAAATAAAATCCTATTTTCTATAAATTTTAGGCATATTTTTAATTAAACCCTAGTGAATTTCTATTATTATTATTATTATTAATGTCTTCTCATCTTGCGTGCGTGTAAAAAGAAAAAAATGGTCACTGTATATTTCACGATGCTTTACATTTTCCTCTAAAATTTTATAAATGAAATTCAGTGTTTTATTATTATTTTTTACTTGTGATCTTTACTTCATACTTTCTCAACAATTTTGCATTTTTAGTAAATCTTTATCTTGCATTGCATCTATGTAACTTTTTATCAATATCCGGCCAGTTATAGTTCTTGTGCATTTATTTGGTCGCTCTCATCCCAATTAGAAGCCCACCAGCGGCTGAGCGGTTCTGCGCTCATAGCTGGTAGACATGATGTGCCGGGTTCGATCCTAGATCGCACTCGCCGATCTATCCGTTCGGAGTCTTTCGTGGTTTTCTACGGAACTTGTGTAAATACGGGCTAGGACTCCTTAGAAAAACCTCCACATAAGGCATTCCCTTTCCGGCCTCGGACCCTAGTACAGCCAATCGGCCTTATTCCCAAACACCAAAAACGTCCTTCCAATTAGAAATTTCTTTGAATATATCAGGTTGGATACGTGCCATGTAACGAGTTGACTAGAAACTTTCGAAGGAAGTTCTGCACATACGAAATATTTTTCCTATTCTACTCGGAATTCTTTGGCTCTGTTCCTTCGTTTTATTTATTTATTTATTTATTTATTTATTTTTTTTTTTGACTGATTGCGAAATTTTTCTAGCAACAGTTTACCCACTCAATTCTGAGTAGTTGATACTAATGGTTTTCCAAATGTGAAATGCGTTAAAGAAACGATTATGAGGCTTCCTTATTATTCCACATCTTATTTGTCTATGAGTAATACCCTTCCTGCATCTACTTCCAGAGGCAGCACTTACCCCGGCCAAAACCGTGTATTCGGTGTATTCCCAAATTTCACAACCTGAAGTGATCGATGAGGATTAATAGTTTTTTTACCCTCCTCTGTGAAGAGATAAAGGATTTTTAACGGAGAAGAAATTGTCCCTTTATTTTCTTCTTTTAAAACTACAGGTGCGTTGTGCGTTCTTAGAAAAAGGACAACAGATAAGAATTGCCACATGCATGAATTTGTATGAAGGGTAAAAGACACGAGTTGTTTCTTTAGTTTGAGACCATATACATTTTTCAAGGAAATGACGTAAAACGATATTTAAAAAGACTTAAAATCAAAATATACGTGTTATTTTATTTTAATTAATTATTTAATTAATTATTTATATTAAAGATAGTTAATAAATTTTAAAATAAAAGTACTAATTATGATTGCTTAACTTGAACACGAATAAAAATATATTATTAATAAATATTAAACATTAAAGATAGGCATTAATTGCAAAATAACTTTAATAAACAAATATCTGAATCATTGATTTTCTATGGGTATTAAATTTAGCATTACGAATAAAGTTTTTGCTTTTTTTCTCCTTAGAGCGACGTAAAAAGAATAATAATAATAATAAACATAATCATAAAATTTCTCACAAAATTTAAGGTAATTAATATCTGAAGAAATAAGGACTTAGGTAGAAAGTTTGCTAATACTAGAAAAGAGAAAAAAAAGATTTATAGTCGATATTCGAATCGTATAAACCAAACAATTTTGTATTATAATCAATAGGAAAGAATTTTAACTATACCTGTACAAAATAGATATATAAAACGTAAAAGACTAATAAATGAAAAATGTAGAAACGATATTTAACTGCGTATAAATATACACAGTAATCTTTTTGTTTGTTTGTTTGTTTGCTTCCTTTCAAGACAGACAGAAGGACTGAAAGGCATACATATTAAGACTGAATTCATAGTCACTCTTAAATATTGTTGGAAATGTTTAAAATGCTTAACACGAATGAAAATGCAGTCTTCAGATTTTAACTGCAATCTTTAATAGATCTGAACATTTTTCTGCAGCCCTGACAATCTCGAGGTTAACCATATCATATTGTATACAAAGCATTATTTTAGTATACTAGCATTAAATGTTGATTTCTTTATGATTTTTAAAGTAGTAAGTTATTTAAATGGGGTTTATAAAAATCTGTCTTAAAACGCAATGCATTTTTTTTTTTTTTTTTTTTTTTTTTTGGGGGGGGGGGGGAGCGGGATGTTTTTGTACACAAACCAATGTACAGGACCTATTAACACCATTTTAAATAGGGAACATTCCATAGTGAACTTGAACAACTGAATATCGTTATTTAAAAATTTCCAGAATATTTATAGAATATCGGAACGGACAGATGGACAGTCAGATAGATAGACATACAAATTAGAATCATATTTACACTGAAAAATTGTTAGAAAGGGTTAAGCACGCTTAATGTTTAACGGAAATGCAATTCCAGTCACTTTCTAACAATATGTAACTGAATAATGTAACTGAATATTTTTGTGTGGCCCTACAAATCTAATGCGGATCATACTATACTTAATTGAAAATATTTTTGTTTACATATGAATAGTACACTTCAATTTTATTACGATATGTGAAAAGTAAAGTTATTAAAATTTGGTGTATAGAAATGCCTCTCATAGAACGGAATGCTTTGGAATACTTTCGGGAGTTCTTGTATACAAATCAGCGGTGGTATGTACTCCATTTTTTTTCTTTCTTCTTCTTCTTCTTTTTTTTTTTTTTTTTTTTTCAAGGAAACATCCGATGGTAAACTTGAATAACATATTTCAGTTTCATTAAGATTTGTGAGAAGTAAAATTATTATTATATGATTTTTAGAAATACCTCTCATAGAACACAATGCTTTGGAATGTTTTTAGGTGTCCCTGTAGACAAACCAGTAGAGGTATTCACACCATTTTAAATAAGAAATATCCAATAGTAAAATTAAATAATATATGTCAGTTCAAGAAATTTCATGAATATTTTCGAAAGTTAGAACGCGGACAAAAAGACATGCAGACACAGAGAGACAAACCGAAGTCATTAACACTTTTCAAACTTGTTAGGAAATTTAAAAGAGAGACAGAGACAGAGAGAATACATAAACATCTATAATGCTATTTATTTATTTATTTTTAAGAAATGAAATATAGATCTATTATAATCGCACTGTAGGTGTTAAATTAAGGCGAACACAGGATTAAAATTTTAGTCTCTTATTTTAAATGCGTGCGTTATTTCTCCATTTTATATAAAGCTTTCAGGCTTCGCCCACTTCGCTGCTCAATATATTTAAATGAATTTTCAAAAGAGTTGGATTAGTATTCATTTTTTTCATCCCATCATAAATAAAAATTAAAAAATTTGTATTGAAATCGCTCTAAACCTCGCTTCGGGTACCTGCTGCCTACAGCCCCCTTTTCTCTACCCGCACTACAGCGGGTCCGGGTTTCCACTGCCTGCAGAAATGCTTTCCAGGATATTTCATATTGGATATTTATCGACGACAGGTGGATCTGCTATTATTAAAAAAAAAAAAAAAAAAAAAAAAAAAAACTACGATTTTAAATGTGACTGTATCTCAACATCTATTAAATAGTTTAGTTTTTGAACCATGTATTTTATATTTATCTCTATTTCCACTATATTATCATATCATTCCGAGCAATATAATAAATGAAATAAAAAGTATACTTTCTTTTAAAAGGAATTAAATTCATAAAAAAACAGTTTAATGGTTTCTATGATATGTTACCATTTTTTTCCCGATAAATACTATAAATTAAAAATAAAAGAATGAATGAATAAAAGAAAAAAGACAGAGAAAGAAAAAAAAAAATATTTTTTTTTAAAGGAATAATATTTAAAAGTGAAAAATAAAAAGTTCTTATACTATAAAAATTATGCATAAACTGTTATAAATAAGTTTTTAAATTTAAAATTTAATATAATTAGTTTTCTCTTCTACTGCATTGCCATTTTATTTTCAATATATATAATAAATTAAAACAATCTGGTGTGTCACTCACACGACTTTCTCTTACCCTGAAATTTAATACTATAAATACAGGTTGGAGATTAAGGGGTAAGATAATGCGTACTATTATGTAAACCTATGTTAAACAATTCAAATTAAGCTTCGGAAGAGTTTTATATGATAATTAGTTCTGTGTGTGTGTGGGGGGGGGGGCTATGCACCTACATTTATATAGAATTTTTTTCTGTTATTAAAATTAATAGTTTACTTAAAATTATACAGACAATTTTCACACGCAACATACATCGAAACTTACCAATATTGATCAAACTTTTCCGGCAACAAACATATTAACTTCAAAATACAACATTTGGATCTCCTAAAATTATTCGTTTTTAAGTTACTCTAAAAGACACAGACAAAGATCAAACGTTAAAAAACTTGACTACGGTAATCAGGAAGCCTCAAAATGTGTAAATATACAAAAAACAAGCAAAGAATGTTTAGCTTAAAACATACATTATTTACCATATCTCTATGAGGAATTTATTTCAATTCCCGAATAGCTTTCTTGCAAATGGTAAAATATTATTAGTAAAGCACATCTACTAACAACAAATAACTAGTGTGTGGCGGCCACCAGACGACTTTCTTCTATATTTTCTTATACAAATTCACTCAGTAAAAATAATTTATTAAAATTATTATTTAAAAAAATTATTTTCCATGATAATGCAGACGATTTCCATATTAGAGAAATAGTATAACACTAAATATGCAAAAAAAGTTGAATTTATTAATTTATTCTCAATATTACATATTAAAAAAAATGTTAAAAATGAAAAAAAATCGATAACTTTATTTTGAATTATCGCAGATCGATGGTTCAACCATTCGTTTTAAAAGAATTGGCGAGCGCTTTTGAAAGATACCCATCATGAAAATTTATCTCACCGAGTGGGGACTTTCCCCCCAGGGGAGAGGCGAGGCTCCTACATACGGACCCTTGAGTGGGTAAGGTGACCGGGAGCCAAGCTTGAGTGGTTCTCCGCCCCCCTCATCATTTTTTTTTTTTTTTTTGAGCCCCTTGGTACTCCTGAACCGGACACTTAAATGGGTAAGGTGACCGGGAGCCAAGCTTGATTGGCTCTCCCCTCACTATATGTTATTATTATTATTATTATTATTATTATTTTCTGAGCCCCTTGGTATTCCTGAACCGGACCCTTAAGCGGGTAAGGTGACCGGGGGCCAAGCTTGAGTGGCTCATCCTTCCCATCTACCACTTACATTTTTTTTTTCTTTTTTCATCCCTTGGTTCCCCTGTGCGGCCCACTGACGGAGTGATTGATTCCATCTAAGAACCATCTCGTTCCAGCTTTCATCAGGCCCCTCTGTGTTCCTCTCGCCTTTTTGCTGCTCCCAGAAGCCTCGAGGGTTACTAACTTTTCAACAAATGTTCAGTATCCCATATTAACAGCCTTACAGATTAGAATTACTTTAATCTTCAATATTCATTTTTTTTTTTCTTTTGCCATTTTCCCGAGGGTGTGGCGGTGTCTGGTCCTCGTAAAAATGTGTTGCACCGTCAAGTGCTCGATGAGGTCGCTAAGCAGTCGTCGGGCTACAAACGCGGGGCACCATCCCCCCGTGGTGGATCAAAATTGTGATGGTTCCTCTTTCCTCTCCTTTTAGGCCTTTAGCGCATGGTTCCATTCCCCCTCTCGCCCAGCCACTTCAAAATTCTAGACTATGCGCTACAAAAGCTTTCTTTCCTCCCACCAGTGGCAAGATCTAAAAATTCCAGTTTCCCTTTTTTTTTTTTTTTTTTTTCTGAAGTTTCGTCTGTCGTTCAGCTGTTTTGGTGTTTAGCTCCCCTCCCCCCCCCCCCCCCCCAACAAAGCCTCCTCTTTTCGGCGTAACTCTGAGTGCACAACTTATCGTCTTGGCTACCCTAGCGCTTCCCCCCTGTCCAAAATTTAAAAAAAAAAAAAATTCAGTTCCTCCTCTTTGCCTCTCTGATAGTTGTGCACATTTTCAAAAAATTTCAGCACCCAGGTAGCGTGTCTGTGCGCTTTCTACCTTGTGCGATCTGGAGGTGTGGTGTGCCAGTCGAGCTTAATGTGTCCAGAAGCAAAAGTCGCAACCCTGCCTTACCAGAGCTGTCTTTTGATGTCACATTGTTGCCTAGCAGAAGAGCAGTTCTCTCTCCCGATCGAAGCCAGAAGCCTGAACGATTCATCGGACACAGCTCATTCTCTGTTGCGACTAGATTACTGTCTGGCAGTAGGCAGCTATCATGCAGTGATCCGGCGATTTATTCGCTCCGGCGGACAGTATCCAACCCGTTAAGCTTGGCACGTCCAGGCAGGCAGGGGCTGTCCAAAGGTTTTAATGAGGTTTCAATGAGGCTCCTACATACACAAAATTTTTTTCCCAGTTGACTATCTCTATTACAAAAAATATATATTCGTTTCATTTTGTTTAGTGCAGTCTATAGATGTTAAACTCTACTTACCTGCAATTTCTCCTATAGACGTAATGTATTTGAATACTTTTGAGTGTTCCTGTACACGAACCATTGGCTTCATCTCAACGGAAAGCTTAGTGCAAAATCCCTATATGATACACATTTGGAATACCGAGTTTGGAATTTCTGCTACTATTTGTTCTTGAGATATGCTGATAACAGACAGACACACAGACCATTCGCTAAAAACATGATTTTCGTATTCAGGGGACCTCAGAACTTGTAAGTATAACAAAAACTCACGTTCGAAAATTTGACCCTAAAACAGTACTTTCTCGACCCTATGGGTAAGAGAAAGTAATAAATTGTGCAATAGCCGTTGCTAAGAATGCAGACGATTACAATGGAAGAATAAATTCATGAAAGATGAAACATAAAAGCCAATATTTAAAATTGAAAAAAAAAAAAAAAAAATTAAAAAAGTTCAAATTCGAAAAAATCTCGATGAGGTGCACAGCTACAGGGTCCCAGGTACCCATATGACAAGTTTTATAGCTCTGTGATCGTTAGTGTGAGCACCAGAGCGGAGACAGACACAGACACTTCTCTTTATTTATATAGATAAGGGTCATTTTGCTGAAAATCAGTATTTATAAATCTTATCTAATAGTATTATTTTAGGGTAACTTTTTAGTTAAATGTTGAATTATTAGTATTCTGGGATTTTCTCTTTTTTTCCGTGTTCGAATTTTCAAGATTTTGTGTATAATTTAGACAAAAAACTACATATTTAAGAACAATTTTCATTCTTATGTAGCTATTAATCTAAACATGTTTAACAAGGCATTGTACAATAGACTTTTAAATTGCGCTTTCTAAATTTTCGAATTAATAGCGATTGACAACACTTACGTCCCACGCCTGTTTGTGATGCTGTCATGGAAATCTAGAGGGAATTAAGCCGTATTATAAGCGAGTTTAATAGAAAACCACGGAATAATAGCAGCAATTAACATCCAATAAATTTCAATATTGATTGCCCAGGTAAGGTGCTTCAGCAGGCAGTGGTGACCGAGATCCGACATGACATAAGCGACGAAGACACTGAAAAAATTAGCAGTTATCAGAATCGAGGTTTAAAATCGAGGTTTCTTTCTTTTTAAGCTATTATCACTTTCTTCTGTATGTATATATAGAAAAAGTATTGGATTCGTGAAACTTTTCGATGTATTTTCATGTTTTGGGATGTCCTGAACACGATTTGACTGTTTTTAGAAAATGTTTGTCAGTATCACGAATTTTGTGGGTGCTGTATTTCAAGGACCAATGAATAAAATTTAAACAAATTTTGCATATCTCAGGAACTACTGTTCAGAATTACATATAAAGTTGTATGTTAGTGCATCTTAACAAAAATTAGTGCCTGTCAACTTTTGGTGCAAACCGCTCAACAGGTGGCGCTGCTACACAGCAATTTCTGAATTTACGAGGGAGTCTATATCTCAGGTCCTATTGCGTATAATCAAACAAAACTTGATAAGTGAGATGACTATTATAAGATATTATGCTTATTCAATTTGAATGCTTATCGGCCAACAGATTTCGTACTATACAGCTATTTCCGCAATTTAAGGAATGGCTATATCTCAGAAACTACTGCACACAATTGCACATAAATTTGTATGTAGATGCATCTTAATAAAAAGTATTGCCCTCAATTTTTGGTGTAAACAGATTAACAGGTGGCGCTTCTTCACAGCGATTTCCACAATTTAATGGAAGGCTATATCTCGGATTCTATTGCGTATCATCAAACATAACTTGATATGTAAAAAGGCCATTATGAGACATTATGCTGACTCAACTTGGATGCTTATTGGTCAATAGGCGGCGCTGCTATGCTGCTAATTTCATCAATAATTGATGGCTATATCTCAACGTCTGGGGCATATAACTGTACGAAACTTGATATATGAGATAACCATTATAAAAACGCATTTTTTAAGATGTTATTTATAGGGGATAAAACTGTATTCCTTTGGTTACTTGGTGTTAGATTTTCCTAAGATGAAAAGGATTTGCATTAATCATGTTAAATAATTTTAATAAATAATAGAATTAATAAATTATTCGCACTCAGTGAATTTCTACAGGAAAATATTGAAGAAAGTTTTGTGGTGGGCACAACATACTATTTTTTCTTGCGATTCGTGTTTAGATCAGGTTGGCTGAATTTTTTTCTGCGTGTCGGGTTTTGCTTTCAAGAGGTTGAGAGACTTGAAAACACCTATTAAAAGATATCATAATAAGCAGAAATTTGTTTGGTATAATTTTAACTATTATAAACATATTACACATATAATACTCCGTGATTAAATATACGCATTCTCAAATTATTATATACAACATGAACATACATTACCGCATAAGGCACTAAACAAAGAAAATCAAGCATATGCATATATACAATATAAATTTTAAACAATAAACTACAAAAACTATATTTGAATCATATTTTTGTACACTTGAAGTAAACAATGCACATAAATGGTTAAAAACTATTATTAATCTATTTTTCAGGTGTTTAAATTTTTAACTTAATGTATCAGTAATTGCATTTTTAATATTTTTCAACATGATTTATCAATTTTGTGACGAGGAAAATTTATTTTATGCTAGTCACCCGGCGACTAGCTGGTTCATGATCCTTGAAAAATCTGACCGTATTAAAGCCTCGGTCGGTGACGACTCGGCGCCTTCTACTCATCACATGACCTACAAGAGCTTATTGGTTTTTAGGGCAAGCACCCTTGAAAATTTCAATTGTAGCAAGTCCTGTTTGGTGGCTCCTGCGGCGCCTTTTTCTCGATTCATGATCCGAAATGAGCTTGTTCGTTCATCGTGCAAATAATCTTTTAAAATTTTGACCGTAGTCAACTCCCGGTCGGTAGCGCCTGTAACTTTCTCTTTCTTTGAAATAACCCGTTCGCTCACCGCGAAAACAACCTTTGAAAATTTTGATCGTGTTTCATAGTGTGTATGCAGTGTGCTATGCTGCAATTTTCCTTGTTTGAATGAAAGCTATAGCTCAAAGTATAATATGTACACTATACTATATTTTCCTTAATTGGAATTAAATTTGTGTGTATATTTGCTGAAAAGTGGCCTGCTGTACTGAATTTTCCTTGTTTCTGAAAAAGCTATGCCTGAAAATCTAATGGTGCTGTGTAAAAGGGCCAAAAGATGACGCAGCTACGCTGTAATTTCCCTTATTTCTATATAAGTTATATATATCAAAATCTAATATGCCCAACTATACTATATCTTCTGCACTCTGGTTTTAATTTGTGTGTATATCGGCTAAAAGGTGGCGCTGTCATGCTGTAGTTCTCCTTGTTTACGAAAAACCTATGTCTCAGAATCTTACATATATAATTACTTCATTTTTAATTTGTATGTATATTGAACGAATGTTTTTCTTTTCTTTAAATCATGTTTAAAATAAATAAATAAAAAACCTTCGGTATAGGATAAGTAACATATACATATATCATTTCAAAATCATAAAAAATTACCAAGAACAGGTGTTTTATTTATTAATGAATAACTTCTGTTTTACACATTCAGTATCATATGATTTTCTTACTCATGTTTAAATGCGTGCATATTACGGCTGAAATGTGGCCCTGCTATGCTATAATTTTCTTTGTTTCTGTAAAAACTATATCTCATAATTTAATGTGCACAACTACACCATATTTTCCTTACTCGGGATTAAATTTGTGTGTATATCGGCCGAAAAATAGCGTTGTTATGATATAACTTTCCTTGTTTTTGAAGAAGCAATATCTCGAACTCCAGTGCACAGAACTTCACTGCTTAAGCTGTATTTTATCATTTGCTTTATTATACAAAAAAGCCCCAATTGAAATTTTCCGTATAAAAATGTTTTTACTATATAAGTTCAAGTAACGAAAATATATTAAAATGTTCTATAGTTCTATTGAATTTAATTCTGAAGAAAATAAGAGTCGAATTTTTTGCATTGTTGTAAATAATTAGTGTGTATTACAATTTAAGACATGTGAACATGATGCGGAAAAAAAAAAAAAAAAAAGATAAATAAATAAATAAAATATATATATGAAGAGAAATTAAATGTATTATTATTATTATTATTATTATTTGTATGTTATATGTAATTTATTTTTATAATCAACATTAAAATTCATCAGTTTTCAATTTTTAATGTATAAAAAGCTATTAATTTCTTAAAAATTCTTATTGTTCTTATGATGATATCGTGTACACATGCTAATTAACTAAGACATAAACGAACTAACAAACGGAAACCATATCAGTTTTATGATTTTTAGACTCCTTACACCTCAAAACTTGAAAAAATATTAAGAAACAGAGTTCGAAAATTTTATCACAACCTAAAATTCCTATACCTATAGTATGATGGGTAATTAAAAATATGCATAAATTAATAGATATATTACATATATATGAAATGGAGATTACTTTAGAAATGTAATACGACAGAAATTTAAAAATGCAATTGATTTACTTATGCAATAAAATAATTTATTATTATAAAAGACAAGATTTTCTCGTTATTACCTATTAAGAATCTTAAAGTAATAAATAATCTGTAATTTCCGTAATTTTAATTTAATTTAATTTTTTATTTATTTTTAATTTAATTTATTTATTTATTTATTGTCCTGATTTAATATTGTAAAAATTAATTCAGGCATAATGATTAATATTAAATTTAACTTTAGCTATTAGGTATTATAGCTACGTTTTCTAACTATTACATATTACGAATCTTAAAGTAATGAAGTATTTTTATATATATATATAAGCGGAAGGCCCGGGTTCGATTCCCGGCTCTGGTATTTTTCACATAGTTGGTATAAAAATCAGCCTTCCACTCCAAATTATCTAAAATGAATTGAGGTTGATGATTAAAGAATTTTTAAAGTAATGAAGTATATATTTTGTTTCAAAGTAGCAAATAATATATTTTTTTTTATCATTAAAAATCCAAAGTAACAAAATAGGCTCAAAATAATAAAAATAATAATATATTGATATGCACTTCAAATGGTAGTAGGAGCAAAGGATAATAGATATTGCAAAAATAAAAAGAATGATATATATAAAATAGAACAGAAAATAATAGTAGGTATTTTCTAATAAACAAGATCGAAAAATCATGCGGTACGTATTGTAAGTTAACTCTTTCAAACTGTATGTACTTGTATCGTATAACTTTCAAATTTCTTTGCCTATGTTATCATATAAAAGACATTCAAATGACTGAAAGACATATAAATTGACTAATTGCATTCATAATTATTGTTAATGTTGATAATATTTAACACAAACGAAAATGCTGACTATGATGTATCTGAAATTAATGTATCTGAATATTTTAGAACAGCCCTGAAAATCTGAAAAAAAAAAAAAAGTTATTTTAGCATATTAACAGTAAATGTCAAATTTATTGTCATTTTTAAAGTAGAAAGTTACATAAATGGGATTAATAAAAACGCGTCTCCTAAAACGTAATGTATTGGCCATTTTTTTTAAATTAATTAATTTATTTTATTAATTAATTAATTTTATTTATTTTTTTTTGGGGGGGGGAGGGGGAGGTGTCCCTGTAGAAAAACAAGTTGTGCATGACCTATTAATGCCATTTTAAATAGGGAACATTCCTTATAGTAAAAATGAATAATATGTATCATTTTTTAAATTCTGAAAATATTTACGAATGCTGGAGGCGAGCAGAAGAACAGATAAAAGATGAGCAGTCTGACAGACAGATACATATATTCAAATCATATTTAAACTTCAAAATTATTAGAAAGTGTTAAAGAAAATACTTAATGTGAGCAGAAATGCAATTCTCGCAAATTTTCAATAAAAGCCCTTAATGTAACTGAATATTTTTGCATGGTCCTGTAAATTTTAATGTTAATCATACTATTCTATAGGAAGCATTCGTTTATGCATATGAATAAATTTCAATTTTATTGAGATTTGTACAAAGTAAAGTTGTTAAAATTTGGTTTATAAAGATACCTCTCATAGAATACAGTGCTTTGGAATACTTCCGTGTGTCCCTATACACAAACCAGAAGAGGTAATATGTATGGGTAAACATAATATGTCTTAAATGAATCCCAACAATACAGGAAACGACCTTCCTTAAAGAAGGCGGGTGAGAGCTTTCACAGCTATCACACTGTGCTGGATGGGAAGCAAACGTTTCGGGGGCCGTATAGCAAATTATTTTTCGGCTTTTATTGGGTAAAGCCGCTTAAGAAAAGGAAGTCCTTAATGATATTTTTTGGCACCTGCTCAGCTGTCACAGCTGTCAAACTGTGCTATTTGGGATATAGCCGGTAAAAACATAGGTAAAAATAATATCACTCCCCTATCCCTTTTAGGTCCTAAGAGTCTCGCCGCAACGCGGGCTCATTATCGCCGCTAGTATTTACGACTGCTAAGCGGTTCTTATATAAATTTCTTGTTCCTTTTTCCATGTTTTTAGAATTGTGGAAAGTACATACTTTTTAAGAAGAAAAAAAAGTGAAACTTCATATTTTAAAATTTAGATTTTTTGTCACTTCTGTTCTGTTTGTCCCCCCCCCCCAACTCCCGGGCCCCTGGGCAGTTGTTCCCTGTGCCCCCGTCACCGGCCCTGTCTTTGAGAGACATGGCTGAGAGACATGTGGCTAGTTTAAAAATAATTTTTCCACTACAGAACAGTGTCGTATGACAGCTATCATATTCATATACAGTGTTTCCATAAGAATATACCCATAAAACTTTCACTGCAATAAACAATCATCACTTCATTGTAGATCTGTCACACATGAACCTTAAAAAAAACTAAATTACACTACGAACCCCTATATTCTTCATTTCTATTACAGCATTACATTTTTATGTTCTTATTTTATTTTTCAACTGTAGGTGAAGAAGTTTCACAAAAACTATCTTTAAAACTTTATTTGTAAAGGGAAAGTATAAAGTAGACTGTTTTTTATGTAGCCCTCTACATAATCTAAAATTACATGCTCCTCCCCCATTCCCCCCAAATAATAATAAAAATAAAAGTGTAGCATTACAGAATTTTTTCATTAAGTAATTTCCATGGAATCCCATAACGTAATTGAATTTCATTTTGGGAGACTGTAAACAATCATAAGTACTTACTTTGTCGTATTCTTAGAAAAAAAATAGGTGTGTTTTGTAAATATGAATAATTTATGACAATTTCTTTACGTTGTACAGAGTGTAAAGTTATTAATATATACTTTAAAGAAATGCCCTCTCTCAGATGATAGCGATTCAAAATTCTATTGTGAGTTTATGCATACGATAACGTTTGCTCTATTCCTGTCATTTTCAACCCATTCTAAAAATATTAACGGAAAATTAAAGCAGGAGCACACGGAGAGACAAAATCTTAAATACTTTGTTGGAAAGTGTTAATAAAGATTATTTTTAGATTACATTTCTAAGTAGTGTTTTTTTTTTTTTTTTTATTTTTTTATTCAAAGAGCCTAATTTTTGAATTTTTTTTTTTTTTTCTTTTCTAAATAAAAGTAATATGATGCAGTATTCCAGGGAAAAGAAACAAATATTTGCGACTCCTTATATTTTCTGGCCTAGTGTGACCGCACTTTTCGCATCTGTCTAACTAAGCATGGCCCTGCATGTTTGCCTAAACATTCGAGTTTTTCATGGTTTTCTCCGAAGTTCGCCTGAAGATATTTCAATAGATATGCAAGGAGGATGTCGCACGCAGATGTAGATTTTCGCAAAGAATTGGCATTAATCTACATATTGACACATGCATTTTTTTTAGAACGAAAAACGAAACCTAGCATTAATATTGAAACTAAATTACAAGTCATCGAAAATAACAAATTAGCTTCTAAGAAACTTAAACTTCAACCAAAATCGTGTAAAGTTAGTAGTGCCAGATAATATATTGGTGTATTGATACTAACGAATTTAATCGAAGAATGAATTTCAAATAAAACAAATTTTTTAACCTTTCATATTTCATTTACATTATCATCCAGACCCACTAATGGCTGAGTTGATCTACTAACAAATCTGGTAAATGTAAGGTGTCATGTTCAAACACAAGTAGCATTCATTGTTACAGCCATTCGAATTTTTTCGTGATTTTCTCCAAAACTTGCATGAATAGGAACTAAGAACCATTAGAAAGACTATCCACGGAAAGTATTTTCTCATCGTTTAATTTGAAAATTCTATAACAATAATTTTGAAAATAAAATGATATAAATTTCAAACCGTTTAGAAATTAGAAAAAAGAAAGAAAGGAAAAAAAAATATATATATATACATATTTGTAAACTAAATGTTTTATAAAATGTCATCATGGAGGCAAATACGTTAAAGTTGATGAGTAAACTACGCGTGTGTACAGATGGAATAATTACAGATGTGTATGCACAGTGTTTGAAAATGTTTGTAATCTATGCGCCGCATATTTATTTTCACTGTTGTTTTCGTTTATTTTTCGAAAGAAGGTAATGGCACCTCAGCATTTTATATGCGTAAAAATAAATAAATAAATAAATAAATAAATAAATAAAAATGGTGTGCTGGTGAATTTCGAAACGTCAGCAAATAATGGAGTAATTTTTCTCGAAATATTTTCTACCCATACACCAATTGTTAATATTTCATTCGAGTTTTCCGTCTTATTAAGTGAAAAAATTTACTTTATAATTACTGATACTTATAAATTCAATTTATAAGAACTAAATCAATCATATATTCTGTGAGTTAAAATGGTGATTTATGACATTTATTATATGTATGTATGTATTAATAGGTGCTTTTATAATATATATATAAATTCATTCTTATTGGTCTATGTGGTTTCAGTGATATTGTATCTGTTGCTTAGCTTTTATGTATAATAACCGATTATTATTTATATATGTATATATTCAAATATAAAAATTCAAGTATTTTAAAGTTTTATTTTAAATTAAAATTCATTAAAATCGATAATAAAAATGGATTTGTTTTTAATTTCTGAATGTATAAGAAGTTTCTAATTTCTTGAAGGAAAAAAAAAAAAGTTCTTGGGATGTCGTGTATACATGCTAATTAACAAGCACACAAACGAGCCAAAAAACTGAAACCATATCAGTTTTATGATTTTTAAATTCCTCACACCACCTCAAAGCATGTAGAAATCTTAAAAAAACCCAGGATGAAAATTTTTATGACTGTCTAATATCTTCATAGCTACAATATGATGAGTAATGAAAAAGGGCACATATTGATAACTATTTTATTTCATTTTTTTTTTAAATGCAGATTGCTTTAAAAAATGCACTACGACAAAAATTTAAAAACATATTTGATTTATTTACACAATGAAATAATTTATTATTATAAAAGACAACTTTTTCTCAATATTGCCTATTAAAAGTATGAAAGTAATAAACTATCAGTGTTTTAGGTAATTTTTAGTTTTTTTTTTTTTTTTTTTTTTTTTTTTTTCCCATATTATATCCTAGATTAATTGATATGATACAAGACAAAATATGTTAATTGATCGAAAAAAAAAAAAAATAGATTAGGCAAAATGTTTAATATTACTTTTCTAGCTATTACGTATTAAGAATCTTAAAGTAATAAAATATTTTTTTTCGTTTCAAACTATAAAATAATATATTTTTTTTTTCACTCAAAGTAATAATAGTAATAATAATAATAATAGTATATATATATATATATATATATATATATATATATATATACTAGCAGACCCGGCCACGCGTTGCTGTGACTAAGTTATACGTTGAATTATACGGCTGTAAACTATTTAGTACAGTCAAATTATTATTTACGAACAAAGACGAAAACGTTGTAGCCGATGTAAAAACCCACAGGGTTGAGATTTGAAACTTAGGTCAAAATTTGGAAGCGATTGATAAAAATTTTCGTAGTGTTGATATTAAGCACAAATTAATTTTATTGTAGGGTCCTATAAATTTTAATGGAGAAGTGATATATATTATTTCTAATGCTACTTTGGATAAAATTGCTAAAATGACTAATATATAAATTAAATTCTATTAAAATTCTATTAAAATAAAAGTATAAAAGAAACAGACGATTTTAAAATCAATTTTTATGGAGGAGTGAAACATAATATATGCTATAATGGATAATTTTACTATAAAATGACCTCATCATTTTAAATATTTTAAAGAGGGCAACAGCTGTAGTTATAAAAAGGAAAACAATAAGGCTAAACCAGAAAAATAAGTAAATTTCATAAATATTTTAAAACTTTAAAATTGGAAATCTTATGAAATATTGGACATTTAAAGTAAATGCATGTATCATTTTAAATAGAAAAAGATTTTGGAAAAGTTTAGTGTATTTGAACGAAGTGATGAGAAGTTTTTGAGTATGTTAAAAATTTAATAGTAAATTCAAGTTAATAAAGATGGGAAACATTGAGGATTAAGATAAGAATAATTATAAAAAAAAAAAAAAAAAAAAAAAAAAAAAAAAAACTTTTTATATACCATGCTTTTAAATTTTAATATACTAATAATATACTAATTAAAAGGAAAATGAAATATTCTATCATAGTTTGAAGTCAAATTTGTTTTCAAATGTCTAAATAAAATATCTGATGTAAGATACTAATATTTTGCAGCGGAATAGATTTCATTTCTGTCATCCTTGGCGAAAAAAAAAAGACTATCGCCAAATTATCTGGCGAAAATATTTAATTCCTTTCAAAAATCATGGTTATTTTAACAACTTATATTAAAAGAGTAATGAATAATATGAAACAATATTTCGTACAATACATATTACATGTCATACATACGTACAATGAATAATACATATTACATTTCGTACAATGTATACATCTGGCATGTATATTTTCGTGTTACGCTTTTGATCGCCAAATAATAATAATAATAATAAAAAAAAAGCCAAGGGCGACAGAGTTTTGAAATTTAAAATTGAAATTTTGTCAATTTGACAGCAAAATAATTCAATCTAACACCCGCGAAAACTAATACATATCTATACCCAAATATAAGGATTAAAATCGGGAAATAAATTTCCTCGATTTTTAATAATTTCTTACAAAAAATCCAGTGGGCAATTAACATAGGAAATCTTTTTCTTGGCTGCACAGACGGTCAGTGAGTCACACTTCGCTTGCGTATAGAACTCATAGATATAGTATAGCATATATAGAATAGAGTGATCATTGGGGAGGAAAAAGTTATTCCTTTTCATTTGGGAAAAGACGACGTTTTTACCAAAATATGGCCGTCTTTCCCCGAGTGAATACACACGGGAATACATACTAATATTTTAGCAAATAAAATTTATGAATAATTTATTTGCTAAAGGGGAATGGAAGACTCCAGATACAGTTTCAAATTCATATTTCTTTCTTTTCTTTTTTTTTTTTTTTTTTTTTTTTCTCAATACCACTTAATGGCTGTTTTCAAAGCTTTTTTTTTTTGGAATCAAAAATCTTTGTACGATAACATGGGGATGAGAGATCTATATATATTACTATATCTATGATAGAACTACATTAGCACTTTATCAATGTATATAAAATCTTTAAATTGATTATGACGTCAATTTTCGTGAGATGCATAATTTAACTTTTTATAATTTTTTAACGTTCACGTTTGATTAAATGTATTTATCTTTATGTCGAAAGAAAATGAACTCGTATTTTTTTTTTTTTTTTGGCAACAATTAAATTAATGGAACTCACAGATATTTTGGAGCAACTTTAATAAAGGTCTATAATTAACAAATAATTGCAATAAAACAATATTGTGACAATAAATTGAGATAAAAACTATCCTATCTCTCAAGTTGGACCAAACTGCACACAGTGTGCAAGATTTCATTAAAATCGGTTCCTTAGTTTAGGAGTTTACCCCGGACAAACATCGTGACACGTAATTTATATATATATACAGATATACATATATATATATATATATATATATATATATATATACATAAATGATAGATATCATAATAAAGTCTGACTTTAAAATTATAGCATTTAATAGATACATGCTAAAACCAACACAACAAAAATAAAACTGATTGTAACACAGTGCAAAAACTAGCACAGAAATGTTGCAATTCATATAGATCCAGCAAGAGCCAAAACCAATTTAAATTAATTACACACACATGAGTAAAAGGACGTATTGACGTACAGAATTGACGAAGGAACTCATTAAAAGTCTTAAAAGTGATTCAAGAATTAAGAATCCAGTTCAAAAAGAAGAATTAAATAAATAAAATATAAATAAAGGATCACAGGAATATTAATTGGAATAAAAAATGCTTTAAATTAGAAGCATTATCACATCAAGAAGCATGTACTTCTTTAAAGCAGAAA
Organism: Salticus scenicus; assembly: GCA_963930645.1. Lineage (NCBI taxonomy): Eukaryota > Metazoa > Arthropoda > Arachnida > Araneae > Salticidae > Salticus > Salticus scenicus. The sequence continues at coordinate 254,283,284 of OZ005659.1, read as the reverse complement.
GAGAGCTGCAAGATTACGTAAAACAATATAGCTAACAATAGCAAAGATATATTGTTCAATATATATATATATATATATATATATATATATATATATATATATATATATATATATATATATATACTAGCAGACCCGGCCACGCGTTGCTGCGGCTAAGTAATAAGTTGATAATTTGATAAGGTATATAGTATTTCCCCACAACTGGATTTGGCGATTTTTTTTTTTTTTTTTTTGCGTCTTTTTGAACGATAACGAAGTCGTTCTGGATTCTTTGCAATAAAATATGGTAACCTGTATGCTTTTATTTTAGATTTATGATTTAGCTTATGATTTTTAGATTTATGATTTAGCCATAATCGCCAAATCCAGTTGTGGGGAAATACTATAGTTGTTACCCACAACTATAACTTATAACTTCAGTAATTATATTCGGATAATTTTAACTTCAGTATATCCCCACAGCTGAATTTGGCGATTTTTCTTTGGCGCCGTTTTGAACGATAACGATGTCACTCTGGACTGTTTGTGATATAATATGGCAGCCTATATGTTGTTTATTTTGGATTTATTATTTTATGTTTTTGATTTATGATTTAGATTATCATATATGATTTATAGATTTATGATTTAGCCATAATCGCCAACAAAAAATCGCCAAATATCGTTGTGGGGATATGCTGATTAATATATTACTGAAAAGATTAATATATTTTAACGAAGTGGTGAGAAGATTCTGAGTATGTTAAAATTTTAATAGTAAATTCAAGTTAATCAAGAAGGAAAGCATTGAGGATTAAGATAAGAAAATTGCAATATTTTAAGATCGCATTTTCAGCAATAAGTGAGTCAAAATTTAATGCAAAATACATATATAAATCACAAATTTAATCAGGAACGTTAAATTGGTAAGTTATTAAAGAAAAAGTAAAAAAAAATAAGAGAAATAATTAATTAAAGTTTCGAACATCGATCATATAGATTAGAGTTACAAAACAAATAAACAGACTTAAACTCTTCCAGACTTTTAAATAAGTTTTAAATTAAGTTTTAAAATTTAATGTTAAATAAAACAGACTTTTAAATAAGTTTTAAAATATTAAAATGGTTACTTTTTATTTAGAACGTTATGTATAGATCACAAATTTCTTAAAGAAAACGAAGTGATACAGATTAGAATAATGCAACAAAAATTGAAAAAGCAAGGTTATGTCGTAAATAAATTTTTAACACACGTGTCACGTGAAATAAATTGTAGCATATACATAATGTATTTGATATAAGATATTAACATGTTGCAGCGAAATAAATTTCATATCTATCATCCTTGGCGGAAAAAAAAATAATATCGCCAAATTATCTGGCAAACAAATTTAATTCCTTTCAAAAATCATGGTTATTTTAACAACTTATATTAAGAGAGTAATGAATAATATGAAACAATATTTCGCACAATACATATTACGAAAATATACATCTAGCTTGTATATTTTCGTGTTACGTTTTTGATCGCTAAATGCGAAAAACTCCAAGGACGATAGAGCTTTGAAATTTAAAATTAAAATTTTGTCAATTTGACAGCAAAATAACTCAATCTAACGTATGCACATGATAATAAATCTTTTTCTTGATTTCACAGACGGTCAGTGACGTCACACTTCGCTTGTGTATAACTACATACTTTATCAATGCGAATAAAATCTTTAAATTGATTATGACGTGAATTTTCGTGAGATGTATAATTTAACTTTTTGTAATTTTTTAACGTTCACGTTTGATTAAATGTATTTACTTTTATGTCGAAAGAAAATAATCTCGTATTTTTTTCTTTTTGGCAACAATTAAACTTATGGAACTCACAAATATTTTGGAGCAACTGTAACAAAGGTCTATAATTAACAAATAATTGAAATAAAACAATATTGTGACAATAAATTGAGATAAAAACTATCCTATCTCTCAAGTTGGACCAAACTGCGCACAGTGTGCAAAATTTCATTAAAATCGGTTCCTTAATTTAAGAGTTTATCGCGGACAAACATCGTGACACAAAATTTTTATATATATACAGATATATTGAAAACCTTTTCAAACATTGCATTATATATCTGTACTGATAAGTATAAAGGATTTAAGTCCAAAAATGTCGATTTTGAGTTAAGTACATAGTCAGACTCAGAAAAAAATTCTCTGTCGATTGGTATAAAGGATTTAAATCCATGTCATTTAGTCTTTCAGAAAATCCATTGGTAAAAAAAGATTCAAGTTAGAAATTTACCATTCATGTATGGTATAAAATATTTAATTCAATTTTTTCTCTTTATTAAATGAAGATTGACAATCACTGAATGGTATAAAGCGTATAAACCAACATAATCCCTTTTTCCTAATCGATTCTGCTGATTAGTTTTTAGTTAGTTTAACTTTATTTTTCGTCTCCTGAAAAATCAAGAATATGGACTTAAATCCTTTATACTTATCAGTACAGATATATATTAGAGGGTGGTAGGGGACAATTATAATACATTTGCAAAAATAATAAGAATGATATATATAGAACAGAATTGAAAAGAATAATAGAGTATTTCTTAATAAAAGACATATTTTCTCATTGTTATGTATTAAGAATTTGAAAGTAATGCAAAAATCAGTTTAATTAATTTAATTATTTAAAAAAAATATTGTGGGCATTGCACGCTTGGCAATTTTTTCTCGCTCATATGTATTAAAAATCTGAAAACAATAGTAATAATAGGTAGTTTTGCTACATCTAAATGGAAATAGAAGAAACAATTTTAAAAACTAAAAGTTATTAAAAAGCCGATTTTTTCATTTATGAAGAAGACTGCACTATTTTTCCGGGAGACTATTTTTCCGCATAACATTTTTTCGTTTTTTTTTTTTTTTTTTTTTTTTTTTTTCCCGTTAACACCCCCCTTCCCCACCCCCCGCCATCTCTCTCTCTCTCTCTAATAAAAGTTAGAGAGACATAAGTATAAAGAAGCAGCCGATAAAGATAACATATGAAAAAAAAAATTTTTTTTTCTTTCTGAAAGAAACAGCTAATTTATGTAATAATAATTTCGTCCAGTTTCATGAAAGTAACCCTTCTGTAAGAAATATACAGACAAGCGTACATATGCATATGTATGTCTTCTTTTAAAATTCTTAATCAGAGTCCTCCGTTTTATCTTTATCTAAAATTTTTCTCTTCTCTCTGAATCTCATCACTCACCAAACCAAGGGATAGACTTTCACCTCAATGACCCCTAGCCAAAGAACCAGGTATTGAAAGATCTTTGCCCTAGGATTGTTCTTATCATTTCACAACCTGTTTGACAAAACTGTTTTCAATAACTAAACAAGATGGAGCGCTTATTTAAAGGAAAGAGAAAAAATTACTAAAAAACATGCGATGTAGAATGTAGTTTACAATAATAGGAGGGGGAGGGGGAGACTCCTCAAGAAATTCTAAACGATGATTTTTCATTTGCGTATAATTTCTAAAGAAGTAAAAAAATAAACTGAAAATTTGAAGGGCATGTCAAAGTAAGCTTTGGAAAAAAAAAAAAAAAAAAAAAGTAATGAAAACTGGTGTTAAGGATTCATTACAGATAGATAACGACGCCTTTGCCTTCAAATGTTAAACTTAATCGCGATTTTTCTTTCCGTTTTTCTTTCACTTTTACAACAGATGTTTTGAAAATATATGACACTGCTAGTCATGAAAATTGCCTCTGACACCATTTCAGCGTATTCTTATGTAAAATGACCTCCTGAATCCGAATATGACCACCATTTTGCCCAATCGCCCACCGTTTTCTAGATACAACCCCTCCCTCATTTTTATCATTGTTTGGTAATTTTATACCCATCAGTTTGATTTGGAGAGGGACGATGATTATTTTAACCGTTAAATGTCTTTTCACCTAAAGAGCTACAGAGGTAGACAGTTCTAAAACACGAACATTTGTAGTAAGGAGGAAATTTGAGGGTATTTGTGCCCAGAAAACAAAAGAAAATCAATAAAACAATCGGTTTCTGTTTTTTTTTTTTTTTTCGCAATATTTCTCTTATTTTTTTACATATTACAGCTTCCAGTTTGCCATTTTCTTACCAAAACACCCAAAATAATAAAAATTATACAATGAAAATTGTTTTCAAAATGTTGGTGAGTGGAGTGAAGTCTCAAAGCCCTCGCAAGAAAGTTTGACTGATTCACTGTACGATGTTTGCTTTCAATAACTCCCACGTTAAATGTTTTGGGCAGTAAAACATGAACAGTAAAATCTCCTGCTTTGACACACGTCAAAGGTTATTTCTCTTATCATTGCAGTCGTCAGTCATTATTTACCTTTAGTACACGTTTTGCGATAAGAGAGTGAACTTTATGGTGTTCTTGACGGTGGTGATCTTTAACACGAGTCAAAAGAGGATATTTTACTGTTCATGTTTTACTGCCCAAAACATTTAAGGGGGGAGTTACTGAAAGCAAACATCGCGTCGAACAGTGAATCAGTCAAACTTTCTTGCGAGGGCTTTGAGATTTTACTCCACTCACCAACATTTTGAAAAAAAACAAAGTTGCACTCCGGGAGTGCCGACAGAAGTGAAAACGTGAACAATTACGTGTGTATTTCTTGAATCGTCAGGAAATATTTTATTTTGCAGGAAATACTTTTAAATGAAGTGTTTTTTTATTCATTAATATAAACTACTACTACAAAAGTTATATTACAATTTTATTTAATGCGCTAACTGGAATAGAGACAGTGTTCGAAGATGAGAGATGTCGTGTAGAGCCGCATCAGATTCTAAAAACGTGAGAAAAATGGCGGCTTTGGCCTTTCTGACTGTTTTGTGAAGTCTAACTGGTACGTTTCCGGTTGCAATCTTTAAGAGACAGTGTTCGGAGATGAGAGAAGTCGTGTAGAGCCGCAACAGATTGTAAAAACATAAGAAAAATGGCAGCTTTGGGCTTTCTCACGGTTTTGTGAGGTCTAACTGCAATAGAGACAGTGCCCGGAGATGAGAGAAGTCGTGTAGAGCCGCACCATATTTTAAAAAAATATACAGTATATAATTATTAACACTTCACTTTAGCAAGTTAATCGTATGATACATTATTTGTATCATATAAGGATGGAAAGCGTTTGCTGACGATGACGCGAGTTCAATGATTTTTGTTCACCCAAAAGTTTTCACTTCAAATGGAAAGCGTTAGCTGTCGATGACGTGAGTTCAATGATTTTTGTTCACCTAAAAGTGCTCAACGCACCTAAAGAAGTTTTCACTTCAAAAATTTTCACTGAATAATTTTTATAACTTGGGGTGTTTTGATAAGAAAATGACAAACTGGAAGCTGGAATATGTAAAAAATAAGAGAAACCTTGGGAATAAAAAAAAAAGAAAGAAAGGAAAAAGAAACAGAAACTGGTTGTTTTTATTGATTTTCTTTTGTTTTCTGGGCACAAATCCCCTCAAATTTCCTCCTTACTACAAATGTTCGCGTTTTAGAACTTTCTACCTCTGTAGCTCTTCAGGTCTGAAGACATTTAACGGTTAAAATAATCATGGTTCCTCTCCAAATCAAACTGATGGGTATAAAATTACCAAACAATGATAACAATGAAGGAGGGGGTGTATCTAGAAAACAGTGGGTGATTGGGCAAAATGGTGGTCATATTCGGATTCATTTTACATAAGAATCTGTAAAAATGGTATCAGATCTCGATTTTTTTTTTTTTTTTTTTTTTTTTTTTCAGAGCAGTGTAATTACTAATTTATAAACTATGAGAATCATCAGAATAATAAAAACATTGATAAATAATTTTATAATGAACATTTTATCGAATTTTTATGTTAGTATGATTTTTTTAAAAAAAGTTATTCACATGCAAAAAAATGAATGAAAGAAAAAAAACAAACAGAAAAATGAATACAGGAAGAAAAATCTGGTTATAATCTAACACATGGATGTATAAGCATCTTCACTGTCTTTAATGCATTCTTATGGCCATTTTTCATAACATTACCCTTTCTAAAATTGTTATTTATTTTTTTTTTTTTTCAAAATTTATTTTTGAAAAAAAAAAAAAAATATATATATATATATATATTTATTTTAAAAAATTTACTAAAAAACGATTTATAAAATTTGATTAATTATATGATAACAAATATGCTATCCAAATTTTATGTTTCTATGCTTATTTCTTTGAAAATTACGTGTAAACGAAGAAAATGGGAAAGCAGGTTGTTCCTTTAATTTTGTACATGCAATCTATTTATTAACTTATACAAAAAGACAATTTTGTTTTTACTTAACATGATATACTTCTTTTTAATATTTCATAAGGTATAAATTTAAGAAGTGGACGAAAGTGATTAGAAAAACTTCATTGGAGATTCAATGAAATAAATGTATAAATGGCGGAAAAATATATAATTATGCAGTAAAGTGACACTATAGTAGGGTGACTATACAGCAGTGACTATGCAATAGAGTGATATAAATCTGGTTGCTTCTAAAACATCAGATTACGCAAGACATTTCAAACTCTTTCTCATATAATTACTGGTTTTGAGAATTTGGTCGTATTGCCGTGGAAAAAATCTATTAAAGTGACAAAGAATAGTGAAAATGTTTAACATCAATGTTATAAAAAGATAAGTGCTCCCATCAGTGACCGAAAAGTTTTGCTTTGCAGGCTTATTGGCTCAGCCATTCGAGTTTCCCGTGATTTCTTCCGAAACTTCCATGAATAGAAACTAGAAATCATTCGAAAATCCGCTCGTGAAATGCCTTTTTTTTTTTTTTTTTTTTTTTCATCGTTTAATTTGAATTTTCTATAATAAAAATTTTGAATATAAAATGATAAAAATTTCGAACTGTTTAGAAATTAGGTGGAAAAACAAATAAATAAATAAATAAAGAGGGGGTGGAGACAAATATATAAAGGTTTGAATTTTTATTGAAATAAATATGGTAAACGTTGCTAAAGAATTAAACTTTATATTTTAAAGCAAATATTTTATTTTTATTTTTATTTTCTTCTTTATTTACGGTTTTCCTATACTTGAATGAAAAATTAAGATTATATTGTATTATATCTATGCATACAAAACATTTTTCTTAAAAGAAAATAAATGTAATACTCGAGCCCTGTATTAGATTCGGATCTTTTCTCTTTACGTATCTATAAACTCTAAGTCTATAATGGACTATTTCTTATAATGCAAAATTAGAAGTGATTTAAAGCAAATTGTAACCTATAGGTCGATTTTGTAGTCTCGCAACAAATGTAAATTCATTTTTATTAGAAATTTATTCACATATTTTAATTTTATATTTGATAGATTTAGTATAAAACATAAAATCACTTCACAGAAGTAATGTACATAAATTTGCATAAGAGTGATATATATTTTTTTAAAATAATTTTTAATTAAATAAAAAAAAAAAAAATCCCTGTAATTTTTTTAGTACTTCGTGTCCCTGGTGTGTGAAATTCAATAAATTTCGGTCTGCCATCTCACTCGTTTATTTTTGAAAACAGACAAAATTGTAGTGAATTTCCCGCATGAAAAAATACAAAAAAAAAAAAAAAAAATTAAAAGTTTAAGTCAAAATTTTCAAAAAGTCATTCGATCAAAATAATACATACGTATGTGTAGAATGTATTATTATTATTATTATTATTATTCTTATTTTAATCCTAACTCTGTTTTTCTGTCCAGGAATATGTCAGAACTTCATGTTACAAATATGGAAAAAATAAATTTTTATTTATTTATTTATTTTATTTTATTTTTTAATTATTTGCTTTAAGGCTCCGCTTGGCAGGCCTGGAAAGTAAAATCGTACTCCAGAAAAACTCGTGTTGCCAACAAAGGGCGTGTCTTATTCAGGGTGATTGATATTCCACAAAATCCAATAGTGTCACACTTCAGGTTGTAGATGATACATATGTGCCTCTGATATCCAAATTTAACCCGGGGGCAAACCACAAGATGAAAGGGTGACTACGGAGAGGGAATGTGTGGGGGGATCTGACCGGACAAGAATTATTTCAGGTAGATAAGAAAGCTTTACTATAGTCAAAGATTCATTAGTACCTTTTTCTGTCAGAAAACGTTTCAATTCATTTTCATTGCCCGATATATGCAGAGTCGATATAGGGATTCGTATAATTTGCAATCTTTTTACACACAGCAATAATTGTGGGCATTGCGTATTGTAAGTGGAACAACGTCTTTACTGTTACGATTTTATTTATTTATTTCTTAGAATATAAAATGAGAATATGTTTACAAAAAAAAAAAAAAAATCTATAAGCGTGCGAGCATGTGTGTGTGTATATATGCATACATACTCACGCGCATGAGTACATATATCTGTATATGTATAATAAAAAGAAATTGTTACATTTATTACAATACTTTCAGTCTCATAAGTGAAGATTTTAATTTTTGATTTTTCTGTCAAACACTGCCAAATAAGTCTTCAGATGATACAAGGTTTTAATTTAGAATATAGTCACACTGTATGAAAGATATTTTACATAATAACTAGCTGTAATAATACAATTCAAAATGACATCATTTAAATGTTATCTTCATTTAACATATATTTTTAATATTTTTATTTATTTTACACAATATAAATATGTATAAGAATAGGTTACCATTCAGTATCTTTTTCACCAAACTTGTTTATGTGTTGGAGTTATCTACCCTCGCACCACCGGCTTCCTCACACCTGAAATTTGCTGATTGCGTCATTAGATATATATGCTAAGTATTTACCTCTTCCTGTTATAATATAACTAATTCTGAAGTTTGAAATTCACTTCGTTCCCTCATCTCCTGAACTAGAGGTGTTAGAAATGATTTTCAGTAACGAAATTCTTTCAAGAGAAACAAAGGAAAAATAAAAATTAAAATTAAACAAGAAGAAGATTTCCCCCCCCCCCCCCTGTATTTTTTAAAATAACAAACCTGTCTCTAAACGAATGATTCTACGTAATTTACTTTTAATTTATTTTTCCCCTAACTATATATATATATATATATATTTATTTATTTATTTATTTAGCATAATTAGAGGGCTCGGCCCCCTTATCGTTCCTCTCACCAACTCCAGAAGGAAGCGTCGCCTCCCCCGACCCGCTTTTCTTACTAATCCCTGCGGGGCTCTGGCCGCTTGTTCGCTGCGTTGCCTTTCACTAAATAGGAATAATAGAATATTATAGAAAGCCCATATTTAGAGTCAAATTAAAATACATAATTTTTAATACCACTTTTTTTTTTTTTAATATTACGCTTAAAATCAACAATTTTTTATTTTATTTATTTATTTTATTTATTTATTTTTTTAATTAGAAAGAAATTCGCAATATCTTGACCATGTTGCGTTACAGCTAATTTATATGACCTCTCTTGGTGGCTTTTAAATTTCTGTTACTATTTGGGAGATGAATTTTTTGGTATATAATTGCTTGTTAAAAAAAAAAAAAAAAAAAAAAAAAAAAAAGAGTAAATTTATTATTGAATTTTTTTAGTTAATTTGGAGGAAAAAAGAAAGAATCATGTGATTTTATAGAAACTGCACTAGTAGGTCTAATTTTTTTACGTATGAGAAAGTAATTTTTTTAATTAATTAATTAATTAATTAATTAATTTTTTAATCTAATGTCAGAAAGAATTCCTGAAATTCAGCTTCTCATTTGAGAACATCTCGAAATATGCATATATCTATCTATCTATATATATATATATATGCAATTAAACTCCAATTCATGACAGTTTTTAAAGATTTAAGAATTATTACAAAAATAATACATTAAAATAGTTAATTTAATTATCAATGAAATCTCCCATTTGTAGAACCTTTTTTGAAATTGGGATTAGTCTCGATTATAATTTTTCTTATTTGAATAGTTCCCTTTGCCAACTTGTTATGTGTTACTCTCTGAGTTTTGTGTCCGAATAACATATGGATAAATATTATTTCTCTATCTTTGGTGTGTCCCTGTACACGAAAAATAAGCGATATGTAGACCAAAAAAATTATACAGTTATTTCTGCATAGCCCCTAAACATGTAAAAAATAAATAAATAAATAAATAAATAAAAATAAAACTAAATAAGCTTTCTAATGATACCAATTTTATACCTATAAGTTAATTAGGGAACAAAATATGCATAAACCTTACGTTATGATATTATGAAAATACTGATGGAAAGTTACGTTTTTATTTAAAACTCAGCAGCCTATGTCCGTCCCATGTTTTTACAGTAATTAAAGATAATATATGTAAATAATTAAAAATAATTATGCATAATTAAAAAATAAATGTAACGTATTAATTACTGGATAAAACAGAGATGACAGGCGTGGCACACAATGAGGACTAAGATTTCTTTCAGGAAACATATTTATTGCTTCAGTATTTCTAAGTCGGGACAGGGTAAGGCGAATGGAATCTTAGTCCGACACTCTGCCGATCTACGGGCGGTTCACGCGGCGCCCCGGGCCGCCGAATCTGTTGGGAGGCCTGTAGGACTTAAGTAATATCAGAGGAAGACTGCAGCGTAGAATTGTTTAACAAATCAAAATCGTGGCAAGTGTCTCCGTTTGTTTAATGTTTAGGCTTTTATACCTAATTTTCTGAGCTCCTGATTGGTTCTTTAGATCGTCTGGACTCTTAAAAGGAATTTCTGGGATTAATTAATATGCAGCTCAATGCAGTGACAGTTACAAATTGCACTAACGTCAGCGAATTTCTACTTAGAATTTCGTTCCTTTTCTGATTTCTGAGTTATGAAGTCTTCTGCTAGGAAACAATCTTTAAAGGGGCAATTACGAATTATTCACGATTATAATTTCCATTAGCGATTTTCACTCTTAAATTGGGTTTTTTAATAATTTAAAACTATTTATTTTTATCCCTTTCATATATATATACAGGGTGCATAGAAAAGTCCCTTTAACCTGAAAATACTTGCGAACGGAGAGTGCTACAGCCACGCAAGTGAGGTAACGGTATAGTAAAGCGACTATAACCAACCTAATGCAAACGACAGAAGCGCCCCTAGTGGCGAAATTTGGAAGTTAGCCATTGCAAATCGAAAACGAAAAGAGATAGAGTATAATTTCCAATTAGAAAGTTTTAGAGCATCAATTAATTAGTACGAAACGATACTTGGTTTACACGGATAAGATAAATTGGCGCCTGTATACCCAAAAAATATCCAAAATCGATGCACTCCATTTTGTGTAAATATTTGAAAGGAATAGCCAGAGGAAAGAAGAAATATGCACAATTTAATGAATAAATACTATGTACTTACATCAATACATTTTCATAACATCACACACAAAAACAAAATAGGTAAACTAAACTCTAAGTCTCATAGTGATAAAAAGTTAATGTTGAGAATGTTCGAAAAGTTCGCCATTGCTCACAATACACGTTCGTATTCGTATGAGTAATTCTGCATCCACATTTCTCAGCATGGAAGGTGCTACACTATTGAAAGCATCTGTAATACGATGACGTAGATCTAGCACACTTGTATGTGGAGTTGCATAAACCTGATCTTTTATGTAACCCCACAGGAAGAAATCCATCGGAGTCAGGTCCAGCGATCGTGGAGGCCATTCAATACTACTACCATGCCCAATAATTTGATGTCCAAAGCAATGTTTTAGAAAGCTTCGCACTCCAGCTTGCTGGTGTGCAGGAGCACCGTCATGTTGGAACCACGTGTCCCGTAATGCGGACAGGGGAATATCATCCAAAAAGTCGGGCATGATATCCTGTAATAGTTGGAGGTACCTCTGTCCGTTTAATGTGCCTTCGTAGAACACAGGTCCCAGTAAGCGATCCTTCCAGATATTGCCCCACACATTACTGGACCAGCGCACTTGGTGTTTTGTGGACAGTCCCCACAAGAGATTTTCCAGTGCCCAGTAGTGGGCATTATGTCAGTTTAGTACTCCGGTATGCTGCAACAGTGCCTCGTCCGACCAAACAATGTTGGACAAAAAATCTGATTTATCTTTAACATTATTTAATGCCCAGTTGCACCAATCAAATCGACGCTCATTATTCCGTTGCAACAGTTCTTGCTGCAGAGTGACATGATAGGGATGTGCATGTTGACTATGCAGTATTTGTCATACTCTGGCCCGTGTTAAGCCACAAGCCATGCTGATTTCTCTTGTACTGCTGTGTGGATAGGCTAGTGCATATGCCAAAATACTCTCTGGCGGTATACGCATACCTGCACTCACTGGTCTGCCAGAACGCGGACGACTTTTAGTGCTTCCTGTCTCCATGTGGCCCACCTGGAAAACGAACGGCATACTCCCGTGCAGCATGCGTTGCGTTTCGTTGACATTCGCCATAAATAAGCACCATCTCGCAATATTGAAAGTCAGTGAAGCGTGACATTCTCACACAGCTCCAAAATTCTAAATCCAAACGTTTATTTTTAAGAAATTTATCTTTTGTAGGATCTCATTCATTTAGAATCATTCAAAATTCCATTTGTTTTGTCACTTTCAAAAAAGAACACATATTTTCTACCCGTCGTTAGGCAACGATTGAAATTGCCACAACACAGAAAATAAAATTTTTAAAATGAAAGCGCTCGCACATTAGGAATAAAATTATCGTCTGCCATCAATAATTTTATGCTATGAGATTATGTTGTTTGTATCAAGCCAGCACCAACACCTTTTAAACTAAAATTTTAAATGCATTGGAAATTAAAGTTTTCAGACATTATAGTACAGTACAAAGTCACAAACTGCATTTTCACACTGCTACATTTCCGAAATGTGAATATGTAGAGTAGAACAGTCGCGCATAGATTACGGACATTGTTGGGTATACAGGCGCCTATTTATCTTATCCGTGTGAGCCAAATATCGTTTCGTACTAATTAATTGATGCTCTAAAACTTTCTAATTGGAAATTTTGCTCTATCTCTTTTCGTTTTCGATTTGCAATGGCTAACTTCCACATTTTGCCACTAGGGGCGCTGCTGTCGTTTGCATTAGGTCGGGCATAGTCACTTGACTATACCGTTACCTCACTTGCGTGGCTGTAGCTCTCTCCGTTCGCAAGTATTTTCAGGTTAAAGGGACTTTCCTATGCACCCTGTATATATCTATATTATTATTATTATTTTGAGATATTGAAAAGGCAAAGGACAAAATGTTTGAGTTTGATATTAAAAAATTAAAAAATATATACATGTGATCTATCATTTGAAAGCCTGTATTATAAGCTTTCTAATGATACCTGTTTGTTATCACTAAATTTAGTAGGAAAGGAAATATATGGGCACATTTGTAGTAGAATAATTTCGGAAATTTGCACTTTTTACCCATTTTTGTAGCCCTGTATATCAAAAACTAAAATAGATAAGGACTAATTATTTGGTATACATTCATTTCTCAACAGGACAAATAAATGAGCCCAATTTCATAAAAATCTGAGAGGCAGGTTAAAAATGCAGTTTTTTTCGTAATGATTACAGTGAGAATACTTTGGATTAATTCATATTATTTTAACTATTCATAGATACATATTTCTTTTGAACCTTTTTGATCGATTGACATTCGATCATATTTGTTTTACAATACCTGCTTTCTATTATACATTTCATAGCTAAACAAAAAAATAAAATAAAAATAGAAATTAAAAAAAATATCAAATGAAGAAACGGAATATTTAATTAAAATAAATAAATAAATAAAAATCCATATAATGGAAGCATAAAATACTCGACACCCATCAGGGGCATTGATTGAATATTGTAAGCATATAACCAAAAATATTTACAGACAGAAATGACCGATTTATTTAAAGAGTGAAAAGAAATGCAAGATATATTTAAACCAAAAGTTAATATGAAGGTAAATAAAACCTAAAATATATATATATATATATACAATTACTCATAGAACACTACACACACACACACACATATATATATATATATATATATATATATATTATAATCCTTCATCTTTATAATGATCGAACACAAGGTGTGAAGACTTGAATTAGCAAAGTATCAATCGTTTTCTTATATTAAACGAGTAAATCGCTTGACATGTTATATTTATTTGTCTTGAGGAACATCTGTATGATTTTCATGAAACATGAAACTTTGGGGTTAGGGGTTTTTCGGGTCCAAAAAACAATTGGACTTAGCCTTATCTTCAGAAAACTTCACGTTCTCTGTTAACCCTTAATCAGCTAGCTGTAATATATAGCAGAATTTGGATTTACTCACAAATAAATACAATGATTTTTGATGAAAGTTTGGGGTTAAGCTTTTTTAGGGAGCTAAATTTATTCCACATATTTAGTTCTTCTGGAAAATTTGCGTTCGCTGACAACCCTTTATCGGCCAGTTGTACCATATGGCAGAAATCGGTTTATTCGAAAATGGATGCCACGATTTTAATGAAAGTTTGGGGATAAGTCTTTTTCATGAAGTTAAATCGAGTGGGCATATCCTCATTTTCAGGAAAATTCGCGTTTACATTAATTCCTTTATTAGCCAGTTGCACCGTACTGCAATAATTGGGTTTAATCGAATATGAATGCACTATTTTAATGATAGTTCAGGGTTAAGTCTTTTTTAGGAAGCTAAATCATTTGGACATATCCTTATCTTTAAGAAAATTAACGTTTGATATTAACACCTTATCGGCCAGTTGCACCACATCACAGAAATTTTGTTTACTCTGAAATGGATGAAACGATTTTAATGAAAGTTTGGAGGTTGTTTTTAAGATTGCTAAATCGGTGGGACATATCCGAATTTCCAGGAAAATTTCCGTTCACTGTTAACTTTTTATCGACCATTTGCACGGTATGATAGAAACTGGGTTTACTGGGAAAGGGATAAAACAATACAAATGAAAGTTTGGGGTTAAGGGAGATAAATTGGATGGACGTATGCTCATCTTCAGGAAAAATCCCTTTTGATATTAACCCTTTATCGATCATTTGCACCGTATAACATAAATTGGGTGTGCTATGAAATGTATAAAACTATTTTAATAAAAGTTTGGAGTTAAGTGTTTTTGAGATAGCTAAATCGATGGGAAATATCCTCATTTTCAGGAAAATTCCCGTTCGGTGCTAACCCTTTATAGGCCAATTGCGTCATATGGCAGAAATTCGGTTTACTTGAAAATGAATATAATAATTCTGATGAAAATTTGTGGTTAAGTATTTTTTGAAGAGTTAAAGTGATTGGAAATATCGTCATCTTGAGGAAAATTCGCGTCCGTTGTTAACCCTTTATCGGACAATTGTAACATACGGCTTTACAGTCGGCAGCAAAATCATTCGAGTGCTAGCAATAATTCCTATGTAAAAAAAAGTACACTTAATAGTGTTTTGTTAAATAAATCCTTGTCGAATCATTTTCTTAGTCAGTCTAAGAACATTGCTCGAACGATTTTGATAAGTATTTAAGGTATGGGTTTTTTAGATGACGATTCAATTTGAATTTTCTTCATTTTTAGGAAAATTAACGTACACAATTAGCACTCACTCTGCCTCTTGCAAAATTACGACAGAAACTTTCCAGAAAATGGGAGAGGAGAAACCCATCTAGAGAAACCCTATTTTTGAGAGGAGAAACCCATCTGATTTATCCCCATCTTCATAAAAATTAGAGTTTACTGTAAACCTTCGTTTCGTACATAGCAAAATATGGAAAAGACATGTTTTTCTAGAAACTATTTCAATAATTTTGATAAAAACTTAGATTTAGGGAATTTTTGAGCTTACAATTGAATTGATTTTTTTTTAACCCTCGAATTTTAATAAATATTTAGAGTTGGTGTGTTTTTGAGATGACATTTCAATTTGAGTTTGAATAACACTCATCTTCATTATAATTAGCGTTCACTGGAAAACCGCATACCACAAAAATTACGTCATAGCCTTTTTTTTTTTTTTTTTTTTTTTTTTTTTTTTTAAAGAAACTGCTGAAAGGATTAAAGAAAAACTGTTAGAGGTAATTTTTAAAACGAAAAACGGCTTCATTTATCATCATTTTTAGAAAAGTGAACCGTAAGTGTCCTAGAATAATGTGTAGCAGAAACCTTGTCTTTTAAGAAACTACTTAAATGATTTTGGTAATAAACTGTAGTTAGAGATTTAATATGATAATTGGATTTGAATTTTCCTTATATCGAGGAAAATTAACTTGCATTGGTAACCCGTTCTCCGCCTTGAGCAAACAAATAATAAACATATTTATGTTTACCTAAAAACAAATCACAGTATCTACACTGCGAATGATTTTTTACGATGAGACCGAGTGAACTCGGTCATCCGAGTACTAAGTTATTATATGTGGAAATGAAGCATAGAAATAAAAGAAAATATGTTGAACAATTCAATTAACGTAGAAAAATACCTTTGAGATTGTCCAAAAATTGCAATATCTCTAACAACGGCATTTACAGTAACAGGGTTAAAAAATAATGAGCTATTTCTGAGACAGTGATGCATTAAATCATGTAAAATCACTATCATTGTCCAAAATCTCAAAGATTTCTACTAGGAGTTAAAATAAATGTAAAAATGTGCAAATAAAAAAATTCTAGTTATTATGCATTAATATATAGATTTACACAAAGCAAGAACAGTTTAAGAATACTAAATACGATACAATTATCTATATATTCATTTATGCTAAAAAATATATACAAAGTATTTCACTTTCAGCACTCTAAAAATGCACGTTAATAATATTATATCGAATGTAAATTAACAGTATTAAAATGCAACCTATGGTCTGTAATGAAGCGACAAAAAATATACAAATAATTCCATGTTGCTTGTGAACATTTGAACCAACTTTTAAGCAGGGCCTATATAACACGGACAAAAATTTGATTATAAATATACAGTCAGATCTTAATATTATCAGATCTAACTGAGGATAAACCTGGAAAATACATTTTAAAGAACTCGTCAGCAGCCAGTGGATCATTCAAATTTACTCATAACTTTGATGAAATCTAATTTAGAAATTTATTCATCAAGCCTGAAAGTTCATTTCAGAAAATTATGGAGTGGAAGGTTGATTTTTTATACCAACTATGTGAAAAATACCAGAGCCGGGAATCGAACCCGGGACTTCCGCTTTTCTTGCGGATGCTCAAGCGGAAATCCAGAGTTCTATTCCCGGCTCTGGTATTTTTCACATAGTTGGTATAAAAAATCAGCCTTCCATTCCATAATTTTCTAAAATTGATGAAATCATTTTTTTTTTCCCCTGACCAATCGAAAAAGAGTAATCTGGTGTATCACTGACATTTCCTTCCGTTATCCACATTAGTGCAGAATATTACTATAGTTTAATGTGTAAGAAGTTATTTATTTCAAAATTTCTAGAGTAATTTAAAAACATTTAAAATTAGTTAAAAAAATTGTTTTAAAAACCCTTTTATTTTTAATGACATACATTTCAGTTGAAAGACTATAGCCTCGCCGATTCACAATCCGCTGTTTGAATATTGTGTACACATTAACAAAAAAATATTTAAGTTTTTATTAAATTTAAAAATATGTTTCAAATTATTCAACGAGTTGTCGCCCACTCACTTCTTTAAAACACATTAAACTATTTTAACTAATCCTGTTTAACAACGAGTATAAAAAAATTCTGTAAACATCACAAAATGGAATAAATCGCGACAAATGTTCCGAGGTTAAGATCGAAATGAAACTGTGACCCTGAGTCAGACAAATAAAGTCCGAAAGAATGTAGCAAAGCGGCAAAACACAAAAATGATCCAAGAGACAAGCTAAATTAAAATCAATAAAAGATCTGGTGCGATAAGAATTATATAAAAGAACAGGAAAAATATCAAAAATAAATTTAATCAAAAAATAAATGGTGACATAAAAAAAAAAAGAAAGAAAGAAAGAAAAGACCGATCATGAGAAAGTTATGTGAGTAATTTCCAAACATCAGATATGAAAGGCGTTGAAGAAATATTAATAAGATTTTTAAAAAATTTAAAATGTAAAAAAAAATTTCCAAGAAATCCAAATGGGAAGAGGGGATAGGAGAGGAAATAATGCCAATTTTAGAAATTAAAAATAAAAAAATAAATAGTAAAAATAAAAATACCCATGAGACCAATAAGGGAAAGTAATAGAAAATTTGGAGATATTTTCTTCACGAGCATTTAATTAATTAATTTTTATTTTTATTTAATTTTATTTTGTTGTGTGTGGGCTTATTTATATGATATTTCAAAAGGCTTCTAGTTCATCTATTTCAACAAACAATTTAGGTATTATTAAACACCATGTCAATTCTCAGTTGGAATGGAATTTTTAGGAAAAGCGAATTTAATATTGTTAACGAATTAAAAAAATATATTAATTCCAAATTATGAAAAAATTTTAGATACTCTGAAAAAAAAAAAAAAGGAACAATAACAATGTAAAATTACATGATTGAAACATTGGTAATTCAAGTTAAAAAGAGAACATTTAGAATTTTTGATTTTTAGAGCTCTATCGGTCATAGAGGGACTATAGCTAGAGAAAGAGCAAGATACTTTCAATTTTAATTTCTTCTTAAAATCAGAAGAATCAGAGAAAATGAAAGCAAATGAAACCGGTAAGAATAAATACAGAAAGCAGCCATTTTCTGTTGGGGTGGGTGATTATAGAGATTATGTGGAAGAGAGACACAGTAAAGTTTTCTGAAGACAGTGGTTAAAAACTAATCATTTTATATAGAAATCAAAACGTCAAGAAAAAATAGAGAATTATTCTTTTCAATTTCGAAAGTAAACTGATTTAGAAGGCGTTTAAAATATCGTGTAAATTTGCGCACCGAAGGAATGCTCGTAATGAAGAGATCTTCCCTTGCTTCTGACTGTTCGGAACATTTTTGATTAAAACGTAGTTTTAGAACGTTTCCTAATCATTTCATCTTTTCTAATTTCGAATTTTTTGAAACATCCACTTAGAAAAAATTATAAATCAGCGGTAATATCAAATTTGAAGTTTCTAGATACATTATTACTATA
This sequence comes from Salticus scenicus, assembly GCA_963930645.1. NCBI lineage: Eukaryota > Metazoa > Arthropoda > Arachnida > Araneae > Salticidae > Salticus > Salticus scenicus. Next base: position 254,264,185 of record OZ005659.1, on the reverse strand, counting down.
GGAAACATACAAAAGTGTGGTTTTCCAGCGAGTTTTTTCTCACCCCCTCCCATTGTGCGTGCACTGAAATTTTTAAACACCCGCAGTGCTTCGAACATTGTGATAAGCACTGACTGTGTCAAGTTTGGTTGAAATCGGTTCAGGGGTTTAGGAGATGAAAGACATACATCATATATACAATGACTTTCATTCATATTAATAAAAGTATTTTTATTCTTCATGGAAGCTAAAACCTGTTGAACCATCTGTTAGTCGGCTAGTTATGGCTATAGTTCATTAAGTACTGCCTTAAGGATCCCTCAGATACTAGCAACATACAGAGCGTCAAAACTCATAAATTATCCATTGTCCGAAAGCGACCCTTGATATTTTGCACACATTTACAATGAAGGACATTACTTTATATTGCTCTTTTACAAAAGAGACCCCCTTCTCATGCAATTATCGCACCAGGAGGTTTGTGATCTTCGAATGCAGCCAGCGTCGATCTCCTAAACCACATCAAAGAAATATCAATAGAGCCAACTTGCAGCTTTCTAAAGTTGCCAGTCTCTGAAGGGTCCTTTACAGGTATACATTATTTCCTCGCTTGGTGGCGAGCATTACATCCTAAATAGTTGATGTGTATTATGTCTCTGTTTGCCTGTGTGTAAAAGGTCTTGACTTTCCGGTGTGTATCACGTCTTCATTTGCCTGTATGTATCACGCCTTCATTTGCCGGTGTGTGTCACGTCTTCATTTGCCTGTGTGCAAAAGGTCTTGACTTGCCTGTGCGTATCTTCATTTGCCTGTGTGTAATAGGTCTTGATTTGTCGGTGTGTATCACGTCTTCATTTGCCTGTGTGCAAAAGGTCTTGACTTGCCGGTGTGTATCACGTCCTCATTTGCCTGTGTGTAAAAGGTCTTGACTTGCCGGTGTGTATCACGTCCTCATTTGCCTGCGTGTAAAAGGTCTTGACTTGCCGGTGTGTATCACGTCCTCATTTGCCTGCGTGTAAAAGGTCTTGACTTGCCGGTGTGTATCATGTCCTCATTTGCCTGTGTGTAAAAGGTCTTCAATTGCCGTTGTGTATTAAGTCTTCGTTTGCAGGTGTGTATTATGTCCTCGTTTGTCAGTGTGTATTACGTCCTATCTCAGCACGTGTGTATTATGCCGTTATTTGTCGGTTTGTATTATGTCCTAGCTTACCAGTGTGTATTATGTCTTAACTTGCCGCTATGTATTCGTCTCAGTTTGTCGATGTATGTTATAAGTTGGTTTACCAATCTGCATTATGTTCTTGAATGTCAGTTTGTATTAGCACAATTTTCTTACTTGATATTTTTACCAACAGGAAGCACTGCGAAACACTTTTAAATTATTTTTAAAACTATTCAATCACTTAAACACATAATGTATCTTAATCTCACTCAAATTCTTTTATTACAACACATTATCAGTTAAGATTCTTGATGTTATGGGGCACTGTAAGCATTTTATCACAATAAAATCCTAATTTCCCACCATGTGATGAACATACTTAATCATGTGTGCGAAATAATATTTATAATAGATTATAAATTCGTATTTTGACCACAAGAGAAGCTGTAACACACTCTAAAATATGATGAAAACCATACACTCACATAAACAAGCAATATATTCTATTCTCAAACAAACCCTTCCAATACAACACTGTTAATACATTTTTCCCATTAGGGGGCGCTGTAAATTATCTTAACCATAGCCTTCTAAACTAGATGCCTTCCGCGTGGCTCGGAAACTTTGTGGTAGGCAGCGCCACCTGGTACAGATTGTACGACTTTTTTTATTCAACAGCCACCAAAAATTTTTAAAGTGTGATTTGTTATACATAAAAGGCGAATAGAATCGAAGAAACGTCGATTATATATATCATATATCACTTATAAAAATTATTGGTGACAGTTGAATAAAAAAGTCGCGCAATCTGCACCAGGTGGCGCTGTTTACCGTTTGAACTCTTGCCAAGTTTCCGAGCCACGCGGAAGGCATCTAGTTTAGGAGGCAACGTATTAACATCAAATAAATCTCAGCTTCAAATTATACAATACCAACAGGCTTACAATACAATATACTTAATATTGTGTACGAAATTTCATTTATTCATAATAAATTATAAAGTGGTATTTTGATCACCAGAAGCCACTTTGAAACTCGTTAAAATACTAGTAAAACTATTCACTTGTATTACAAAAACTATTCACATAATTACAAATACTTTCATTACAATACATTTAACAAATTTCTTTTTCCCGAAAACTTTATGCGGCGTTTAATTCGCCATCGTGCATCGTCACAGAGTCACTTAGCAAGTCTGAGCGTTATTATTATTGTAAAATATTTTCTTAAACTATGTGCAACATGTATAATGTGAATTGTACCATAACATAAAAAAAAAAAAAAAAAAAAAAAAAAAACTTCATGTCCTCATTTGATTGTGTGTATCAACATAGTCAATGTCCTCATTTGATTGTAAAATTACAAAGTCCCCAGTTGATTGTGTGTATCAAGTTCACTGTGTGTGTTGCGGTGTATCGAGGTCCCCATTTAGACGGTAAAAATACATATTGAGAAATTTTGGAATTTTAAGAAAAATCGAAGCTGATTCATAATTGAATGAGTTTTATTAATAGTTATTTATCAAAAATATGCTTTTAAGTCATTTATTTACGAAGTCCCCGATTGGCGGTGTATACACATAGTCCTCAGTTTGCACGTCTTGCCAACCTGTGTGTGTATGTCTGTGAGTGAACACGATAATGTCTAAACGCTTTGTTTGAATAAGCTGAAAGTTGGTGCGTATATTGTAAGTCACCATAGTACGAACCCTATAGATTTTGGTGAATCTAGCACTTACAGTTTTTTTTTACAGGGACACAAAGAAGTACTCTTTATCATTATGGCCTATGGGACCAAAATATTAAAAGTGCGATAGCATCTAAACGCCTTCTTCAATTGAGCAAAAAATTTATACACATATTATAGGTCACAGTTACTCAATCTGTATAGAGTTTGGAGAATCTGGCACTTACAGTTTTTTTACAGGGGCACAAAGAAAAATTCTTTATCATTATGGCCTATGGGCCAAATTTTTAAAAGTGCGATAGCGTCTAAACGCTTATTTAATCTGAAAAAAAAATTTGTACACATGTTATAGGTCACAGTTTCACGAACTGTATAGATTTTGGTAAATTTAGCACTTACGGTTTTTTTACAGGGACACAAAGAAAAATTCTTTATCATTATGGTCTGTGTGACCACATTTTTACTTTCCTCTATATTCAATAGAAGAAAGTATTGGATTCGTAAAAATTATCGACCTCGGGTTTTTGATGTATTTACACGTTTTGAGAGCTGTAGAACACGATTTGACCATTTTTAGAAAATGTCTGTCTGTTTGTCAGTCAGTCTCTGCGTGTATGTGACAAACTTTTGTGGCAACTATATCTCAGAAACTACTTCACAGAATTTCATACAAATTGGTATGTAGTTGCACCTTGACATAAATTAGTGCCTATCAAGTTTGGTAAAAATTGTCTTACAGGTTGCGTTGCCATCCTGCTTTTTCTAAATTTTTAACATGGTGGTATAGTACAAAATTTTGTATAAATGTGCATAAAGAGAATTATTTTTTAGTAATCATTATGAAATTTACCAGAATTATTTATAATAGAGATAGTCAACTGTGAAAATTTTTTGCATGTGTAAGAGCCTTGCCCCCCCCCTAGGGGGGAATTCCCCCCTCGAGAGGAGTAAATTTTCATGATGGGTATCTTTCAAAAGAGCTCGCCATTACCTTTAAGACGAATGGTGAACCATAGATCTGCGATAATTTAAAATGAAGTTATCGATTTTGTTTTTTTTTTAAATGTAATATTGACAATAAAATTGACTTTTTTTTTGGATATTTAGTGTTATACTACTTCTCTAATATGGAAATCATCTGCATTATCATGGAAGATAATTTTTTTTTTAATAATAATTTTAATAAATTATTTTTACTGAGTGAATTTGTATAGAAAAATATAGAAGAAAGTTATGTGGTGGCCACAACATACTAGTTAAAAGTGCAATAGCATCTAAACGCCTTATTCAACTGTGCTGAAAATGTATATGAATATTATAAATCACTGTTGCACTAACTATAAGCATTTTTTTTATAGGTTCTTTAGAGGGACACAACGAAAATTCTTTATTATTATGATCTATGGGCTCAAAGTTTAGTAGCGTTAAATAAAATATCGTGTAATATATGGAGAAAAATACTCAAACACTTTATTATGGTTTTATCTCTTTTGTTTGTTTAACAACTCCTCTTTCTTTACTTTATCTATAAAACTGTTAATTACTCAATTTTCGGAAAGTCGAGTGGAGACACTCCAGATTTTTTTTTTTTTTTTTTTTTAAATGCTTGAAATGTGATTTTAAAAAAGAGAAAGAAACTGTATTTTATTGTATCAAAACATTATAACTAGAGAACGGCATGCATTTAAAAAATGCCAAAATAAGCAATTATAAATGGGAAAAAATGCATTTAAAATATTCATAAAATTATTATTTATCTGACTTTTAGCTACACAGATTTTTGTTTCTTTTTTGAAAAAAATTAAATAAAACATTTAACTTTCTTATCCCATTTTGGGAGAAGATATATATATATAAAGCGATTTATTTATTCTATTATATATCAATAAATGTCCACTGTCTCACAAATATATGTATATATATATAAAATAAAATAAAAAATGTGGAAGATGGGAGCGAAGATGTTTGATTAGGGAGGAAGGGTTGTGTTGTATGGCTTGTTGGTTGGGTGGATTGATGAATTTACTTATCTAAAAAGAAAAAAAAAAACATAGGACGCATTGTATTATTGCAACTGCACGTTGCATCCTCTTTTTCTGGTTGATATTATTTAAGTTTCAACTCTTCATACATTATATTTGTTTAATTATTCAAACATAAGATTTCATTCTATGCATAACCACATTTGGAGTTTTCATTAATTTTAATCAATTCTAAATTAATAATAATAATTAAAAAAAAATACAAAATAATATTTAAAATTAAAATAATAATTCACCAATAAACATAATCATGTCTTCATAATCACTTGTTGGCCTTTTAATGAGATTGCTTAAGACTACAAATTAAACTAATGAAAAAATTGGAAGTCAAATCGTACATTTTCTAAAATTACTTAAAAGTAACTCACTTTTTTCACGTAATATTTCTAAGTGTTGGATCTTCAGAATCTTTGCAAGTGTCATTTTAAACCTAGCAATACTTTAAAGATATGTACGAAATTTGAATTATTATCGTAAATTGACTAAAAAATGCAACCGTAAAATTTATAATCAAAATACAATTAGTTTTCTTTTCTTTTTTTTTTTTTTTTTTTTTTTAATAAAATAGTATGCCAAAATAAATAAATAATAATAATAAAATTTTAATATTTACGCATGAATTTCTTTTCATTTCAAAGAAATTTTAAATCAACTCGTAAACTTTTTTGGCAGCAATTAAAAATTAAAGTAAATTAGTATTTTTGTCTAAAAATAATGTTGAATGTCCTTCAACTTTTTCGATACTGATTATTATTAATTTTCTTTTTCCTTCGGAAAAAAAAGAAATGATGAAATTCTGTTAAAAGCAGAATTTAGTTTAGTACGGAGGACTACTAGCTTTTTTTTTTTTTTTTTTTTTTAATTATACCATCGTTTTCAAATTATTCAATTATATTTTCAATAAATTTTAGATTTCGATAAATGTCGAATCATCGTAAAACTGGCGACAACCTTTTATCCGTATATTGAGATTAATAGTCCTCCGTACTAAAAAAAAAAAAAAAAAAAAAAATCGCTAACATTTTGAACCAATTTCAAGCTTTTTGTAAACAAACACTTGATTCATTTTTTATGAAATCCTGTAAAAAAAAAATTCTTCCAGTTTTACAGCATTAAGTTGTACACTTGTTCAAAAATCATGGCCATAGAAGACCAACCAGGAATCGAATTTGGTACAATTGCCTAGAAGAAGAGAATATTACCAATAAACCACCAAACTACATGTTATAACTGCAATTTATTAATTCATGAGCATTCTCGAACAATATTAATTATTTTATTAAAAGTTGTTGTGGTAGGTATTGAAAAAGTATTTAAGAAAATGTGGACAGACAGGCAAACAAAGAGACGCACAGATAAACAAACCGAATTCATTTACTCTAGCAAACCCGAGGGAAATTTTCGCACTTTATTTCTTTTCTTATTTACCTTTACAATTTGAAACTCACAAATATTATACCAGTTTTACTACCTAATTAAAACTTTAACTTACCAGAAGCCAAATTATTATTAGATCCAAATTAATATCGTGCAATAGGGAAACCAAAATTATTCAAAGAAAGTTTTCCAAATAAAATTCATGGTTGACGACCCAGTTTTCATATGCTTCCGCAGGCAGTACAGTTTTAGTATAGGTACCCTATGACTCCTTTTAAACTTTTGTCGCCGTACTGGCGATGACATTTTATTTATTTGTTTTGACATAATTTTTCGTTTAAAAAAAAAAAAAACAAAAAAAAAACTAATTCCTATTTTAACTGCATTTTTTATGAATGCGTTTTTTAGTCAATTTATGATAATAATTCATATTCTGTATATATCTTTAAAGTTTTGCTAGGTTTAAAATGACTCTTGCAAAGATTCTGAAGAAGAAACATTTAAAAATACGTTTTACATAAAATAATATCATCATACAAATGTCGTCATGTTTTCTTATTATCTTGAGCTGAGCCCGCGTGCTTAAATATTGTTAATTTTTAAATATTATTTTTTATCCTCGCGTATTTTATTAATATCACTACTATCGTACCGTTTCAACAAAAATTAATTGGAATTGGTCCACGTTAGAGAAATATCAGCATATATAGTTATTCTCATCCGTGGCTGATTCTGTCACACTTTAGGCTTAAGAGTAGGCTTAAAAGATTTCTGTCTCCTAATTTTCATACTTTAGTCAATTTTAAAAAATCTAATTGCCCGATCGATAAGCTGTTTAAACCAATGGATTCGGGAAAATTACGCCTTTCATTTGGTACCTTATTTGTAACGAATATATAATTAAATTTTTTGAAATTAATTAAAATAAGAAAATAAAAGCTTAAAAATACATTTTAAAATTTTAATTGTTGCCAATTTTTTTTTTCAACATAAAATGAAATATGCTTTCCGTAAAAAAATAAAATAAAATAAAAATAAAAATAAATTTGCTCATGCATATGAAAAAAATGACGTCTATAAAATAATAATTTTAAAGGTAACGAAGACATAAACAAAGTGAGAAAATTCCGATCGGGTAAATGAATTTCGCTAGCAAATGAATTATTTAAAGTGAGAGTGAGAAATAAATAAAATAAAACGATTATTTTTCTACGGGACGCCTTAGTCGCCCTACAACAAACTATAGATATAGTATTAAGACATAGATTGATCAGCAAGAGGGAAAAAGTGATACCTTTTTTCTCGGGAAAAGTCACTCTAATGGCTGTCTTTCCCCGAGTAAATTACACACAGGAATACACACGGATAATTTAGTAAATTAAATTTATAAATAATTTATTTACTAAAGGTGAACGAAAAACACCAGATACAGTTTAAATTCATTTTTCTTTTTATTCTTTTTTTTTTTTAATACTCTCTAATGGTTGATTTTAGAACTTTTTTTTCGGCATCAAAAATTTTTGCTCAATAACATGGGGATGATAGACTTATATATATTACTATATCTATGCAACAAATTAGTTTATGTAGATTCTTTAACTTTATTGGGAAACGTTAAAAATCAATTTTAGGGAAGATTTAAAAAACCACAATATTGTTGTATAAATGATTACAAAATCCTCGGAGTTTTTCTTCCTAATTCTCACAAAGTTTCTATTGAGTGAGTTTTCATTTACTCGATGTTTCATTTATTCTGAAGCGTATGGTTTTTTGCAGGGCCCGTCTTAGACCACCTGGAGCCCCCGGGCAAGCCTATTCTGGGGGACCCCCTTGCAGTGGCATACGAGTTCTTTAGGTTGCAGAATTTCTGCATACGCCTGTAGAAGGGCCCCTTCCAGAAGGGGGGCCCAGGGCATTTGCCCCGTATGCCTGCCATTAGTCAGGGCCTGGTTTTTTGCCTTTGATCATCAACATCGTCAAAGAAAGAAGGCGAAAAATGGCCCGAGCAAGGCCTTACCCCTGACCAAAAACTCAAATTTTTAACAAATCCTTGAAAATCCGCTGCAGAAAAAGGAGTTCATGATGTCAAGGAGTCAAGCTGCCTTAGCTAACCGGGGTGAGAGATGCTCTTCGCTTATTTATTTATAAATAAAATAAAAAATAATAACCATTTCATTCTTTCTGACTTCTCGTTACTACAGGTGAAGAAAGAGAAATGCGCCCGCAACACCCTTTTCGCTCGGTTCTAAACGCTAACGGCCAGTGTAATCAGCGTTTATTACCTTGGTTATTGATGTATGGAGATTTTAAGACTGCCTATCTGAAATTAGCATGTGTGTTGTGTTTTAAATTTTCCTTTGTTATGATGACTTTTGATAATGTAATAATTATAATAACACATATATATATATATTTTTTTTCTTTACGTAGCACATTGTTAAATTATTTATTTTAAATAAATAAATAAAAAAATCTCATATTTTTTACTTTCTTCTAGTAGAAAGTATTGGAGGAAGTATTGTATCTAGTAGAAAGAAGTATCTGGAGAAAGTATTGTATCTAGTAAACAAATTTCTTCTAGAGAAAGTATTGGATTCGTGAAAATTTTCGCCCTCCGTTTTTTGATGGATTTACACGTTTTGGGATGTCCTGAACACGAATTGACAGTTTTTAGAAAATGTCTGTCTGTCTGTGTGTATCACGATTTTTGTGGTCAATCGTATTTCTTGACCAAGGGGTGCGAATTACTGAAATTATTTTTTAGGTATTGCTATTTATAACATTTTAAAGCAACAATCTCAGGGATAGCTGTTTTTCTCTCCCTCTCTCTCTCCCTCTCCCTCTCTCTCTCTATATATATATGTATTATATATACCACCATCATCATCAATTTCAGCCTTTATCAACTCCCTGCATGTTGAAGGATTCTCCTAGGGGATTCCAATCTGCCCTGTTTTCTGCAATTTTTCCCCATTCGATTTTTAAGTATTTGTGTTTTTCACATGTTAAAGCCAGGAACTTTTTTCCTTGAGATTTGATAAGAAATATCTGAAAAAAAAAAGAAAAAAAAAAGAAAAAGTGAACTTTGCCCACTTTTTCTTTAGGTGGTACGCTTCTGAATTAGTTTTTGATATTTGTATTTGTTATTTTTTAAAGCAAAAATTTTTGGATATCAGTTATTATCATTATTGTTATTGCTATTATTATTATCTTTTTTTTTTTTTTTTTTTTTTTTTTAATAAGTGAACATGGAATTAAAAAAAAAAAATTTGGGGGCCTTTTTTTTTTTTTTTTTTCTTAAGAAGCAGATTTTGCAAAATCGTTCCTTATCCCTTAGACAGGCAAAGTAATTTTGCTCAATTAGAATCAACAGCCACCAGAATTGACGAAATTTTTTACAAAAGAATAAATAAATGAAGTTTTTTCGCTGATAAGTTATTAAAGTAAAATTTTTATATCTACATTGAATATATTTATTTTTTTTAATCCAAGAATAATTTTATAATCATATCAAATTTATACAGGTTTATAACACAGAGTGTTTGACAAAACTTTATTCGCTCTTGTAAAATTACGTGAAAAAACGGAGTCTATAAAATCAATGAAAATTTTTCGGGAGACTGAATTTCGACAATCTCAAAATTAAAATCTTTGTACAGTTAGCTCCTATAAAAGAAAAGAAAAAAAAATAGTGAGTAAAATTACTTTAACATTTCAATATTGTATTGCGAAAAATCCCAAGGATAAGGTAAGACCTCCCCTAAACGCACTTTTTATTGCCTCGACATAAGTTCTCATATGATATTGGAATTGATATGTGAGGTTAAGACAGCCGATTATCTACGTGAATGTTCTAGACCCGGGTGAAAATCTATTCATGTGTGTTAAAGAGTTTATTGATCTTGCTTTGATGAAAGGATTAGACATAGATGCAATTTTTGACGATGCTAAAATTTCTAATATTTTGGTGAAGTGATGTACTGATAAAATGGAGAAGAATGTTCAAGCTAATCTAAAATGATGGCCGTAGATTTTGCACTATAAAGACAATTCACCCAGGAAGCAGGTGCTGACTTTAAATATTTTATTTACCTTAAATTCGTGACAAAAATATTCTTGATGAAGTATTCCAATACTATAGAGTTACAGCAGAAAGTCTTTTTGAAAACATCATATAAAAATATTCATTTACGAATAAATGGTTGAATGGACACGGGGAGTATTAGAGAGAACGCACAGTTTCTTACTTATCCAAGAGCAGCGGCAAAAGTGATGAAAGTTTGGCTCATTAACTTCACATCAAAACCACAAGATATATCGCCAACTTCATCCTGACAGAGAACTGAACAACACCCACTTTGTTCAGTTGTGCATAAATCAGTATAACTTTTAAAAATATATTGGCGATTCTTTTCTTAGCCAAAAAACCGTTATCAATTCGTGCGAAGATTGGAAAAGTGCGTTAAAAACTCAACCACAAAAATTTTATGGTTGAAACCTTATCCTCAGTCTTTAGCCGATACAAAGTACATAATTTCTATTTAAAGAGCAGATGCATGTGTTCTATGTTGAAAAATGACACATCAGGAAATATTTTATTCTATTTTACCTTACTGAGATGAAAAGATTTGCCCTTCACAGAACATTATGCGAGCGAAACCACATCTCTTACATTTATTTTTATTTATTGAAAGAAACAGAGAGAAAATGACTTTGATCCTTTGCAAGAAGAGAAACCGCAGATTTTAGATCACTTTTTAAAAAGATAGAAAAATGAATTGGAAGAGAATTAAATTTTGAAATCAAATATATATTTTAGAATATGTGATTTTCTATATCACAGTGTGGGGTTTGTCTAAAACTGTTCCAGCCCATATTAGTGAGTTCTGGAGAAAACTACGGAAAACTCCCAAACTGGGTGGTTAATAGGCTAACTCCCATGGAAGGCATATCCATGCCTAGGAATCTTGCGTAGTGGCACAGCGAAGAGTGTAGCCTGAGTTCCATCTATAAGTTTTTCGAAGGAAAAATCATGTCATTAGATCGTGTTTCGGGAAAAAAAAAAAGATCGAAAACAATGATATGAACTTGTAAATAAATAAGCGCATTGGAATTTTAATTTATAATTAATCCCTCAACAAATTTGCTTAAAAAATACCTCAAAAACATCATGTGATACACTTCTGAAAATTTGTCCATCATCATATGGGTACATTTTAACCTTTGATGTTTTTTTTTCTTTTTTTATGGAGGCCGTACATTGTAAAAAAAAAAAAAAAAAAAAAAACGGTAGATTTACAGCATAATATGCTGGCAATATGGGTGCATGGAGGGAGGAAAGTAAAAAAGAAGTTATTTACAGCAGAAACAGCCGTAAAAGATTCTTTTTTTACAGATGTTTCCGCTGTAAATTGCCTTATTTAACAGCAAAATGTGCAGGCAATATGGATGCCAGCACATTTTGCTGTAAAAGCTACCGTTGTTTATTTTTACAGTGTATAAAAATTTAAATTTTATAATTCCTCAGCTTAATCCTTTAAAATTTATCAATTTTGTAAAATTATGAATTTTTTATATGCATCTTTGTTATATATCTAAAATTTTTATTTAAGGGGTTACATATGTTTCATGATATATATATATATATATATATATATATATATATATATTAATCTAATAGTGCAATTTGTCTGGAATTTCCCCCCAAAATTCCAAGATAACCGAAGTCTAGGAATGAGAGCTTTAGGAACTTCCCCACATTAGATTCGTTCTATTCCTGCTTAAAACATTAATCGCTTCTTCCGAAAGCATTATTTCTGAATTCACTGGACAGTAGTCCCACCAGTGGCACAGCGATTCTGCGCTCGAAGCTGGTAGATGGTCAGTGCCGGGTTCGATCCCAGCCACTTGAACTTTTCCGTTGTTTTCTCCGAAACTGGTGTAAATATGGGCTACCCCTTAGAAAGAATCTCCCCCCCCGCCCGAAGGGTATTCCACCTTAAGGCCTAGGACCCTAGTGTAGTCCATCGGCCTTTTAAGCCACACAACCAATCATCGGTGGACACGATTTCTGAAAAATTAAATGCACCGCTCTTATTGAAATTGACTAGTGTTTGAACGAAGGACTTTCTTTTTCTTTTCTTCTTCTTCTTTTTTTTTTTTTTTTTTTTTTTTTTTTTTCCTTTTATCGCAGCTTATTTTACAAGGCTGGGATAAAATGTTCCGAAAATTGTACTGTTTTTTTTTTTTTTTTTTGCATACAACTTTGACAAAAATTTAAATTTCTTTCTTTTCTTAAAAGAAATAAAAAATTTCTTCGTTCAAGCACGAGCTACTTATCTACTAACAGAAAAAAAAAGTTTGTGTATGTGTGTGTGTGTGTGTGTGTGTTTTCCGATAAAGTTATAATAAATTATCTTGACCACCACGAGGACACTCTTCTGAAAGCTCTACGGAAACCGGATCCCAACGGAATGAATTTTCCAAAATTTTTAATAAAAATTTTATAAGATATTGTTTAAATATTGCTCTTTCATATGCTCCAAAAATTGAAAAAAAAAAAAAAAAAAAAAAAACATCAAAAAGAGAGAAAGGGGGTAGAGGAGAATATGTTTTTTTTTTAACCTTTGAAATACATGTAACCCCTTAATCCTCTGAAGTTTTTAATAGATTTTACAAAATTGTGATTGTATTTTATTTTATTTATTTATGCATTTATGCATTTATGTTATGCATCTAAAATCACTATTTAACAAATTAATACCGAGGTGAAGATTTTCCGCATTTTCTTTAATGCGTTTGGGGGAAACATTATTTTCAAAAATATCTTGTCCATCTGTACCATTATTATGCATTTTTTTTTTTTTTTAAGTATTATTATTACATTTTAAATTCAAATTTTTAGAATCAATTTAAAAACTGTTACAATAAGTTATGTGAAGAAAAATCTGAATTGTACCCAATGGAAAAATTCTCCCCACGAACATATTACCCATTACCACTTAGGCTCCTAGCAATTATGGCCCTAGTAATGGCGAAAAGATCCTGCTGTCAAAGTGGCTCGTGCTCATCAGCGTATCCATTCGCCGTTTTCCATGGTTTTCTCTGAAACTCTCATGAAAACGACCTTAGAAAGCTTCCCCACCCTCCTATGGAAACCATTTCATCCAGGCTTAGATCCCTGTCAATAATGTAGACAATCGATTTTAATCCCTAATCCAACATTAACGCTTGGGTTTGGAGTTTACTGCGGTTTTCTCCGAAACTCGTATGACTATATCCTAGGATCCATTAAAAAGATCCTTACGGAGGGCACATTCCCCAGACGTGTCTTAAGGCCCTCGCATAACCAATTGGGATTCTTCACCTAACATGGACAGCAGCATAACTGCATGATATTCTATGGGGAAAATTGTTATGCAACTTATTCAATAGCTAATGCATTTTTCTAAATTCTGATTTTAGGTTTAGAAAATCTACGTAAAATTGTATCTTTTTATAGATTTTATTATTTTTTTTTTAACATTACATATTAAAGTTATATAGTAAAGTGCAAAAAAATACATTCATTTTCCGTCCTTTAGAGCTTTAAAACGAAACTAAAACGTAGAAAAGTAATTTTTTGGGGAAAACGAGAAGCAGTTTAATGATTGTGAATTTTATAAATGAGAAAATGGAATTTAAAAGATACATTAGGTAATGAATAATTCTGTACTGATAAGTATGAAGGATTTAAGTCCATATTCTTGATTTTTCAGGAGACAAAAAATAAAGTTAAACTTACTAAAAACTAATCAGAAGAATCGATTAGGAAAAACGGTTTATGTTGATTTATGCCCTTTATACCGTTCAGTGATAGTCAACCTTCATTTAACAAAGGGAAAAATTTAAATTAAATATTTTATGCAAAGATTAATGCTAAATTTCTGACTTGAATCTTTTTTTACCAATGGATTTTCTCAAAAACTAAATGACATGGATTAAAATACTTTATACCAATCGATAGGGATTTTTTTCTGGGTCTGACTATGTACTTAACTCAAAATCGACATTTTTGGACTTAAATCCTTTGTCAGTACAGAATTTGCATAGACATTTTACCATGGAATGATACGGGGTTTTGCTGCTGACGACGACGATAGGTGCCACCACCACACCCATAGAATAACTATACGTATAACAATGAGTGGTAATTAATCCGTGATAATGAGTAAGATAGAATAAGCGGTTTTGGATTAGTTGTAGTGCTGCCATCTAGTGTATTATCTAAAAGATAAAAAGAAAGCTATCAAAGATAGGTAAAAATTAACCCTATTCTACAGGTGACTCCTACTGTAAGTAAAGAAAATGTGCAACATCTTAAATTTTAGCTCGTTATAGTTCATAACAATTAAATCGATATTTATTATTATTATTATTATTATTATAAGAATAGCTATCGGGACCGAAATGTTTAAATATCTGTTGCATAAGGAATTTACGAATAAATTTCCATTAATTTGTGATACGATCATTTCTGTTTTCCCGGAATAATCTTTTCAGAAAAAGATAAATAAAATTTTCTTATACAAAGTTGTCCAAAAAAAGTAACAAATATTTTTTCTTAACCCTTTCAGGACCATAAGATTTCCAAGACTAAATATGCCAATACAACACAATATTTTAGCTATTGTGGGTGTAAAGTAAGAGAATATCACCAGAAAAACATAGCAGGGTGTATAGGCTTCCTATAATTTCATGGGAAATATTTTCCCTATGGACCATAAAAGTAAATAAACGAAGAGTTAGGTTTATTATATCGGAATTTTATTTATTGCTTTGTAATACAAATTTATTGCTTTGTAATATAAAAATTATCAGAAAAGTAAAATAAATAGCTAGTTATGGTATTCTACGAAACAATTTCGTTTACTTGTGAAGCACAAGTGGACATTGCACATAACACATTTATTATGTGTCCTATTTTCTATACGTTTTTTTTTTATTATTATTATTCGTTCAGAAACACATTTGCTGCCTTGGACATACGTTTTATTTTGACATTCAGTAAAAAAAATATCAATTCAATACTAATTGAACAATCGATAACGATTTTTGTAGAAGGGGAAAATATTTCCCTTGGGCGGGAAAGGGTTAATGTGCATTTTTAAAGCTATTTTATTAAATTTCTAAATTATTACTACCATGATGTGGTTTCCGTAGTGTAGTGGTTATCACGTGCGCTTCACACGCGCAAGGTCCCCGGTTCGATCCCGGGCGGAAACAATTATATATTTTTATTTTTTGTAATATTTTCTTTCCTAGACAATGAGTAGTTATTTTAGATATCTCTCATAAATTGGAAGAAAAATTATTGAAGTGAAAATAAAAAAAAGAAAAAGGAGAATGTAGTCATTTTAAAATTTAAGATTTTGTAAAGAACTTGATTACTAAATCCATTAATTAATTAAATTTTCTTCTTTAATTAAAATGTACTTGATTTTCAAAATGTATAAGCCGATTCTTCTTCTTCTTCTTCTTCTTTTTTTTTTTTTAAACATTGGAGGGGGGAAAAAAAACTTTCTTAAAATGACAATGGATTTCCAAATATGGTAAAATTAAGAGTAAAAAATTCAATATTTCAATTTCACTTAAATATGAAACTACATGTGTGACAAAAAGGATCTTTCAATTCCCATCATTCTATGTTGCGTTATGAGCATTTATATTATTTGTAAACAAATATTGAATTTGTTGTAAAATGAAATCTTTAAACATCATTTTCTCAAAACTAATTTTTACGTCAAGTTGAAATTGAGGAAGGGGGTGGTGTATCTAGAAAAGGGTGGGTGATTGGGCAAAATGGGAGTCCTATTCGGTTTCAGGAGGTCATTTTACATAAGAATCAGCAAGAATGGTATCAGGGGTCGATATATATATATATACATTTTTTTTTACACATCGTATTAATCCTGGACGATAGGACCCATGCCCCAGCCCGCCCGGTTCCCGCTGTTCAATGTATTTTTCAAGTCAATTTTGTCCCCTTATTACTTCCGGTGTGAATTTTTTTTTTTTTTTTTTTTTTTTTTTTTTTTAACACACTTGACATTGTGAGTTTTTTTGCTTTTCTTCCCATGCTATTCCTATGGGGTTTTTAGCCTTTTCCCCCCCCCTCTTTTTCTACATTCTAAAGTAGCGGTGGTTCCCGCCCACCCACCCCCGCCACCGCCAAGAGTTATACTAGGCGAGTCGTATTAATCCTGGACGATAGGAGCAGTGTAATTTAAAATATTCTTCGTAATTTTATTTGTTATTCATTGTAATGGAGAAGGTTAAAACCATTTGCCATGAGTCATCTTTCGCTCCCAGCGCGAAGATAGAGAAAATAACTTTCTAGTGAATTAAAAACCTGTCAGATTGATTTCTAAACTTTTATTTGTTTATATCGAAATAATTAAAGCCGTCTCACTATTTAGAAAAAAATCGCAGCTTATTAAAAAAACCGAGCCTATTTTAGCAGAATTTTAGGATCTCTATACTTTGGGGATTTAGCGTGGACAGGGGCAGAAGGGGTGGGGTGGAGGACTATAAACACAAACAACGAAAGACTAAGACTGAATGCATGAAAATATATATTTCATATTCATTAAATAACGCATATTTTTTAATTCCGTTTTCACATTCAGAAAATTTCTTACTGTCAAATTATGTCTCGTTTTTTCAAAAATTGATTTTTCCTCAACTTTTAATATTACTTCCATTACCCTACTACCGTAGGTAATGGAAATATTGCATTCGGCCTGAAAATTCGATATCGGGTTTTCACCTGATTTACACGTTTTAAAGTTCTCTGAGTCCAAAAAAGGGGTTTTTGGCAATTGGTAAGTGTGTGTGTGTGTGTGTGTGTGTGTGTGTGTGTGTGTGTGTGTGTGTGTGTGTGTGTGTGTGTGTGTGTGTGTGTGTGGAGAATCTTCTGGCTATTATAGCTCAGAAACTAATAAAGATAGAGCTACGAAACTTTAGAATTGAAATACGTCTGGTGTACAGATGAAATTTCCAAATTTTGGTGAAAATTGAAAAATCGGAAGTGGGACATCGGAAACCGGAAGTGGGACCGTAAGTCCGTATTTCAAAAACGGCTCTAACGATTTTCTTCAAACTTGCTATATAAATACTCTATTAGATGTCCTTTCGAATGATATAGTTGGTTAGTTCAGGAAAATTGATAGGCGTCCTGTATAAATAGCTCAATTTCAGGCTTCGCAAAGGCGTTCTTTAAAAACGGTTGTACGGATTTTTTTCAAACTTGCCATTTTAACTCACTTTTAAATATGCTTTTGTATGTAATTATTGTTTTCCTGTCAATAATTGAGTTTAACCGGAAGTGGGACCGTAAGTCCGTATCTCAAAAACGGCTCTAACGATTTTCTTCAAATTTGCTATGTAAACACTCTATTAGATGTCTTTTCGAATGATATAGTTGGTTAGTTCAGGAAAATTGATAGGCGTCCTATATAAATAGATGTGTGTAGTACTGGATAATGGAAGTAGTGTGGCTGTTACACACCAGATTTTTTTATTTAAAAGATGTATAAATACGAGATTTCACAAAGAGAAATTTTGCATTTTACAACTTTAAAACATATTTAAAAAAAAAAAAAAAAAAAAAAAAAAAAAGCTATTTTTGGAAAAAGACACATAATTAAACAGTGATAAATTTTCTGAATGTGAAAATGGAATTTAAAAATAATGTTTATTATTGTTTAGTGAACAATGGTAATAACGATTATTTTCACCATAAGCTAACATTGGACTTGGATGACCGTGAAGCTCATTGATAGAGAGAGTTTTAAAGTGGGAATGGGGCTAAACAAAAATGGGAATTTTTTTTTTTTTTTTTAAAGAAATTTTAATACACTTTAAGTTGTTATATTTCAATGCATATGTAACAAGACAATATTTATCATTTCATTTACAGGAAAAATTTGCAACGTCCCCCATCCCCATAAAAGAAATACATCCTAATGTATCTTTTGTGTATATCTTGTCATCTCTTTACAAGCCACAAACATTGTATACCCCAAAATCATGCAGCTGATTCCCTGTAAATACTTGTACCAATTTTCAAGTGAATCAGATGATTTTTATATTAACTGTCTTATCACTCGCACTAGTAGCAGTAAAGGGACCCCGTAATCAAAGGAACTCTCGGTAGAGGATCGAAAAGGAAGATATTTTGCCAGTAAATATATATATATATATATATATATATATATATATATATATATATATATATATATATATATATATACATATAATATATTGTGCCAGCCGAATTATTCAAAATAAACATGTCCAATAAATCAACTAAGTAAAGTTATTAAATTTGGTAAAATTAACTTTGAATTTAAAGTGTAATAACCTTTATAATGCCAGCTGTACTATTTTAATACACTTTAAATGGCTAGAAGTGAACTATAAAAAACGTCAGGGATGAAAAAAAAAAAGGATAAAAGAAAGAAAGACACGAGTACAGCATAAAAGAGGCAACGTGCCAACATTTTTTTTTTTTTTCTTTTTTTTTTTTTTTTTGGTCTAATGAAGGATCGTACAATTATTTCAATCCGAAAAAATTTTGTTGAAGGTTTGCAATTTATAATATAATATTTTTTTATTCATTGCTTTTCAACATCAGCTTTTCGGTATATTTAACTGTATAAATATAAATATACTTTCATCCATGTATGCCAAATGAAAGTGTCAAAAAGGATTTATAGCTAACTTCATATCCTAATTGGCGTGTTCGCCCTACGTGATTCACGATGACCGCAACCTCTTCAACTCATCTGATAATATCATGACTCATCTAAAACTCATCTTCAACTCATCTCCATCTGAGCAGAAAAAAAGGCAACAACAAAGAAAGGGTCATTTTTGTTCTTTCTTTATGAATGGAAAATAAGCAAAAGTTACGGAGGAGTGTACGCCGTCAAAGATGAATGGTGTTACAGAAGGCTCACAGTTCACTTCCATTCACAGAATTCGGATTTGTTTACGGGCGTGTATACAAGACCCGGCTGACCCCCCTTACAACCCGTACGAAAACCCACAGACATAGAGGTTTACGTCCTAATGGGAAGCAAAATTGCGGGTGCGGTTTTGACAGGGGCCCACGAAAAGCAACGGGTTCTGCCCGTTACATACATTGTATCTATTGAGGGGCCTTTACAGGTTTTCTTTGACGGGTGAAAAAGGGTAATACCACTAACGATACTAGGATAATACCACTAAAGGGTAATACCACTAACAGTTTATTACTAATAAATCATGTTTTATTTTTAATTTTATTTTTCCATTTAAGGAAATAAGAAAATGCAATTTCTCCGTTCTAAAAAATGCTGGACATTTCTGAGGTTTGAAAATGTTTGTTGAACAAATGTTTGAACATTATACATTGTTTAATTTTTACTGTTAACTGAATTATTCATTGATTCAAATTTATTTAAATACCAACTACTACAAGTTCAGGAAGTCGGGTGAAGCCACTCAGTTTTTTTTTTTTTTTTTTTTTTTTTTTTTTTCTGTAACGTTTAATTGTAGACCTACGAATAAAGATTATTATTTTTAAAAAAATATCGTATGTATCGTCGCAGTAAGCCAAGGAAGGCTGCGGACGTGGAAATATCGAGAGTTTATGCTGTAATTCCAGTGTCAATTCTAAATCATGAATATTTGCATCAAGAATACTCTTTTCCTATCACAGTCAAAAAACAAAGCCCATATTTTCTATGGGAAAATTTGTTTATAGAATAACTCATTAACTAATGTATTTTTTTTTTTTTTTTTTTTTTTAATTTCGTTTGCAAATTCTGAAAATTCACAATAGTGAAATTAGTACTCGTTTTCCAAAAACTGATTTTTTTCTTTTCTTTTAATATTTTATAATTTTTAGTTTAAAAATACGAAAAATTAACTCAGTGCTTTTTCTGATTATTTTAGCTGTAAAATATTGTTTATCTAGCTAAACGATAGATGACGCTTTCTCATTGCTGACTTAATGTCTTCTTTCTTTAATCCTTTCTTTGAAAGTTTTAATGTTTCTTGATTTACGTACAATTTGAATTAACAATTAACTAGCTTTAATAAACTTTAAAATACTTTCACTCAATAAATATTACTCTGTGTATTTTATTGTTCATAAAAATGCTCAGTCGTTCATTCTTTATCGATTAATCGATGTTTGCAAAGCTTTTATTTTTATTTTATTTTTTTTTTATTGCCATCGTCCTATTCTCCTGTTTGTGTTAAAAGTTTTACGTGCGGCTACTATGCTTTTTCCTAGTTTTTTCTCTGCTTTCCATGAAGAATTAATTTAACATTTTAATTAATTTCTCATTCAATATGCTTTTGATGCTTCGATCGGGGCTGAAACAATAAAAATTGTTATAATTAACTATATTGTTTTACAAAATCGATGGAGCTTTCACTGCTTGATGAAGTACATGCCCCCTGAAGAGTTTATACTTCAAATTTTAAGCATTTTTATCCAATTATTATTTCTGTGGTCCTTTATTTACTTTCTCCGTCATTAAGTTTAAGGGTCCTTTTTTTTTTATCATTATTATTGTTATTCATCTCGGCGTAAGTAATTCAAATTGTTTTTGTCTCTTATTGGTTCTTAATCTGTATCGCGACATTTTTGTGTCAGTCTTACCTATATGCTACAATCAGTTCTATTTTTGTTGTGTTTGTATTTTTTTGTATTTATTAATTGCTAAATATTAAGGTTAAATTTTATTACGATAACTATCATTTATATATGTTTATATGTATATATATATATATAATTAAACAGTAAATTTCTAGAAAACGAGTACTAATTGAATGGTTGTGAACTACCTTCAGAATGTGAAAATGGAATTAAAAATACATCTGATGATGAGTAATTCTGCAAACAAATTTCCCTATAAAGTTACACTTAGGCATCACCGAAGCGGGAAATCATCCCGCCCGTGGAGGTAATTGTGATGGCATGTTTTCGGATCACCCTCAGGAATGCGTTCCAGACCGTCGCCTTGCCCATAGTCGTAGCTAGGAGTCTTAGTCGTAGCACTAATGCGACGTAAAACCTACTTAACTTCACCCGCATAGAATTAGTTACATGGAATTTGGTGACCAGAGTCGGAGAAATTTTAAGAGTAAGAGCTCAGCCGAATCCCACATTATTCTACGGAGAAACTTGATACCTGAATTACTCATTACCTATTGTACATTATTAAATTCTGTTTTCACCTTAACAAAGTTCCCAACAATTTAATTTGCCTTTTGTTTTCCAAACATTCTTATATATATAATATTTCATTTTAAAGCTTTAAAATGCGAAAATTGCATATAGCTCAGTTTTCGGATTTTTCAACTTTAAAACGAAATATTAAAAATTTATAAAAATCAATGTTTTGGGCAACAAAAGCAAATTAAACGGTTGGGAATTTTCTGAATGTGAAAACGGAATTCAAAAACATGCATTATGGAATGAATAATTTGGATATTAAATTTCTCTATAGAGTAACATGAGATTCGGCTGCCGAGACAATCAGTGAAAGAGAGAATAAAAAATTTAATTTGCAAAAAAAAAAAAAAAGAAACTTTTTTGTTTAATAACCAAAATTGGGGAAATTTGAACTGCGTTAAGGAAACAGAAATTATTTCTTAAAATTCACAACAGATGGCAGAACCACACGATTGCCTATAAGTTTTGTGATTTCATTTTCTGATTAAGGGCCAATAACTGCAATTTAATTATTCGTTTGAGGCACCTTATTATTATTTTTTTTTATATTACAGCTTAACATTTTACTGATTTGGTTAATGTTTATATATTTTTCCTAATCATTTTTATTTTGTATTGTTAATTGTTTCATTGACATTTTAGTGAATATTCCTCCCAATAGAGGGCGCTTGTAGTCCACAAAAAACTCTTTTTTGCTTCTAAAAAGAGATGTAAGAAAAAGGCTTCTTAAAAAACTCTTAGAATACTGTGTAGTCAACGATAAATTTTCTTTTATCAATTGACATCTTTTCTACTAATTGTCTGCAAAAATTAACACTCCGGACCTTCAGGGTATCGAACGCGGGACCACCGGATTACTAATATGGCGCTCTAACCACCTGAGCAACGGAGAGACAAAGGAAAAAGCTTGTATTTACCTTAAAGTAAGTACATAAGAATTTGGGAATGAGAATTTGTCAAAATTAACATTCTTTATTGATATGCACAAAAGTTTACATTTTGTAGTAATTCTTACATGCTAATGTACAGATAACAATATAATAAATTATATCAAAATGAGAAAGAATTTTAATACATAAGACACAAATTTTCTGATGCGTATGCATTGATAAAATTTTTATACTAGATTGAATCAAAACTTAGTATACTAAAGCAGCTGCAAGAATAAGAAAAGGAAACCTTTTGCCATAATTGGTGCTTATTGTTAGTGCTGTGTCGATTAACACGTTGAGCGACGTGTCAACCATCGGTGGCTGACAGTGTCGAATATGATATAAAGCCTCGTCAACCGTCAGTGGTTGACAGTGTAAAATATGATATTAAAAAATAAAAATATTACATTGTTTTAACTAATTATTAAAAATTTACTTAATTTTTATTTATTTCAGGACATTTAAGGAATTTTAATGGATGGATGATTGGATGGTCGGGTTTTACGTCGCACTAGTGCTGCGCAAATGGGCAATTGGCGACGGTCTGGAACACACCCCTAGAGCAGGGTTCGTACGGACCTTATTTTTACCCTGAGACTTATACCAGTAATTTTGTAGAATGAATTTCGTTATAAAATAAGTCTATACAATTAAGCTGCATTTTATTACTTCAGAATACTGGTGTGAGACTCAGGGGAAAAATAAGGCCCGTATGAACCCTGTAGAGGTGGTCCGGAGACATGCCATCACAATTTTGATCTTCCACGGAAGGGATGGCTCTCCCGCTTCGGTGACCCCCCAGAGGTATAATTTTTTATGGGAACATGGAGGACATTGCGGCCAAGACAGATTTTTCGTGCACAAGCCACCAATGGTGTACACGACGGTCTTTGGTCGGCTCGAGTACCGAACCCGCAATCTTCCAATTACGAGGACGGCGCTCTACCGACTGGGCTACCGCGGTCCGGAATTTTAATGTATTTTAATCATTAAGGAATTATAATGGATTTTATTAAGAATTCGCGTGGCGCTCTACGTGTTAATCGATTAATCGATCAATGTTTATTTTTTATCAATTTTTTTAATCGAAAAATCCGATTAAAATTTTCAAACTGCGAAGCTAAATAAAACATTTTAAATGCAATTCTTGTTACAAAATATGTTTTTCACATATCTTGCTAAAAGACATTCTAAAAGCTTTTATCAAATGATGTAGAAAAGAGAAGTTGTTATTCATTTGTTTATACGAATATATACAGGCATGAGAGTGCAAGAAATATGAAAAAAAAAGAAAACACGCTTGTTCATAAAATTATTTTCGAATGAAAAATAATGCGCGCGGGGAAAACTATTCAAATGTGTTCATAAAATTTATTTCAAATGAAAAATAATGTGCACAGGAAAAAACTATACAAAATATTTTTAAAGTGACAAATTATACTAAAAGAATAACACATCAGCACAATAAAACATGTGTTTAGAAAAAAAAAAAAAATTGCTAGCAATCAACATTTAATAACATTGACTGGTGGTGGAAAATGGGAAAAAGGAGGGGGGGGGGGAGTAGTTCATGGGTGAGAAATATTAAACACAATTCTACTTCTTTATGGGTTCTAGAATATCATAAAGTAAGTTTAAAATTAATATTCACATTTCTGTTTTGGATGGATAAATATTCAAAAACAAAAGGCTTCCCGCAGAATGTTTGATTGGCAATGGTTAGAGATGAAAAAAGGAGGGGGGGGACAAAAAAATTACGTGAGTGAGAAATATTGAATAATTCTGATCTTTTATATGTTACAGAATCTGATAAAGCATGCTTAAAATGAATATTGACATTTATATTTTTTATGGAAAAAGATTGAGAATCTAAAGTTTTTTGTGGAGCGTTTAAACACTGATCATCATTGGAGTTTGATTTTAACAAAATGAAAAACCGCGAAATAAACGAAAATCACAAAAAAGCGGAAAATCGCGGATCCGCTGAAAATTCTCATGCCTGTATATAATAAATAGAATATGTATAATTAGGAGGCAACAGAACGAAATATCTAATTAAGTATCTTCATAGTTAAGTGTAAGTTTAAGAGAGAGTGTATTTCATAAAATAAGATGAAACATGATTTAAAAATGATCGGTCACCTTAGAATGTTTGCAGCTGCTTTTAGGAGTATTAAAATTATCTTCATACTTAAAATAATTTTTCATTTACTAGAAAAATTTAAGAGTTACAAGACTCAAGTTAAGAAACTCTTTATTTATTTATTTTATTATTATTTTATTTATTTATTTATATATTTTTGTCTGTTTTCATGGGCTGAAATTAAACATATAGGAGAGTTTCATTCATCGTTCAAATAAAATCATATAAAGGAAAATGAAAAACGATTAAAAATTCAATTAATCGATTAATGAACTACGTTTAATTGAATTAAAACTTTTAATCGATTTTCACCCCTACTTATTTTCAACGATAAGCACCAAATCACGGTAGAAGGATTCACCAGCACAGCCACAATAGTATCAAGTTTAGATTCAACCTAGTACCGGCACACAAATTCTTAAGAGTACAAAATATCCAATTAAATATACAGACGTGCGTAAATTAGAAGATTAAATAAATTTTTTTTTTCTTTTGTCTTGGTGCATGCGATGATTCAAAAATATATTTTCACTTGTTGATGTAATTTATCTTCCATTATAGCTTAGCAAGCAATTGTTTGAAAATAAATAAATAAAATAAATAAATATTTTATTTCGAGGACTCTAATTTTAAATCTTTATAAGGAAAGTTTAAATTTATTTTAAATTGCTCATTAAACTAAAAAAGGATATGTTCAAAGAGTAATATTCCAAAGAATCAGAAAATCATCTTTTTTTGAATGAAATATCGTTCTAATACGAATCAAGAAAAATCCCATTGGATAATATGGGAAGAAAGGTGACTTTCCGTTAAAATTTAACAGTGTATAGGACTTCAATTTGTCTGCCAATCTGTCTGTGTTTTCAACCCGATAAATATTTTCAGAATTCTGTAAAAATGATATATACTACTCATATTTTTTTTTTTTTTTTTTTTTTAGATTTACTATAGAATGCTTTCCATTAAAGAACTTACACATAATGACTCTGGTTTGTGTACAAGAACTTACAAAATAATAGGGGATATTTCACCTAATTTGATCGTCAGTCTTACCCCTATGTTATTCTATGGAGAAATTCGTTTTATAAAATACTTATTGTCCAATGTATTTTATTTTATTTTATTCTATTCTATTCTATTTTTACATTTAGAAAATTCACAATCGTTAAAATGTTTCTCGTTTCACAAAAAATAATTTATGTTAATTTTGACGGAGAAAGTAAATAAAGGGCCACAGAAATAATAATTGGATAAAAATGCTTAAAATTTGAAGTATAAACCTTCAGGGGGCATGTACTTCATAAAGCTGTGAAAGCTGCATCGATTTCCTATAGCAATATAGCTAATCATAGCAATTTATATTGTTTCAGCCCCGATCGAGTCAGCAAAACCATTTTGAATGAGAACTTAAATAAATTATTATATATATATATATATATATATATATATATATAGAGAGAGAGAGAGAGAGAGAGATTTTTTCAGAGACATGCACCATGCACTTAAATATATATATATATATATATATATATATATATACATATACACACCCCCCCCCCCGCAAAAAAAAAAAAAAAAACTAATAAAATAAAAGCAATTTAAAGATTTTAAATCAGTAAAATACATATCAAATACCATAAGACGTGTTACCTATATATATATATTATAACAAACCTAATATAGATCAATTTATAAACATTAAATGTAAATATAAAGCTTTTATGTGATGATGCCAAGTCAAAGAGGTCAAGTGCCCCATATAGAAATGAACTAAAAAAAGTAACAACAGAAATTCTTGTTTTCGTTTACATGATGTTTCTGTAAAATTTGAATTAAAAAAAAAAAAAATAATAATAATAATAATTCTTGATTCAAATGTATGTATACTGAATTGTAATAGAAAAAATGTGTTTCTGTCTTGAAAATTACGTGATTCCAAATTAATATATGTATAAATATAAATAAATTTTAAAATATAATAATAAAACAAATAATATATATATATTCTGAAGGATAAATTCAATTGAAATGAAGTGAAACACTGCAAATCAGACAAAAAATAAAGCAAGAAAAGGAAGTTGAAACAAATAAAAAATCAATTTCCAAAAAACGTTTTTTGTATCAGAAAGTTGTGTAGTAAAAAAAAAAAAAAAACTTGACATTGATATTGTTAGTTTCTAATTACGTATTTGATATTTCTTAGGTAAAAAAATGGTTTAAGATTTAAATTTCTAAAAGTGGTTTAAGATTTAAATTTCTAACTACGTGTTAAAGTGTTTCACGTCTATTACTAATTATTATTGATTAATAATTATTTTACAGCAGTGGTAATAGTAATGATGAATTACGTATACAGATATTTAGACATAAAATTATCTGAAACTTTTTCATATTCTTTTTTTAAACAATTTTTATGTGGTTTTCTTGCCGGATAAATGGTAAACAAAATTTAAAACCATAAAATTGAATTGAAATATTTCACAGTATTAAGTTTGTTTAATATTTGTAAACTTACTTTAAAACATATTTTATTTATTTATTTATTTATGTATTTTATTTGTTTATTTATTTATTTTATGCAAAATGATACAAGCTTAATCTTGATATTTAAATATTGTGTATTTCAATGCCACGTTAATAATCACGATATAAATAAAAATCTTCTTTTTAATGAATTAGCAGTTATGTATGTAACTGCTACAAAAGCAAAAGCAGAACGGGTTGAGGAGGAAATAGTTATCCTTCAAAAGAAATTCTTGCTCCTTATTCAACTTTGTAATTAACAATTTTGAAATTTATTAAAATAGGAGTTATGGAATAAATGGTCATTTGTGTTGCTTTAAACGTATTATATGTCTTCAATGCGTCCCAATATATGCTTCAATAACCACATTATAAGTAAGAATTTTATTTTTAATGATTTAGAAATTTTTAATGCTCACAAAAATTATTTCTTTAAAAAAATTTATTCACCAATTTAAAATGTAGTGCAATGCAACTGCGCTACAAAAGCAAAAGCGAAACGGAATTAAGCAGAACGGAGTGAAGAAAGAAATAGCCCTACAAACATTTTCTTCCCAGGACATTTATAGGACATCTTGAGGATGAAATAGACATATTTTAGGATGTAATGTGAATGATAGGGATATCTTTAGGGTGAACTAGGAATAAGTGTATTTGTAGGGAGATTCATATAGAACAAGTTGTTACTCAATCTTTAACATCGTATTTAAAAAATAATAATAATACTTCGTTAAAATAGGATTTACACTATTTTTTATCATTTGTATTACATTAAGGGCCCGCTTCACTCACCGTACTTAAGCCGAAGCTAATGTTATTGTATGGGAAATTTTCTTTACTTATAGCTGATTAACTAATACATATTTTTTAATTCTGTTTTCACATTCGGAACATTCCCGTTAAATTGACGGACCTTTTTAAAAAATGTACTTTTTTAAGATACGAAATGAACATACATTTTTTATTTTTATTTATTTATTTATTTTTTTGCCGCTGGAATAAAAAATATTTTCAGCAGAGAATTATGTGATGAAAATTAATGATTAATTTACAGAGCCATACAAAAATACTGAGATCCACCACGGCATATTGCTGGTGGATCGTTTCGGTTGTGTTAGTATGTGTTTTCTACATTTTCCAATGATGTTTAAAAAACAATTTTTGACTTAGTATTTATGTTGCGACGGCTAAATGTAGTTAAAAAGTATTTTATGTAATACTAAAAATACTTACGGAGTTGAAAACGGGGACAGACAGGCAGACAAACTCAAGTTATAAACTTTTTTTTTTTTTTTTTTTTTTTTTTAATTTGGTAGAAGATGAAAAAAAATCTGTAAAACTATCTTTAAATAATCAAAGATAAATTATCTCAACAAGTGAAATTATTTTTCTACAATTATTGTACACATTAAAAAATAAAATAATAGCTAATTATTCTAATAATTTCCTTATGACTGTAAATATCAAATACAATTTTAAGGTAAGCTACAATACATTCAAACATGGCCAAAATAATTTCTAACTTTTATTCTAATACTTCTGTATAGTCAAAACTGTTTGACTATACAGAGTAACTACTACTCGGTAAATAAACTTGAAAATAATACTTTTTATGATGATGAATTTTAAATTTTAGACTCTGTTTCTGTAAAACTATGTAAAGTATGTTTATTAGGTTCTAACCAAAGAATTTTTTTAAACTTAACATTCTAGAGGTTAAAAGTATTTGAAAAATAGAACACATCTTTGTAGTCTTTATTTTTATTTCATTTCAATTGTAGGATAATTTCAAATTTTAAACAATAGGAAACAACTTTTGAGAATGTGTTAACTTAAAATTAAAAATGTAACAAATTTATATAGATTTTAATTAATTAATATATATTAGGTTTGTTAACTTCAACTCTATTTCTTTCATTTTTTACTTTCATGAAATAATCATTCAAAAATTTTTAATATGATAATTTAATATCAATATATTTACAAATTAGCATCAGTTAAATAGAAAATAATATATATGAAGCCATGCATATTTTATTTTCATCATATTGATTGAGCTGTAGCAAATACATTATGTTAATATAAACTCTTCATAAATTCGCCAACAGATGGCGATACTATGTTATATTTTTTAGCGAGGGTTTCTAATATTTTTTAGAGACCCTATATTAGAATACCAAAGTTTCATATCTCAAGAGAAAAGATTCAAACCAAACGTAAATACAATATACAATACGTATATACAATAGGTACATACTCGTACATAATACGTATATACAATAGGTACATAATCGTACATAAAACGTAAATACAATAGGTACATATCCAAAATGTGAAAGGTTTACAAAGACAATTTTTGAGAAATGTTGTGTAGATTTTTTAAAATAAAATTAACAATTACTTTAAAAAGTCCATATAATTTGAAACCTCTAATATTTCGAAAATTATTAAGACGACATTATCCATGATACTACAAACATGAAACCATGAAGGTAGAAAGAGGTAATTTTTAACGGAACAGATGCTGTATAATCCACCGCTTGGCGACTTTTTTCAAAATGGCGCCGGAATCACGCCAAAATGCGGTTTTCCAAAATCGACGCCATTTTTTATCACCCGTGATTACCGAAGTATTTTTTTTTAACCACAACATAAATTTCAACCAAAAATAATGGCTTAAAAATGCAATTGTAATACAAAATACGCGAACTTACAGGGTTTTTTTTTTTTTTCCAATGAAATATACGTATTTAAAACTAATTTGCATATATATCATGAAATTCTTTAAAAAAAAAACAAAGAGTAAAATCGCATATTTTGTATTACAGTTGCATTTTTGAACCCTTATTTTTTCTTTAAATTTATGAAGTGGTTAAAAAAAAAAACTCCGGAAATCACGGATGATAAAAAACTACATCGATTTTGAAAAACGCTATTAATTAAAAAAAAAAGGAATTTGAATTAAGGAATAAACTTCATCATCATCATCAACTTCAGGGATTAGGCATAGTGCCTGTTCCGGCTTCATTGTTCATTCCACCGCTTTCTCGGTCGTCCTCGATCTCTCCTGCCCTTTGTGGAGTAGTCGAGGGCAGCTCTGGGGAACCGTGTTTCCGGCATACGTTGTACGTGGTCTTTCCATTTAGTACGATATTCTTGTATTCTATCACATAAGTTGAAGATCTTTAACTCCTTCCTGATGTCTTCATTCCGAATCTTGTCGAAAATTGTGCAGCCTTTTATAGGTTTCAAATGTCGCATTTCTGTTGCTTGGATTCTCGATAGATCCCGGCTCCCCAAGGTCCATGTCTCTGAACCATAAAGTAAGACGGGTGTGGCCATGACCCTATAGAATTTAAGTTGTGTTTCTTTTCGTGTCTTCTTCCTGAGGATTTTTCTCAAAGTTCCACAGATGTATTGGAATTTGTGCAATTTCTGCTGTACCTCGTTCTCGTATTCATAAGTGAGATCACAACCTAGATAGGTAAAGTGTGATACTTGTTCTATGACTTCATTTTCAATGACAATTTTTGTACGGGTAGGTTCTTTCCCTTTGAAAGCCATAGATTTGGTTTTTTTAATCGAGATTTTCATTCCATAGTCTTGACAAATTTTGTGTAGGCTATACGTTGATCTCTGTAGATCGTCTTCACATTCCTGAATGATAACCTGGTCATCCGCGAACAGTAGCGTGTTGATGAACATGTCTACTTTTAGCTTAATTCCTGGGGCGGCTGAAGCCTTCCATGTTCGAATGATGTCGTCTATGTAGAGATTAAACAGAGTTGGGGATGGACTACATCCCTGTCTGACTCCTTGGTTAGTGTCTACTTCGATGGTTTTGTGTGTGCCGATGAGTATCTTTGTATGTTGATATAAGGACTGACAAGCCTGAATCAAGTGTCGGAGGAATGCCCTACATTCCATGATAGACCATAACTTTTCTCTATTCACACGGTTGAACGCTTTTTCGAAGTCTATAAAAATAGTATGCGTTTCCAGGTTAAATTCTCTACGCTTTTCAAATTATCTGTTTTAAAGAGAATACATCGTCTATACAAGATCTTCCTCGTCTGAAGCCAGACTGTTCTTCTAAGAGCATTGATTCTGACAATTCCCTTACTCTGTTATTACACAGACATAAACTTTACACAATATAATAAAGATTTAATAAGAATTAAATCAAAAATTTACAATCAAACACCTAACAAAATTATGCAAATTATTTTATTTTTTCAGGGGGGGGAGACCCCCTGAACCCCCTTGTTTTAAACATTAAAATTTAATAATAATTATGCAATTAATTTTAGTTTTTCAGGAGGGAGACCCCCCTGAACACCCCCCCCCCTTGATATCAAATTTAATAATATCTTAACATGTCAGTTGAAAACATCAGCATCTGTTCCAAATTTACAATCAAACACCTAACAAAATTATGCAAATTATTTTTTTTTTTTCAGGGGGGAGACCCCCCCTGAACCCCCCTTGTTTTAAACATTAAAATTTAATAATAATTATGCAAATAATTTTAGTTTTTCAGGGGGGAGACCCCCCTGAACACCCCACACCCTTGTTATAAAATTTAATAATATCTTAACATGTCAGTTGAAAACATTAAAATATAAAAAAAATAAGGAATATTAAATAAAAATTATCGCATCTATAAAAATTAATATGAATTTTAAGCAAAATTTTAGGCATTTTTTTTTTTTTAATTAAGGATCAGATAGCTTGTTACATGCACTTTATGAATCAATATATGCATATAACTTTATCATCGTATCCAAAATTTCTTTTATGAGATTTATCTCATGTTTTTTCGCCATTTTCTATTTTTTTTAACCTATAAATTAATCACATAAATTAATCACATTTATAAATTAATCACATAATGCAAAATTAATGCAAATGAAATTTTATACATTCGTACAAATAAAAGGTACATCAATACACTTGGATAAAGACAAAATAAATAATAATACACAATAAATAAAACATACACAATAAAATAAAAAAGAATTATACAACCTGACCGACCACCACGTGCTCCACAAAAAACAGCTCAAAACAGTATGTGCTACACGCACAAGATCGTAGCAGCAAATGAATCTACGCTAACGGAACGGTAACCCGATTGGCCGAAACACAGGGGTTGCCACAAATAAAAACGCGCCACATTTGGCGAAAAATCGCTTCGCTTGGCGGTGAAAAAAGAACTTGGCGACGGTGGATTATACAGCATCTGCGCCTAAATTATAATTTTTGTTAAATTAATTTTACGTGAAAAGAAGATATTTCAATTTGTATTCTGTATTAAAAACACAGATATTAATATTTTAATCTTATTTAACAAATATAATAAGCAGAATAATTAATAGGAGGAGGTAAATAATTCCAACAAAATTTCTTCTCCTTATAACAACATGAGTTCAAAGAAAATAAAAGAATATTCAATATTGCTATTTTAAATTAAAAATATGAAAACGAAAATCGAAATATTTACATTCATGTACGTGCGCGCGCATGCCTGGATCAAATAAATAAATAAATAAGACTTTCTAACTCCGACAACAGCAGCAGCTCTGATATATGCTTCCCGAAAAGTTCGTTTTGGGACCGGATTTTACACTACGCCGTTATCGTACCTGAGGATTGTACTACCATGCTTGAAACACACGATATGGCATCATTTCTGAGAGAAAGTTTCGGGAATGTTTTCTCATTTCTCCATAAATTTTCGTAATATACCTATAGACAGGTTTCATTGTAAATGTGTTTTGGTCTTTTAATTGTATCAATATTTTACTGTATTCCATGTCGTATGTAATTTTTTGTAATTGTAATTTAAGAACTCCAATTTATAAGTACCAAACCTATATGGCAGAATGCATGCTATAATTATTTGGAAAATATATATATACATATATATATATATATATATATATATATATATATATATATATATATATATATATATATATATATATATATATATATATAAAGTAAGAAAAAGAAATAAATAAAAGAACAAAAAAAATTAAACATTGATAGGCAAAAAAGTGTTTGTTTCATGTTTGCAGTATCATGGATAATGTCTTCTTAAAAATTTTCGAAATATTATAGGTTTCAAATTATATGGACTTTTTAAAGTAATTGTTAATTTTATTTTAAAAAATCTACACAACATTTCTCAAAAATTGTCTTTGTAAACCTTTCACATTTTGGATATGTACCTATTGTATTTACGTTTTATGTACGATTATGTACCTATTGTATATACGTATTATGTACGAGTATGTACCTATTGTATATACGTATTGTATATTGTATTTACGTTTGGTTTGAATCTTTTCTCTTGAGATATGAAACTTTGGTATTCTAATATAGGGTCTCTAAAAAATATTAGAAACCCTCGCTAAAAAATATAACATAGTATCGCCATCTGTTGGCGAATTTATGAAGAGTTTATATTAACATAATGTATTTGCTACAGCTCAATCAATATGATGAAAATAAAATATGCATGGCTTCATATATATTATTTTCTATTTAACTGATGCTAATTTGTAAATATATTGATATTAAATTATCATATTAAAAAATTTGAATGGTTATTTCATGAAAATAAAAAATGAAAGAAATAGAGTTGAAGTTAACAAAAATAATATATATTAATTAATTAAAATCTATATAAATTTGTTACATTTTTAATTTTAAGTTAACACATTCTCAAAAGTTGTTTCCTATTGTTTAAAATTTTAAATTATCTTACCATTGAAATGAAATAAAAATAAAGACTACAAAGATATGTTCTATTTTTCAAATACTTTTAACTTCTAGAATGTTAAGTTTCAAAAAATTCTTTGGTTAGAACCTAATAAACATACTTTACATAGTTTTATAGAAACAGAGTCTAAAATTTAGAATTTATCATCATAAAAAGTATTATTTTCAAGTTTATTTACCGAGTAGTAGTTACTCTGTATAGTCAAACAGTTTTGACTATACAGAAGTATTAGAATAAAAGTAAGAAATTATTTTGGCCATATTTGAATATATTGTAGCTTATCTTAAAATTGTATTTGATATTTACAGTCATAAGGAAATTATTAGAATAATTAGGTGTTATTTTATTTTTTAATGTGTACAATAATTGTAGAAAAATAATTTCACTTGTTGACATAATTTATCTTTGATTATTTAAAGATAGTTTTACAGACTTTTTTTCATCTACCAAATAAAAAAAAAAAAAAAAAAAAAGGTTTATAACTTGAGTTTGTCTGCCTGTCTGTCCCCATTTTCAACTCCGTAAGTATTTTTAGTATTACATAAAATACTTTTTAACTACATTTAGCCGTCGCAACATAAATACTAAGTCAAAAAATGTTTTTTAAACATCATTGGAAAATGTAGAAAACACATACTAACACAACCGAAACGATCCACCAGCAATATGCTGTGGTGGATCTCAGTATTTTTGTATGGCTCTGTAAATTAATCATTAATTTTCATCACATAATTCTCTGCTGAAAATATTTTTTATTCCAGCGGCAAAAAAAAATAAAAAATGTATGTTAATTTCGTATCTTAAAAAGTATCTACATTTTCGTATCTACATTTTTTAAAAAGGTCCGTCAGTTTAACAGTTGGGAATGTTCCGAATGTGAAAACAGAATTACAAAATATGTATTAGTTAATCAGCTATAAGTAAAGAAAATTTCCCATACAATAACATTAGCTTCGGCTTAAGTACGGTGAGTGAAGCGGGCCCTTAATGTAATACAAATGATAAAAAATAGTGTAAATCCTATTTTAACGAAGTATTATTATTATTTTTTAAATACGATGTTAAAGATTGAGTAACAACTTGTTCTATATGAATCTCCCTACAAATACACTTATTCCTAGTTCACCCTAAAGATATCCCTATCATTCACATTACATCCTAAAATATGTCTATTTCATCCTCAAGATGTCCTATAAATGTCCTGGGAAGAAAATGTTTGTAGGGCTATTTCTTTCTTCACTCCGTTCTGCTTAATTCCGTTTCGCTTTTGCTTTTGTAGCGCAGTTGCATTGCATTACATTTTAAATTGGTGAATAAATTTTTTTAAAGAAATAATTTTTGTGAGCATTAAAAATTTCTAAATCATTAAAAATAAAATTCTTACTTATAATGTGGTTATTGAAGCATATATTGGGACGCATTGAAGACATATAATACGTTTAAAGCAACACAAATGACCATTTATTCCATAAGTCCTATTTTAATAAATTACAAAATTGTTGATTACAAAGTTGAATAAGGAGCAAGAATTTCTTTTGAAGGACAACTATTTCCTCCTCAACCCGTTCTGCTTTTGCTTTTGTAGCAGTTACATACATAACTGCTAATTCAGTTAAAAGAAGATTTTTATTTATATCGTGATTATTAACGTGGCATTGAAATACACAATATTTAAATATCAAGATTAAGCTTGTATCATTTTGCATAAAATAAATAAATAAACAAATAAAATACATAAATAAATAAATAAATAAAATATGTTTTAAAATAAGTTTACAATTATTAAACAAACTTAATACTGTGAAATATTTCAATTCAATTTTATGGTTTTAAATTTTGTTTACCATTTAGGAAGCAAGGAAACCACATAAAAATTGTTTAAAGAAAGAACATGAAAAAGTTTCAGATAATTTTATGTCTAAATATCTGTATACTTAATTCATCATTACTATCATTACTGCTATAAAATAATTATTAATCAATAATAATTAGTAATAGACGTGAAACACTTTAACACGGAATTAGAAATTTAAATCTTAAACCACTTTTTTACCTAAGAAATACCAAATACGTAATTAGAAACTAACAATATCAATGTCAAGTTTTTTTTTTTTTTTTTTTTTTTTTTTGACTATACAACTTTCTCATACAAAAAACGTTATTTGGAAATTGATTTTTTATTTGTTTCAACTTCCTTTTCTTGCTTTATTTTTTGTCTGATTTGCAATGTTTCACTTCATTTCAATTGAATTTATCCTTCAGAAAAAATATATATATATATTATTTGTTTTATTATTATATTTTAAAATTTATTTACATTTATACATATATTAATTTGGAATCACGTAATTTTCAAGACAGAAACACATTTTTCCTATTACAATTCAGTATACATACGTTTGAAAAAAGAATTATTAATATTATTATTTTTTTTTATTTATTTTTTTTTATTTCAAATTTTACAGAAACATCATGTAAACAAAAACAAGAATTTCTGTTGTTACTTTTTTTAGTTCATTTCCATATGGGGCACTTGACCTCTTTGACTTGGCATCATCACATAAAAGCTTTATATTTACATTTAATGTTTATAAATTGATCTTTATTAGGTTTGTTCAGTAATATATATATACAGGTGACACGTCTTATGGTATTTGATATGTATTTTACTGATTTAAAATCTTAAAATTGCTTTTGTTTTATTTGCAATTTTTCATGAATTCACGATCTTCTACAGATATTTAAGAAAAGACTTGACATTTTTTTGGATGTTTAATAGAATCTATCTAAAAGAAATAGGGATGAATTTTGAAATACATTAATTATTTTTTTTTTTGGGGGGGGGGAGGGGGGGGATTTTTTTTTTTTTTTTTTTTTTTTTTAAGTGCATGGTGCATGTCTCTGAAAAAATCTATTATATATAATAATTTATTTAAGTTCTCATTCAAAATGGTTTTGCTGACTCGATCGGGGCTGAAACAATGTAAATTGCTATGATTAGCTATATTGCTATAGGAAATCGATGCAGCTTTCACAGCTTTATGAAGTACATGCCCCCTGAAGGTTTATACTTCAAATTTTAAGCATTTTTATCCAATTATTATTTCTGAGGTCCTTTATTTACTTTCTGCGTCATTAAGTTTAATGGTCCTTTTTTTATTATTATTATTCCTTTCGGCGTAAGTAATTTAAATTGTTTTTGTTTCTTATTGGTTCTTAACGTGTACCGCAACATTTTTTTTTTTTTTTCAGTCTTACCTATATGTTACAATCAGTTCTATTTTTGTTGTGTAGGTATTGTTTTGTATCTATTAATTGCTAAATTTTAAGATTAAATTTTATTACAATATCTATCATTTATATATAAAGTTACATTCTTATTTTTCTGGTTGATTACTATGAATTATGATATCTTTTATCCTTAAATTTAATTATGTGCATCTGGCTACTGAGGCTTCCCT
The DNA here is from genome assembly GCA_963930645.1 of Salticus scenicus. Lineage (NCBI taxonomy): Eukaryota > Metazoa > Arthropoda > Arachnida > Araneae > Salticidae > Salticus > Salticus scenicus. The sequence goes on along the minus strand of OZ005659.1, from coordinate 254,226,822 downwards.
TGTTAAGTTTGAACAATTCATCTATTTGCATAACAAAAATAAATAAGATCTTATATTATTTAGTAAAGAAATAGGAAAGGAGAAAAAAAAATCTTTTAAATTATAATTTTAATTATTGATGACTGCCTTATAATGCTTATCCTTTTATGTGTGCTCTTTGGCATTATTGCTTGTAATTGAGTCTTCTTAAAACTTAACATTTAATACTTTGACTTCAAGATTACTTAATGTTGGGTTAATCATAAGTTCAATTCTTCTTAATACTTAATTGGTGCTAAAAATTCTTCTTATTACTTGATTGGTGCTAAAAATTCTATTAATCTTGCAGTCAATACTTCTAAATTATCTTAATCTTTCAGTAAATACATCTTAATTACACTCCTTATTGCATTGGCTTATTCTCTGAAATTATTTAGCTGACTTAATGTTTTTATAGCTAAACGAAAGATGGCGCTGGCACTCTGATGTCTTATGCCTTCCTTCTTCAGTCCTTCACTTAAACGATTTAATTATTAATGTTTTTTTACGATTTAGTTTAACTCTACTAGTTTTAATTTTAATTAATTTTAAAATCTATTTTAACATTATCATTTAATATTTATTCTGTGTATTTTATCTTTAATGAAAATGCTCTGAAGTATATTCGATTAATCGATAACTGTCGAGATTTTATTTTACTTCAATTTAGGTTTTGGCATCATTCTTTTCTCCAGTTGGTGTTAAATGTTATACATGTGGTTACTCAGCTTTTTTCATGATATCACTTTGGTTTCAATTAAGTTTTTAATTAATCGTTATTTAATCTTTGTTTTAATTTAATATTTCACATATTTCTCATTCTTTATTGTTCTTACTGCATCGATCGGGGCGTGAAATGATATAAATTGCTATGACTAGCAATATCGTTTTACGAAATCGTTGCAGTTTTCACAGCTTTATGAAGTATGCGCCCCTTGAAAAGTATGCTTCTAACTTTAAGCATTTACATCCAATTAATTCTGTGATTTTTTATATGTTTTTCTCTCTCATAAGTATAATGGTCCTTTTTTATTATCATTCAGGTCGGCGTAAGTTTTCATGATACTATCGTAACTCATTGGTTCTTAATCTAAATCGCAACTTTTTGTGTCATTCTTTCCTCTATGTTAAATTCAGTTCTATATTTTAGTGTGCTGTTATTGTTTTAGTTCTATTAATTGCTAAATTTTAAGATTAAATTTTATTACGATATCTATTATATATATATATATATATATATAAGTTATATTTTTAATTTTAATATGCTTTCTTTTAAAGATATTGCAAAACCCATACCTAATTAGGTTCTATTAGACATTCGAAAAAAAATATACATATTACCTTTTCTTAAACATCTGTAGAAGTTTTAACATTTTGAAGATCATGAATTCATGAAAAAAATACAAATTGAGAAAACGGAATATAAAAATTTCAAAATTGTAAAAAAAAAATCTATCCGAAACCATACGATTTGCTGTTTTAATATATATTTTATTGAAAAAAAAACTGATATAGTTTAATTTATAAATATGAAATGGAAATATAAGCTTTTACATGAAACTTTAATGGCGCAAAGTCAAAGGTCCCCTTAAATGAACATTCTATTTCTAACTTTTAGAATTTCAACTAACTTTTTTGACTAAGTTCATTGAGATAATATCTTTTACACCTGTTTGCAATACCACCAAATTGCGACAAGTCCTCTTCAAAGTTGAAGTCTTTTTTTCTAGGTTTTAAACGAAAAATTCCATGGAATCTATCCACGACCGTATTCCCATGAAAGTCTCGTATAAAAGGAAGTGGGGTCGTTATGTTCGTCTCTAACATTTCAACATTCACAGCAGGCTGTTGCTTTGTCCTCAGTCTAAACAAGCCGTTGAAGTTTGACTGTTTCGTAAATGATTCATTTATTCCAAGTTGAAGCTCTTGGTCTGAATTTTCTTCTTTGTTTTCACCTTCTTCAGCGCCTAGTTTGGAATTCCGCCTGAACTGTTCCCGGCAATTTTTCTGTTTCGAGACATTCACACATGACTGACGCATGAAAGACTTGCACATTTTCTGTACACGTTGCCTGTCTTCATCTCCCAAATCAAAATCCATATTTTCCTTGTCATTTGATTCAGTGTTCTTGAATGCTTTGTCTTTTGTTTTGAACTTAAATATCCCATGGAAGTTGTTTGGCTGTTCAGCTGGCAAATCATATTCATTTTCTTCCGCATGTTCTAGATCAGGCATATCTTTACTCTTGATAGGTTTAGACATTATTTTAAATATTCCATGAAAATTGTGTTTTTCCTTAACTGATATATTATTTTTCATTCCAGGCTCTTTAAAATCTGGTTCATGCTTTTTTGTTTCTGGTTCGGTGAAAGCGTTATAATCTAAATTTTCTTTTTTATTAGAAGATTCCTCTTTCAATTTAATCCGATAGATCCCTTGAAAATTTTTATTCTTCGTATCGTTTACAAATGATTCGACTTTTCCCGTAACCAAATCATCAACATATTCATCTGTTTCATCATCATAATCTAGAAGGCCATTATTATCCATGTCCAATGAGCTTTCACTACTGAATGTTTTTTCGTTTTCTTTCAGTTTAAGAACACCCTGAAAATTAACTCCATTATCATTTTTCCTAAATGGTGCTTGCGTCTTGAAATTAGACTGTCGTTCTGATTCAAAATTGCCACTATCTAGGGGTGGTTCCACAAAAGCATCCTCTTCAAAGTCTTCAGTACTCGAAAATGCTGTCCTTGGCGGCACCGTAGCGCTATTAAGAAATAAAGAGAACAGGTATTCAAAAATTTCTTCGGGCAACATAAGTGGTTCATATGCTGCTTCAGTTATTAAAGCTTCTTCATTATTATGAGCGACCTGATTTTGTGATCGATTGTTAACGAAAGGAGTTGGTTCATTTTTTGTTGTCAAATGCAGTAGTGTCGAAGTGATGCCTTCCTCTGTTAATGAAGGTTTAAGCCGGCCTTCATTTGCACTATTCCTAAATGTACTATTTTCAGCTGAAGTATTAATAGGTTCTTTAGCATCGCAAGTTTTCTTCATCTGTAACACGAACTGTCCTTCTAAATCCCCAGCATTTTCTTTAGACAATAATTTTGGATTTTGGGGTGTCAAGTGTACTTCACCCTGAAGCAGTATGCTATTGAATAGTTTCTTCTCAGGAAACTCTACAAGGTAAGAATTTTTTCTTATTAAGGGGATAGACAAGCAATTTTCCACGACCTGTTGGATGAAATAAGCTTTGTTATTTGTTTTAGCGGCTAATGATTCGATTTCAGGTGATACTTTAAATTTAAGTTGCAGACTGTCATATAGAGTGTTTTCGCGAATTCTTTTATTTGTAGAAACAAAGTGGGTTAGAGCGATTTTAAAAGAGCCATTTTCATTGAGAGGCCTGTTGCTGCTTCTTAAGGTACCCCCCGAGGATTCCATCACTTTTTTAATAATTCCGGCTAAAAAATCCTTAGGATCTTTTTCTTCTGATAAGACAGGATTAAATTTATCTGATACGAGAAGCATGTGTGAACTTTTTGTTGTTTTAAGCATGGCTATATTGATGAAATTAATCAACTGAGAAAAAGATCTAAACCCAAAGAATGGAGTATTGTTTGAATGATCCCTCAGTTTTTCAACTGATTCATCGACAATTTCAGGGTACTTTTGGTTATTTATTTCAGCATGTTGATTCTTCCAAATCGGTTTGGATTCTTCTTTTCGTCGTGGTGACCAGAATATTTGCAGTCTTTCATATTCCCTATTTGAAATATCTGCTTCTTTTGATCGATAGATAACGCTTTCAGATTTCGTGGAACTCGAAGGTACATTATTATAGTTTGTTGTGTTGTAGGCTAGACTCGAATGACCCACAAGTGTTTTAATAATTTTTTGCCCTGTGGCTCTGTGTATTTCAATAACTTTAAGATCTTCATTTAGTCCTCTCTTAACTCGGGACGTCAGAATATTTCCTGAATCTGAATCAACCTGAATAATATGAACGAGGACTATGTTAACTTCTTCCTTATCCCAAGTTTTGAAAATGCATTTTTTATGCGTACCATTAGATATTCCCGAGTCAAATTCGTTAGAGAAATCAGAAGAATTTATACCTAAATTTAATTTGAAAATTCCGTGGAAGATGTGAAAATTACAATCTTCCAATGATGTATCATTGGACACCAAAGCTCTGAAAAAGGTCTTCTCAATATTGTTTGACATAATTTTTGAAGATTGAGTTGTTTTTCTGGTTTTAGGATTCCTGTGTTTCGCTGTATTTTTCTGTTTTGTAACCTCTTTGGATTTCTTCGAATTGGGTTTATTAGGTTTTTCCTTAGCTTTTGAAGAACTTGTTTTTGCAGATTGTTTAGAGTTTTTATTTGATTTTGTCTTTCCAGGTTTTTTCGTCACAGATTTAGAAGTTTTATGCTTGCCTTCTGTGCCTTTTTGTTTTGTTTTTGAAGTAGTCTTTTTAGATGTATTTTTATGTTTTCTAACCTCTTTGGATTTCTTAGCATTGGGTTTATTATGTTTTTCCTTAGCTTTTGAAGAACTTGTTTTTGCAGATTGTTTAGAGTTTTTATTTGATTTTGTCTTTCCAGGTTTTTTCGTCACAGGTTTAGAAGTTTTATGCTTGCCTTTTGTGACTTTTTGGTTTGTTTTTGAAGTAGTCTTTTTAGCTGCTCTTTGGATTCTGTTTAATTTATAGAATGTTTGGAAAGAAGTAGCCATTGTTATCACAGACTTGTTGAAAATTTCATCAATCCTTTCGCTAGATCTGTTCGTTGAAAGAGTAAAATAATCTCTTGTGGCATATATTTTTGTAATATTGTTTGGTAAGCTGTAGTTCAACTTCATGTCAGTCAAATTATTAGCAGTTATAACTGAAAAATAAAAATGTATAATAAATATAGAGTCATAGTTCATTTTATAATCATCATTATTATAATTATTATCATTTTATATTAATTATTTGATGAAAGTAGAATTAAAGATCTGTCTTTGTTAGATTTTAATTTAGTACCATACGCTTATATATTCATAAAAATGTATTATATTCATAAAAATAAGGAACATATTTTTTTTCAACAGTCAGACAGAAACCTCAACAACTCATGATGGTAGGTACCCAAATTTTTTCTATACGGTCTATGGAATAATGCAAAATTGCAAATTTATAGAAATAGAAATATAATACGAATATTTAATTTATATAAATAATATTAAATAAATAAATAAATATATATATATATATATATATATATATATATATATATATATATCATTTAATCTATATAAATATCTTAAATAATAAATTTATGATTTTTATGCAGCTCAGATATATTTATGTTGTTTAATGAATCTTTAAAATCAAAAATTCGAATGTCTACATTCGATTTTTAAGATGATCAACAAGTTGCTAGCTATTTTTTAATCAATGTATATAATTATTTTCAATAGCAGACGAACAAATTTCAGTTATTACATTAAGAAGAAGTCGTTTGCATTATTTTTATAAGATTACAGCTTATAGTAATAGTTCGACATTTTACAGGTATTTTACGGTATTTAGAAATGAGTACTGAATAATAAATACATAATTATGTTTATTTAGAAAGTCATAAAATTTTATAAAAATTGTGAATAGGGAAAATATTGATAGCATTTGTTAATTGAGGTTAACCCAATAGTTTTATCAGATTAAATTGAAGAATTTAATAATAACTTATACGATTTACAAATTATATGACAGATTTTATGATTTTATTTATTTATCTATTTTTTTTAATACAGTGAAACCTCCTGTAAGGGACACCTCCGAAGAAGGGAACCTCTATTTAAGGGACCATTTCTCTGGTCCCAGTCCCTTTGAATAGGAACCTTAATGTGATTACCTCTGACTAAGGGACACTCTAATTAAGGGACACCCAAACATTCCAAAATAAAAATTTTGAGAATTTAGAAGTGGAAGAAGATTTTAGGATAAAGAAAACATAAAAGAGTGAAATTTATTAAACTCTCTATTTTCAAGAATAGTTTTCAAAAATGTTTATAAAAATGCTTAGAGGAATAAGAGAATAGTAAGGAAAAGGATACAGAGGGAAAAAATGTGGGGATGCTATGAAGATGCCTCTAAAAACACTTCGCAACTAAACAAAATTCATGTCAAATAAATATGATTAGGAATGCCTGTTTAATATCCATTTGAGAAAAAAATGCTTTTTAAAGTACATTCTTGTAAAAATAAATTCTTTCTCATTTTCTTTCATAATTTAATTATTTCATTAAGTGAGAGATTTATGTATTCTGTATGAAAAATTTAAAAAACTAGATTCAAAATGAGTTCTATGCTACACTACATTCTGAGTCTTTAAAGTTTGGTGTAATCTGTATTTCTATTTAAATTAAATTTTTAAGGACAGTCTGACTTATATACTATGTTATAAAAAAGTACCACAAAACTTGTTTTTAGAAGTAATAGTACAAAACTTTCATAAAATGGTCTGTATTGAGTGTTTTGCACTTATTATATACCATGTATACTAATATTCATACCTCTGAACAAGGGGCGCCTTGAGTGTCCTTTATTTCGAAGTACTACTGTATATGTAATTACAAAACCTTTTTGTTGTAATCATATTTTTTGAAGGAAAAAAAAGAAAAAGATGAGTTTTTTTTTTTTTTTTTTTTAAGAGAAAAGTAAAGATAAATCGTGATTTAAATTATTAAGAATAAGATAGTTTTATTAGATAAAGTATATTAAAATTTTGTTATAATAAAAAGAGATTTTACAAGCAAACGGATGTAAATTAAAAGTGAAATGTAAAATAAGTTAGTTTAATATCTAATTTAGAAGGAAGTCGATATTCAGGACCATAAATTCTTTTTAAAATGTACTAACATTAATTAAATTGACTGTATACACCCCGCGACAAAAAGATAGGCAAAAAGGGTTTTTTGTTTGATTTTTCATGAAATAACATTATTTAAATTGTGCTTATCATTTATTATTATCATAAAATAACACTATTCCCGTACTAATTTTTGTTTTATGACTCATTTAGAAAAGTTTTAAGACTAAACATTTTCTAATTTAAGACTGCACTCCGTGACAAAAAGATAGGAACAATTTTTTTTTTTTTTTTTTTTTTTTTTTTTTTCATAAAAGAGCATTATCTAAATTGTGCTGATCATTTATTATCATAACAAAATATTATCATAACAAAATATTATCATATCAAAAACATATTAAATATTTGAATCGTATTCAAAATATTAATATTCAAAATAATAATATTCAAAAAAAAAAAAAACCTTTGGTCTTAAAATTTTTCTAAATTAGTCTTAAAACAAAAATGAGTCCGGGAATAGTGTTATTTTATGATAATAATAAATGATAATCACAATTTAGATAATGTTATTTTATGAAAAATCAAACAAAAACCCCTTTGTACCTACCTTTTTGTCGCGGGGTGTACACACATAAACATTTTAATGCACGGTGATTCTGAACTTGTGGTCAAAACTTAAAGGGAAGATAGAACAGGGTTCGACGATGGTTTAGCGATGGCTTAACCCGAGCAATGAGGAAACACAAAAATTCTCCGTCGTGTTGGAAGACACATATGCTTTAATTTTAGTTCGCACAGATTGCAATAACTCTAGCAAGAGCTCTTGTAAAGGCAACAGAAATATTCCATCGCACTGTAAAAATACAGCAATTTCTTTACAGCTAGTTCTGGAAAAACAATTGAAATTTCGTTTAATCAGTGTTGCCAGATGGTCAACAGTCAATTTCCCCAAATCAGCAGTTTTTTCAAAAAAAAAAAAAAAAAAATTCCCAACTCAGTTTCTACGAAAAAAGTAAATTTTTATTAAAAATAAATAAATAAAAAAATAAAAAATAAATATTTAACAGATTTAAGAACAAAATTTTCCTCAAATAAAGCTCATTTTTAAAAAAAGTCCCCCCCCCCCCCTGCAAAAACTACTTTACTGCTGAGGAGATACGTAGGATTTACTTGCATCCTCAGGATATTCTGAGAATTTCCTGGGAAGAAGGAGTACCTTCAAAAAGACCCTACATGCTGAAAAAAATTGTTAAAAGTCCCTACGAGTTGAGATAAATCCCTACAATTGACAACGCTGTAAACGTATCTTGTAGACCAGTTTAAGACAAAAGTGTTGAAAAATTTCTCAGATTCCTCCCCAAAAATTAAAAAAAAAAAAATATCTCTCGAAATTCTCCACAAACATTCAATCTCCGAAAAAGTCCCCTGAAGTCCAAAAAATTGGCAGAATGGGGACAAAATTCCCAATCTCACAACACTGGATTTAATTCACTCTGTGTTGTAAATCGAGGGGAAGTTGTTTTGGTGCGTATCACTTGACTTGTTAACCAATCAGCGTCGTTCTTCATCTTATCTGTTGTTGGAACGCAAAGAATGCGTGAACTTTGCCGACCCTATTGTGGAGTTGGTAGGGAGCTGACTTCTAGAACATAAGATTCTGGGTTAGAATCCCGGTTAAAGTATGGACGTTTTCACAAGGCTTCATATGTATAAAAGAGATTAGGGAATGAATTAAAATAGCATTGATTGTTCGAGAAAACAGTCATTGTAACAGATCTCAAAACTATGTGATAAATAAATATTCAATCGGGTAAACTTCAATATGTTTTGCTCCAGGACTTGAAACTTTGTCGGGTCAGTTTTGAGTGTTTTACAAAACATGCTCTTCCATTTACAGAAAACTAAAAAATACAGCACACATGAAAAAAATTGGACAATTCTATTTAACAGCACACAGTAAACATTCAAGACCGTGAATAGTTATTACTTTTACCAGCACAGTGTGCTCTAATCTTAAGCAGAGGTTTTTTTTTTTTTTTTTTTTTTTTTTTTTTTTTTTTACAATTCGTACGTTTGAAGGAATGGACTAGCAAAGTATGTATGGACTGGCAAAAGGTACGTGCAAAACCAAATAATCATTAACAATTCCAGCTCACACATTTTCGACGAAATGTTGATGATACGTTGGATTACGGATTTTTGGTTTTCTGAATTTTCAGACAAGATTGTTACTCCTTTGAACATGGCTTTTCGGATAGAAAAGCACTCGTCGGTGCCTAATACATGTTGATTATAATCCCACGAAGAGAGCGTTCACCATGAATCGCCAGCAAAAAACTCCGTCTCATAAAAACACCGATCGATATAAATGTAACATATGCATGTAACGGTATGTGTTACATGTAACATATTTCTCACAAATCCCTATTAAGGGGGTATTCTGGTTTAGAAGCTCAAATTTTAGGTGTTTTTCTGGAGGCGATAAAAAAAAAACAATAAATATTTTTACTATTTATTTTTTATAAGTTTTTTAATGATATTTAAAGAATACAAAACATGCATAATATTAAAAAAAAAAATCAAATTTCAAAAAACTGCAGGCCGGCAAAGTGGGGACTGTTGAAAAAATTGCGTATCCTGGTGTGCAGGATATTAGTCCTTCCAGTGACCTGAAATGGAAAACCATTAATAATCCTTGAAGAGGAAGGATATAGTTATCGCACTACGAGAGGATTTAAAAAAAAAAAAAATCTCACAAAATGGCGACGTTTTGAAAAATACGTTTCGTTTTTTCCCTGTTTTTTTGGCCGTTCGGAATTTTTTAAAAATATAAAAAAGAAAATTTTTTAAAAAAACTCTTGGTACTGCGATACTATAATGTATAAAGAAGATCTGTATTAAATTTCAAGTGAATCGGTTGAGTAGAACTTGAGATATCATGCACACCGTTTCTGAAAATGTAGTTCCGAGAAAAACGCGTTTAAAGTTTGAGGACAATTCGCGCGCAACCGGAGTCGCTTAACGGCTTGTTATACTTACCTTTTTTTAACCAGCGATTCCTGCTCCATACAAAGTACCTTCCTTCACTTCAAATGTCATGTTTAAAGACGACCTTTCAGATGATCTAGCAGTTCTAGCTTCCTTGGAAGCCTCAGAAGCTCGTACCTCGGACCTGTTAATTCGGACTTGATTGTGTCTGTTAACGAACGCGTGGGATTCTGGCCCAATTGTTATTCCCATTTTTGACATAATCTTTAAAACTGGTAAAAACCCTTCGTTAAATATACATACCGCAATGAAATTAGCAATTTCTATTGTATGGGTACCAGCATGGATATGCTTGGGTGCGAAAGTCCAGATGAGCGAATTTAAAGATTCGTTGTTATTTTGAGTTTCAGAGCCCAATCACCTTTCCAGCAAGCTTTCTGAAGATAAGTCCTCGTAGATTGGTTTTATAACTTTTTGAACAAGCTTCAGTTAACGGAGGGTTTTCATGTTGAAATTCATCGAGAGTACCTTCAGCTTCAGCGACCCGCCATTTACACCAGCTTGATGAACCCTGTGGACAAAAATGATGTTGTGGATTAGAGTCCGTAGAAATTTTATGAAAATAAGTAGCCCATACCTCATTTTGCATATTTTCTACGGACTCTGGATTTCTTCGAATGGCTAAGCCATAATAAAGACTGAGCTCATTTATAACTTTATCTGTCAACTTTCCGGGACCTTTACCACAAATACCAGTATTATTATTATTATTATTATTATTATTATTATTTTTTTTTTTTTTTTTTTTTTTTTTTGCTTTTCGCAAACGGGCCCCCATCCTCTTCTGGACATGACCCACACACTCTTTTTTGATGACTATAGGCTTACCCTTGTATGGGTCAATATTAAGAATTCCTTTGAATGTAACTCCGAAAATAATTCGAATTTCGAAAAATCCTTTTAGGAACGTATTTTTAAAGGGTTATACAATGAAAATATGTTTAAAAAAAAATCGATTTTTTTCAATTTCTAAACCAGAATACCCCCTTAAATAAATAACACTGCCAACATTTTATCTCTCTGAACGAGAAATGGGAAGGGAGAATCTCTAATACTATGCTGAAACAGCACAGATAGTTATCTAAATTATTTGTTACAGTGAAAAATATTCTATTACCTGAGGAAGTGATCTTAGCAGTAATCTTTTTATGTTCATTCAAAACAATTTCAAAAATTAATATTTCTCTTTTCTTACTTATCAAATTTCACACTTAAACAAAATTATTTTAGGTTTAACAGAATTTTGTGCTTACTAATTTGCCCATGTAAGACCTTTTAAACTTTGACTACTACTATTTCGTAATACATGAACTATAGTCACTATAGAATTCTAGAATATACTATATATATATACGAGTATATATTGTATATTCCAAATTGATTAGAACAGACAATAGTCACATATTAACTGAGCAGATATAGATTATAACAAGTACAAAACATTGAATAAATACCATAAAATGACTCGCAACAATTGTTTTGGGTCGAAAGAAAACACGACCCTTCGTCAAGTGAACTTGCATTTTATGGTGTTTATTCCTAGTTTTGTACTTATTACTTTTAAACTCTGTGGTGCTTTCTTATAATTTTTTTATAATAAAAGACTATACAAATAACAGATTATTAAAATTTATTATCAAAGGTAATGCGGAACGTTGTAACCTACTATTGAAATGTAACTGTGTATCCCATCTCTAGTACGGTGTAGTCAAAAGCGCTCCCGATACTTTGATATCATTTCCAACGTATTACCGTTCAAATCTCCATGCATGAAATTTATATTCGCCTTTTTCTGATTTGTGTAATATGCCAACTGTGCTGCAAATAGCAATTGAAAATCACTTTATGTGATTATTTGGCTTTTTATAGGATCATTGCCGTTGCCTCATAACATTTCCCGGCCACTTATGCGTTATGCCATTGCAGTATTGGATACATGCTTCGATGTATTCTAACGCCCCTTTGCATTTGAGCATCAGTTCAGAATCACCCCGAATGTAAATGCATTTAAATTTATATACAGTCGAATCTCGTTAACGTGAATTATTTTTAACATGAACTGTTTCCACAATCCCCGACAAAATGAAGATTAGTTTAGTTATATGAAGATTAGTTACTCATAGTATGAACTACTGGTAACATGAACAATTTCTTTCACCTTGACGTATGTATGTATATACAGTGAAACTTGAATAATTCGAAATTCTGGATAATTCGAATTTTTTAGTCTGTCCCTTGAATTTTGTATTAAAATAGTGCTAAAAAATCATGGATAATTCAAATTCGATTTTGGATAATTCGAAATTTCATACGATTACCTTTAAAATATTTCAGTAAAATTTGTTTCCGAGATTTTTTGCAGCTAAAGAGCATTATTTTTTTAACAGTCTTTCAAAAGAAGGATAAGGAAATACAAGAGTATTTCCTACCTACACTGTAAAAAATATGTCCTATTTACGGCCAGAAATTCTCTGTAATTTGAGAAAATACGCGTAATTTACGAAAAAGTTATGTTGTCAGAACGTATTTTCTCAAATTACAGAGGATTTCTGGCAGCAAATAGGACATATTTTTTACAGTGTAGTGCATCACAAGATATGGTCCATATACATGAACTTCGAGGTTTCTTTTTAATATTAAGTCATGTTTATTGTAGGAGTTTCTGTTTTTGTATCAATTGATGGGTTGAAGTCATATGCTATAACACAAAGATTGTACTTAAAGAAGCAATCAAAAAATATGTGACTATTTTAAAAATGTGTTGAATAATTAAGCTCGTAAAAAAATATTGAATTAATGGGAGGGGCTTAATGATGCAGTATTCTTGGATATAAAGTTTATATGTTAAATCTTTGATCATAGAGTTTGATATTTTTAATTTCTCTTCTTTTTGACAAAATAGTATATGTAATTCGAATTTTTGGATATTTCGATTTTTTCTCTGGTCCTTCAACTTCGAATTATCCAAGTTCTACTGCATAAGGCAAATTGGTTTTTGATTTCATAGCAATGCATTTCTTTGTTTTTTACACTTTGAAATAAGTTGGTTTCACTAAATGTAAAATACTTTAGTCTTATTTAAGTTACTTTTATTTTTAATATGAAATATTAAATATCAAAGTAGGCAGCAGTAGGCAATCTTTAAGCAATTAGAACGATTAACATTTAAAAATAAAATATCAAAATTATAATTAATTGGGATGAATAAATCTCCTTGTTACTTAACTTCGAGTGTTCACTTTGACTCTTCACGACATCTGTGTGACAATATTTCTCCCAAGGTTAATTTTTTAGGTTAATTTTTTAGAACAGTATTATGTTTTTCTTATGAATGTCGTTGACTTTTATTTAAGTACAAAAAATTGATATTCATTGCCTTTAAAAAATATAAAATTTTAAATATAAAAATTTGTATATTCTAAGGCGACCTACTTACTTATTGCATTTTAAGTTGTCAGAAATTTTACAGTCTTATTTTTAAAAAGGACGTTCTAGTAAATGCAAACTGATTGGTAATTAAAAAGTGATGTCATGTAATTTATTCCAATGAATGAAATTACTGTGCTATTGAACAAAAAATGATTTTTTTTTTTTTTTTTTTTTTTTGGGGGGGGGGGGGAGGTTATAATCAGTAGTATGTTTTAATGTTGCATGATTAAAAATTTCTGAGGTGACTAGTTGAACTAAATTTTTATCATGAATTACACAATGCAATTTTAAACTAAATATTTTTAATTAACGAAAGGATGGACAGAATATCTTTTTTGTAAATTACCGTCTTAAAGATATGAAAATTTACATTTAAATGTAGTGAAATGCAACAATATTAAATACATTAAAATTTCTCAAATTGTATTTAGAAAAAAAAAATCTTCACTTTTTAAAAATGCTCTGTGCTAACTAATTTTTTTTTTTTTTTTTTTTTTTTTTTTTTTTTTTTTTAATTTTATACCTCGATTTTACATTATTATAGTTTAATAATATATTCTAAAATATCTGAATATTATTTTATTAATTTTTGGATACGTTAAAAAATATGGATATGTTATTAAAATAAGAAAAAATAAAGTTTGAATGCTTAAAATTTTCATTAAAATTTTAGCATTCTACTTAATTTAAAAAAATAATCTATCACTGAATGCACAAATACGTATACTAAACCTAATATTTTAGTATATATATATATTTTTTTTAAACCATAATAATGTTAAAGTGAAAGGAATAATAAAAAATAAAATAATTTGCAGAAAATTCTTTTAATTTTTCAAAAAATTAAAGGATTTTTTTTTTTTTAAATTTAGTTAGTTTTAAAGAATTTTTAATGTACTTAATTGTATTACTATAATTTTAATCTATGTATGGAAATTTCCATAGCTCTAAGACAATTTACATAAAAAGATTTATAATGTTTACACTCCCCTTAAGACTATGCATTAATATGTTTCCTAAAACATTTTTTCTTGTATTTAGGAAAAATAATAATAATAATAGTAATATATATATATATATATATATATATGCATGTATGTATATATATATTATCAATGTTAATACTTAGTACATTGAAACTTAAAAATTTGCATAAAATTATTTTAGATCATAGTTTCCATTTTTTTTTTTTTTTTTTTTTTTTTTAAGCGGCTATCGACAGTTTTTGACGGTTTAAACCACTTTTTGACAGTTTAAACCAGTTTTCGACACTTGTCATGTCAAAAACCTGTTTTTGACGTCAAAAAAACAACCCTGTTTAGCTGCCATAAGGCATCTCTCACAGACAGACAGATGCACAGAGGCGCACATATTTTAATAATATAAGAGATACACACAGGGTGAACCAAAAGTCTTGCTCTGATTATAAGTATTTATTGTGCTCAAACTATTATAATTAGATATATGCTTGTTTTGATATATCGTAAGTACTGTTATAATTTTTTTATAAGGCCATTTACATCAGTAAGTGTCAACGTGTGCCTCTTTGGTAGTTGGGAGAATGAGTAAGCGCATGTCTATTTTAGTTCCCACCAAGTGTTCTTTAACATGTACAAGAAACATGTTGATTCTCTGATCCCCATGGACGGACATTATGTCTATTTACCATTCCACTGACATGAAAGGGGGATTCATCGATAAAGCAAATGTGATTTAAATAATCGTTTTCGACATCAATTGTCTTCAGAATCTTAGTTGAGAATTCTGCATGAGTCGGGGAAATATTTGATTGCTAGGCCTGAACGATTTACACTTTATAAGCATGCAACAAACGTGTTTGCTGTGTTTGAAGTTGACGAGTTGTTTCAATAGGAGACTGTTGAGACGATTGCCGAACGCCATCAACACTTCGCTCAAACTAGGCTTACCACTTCTGGGAAGATCCCTTTTGCGTCAGGAGTGTGTTCATGACAACGCCGAATCTTAAATTGAGCATTAATGGGGATTTCGTTTCATGGAACGCATTGGACTTTCTCTTGAATTAACGCCATTTCGGCCAAAAATATATGACCGAAATGTGCCCTGAGTAGATAGGAGGAACACTCCTGACATCTATTGCACAAAACAACTGTACTTAAACTGACCTATCCAATGATACAAAACTTACATTATTATATTAAACGGTTATTTTGCAATGAATTCTTATAATTAGCACAAAGCTTTTAGTTCACCCTGAATACATAATGCACACTTTTGATCTTAAACATATTTTTGATTTAATCATTCTATTGCGTGGTATATATAATTTCTGTTTCTTTAATGCAATCGAACTATACACTGAGAAAACAAATATACCACCTTTATATAGAATGAATAAGTGGCTGTTTTCTAATTCCCTTAACCAGAAATATAAATTTCCGAGCTATGCGCATAAGGCACGCCAATCAACTGAATAGAAAAAATGATCGAGAATTTGTAGTCTGAACATTTCTACATGGTGAAACAATATTCTGATTATTCTGAATCTTTTGTATGGCGAGAAATTCTCGCTTGATTTTCTAGAATTAGGTAATAAACCAAGACTATAGTTACTGAAACCCGCCTCTTGTATTCGCATTTATTTGCAGAGATTTTTAAAATGACTTTTCCCGCGAGAATATAGGCAAACGCTCTAGAATTCTAGTAGGGATTTGTAGAACTCGCTTTCAAAGGAAGCTACAATTTATAAGGATGACATGGAACTATTTTTTTCTAGAACCACAATTTAGATTCTAGTTGTCAGTTACAGAATTTTTTCTCAGGGGGAATAAGATTGAAGCGAAAAGAATATTATCAGAAACAAAGTATATTACTCACCAGTCTCCCCTTGGTGATAGAAATAAATGCTTGGTTTTGTTGCCAAAGGTAAACACTCAATTATTTGCAGATTTAATAATGGAAATATTAACAACCATCTGAAAATATTAATAAACATACAAATACTGTTTTTAGTTATTCAAATATTTTACACATTATTTATTCTATAAACTCTAATCAATGGAATACATGAAAAAGAACTTTTTATAAAAGAGGAATAAAACACATTCTTCATTGTGTTAATGATTTGGAAAAAAAAAAAAAAATCATTAATTTGAAATTCCTAAATAGCACTTGTTATTATATTCAAGCTGAAACTCTCAGGCTGCAGTGAAATTCTAATTTAAAAAACAGTTGATTTTTGTCGAACAACGAAATACTCGGTCATAATATAACCTCGGTCGAATATTTGGTCAAAACATTTGACCTTACATTCACTATTCAACCGAATTTTTAAATTTGAACCTAGATATTTTTTCATGTACTGTTGTGCTTAATTTTTTTCTTTTCTCTTTTCTTTTCTTTTTTCTTTTTTCTATATATATATAGTGTAGTATATATTATAGTAATATATATATATATATATATATATATATATATATATATTACTATATATATAACTATAATATATATACACTTCTATATATATTATGCATCTAATTTATTACTATAACATAAGTATATATTATAGTAATTTTAATATATAGAAGAATACATTATAGTAAATATATTATATATAAGAAGAAAGTACTGGATTCGTGAAAATTTTCGAACTTCAGTTTTCGATGGATTTACACGTTTTGGGATGCACTGAACACGATTTGACTGTTTTTAGAAAATGTCTGTCTGTGTGTCTGTGTATCACAAATTTTGTGGACGCTGTATCTCACGAGCCAGTGAAGGAAAGTTGACTAAACATTGTAATTAGTTGAATCGTGGCCTAAACTGGTACTAATTACATTTAGGGATCAATTGTTCAACAGGTGGCGCTGTGATCCTTTTTTTTTTTTTTTTTTTTTTTTTTAACATGGCAGTATGGGGTAAAATTTCGTATAAATGTACATAATGAGAGTTATTTTTAATGTGTGATTGTAAAATTATTATAAATTATTGTTAAAAGTAGTAGTAAACTAAGAAAAACAAATTTGTACATGTAGAACATCTCTACCTCACCCTGTATGGTGGAAGTTCACACCAGGAATGTAAATTTTTAATACGATTATCTTTCAAAAGAACTCGCCAATTCCTTTAAAAATTGTGATAATTCAAACAAAGTTATGAACTTTTTCATTTTTAACGAAAAAAAAACTCATATGTTAGCACAAAATTGATATCTTTTCGTCGTTTAGTGTTATAATTCTGTGAGATTAAAATCATCTACATTCATCATAGAAAATAATTTTAATAAATCATTTGTACTGCAAAAAATTGTGTAAAATTTTATAGAAGAAAGTCTTGTGGTGGCCACAACATACGATTTCTTATACATTTTAACATTCTGGTAAGTATAGCAGCCTCTCCAAATTTGATGCGGACTTTCTATATAGTAAACTATGTTCAAATATTATTCGCACACTTGAAACAGTTTAAAAGTATTTAATGGTATTTTTTCTTTTCATATGATTTTAAAAATCTTTTTATTTTTTATTTATTTGTTTATTTATTCATTTTAATCTTGTACATCATTAATTAAATTAACATTCAAAAATATTTAAATAAATTTACGTAACAAATTTACTCTTTTACTTATTAAAGTCTCAAAAAGAAAAAAAAAAAAAAAAAAGAAGAAGAAGAAGAAGAGAGAGAGAGAGAGAAAAAAAACTTAATCACAAAAAATGGTTTTTAAATTCCAAAATAAAATAAAGTAAAATTAATTAATTAATTAAATATTAATAATAATAATAAATAATAATAATAATAAATAAATAAAATGTAATCAAATAAATAAAGAAAATTAAATAAAAAATTTCATAATGGTCACAACAAGCCCATGCACAAAAGTTGTAATATAATGTACTAAAGTAGTTTAAAGAGCTTCCTAAAATAACATGCAAGTCCCACCAGTAGCTGAGAAGTCCTGATGTCAAAACTGGTAGATGGGAGGTGCCGAATTCAGACGCAGGCCACGCACGTCTGCCAGTCGTTCGGAGTTTTCCGTAGTTTTCTCTTATACTCACATAATCACTTAAATACAAGCAAAGGCCTCTGAGAAAGACCTCCAAAGAGGATATTCTATTTGAGGATTAAGCCTAATCGTCTGTGGTACGTACGCCTGGGTGAGGAATCCGTGGGGAAAGGGTATTTTTAAGGAATCTTAGCTCGAAAACATGTTAAACTCCAAACGGCTGAAAGTCGACGAGCGCTATCTGGGTTAAACCCAGAACTTCTCGTCCACCAGTTTTGATACCAGAATCTCTCAGTAAGACAAGTATTTCGTCAAGAGAACCTGCCTCAATCAATGAATTAAGACAAACACCAGGACAACATTTAAAAGTCAGAAATTTTTTATGTAAAATACAATAAACAAATAGATATTAAGTTTACCAATTGGTATACATTATGTAAAAAATATTTAAATTTTAAGAATTTTCTTGAACCCATCTTGTACTAAATTATAAGGGGAAAAAAAAGAAAAGAAAGGTTATTTTAATACATATGCAAGGAAAGTACATAGTAATCATGTCAAAAATCCGACTTTAAGATTTTGGTGTTTCTACACGGTTTGAAGATCCCCAAGTTCATTTTTGATATTTTTAAGGGACGTATGTAAGTATGTGCATGTGTATGTGAGTGAACACAATAACGTCTAAAAGCTTAGTTCGAATGAGTATGTATGTTATAGGTCACCGTAGCACAAATCCTATTGATTATGGTGAATCTGCACTTACAGCTTTTTACAGGAACACAAAGAAAACTTCTTTATCATTATGGTCTATGGGCTCAATTTTTTTTTTACTTTCTCTTACCCATAAGATAGAGAAAGTATTGTTTTTGGGTCAAATTTTCGAACGCGAGATTTTCTTATATTTACACGTTTTAAGGTCCCCTGAATACGAAAATCATGTTTTTAGCAAATGGTCTGTGTGTATGTCTGTGTGTGTCTGTCTGTCTGTGTGCGTGTCTGCCTGTTATCAGCATATCTCGAAAATAAATAGTAGCAGACATTCCAAACTTGGTATTCTAAATGTGTATCATATATAGATGCTACAGTAAGCTTTTCGTTAAGATCAAGCAAATGGTTCATGTACAGGGATAAACAAGAGAATTATAATACATTACGTCTATGGGGGAAATTGCAGGTAAATACAGTTTAACGTCTATAGACTGCACTAAACCAAATGAAACGAATTTTTATATTTTGTAATAGAGATAGTCAACTGGGAAAAAATTTTTGTGTATATAGGAGCCTCGCCTCTCCCCTGGGGGGGGGGGGAAGTCCCCCCTCGAGGGGAGTAAATTTTCATGATGGGTATCTTTCAAAAGAGCTCGCCAATACCTTTAAAACGAATAATTGAACCATCGATCTGCGATAATTTAAAACAAAGTTATCGATTTTTTTTCACTTTTAACGAAAAAAAAATCGTATTTTTTTTTTTTTTTTTTTGAGAATAAAATGGACTTTTTTTTAATATTTAGTGTTATACTACTTCTCTAATATGGAAATCATCTGCATTATCATAAAAGATAATTTTTTTAAATAATAATTTTAATAAATTATTTTTTAAAAACAGAATTATTTTTTAATAACCGAATTAAATTTTATATGAATGTAGGTGGATTAATGAAACGGGGGGTTGAGGGGGCGGTAGCCCCCCTCACACAGAATTAATTTTCATATAAAACTCTTTCGAAGCCTAATTTGAATTGTTTAACATAGGTTTACATAACATCGTTATCTTACCTCTTAATCTCCAACCTGTATTTATAGTATTAAATTTCAGGGTAAGAGAAAATCGTGTGAGTGACACACCAGATTATTTACATACGATAGCGTCGAAATGCCTTATTCGATTAAGCTGAAAATTTATAGACCTGTTCTAAGTCACCGTCACACGAACTGAATAGATTTTGATGAATCTAGCACTTAGAATTTTTTTTCACAGGGACACAAGGAAATATTCCTTATCATTATGGTCTATGGGCTCAAATTATTTAAAGTGGGGTAGCGACTGAACGCCTTATCCGATTGAGCTGAAATTTTATATACCGTGTCATACATACAGCTCATGCAACGGAAGGTTGCATAAACTGTATAGATTTTGATGAATGTAGGACTTACAGTTTTTTTTTTTTTTTTTGGTACAGGGACACAATGATTTATCCTTTATTATTATGAACTACAGTCTGAAATTATTTAAATTCGGATAGTATCTATATGTCATAACCGATTTAGCTGAAAATGTATGTATATATACGTGTGTGTGTTATAGTTCACCATCTCACGAAATGTATAGATTTTGGCGAGTCTAGCACTTATAGATTTTTACATGGACAGAAAGAAAATTTATATCATTATCATCTATGGGCTCAAATTATCTGAAGGGAAAGAGCGTTAAGTAAACAACATATTACATAGAGAAAAATATTCAAGCACCCCATTATAATTTTCTTTTTTGTTTATTTCTGTACTGATAAGTATAAAGGATTTAAGTCCAAAAATGTCGATTTTGAGTTAAGCATATAGTCTGATTCAGAAAAAAATTCTCTATCGATCGGTATAAAGGATTTAAATCTCATTTAGTCTTTGAGAAAATCCATTGGTAAAAAAAGATTCAAGTCAGAACTTTAGCCTTAATCTTTGGTATGAAATATTCCATTCAATTTTTCCCTTTATTAAATGAAGATTGACAATCACTGAATGGTATAAAGCGTATAAACCAACATAATCCCTTTTTCCTAATTGATTCTGCTCATTAGTTTTTAGTTAGTTTAACTTTATTTTTCGTCTCCTGAAAAATCAAGAATATGGACTTAAA
This sequence comes from Salticus scenicus, assembly GCA_963930645.1. NCBI lineage: Eukaryota > Metazoa > Arthropoda > Arachnida > Araneae > Salticidae > Salticus > Salticus scenicus. The sequence goes on along the minus strand of OZ005659.1, from coordinate 254,205,632 downwards.
TCCTTTATACTTATCAGTACAGATTTAACGACTTGTTTTTCTTTAATTTATTTGTACAACCATTAATTACTTAATGTTCGGAAAGTCGAGTGGAGTCACTCTAGATTATTTTAGTTAGTTGAGATGAATTTTTAACGATATAAAGATTGGGATGGGGACAAAATGTAGCGAGGACAAAATATCGCCTACAGAGATGAATGGAAAGCAAAAAGGACTTGGTAATTATTATTAATATTGTATAAAGTTTCATGAAAACACATGCCTTAGTCAGAACATTGACGTACAGACAAACTCACCGCAAAAATTATTATAAATTTTGCTTAAAAGTGTTTTAAAACTACCTTTATTAATTTTGTCTAGATTAATCATAATGTTTTCAGTCCTGATTATCAATTTTTAAATTTTTAATTTAGATTTGTGAACAGTGTTCAGCTTGGATGTCAACAGTGATGTACACTATTTTTAAAGTGTATTTTGAATGGTGAAAAGCAGATGATAAAATAACTTAAATATAGATAAAATAATGAAATTACACTCTACGATATATATATATGTATATATTTATTTACTTATTTTAATCAATTAATTTATATTTATAAGGCTCTGTGTCCCCCTCCAGAGATCCCACGTAATACAAATTGAAATTTTTAAGTAGAACATATGATTTTTTTGACGCGATATTTTGTCCGGATCCCAATAAAAGGGTATTAAAACATGCATATTTCCTCATTATAGTAATTAATGGTATGATACCTTAGTATACCATTTGTACACAGAGATCGAAAAAAGATTAGGGCCTTCTAAAATCAGGACTATCAAAATATGTACATATATATATATATGTAATGACCTATATTTATTTATTTTTTTTTTTTAAGAATAATGGGTAGATTCCTGAGATAATATATAAATTAATTACAACAAAGGTGAAAATCTTGAAAAATGGTAGTCAGAAACTGCGACAGCACACTACAAAAACCCTTTCTTGACCAAAAACGGATTCATGTATAGCGTCTAGTGCTATAGAGTAAAATAAATAATATATATATATATATATTATTTCGATATTTACAAACATTTTTGACATTTCTTCCACAAAGTCTTATTTTATACTATTTTAAATCTAACGAGATTTTAAAGTACCTACGCATCGTCGGGACATAAAAGATCTAAGTAAGAATAAAGAAAATCCATATCAGCATTTTCTCAATTATTCTGTACCACATGACTTATCATAGAAAACGTGTGGTTTCTTTGAAATTTTACAAAATGCGTTACCGAATTCATTTTTTCATTTTAATCCTTTCAGTGTAACTATATTATTTCGAAATAATCTGGTATGGAACTCACCCTACTTTTTCTTACTTTATACAGGGGTGTTTGTGTTCAGGGTTTACCCCTGATTTCAGGGTTTTTACTCTAACCCATGTGTATATTTTATTTCCTATAAAATTATTTTTTGTTTTCATTGGTTGTTCATTTGTCATCCATGTGATATGTGAATGAAATGTAAAAAGAGTGAGGGCTTCTGGCCTAAATAGTTTGAGTATTATTTGATATTTTGGGTTTTTTCTAATTTGAGGCTCTAATTTTCAGGGTTTTTACCTTTGAGTCACAATCACCCCTGTTACTTTTGACATAAATTATTACAGTTTAAAGTATAAGAAAAGAATTATGGTAATTTGAACATTTACAAAATACTTTTAAAAACGTGGGAAGGAAAGCTTGAAAATTATTTTAGGGACATATTTATTTCGCATGTACAGGGAATCGCATATACAGGTCTGACACATTTTGATATTTAATAATAATTCATAAAATAATGAAGATAGTTTTCATTAATAACATTAATGGTTAGATAGACTGAAAAAACATTCATGACCCCTGTCAATGAACTTCTACATGTGCGTCCTTTGTCGAAAGGAGATTATCAAAATGGTAGTCCATTTCACGTCAGTTATGGTTAAGTTATGTTATTATCCACAGAGGCTATTGCAGTTGTAATTCTGGATTTAGGTCGTCAATGTTTGACATTTTTTTTCCCCTGTAAACGATGTTCTTTACAAATCCCTAAAGTAACAGTTCAGCGAAGTTATATCAAGTGATCTAGGATCTAGGTAGCCAAAGAATTGAACCACGGCGTTGAATCAGTGTTTTTTTTTTTTTTTTTTTTTATGGGGCAATATTTACAAAATAAATAAATAAATAAAATAAATAAATAAATAAATAAATAAATAAATAAAATAATAATAATAATAATCTGGTGTATCACTCACACGACTTTCTCTTAACCTGAAATTTAATACTATAAATACAGGTTCGAAATTAAGAGGTAACATAACTTATGTTAAAATAATTCAAATTAGGCTTCGGAAGAGTTTTATAAAATAATTAGTTCTGTGTGATGGTAGCTACCGCCCCCTCAACCCCCCGTTTCATTACTGCACTTACATTTACATAGAATTTAAATCTGTTATTAAAATTAAAAGTTCACTTAAAATTATTCAGACTACTTCCACATGCAACGTTCCTTGAAACTTATCAACCTTGATCAAACTTTTCCAGCAACAAATTTATATTAATTTGAAAATACAACTTTTGGGTCTCCTGAAATTATTTGTTTTTAAGTTACTCTAAGAGACACAGACCATAATTGAACTTTAAAAAACTTGACTTTGGTAATCAGGAAACCTCAAAACGTGTTAATACACAAAAAACAAGCGATGAATATATAGCTTAAAAACATACATTATTTATCATATGCCTATGAAGAATTCATTTCCATTCCTGAGCAGCTTTCCTGTACATTACAAAATATCATAGTAAAGCACTTCCACTAACAATAAAAAAGAATGTTATATCGCTTAAATATTTGCAACCCTGTATATCTTTTAAAGAATATGTACAAACCACATAGTACACCTAAATATAATCCTATAGTAATAATATACGGCACAATCTGAAATGCACTTCCATCCATTTTCAGCTATTGTCGCACTATAATCTAGTTCTTTTGTGTAACCCTGTAAATGAACAGTGAATGATATTTCCCTTTCATATTCTACATGAGGCATGCTTTTATGCATATAAAAAAATTATATATTCATTTCATTTGGTTTAGTGCAGTCTATAGTTGTTAAACTGTTTTACCTGCAATATCCCGCATAGACGTAATGTATTTGAATACTCTTGAGTGTCCCTGTACACGAACCATTTGCTTCATCTCAACGAAAAGCTTAATGTAGCATCCCTATATGACACACATTTAGAATACCGAGATTGGAATTTCTGTTACTATTTGTTCTTGAGATATGCTGATAACACACACACACACATACACACACATACAGACCAACCGCTAAAAACATTATTTTCGGATTGAGGGAACCTCAAAACGTGTAAATATAACAAAAACTCACATTCGAAAATTTGACCCTAAAACAATACTTTCTCTACCTTTTGAGTAAGAGAAAGTAAAAAGAAGAAGAAGTTGATGATGGTGATGATGATGATGATGAGAGACAGAAAATAGATATTCAAACGGAAAAATGAAATTTTCTGTGGAAACGGTCATGCTATGAAAGAAGGATTCTGTACATAAATACCATAGGTTTGTTTATGTCTTCATTATTTTATAAATTACAAGACATGTAAATGTGTCCGACCTTTTAGAAGCACACTGTCTTTCTATTTAAGCAAACTTCTGCCCCTCCCATTAACGTTCTTGTTTAAATAGTCCAGGTATATTCACTAAATATTCAAGGTTTGCAGCCTTAATGTTTTATAAATGTAGCTACACGATTACACAGCTTATTGACTATCCGCGATTGTAATGAAATGCTCGCCCTCTGGTGGGCTAAGGTGAAATTACAATTAACATGCTTTAATTCGGCCTCCATCAAGCCGCCATTACTTGCCGATGTTTAGTTTCACATATATTTATTGAATAAAAAGGAATAAATCCGGTAAAAAAGATAACACATACTGTTGTGTGCTACAGTGTAACTCCAAAGGATCAAGAAATCCAGAATTAAGCTTCCATTTATTTCCAAATGTCAAATTAAAAATTTCAGTTGCTTCGGCTAATGGAAGTAAAGAATTAATCAGATGATTTGAAACTAATATTTGTTCAACTTCAGTTCAAAATCTACTTCCGATCGAACTTTGAATAAACTGAAATATTTTTTTCCAAAAGCAATCAATTTTCCATGATGTAATGGCGGAGAAATTATAGTACGAATATTAAGTAGAATAACAAAAAGAACAATAATAAATACACGTGGCTATTATATTTACTAACAACAAAAGCTGAAAAAGCGCCATCTATCGATCATTACAAACGCGGATTGACAATATATTATAGGGTCTCTATTTGTTGACCGGTTACAAAATTATCTGGTGCAAATTGATGAAGTTAGCGTACCTATCTCAAAAACAGTACGAAATGGGGCGGGGGAGGCGGAGTAAGGAGGAATGATTTACAAAGTTGTAAAGCATCACCGATTTAGTGCGCAAAGACAGTTTGTAGACATGAATGGTAAAAATAGAATGCTTAAAACGTGCGTTCATGATTTCCTTTACTGTGACGTCACGAAACGATCTCAGGAGAAAAAAAAATAGTCAACACAAGATACCTCTATTTTCGATGTTCAAGCTTCTCTTCGTCAGTTGCAATACGTGTTTGGACGCTTGTTTAAACTTAGCGTTGCACACATTGTAGCGTAAACGGATGACACGTGTGATAAGCAAAGTTCAAACAAGGGTCCAGATGTGCATTGCAGCTGACAGAGAGAAGTTTGAACATCAAAAATAGAGGTATCTTGTGATGACACTTTTTTTTTTGGGGGGGGGGGGGGGAGAGGAGGACAAAGTTCCTTAACGCGGGTTGTGGTAGGAGCAAACTAGCAGATATCATCACGTAAGGAAAAAGCGTTACGTTCTCTCCATGCGAATTTCTCTCTCCAGGAAGAAGAGCCCCAACAATTTCTACTTTTTCTCCATAGTTACGGTTGCTAAGGAAGAATGTAAATTAGGAAACGATGTTGAAGTAGTTACTGTAGCTAAGAAAAAAAAAAAAAGCCGCACTGGAGAAAAATTGATTTTTCCTTTTGTGTTTGAAATAATTTAAAAACTAATGATTGAAACAAACAAAACTGTTATGTTTATATAATACGGAAGTCATAACTTGATACCTACGTACATGTTTGATTTAATAAATTTGATTTAATAATCTTGCTCTATGAAATATTTAATAAAAATCTACATAAAATTTCTTTTTAAAGGTAATATAATAAACATATACTTTGTATTCTATTATGATTTATTATATGAAATAAACGCGTTATATTTTAATGCATGAAATAAAACTCTTTTGTTAGATCTAAACAATTACTTAATAAAAATATGTATTCTGCATTGGATAATTCCACTTTTATATAAAATTACTGCTTTAATGCGGAATTGCAGTATTTTACAGTTTTTTTAACATAAAACTCAGAAATTTCACTGCGCTAAATATCATAAATCATTTTAGGTTGATTTCTTTAGAAATCGACCTATTGCAATCACTTCGTTTATTTATATCTATCTATCTAATAATGAAAATTTTGTCATCACGATATTTCCCGAAATAATACTCTAAATCGAACCAAATTTGGACAGTGAATTAATCTTATAAATATCTTGGATGAGTCCGTTAGCCAAGTTGCTCAGACTTTTTGTTTTCAAGTGGCAGCCACTTGAAAATTTCAAACCGACATTGTAAAAAGCATATTTAAAGCAAGATTTGCTTGAATTTTGATGTAAATACAGGCCACATAAGGGTCTCAATGAAGTTTGTTAATGAATTTTACTCGCCATTTTTAATAAAGTGGCAGATATTTTAAGTTAAGTGGGACCACTTGAAAATTTAAAATCACTATAACTTCCGAAATAATACTCCAAATCGCACCAAATTTAGACTGTGTCTTAACTTATCTTATAAATATCTTAGATGAGTTTATTAACCAAGTTGCTCCGCCATTTTGTTTTCAAGTGGAGACCACTTGAAAATTTCAAATTCAAATTGTAAGAAGCGTATTCCGAATTTGTTTGAAATTTGATGTAAATATAGACCACATAAGGGTCTCAATGATGTTTATTAATGAAATTTATCCGTCATTTTTAATAAAATGGTAGATATCTTAAGTTAAACGGGGCCACTTGAAATCTAGCTACCACTTGAAGATTTAAAATCACAATAACTTTTGAAATAATACTCCAAATCGAACCAAATTTGGACAGTGTCTTAACTTATCTTATAAACAACTTAGATGAATTTGTTAACCAAGTTGCTCCGCCATTTTGTTTTCAAGTGGAGACCACGTGAAAATTTCAAATTTAAATTGTAATTCTTTCTAAAATTACAATTTTTCGAACAACTGCATCTTGTTTTTACTTTCTTCTATATTCAATAGAAGAAAGTATTGAATTCGTAAAAATTTTCGACCTCAGGTTTTTGATGGATTTACACGTTTTGATAGCTGTAGAACACGATTTGACCATTTTCAGAAAATGTCTGTCTGTCTGTCTGTCTGTCTGTGTGTGTGTGTGTGTGTGTGACAAAATTTTGTGGCAACTGTATCTCAGGAACTACTGCACAGAATTTCATACAAGTTGGTATGTAGTTGCACCTTGACACAAATTAGTGCCTATCAACTTTTGGTAAAAATTGTCTTACAGGTTGCGTTGCCATCCCGCTTTTTCTAAATTTTTAACATGGTGATATAGGACAAAATTTTGAATAAATGTGCATAAAGAGAACTATTTTTTAGTAATCATTATGAAATTTACAAAAATTATTTATAATAGAGATAGTCAACTGGGAAAATTTTTTTTGTATGTGTAGGAGCCTCGCCACCCCCCCGGGGGGGGGGGGGAAGTCCCCCCTCGAGGGGAGTAAAATTTCATGATGGGTATATTTCGAAAGGTCTCGTCAATGCCTTTAAAACGAATGGTTGAACTATAAATCTGTGATAATTTGAAACAAAGTTATCGATTTTTTTTACTTTTAACGAAAAAAACAACTTAGAAAAAAATCGTATTTATTTATTTATTATTATTATTATTTTTTTTTTTTATCGAAATTTAACCAAACTTGGTATTTAGTTGGCCCCTGACATAAACTGGTGCTGATTATATTTGGGGATCAATCGCTCAACAGGTGGCGCTGTGATCGTATTTTTTCTAAATTTTCAATATGGCAGTATAGGACAAAAATCCGTATAAATGTACATAATGAGAGTTATTCTTAACCTGTGATTGTAAAATTAATATGAATTATTGATAATAGTAGTAGTTAATTAGTAAAAAAATTTTGTGCATGTGGGGGCATCGCTTTTCCCCCCTGGGGGGAAGTACCTCCGGGGGGGGGGGGTAAATTTTCAAGATGGGTATCTTTCGAAAGGTCTCGTCAATACCTTTAAAATGAATGGCTGAACTATAAACATGTGATAATTTAAAAGAAAGTTATCGATTTTTTTTTTTTTACATTTAAAGAAAAAAACCTTGGAAAAAAATCGTTTTTTTTTTTTTTTTTTTGTTGTTATTGAGTGAATTTGTATAGGAAAATATAGAAGAAAGTCTTGTGGTGGCCACAACATACTAGTTAATACTTGGCTCAATCCTGAATTGCACGTGGAGCACAACGTTGTAAAATCTGTTCGAAAATTTACTTTTAAAACAATAAATTGGCGATTGCAGAAAGAGAATTGGAAAATATTCAAGTGCGGCTTTTTTCTTTGGTCCCTTTTTATCCCCAAATCAAAAGCTTGAAGATATAACATTATTTATTCATCGATCGCTATTAGAATATACTGAGGGAGGTTCTAAATTACTTAAACAAAATTTTCATAAACTTCCACTTATATTGGCTTTAGATTTCAACATTAATTTCAATAATAAAGAAAAATTTGAAGAACTATCTGATCCTTTTTATCAGATACATTTGATTTAAGTATTAATAATAATCCGGCGCAGTTCACAACAAAATACTGTACTACAATTGATGCTGTTTTTTCGAGATACTTGGACAAAATTGAATCTCTAACATATGTATCTTATTACAGTTATCATAAGCCAATAATTACCATGATAGAATATAATAACATTTTTAAAAAAATTATTTAATGTTAGTATATATATATATATATATATATTTAATATAATTTATAATTCCTTTTTTTTTTAATATTTTATTTTTAATAAAAAAATATTTTCGCTAAAATATTAAATGCAACTTTTTAATTTGATTCTTAACTTTACATTATTTGTATAGAGAAAAAATAAATAAATAAATAAACATATAGAAAATAAACAATATTGAGAGAGAGGAGAGAGAGAATAAACAATCTAGATTTCTATATCAAATCAAATTCGAAATTGGAGAAAAGGCGTAAGGAGCTTCGTTCTTGGCGGGGGCCCCCGACTGCACATCTTGCTTTTTTTTCCCTAAGATCATTTCGTCATATCACATTAAAGGAAATCGTGAACAAACAAATGCACGCTTTAAGTATTCTGTACTTAGAATTCATGCCTACATAGTAATTTCATACTAAATCAGTGTGTTTTCATACTAAATCAATGAAGCTCTACAACCTTGTATTTCACATTTTTCTTCTATCTCTGACAAATTTCGAGATAGGAAAGCTAACTCCACTGTTTTCCAACTAGGTGCAACTTTAAGCAACCGCATCTAATAGCGCGAAGCCACGTAACCAGTTTACCACACCTAGACACCCTTTTTATGGCTATAGCTTCAGGTATTCGGCAGTTCAAAGGTTGAGAACGGACGTTAGTGGCCCTTGAGTATATATGTACTGCATACATATATATATATAAATTGATGAATAAAATAGATGTAAATTAATCGAAATTTATTTTGATTTTACTTACATTGTTCTTGCTAGCAGTAAAACTTCCATATCTAAGTTCCCTATTGTTGCTGAGAATAAGCATATAAACTCATGGAACTCATATAAACTCTATCTGCGGAAGAAATCTACAACAAAATCAAAATACAAAAAAATTCAATAATACTTCAACATACACTATACTTCAACATGCTTGCACCATAAAAAATAAGACAGATGGCAAAAATATAAAAATTCACAGTACATTTAACAACCTCACTATACTTCAACATGCAAAAAAATAAGAAGATGGCAACAATACCAAAAAATAAATAAATAAATAAATAAAATTAAAAATTAAAAAACTAGTTGGCATTGATGGACTCTGCTCAGTTTCACACCATATTTATGTTCTCATAAATTTCTAGTGCGAGACATATTATAATCATGTTAAAAGAAATGAATTTGACCAAAGCTTGATACAGTGACAGAATGAAAACTCCGCCGAATAGGCTATCCACCATTCACTTCGATATATTTATCTTATTCTAATCTATTAATTTATTTTATCAGGGTCAATTCCGTTTTTTAGTTTTCATACTACTATTTCCAATGCAATAATCCTCAAAATTCATATTTATATGAGAAATTTACAATTTTGCTATGTTGATAAAAACCGTAAATTACGAATAATTTACGAAATTTTCCTATTAGAATATTTGTATTCAATCATGTTCAAACCAATATCATAAATGTAATTTTGAAGTTGTCTAATGTATTTATGATCCTCAAAATGGAAGTTTATGATCAATTTTGCCTTATTCTGACATGTTAAGTAAATCGTAAATTCCAAATAACTTAAGAATTTTTTAAATTGGAAAAATCATAGTCTGTGATATTCATGCCAGTATCTTAAATAATATTTCGAAAGTGGTTTGACATCCTTACGATAAAAATATAACAAAAAATTGACGTTTATGTGAAATTTTGCCCTATACTGCCATGTTAAGAAATTCGTAAATTTCCAATAACTTGCGAAATTTTCAAAGTAGCATATTTATAGTTACTGATGTTCATTCCGGCATCAAAACTGATATTTTAAAACTGGTCTGACATTTTTACAGTGAAAAGTTTCCATTTAATGCACGTTTAAGTGAATTTTTGTCCTATTCTCTCATGTTAAGAAAATCGTAAATTTCTAATAACTTACGAAGTTTTTAAATTCGAATGTTGCAAATGAATAGGGTTCTTGCCAATATCGAAAGTAATATTTTAAAACTGATCTGACTTCTCTGCGACTATTTCTTCTTGAGATATCGTGTAAATAGACTAACAAACTAACGAACTAACACACTGACACACTAACGGACTGACACACTGACACACTAACAGACACCCTACAGACAGACACCATACAAATTTTGTCATTTTCGGATTCCTCACACCTGAAAACGTGTAAAAAAGTTAAAAAAGCGAGGTCGAAAATTTTCACGTTTACCTAAGTTCCCCATACCTATAGTATGATGGGGAACTAAAAAAAGTTTCGACAATTCCATTGACTTACCAAGGCCGAATAATTAGCTTTGACTACAATATTTAAATTTACAATAGCTATTTTAAAGAGGGTTTTGCTGCATTGGTAACATCAATACCCTAATATCTTGAACACCTACTCTAGAAGACCGCAACTGATATGATGCTATTCAGATGCTGTTTCTGTACAAAGACAGTGCATTTCAAGAAAAAGGGAAAAAACAAAAGTAAATTTTTGGCCTTTTATAACCCTCGCTTTTCCAAGATGGGGTCATTTTGATCCCATTTTGAAGTTGAAATTTAGTTAAGCCCGCCTCATTCAAAAAGTGCACTAATTCACCAGAGAAAGCAAACGCAGCCAGTGGAACGTTGCAACTTCTAAACGATACAAAAGGCGCGGTGCTGGTGATTTTCGCCAAACGTTCCAAGCAGCACCTGAAAGCAATTTTCCTGCAGTAACGCCCTGATTTTGGGAAGGCGAGGGTTAAACTTTAGACGACCAATTTTTTTTTTTATATGTATACCTCTGTTTTATAAACAGACATGCTGTGCTCTTACCAATCTTTTTTGAGTAATTTTAGTTTTCTGCCACATTAAGACGTTAATAGTTCAGTTTATAATAAAGCACAAACTTCATTATCATTAGCAAATTTCGTTCCCCTCAACGCCTGAATTAATTCTACTAAATATACTTTGATGAATATTTCAAATATCTAAATGAATAGGGACTACTGGTAGTGAAATACATTGTATTCAAACAATTCTTCTGTTGTTTTAAAAATAAAGCCTGTCTTCAATTCAGGGCAAATTTCAGGAAAATTCGAGGTAGGAAAACTTCCAAATAATAGATAAATTTCCCATTATTTGTAAACAAAAGCCTCTAAAGCAAAGTATGATATACAGAACGATTCAAAACCCTTGGCGAAAGATTTAAGGGGTGATAGAACCTCTAAACTAGTAATTTTTCTCATACAAAGTATGGTTGCAAAGCAAGTAGTGAAGTGCTAGGTGGCGCTACTTGCCAATACGACTAGATGGCCAACATGAGGCCAAGTGTTGGCTGTAAATAACAACCGCTGCTGCAGTTCTGCTAAGGACAAAAGTTAATGTAAGGGTTTAATAAAAAAGCACCACAAAACTGGCGTTGAAAAATTACTTACAAACTTTGAATAAACACCATAAAATACAATAAACTCGCAACAATTGTTTCGGGTCAAAAAAACACACGACCCTTCATCAGGCGAATAAAGTAAGCACGAGTGCTGCAGTCAAAACGGCAACGCACGTATGTAAGGGTGCTACGTCAAAAGTAGTGAATTAATCCCAGTTAGCAATATAATTCTGCTGTAAATAAATCGAACATAATTTATTTATTTACAGACGGTAATTTTTTTAACGACAATAAAGATGATTTTGAATTTCCAGAAAGTGATTATGATAATGATCCATCATTCAGTAAAAAAAATATTATTCAATATTCAAGTGAGTCTGATAGTGATACCGAATGTTCACATGTGCATAATGCTGCGAATTGTGGAACTACAAATACCTTGCTAGAAACAAGTGGTGTTACAGATTCCACAGCACATGCTTCAACCATTTCACTCACATTGTAAAAATAATCAAAGAGTAACTCGACACCTGCTATGGTTGAAAAAAAAAGCAAAACCGCACCTACCTAAAGCAAGAAATTCCATGCGGAAAGCTAGAAGTCAGTCTTCTATATCTCCAAACTTCCCCTTTTTTGGAGAAGCTATATTACCCTCAACATTAACTCCACTACAAAGTTCATTTTAATTTTTTGATTATTTTTTTACACCCGATTTAGTAAAGAACATTGTTTTTGAGACCAACAAGTATGCTATTCAAAATAACCAGTGTAGCTCCATCATTGTCACAACACATGAAATTAGAAGGTATATAGGAATGTGTATTATGACATCTATCAACAATCTCTCAAGTATACGATCATACTGGAATAATGTCTTAGGAAATCAAGTGATATTACCATGTTTACTCGCATAATAGTAACACATCTTTTGCCAGTTTTTTTATTGTGAAAGTTTAGCTGCGACTATTATGCGAGGAAATCTGTTACACAATACTATTAATTCTAATGATGAAACATTACTGGTATAACAAAACATAATAAAATTAGTAACTTACTAAATGTTTGCAGTTTATGTACTGTTTATGAAACAGTCTTTTCATTAGTTACACATACAAAAAAGAGGCATTTTTTATGGGTTTTCTTTTACGCGGGTAAAGTATTTGAACGATTTTTTCTGCTTCAAAACCGACATGCGAATATTACGCGAGGGCGACTTTTACGCGAGTAAACACGGTAGAGGCCACGTCTGTAACTAGATTCGAAACGATAAGAAATTTCTTACACTTCATTAACAACGATAAACAGATATATGATCGTACACTTCCCGGATATGACAAGTTACATAAAATTAGGCCTATTATTACTCATTTAAATGACAGATTTGCATCTATTCCAAAATCAAATTGTCTTTCTATTGATGAACAAATTTTTGCAACGAAAGTTAGACACCATCTCAAGAAATATATCCCTGCAAAATCCCCGCAAATGGGGCTATAAACATAAACTGTATTTTTTGTGTGGACTGGATGGATTTGCTCGCAAGTTTGAGGTATACACAGGCCAAGAAAGTCTACCTCACAATCGCTTAGCAAATAAAGCAGAATTTGGCGCCAGTGGAAATTCTGTGATTAGACTTTGTGCCGTAGAGAGATTCCTCGAAATTAAAATTTCAAATTGTATTTCGACAACTTTTATACTTCAATTGACATATTGAAGTGTTTAGCTGATGAGCGCATTCTTTGTTTGGGAACTGTTCCCTACAGATGATCAACTGAAGAAAGAGTCGAGGGGAACAAGCGTTGAATATGTTGCAAACTGTGGTGGAACAGATAAACACAATTTAGTGCGGAAAGACAATAAGAATGTGCTCCTGTTGTCTACGTTTGCTGGGAAACACCCCCATTGAACAAATATCCAAATTCGATAGGAAGAAAAAAGAAACAATTACTGTAGACTGCCCAAATGTTGTGAAACAGTACAACAAACATACGGGGGGCGTAGATTTGCTGGATAGTCACATAGAAAGATACAAAATAACTCTGAAATCAAGAAAGTGATATAGGAGACTTTTTTACCGCTTTTTAGACCTCGCGGTCATTAATGCATATCTGTTGTACATAAGAGTGTCTCTACAGTATGGAACCAACCGCAAGGATTTACTAAACCTGGACGCTTTTCTAATTGAGCTATCCGTTGGATTGTGAAAAATGGGTGAAAATTCAGTTCCTAAGCATGGAAGACCGAGCAGTGTTTTACAAAATGATTACAATGTGAAAAGACAGACAGGCCCTGCATCATACATTCCTCCAACCTGCGTCAGACAGGGTAAAACTAAACATGTTCCCATATAGAACGAAAATTGCACTCGTTGTAAAGTGCCATTCCATTATGTCTAAATAAGGATAAAAATTGCTTTAAAATATTCCATACAACATAAATTTCACAATAAATGTACGTATACAAAACATTTGCTATGTTATATTTATTTAAATTTTCATCACAATTTCAAAAAAAAAAATTCTGATGTGGGCACCACATGACTTCCTTATACACTTTTAGAAATATACATAATGTTAAAAAGCACTGTCACTGGACCCGAAACAGTTGGCTAAAAATATTTTTAAAAAAAATGCATGCATACGTAAAAAAAAAAAAAATTGTGCCTTGAGGGGACTCATGTCAAAGTTGTGCCTTGGGGGGGACTCATGTCAAAGTTGTGCCTTGGGGGGGACTCATGTCAAAGTTGTGCCTTGGGGGGACTCACGTCAAAGTTGTACCTTGGGGGGGACTCATGTCAAAGTTGGGCCTTGGGAGGACTCATGTCAAAGTTGGGCCTGGGGGGGACTCATGTCAAAGTTGTACCTTGGGGAGGGGACTCATGTCAAAGTTCTGCCTTGGGGGGGACTCATGTAAAAGTTGTGCCTTGGGGGGACTCATGTCAAAGTCGTGCCTTGGGGAGGGGAGGACTCATGTCACTGTCACTGGACCCGAAACAGTTGGCTAAAAATATTTAAAAAAAAAATGCATGCATACTAAAAAAAAAAAAAAAAAAAAAATTGTGCCTTGAGGGGACTCATGTCAAAGTTGTGCCTTGGGGGGAACTCATGTCAAGGTTGTACCTTGGGGAGGGGACTCATGTCAAAGTTCTGCCTTGGGGGGGACTCATGTCAAAGTTGAGCCTTGGGGGGGACTCATGTCAAAATCGTGCCTTGGGGAGGGGACTCATGTCAAAGTTGTGCCTTGGGGGGGGACTCATGTCAACGTGTTCTGAACTTTTCTGAAAGTTTCAAATGTCTAGCTATTCGAGAAGTCAGTTAAATTGCAAGATCTGTCCAAACCGTTTTTGAGCTATTACCGTTTTTTGATACATTTTGCCCATTACGAACCTAATTTTCCTAAATATCTCCAAAACGGAAAATCATATAAAGTCCAAAAAGGGAGGTGCACAACTAGATGTTATAGCAAACCTATGTACCAATTCGCAACTTTCTACGTCCAACCGTTTTTGAGTTATGCGACATACACCCTCCCACACACACACACACACAGACACACATACATACAGACGTCACGAAAAATCGTGTAAGGTCGCTTATATCTCTAAAACGAGAGCTCGTGTTAAGACGAAACTTGCAGGTGTGCAACTAGACATCATGACTGTCACACGTATAAATTGGCAACATTCAGCGATCATTCGTTTTCGAGCAATGTGAAATACAAAATCCATTTCGCAAATCGGGATTACTATACTTCCTTATACTTTGTATAAGGAAGTAAAAAAAATTAAGTCTGAACATGATTAATTAGAATTAAGTTTCAATAAAATTGTAATTAAAATCAGCATAATTTAAAAACAGTAAATAATTAAGTGTTTTATACCAATATTTATTAATTACATTACTGTAAATGATTTTTTTTTTTTTAATGTGGTTTACATTTTAGTGCTAAATGCATGCCGATGCATATATGCATCAAACCTAAAAGTTCAAAATATAATCAATAAAAAATGTAAAATAATTTTTTTTTAAATTTTTTTCCATATTTATTTAAGCCATGACCATAAAGAAAAAAAAATATTTGGTTAAAAAAAAAAAAAAAAAAAAAAACATGCATTTAAGGGTTAAAATTTTGTTTACAAATTTTTCGATCACAGAAATATCAATAAGTAACGATAAAATGTACTCACATGTGCAGATTCAAAGAGGAAATAACTGGCAACATCATTAACATAAGTCACTAAATGACAACTCCACACAACAGCAATGGTATATCCTGTACCTGTACAACGCTTATAAATGACTTAAAGAAATCATTTTACTGATTTCCAAGAACGCAGTCTTCATTCTACTCTCCTCAATTATTTCTAGTTTAATCGTGCTTTTTTTATTTAATGTTTCCGGATGTAATGAGGCATCTAAATAGGAAATTAAAAGAATTTTTAGATTGATTATGCAATAAACATTAATGGATTATACAATAGTTATATTAATAAATTTACATCATCTTTTTGGAAAACTAACTAACCAGATAAAATAAATGATTCATACTAACCCGGAAGACTCTTAGTTCCCGCCCACTTTTTGTACACCACACCATTTAATTTTTCGAGTAATTCTCTTTAAATGTATTTGCGATTAAATAAGAAGAAAAGTACTCTAAAAAAGACTGGTGGGAAAAAATAGGCGGAAAGGGGCGGGACTAACAATCTCCCGGGTTCGGTTGGCAAGTATGATGATTAGCCAAAATACCGGAGTTTATTTAAGTTGGTTTTATGTTTACATAGAGCTATGGAATGAACAATTAACGACGATCCAAAATATGGGGAAGGGAACTATTATACGGCATTACATCTCTCAATACATTATCAGAGGCATAATTGAATGTAAACAAATTTAAGTGATAGCTGTATACACTAAGCGACAAAAAAAAAAAAAAAAAAGCCGCACTTGGATATTTTCCATTTTTTTTCTGTAATCGCTAATTTTATTGCTCCAAAAGTAAATTTTTTAACAGATTTTATTACGTTGTGTTCCACGTGCAATCTAGGATTGAGCTAAGTGTTAAAAACAAGATGCAATTGTTCGGAAAATTGTAATTTTAGAAAGTGTTTCAAAAAATGGCAAGAATAAGGCAATTAACGATACCACAAAAAATATTAATTTTGGAGCGAAAATCAAAAAAATATTTTAATACGTGGGATGCCAAAATGATTAAATGTTAACAAAATATTAGTGATCTGGTTTTTAGCAAGATATAACATTTTTTGTTTATTTAAACTGCACATTTATCCTTAGGCGGCCACGGGTTAGGTTGTCGTTACTCATCCAGTCGAGATGACCGCAAGTTAAAAAGCCAGTGCTTAAAAAATCAGTTTAGTTCAACATAGAAGGGATTCAGAAAAAGTGATTAGTAACATAATTTATCTGAATACAGTGCAATAACAATTAAACAAAGCAGGTTTAATTGCCAGAAAGTCTGAAAAAAATCCATTCTTAAAGAAAACAATTAGAAAACCAAGACTTTAAAGGGTTAAAAAATTTAAAAAATGATTGGGTTAATTGTTGGTCTGAAGTGGTTTCTCTGATGAGTCAAGTTTAACTTATTTCGAACTGACGGAAACAAGCAGATCTGATCACGAAATATGACCGACTTAATGAAAATCGCGCTTTTAAAACAATGACACATTCCCCGTACATTATGATACGAAATTGCATAATTTTTCAGTGAGTCTGGCAAATTTTCATGTTCAAGGGATCAATTAACCCGAAATAAAACGTGGCCATTAAAAAGTTGATACCTGATTACTAATTTGGAGGTATTTCAGACTCTTGTATTATCAGCATTTTAAGATGATGATGAAACTTCTTACATGGCGCCTGTGGTTCGTTTATTTGATTCAAGTTGTTAAAATTACCTATCCATTCTCATAATCATCTATAACTTTGTAAGTTATTATAACTTTTTTTACTTAAAATTAAATCCCACAAAGAATATCGCAGGCTTTCTTCTTTGTTAGACCTGAAAATTGTCCTAATCTCAATCCGCTCGAAAATGTTTAGTCTACAAAAGAGGGTATGGATTAGAAATTTGTAGCCTACAACTTTGCAAGAACTAGAAAAAAATATTTATGATCTTTAGCCCAATGAAATTTCTGATTTTTATGTTAAAAAACTGTAAAATACTATGCCATTACGCATTAAAGCAGTAGTTCCATAAAAAGGCGGAATTATCCCATCCAGAATATACATATTTTTATTAAATAATTATTTATATCTAACAAATAAATAGTTTTATTTCATACATTAAAATAGTACTTGTTTATTTCATATAATAAATCCTAATATAATACAAAGTTTATGTTTATTATGTTACGTTTAAAAAGAAAATTTTATGTAGAATTTTATTAAATAATTAATAGACTGTAATAAAACGAATTATTAAATTGAAAATGCACATAGGTATCATGTTATGACTTCCATATTATACAAACATAACAATTTTATTTGCTGCAATCGTTAGTTTTTAAATTATTACAAACTCTAAAGGTATAAGTCAAATTTTCTGCAGTGCGGATTTTTTTTTTTTTTTTTTTTTTTTTTTTTGTCGCTTAGTGTACATTAAGTGACACATTTACAGTAAGGAATGCATAATTAATCATTTAAAAGAAGAACAGGATAAAAATCATTGGGAGAGAAAAAAATAATAAATAAATAAAAATAAAAAATATGTACATCGGTCACGTTTATTAAAGTTACAGTTAGAGTTTTAAAATATTCAGAGAAGTACACGAAATAACAAAAACGAAATAACTATTTAAATAAATACTAATGCTCTAGACCAGGCCGGTCCAAGCAAAAATGCATGGCGGACCGCATTGGGAACCTATTTTATTCAGTTTGGCCGCACCTTATGTACATATGTGTATGTGTATATATGTTTGTGAGTGTATGAATCATGTATGTATTCTTCGACCACATTTCATGAAACCATGGAAGCATCTGCGCAAGTGCTAACTCAACAAGTCCAATGCTAAAATAGGGGTAACAGTCATTTGACTCAGAAGGAAACATTCAAAAGGTGTCATCTTCAAAAAATATTGGAAAATATATATGTGATTCTACTCTTCATAAAACACCAGAAAGGGAAAAAATTATCGACTGAAATAAATTACAGCGACCACAAAGAACTATCAAAATTATGCATATTTAGCGACTTCCCACTGTTCGGTGTTTGATTTTGAGTACTTAGCGGATTAGCAAAACACGGTTCTGTTCGTACACAGCAATCTCGGTGCTGGCGAACTTATCGCCTAACAGCACTAAATCGCCAAAAATGCTTAATTTTGATATATTTTTGTGGTTGCTGTAATTCATTTCAGCCGATAATTTTTTCCCTTTCTGGTGTTTTATAAAGAGTAGAATCACATGTATTTTTATTTTTTATTTACTTTATTTTATTTTATTTTTTAAATGACACTTTTTGAATGTTTCCTTGTCAGAGAAAATGAGCAATAACACAGATCGCGGAATTACTGGATGTTTTCCACATTTCAAACTGTCGGTCAAGCTGGCATCCCTCTAACGTTTTGGACGCGTCCTCACTGCTAATTTTAGGATATGTGGCTGAACTGTATATGCGTTTTTGGAGGAGGGCAAGATTAAGAAGCAGAATACATTAATTTAAATTATTTACATCTAGTCATAAAATAACAACAGTATCATAAAAAAAATGTCTGTCTTATACATTAATAACTATAATAAAAAGAAGAATTAATGGATGTAATAATATTTCATAACAGCAATGTGATTCTTTAGCTACCATAATCGTTTTCACTTCGAAAAGTCAGAACGTATTTATTAATTTTTAAAGTGTTAACCAAAACTGTCAAACGTTAAATATCGTTAGTCTCCTCGCGGGCCGCAAAAAACAACATGGCGAGCCGCATGTGGCCCGGGGACCGCGGGTTGGCCACCCCTGCTCTAAACTAGCAATTATGAATAGTAGTCAATAGCTACCAGATTCATATAAAATGATACAATTTTGCACTTTGACAGCCTCTTTTAGATATAAGTATTTTATGTATGAATGAACTTTATTATTAATCAATAAAATTCATGCCTTTTTTTTTTAAATTAATTCCTGAAATATGTGCTATTTCTGTGGCCGATTGCCGAACTACTCGATTACAGCTAATTGACAAAATTTGCTATTAATAATACACATTTTACCTATACACACGACTTTTTCATTGCTAATTGATAAAATCTGTGAAATTTTCAACGTGTTTCCGGAAATGTGGAATTATTTTGCTGCCAATTATCAAAATATACGATTAATAATGCAACTAATATCTGAAATTCATACTTTTTGCGTTGCTAATCTATAAAACTCACGCTTTTTTCAAACCTATGTATCGAAATACGCAATAATTTTGTGGCTTTTTATTGAAAAGTAGAACCATTTTGTCTCTATTACAATTTACGTCTAATAGCGCAAATAGCTGCCAAAATATGCGACATTTGGTCGTTAATCATTAAAATTCGCGTTTTCTAAAATTTTCTTTTTTCGTCACTGTAACTAAAGCAGTCTAAAGTAAGGGGAAAAAGAAAAAAAAAGGCTAAAAAAGCATTTAAGACACGTAAATACCTTAATTTAGAGCTTAGACATAACAGATATCTTAATTTAAGACACGGTTTGTATCTTAATAAACTGGTAGTGCAAATGGACTAATAAAAAAGTCTAAATATATTGGTATGTCTTAAAATAAGAGACATTCAAGACGAATTTCTTAAATTTAAAAATGTTTTAAAATGAAACATTTCTCATTGAATCTTTAACGATTCGAGAGAAGAATTGATCATTATACTGACATAAAGTTTTAATAAAATAATAACACTGATAATAATAATTCCATTTAATTATAAGAATTTTTAACTAAGCCGCAAAAAAAAAAAAAAAAAAAAAAAATATTTTTTCTAAAATTGAAATTGTAGTTAAAATATTAAAGATTTAAATTTGTTTTATTGAAAAAAAAAGAAAAATGAACATTTTCAGTAAGTAATAGCAGGAGACTTGGCGTTGGAATATTAAAACAGGAATAAACTACTACGTCAGAAACGCCAAAGAAAAATTATTGAGGTGCATACAGCTGTTTCGGTAGCCTAAAGCGTACCGTCATCAGTGCAAAGAGAATTCTGAAACTTGAGAAGTGCTCGTATATATAGGAGAGGGACCGGATTTCGTTCAACCAATAGGATTACGGAAGAGGTGGGGAGTGTGGCCAATAGGAATTAAGGAATGTGTAGCTGTGTAAACAGTAGAAAAATTAAGGAAATGTGGACTGAATGTAAAATTTCCAACAATCAGACAAATAGGGAACAGCGAAATCACAATTTACAAGGTTTTTAAAATTTTTATAAATATGAAAAAGAATATTTTCGAAAGCAAGCTTTTTAAGAAAATATCTTTTCCTTTTTGGACCCGTTACGTTGACGACACCTTCACGCTTATCGACATATCTCATCACAATATTGACCATGTCTTAGAAACCTTAAATTCAATTGACAGTAATATCCAGTTTACATATGAAATAGAAAATAATGGCTCCCTTCCATTTCTTGATACCCTCGTCTCTCGCACTGTAAATGGATTTTCAACCACTGTCTATCGTAAAAATTTTGCAGTCTCCCTTCCTCCCCATGCGCGTTCATGTCACCCACCTAACCAAAAAATGGCTGCTTTCTATACTTTTGTAAACCGTGCCTTTAATATTTGTTCAAATCCTATTTTATTGAAATCTGAAATTAAATACCTGAAAGCCATCGCAATTGACGGAGGTTATGACCCTTCCATTATAGACAAAGCTATCCAAAAATTACAACTCCCTCGTATTTCGTCTACTAAATCAGTCACATCTAATATCAGTATTGTTTTACCCTATTTTTCTAAAACCAGTCAAACCATTGCTAAAATTCTCAAACAATATGATTTTAAAATAATATTTTCGCCTTCCAATAAACTCACCTTTTCTCAGTTAAAAGATCCTATTGATATGCATAATTCTTGGGGCATTTATAGTATTTCCTGTCAGTGTGGTTTATCATATATTGGCCAAACTAAACGCAGTCTTAAATTTCGTCTAAAAGAACATATGAATTACGTCCGCAAACAAGAAACCAATAAATCGGCTATTTCTAAACATTGCTGGGAGGAAAATCATAATTTTAAATTTAATTCAGCTAAAATAATTTGCAGACCTAAATCCATTCATGAACTCGATTTCTTTGAAGCTTTTCATATTTATAAAAATTTTAAAAACCTTGTAAATTGTGATTTCGCTGTTCCCTATTTGTCTGATTGTTGGAAATTTTACATTCAGTCCACATTTCCTTAATTTTTCTACTGTTTACACAGCTACACATTCCTTAATTCCTATTGGCCACACTCCCCACCTCTTCCGTAATCCTATTGGTTGAACGAAATCCGGTCCCACTCCTATATATACGAGCACTTCTCAAGTTTCAGAATTCTCTTTGCACTGATGACGGTACGCTTTAGGCTACCGAAACAGCTGTATGCACCTCAATAATTTTTCTTTGGCGTTTCTGACGTAGTAGTTTATTCCTGTTTTAATTTTCAATAAGTGATTTTATTTGTGTGATTTTTTCGAAAATCATATTATCCAAACATCGAGGGCTGAAATTTTCACATATTTGTTATTCAGTTTTTAAAAATTCTGAAACTCTAGATATGAAATTTAAGATATTAATAGATATTAACTTTCAAGTACCATATTATCAGTATATGGGAAAAAATATGGAAACTTGGCACGGCTGAAGGTTTCTTATAAAAGTTTATTTCCATTTAATATTTAGAAATTGAATTCTGTTATGTTTATTCAATAAAATATATATTAAGACAACGATTTTTATGTTTCTTCTTCTTCTTCTTCTTCTTCTTTTTTTTTTTTTTTTTTTTTTTTTTTTTACATATTTGAAATCTTTAAATTGAATTTTCTCAATCTGCATTTTTTCATGAATTCGTAATCTTCAAAATGCTAAAACTTCTACAGACATTTAAGAAAAGACTTAATATATATATTTTTTTAATTTTTAATAGATCTTGCATAAAGGAATTAAGGATAGATTGTGCAATATCTTTAAAGAAAAAAATGTTAAAAATAAAAATATAACAAAAACCATGTTTTTTAACTAAGCTTTTTTAAACATTAAAAAAAAATTTCGAAATTTTTCAATTCAGTTTTTCAATACCACTGCTCGGCCTGAAAATTGCCGCCAACATCATTTTGGCAAATTTTTATGTAAAATGACCTCCTGTATCCGAATAGGACGTCTAATTCTCTATCACCCACCGTTTTTTAGGGACGGCCCGCTATTTTTATCACTTTTCGGTGATTTTATGGCTATAAATTTGATTTTTAGGGGAGGGGGTGATTATTTTAACTGTTAAATACCTTCTGAGGGGCTACAGAATTGAAAATTATCCTTTCTGCCCTGTATGGGTCGATTCGACCCGTTTTTAAAATTGATCTTTCGATATCTTCTACAGATTTTAATTTTGATTGTTCAAACATTATGTATGCCTCAAAAATGTGCATTCGTTTAATATATGATGTTTTCAGAGTCATTGGTTTGTTTTAAACCACCCCAAAAAAATATGTGACATATTACCTGTCTGGGTAGATTTGACCCACATTATTAACATGCATAGAAATTCTTAAAACACCAATTTTTTCTTTTGAGTAGACTTCATTTTCAGGAGTAGTCAATAGATGGCGATAGTTGTCGGAAACGTAGATGTAAAATGAGCTCCATAGAAATTCTTTCTTAAGACCTAAATTCAATCTATACAAAGTGGGTCGATTCGACCCATACAGGTAAAACGTGCATAGAAACGTGTATTAACATGCATAGAAATGCTTAAAACACCAATTTTTTTCTTTTGAGTAGACTTCATTTTCAGGAATAGTCAATAGAGGGCGATAGTTGTCGGAAACGTAGATGTAAAATGAGCTCCATAGAAATTATTTCTTAAGGTTTAAATTCAATCTATAGAAAGTGGGTCCATTCGACCCATACAGGTAAAACGTAAAATTTTTTCAACAGGGTAGGAAGGTTAAGAAACGAAGGGGACTTAAGATGTGGAAATGTATTTTATTTTGATAATTTTAGCAATAATTTATATTTCTAAAATTGAATAGTGAAGTTAAACGAAAAATAAGTATATATTTCTTTTATATGAAGTAAATCTGTATACGAAAAATAACACTGCTTGGCATGATAATTGCCCCCCAACACTATTTTGGCAAATTCTTATGTAAAATGACCTCCTGTATCCGAATAGGACGTCTAATTTGCCCTATCACCCACCGTTTTTTAGGAACGGCCCCCTATTTTTATCACTTTTCGGTCATTTTATGTATGGCTATAAATTTAATTTTTATTGGAAGGGGAGGGAGATGATTATTTTAACTGTTAAATACCTTCTGAGGGGCTACAGTATTGGAAAATTCTAAAACATGAACATTTGCGACAAGAGGAATATTTTGGGGGAAGGGGGGGATTCGCTACTAAAATTATGTATTACATTTCTTAGATTTTTTTTTTTTTTTTTTAATCTATTATTATTGTTATTTATTAAACATTATATTTTTTTGTTTTTAGCTGTTAAATTCATTATTTTTCATTCTCCAAATCAAATTTATGGTCATAAAATGACCGTACAGTGATAAAAATTGAGGGAGGTGGCGGAGTCCCTAGAAAACGGTGGGTGGCAGGGCAAAATGGAGTCACATTCGAATTCAGGTCATTTTACATAAGAATCAGCAAATCAGAGTTCGAAAAAAAAAATTTTTTTTCAACGCAGTGTAATTATCTGTAAAAGTTTTAGCATTTTGAAAATCACTAATTCATGAAAAAAAGCAAATTGTGAAAACGCAATTTAGCATTTTAAATCTGCAAAAAAATATATGAAAAAACATAAGAATTATTGCCGAAAAATATATATTTTTCATTGAAGAAACCTAATATACTTCAATATATAAATATTAAACGGAAATATAAACACAAACTGTTATATGAAATCATCAGTTCCAACCCAGCAAAACCACAGATGACGGCCAACACGAGGCCAAGTGCTGGTTGCCAACAGTAGCTGCAGCTGGCCCGTCGGTGGCAAAAGTTACGGTGCCGCAGGGAATATGTTACGCCGGCCGTCAGTAGGCCATATTCAATCGATCCACTGTTGGCAGCCTGCAGTAAGTTAAAAATAAGTTAGTGGGCCAGTGAATGGATCGCTGCTGGCAGCTAGCAGTATGACGAAAATAGGTAATGGGCCACTGTTGGTAACCGACATTAGGTTAGAAATTGTTAGTGGGCCAGTGTTGGACTACCTGGTGGCAAACATAATTTTTCTATGTTATTGCTGGCAGCCTGCAGTGGGCCAGCTGTGGCAAACATAAAAAATTATATTACTGCCGGCAGTCTTCACTGGTCCTTTATATTTTCCCATTAAAGGCCCGCTTCACTCACCGTCGCCGGAAGAAGAAGCCAATGTTATTCTATGGGAAATTTTCTTTGCAAATAACTTATTAACTAATACATATTTTTAAATTCTGTTTTCATATTCTGAAAATTCCTAACTGTTAAATTGACGGACCTTTTTTAAAAAATTATTTTTTTATTTTTTTTATATTTTATTTTGAAGCTGCAAAATATGAATTTTCAATATGTGAAATTTTTCATTTTGCAAATTCAAAATAAAATATTAAAAATTAAAAAAAATACATTTAAAAAAAAAAGTCCATCAACTTAACAGTTGGGAATTTTCTGAATGTGAAAACAGAATTTAAAAATATGTGTTAGTTAATAAGTTATTTGTAAAGAAAATTTCCCATAGAATAACATTGCCTCGGACTTCCGGAGACGGTAAGTGAAGAGGGCCGTTAATAGGCCAGCAGTGATTTAGTTATAGCTAGTATATTTATTTTATTTGTGATACCTTTAATTTTATTAATGCTTTTTTCTTTTTTTTTTTTCCCCTCTCTCTTTTTTCTGATGAAGTAGCAGCCAGTTTTTTCTATGCATCCAATATTTAATTTGATTTTGTACATATTCATTTTTAAATACTATTTACAAGTATTTGATTCATACACTATGGTTGTAAATTCAGGATTTCTAGTGCAGCATATAGGAAATATTCAGTTGATCCATTTTCCTTATCATAAAAGTTTAATTTTTTGTTTTCATTGCAAACATTTCTCTATATTACACTTTTTGGTATAAAGGAGATTATGTTTTTTTTTTTTTTTTTTTTAAGTGTTCAAATGTCAATATCTTATACAAATAAATGTAACTTTACATGTGAAAATTATAAAATATTGAAACAAAAATTGTTATAAAGAGAGCATTGCAAAAAACACCAAAAACTAAAAAATAAATAAATAAAATAAATAAAAATAAAAAATTGCAGCAATTGTTTCCGGTTGAAATAGCACGAAGACCCTTCATCAGGCGAAAAAAAGTGGGCACGAGTGCAGCAAAAGTAATTTGCTGCAATCGTGCTTTTTTTTAAACTCACGAAGGGATGTGTTATTATTTCAACCTAAAAGAACTGATGCATTTTTTTTTTTTTTTTTTTTTTTTTGGAGGGGGGGCGGCAATGATTATTTTCATTTACAAAGTTTTCTATTTATTACTACAATACAAAATCTCAAATCCGGAATCGTCCGTACCGTGGTATTTCCGGATTTCGGACTTTTCCGGATTTTAGGTCACTTTCTGATTTACGGCAATAAAAAAAACGGACATCTCCATTCCGAACGCCCTTTAATTAATAACTAGCTTACGCCGCCCGAGGGTGCGATTTCTTAAGAAATTGGAGTATACTCTCAAGTAACATGTACAATACTTTGAATAAACACCATAAAATTTTGCAAACGCAACGCTTACGCTTTGTTTGCCGCACTCGTGCCTACTTCGTTTGCTTGATGAAGGATCATGTTTTCTTTCCATCCGAAACGATTGTTGCGAGTTCTTACATTTTATGGTGTTTACTCTTATTACTTTTAAACACCAATTCTGTGGTGCTTTTTTATTATAACTCTCAAGTATCCAGAAAATCTTGAATATTTTCTTTTCCCAATTGATAATTTTTTTTCCTTTTTTTTAAAAGAGCAGGCAGATGATCAAGCTTTCTTTTTTTCTCTCTGTGTGTTTATCTACAAAGTCGCACATTTGAAACCACAGAAATTATCACTGAGAAATGCAATATGCTATTTAGAATTAATTACACAGCTGTCAAACTTAACCAGGCCGCCACAAAGAACTTTTTCGTGTTGTTGATAGTCCAATGGGATCTTTACCCCTCCCCAACTCTCTTCAATGTCCTTGAGTGAATAATTTTTCGACGTGCGATACCGAAAGATGATTTTGCAGTTTTATACAGATGACGTTATTTGAACTTAATGCGAATATTCAGCATTTGACCTGTGCCAATTTATTTTCATTAGGTTTGGAAAGCAGATTCTGAAAAGGGTAAAAGAAGAAGGGAATACAGTTTCAGCTGAAAGAAAAAAAATATATATATCGTTCGGTTGAATAAAGAGATAACGGAATTAGGGAGAAAAAGAAAAGTGCATTTGTCGTTGTAGTTGTAAATATTTGAGAGTTTTATCCGCAATTACCTATTTAAAAAATATTTTTAGAATTCCATAAAACTCATATATGTTATACAGGTTTTCGAGACGATTGTCATAAAAAGTTGTACAGGTAACACAAATGGTTTCAGTATAAAAATTCATAAAATAATTTGGATACATTACAGTTTAAAAGAAACTTCTTATCAGCGCATGAAAAAATCTTTATACAACGCTAAAATACAGATCAACATAAATTTTATAGATGCAATAAGAAATGGTTCCGATCAAAAATGATAAAATAAGTAATTGTGGTTCATTTAACAGTGATGCACAAAAATATACTTATACGTTACGGGAAATTGAGGGGAAACTATTTCAGTTTCGTAAAAGTGAAATTATTTTTCAAACTTGCATTTAAAAAATAATAATAAATAAATAAATAAAATAAAACAGTTTGTTATGGCTACCACTTTTTTTTTTTTTCCTATAATAGTTTATAGAAATTACATATTAAAATTATTATTTATGAAAATTATTTTCTATGATGGAGATAGGCGATTTTCATTTAAAAAAAGTACAATATACTAAATTTCGAAAGAAAATCCATTTTATGGTAATATATGTATATATGAAGAAATGTTTCGACATTCGGTTTTCGAAGTATTTGCATGTTTTGAGATTCCTGAACACGATTTGACCATTTTTAGAAAGTTTCACTCTGTAAGTGTGTATAAAAAAAAATGTGGACGCTGTATCTCACGAACCAATGGACGAAATTTAACCAAATTTGTTATTTAACCAAACTTGATTAAAATCGTTCCCGATTACATTTGTGGATCATTCAAGATCCATAATTTTTATTTTATTAAATCAATTAAAATAATAATAACAATAATAAAATACTAAAAAGTTTGCGACTATCATAATTTACTAAAACGGATCAACTGGATATTTGTTATATAGTTCTAGAAATCATTTTGTTACAACAATGGATTTAGAGGCAAACATTTTTAAAAAATAGTATTTAAAAAATAATACAAAAACAAATTAATAATTGAATTACTTACTCATATTTTCTTTTTACGAGATTTTCAATCTCGCAGCCGCAGCCGCAGACTACAACAACGAACGAGAACTTCCTATGAAATGGCGGACAGCGAGGGAATTTCAAATCAACAGAAAAAGAATCACAGCGCCCTCTATGCATACAAATTGGTTATGGCCTAATAATTTGTGGCCACAACATGAAAAACATGATGTTGGCCGTGTCGTGATAGCCTGCATAAGGCCAACTGTGTTTATGCCACTTCTGGGCCACCGACCATTTTTCTTTAGGCTTCCATCACTGCTGGCAGCCACAAACGGCCCGCTGCCGGAGTTATATGGGGCAACCGGTAACTGATGGCAAGTGCAGGATGCCAGCAGTAGGCCATAACGAGCCCAGCAGTATAAGTTTTGCTGGGAAGTCAAAGGTGCTAAATCCTTTTAAAAAATAAAACTGCAGCATAAACTATCAAATTTTACAGTATTTTGTGGTGGCATGATTGGTAAGACGTTTGATTTCGATAGCAGCTTTCCCATTCCAAGTCCGGCATAGGTTCGATTCTAGGTGATGGAACTTTTTCTTTAAAAAATTATTGATATTTTACTTATGCTCCAGAAAATTCTAAAATCTATTTGTAACAAATAATAATAATAATAAGAAGAAGAAGAAGAAGAATCTGGTGTGTCACTCACACGACTTTCTCTTACCCTGAAATTTAATACTATAAATACAGGTTGGAGATTAAGAGGTAAGATAACGAGTACTGTTATGTACACCTGTGTTAAACAATTCAAGTTAGGCTTCGGAAGAGTTTTATATGATAATTAGTTCTGTGTGCTCCCCTCAACCCCCCCCCCCCGTTTCATTAATGCACCCACATTTATATAGAATTTAATTCGGTTATTAAAAAGTAATTTTGTTTTTAGAAAATAATTTATTAAAATTATTATTTAAACAAATTATCTTTTATGATAATACAGACGATTTCCATATCAGAGAAGTAGTATAACACTAAATATCAAAAAAAAAGTTGAATTTATTCTCAATACTACATATATATATATATATATTTTTTTTTTTAATGAAAAAAATCAATACCTTCATTTTAAATTATCGCAGATCAATGGTTCAACTATTCGTTTTAAAGGTATTGGCGAGCTCTTTTGAAAGATACCCATCATGAATATTTTACTCCCTTCGAAGGGGGACTTGCCCCCAGGGGGGGAGGCGAGACTCCTACATACACATTTTTTTTTCCCACTTGACTATCTCTATTACAAAAAATATATATTCGTTTTATTTGGTTTAGTGCAGTCTATAAATGTTAAACTCTACTTACCTGCAATTTCCCCCATAGTCGTAATGTATTTGAATACTTTTAAGTGTCCCTGTAGACGAACCATTTGCTTCATCTCAACGAAAAGCTTACTGTGGTATCCCTATAGGACACACATTTAGAATACCGAGTTTGGAATTTCTGCTACTATTTGCTCTTGAGATATGCTGATAACAGACAGACAGGCACACAGACCATTTACTAAAAACATTATTTTCGTATTCAGGAGACCTCAGAACATGTAAATATAACAAAAACTTACATTCGAAAATTTGACCCTAAAACAATACTTTCTCGACCCTATGGGTAAGAGAAAGTAAAAAAAAAAAAAAAAAAAAAAAAAAACAGAATCGAAGGGCACCCTTATTTATTTATTTATAAAACTAGCCGCCTTCGGCGACCAGCTGGTTCGCGATCCCTGAAAAATCCGACTTTACGAAAATCCCGCTCGGTGGCGCCTTTTCCCCGTTTCAGGTCTAATAACAGCTTATTGATATATCGTGAAAATAGCTTATTGAAATCGCAGTAAATTCCCGTGCGGTAGCGCCTTCGGCGCCCTCTTCCCTTTTCAATATATCTGAAACAGCCTGTTCGCTCACCATGTTATGATCTTTCAAATTTCTGACTTCAGCTAAGTCCCGCTCGGTGGCGCCTGCGGCGCCTTATCCCCGTTTTAGAACATGTATTACTTATGAAATTATTTTGATTAGTAGCTGAGATACAAAAGAAAACCTAATCAGGACACCTTAAAACGTGTAAATCAGGTGAAATCTCGAATTCCACTTTCGATAATATAAAAATGAAATTATACTCATTAGAAGCTGAAATACAAAGATAATACAAACATTTTTTTAAAAGATTTGTGTCTGACTTATCTGTGGTTTTCTCCAAAACTTGCTTAATTCCGGGCTATATATTAGTTATTATTCCGGGCTATATAAAATTATTAGTACGAAATGTGAGCGAAAATCTGAATTTGAAACTGTAAAATATAAAAGAATAAAAATTTTCTGGATATTCCGTAGTTTTCTCCGAAAGTTTCGTACAGAATTTGAACGGCTTATATCATTTTAATAGCCTGCAATAAAAATACTTTAAAATATCTTTT
Organism: Salticus scenicus; assembly: GCA_963930645.1. Lineage (NCBI taxonomy): Eukaryota > Metazoa > Arthropoda > Arachnida > Araneae > Salticidae > Salticus > Salticus scenicus. Next base: position 254,174,953 of record OZ005659.1, on the reverse strand, counting down.
GAATGATGTATTATGTATTACAATAATGAATATCTTTGATATATTTTAGACTCAAAATGGCTAATCTATCAAGGGCGATTAACGATTTCTATTGAAATCCGTCTAAAACTTAAGAATTCCAAAACTGCTTTTTTACAACCGAATTCATAAAAAAAAAAGGAAAAAAAAAATCAATATTATTCTGTTAAAAGTAACTTTTGGTGTCATTAACAGATGAAATAAAAATGAATTTAAATAAATATAATATGTCTATTTATTTTATTTTTAAAGCTATACTTTAGATTTTTTAACTCCATACAGGTGAGTCATAATGACGGGCAATTTCAAAGTTCTGCTTTTGATGGATTTTAAATTGAAAAAATTCAAAAACTGCTTTTTTCATTTCCAGTACTTTGTCATGTGGTCGAAAAAAGAAAAGCAATTTTCCCGACCGGAAGGAATAGTCTAGCCAGCATGTCTAGCACCTGGCGCTGAAGAATCTTTGATAAATGAAACAATTAAGTGTTCTGCCTGTTTCCAACTAAATTTCATACTTTAGTTAATTTTAAAAAATGTAATTGCTGTAGAGATAAGCCACTTCCACTCTCAGATTCGGAAAAAAATCCCCTTTCATTTGGTACCAATTTCGTAACGATCGAACTAATATTTCTAATTTATTATCCACTTTTTCTGATTTTAACTCCGTTAAAATATCTATTAATTGAGATCGCTTTTTACATTTTAATTAATATCTCCGGAACTAATTAAAATTTTTAAATTCTGTTTTCACTATCAACTCGGGAAGGCTTCTGAGCACCCGTATGTCAAATTTTATACTTCTGCGTTCAGTAGGGGCTGAACGTATAGATGCACAGACAGACAGACAGACAAACATCTTCTTTTATTATTATAGATTATATTTTATTTATTTATTTATTTATAAAATTTATTTATATATCTTTAAAAAAAAAAAAAAAAAAAAAAAAAAAACGGTGTTTTTAAGTAATAAAAAGAAAAGAAAAGAAAGACATTTTAAGACATTTCAGATGCAAAAACGTATTTTTAAAAGTAAGACCTTTTTTTATTTATTAATTTATTTTTTTTCTTTGTGGTAAAAATGTAACCATCCGTATAAGATACTTTTTAAACTAAATTTAATACGTTTAAATTCAGCCAAAATGGTTTTCTGAAAATTGGGTCATGTATCCAAATAATAGAATTTTTCGTAACTGTTGCCTAAAAAAGAGCTCCAAAAAAAAAAAAAAAAAATTAAATATATAGCACATGCAGAATGTATAATGTTCTCCTATATAGCACATCTTCTACTCATGAGGATATTCCATGGAGATCTGTGCTATATAAGGTTGGGTCTTTGTAAAGTTTGTTTGTACGGTAATAAATTACATCATATGGAAATATCAAATAAGCTACTTTTGTTTCTATATCCTTTAGAAATCGATAATACGACATTTCAAAAGCAATTCATTGTAATATTTTAATGCAACGAAATATAAAATTGTAATATTTAAGCGTATTATCATCTGTCCGTTACTAACTGTTCAGCTTATCCATTATCAAATATAAAAATGGATAATTTTATTCATTCATTCTGTATTTATTCATTGTTTCAATATACATACATAGTTATATATACAATGGGTTCACAAATTAATGTGGCCAGTCTTAATAATCAAGTTATCATGTTGTTGTTTTTTCTCAATAAAAAAAGTTATATGCTACAATTATTATTTATTACCTTATTTAATGTTAATATACATATTTAATAGCTATATAATATAAATATATAATGGAAATGGTTAAAAAAAAAAAAGTAACATTATGTAGCATTAATATTTCGTGACATTTTCTTTGGCTGATATTAGTACTTCAATACTTCATGGCATGCTTTTTATGCAGGATTTTGCGATTTCTTTAATTAAAGGAATGTGGTGCCAGACATTTATATGTTTTCAATCAGTTTTGCCTCTTAGTTACAATCATTCTCTTGACAATTTCCCTTTTTGCAATATCCCATTCTATGGGATTCATATCGGGCGAATTTCCAGACCAAGATAATTCTTCGATACTTTTGGCCCGAAAACAATCGGTAACACTTTTGGCTTGTCGGCAAGGGCCAGAATCTTGTATAAAAACACAATGCTCACCTTCCAGGAACCATTCTTCTAGCCGTAAAAGAAGGTGAGTTCGTAGAACTTCCTTATATTGATCCCGTTTCATGGTTCCTTGAACAATGTGTAAACGTCCTACACACTTGGTATTTATAATAGCTCAAACCTTGACCTTCAGCCTACGTTTAACCCTTTCTATTATGCCTACAGGGTGAAACTGATCTATAGGAAGCTGCCACACAAAACTATTTTATCGGATAAAATTTCAAAAATTACTGGTTTCAAGAATTACTGGTTTCAAATCCATAGGTTGCAACGCGGCACCGCGCCGCCTGCGCACTTACGAAGCATGGCGCCATATTTCCTTGTGCCTTTTGCGTAGCACATCTCCCTGTGATGCCACATCACCATTCAACCATCGCCATAGTTCGTACAGTCTTTGAATTTACTTAATTACCTACACCAGTATTAATTTCTACCAAATTTTGATATTAAAAATGCCTTAAAACTTAAAAGGAAATATAGGTGAGAAGACACCTTCAAAAAAGGCGTGGCCGAACGAACCATGATCGCACCACCTCAGTTTTATTTGGGAGCTATGTCAAAACCTGTGGATTGTAAAAATGACGTGGGTATTTTCAGTGAAAAAAATTACAATAATTAAAAAGGGTAATTAAAATAATGAGTCTAATAAAACGGAAAAGAAATATTATTTCAAGTAAATAGTATTTTTATCAGGATCCAAAATCGTGACAAAATATTCTAATAGGATAATAGTTGTTAGGAATCTTAACCACTAGTTTTCTCTAATACCATAGTCTCCTCCTAAACTAGATGCCTTTCGCGTGGATTGTAAACTTGGCAACAGTTCAAGCGTTAGACAGCCCCACCTGGTACAGATTGAGCGACTCTTTTATTCAACAACCACCAATAATATTAAGAAGTGGGATTTGATATTCATAAAAGGCAAATAGAATCCAAGAAACGTATCACTTCTTAAAATAATTGGTGACAGTTGAATAAAAAAGTCGCGCTATCTGTATCAGATGGCGCTGTCTACCGCTTGAACTCTTGCCAAGTTTCCCAGCCACGCGACAGGCATCTAGTTTAGGAGGCTATGCTAATACACTATGAAATGATTACAAATAGATTAATACATGTTTTAAATTCTGATTTAAACTCAACTATTTTTATATTTAATCAAATACTTTTATGTTTGAAAAGGATTTCAAACAATTCATTTTTACTTTCTCTTACTCTTATATATGGTTGAGAAAGTAGGATTGTTTTTTAATCAAATTTTCGAAATCGAGTTTATGCTATACGTGTTGAGGTCCCCTGAATTCGAAAATCAAGTTTTTAGCGGTTGGTTTGTGTGTGTGTCTGTTATCACCATATCTTAAGAACAGATAGTACCGGATTTAAAGGCAGGAGGTGTGCGCCTTCCGTTTTTCATAGAAGCGCCACTTAGGGAGGAAGAACGACTTAGCTCCAGAGGCTGGCGGGGCTCGGAATTTCCTAGTGGCATAAGAAACACAGATAGTACCATAAAGTCCAAACTCGATATTCTAAATCTATATCATATAGTGATGCTACATTAAACTTTCGTTGAGATCAATCAAATGGTTCCTGTACAGGACCATCCAAGAAATTTCAAACATGGGGGACTTTCCAGTAAGTACAGTGGAACATCTATATACTGCCCTGAACAAAAGGGAATGATTATATATATATCTATATCTATATATATATATATATATATATATATATATATATATATATATGCATAAAAGCATATTTAGTGTAGGTTGTGGTTTGGAAATCATTCATTATTCGTTTACAGGGCTACCCAAAGTATTTGGATGTATTGGGACTATACTTGGAAATTGCTGGAAGCGTATTTCATTTTGTGTTAGGTGTTTTCCATATAAAACTAAACACATGTGATGTGCATATAGTTTATTGACATTATACAGGGCTGCCCAATATTAAGCTAAACTTCTTTTCTATTGAATGTAATTGATGGAAGTGCTGTGCTACATTTTGCTATGTCGATGAATACTGCTCACGAAAGATAATTAATTTTCCATGCCCATACCAAACAAAGTATATTTTGATCTTCTATCTTCAACGCTGTTTTTTTTTTTTTTTTTTAATAACATCACGTTTTGAGGCGCCGTGAATACGAGAGTCCAATTTTTAGAAGTTGATCAGTATGTATATTTATTAATCTTCAAAATGCTAAAACTTCTACAGACATTTAAGAAAAGACTTAATATATATATTTTTTTAATTTTTAATAGATCTTGCATAAAGGAATTAAGGATAGATTGTGCAATATCTTTAAAGAAAAAAATGTTAAAAATAAAAATATAACAAAAACCATGTTTTTTAACTAAGCTTTTTTAAACATTAAAAAAAAATTTCGAAATTTTTCAATTCAGTTTTTCAATACCACTGCTCGGCCTGAAAATTGCCGCCAACATCATTTTGGCAAATTTTTATGTAAAATGACCTCCTGTATCCGAATAGGACGTCTAATTCTCTATCACCCACCGTTTTTTAGGGACGGCCCGCTATTTTTATCACTTTTCGGTGATTTTATGGCTATAAATTTGATTTTTAGGGGAGGGGGTGATTATTTTAACTGTTAAATACCTTCTGAGGGGCTACAGAATTGAAAATTATCCTTTCTGCCCTGTATGGGTCGATTCGACCCGTTTTTAAAATTGATCTTTCGATATCTTCTACAGATTTTAATTTTGATTGTTCAAACATTATGTATGCCTCAAAAATGTGCATTCGTTTAATATATGATGTTTTCAGAGTCATTGGTTTGTTTTAAACCACCCCAAAAAAATATGTGACATATTACCTGTCTGGGTAGATTTGACCCACATTATTAACATGCATAGAAATTCTTAAAACACCAATTTTTTCTTTTGAGTAGACTTCATTTTCAGGAGTAGTCAATAGATGGCGATAGTTGTCGGAAACGTAGATGTAAAATGAGCTCCATAGAAATTCTTTCTTAAGACCTAAATTCAATCTATACAAAGTGGGTCGATTCGACCCATACAGGTAAAACGTGCATAGAAACGTGTATTAACATGCATAGAAATGCTTAAAACACCAATTTTTTTCTTTTGAGTAGACTTCATTTTCAGGAATAGTCAATAGAGGGCGATAGTTGTCGGAAACGTAGATGTAAAATGAGCTCCATAGAAATTATTTCTTAAGGTTTAAATTCAATCTATAGAAAGTGGGTCCATTCGACCCATACAGGTAAAACGTAAAATTTTTTCAACAGGGTAGGAAGGTTAAGAAACGAAGGGGACTTAAGATGTGGAAATGTATTTTATTTTGATAATTTTAGCAATAATTTATATTTCTAAAATTGAATAGTGAAGTTAAACGAAAAATAAGTATATATTTCTTTTATATGAAGTAAATCTGTATACGAAAAATAACACTGCTTGGCATGATAATTGCCCCCCAACACTATTTTGGCAAATTCTTATGTAAAATGACCTCCTGTATCCGAATAGGACGTCTAATTTGCCCTATCACCCACCGTTTTTTAGGAACGGCCCCCTATTTTTATCACTTTTCGGTCATTTTATGTATGGCTATAAATTTAATTTTTATTGGAAGGGGAGGGAGATGATTATTTTAACTGTTAAATACCTTCTGAGGGGCTACAGTATTGGAAAATTCTAAAACATGAACATTTGCGACAAGAGGAATATTTTGGGGGAAGGGGGGGATTCGCTACTAAAATTATGTATTACATTTCTTAGATTTTTTTTTTTTTTTTTTAATCTATTATTATTGTTATTTATTAAACATTATATTTTTTTGTTTTTAGCTGTTAAATTCATTATTTTTCATTCTCCAAATCAAATTTATGGTCATAAAATGACCGTACAGTGATAAAAATTGAGGGAGGGGGCGGAGTCCCTAGAAAACGGTGGGTGGCAGGGCAAAATGGAGTCACATTCGAATTCAGGTCATTTTACATAAGAATCAGCAAATCAGAGTTCGAAAAAAAAAATTTTTTTTCAACGCAGTGTAATTATCTGTAAAAGTTTTAGCATTTTGAAAATCACTAATTCATGAAAAAAAGCAAATTGTGAAAACGCAATTTAGCATTTTAAATCTGCAAAAAAATATATGAAAAAACATAAGAATTATTGCCGAAAAATATATATTTTTCATTGAAGAAACCTAATATACTTCAATATATAAATATTAAACGGAAATATAAACACAAACTGTTATATGAAATCATCAGTTCCAAGTCAAAGGTGCTAAATCCTTTTAAAAAATAAAACTGCAGCATAAACTATCAAATTTTACAGTATTTTGTGGTGGCATGATTGGTAAGACGTTTGATTTCGATAGCAGCTTTCCCATTCCAAGTCCGGCATAGGTTCGATTCTAGGTGATGGAACTTTTTCTTTAAAAAATTATTGATATTTTACTTATGCTCCAGAAAATTCTAAAATCTATTTGTAACAAATAATAATAATAATAATAAGAAGAAGAAGAAGAATCTGGTGTGTCACTCACACGACTTTCTCTTACCCTGAAATTTAATACTATAAATACAGGTTGGAGATTAAGAGGTAAGATAACGAGTACTGTTATGTACACCTGTGTTAAACAATTCAAGTTAGGCTTCGGAAGAGTTTTATATGATAATTAGTTCTGTGTGCTCCCCTCAACCCCCCCCCCCCGTTTCATTAATGCACCCACATTTATATAGAATTTAATTCGGTTATTAAAAAGTAATTTTGTTTTTAGAAAATAATTTATTAAAATTATTATTTAAACAAATTATCTTTTATGATAATACAGACGATTTCCATATCAGAGAAGTAGTATAACACTAAATATCAAAAAAAAAGTTGAATTTATTCTCAATACTACATATATATATATATATATATTTTTTTTTTTAATGAAAAAAATCAATACCTTCATTTTAAATTATCGCAGATCAATGGTTCAACTATTCGTTTTAAAGGTATTGGCGAGCTCTTTTGAAAGATACCCATCATGAATATTTTACTCCCTTCGAAGGGGGACTTGCCCCCAGGGGGGGAGGCGAGACTCCTACATACACATTTTTTTTTTCCTACTTGACTATCTCTATTACAAAAAATATATATTCGTTTTATTTGGTTTAGTGCAGTCTATAAATGTTAAACTCTACTTACCTGCAATTTCCCCCATAGTCGTAATGTATTTGAATACTTTTAAGTGTCCCTGTAGACGAACCATTTGCTTCATCTCAACGAAAAGCTTACTGTGGTATCCCTATAGGACACACATTTAGAATACCGAGTTTGGAATTTCTGCTACTATTTGCTCTTGAGATATGCTGATAACAGACAGACAGGCACACAGACCATTTACTAAAAACATTATTTTCGTATTCAGGAGACCTCAGAACATGTAAATATAACAAAAACTTACATTCGAAAATTTGACCCTAAAACAATACTTTCTCGACCCTATGGGTAAGAGAAAGTAAAAAAAAAAAAAAAAAAAAAAAAAAAAAACAGAATCGAAGGGCACCCTTATTTATTTATTTATAAAACTAGCCGCCTTCGGCGACCAGCTGGTTCGCGATCCCTGAAAAATCCGACTTTACGAAAATCCCGCTCGGTGGCGCCTTTTCCCCGTTTCAGGTCTAATAACAGCTTATTGATATATCGTGAAAATAGCTTATTGAAATCGCAGTAAATTCCCGTGCGGTAGCGCCTTCGGCGCCCTCTTCCCTTTTCAATATATCTGAAACAGCCTGTTCGCTCACCATGTTATGATCTTTCAAATTTCTGACTTCAGCTAAGTCCCGCTCGGTGGCGCCTGCGGCGCCTTATCCCCGTTTTAGAACATGTATTACTTATGAAATTATTTTGATTAGTAGCTGAGATACAAAAGAAAACCTAATCAGGACACCTTAAAACGTGTAAATCAGGTGAAATCTCGAATTCCACTTTCGATAATATAAAAATGAAATTATACTCATTAGAAGCTGAAATACAAAGATAATACAAACATTTTTTTAAAAGATTTGTGTCTGACTTATCTGTGGTTTTCTCCAAAACTTGTTTAATTCCGGGCTATATATTAGTTATTATTCCGGGCTATATAAAATTATTAGTACGAAATGTGAGCGAAAATCTGAATTTGAAACTGTAAAATATAAAAGAATAAAAATTTTCTGGATATTCCGTAGTTTTCTCCGAAAGTTTCGTACAGAATTTGAACGGCTTATATCATTTTAATAGCCTGCAATAAAAATACTTTAAAATATCTTTTGAATGATGTATTATGTATTACAATAATGAATATCTTTGATATATTCTAGACTCAAAATGGCTAATCTATCAAGGGCGATTAACGATTTCTATTGAAATCCGTCTAAAACTTAAGAATTCCAAAACTGCTTTTTTACAACCGAATTCATAAAAAAAAAAAGGAAAAAAAAAATCAATATTATTCTGTTAAAAGTAACTTTTGGTGTCATTAACAGATGAAATAAAAATGAATTTAAATAAATATAATATGTCTATTTATTTTATTTTTAAAGCTATACTTTAGATTTTTTAACTCCATACAGGTGAGTCATAATGACGGGCAATTTCAAAGTTCTGCTTTTGATGGATTTTAAATTGAAAAAATTCAAAAACTGCTTTTTTCATTTCCAGTACTTTGTCATGTGGTCGAAAAAAGAAAAGCAATTTTCCCGACCGGAAGGAATAGTCTAGCCAGCATGTCTAGCACCTGGCGCTGAAGAATCTTTGATAAATGAAACAATTAAGTGTTCTGCCTGTTTCCAACTAAATTTCATACTTTAGTTAATTTTAAAAAATGTAATTGCTGTAGAGATAAGCCACTTCCACTCTCAGATTTGGAAAAAAATCCCCTTTCATTTGGTACCAATTTCGTAACGATCGAACTAATATTTCTAATTTATTATCCACTTTTTCTGATTTTAACTCCGTTAAAATATCTATTAATTGAGATCGCTTTTTACATTTTAATTAATATCTCCGGAACTAATTAAAATTTTTAAATTCTGTTTTCACTATCAACTCGGGAAGGCTTCTGAGCACCCGTATGTCAAATTTTATACTTCTGCGTTCAGTAGGGGCTGAACGTATAGATGCACAGACAGACAGACAGACAAACATCTTCTTTTATTATTATAGATTATATTTTATTTATTTATTTATTTATAAAATTTATTTATATATCTTTAAAAAAAAAAAAAAAAAAAAAAAAAAACGGTGTTTTTAAGTAATAAAAAGAAAAGAAAAGAAAGACATTTTAAGACATTTCAGATGCAAAAACGTATTTTTAAAAGTAAGACCTTTTTTTATTTATTAATTTATTTTTTTTCTTTGTGGTAAAAATGTAACCATCCGTATAAGATACTTTTTAAACTAAATTTAATACGTTTAAATTCAGCCAAAATGGTTTTCTGAAAATTGGGTCATGTATCCAAATAATAGAATTTTTCGTAACTGTTGCCTAAAAAAGAGCTCCAAAAAAAAAAAAAAAAATTAAATATATAGCACATGCAGAATGTATAATGTTCTCCTATATAGCACATCTTCTACTCATGAGGATATTCCATGGAGATCTGTGCTATATAAGGTTGGGTCTTTGTAAAGTTTGTTTGTACGGTAATAAATTACATCATATGGAAATATCAAATAAGCTACTTTTGTTTCTATATCCTTTAGAAATCGATAGTACGACATTTCAAAAGCAATTCATTGTAATATTTTAATGCAACGAAATATAAAATTGTAATATTTAAGCGTATTATCATCTGTCCGTTACTAACTGTTCAGCTTATCCATTATCAAATATAAAAATGGATAATTTTATTCATTCATTCTGTATTTATTCATTGTTTCAATATACATACATAGTTATATATACAATGGGTTCACAAATTAATATGGCCAGTCTTAATAATCAAGTTATCATGTTGTTGTTTTTTCTCAATAAAAAAAGTTATATGCTACAATTATTATTTATTACCTTATTTAATGTTAATATACATATTTAATAGCTATATAATATAAATATATAATGGAAATGGTTAAAAAAAAAAAAGTAACATTATGTAGCATTAATATTTCGTGACATTTTCTTTGGCTGATATTAGTACTTCAATACTTCATGGCATGCTTTTTATGCAGGATTTTGCGATTTCTTTAATTAAAGGAATGTGGTGCCAGACATTTATATGTTTTCAATCAGTTTTGCCTCTTAGTTACAATCATTCTCTTGACAATTTCCCTTTTTGCAATATCCCATTCTATGGGATTCATATCGGGCGAATTTCCAGACCAAGATAATTCTTCGATACTTTTGGCCCGAAAACAATCGGTAACACTTTTGGCTTGTCGGCAAGGGCCAGAATCTTGTATAAAAACACAATGCTCACCTTCCAGGAACCATTCTTCTAGCCGTAAAAGAAGGTGAGTTCGTAGAACTTCCTTATATTGATCCCGTTTCATGGTTCCTTGAACAATGTGTAAACGTCCTACACACTTGGTATTTATAATAGCTCAAACCTTGACCTTCAGCCTACGTTTAACCCTTTCTATTATGCCTACAGGGTGAAACTGATCTATAGGAAGCTGCCACACAAAACTATTTTATCGGATAAAATTTCAAAAATTACTGGTTTCAAGAATTACTGGTTTCAAATCCATAGGTTGCAACGCGGCACCGCGCCGCCTGCGCACTTACGAAGCATGGCGCCATATTTCCTTGTGCCTTTTGCGTAGCACATCTCCCTGTGATGCCACATCACCATTCAACCATCGCCATAGTTCGTACAGTCTTTGAATTTACTTAATTACCTACACCAGTATTAATTTCTACCAAATTTTGATATTAAAAATGCCTTAAAACTTAAAAGGAAATATAGGTGAGAAGACACCTTCAAAAAAGGCGTGGCCGAACGAACCATGATCGCACCACCTCAGTTTTATTTGGGAGCTATGTCAAAACCTGTGGATTGTAAAAATGACGTGGGTATTTTCAGTGAAAAAAATTACAATAATTAAAAAGGGTAATTAAAATAATGAGTCTAATAAAACGGAAAAGAAATATTATTTCAAGTAAATAGTATTTTTATCAGGATCCAAAATCGTGACAAAATATTCTAATAGGATAATAGTTGTTAGGAATCTTAACCACTAGTTTTCTCTAATACCATAGTCTCCTCCTAAACTAGATGCCTTTCGCGTGGATTGTAAACTTGGCAACAGTTCAAGCGTTAGACAGCCCCACCTGGTACAGATTGAGCGACTCTTTTATTCAACAACCTCCAATAATATTAAGAAGTGGGATTTGATATTCATAAAAGGCAAATAGAATCCAAGAAACGTATCACTTCTTAAAATTATTGGTAACAGTTGAATAAAAAAGTCGCGCTATCTGTATCAGATGGCGCTGTCTACCGCTTGAACTCTTGCCAAGTTTCCCAGCCACGCGACAGGCATCTAGTTTAGGAGGCTATGCTAATACACTATGAAATGATTACAAATAGATTAATACATGTTTTAAATTCTGATTTAAACTCAACTATTTTTATATTTAATCAAATACTTTTATGTTTGAAAAGGATTTCAAACAATTCATTTTTACTTTCTCTTACTCTTATATATGGTTGAGAAAGTAGGATTGTTTTTTAATCAAATTTTCGAAATCGAGTTTATGCTATACGTGTTGAGGTCCCCTGAATTCGAAAATCAAGTTTTTAGCGGTTGGTTTGTGTGTGTGTCTGTTATCACCATATCTTAAGAACAGATAGTACCGGATTTTAAGGCAGGAGGTGTGCGCCTTCCGTTTTTCATAGAAGCGCCACTTAGGGAGGAAGAACGACTTAGCTCCAGAGGCTGGCGGGGCTCGGAATTTCCTAGTGGCATAAGAAACACAGATAGTACCATAAAGTCCAAACTCGATATTCTAAATCTATATCATATAGTGATGCTACATTAAACTTTCGTTGAGATCAATCAAATGGTTCCTGTACAGGACCATCCAAGAAATTTCAAACATGGGGGACTTTCCAGTAAGTACAGTGTGGGGCAGTTAATTATCACAGGCAGTTAATTTTCAGGGCAGTACATCTATATACTGCCCTGAACAAAAGGGAATGATTATATATATATCTATATCTATATCTATATATCTATCTATATATATATATATATATATATATATATATGCATAAAAGCATATTTAGTGTAGGTTGTGGTTTGGAAATCATTCATTATTCGTTTACAGGGCTACCCAAAGTATTTGGATGTATTGGGACTATACTTGGAAATTGCTGGAAGCGTATTTCATTTTGTGTTAGGTGTTTTCCATATAAAACTAAACACATGTGATGTGCATATAGTTTATTGACATTATACAGGGCTGCCCAATATTAAGCTAAACTTCTTTTCTATTGAATGTAATTGATGGAAGTGCTGTGCTACATTTTGCTATGTCGATGAATACTGCTCACGAAAGATAATTAATTTTCCATGCCCATACCAAACAAAGTATATTTTGATCTTCTATCTTCAACGCTGTTTTTTTTTTTTTTTTTTTAATAACATCACGTTTTGAGGCGCCGTGAATACGAGAGTCCAATTTTTAGAAGTTGATCAGTATGTATATTTATTAATCTTCAAAATGCTAAAACTTCTACAGACATTTAAGAAAAGACTTAATATATATATTTTTTTAATTTTTAATAGATCTTGCATAAAGGAATTAAGGATAGATTGTGCAATATCTTTAAAGAAAAAAATGTTAAAAATAAAAATATAACAAAAACCATGTTTTTTAACTAAGCTTTTTTAAACATTAAAAAAAAATTTCGAAATTTTTCAATTCAGTTTTTCAATACCACTGCTCGGCCTGAAAATTGCCGCCAACATCATTTTGGCAAATTTTTATGTAAAATGACCTCCTGTATCCGAATAGGACGTCTAATTCTCTATCACCCACCGTTTTTTAGGGACGGCCCGCTATTTTTATCACTTTTCGGTGATTTTATGGCTATAAATTTGATTTTTAGGGGAGGGGGTGATTATTTTAACTGTTAAATACCTTCTGAGGGGCTACAGAATTGAAAATTATCCTTTCTGCCCTGTATGGGTCGATTCGACCCGTTTTTAAAATTGATCTTTCGATATCTTCTACAGATTTTAATTTTGATTGTTCAAACATTATGTATGCCTCAAAAATGTGCATTCGTTTAATATATGATGTTTTCAGAGTCATTGGTTTGTTTTAAACCACCCCAAAAAAATATGTGACATATTACCTGTCTGGGTAGATTTGACCCACATTATTAACATGCATAGAAATTCTTAAAACACCAATTTTTTCTTTTGAGTAGACTTCATTTTCAGGAGTAGTCAATAGATGGCGATAGTTGTCGGAAACGTAGATGTAAAATGAGCTCCATAGAAATTCTTTCTTAAGACCTAAATTCAATCTATACAAAGTGGGTCGATTCGACCCATACAGGTAAAACGTGCATAGAAACGTGTATTAACATGCATAGAAATGCTTAAAACACCAATTTTTTCTTTTGAGTAGACTTCATTTTCAGGAATAGTCAATAGAGGGCGATAGTTGTCGGAAACGTAGATGTAAAATGAGCTCCATAGAAATTATTTCTTAAGGTTTAAATTCAATCTATAGAAAGTGGGTCCATTCGACCCATACAGGTAAAACGTAAAATTTTTTCAACAGGGTAGGAAGGTTAAGAAACGAAGGGGACTTAAGATGTGGAAATGTATTTTATTTTGATAATTTTAGCAATAATTTATATTTCTAAAATTGAATAGTGAAGTTAAACGAAAAATAAGTATATATTTCTTTTATATGAAGTAAATCTGTATACGAAAAATAACACTGCTTGGCATGATAATTGCCCCCCAACACTATTTTGGCAAATTCTTATGTAAAATGACCTCCTGTATCCGAATAGGACGTCTAATTTGCCCTATCACCCACCGTTTTTTAGGAACGGCCCCCTATTTTTATCACTTTTCGGTCATTTTATGTATGGCTATAAATTTAATTTTTATTGGAAGGGGAGGGAGATGATTATTTTAACTGTTAAATACCTTCTGAGGGGCTACAGTATTGGAAAATTCTAAAACATGAACATTTGCGACAAGAGGAATATTTTGGGGGAAGGGGGGGATTCGCTACTAAAATTATGTATTACATTTCTTAGATTTTTTTTTTTTTTTTAATCTATTATTATTGTTATTTATTAAACATTATATTTTTTTGTTTTTAGCTGTTAAATTCATTATTTTTCATTCTCCAAATCAAATTTATGGTCATAAAATGACCGTACAGTGATAAAAATTGAGGGAGGGGGCGGAGTCCCTAGAAAACGGTGGGTGGCAGGGCAAAATGGAGTCACATTCGAATTCAGGTCATTTTACATAAGAATCAGCAAATCAGAGTTCGAAAAAAAAAAATTTTTTTTCAACGCAGTGTAATTATCTGTAAAAGTTTTAGCATTTTGAAAATCACTAATTCATGAAAAAAAGCAAATTGTGAAAACGCAATTTAGCATTTTAAATCTGCAAAAAAATATATAAAAAAACATAAGAATTATTGCCGAAAAATATATATTTTTCATTGAAGAAACCTAATATACTTCAATATATAAATATTAAACGGAAATATAAACACAAACTGTTATATGAAATCATCAGTTCCAAGTCAAAGGTGCTAAATCCTTTTAAAAAATAAAACTGCAGCATAAACTATCAAATTTTACAGTATTTTGTGGTGGCATGATTGGTAAGACGTTTGATTTCGATAGCAGCTTTCCCATTCCAAGTCCGGCATAGGTTCGATTCTAGGTGATGGAACTTTTTCTTTAAAAAATTATTGATATTTTACTTATGCTCCAGAAAATTCTAAAATCTATTTGTAACAAATAATAATAATAATAATAATAATAAGAAGAAGAATCTGGTGTGTCACTCACACGACTTTCTCTTACCCTGAAATTTAATACTATAAATACAGGTTGGAGATTAAGAGGTAAGATAACGAGTACTGTTATGTACACCTGTGTTAAACAATTCAAGTTAGGCTTCGGAAGAGTTTTATATGATAATTAGTTCTGTGTGCTCCCCTCAACCCCCCCCCCCCCCCCCCGTTTCATTAATGCACCCACATTTATATAGAATTTAATTCGGTTATTAAAAAGTAATTTTGTTTTTAGAAAATAATTTATTAAAATTATTATTTAAACAAATTATCTTTTATGATAATACAGACGATTTCCATATCAGAGAAGTAGTATAACACTAAACATCAAAAAAAAAGTTGAATTTATTCTCAATACTACATATATATATATATATATATTTTTTTTTTAATGAAAAAAATCAATACCTTCATTTTAAATTATCGCAGATCAATGGTTCAACTATTCGTTTTAAAGGTATTGGCGAGCTCTTTTGAAAGATACCCATCATGAATATTTTACTCCCTTCGAAGGGGGACTTGCCCCCAGGGGGGAGGCGAGACTCCTACATACACATTTTTTTTTCCTACATGACTATCTCTATTACAAAAAATATATATTCGTTTTATTTGGTTTAGTGCAGTCTATAAATGTTAAACTCTACTTACCTGCAATTTCCCCCATAGTCGTAATGTATTTGAATACTTTTAAGTGTCCCTGTAGACGAACCATTTGCTTCATCTCAACGAAAAGCTTACTGTGGTATCCCTATAGGACACACATTTAGAATACCGAGTTTGGAATTTCTGCTACTATTTGCTCTTGAGATATGCTGATAACAGACAGAGTGGCACACAGACCATTTACTAAAAACATTATTTTCGTATTCAGGAGACCTCAGAACATGTAAATATAACAAAAACTTACATTCGAAAATTTGACCCTAAAACAATACTTTCTCGACCCTATGGGTAAGAGAAAGTAAAAAAAAAAAAAAAAAAAAAAAAAAAAAAAAAAACAGAATCGAAGGGCACCCTTATTTATTTATTTATAAAACTAGCCGCCTTCGGCGACCAGCTGGTTCGCGATCCCTGAAAAATCCGACTTTACGAAAATCCCGCTCGGTGGCGCCTTTTCCCCGTTTCAGGTCTAATAACAGCTTATTGATATATCGTGAAAATAGCTTATTGAAATCGCAGTAAATTCCCGTGCGGTAGCGCCTTCGGCGCCCTCTTCCCTTTTCAATATATCTGAAACAGCCTGTTCGCTCACCATGTTATGATCTTTCAAATTTCTGACTTCAGCTAAGTCCCGCTCGGTGGCGCCTGCGGCGCCTTATCCCCGTTTTAGAACATGTATTACTTATGAAATTATTTTGATTAGTAGCTGAGATACAAAAGAAAACCTAATCAGGACACCTTAAAACGTGTAAATCAGGTGAAATCTCGAATTCCACTTTCGATAATATAAAAATGAAATTATACTCATTAGAAGCTGAAATACAAAGATAATACAAACATTTTTTTAAAAGATTTGTGTCTGACTTATCTGTGGTTTTCTCCAAAACTTGCTTAATTCCGGGCTATATATTAGTTATTATTCCGGGCTATATAAAATTATTAGTACGAAATGTGAGCGAAAATCTGAATTTGAAACTGTAAAATATAAAAGAATAAAAATTTTCTGGATATTCCGTAGTTTTCTCCGAAAGTTTCGTACAGAATTTGAACGGCTTATATCATTTTAATAGCCTGCAATAAAAATACTTTAAAATATCTTTTGAATGATGTATTATGTATTACAATAATGAATATCTTTGATATATTTTAGACTCAAAATGGCTAATCTATCAAGGGCGATTAACGATTTCTATTGAAATCCGTCTAAAACTTAAGAATTCCAAAACTGCTTTTTTACAACCGAATTCATAAAAAAAAAAGGAAAAAAAAAATCAATATTATTCTGTTAAAAGTAACTTTTGGTGTCATTAACAGATGAAATAAAAATGAATTTAAATAAATATAATATGTCTATTTATTTTATTTTTAAAGCTATACTTTAGATTTTTTAACTCCATACAGGTGAGTCATAATGACGGGCAATTTCAAAGTTCTGCTTTTGATGGATTTTAAATTGAAAAAATTCAAAAACTGCTTTTTTCATTTCCAGTACTTTGTCATGTGGTCGAAAAAAGAAAAGCAATTTTCCCGACCGGAAGGAATAGTCTAGCCAGCATGTCTAGCACCTGGCGCTGAAGAATCTTTGATAAATGAAACAATTAAGTGTTCTGCCTGTTTCCAACTAAATTTCATACTTTAGTTAATTTTAAAAAATGTAATTGCTGTAGAGATAAGCCACTTCCACTCTCAGATTCGGAAAAAAATCCCCTTTCATTTGGTACCAATTTCGTAACGATCGAACTAATATTTCTAATTTATTATCCACTTTTTCTGATTTTAACTCCGTTAAAATATCTATTAATTGAGATCGCTTTTTACATTTTAATTAATATCTCCGGAACTAATTAAAATTTTTAAATTCTGTTTTCACTATCAACTCGGGAAGGCTTCTGAGCACCCGTATGTCAAATTTTATACTTCTGCGTTCAGTAGGGGCTGAACGTATAGATGCACAGACAGACAGACAGACAAACATCTTCTTTTATTATTATAGATTATATTTTATTTATTTATTTATTTATAAAATTTATTTATATATCTTTAAAAAAAAAAAAAAAAAAAAAAAAAAAAAAAAACGGTGTTTTTAAGTAATAAAAAGAAAAGAAAAGAAAGACATTTTAAGACATTTCAGATGCAAAAACGTATTTTTAAAAGTAAGACCTTTTTTTATTTATTAATTTATTTTTTTTCTTTGTGGTAAAAATGTAACCATCCGTATAAGATACTTTTTAAACTAAATTTAATACGTTTAAATTCAGCCAAAATGGTTTTCTGAAAATTGGGTCATGTATCCAAATAATAGAATTTTTCGTAACTGTTGCCTAAAAAAGAGCTCCAAAAAAAAAAAAAAAATTAAATATATAGCACATGCAGAATGTATAATGTTCTCCTATATAGCACATCTTCTACTCATGAGGATATTCCATGGAGATCTGTGCTATATAAGGTTGGGTCTTTGTAAAGTTTGTTTGTACGGTAATAAATTACATCATATGGAAATATCAAATAAGCTACTTTTGTTTCTATATCCTTTAGAAATCGATAATACGACATTTCAAAAGCAATTCATTGTAATATTTTAATGCAACGAAATATAAAATTGTAATATTTAAGCGTATTATCATCTGTCCGTTACTAACTGTTCAGCTTATCCATTATCAAATATAAAAATGGATAATTTTATTCATTCATTCTGTATTTATTCATTGTTTCAATATACATACATAGTTATATATACAATGGGTTCACAAATTAATGTGGCCAGTCTTAATAATCAAGTTATCATGTTGTTGTTTTTTCTCAATAAAAAAAGTTATATGCTACAATTATTATTTATTACCTTATTTAATGTTAATATACATATTTAATAGCTATATAATATAAATATATAATGGAAATGGTTAAAAAAAAAAAAAAGTAACATTATGTAGCATTAATATTTCGTGACATTTTCTTTGGCTGATATTAGTACTTCAATACTTCATGGCATGCTTTTTATGCAGGATTTTGCGATTTCTTTAATTAAAGGAATGTGGTGCCAGACATTTATATGTTTTCAATCAGTTTTGCCTCTTAGTTACAATCATTCTCTTGACAATTTCCCTTTTTGCAATATCCCATTCTATGGGATTCATATCGGGCGAATTTCCAGACCAAGATAATTCTTCGATACTTTTGGCCCGAAAACAATCGGTAACACTTTTGGCTTGTCGGCAAGGGCCAGAATCTTGTATAAAAACACAATGCTCACCTTCCAGGAACCATTCTTCTAGCCGTAAAAGAAGGTGAGTTCGTAGAACTTCCTTATATTGATCCCGTTTCATGGTTCCTTGAACAATGTGTAAACGTCCTACACACTTGGTATTTATAATAGCCCAAACCTTGACCTTCAGCCTACGTTTAACCCTTTCTATTATGCCTACAGGGTGAAACTGATCTATAGGAAGCTGCCACACAAAACTATTTTATCGGATAAAATTTCAAAAATTACTGGTTTCAAGAATTACTGGTTTCAAATCCATAGGTTGCAACGCGGCACCGCGCCGCCTGCGCACTTACGAAGCATGGCGCCATATTTCCTTGTGCCTTTTGCGTAGCACATCTCCCTGTGATGCCACATCACCATTCAACCATCGCCATAGTTCGTACAGTCTTTGAATTTACTTAATTACCTACACCAGTATTAATTTCTACCAAATTTTGATATTAAAAATGCCTTAAAACTTAAAAGGAAATATAGGTGAGAAGACACCTTCAAAAAAGGCGTGGCCGAACGAACCATGATCGCACCACCTCAGTTTTATTTGGGAGCTGTGTCAAAACCTGTGGATTGTAAAAATGACGTGGGTATTTTCAGTGAAAAAAATTACAATAATTAAAAAGGGTAATTAAAATAATGAGTCTAATAAAACGGAAAAGAAATATTATTTCAAGTAAATAGTATTTTTATCAGGATCCAAAATCGTGACAAAATATTCTAATAGGATAATAGTTGTTAGGAATCTTAACCACTAGTTTTCTCTAATACCATAGTCTCCTCCTAAACTAGATGCCTTTCGCGTGGATTGTAAACTTGGCAACAGTTCAAGCGTTAGACAGCCCCACCTGGTACAGATTGAGCGACTCTTTTATTCAACAACCACCAATAATATTAAGAAGTGGGATTTGATATTCATAAAAGGCAAATAGAATCCAAGAAACGTATCACTTCTTAAAATTATTGGTGACAGTTGAATAAAAAAGTCGCGCTATCTGTATCAGATGGCGCTGTCTACCGCTTGAACTCTTGCCAAGTTTCCCAGCCACGCGACAGGCATCTAGTTTAGGAGGCTATGCTAATACACTATGAAATGATTACAAATAGATTAATACATGTTTTAAATTCTGATTTAAACTCAACTATTTTTATATTTAATCAAATACTTTTATGTTTGAAAAGGATTTCAAACAATTCATTTTTACTTTCTCTTACTCTTATATATGGTTGAGAAAGTAGGATTGTTTTTTAATCAAATTTTCGAAATCGAGTTTATGCTATACGTGTTGAGGTCCCCTGAATTCGAAAATCAAGTTTTTAGCGGTTGGTTTGTGTGTGTGTCTGTTATCACCATATCTTAAGAACAGATAGTACCGGATTTTAAGGCAGGAGGTGTGCGCCTTCCGTTTTTCATAGAAGCGCCACTTAGGGAGGAAGAACGACTTAGCTTCAGAGGCTGGCGGGGCTCGGAATTTCCTAGTGGCATAAGAAACACAGATAGTACCATAAAGTCCAAACTCGATATTCTAAATCTATATCATATAGTGATGCTACATTAAACTTTCGTTGAGATCAATCAAATGGTTCCTGTACAGGACCATCCAAGAAATTTCAAACATGGGGGACTTTCCAGTAAGTACAGTGGAACATCTATATACTGCCCTGAACAAAAGGGAATGATTATATATATATCTATATCTATATAGATATAGATATATATATATATATATATGCATAAAAGCATATTTAGTGTAGGTTGTGGTTTGGAAATCATTCATTATTCGTTTACAGGGCTACCCAAAGTATTTGGATGTATTGGGACTATACTTGGAAATTGCTGGAAGCGTATTTCATTTTGTGTTAGGTGTTTTCCATATAAAACTAAACACATGTGATGTGCATATAGTTTATTGACATTATACAGGGCTGCCCAATATTAAGCTAAACTTCTTTTCTATTGAATGTAATTGATGGAAGTGCTGTGCTACATTTTGCTATGTCGATGAATACTGCTCACGAAAGATAATTAATTTTCCATGCCCATACCAAACAAAGTATATTTTGATCTTCTATCTTCAACGCTGTTTTTTTTTTTTTTTTTTAATAACATCACGTTTTGAGGCGCCGTGAATACGAGAGTCCAATTTTTAGAAGTTGATCAGTATGTATATTTATTAGGAACATAACGTAAAAAATGAAAGAACTGCAGGAAATTCCAATTTAGTATTTTGCAGATCGCATTCAAATGCAATTTGAAAATTTTCATTAACCCTTTATCTACTGACGGTACTTTAAAGTACCATTACTTTAAAAAGAGTATAAAATCGAATTTAGAGAAGAAATGTCAAAGATATTTATAAGAATGGAACAAATGTACCTCTCTTTAATCTCACTACAGAGCATTAGACGATAAATAGAGCCATTTTTGTTCCATAAGGGATTTTATGGAGTGCACCTGCTGTTTTTGCTTGATATTTTTCACGATCTTCATGCGTGTTATAATTAATTCTTATATTATTACAAGAATATCCCACTAATCTTAGAAAAACTATGAGGAACATAAAGAATAAATATTTCTCTACACTTTTTTCATGTCGAAATAATTTTTTTTTCATCAGTGCTGCTAGTGATGCCAGTTGGTCGCAGTACACTTTTGACTTCCAAGAATCCCCACAGCCAAAAGTCACAGGGTGTCAGATCGGGAGATCTTGGAGGCCATGCGTGATTAAAGTAGCGACTGAGAATGCGATATTTCAAAGAATATAAGCTTCGACTACCATTACCTGCTGTAGTTGTTCCTTTTTATATCGTTTGTTGCTTTGCATAATCCTACATCAGAAATACGACAGCGCCATCTGTTGGTCGCCAACAGAACTATTTTTTTTTCTTTGCCACACAAAACCTGGCTTCTATTCCATTCGTTTGCTGCAAACCGTATCTTTGTATCTTGATTCGTTTTCGAATTATTCATTTTTAAAGTTTGTCCTGACTTTTGGATCACCCTGTATTTAAACGTCTCCTGAATCCAAAAATCATATCATGTTTTTAATGGTTGTCTGTTATCAGTATATCTCAAGAACAAGTAGTCAGTAGCAAGAAATCCGAACTCGGTATTCTAAATCTGTGTTGTATAATGATGCTACAGCTACACAAAACATTTCGATGAGATCAAACAAATGATTCGTGTACAGGACCGTGCAAGAGAATTCAAATACAATGGTCAGTACAGTGTAACATCTATAGGCAGTCTTAAACAAAATGGAGTGAACGCGTTTTTTATGCATAAAAAGCGTGTTTTGTGTAGATTAGGGTATGGAAGTCATTCATTGTTCGTTTCTGAGGCTTCTTGGATATATTGGAGTTATACTTGGAAATAGCTAGAAATGTATTTCATTTTGTGTTATTAAATTTCTTTTTTTTTTTAATATAGGACTAAATTTAAGTATACAATGTTATGTGTGTGTAATTTATGCACAATATACGGGGCTACTCAAAATTTAGCTAAAAGTTCTTTTCTATTGAATGTAACTGACTGCTACATTTTATTGTGTCGACGTGCACCGCTCACACAGGAAGATAAATTATTTTCTTATTTCCATGCTGTAAACAAAATATTTTTTGAAGAACTCTGGTTATTTTGTATAATATTACGCTTTGCCTTGGATATGAAAGTCAAAATTTTAGTGGTTGATCTGTATGCATATCGGCATAATTTAAAAACAAATAATTGCAGGAAATCCAAATTAGGTAATTTGAAGTTGGTATGAGATTGTCACTTGAAAATTTTGATGAAGATTGGAAAGTTTCAAGGCAAATTAATAACAGATTTGAATATATATATATGTAGGTACTATAATTGAACAGGAGGTTAAGAGGATGGCAACCCCGTCACATTGAATTACATTTCAAATAAAACTGCTCCTAAACATATTTCAGATTATTTTTAAAGTAAATTTACCTTTATGATCGTACCTTATTGATATTACGTAATATCAATAAGGTACAATTACGTAAAATCTGAAATCTGTCTTTACAGCAGGGTCAAACATGGTAAAAAAAAAGAGCATTTTAGCACAAGCAGTATTTTAGCTTTTTCGAAATTTAATTTCATTCTTTCCTTCTGAGTGCGGAGTTTATTTATTTATTTATTTATATTTTTAATTTTATTTTTATTTATTTGTCCTAGAGTGTAAATTTCTTTTTATATCAGAACTCGTAAAATATTTTGGCAACAACTAAAGCTAATACTTAAATGGCTAATTTTAAAGCTATTATAACGTTATTATTTTCATATTTTAATTAATTTAAAACAAAACTAATGAAAAGTACGAAAATCGGGGTGCACTCGGACACTTCAAGGGACATCTTCGTGTCGAAATACGTGACTTTCGGAGCTACTGTCTTTGCGCTACGCTGTCCACACACACACACACAGAGAGAGAGAGAGAGAGAGAGACATAGCCTTTTATATATGCACTAGCAAGCTTTACCCGCTTCGCTGGTCACTATATTTAAATGATTTGTTTTTAATTGATAAACTGAAACGTTTAAATAAATATAATTCGATTGACGACTATTTTCGTCACCTCCTTTGCGATAGCAAATACTTTTTGAATTTCTCGAATGTGTACAACAAACTCTTATTAAAACGACTATTTTCGAAAACAGTCCAATAATAGTGTTAATTCTTCGAATATTCTGGAAACAATATGAAGCTGTTACTCGTATAGCAAAAGTCATTATTAGATTAATGTTTTAGAACAGTCCAAAAGACAGTCACGTGTTCCACAGGAGTAAAGCAAATAATATAAAGTACTCCAGAGCAAAAATCTTCGCCAGCTCACGAAAAATGCTCAGTCGTTTAGAGCTCAATCCCTAAAAATAGGTCTCTGAATCGCAGTGACTGCATACTCTCTCTCAGAAATCAAGTCACTCCAATTTATAACTTTTGGCGATGATTCCACCGAAAATTTCATGGAAAACTCTAGATCTATGCTCTCGTGTGCTGGAGAGCTTCAAAACTTTGGGAACTTTAAACTACCATTTTTCACCAAATTTGGTCGCCCATTCGCCAAGTTTGTCACCAAGGCTGACCGCATTGAAAGTGAAGGAACTGCCCTTTTATTTTCACTTTGCCTATAAAACTACGTCATTGCAACAGTACAATGGATGCAGGGAAAAGACAACCCCTTGTAACAATATGCAAGGAGCACTATTTCTGCCGTAACTAATGCTTCTATGGTTATATATATATTTCTCATTAAACATATTTTTATTTATTTTTATTTATTTAAATATTAATTTGAATTAATCAAATATTTCTGCCCGACAGCCGGCAAGTGCAGCCACACACAGCAGCTGATTTATTTGTATGTTAAATTAGTGTAGCGACTGGTATATAAAAATAAATAAATAAGTAAACATTATCGTGCTACACAACTTTATTATATCTCTCCCTTGGCGGTTTTTGAATTTTTGTCGTGTGTCATATTAGCGACGGATTTTTCTTCTTTCTTTTTTTCTTTTTTTGTATAATTTCTTGTACAGAAAGGGGAAGCCTATTTTGCTAATACTTTTTTCGGACACCTTTTCGTTAATATATAAGAATCCTCCCTATTCTGTTTATATTTTTTATGGTTTTTAGATTCAAAATAGTGCTTGCTGAAATAAATTTGCTATTTTTAAAACTGCATTTTTTTTCTATAAAATTATCTACTCGTATAAAAATAAATCATTCATGAGACTACTATTTCGGTTTAATTTTTTTTTCTTTTTGTAATATTTTATAGCTAATTTATATTTTTTTTTTGCGCTACCTAGATTAAAATGGTTATTGCTAAATTAAACTTCTTGGAGAAAAATGTTCGGTGCACTTCAACGCCAAAATTTAAAAAATTGCCCATTAGGATCTATAAATAAAACTGATAAAATAAATTTATTGTTCATATGGTTTAGAGGGAACAACTATAGTATTTCCCCTCAGCTAGATTTGGCGATTTTTCGTTGTCGATTATAGCTAAATCATAAATCTAAAAATCATAAATCATATGGCATAAATGATAAAATCGTAAGCTAAATTATTAATCATAAATCATAAAATCATAAATCCAAAATAAATAGCATGGAGGCTGCCATATTATATCGCAAACAATCCAGAACGACATCGTTATCGTTCAAATCGGCGCCAAAGAAAAATCGCCAAATTATTCAGCTGAGGGGAAATACTATAGTTGTACCCTAAAAATATAAAAAATAGTAGTTAAAAAAAAAGGACATTTTAGAACAACATATATTAGCATCATAAACTATATTAGTACTTTATCAATGTGTATAAATTTTTTAGAGGGATAATGACGTCAATTTTGGTGAGATGCATAATTTAATTTTTTATTGTTCGCACATAAATGTATTTATTTTCCTGTCGAAAAAAAAATATGATCTCGTAAATTTTTTTGGCAACAATTAAATTATGGATAAAATTTAAATGACTACTTTTAAACCTATTATGAGGTTTTTTTTTTTTTTTTTTTTTTTTTTTTACATTTTAATTAATTAAAAGAAAACTAATCAAAAATTTAAAAATCGGGCTTCGAGGTGCACAAGAACCCCTCGGGAGACACTTTCGTGTCGATGTCGAATCACGTGACTGTCCGAGCTGCCGTCTTTGCGCTACGCTGTCCACAGGCACACACAAAGACAGTACCTTATATTGTATATATAAAGATAAATATATAAGCCCGCCGTACACTGACGAGACATGAGACAATGTCTGGAGCGACAAGCGACACGCACATGCTCTAAATACAACTTCATCTCCTGAAAACTGTTTAGAACATGCGAGTGTTTCATGTCGCATCAAACTTTGTCTTATGTCTCTTCAGTGTGTAGTGGGACTAACACAACTACAGAATGAAAGACAAATATACGATCACGTGCCGGATTTATCCAAAAGGTTCACAAAATACACATATCCACAAAAATAGTTAAAAGAAATATGAATTGTACCATAACACTCCCGCTTTAATCAATAAACAATTATACATGGAAGTGAAGACTTTTATGCACTGAAGTGACAAAAGTCATGGGATACCTCCTACTAACATCGTGTCGGACCTCCTTTTGCGCAGCGAAGTGCATCAACTTGATGGGGATTATTAGGTTCCAGGCAGCACCGTGGGGGAAAACGATCATCAATCACTATAGTCATCTCCGCTTGGTACGGAGTAGGGTTACCTTTTTTGCATTTAGTAATTTTGTTAAAGATGGTCCCTCAAAGAAGGGAGTTCCATGGGATTTTCTAGAATGCAGAAAGAAGATTGACAAGGGGGATTAATTGATTTTTTTCCAAAGGAAGCTGATAATTTGCTGTTTTTTATTGAATACAGTGAATGAATTGGTAAATAATTACACGGAAAAAATTTTTTGAAAATTACTTAAACTACGGAATTAAATATTGCATATATCTCACTTTATTTGAGCAGTATTACGCAGAACAACTGTTTAGTAAAAGAAAAAAATATTTTTACAATTTAGGTAAAAACACACACACACACACACACAAATATATATATAATTTTTAATGACAATAATGAAAAGAATGAGAACGGAAACCAAACAGTTGAATAATTCACCACAGAAACCCACAGAAGCCGATTAGATAAATAGTTAACTTAAATAAGTTTGGTGTTTTAAATTTATTTCAACAGTTATATTAACTTAAATGTATTAAAAATTTAATAAAATTATTTTTCTAATTTTAATACTTTTTTGGTTAAAAAAAACGTAAACTTATAAAACAAGGAATTTTAAAGGGAATTTAATATAAATATATTTTATTTATATATAACCAATGTTTGTGCGTGTCGGTGTGTCTGTGGACAGCGAAGCGTAAGGTTGGTACTCGTACAGTCAAGAGATTCAACAAGAATTCGCTTGAGGTGTCTTAGTGTATCTCGAAGCCCCATTTTTGAAATGTTTATTATTATTATTATTTTTATTTAATTAAAATAAGAAAATAATATTATAATAGTTTTAAAAGTTAGTCATTTAAATATTAGTTTTCATTTAGCGCCAAAAACAATTTACCAATCTTTTCTTTTTAAACATGAGATATTTTTTTTATATGAATAATGAAAGAAAACGTAAAAAATTTTATTTCTGAGAATAGTATACTTAGCACGAAAGCTAATTGAGTATCAAGAGCTCATAGTAATCTTTGGTAATTAACCCGTTAACGCCCGAATTAATTTTGTAAAATATTATTAGCTGATTATTTCACTTCTAAATTAATATACACAACTGACAGAAAAATATATTAACTTAAACAATTCTTCTGATAGTTTTAAATTTCAAGGCTATCATCATTTATTGACGTTTAGTGTTCTAGCGAGAAAACTTCGAGATAGAAAAACTTTGAGATAACAGATTAATATCCTGTTATATGTTGACGAAGATTTCGAAAGTAAAGTATTATAATATATATTATAATTCAACTTGATTTAAATTAGTATACCTGCGCAAAAAGCAAATGTATGTGCGACGAATGAAAAATCTTAAAATGACTATCCACATTATGAAATAATAATTAATAGTAGGCACATAAAACTTTCAGGGATCATTTAGAGTGACGCTATAAACTGTCACTAAAAAGCAGAAATCATCCCAAGAAACCACAAAAAATATACGTTCCATTTTATTAGCTGTCCTCAAATGAGGATACTGGGCGCTAATGCGTTAAAAAAAGAACAACCACACGACTCCTATTACACATTATACAAGTATTATGTGCACTTTTTGAAGAGAATTGCTCTTAGAAGACATATAATTAACCTAATGAAGTTGAAACTTACAATTTTTCCGGAAAGAGAAAGATGACACACATTTTCCTCTAAATAAAAACTGATACATGTGTATGGACAGACAGAACAAAATTTAAGTCAGTTAATATATATACATATATAACAATAATAATAACAATAATAAATGAATAAACTGTCGGTGGAGCCATTTTATTTTATATATATATATATATATATATATATATATATATATATTATTTAAATTTTATGAAATAAATTCAATTCATAGATAGTTTCAAATCACATTTTTAAACTGAAATCCGATTTTCTATGTCATAAAATTACTATGTAATGTAATTAAATGTTTTATAGTTTTCACGTTGGTTTAATTTAGCTTGCTTATTTATTTTATTTATTATTTTATTTCACTTTCTTATTTATTTATTACCCCTATCATACGGCTATAGTAGGTAATGCAAGTATCGTATTCGGCCAAAAAATTCGATGTAGAATTTTCACCTGATTTACACGTTTTAAGGTCTAGTCCAAAAAAGCAGTTTTTGGCATTTGGAAAGTGTTTGGGTGTGTATGTATGGGGGGAATCTTCTGGCTATCATATTTCCAAAACTACAAAACTTCAGAATTGAGACAAGTCCGGTGAACAGATGGATTTTCTAAATTTTGGTGAAAACTGGAAAACTAGAAATGGATCTTCGGCAACCTGAAGTGGGACCGTAAGTCCATATCTCAAAAACAACTCCAACGATTTTCTTCAAATTTGCTATATAAACATTTTATTAAATGTCTTTACGAATGATATTGTTGGTTAGTTCAGGAAAATTGATAGACATTCTGTATAAATAGCTCAATTTCAGGTCTCGCAAGTAGATTCATTTAAAAATGCTGTACGATTTTTTTTTTCTTTGCCATGTTTTGGTAAAAGTCGGTACCTGAAAAACATTTGTAACGATTTTCTTAAAAATTGTTGCATTAATCAATTGTAGATTTCCTTTATTATGTATTATGTGATTATTACAGGAAAATTAACAGCCATTCTGATTAGGTAGGTCAGTTTTAGATCTCGAAAATTGGTATTTCAATTTTTTTTTTTTTTTTTTTTTTTTTTTTTTTTTTGTAAGATCGCTGTGTAAACTTTGTTGAAAAGGAATATACCGTCTTTAATGTCGTCCATAGCATTAGCACTTTCTTATTATGCAAAAACTATTAATATTATTAGTAATAAAATATTTAATAACAATCAACATTTATTTTATTTCTGTAGATTTTTAGTAATCTGAATCACGATAGTTTGCTTGAATCGAAGAAATTATTAAATTTGCCAACATTCGCAAGTTTTCCAGAAATTGTTCCACGTGATTCGTTTTCGGTTTTAACAGTTTATTTCAATGAAAAACAAACTGATTGCTTGTATTGTGTTATTTTCTAATATATTGAAAATGTAATATAACTCTTTTTGATTTACTATACTAGGGAACTCTGTCCCCTAGTATTGTAAAATTCAGTATTTAGCCGATGGAGCTATGCAACCCCGAAGGAGGATTCGACTCCACTCTACTCGCTTTACTTATGAACCACTGCAAAGCTCTGCCCGCCTATTCGCTGCTTTGCTTTTTATTGAATACCGATATTAACACGCTGAGCGCCATGTCAGTCATTCTAGATACTAGACATTTTGTCATATATCTTTAAGTACTGAAGGAATCATCTTGAAACTTTAGGAGTGTGCAGAACCTGTTATGCTTCAAACATTTCAGTGAACTTTTTACCCCTAAAGTAAAAGCAGTAAAAATTAAAAATAAAAACATTGAGCGCCCTGTCAGACATCGGTGGCTGACAGTGTCAAATATGATATAAAGCCGCGTCAACCATCGGTGCGCATATAAAATAGGATATAAGACTAAAAATATAACATTTAATGATTGAAAAATTATTAAAATTTGCTTAATTTTCATTTATTACAGGAGGTATCATTACAGAATTTTAATGGATTTTAAGAATTTGCGTGGCGCTCAACGTGTTAATAGCCTATAACAGAAGACTTAAAAAAAAAAAAAAAAAAAAAAGTTACAGAAATTCCAATATTCAATGTTAAATTGAAATTCATAACAATTTGTACCCCATATTTTAAAATGAAATATTATGCTAAAAATCAGTATAATTTCTTTTCCATAATAGAAAGAAATTTGTAATATTTAGACCATTTGCTCTACAGGTTTAATATACGACCACTTGGAAACTGTTAATTTTTTGTCGTTATTTGTCTTTTTTTTTTTTTTTTTTTTTTTTTTTATCACCCATGTTTAGCACAAGTAACAATTAAGAAAAGTGCCCTTTTTTCCGGATTGCGGAAAAAAAGGGCACTTTTCTTAATTTCACCTTGTAGAACTCATGCTGAGCATCAACGAGAGCGTAAATTTTTTATTCCTATCTGAGGGGGGAGGGAGGGGACGAAAGAGACAGATTAAAAGAAAAAATTTCATTTTTTAGTAACTTTTTTACAGATTTAAATCATACATTGAATTTTTGCGCGCCTCCCTGTAATTTTTCATTAATAAATACTAACTGGTATTTACACAAAATGTAAATAAAACAATAAAACAAACGATAATAACTGTTGTTTAAAAAGAAAATTTTATTTTTCATTTACCCCCCTTCCCCCCTATCAATATAGGTAACTTTCACTATAATTTTAATGAAATAAAAGTGATAATCGTACAAAGTTTCGTATAAGTAGGTAGCATGGTGATATAAAAACAAAAATTTTCTTCACTCTGCCCCCCCCCCCCCCCTTTAGCAAATCGTCCAGATATGTGTACACTCACTGCAATTGCAATTTTTCATAAGCAGAAAGTTGCATAGATACAAAGTTTTTTTTTAAATCGACAATGCGACAGTTTAAAGAATAATATATTTTACTTCTATCTGCGTCCCCCTTCCCCCCCCCCTCCGAAATGTATAATACACTCATTTTGAGATCTCCATAAAAAAGCAATTGATAGCTATAGAATATGTCATTAAAATCGGTAAAATGGTGATATAAAAAAATATTTTATTTTCCTCTGTCTCCCCCCTCTTTTTAAACCCACCTCACCCCCAAGTATGTCTGATACTTATTGTGATTTTTTTCACAAATTGTATGTTATTATACAAAGTTTTTGTTTAAATCTATAATAGGGTGTTTTAAAAGAAAATATATTTTATTTCCATCTACACCCTCCAGGTATATAATACACTCATTGTAATCTTCATAAAAATTAAGTGGTAATATATTATTAAAATCGCTTAAATGGTAATTTAAAAATTAAATATATTTTCCTCTGCCCCCCCCCTCCTCCAAGTATGTTTGACACTTACTGTAATTTTTTCACAAATTGTACATGATTATACAAAGTTTCATTTAAATCGGTAAGAGTTTCATTAAAATCGGTTCTATTTTTTACTATAAAATTTTCCTTCGCTCCTTTTATTTTTTAAAGTTCTGTAATGAATTAATGACAGTTTATCATATTTTCTTAAACGACATATTTTAGCTGCATTAACTGATGTATTACTTTTAAATTTATTTAAAAAATTGTAATATCTGTTCATAGTTAAAGATAATAAATCAGTTAACATTTTTTCCACATTTGAATTCAATATTCTAATTATTTATTTAATTAATTAGTTTATTTACATAATTAACTTATTTACTTATTTAACTTATTTATTTAATTTTTATAAACTTATAAAAGTTAATTCTGGAGAAAACAATAGTTACAATTTTAAATGCCTTAGAAATTCTGCTCTTTTTCTACAAATAATTGCCATTTTATCTAGATTTTCTTTATGCAGATTGCAGAAATATTTGATTAGGGGTGTTTAGACGCTATCACACTTTTAAAAATTTGGCCCCATAGGCCATAATGATAAAGAATTTTTCTTTGTGCCCCTGTAAAAAAAATTGTAAGTGCTAAATTCACCAAAATCTATACAGTTCGTTCAACTATGACCTATAACATGTGTACAAATTTTTTGCTCAGATTAATAAGACGTTTAGACGCTATCGCACTTTTAAAAATTTGGCCCAATAGGCCTTAATGATAAAGAATTTTTCCTGGTGTCCCTGTAAAAAAAACTATAAGTGCTAGATTCACCAAAATCAATAGGGTTCGTACTTTGGTGACTTACAATATATGTACCAACTTTCAGCTTATTCGAACAAAGCGTTTAGACGCTAGCGTGTTCACTCACAGGCACACACACATACATACACACATATATACACATATACATACACACATATATACACACATACATACATCATCGTAAAAATAGCGAAAACGGACTCAGAGGATCTCGAAACGTATAGAAACATCAAAATCTCGAATTCGGATTTTTGACATGATTACAATACTTTCCTCTCTATAGTGTTCGGAAAGTAAAAAGATGATGATATTTACTTATATTTATTAATTTTAATTTTATTTGTTCATTCATTCATTTCATTTTTATTTATTTTGATGGATAGTGTAATTTCTAAGAACATTTTTTATACTTAAATATTGAATTTTTATATTTCTTATTTGAATGATTACTTTAAAAAAGTAATAAAGATTCAACCACCGGGCGATTCTAATATTTATGAATTTATTTATGAATTATTTAATTAATTAGTTTATTTATTTAATTTTTATAAACTTGTAAAAGATAATTATGGAGAAAACAAAATTTACAATTTTAAATGCGCTAGAAATTCTGCTCTTTTTCTATCTTTCAATAAATCTTATATAAGGATTGTAAAAATATTTCTCTTCTTTCACTTTCACCCTCTAGTACAAATAATTCTCCGATAACAGTTTATCTTGAATTTTGAACGAAAGAGGGAACATGCTCAAATGAAAACGAGGAGTGCAGACTGCCATAGCTAGGCTTTATTGCTCTTTCCCTTACAGCTTCTAACAAAAGCAGTCACAAACAACCCTTAAGAGGGGTCGAAACACTTTGGTGTGGTATCTGGGAAGATACCGTTGGATGTTTCTGCAGAAATGTTGAACCATGCTGCCTCTATAGCCGTCTATAATCATGAAAGTGTTGCCGGTGCAGGATTTTATGTACGAACTGACCTTCCAATTATGCCCCACGAATGTTCAATGGGATTCCTGTCAGGAGATCTAGGTGTCCAAATCATTGTCTAGGATTTTTTTCAAACCAATTGCGAACAATTGTGGCCTGGTAAAATGGTGCATTGTCACTTATAAAAATTCCATCGTTGTTTGCGAACATAAAGTCCATGAATAGCTGCAAATGGTCTTCAGTTAGCTGAACATTTCCAGTCAATGTTTGGTACAGTTGGACTAGAGAACCTAATCCATTCCGTGTAAAAAAGTTCACACCATTATAGAGCTACCACCAGCTTGAACAAAAACTTCTAAATATTAATTATAAAAGTGAATTTTTAAGTACTTCATATTAATTTTCTTATAAATTATCAGAACTTTGATTTATATTAAGCATTAAAAAATCGAAAACACTGACTGAATACTTGTATTTTTTCCTACACACAAATTTGCAAAAAGCTAGTTCTTTCAAAATCTGTTCACAAGGAGATAATACTCTTTTACAATGACGACCCATATGTATGAAAATATGAAAACACTATAACATTAAACAATAATAAACAAATAGATAGATAGATAAATAATAATAATAATAATTATAATAATTGGAAGAAGGAGCAGAGGCCACCAAGGGTTAAGACGGATGGAGCGGGTTAAACCAGTTTAACGGGCTCCCAAATTTAACTAAATCCTCTGCAACACCATATGTTAACAAAGAAAAAAGTCAAAATGAATATAATAAACGCTGCAATATGTACCATATTTAAGCAAGCGAATCACATTTTCTCATACACAGTCGAACCTCATTAACGTGAATCTCAAGGGAAATAAAACCCGTGTTCATGTTATCAGTAGTTCATGCTATCAGTAATTAATTTTCATATTATTAAACTAATCTTTATTTTGACGTGGCTTGTGGAAACAGTTATTCATGTTAAAGGTAATTCACGTTAACGAGGTTCGACTGTACTCGCATTAATCTATTTCACAATCATATTTTAGTAATAAACTTAACAATATCGAAATAAATAATTATATTATTATCGTAATTTAAATAGTTTGATATGGGTTATGATTTATGAAATTATATAGAAGCTTTTTAATACTTTGAATACGTGGAATTTTATCCACAATCAGTCTAAGCATATTACACATACAATCTATAATAATCATTTAAATTAAGAATAAATGAAAAGACATGCATCAGTAATAGAAATTGAATATAATTGTAATATTATATACGAAAAAATATTTTTCTTTTTAAAGTAGATAAAATAATAAAATATAATATAAATAAATATAGTAAATACCATAATAATTCCTCTTTTTTATTTTATTTTTAACTGCATCAATGACACTGTCAACCAGCCAGCCTACACCCTCACCCAACCTCATATATGCGTGTGTGTGTGCGTGTATTATTAATAAGTAACACACATATATATTTGAATATTATTATAGTCACTAATACACAATGTTTAATCCTAAAACAGTATTGGAATCAATATTTCTAACTAGCACAAAAATTATTATTACTTTAATAATACAAATGACAATCCAATGTACTCACTGGTGCACATCCATTTATATTCGACTCTATGGTTACTGGTTAGTGCATTAGAGCATAAGGACAACTGCCAAGTAAATCAGCGATTAGAACTGGTCACCATTTTATAATTTCTTGTTAATGGATATTGCTAAAGTCAATTCTAGGAAATTTTCTTAATATATATATTTATATATACTTCGATTTTAAGTTCCGGATTCCTATTGTGCTGTAATTTGAAGTATGAGGAAACATCGGAATGATTACACTGAAAAAATGTTTTTAAAATAAATAGTATAATTACCATTCCTCTTGAAGATTGTTTCTGTTTACAAGACTGTTATTAGAGAAACATTTTCAGAAGTATTTTTTTATTTAATAACCTATTATTATTAATTCTGTATTTATGAAAAAAAATAATAAGAAAGAAAGGAAAAATTATTTGTTTAAGGGGTTGGTTGGTTGATTGGGTTTTTCGTCGCACTAGTGCTGCGCAGTGGGCAAATGACAACGGTCTGGGACTCACCCCTAGAGGTGGTCCGGAGACATGTCATCACAATTTTGATCCTACACGGAGAGGATGCCCCCCTTGCTTCGGTAATCCCCAGAGGTATATTTTTGATGGGAACATGGAGGACATTGAGGCTACGACAGATTTTACGTGCACCAGCCACCATTGGTGTACACGACGGTCTTTGGTCGGCTCGAGTACCGAGCCAGCAATCTTCCAATTGCGAGCCCGGAGCTCTACCGACTGGCCTACCTCAGCCCCCTCTCTTTAAAGGGCCTCTTGCCCAATCTCTTTCAGAGAAAAGTGGGTAAATTATCCTTTTTGGTACAGTCGGTAACAAAAGTGTCCGAACACTAGCAAAAATTCCTATGTAAAAAAAGTACACTTCATACGGTTTTGTTAAATAAATCCTTGTCGAATCTTGTTCTTAGTCAGTGTAAGAACATGATTCGATAAGGATTTATTTAACAAAACCGTATGAAGTGCACATTTTTTACATAGGAATTTTTGCTAGTGTTCGGACACTTTTGTTACCGACTGTAAATTATCATCATAATGTGCCCTTTTTGGTAAATTATCATCATAAAAAAATAAAGAAAATTTATATACACGTACATTTTAAATTATATAATCATAATTATTGTATTAAGCTAAGTGCATTCAAATTTCTCTACAATCACTTGAATTAAAAATATAAAGTTCAAAATTTATTTTTTATTTATTTATTTATTTATTCATTCATTCATTGATTTATTTATTTATTTATTTGGAGGGGGGAGAGAAAAAAAAAATTTAATGCTCCAGCTTCACTAATTTTAGACAAAGTTTTATAAAAATTATAGGCGATTTTAAGCTTTGAAAAACTAGAAATTCGTATGAAATTTCACCAGTCAAATATAAAAATTTTTCGTATGAATTAACTTGTCAATATAGTATCTACAAAGTAATAACCAAATACGTTCGGAATATACATTTGAATAATAATAACATGAAATTGAGGTGTGGGAAATTAAAAATAAGCAAAACTTTTTTTTTTTTTTTTTTTTTTTACACTTTATATTTCTATATTTTAATGCATATATGAGCAACATTTCTTAATTTTAAGACGTGATTTACAGAAGGGCTTTATTTATCCACCATCCCCTTAAGGTGCCTGCCTACTGTCGGAGGTGATTTTTTTTTAATGATTGAAAAAGTGCCTATTTATGTGCATCATGTGATAGAATATAGTAAAAAACAGTGAATAACCTGAAAAAAAATATGCAAATTTTAAAATATTTTGAAATTTAGGCTCAAAATATGCATAAAATTTGCGGGAAAATAAGCATTTTTACAAAAACATTATAAGTCAAATTTAAATAAAGATATTTTTATTCTGTAAATTTTATTTAGATTATTGAAAGGTCCTTAAGGAAGTGAACTACTCTCAAAACTATAACCATGTTAATTAATATTTTAGAGACGATAACATTTTTACATGCTGAAAAAATCATGAATTCACATGACAGTTCATAACTTCTATCGACAAAAAATAAAATTAAATAAATAAATAAATAAATAATAATAATAATAATGATTTAGCTAGATTCATTATCGCAGTTCAATCCCTAAAATAACTCATCTAGAGTATTTTGTCAAAGTTTCATAACGTTTCAAATATAACTTTTGTAGTTATGATGCTTTGGGATAAAGCAAAATGTTAAAAATCTCATTTTGAGAAAAAGCAGAAAACATATTAAAAAAAAAAAAAAAAAAAAAAAAAAAAAACTAGATTTTACCTATTAAATAAAATGTAATTTTAATAAGTTCCTGATTTATTTCAAAGTTTTTTATTTTCTTTTTTCTATTCATTTTCTATTCAGTAATAAATATTGATGCTTATATTGAGTAAAGCATTTATGTAAACAAAGATTTCCGGGTCATTTCCGGTCACTTCCAGTTTC
The DNA here is from genome assembly GCA_963930645.1 of Salticus scenicus. Classification (NCBI taxonomy): domain Eukaryota; kingdom Metazoa; phylum Arthropoda; class Arachnida; order Araneae; family Salticidae; genus Salticus; species Salticus scenicus. The sequence goes on along the minus strand of OZ005659.1, from coordinate 254,137,955 downwards.
AAAAACTGGCAAGTGACTAATTTTAAAATGTCTGTAACTCAGATTCTAAGCAAGATAGAAACAAAATTCAAACTGATTTAGAAAGCTAAACTGTCGGGCTTTAATACTAACCCAAAAAAATAGAAAAATCTGAGTTTTCACCGAAAATTGCATTTTAAAGGTAGGCAGGCACCTTAAGAAATCTTTACAGACACTTTTAATGTTATTGCCAAGCAATTATAAAAAAAAAAAAAAAAAAAAAGAAAGAAAGAAAAATCGTCCTGTTCGCGCAGATTACAATATATATTTCAAATGTATGCATCATTTAATTTTTATTTTTTCAAATCTGTTAGGAAGTGTAAAATAATAATAATAATAAATACATACATACAAAAAAATACATTTTGAAAAGTTTGTACTTAAATTTAATAATGTATGTGGATATATGTATAATCCTGAAAAACAATCATTAATTCTAAAAATATTATATTCTATACAAAATGTGCTTCTGGGCAACTGAAAAATGTGCATTAATTTTTTTCTTCTTGTTTTTTATGTTTTGAGCAGTATAAAGACTTAATATACTGTAAAGAAATACCTTTCACGTATTCTATTTTTTGAGTTCCTCTAGACAAGCACTAGTACTCTTACATAGTAAAGCACCATTTATACGTCTTTAATGGGACTGACGTAAAAGGACGTATAAATGGAAAGACGTATAACCGAAATTAAAAAAATAAAACTTTGATTATTACATATTTAATGATACTGAAGCAAAATTATGCGAAAATAATAATTTAAAAAGTTTTTTTTTTTTCTTTTTTACTTTCTTCTATATTTAATAGAAGAAAGTATTGGATTCGTAAAAATTTTCGACCTCGGGTTTTTGATGGATTTACACATTTTGAGAGCTGTAGAACACGATTTGACCATTTTTAAAAAATGTCCGTCTGTCTGTGTGTGTGTGTGTGCGACAAAATTTTGTGGCAACTGTATCTCAGGAACTTATGCACAGAATTTCATACAAATTGCAATTGGTATGTAGGTGCACCTTGACATACATTAGTGCCTATCAACTTTTGGCAAAAATTGTCTTACAGGTTGCGTTGCCATGTCGCTTTTCCTAAATTTTTAAAATGGTGATATAGGACAAAATTTTGTATAAATGTGCATAAAGAGAATTATTTTTTAATAATCATTATGAAATTTACTAGAATTATTTATAATAGAGATAGTCAACTGGGGGAAAAATTCTGTATGTGTAGGAGCCTCGCCAACCCCCCCCCCCTGGGGGGGGGGGAAGTCACCCCTCGAGGGGAGTAAATTTTCAAGATGGGTATCTTTCGAAAGGTCTCGTCAATACCTTTAAAACGAATGGTTGAACTATAAATCTGTGATAATTTGAAACAAAGTTAACGATTTTTTTTTTTTTACTTTTAACAAAAAAAAAAAAAAAAAAAAAAAAAAAAAAAACTTAGTTCTGTGTGAGGATGGCTACCGCCCCCTCAACCCCCGTTTAATTAATGCACCTACATTTATGTAGAATTTAATTCGGTTATTAAAATATAATTATGCTTTTAAAAAATAATTTATTAAAATTATTATTTAAAAAAATTATCTTTTATGATAATACAGACGATTACCATATTAGAGAAGTAGTATAACACTAAATATCCAAAAAAAGTTGAATTTATTCTCAATATTACAGTAAAAAAAATTTTTTTTTTGTTAAAAATGAAAAAAATCGATAACTTTATTTTAAATTATCGCAGATCAATGATTCAACCATTCGTTTTAAAGGTATTGGCGAGCTCTTTAGAAAGATACCCATCATGAAAATTTACTCCTCTCGAGGGGAGACTTCCCCCCAGGGGGGGGGCGGCGAGGCTCCTACATACACAATTTTTTTCCCATTTGACTATCTCTATTACAAAAAATATATATTCGTTTCATTTGGTTTAGTGCAGTCTATACATGTTAAACTCTACTTACCTGCAATTTCCCTCATAGACGTAATGTATTTAAATACTTTTGAATGTCCCTGTACACGTACCATTTGCTTCATCTCAAAGAAATAGAATACCGAGTTTGGAATTTCTGCTACTATTTGTTCTTGAGATATGCTGATAACAGACACACAGACCATTCTCTAAAGACATGATTTTCGTATTCAGGGGACCTCAGAACATGTAAATATAACAAAAAGTCACGTTCAAAAATTTGACCTTAAAACAATACTTTCTCGACCCTATCGCTAAGAGAAACTAAAAAGTGTGAACTTTTCGTAAAATAATGATGATTTTCCTCAAAGGAAAGAGCATAAGAACATGAAAGGAGGTTTTTTTTTTTTTTTTTTTTTTTTTATGGAAGGAATAATTATTTAATTATCTATCAAAAATTAATCAGTATTGTTTATTTACAGTGCGACGCAAAAGTTTAGACAATGACGTTATTCATCTTTAAAATTTAGAATTATGACGTCAGACAGGGGCGCGCCGACCCGGTGTGCAAAGTGTGCGGCGCACACAGGCGCCATGTAGGAAAAGGCGCCAGCTGAGGATAAATTATTTGAAAACAATATATATATATACATTAAATTTGATTTCATAATTCTGGTCTGAAGCCATGTGGCAAGTGTGGAAATGGGGCGCCTTGAAAACTGCATTGGCAAAACTTGAGTTCGGAAACAGTTTTGGAGGTTTATGGCGAAAGGGCGTGTTAAAAAGGGATTAACTTGGTGAGGATGCGCATATCCTCAGAAAAATTTTCTTTGTCTTTTTTAATAGATCAGAGGATCCCTTTGAAACTTAAAAGTGCACCTTGATCTCTTCCCACCCCCTCTTTTGCCGAAAAAAAAAAAACCATTGGGACGAGTAAAAAGACAACGTAATTCGATTTCAAAAAGAAAAAATTAATAGATCCAGGGATTTTATTTAGTTGGTTGGTTAGATGGGTTTAGCGTCACTCTAGTGCTGCGCAATGGGCAATTGGCAACGTTCTGGGACGCACCTCTATGGATTGTCCTGCGACATGCCATCACAACTTTGATCTTGTACGGAGGGGATGACTCCTCCCTCTTCGGTAACCCCCAGAGGTATCATTTGGATCGGGACATGAAGGACATTGCAGCGACGACGGGTTTTAAGTGTACCAGACACCATTAGTGTACACGATGGTCTTTGGCCGGTTCGAATTCGAACCCGCAATCTTCCAATTACGAGCTTGGCGCTCTATCGACCGGGTGACCGAAGCCCCGGAAGATTTTATTTAGAGTAATTCTTTCCTCTTTGCAACACCGATGTAACATTAGGTTCTATTTAGGAAAAGTTTTCTTAATAAAAATAGTATGTTTTTACTTTCTTCTGCATTCAATAGAATAACGCATTGGATTTCTAAAAATTTCCGAATTCCGGTTTTTGAGGAATTTATACGTTTTCAGAATTCTAGAACATGGTTTCCTCAGTTTTATAAAATGTCTAAATGCGTGCGTGTGAGAAAATTTTTGTGGCAGCTCCAGCTCAAGAACTAATGTACAGAATTTCATACAAATATATATATAGTTGCACCTTGACATAAGTGAGTGTCTGCGAACTATTGGTGAAAATCGTCCAAAAGTATTGTCATCCTCATTTATCATAATTTTTAATATGGCAGTTAAGACAAAATTTCTTATAAGTGTGAACAACAAGAATTATTTTTGACAAATCTTTTTAAAATTTAAAATATTTATTAATAATTGTAATAGTAAACTATTTTTTTTTTTTTTAATGTAGAACATTATCCTCCCTGGAAGAATGGAAGTATCCCGACCCCTCCCCAGGAAGAGTCAAGTTTCAGTTTCAATATTTAAAAAAAAAAAAAAAAAAAAAAAAAAAAGTCATTACCTTTAAAATGAATGTGTAAACAATAAATCTGTCATAATTTAAAACAAAGTTAACATTTCCTTTCATTTTTTTTGAAACAAGCAATCAAAAATTCCTGAAAAATGATATTTTCTAAGATATCTTAGGGCACAAAATTGACTTTTTTAAACATTTTTTTTTTTTTTTTTTTTTTTTTTTTCGTTACTGAGATGAAAATTGTCTACATTCATCATGGAAAAAAATTTTAATAAGGAACTTGTACTGTGTGAATTTCTATAGGAAAATACAGAAAAGAGTTTTGCAACAGCCACAACGTACTAGTTAACACATTATAAAATAAAATAAAATAAATTAACTAACTAAATAATAATTTTAAAAAATATTTATTATTTTATTATAAAATTTACAATAAAAATTAACTCACAAGAATGTAAGGAAAATTTATATTGTCAACCATTAATCTTTAAATTTTAAAGATAAATGCACATCTAATCACACAATTTAGAATTTTTATTTTATCAACTTAGCAGTATATGTCCAAACTTTTTAATTGTTTTGGAGATTATTTTGTCATATCATAACCAACAGTAGCATCAGTGGAACAATATTTTTCTAAACTTAAAATAATCAAAAAATACTTATGCTCCACAATGACACCAGACATATTTTTAAATCTTGCAATTATATCGATAGTACAAGATATTTTGGGTCAAATAGATATGTATTATTCCAGAATTTGCAAAAAACTCAAGCAAATAAAATACATTTCACTAAATAATACCATAAATATAATTTACTATAGAAAAAACATATAGTACAATTTTAGTCAATTTTACATACAAATTACATAAAATCTTTAGCTAATGAAAATGGGCAAAATTCCTTACACTAGTAGATTTTTTTTTTCCCAGTTAAGTATTTTTTTATCCATATTTACCAAGTAATATTTATTATATGTTCTTACTTGTTTTATGTACTGCTAAATTTATTTATTTTTTTTATATAAATAAATTTAAAAAAAAAACTTTTCCATAATGAAATAAGACAAATCTTGTCATTATATCGTAGTCATGTACTATTAACTTGATTTTTACTATTGTTCGAGAGTTTTCAACAATGAAAGTGAGAAAAATAGAGCTCAATACGAGATTTTTTATTTTTTTTTCTTGTTATGCGTTCTAATTTTATATACTTGTAAATTTTATTTATCTATACAATTAGAAAATGTTAAACTCATTTAAATGTGCAAATATGCTGCAATAGTACGACTAACTTTAAAATTTTGTCAGTATTGCGGAGAGTTTAACCACTTTCCTAAATCAAAGGTGTTGTTGCAGTAAAAGCAGATTTGCAGTTAAAGTGCAAATAAGAGACAGTTCATTCAATTTTAACGGGAGTGGGGTGGGAGCAGGGGTCGCAGCGTTCCTACATTTTTGCGATCGTTTTATTATATTGTCACCCTAATTTTCAAATATAAAATTTTCTTAATGGTTTTTATGCTATAATAGCACTAAAAATTTCAAGAAAAGTTTCTTTCTAAAAATTGTGGTGAAAGTATAATAAAACGATCTTAAAAATATAGGAACGCTACGTCCCTGGGTGGAAGGGGATAGTCAGCCTTGGTGACAGATTTGATGACATGGTGATCAATCTTGACGAGAAGTAATAATTTAGTGTTTCCAAAGTTTAGGAGCTCTAACTTCAATAGATGCCGAGTTCTAGAATTTCCTGGATATATCGATTGGTTTCTGGAGCAGAATAACCTCAAAGTTCGCTAAATCCGGACAGAGATTATAAAAAGAGAAGATACACTCCCAAAGGGTTCAGTTGTGTTCAAATATTTGTTCCGAACGGTCGTCTCTGAGATATTTCAGTTTAAACGGTTTATACTTATTCCTAAATCAATGAAATTCCTGCTCTATGGTGTATTTAATTCTGTTTAATGAGATTTTGCGGTATGAATATCAGTACGATGTTTTACTGGGTTGTTTCAAGAATAATCCTTGAATAGAGTGCATTAGTAGACAAGAAACTGTCTGTTTCTTTACGAATTGCATACTTTTCCCACTTAACACGGAGAAAAAAATTCTGTAACTGACATCTAGAATCTAAGTTGTGGCTCAAGAAAAAATAGTTCCATGTCATCCTTATAAATTCTAGTCCCCTTGGAAAGTGAGTTCTAGAAGCCCCTACTAGAGCGTTTGCCTATATTCTCCAGGGCAAAGTTATTTAAAAATTTCTGCAAATAAATGAGACTACAAGAGGCAGGTCTCGGCAACTATAATCTTGGTTCATTACCAAATTCTAGAAAATCAAGCGAGATTTTCTCGCAATACAAACGATTCAGAATATTTAAAGTGTTCAGAATATTGTTTCACCATCTATAAATGTGTACACTAGAAATTCTCGATAATTTCGTCTATTCAGTTTATTGGCGTGCCTTACGCGCATAGCTCGGAAATTCATAATTCTAGTTAAGGAATTTAGAAAATTGCCACTTATTCATTCTAGAGGAAGGCGGTATATATATATTTTTCTCAGTGAAGAGAGTCGACATTTTGGTAAGAATATGGATAGAGACAGACGGATATTTTGGATCAGTATGATATGTGTAATACTCGCAAAATTTGTAATGAAGCGAGAGAAAGTTTAGTTTACTAAGAATATTTGAATATTTTTCATGTTTTAAATACTTATTTAACATTACTTAAAAATTAAACTCAAACAAATAGAAACGTTTACACTTACTGCTTTCATTTATGCCACCTAATGCCTCAATCCGGTATTTCTATCCCCAAATTAACACTAAATCTGCCTATTTTCGTTTCATAAGCAGTGTCTTCATAATTGTACCACGTGTTTTTGAGACTCTACGTAAAATATTTTTCCCTTTCTGCAAGATGCTCTTTTTATTTGTTTCTTTTAAAATTTCGTTTTATTTGATACATTTCTTTTTTTCTTAGCTATTCATTTGACTTGCTGAATGATAACTATTTTTAAAACATTAAAAAAAAAAAGGTAATATAGGGCGCCAACTGAAATTTTGCACACAGGCGCCTGACAATGCTGGCGCGCCCCTGACGTCAGAATTACAAAAACCTGTATATATATTTAAAATATGTTTTAAAATACTATAATCAAAAGACAGTCGTTTGATTTGCAATAATTTTAATTTTTTTGATAAAAATAAAAATTTGCTTGTCGCAAAAGTTTAGACACGATTATGAGTTTCTGTGAATATTTGCTGGCATATGCAAATTTAAAATCGATGATGTCACAGATTTTGAGTACTTAAGTTCTGCAAATGATAACGCTTCGTAGTCGACATGCCACGAGATAAAAAAATCTGGAGTGACTCCACTCGACTTTCCGAACGTTGAGTAATTATCAGTTTTGTAGATAAAGTAAAGAAATAGGAGTTGTTAAACAAAAAAAAGAGAGAAAAAGATAATAGAGCGTTTGAGTATTTTTCTCCATATACTGCACTATGTTTTATTTAACGCTACTGAACTTTGAGCCCATAGATCATAATGATAAAGAATTTTTCGTTGTGTCCCTGTAAAAACCTATAAATGCTAGATTCACCAAAGTGCTTATAGTTAGTGCAAAAGTTATTTATAATATTCATATAAAATTTCAGCTCAATTGAATAAGGAGTTTAGATGCCATCGCACTTTTTAAAATTTGGTCCCATAGACCATAATGATGAAGAATTTTTCTTTGTTTCCCTGTAAAAAAAAAAAAAAAAAAACTGTAAGTGCTAAATTCACCAAAATCTATACAGTTTGTGTAACTGTGACCTTTAACATGTGTACAAATAGTTTTCTCAGATTAATAAGGCGTTTAGACGCTACCACACATTAAGAATTTGGCCCCATAGGCCATAATGATAAAGAATTTTTCCTGGTGTCCTTGTAAAAAAACTATAAGCGCTAGATTCACCAAAATCAATAGGGTTTGTACTATGGTGACTTACAGTATAAGCACCAACTTTCAGCTTATTCGAACAAAGCGTTTAGACGCTAGCGTGTTCACTCATAGACATACACACATACATACACACATACAGTCGGTAACAAGTCTCCGAACACTAGCAAAAATTCCTATATAAAAAAGTACACTTAATATTGTTTTGTTAAATAAATCCTTGTCGAATCCCGTTTTTAGACTGACTAAGACTGACGACTCAGTTTTCTTTACTTTATCTACAAAACTGTTAATTACTCAATGTTCGGAAAGTCGAGTGGAGTTACTCCAGATTTTTTTTAGCTCGCGGCATGTCGACTACGAAGCGTTATCATTTGCAGAATTTAAATATTAAAAATCTGTGACATCATCGATTTTAATTTTGCATATGCCAGCAAATATTCACAGAAACTCATAATCGTGTCTAAACTTTTGCGACAAGCAAATTTTTATTTTTATCAAAAAAATTAAAATTATTGCAAATAAAACGACTTTCTTTTGATTATAGCATTTTAAAACATATTTTAAATTTATATACAGGTTTTTGTAATTCTGACGTCATAATTCTAAATTTTAACGATGAATAACGTCATTGTCTAAACTTTTGCGTCGCACTGTAGTTCCATTATTCGCTACATTTTGAAATTTCTCTCAAATTTAGGGAAATAATATCTTTTTCGTGAGTGCAGGAACGTTCGCCGGATATAAAAATCAGCCGTTTAATAAAATCACTTTGGCTTAGGGCGAATGTGATTTTAATAAGTTGCGGGTACTGTATTTACAGTCTAATATTCAAGATACGTTTTTTTTTTTTTATGATTTCTTAACGTAAAATAAACATTAAAAGACAGAAAAGAACTTTCAATAGGCACCTTATAATGTGATTATAGGTAAAACAATTAATTGGTTTAACTTGTTACATCCCTCATCAAAGAATAACATTGGTGTTTATGACAAACCGACAACGATTTAATATAGAAATGTCTAAAAAGTGAAAGATCGTCTGCGTTTTGGAATTCAATGAAACCACAAAACATCTGCAATGTTAGATAAATAATTTTTGACAACTATCGTTAGTGATATATGATTCCATTTTTAAACATCTGGAGACTTCATTAAAAAAAAAAAAAAAAAAAAGAAAAGGAAAAGAAAACTAATGTTAATTGTGTTTAATATCTTGCTTCTGAGGACTTGAAAGTTTTCGAATCCCAGATTTTCGGTTTCAATGGTACAATGCATTTATTTTTGGTTTTCATATATTTCCAGCATTATTTACCAGAACATTACTTTATTTAATATTTTTTAAATCAATTATCCGATTGAACTAAAAAAAAATACAGAGTTAGCTAGATTTTGTCCTGATTAATAAGGGTACCAATTTTCGATAAAATCTAACAATCCAGATTAAAACTCTGGACAGACACAATGACTTTCAGCTAAAAACAAAAATGTTTACATATTTACTCAAGTGATGGATAAAAATCGGTAACTACACAAAAACAACCGATGGAAAGAAGCAGTGTGATCCGTCGTCCTCATAGATATAGTAATTCATATAGATCTATCATCCCCATGTTAACAAGCAAAGATTTTTGATGCAGAAAAAAAAAAATTTTGGCATCAGCTATATAGTGGTATTGAAACCTGAAACCGAGCAATTGTAATAGAATAGAATGTTGATGAATTTTCAAAATGTTGAAATAATGCATACCTTTTAATTATTCTAATAAATATATGAAAAGAAATAGGTAAGTTATCATAAGTAAATTATATTTGATTAAATTATGAAAAATATAGTTTTTATAATCAGTTGCTTTGTTATTATTATAGTTTAAATACTGTTTTGATTTTTAATCGAGTACTTCAGTTTGATATTTTTTTTTAAGATTTTGTATTAGTAAGTAATATAGAAATTTCAAAATTCTTTTAAATTTAGTTAGCAGCGACGCAGGTAAAGAACGTTAGTTTTAGTATATAAAAAAGAGTTTAACTTTAAATATTAACTTAATTAATAGATACAGTAAAAAAATGAAAGAAAAATGAATTTGAAACTGTATCTGGAGTTTTTCATTTACTTTTAGTACATAAATTATTCATAAATTTTATTTGCTAAATTATCCGTGTGTATTCCTGTGTGTAATTTACCTGGGGAAAGGCATCCATTAGAGTGACTTTCCCCGAGTACAAATACATCACTTTTCCCTTCTCGATGATCAATCTATGTCTTATTACTATATCTATAGTCGTACTGCTGCTGTTACTAATAATAATAACACGGGAAAAAAAATTATCCTCCTATGAAATTACTTTTAACTTTCTTGCATTGCTAACATATTTATCAGACTTGATTCGAATTGCTTGACTCGAAATCAGCTAATTTTATTGTAACTTGTATTTTTTTTTTTTTTTTTTATGTAGTTACATCATTTTATTGTTGACAGAATTTTAAACTTGCATCGAGGGGTTCCAAGTTCGATCCCCGAGATGACCAGATTGTTGTGGCTTCAATATCCTCCGTTCAGTGTCCTCCTGTTAATTCACTTACTTACTAACTCATTCACTCGATCCTCGAAACGGCCAGACCATCGTGGATACTCCACGTTACGTAAAATTAATGCAACGATAAAGTTAAGAATTAACCTCAAAGCAGCAATGGCGGCTCGTGAACCGAAAATAGGTGAAGAGCTCAAAAATAATATTGAAGTATTTTTAATCATAATTTTTATTAAGCATGGTTTTAGCCAAAATTAACTAAAAATACTTATTTAAATGTACAGTCGGTAACAAAAGTGTCCGAACACTAGCAAAAATTCTCCTATGTAAAAAAAGTACACTTCATAAGGTTCTGTTAAATAAATCCTTATCGAATCATGTTCTTAGACTGACTAAGAACATGATTCGACAAGGATTTATTTAACAAAACCGTATGAAATGTACTTTTTTTACATAGGAATTTTTGCTAGTGTTCGGACACTTTTGTTACCGTCTGTAAATTTATATTCTATAAATGAATACATCGTAAAATACAGTGTGCCTCTTCAACAATTTTCGGTGCACGAGCCGCCACTGCAAAGCAGTTAATTAAAGTATAACTCTGTCAAAAAATAGTTAGGTGAGTTTTCTCTTAACGTTATCAGATATACGTATTTGATTCATAGCATTTCATTGTAATTCAGCTAATTCAGCAAAAAATTCGCAGTTCTCGGAATCATGTACAAAATTTTTAAAAATGTTTACATTTTAGCAAGATATATTAATCCAAATTTTATTTTCCCTTTCTGTTCTTTTTGGGAGGTCACTGAAGCGAGGGAGCCATCCCAACCGTGGAGAATCAAAATTGGAATAGCATGTCTCCGGACCGCACTTAGGGGGTGAGCCCAGACCGTCGCCAGTTGTCCATAATCTAGCACTAGTGGGACGTAAAACCCGCTCAACCTTAACTTGTTCCTTATAATCTAAACGCAAAACAAAAGTGAATTTGATAACGTTCTGTGCAAACTTTCGCAAATGAAACTAGATTCCAAATAAAATTTCACGCATGTCTTTAAAAAAATAGATCTATCGCTTTGATGCGACGTAAAGAAGCCCACTCATTCTCAAGCTCAAGCTCAACTGACTCTTTTTTTTTTTTTTTTTTAGCTTCATATATGCCTAAGAATCGCCCATAGAATAGCACTAGAGTAGGGTGACCAGATGATGTCCTCGAAATTCGAGGAAGTCATTGAAAAAATATTACAATTACACATTTACAGAGGTATAATTTGAGCTAAAAAAATGAGTATTTAAAAGGTGACAATTATTATGAAAAATCTCCTTGCTACAATTTTTCAAAACTTAGAAAAACGATTTCAAAATATGGACTGCCCTCGGAATTCGAAGACATATGGTCCCCCTACACTAGAGTGACGTAAAATTCACTTTACTCCATGTCAGCCTAAGTCGTTGACATTCTAGCTCAGTGGTCTAAGTAAAAATTTCCAATAAATTGTTTTATGTTAATGTTTTCATCATTTAGAATTATTAAAACACTTCCATGTGTCGGCAGGTCTGCATATTTTAATAAAAATGTAAATATTTAAGCGTAAGTTTCAATGTACAAAACATGTTGTGAATTCTTAGAAAGTTCGATGTTTTGCTATAAATTTATAGTTTACGATGTCAATTTTTAACATCAGCAGTGTTATCTTATAGAAAGGAAGTGATTATTATGACGCTCTCGTAAAACAATGGAATGGATATAAATGTATGAAATCTTATATTTTTTGGTGTACTGCGGGATTTTTTACTGGAATAATCTGTATTTCGAGCATTTTGGTAAAGATTACGGACAAATTTACAGATAACTTGACTGATCTGCACAAGGTAAGTCAATCTTCTTTATTTAGCCTATTACTAGCATTGTTTTTCGAAACAGATTAAAATGTAACAAGCCATATTTTTGTGCATAATATTACAGGTTACTTTTTCCTATGAACGTTTATATATATTATATAGTGCGGGATGGAATCGTATCGTTTGAGTGATGGTTATAATCGAGATTTTAAACTGCGATTGAGACAATGTGCGAATGATTTTTAGTTCAGTTATAAATGGTGTCCTAAAAGTTCCAGTATTGACGCTAATGTATTTTTTATTTACAAAACAACAAACCTTAAAACGATTATTTTTATGCTAATAATAAAAGGCACATTTAAAATAACGGAGGAAAAAATACAGAACTTACATTTATAATAAATGTTCAAAATGTTCACCCTTTTCTAAGAGGCAAAGCTGAACTCGTTTGCGCATGTGTTTAGAAATCGTTTTAACATGCTGGGAGTGACTTCTTGCAGAGAAATCTGTACACGCCTGCACAGAACCTGTATTGTCGAACGAGCTGATATAGCATATTTTTACTCGATATTCCATCATCTGGATATTTATATCGCCAAACATCTTTGCATCTTTCGTACGATTTACATTCAAAATAAGCTTCAAACAGCGTAATTCTCTGAATGCGTGATAAAAACATTTCACTACGAAGAACAAAATAACATAAAACTTTATTCTCACACAACTTGAGCGAGAAAAGAAACAAACTATAAAAATTAAAGAACTGATGCAATAATAAAAGCAGACGATAAAATTTAATATTTAAAAAAATCATGGACGCAATGAGTTCTTTAAGTTGGAGTACTGGAACTTTTAGGACACACTGAAGGGACATTACGAAATGAATTGAAGTAACTCGATATAGGTATATTAAATTTCATATAGTGGATATTATTACAGTATTCAATGTCGCAATTTGCTTCTTTTTTTTATTATTATTATTATTTAAAAGAACCTTCTTATCATATAATTTGTGTCTATATATAATGTTAATTTAAGAATGATAATATATTTTTGCAGTTTTGCTGATTTTAGATAATGTACAGGGCCTGCATAAAAGCAATCTATCGTTGATGAAAAATGTGACGAAGTTTAAAGTGTTTTTAACCTCTTTGAACTGCATATTTTTTCTTTTTTGTTTTATATATATATATATATATATATTTAAAGAAAAGAGTTAAAGGAATAATTTAATTTAAAAATAAATAAATAAAGCGTGGGGGTTTGGATATAGTAAAATATCTTTCTTGGGATAAAAAGTAAAGTTTTTTACTTAGAGTATAGCACCAGTTTCTTTTCATTAACATTTTCCAACAAAGTTAAAAAATGTTAATGACTTTGGCTTCCCTGTCTGTCCACGTTCTGATTTCCATAAATATTAATGGACTTTCTTGAAACTAATGCATGTTACTGAAGTTCAATATCGGATTTTCCATTTTGAATATGTAGTAAATACCACCACTGGTTTGTGTACAGGGACACCCAAAAGTTTTCTAAAGCACTGCGTTCTATGAGAGGTATTTCTATAAACCATGCTTTAACCCTTTAACGTTCATTGGTTTCGCCCAGAAACCAAACATTACACTTTTTTTTTTTTTTTTCTTTTTTTTTTTTAAAGCAATTTTTCAGTATTTTTACGAAGTGTCAATAGAATACTAAACTCTTATTCATTTTCTTTGCACTACATGGCAGCTCTACAGCAAAATTCAAAAAATGCTATTTCAAATGCAGCCAGATATAGAAGTCACTTTAATTTTCTAAAATTGTATCCGTTTTAAAAATAAAGAAAAAATGTGTATGTTAAATAATAGCACATGAACTTACTTTTCTGATTACTTAACCAAAAGTAATTCATCCGTGCAAAAAACATACTATTTAAAAATAATAATAATAATAATAATAATCTGTAATTGAGGTATATTAAAAAAATTTATGAAAGAAAATTCGGAAGAAACATGCTAGATTTTTATTAATATTATTCTATTTTAAAGTTATGAATGTGTCATTTTTTCATATGCAAAATATCAAATATCATTTTTTTAAATTTAATATTTGAATTTTTTTTCGCGTGTAAGTTCATTTTATGTTGTAAAAAAAAAAAAAAAAAAAAAAAAAAAAAACGAACTCGTAAACTTTTTTGCAACATTTAAAAATTTTATATGGCTAATTTTAAAGCTATTATGAACACAATGCCAGAATTCGTATTTATTTCTTAAATAAATAATTCTAATTTTTTTGAAAAAAACGTAAGTTAATTTCATGTTTTCTATTTATAATATGTAGTTTACACCATCAATCGTACAGCTCTCATTGGACAGATTTCGAGAACAGTGAAATATACATACATATATATGTATACAAATCTTGCTTGCTTTATAATATAAGATTTCGAAAGCGTAAATAATCAAAGCAAACGCATGATTTTTCGTTATTTTTATTATTTATTTAATTATTAAATTTATTTATTTATTTATTTGTTTATTTTACATTTTTAACAAGGTAAAAGAAAATATTAGTATATTATTTTGTTTATTTGTAGAAACACACGAAATAAATTTGTTGCATTAATTGCTACAGGCAGAATTATCTGGTAGATTATATTCATTTACAGAGTGCGTGTTTAGCTGAAAATGTAAATTTAAGTAAATTTTAGATTATGTATATAGTTCTTAAACAACGAACACAAAAGTATTACTATTCAATATAAATTATGTAAATGCGCTACTATATTTTTTTTTTTCCTATTCTTTCGGTAAAGAATATTTTATTGTGATATTAGTTATATGTAAAGCAGATTCCTCATACGCAGAGCTACAAAATTTCGCAAAGGGGTTGCTTGTACTTCACAGGTGTACTCACCTCATCAAGATATTCTCGATTCTCGAATTTGATTTCTTTTTTTTTTTCTATTTTTATTCAGTGATTTTTCTGTTCGATTTCCTCAACTTTATCCTTTTATTTCAATCGTCTGCGTCTTTTAGTAACAGCTATTACACTATTTACTATGTTACATTATTGTTGTTGTTGTTACTATTATTATTATTGCTGTTATATAAATTAATTCCTGTGGAAGGGAATTTTTTTTATCTTTTTGACCGACGAAAGCAAACCGCTCACCGCCATGCGGCAGTGTAAAGTGTTTTTAGGTCTAGGCTTAACGCCGTAGTGTAGTGTTTATTAAAAAAAAAAAAAAAGTTTTAAATTACAGAGGGTTGCCTGAGTGGAAACTAGAATAACCCTTTGCGGCGCAAGACAATTCGGATCATTTAAATTATACTGCCACCGGAATTCATGAACTAAATTAAACTAAAAGAAATTTTAATTTTTAAGGTTAAAAAAACCGCCTTTTCTGATATGTTACAAACGTAAATTTTTGCTAAAATATTTCCGGGATGAATTTTTGCAGCTGGATCTTAATTTTTGCGTCCTCGCAGTGAGGACGCCGCGCGTTAAGGGGATAAAACATGAATAGCATAACATTGCTTTCGTTTGAAGGGCTTGTCCTGTGAGCTTTAAATTCTCTTATTTGACGCGTAGTTCTAAATTTCAGGCTGGTAACAGAATTCTGCGAAATTTTAAGAAATTAAATTAGAGATATGGGTTAAGGGATTAATAATATTTTGTTAATTTTTTGAAGAAAGGGATTTTCGGTTAATTACGTTAAAAGGCCAGTATGAGGGTTTGTTGACAGTATGCGACAGTCGAAGATTAGTGGTACTTACCGAAATCAAATGGCAATGCTGTACAAAGGCTATAAAATGTATGGTGTCAAAACTAAAATACCTAAAGTGCTGACACAGAGCCATCTTTAAAATCGTAGTTCTTGAATAATAGAAACACCACATGTTGTCCAATAAATACTCAAATTATAATGCCCAGGAATGATGTTGCTGCAGTCAGTGGGAACCTGGACCCGACGCTGCACAGGCGAGAAACTCGCTACTGTAGGCAGTGGGTTTCTGAAACGAGGTTCAGAGCGATTCCAATGAAATTTTTTTGACATATGAAGCAAAATAAGCAGAATTTAAAAAATGAACAGAATTTATTTCTCTCAAAAAAAAAAGAAGAAGAAGAAGAAGAAGCAGAAAGCGATAGGTGTTTTTACCAATATTTATTTACAATCGGCGAACACTGTATTACCACTGATTGAATCAAATTAAAAATGTGAGTAAAACCCCTTGTAGTTAAGCTTTTATTTTTAGACGAACTGAAATTGGTTGTTCATTCTATTTCTCACAACTTTTTTGAATTTTCACGGTATTTGATTGGGGTTTTCATATAAGTAGCTAAATAGTTTTAACTGTTAAATTACGTAAATGAAATTTTTTAAAAGCTTGCGCAAGTGTAGTTAAAAACTATTTAGTAAAATTACTCTTAGTAAAATATTTAACATTTTCGCATTCTGATGACAGTATGCTGTGTCTAATATAGTTCGCCACGTTTCCTAAAATGAATCTGAAGAAGCTCTAACACCCGACGACATGCTATAATTTAAAAAATACTTTATTTTATTTTATTTTTATTTTATTTTTATTTATTTAATTTTCGCACTTTTTAAAGAAACCGTTATATCTCCCTAATTATATGTGGTAACCTCATACAAATTTATGGAGATAATCAGACGAAGCCTCATCACATACTGCAGCCAAAGCGCATTTCAAGCATTATTTTTTTAAAGGTAATCAAAACTATTTTTCTGTTTGTTTGTCTAATTTTTAACTGATCCTCTTTTGTCCTCCAAAACAAAAATTTTGCTGAAATATATAAGATATAACGTGTTCTTTATACTCAAAAAGTTTAAAAATAATTCCCACAGAATTTTTCTAGATATTCGACAAAACGTTTAATATCGAAATACTTATCCAAATACCTATAGGTACATAATGTAAGTAGGGTAGGTGCTCCAGTGATTGGCATGTTACAGTAATTGGCATCGATCCCGAAATAATTAATAATTAAGAAAAATAATAAAATCATATATTTTACATGTAAGAATTTTAACATTTTATGTCAAACACTGGAGCATAGGGTGCTAATAACTGGTAAAATGAATAACTAGAAGTATCAAACACTGGAACATAGGGTGCCAATGACTGATAAAAGGAAAAACTGGCAGTGTCAATAACTGGAACACTGAGTGGTTGTCAAATAAAAATTCATAAAAAAAATAGTAATTGTTATCAAATGTATATATTTTAACGCACATGGGGTTCTGAATGTCTTTCATACCATAAGTACTAACTTAAGATTTCTAAAAATATTTTCTCAAGACTAGAACATAAAAAACATCAGAGATTGCTCTAAAACTGTCAATCACTGGTGCACTTATCCTATGTAGAATAAATACATAGGATTAAACATTAAAATATAATTGGAATATTGTGATTGAAATCAATTTAAATTAGTTTCTTTAAATAATATAAAATATCACCTGACATTGTTATCGATATCTTTAATAACATTTAATAGTCTCAAATCACATAATCACATGTATTTTTTTTTTTTTTAAAAAAAAAGGAAGAAAGAAAGAACATAAAAAAATTAAAGAAATTTTTCTACATTTTTATCGCATAACTTTGCTGTTAATTAATTTTATTTTCATTTTTATTAACTGACTTCAAAAAAGGAGGAGGTTCTCCATTCAGACCATATGTATTTTTTTTTTTTTTTTTTAGCTCATAACTCCTGAACGGATGCTCCGATTTTGATACTTTTTGTTTTGTTGTAAAGGTCTGAAATAGGACCCATTGTAATATCTTTACGATCAACAGAAAATACAGGGTGTCCAAAAAAGTGAGTCCCGGCTCTTTTAATTGCTGAACGGCTGCAGCTACAGTCAGAAAAGTTGTATGTAGGTATAGTAAAGCGGTCATGCGCAACGTGATTAAACAGTCAACAGCGCCATCTGGTGGAAAACAGTGGACTTAGCGTTCCTATCTCGAAAACGGCTCAGGATAGGGGGAAAAAGGGAATTACAAAGTTGTAGACAAAAATGTTTAAAACAGGATGTTTAAATGTGCATCTGTTTGCTCGCAGTTTTCTACGCTGTAAACAAATCAAAAAGCCTTTATTCTAAATATTTACTGCTCAATTATTACTATTGTTATGCATAATTTGAAAAATGGAACCATAGTTTAGGAATGTTATAAAACGCAAATTTTCAAAATTTTTATTAATTGCATATCTAGTACTTTTCTTAATGTAATAAGAATTATTTTTTCTCTCTTATACGGCGTTATATGACATTCATTGTAATCATGCATATTAACTTTCACAATATGTACAGTTATTCATAAGTGAAATCCAATAAAATTGAATTTTTAATAATTTAATTATATTTCTTTCTTATTAGATAAAAAAAGTAAAAATCATCTTAAAATTACTACTGTTATACACATATTTTATAAAATGTAAGCATACTTTAAATATTTTATATAGCGCAAATTTTTAAATTTTGATTAGTTGCTAATACAGCATAGTTCTTAATGTAAAGAGAATGGTTTTTTTCTCTCTTATATGGCGTTATATGACATTCGTTGTAATCATGCATATTAATTTTCACAATATATTGTATAGTGATTATTATATTGAATTCTTAGTAATTTTAAATATGTTTCTTTCATATCAAAAAGGATTTCAAATTGCTCACGAAACTTGATTGTTACAATTATTAAACTTCATATGAAAAATGGAAACACAGTCTAGAAATGTTATATAGCGCAAATTTTCAAAAATTTCATTAGTTGCTTATGCAGCACAATTCTTAATATAAAGAGAAAGGTTTTTTCTCTCTTAAATGGCGTTATATGACATTTATCGTAATCATGAATATTAGTTTTTGCAATATATTGAATACTGATTATTATATTGAATTTTTTGTCATTTTAAATATGTTTATTTCATATCAAAAGGGGCTTCAAATTGCTCATGAAACTTAATTATTACAATTATTTTACATAATTTCAAAAATGGAAGCAAAGTTTAGGAATGTTATATAACGCAAATTAAAAAAAATTTTATTAGTTGCTTATGAAGCACATTTCTTAATATAAAGAGAATGTTTTTTTCTCTCTAATACGGCGTTATATGACATTCACTGTAGTCATGCATAATAATTTTCACAATATATTCTATAGTGAATGTTATATTGAACTTTCAGTCATTTTAAATATGTTTCTTTTACATCAAAAAGGATTTTAAATTGTTTATGAAACTTAATTCTAGATTAACACTAATAGGAATGTTATATAACGCAAATTTTCAAAATTTTCATTAGTTGCTTATGCAGCACATTTCTTAATATAAAGAGAATTGTTTTTTCTCTCTTATATGGCGTTATATGACATTCATTATAATCATGCATATTAGTTTTTGCAATATATCGAATAGTGATTATTATATTGAAATTTTTGTCATTTTATACCAAAAGAATTTCAAATTGCTCATGAAATTTGATTATTACAATTATTTTACATAATTTGAAAAATGGAAGCATAGTTTATGAATGTTATATAACGCAAATTTTCAAATTTTTGATTAGTTGCTTATGAAGCACATTTCTTAATATAAAGAGAATGATTTTTTCTCTCTTATACGGCGTTATATGACATTCATTATAATCATGCCTAATAATTTTCACAACATATTGTATAATGTTTATTGTATTGAACTATTAGTCATTTTAAATATGTTTCTTTCATATCAAAAAAGATTTCAAATTGCGCATGAAACTTAATTATTTCAATTATTATACGTAATTTCAAAAATGGAAGAATAGTTAGGAATGTTATATAACGCAAATTTTAAAAACTTTGATTAGTTGCTTATGCAGCGCATTTCTTAATGTAAAGAGAATGGTTTTTTCTGTCTTATACAGCGTTATATGACATTCATTGTAATCATGCATTATAATTTTCACAATATATTTTATAGTGATTATTATATTGAACTTTTTATCATTTTAAATATGTTTCTTTCATATCAAAATGGATTTCAAATTGCGCATGAAACTTAATTATTACAATTATTATACGTAATCTGAAAAATGGAAGCAAAGTTAGGAATGTTATATAACGCAAATTTTCAAAGCTTTGATTAATGCATTTCTTAATGTAAAGAGAATGATTCTTTCTCTCTGATATTGCGTTACATGACATTCATTGTAATCATGGATAATAATTTTCGCAACATATTGTATTGTGATTCTTACAACTGAAATCCCATAACATTGATTTCATTATAATTTTATTACATTTCTTTTTTATTAATAAAAAAAAAGTTAAAATCATCTTAATTATTACTATTCTTACACTTATTTCGTGAAATGGAAACATAGTTTAGGAATTTTATATAACGAATATTCGCAAAACTTTGATAAGTTGCTGATGCAGCTCATTTCTTAATTTAAAGAGAATGTTTTTTTCTCTCTTTTGTGACGTTATATGACATTTATTGTAATAATGCATATTAGTTTTTGCAGTATATTGAATAGTGTGATTATTATATTAAATTTTTGATCATTTTAAATATGTTTTATTCATATCAAAAGGGATTTCAAATTGCTCAAGAAATTTAATTATTATACACAATTTGAAAAATGGATGCATATTTTAGGAATGTTATATAATGCAATTTTTATTATATAAAATAATAATATATTTAATGAATGTAGAAAGAAGTAGGATTCTTAAAGTAAATTCCATATGCAAAAATTTCTAAGTAATGCAAGTGTCTGAATTTATCAAGTGTCTGAAAGTTCAAACGCGTTTTGCTGTTTGAAAATTCGCGTATTTACGTGTTTCAGACATTTTTGTGTCTGAATTGATTTTTTAGACATATTTCTGTCTTAAATTAAAATACCTATAACGTCTAAGGTATATTTTAAGACATTTACGTGTCTTAAATGCCGTTTCAGTTGTTTCTGTGTCTCACTTTAAGACTGTTTTATTTGCAGTGTTGTGATTATTATATTGACCTTTTTTTATTTTAAATATGTTTCTTTCATATTAAAAAGGATTTCAAATTGCTCATGAAACTTCATAATTAAAATTATTGTTATAATTCGAAAAATGGAAGCAAAGTTTAAAAATGTCGTATAACGCAAATTTTAAAAATTTTGATTAGTTGCTTAAGCAGCACATTTCTTTATGTAAAGAGAATGTAATTTTCTCTCTTATACGGCGTTACATGACATTCACTGTAATCATGTATAATAATTTTCACAATATATTCTATAGTGAATGTTATATTGAACTTTTAGTCATTTTAAATATGTTTCTTTTATATCAAAAAGGATTTTAAATTGCTTATGAAACTTAATTCTAGATTAACACTAATAGGAATGTTATATAACGCAAATTTTCAAAATTTTCATTAGTTGCTTACGCAGAACATTTCTTAATATAAAGAGAATGGTTTTTTCTCTCTTACATAGCGTTATATGACATTCATTATAATCATGCATATTAGTTTTTGCAATATATCAAATAGTGATTATTATATTGAAATTTTTGTCATTTTATATATGTTTATTTCATACCAAAAGAATTTCAAATTGCTCATGAAATTTGATTATTACAATTATTTTACATAATTTAAAAAATGGAAGCATAGCTTAGGAATGTTATATAACACAAATTTTCAAATTTTTGATTAGTTGCTTATGAAGCACATTTCTTAATGTAAAGAGAATGATTCTTTCTCTCTGATACTGTGTTATATGACATTCATTGTAATCATGGATATTAATTTTCGAAACATATTGTATTGTGATTCTTACAACTGAAATCCAGTAACATTGATTACTTTATGATTTAATTTTATTTTTTTCTTATTAAATAAAAAATGTTAAAATCATCTTAATTATTACTATTCTTGCACATATTTCGTGAAATGGAAACATAGTTTAGGAATGTTATAAAACGAATATTTTCAAAACTTTGATTAGTTGCTGATGGAGCACATTTCTTAATTTAAAGAGAATGGTTTTTTCTCTCTTATATGGCGTTATATGATATTTATTGTAATCACGCATATTAGTTTTGCAATATATTGAATAGTGATTATTATATTAAATTTTTTGTCATTTTAAATATGTTTATTTCATATCAAAAGTGATTTCAAATTGCTCATGAAACTTAATTATTACATTTATTATACATAATTTGAAAAACGGAAGCATAGTTTAGGAACGTTATATGACGCAAATTTTAAAATTTTTCATTCGTTGCTTATGAAGCACATTTCTTAATGTAAAGAGAATGGTTTTTCTGTCTTATACAGCGTTATATGACATTCATTGTAATCACGCATTATAATTTTCAGAATATATTGTACAGTGATTATTATATTGGATTTATAGTCATTTTAAATATGTTTCTTTCATATCGAAAAGGATTTCAAATTGCTTACGATACTCGATTATTACATTTATTAAACTTCATATGAAAAATTGAAGCATAGTTTAGGAATGTTATATAACGCAAATTTTAAAATTTTTCATTCGTTGCTTATGAAGCACATTTCTTAATGTAAAGAGAATGGTTTTTTCTGTCTCATACGGCGTTATATGACATTCATTGTAATCATGCATTATAATTTTCACAATACATTTTATAGTGATTATTATATTGAACTTTTTATCATATAAATATGTTTCTTTCATATCAAAATGGATTTCAAATTGCGCATGAAACTTAATTATTACAATTATTATACGTAATCTCAAAAATGGAAGCATAGTTAGGAATGTTATATAACGCAAATTTTCAAAACTTTCATTAGTTGCTTATGCGGAGCATTTCTTAATGTAAAGAGAATGTTTCTTTCTCTCTGATATTGCGTTATATGACATTCATTGTAATCATGGACATTAATTTTCGCAACATACTGTATTGTGATTCTTACAACTGAAATCCCATAACATTGATTTCTTTATGATTTTATTATATTTCTTTTTTATTAATAAAAAAATGTTAAAATCATCTAAATTATTACTATTCTTACGCATATTTTGTAAAATGGAATCATAGTTTAGGAATGTTATATAACGAATATTTTCAAAACTTTGATTAGTTGCTGATGCAGCACATTTCTTAATTTAAAGAGAATGGTTTTTTCTCTCTTATATGGTGTTATATGACATCCATTGTAATTATGCCAAATAATTTTTACAACATATTGTATAATGATTATTATATTGAACTTTTAATCATTTTAAATATGTTTCTTTTATATCAAAAAGTATTTCAAATTGCTCATAAAACTTGATTATTACAATTATTATACATAATTTGAAAAATGGATGCATATTTTAGGAATGTTATATAACGCAATTTTTCAAAATTTGTAGTAGTTGCTTATGCAGCATATTTCTTAATGTAAAGAGAATGTTTTTTTTCTCTCTTATATGGCGTTATAAGACATTTATTGTAATCATGCATATTCGTTTTTCCAATATATTGAATAGTGATTATTATAATGAATTTTTTGTCATTTTAAATATGTTTATTTCATATCAAAAGGGATTTCAAATTGCTCAAGAAACTTAATTATTACAATTATTTTACATAATTTGAAAAATTGAAGCATAGTTTAGGAATGTTATATAACGCAACTTTTCAAAATTTTTATTAGTTGCTTATGCAGCACATTTCTTAATGTAAAGAGAATGGTTTATTCTCTCTCATACGGCGTTATATGACATTCATTGTAATCATGCATTATAAATTTCACAATATAACTTATATTGATTATTATATTGGATGCTTAGTCATTTTAAATGTTTTTGTTTCATATCAAAAAGAATTTCAAATTGATTAAGAAACTTGATTATTACAGTTATTAAACTTCATATGAAAAATTGAAGCATAGTTAAGTAATGTTATATAACGCAAATTTTCAAAATTGTCATTAGTTGCTTATGCAGCACATTTCTTAATGTAAAGAGAATGATTCTTTCTGTTATGTTTCTTTTATTTTTAAAAGGATTTCAAATTGCTCATGAAACATAATTATTACAATTATTGTACATAATTCGAAAAATCGATGCAAAGTTTAAAAATGTCATAAAACGCAAATTTTCAAAATTTTGATTAGTTGCTTATGCAGCAGCGCATTTCTTAATCTCAAGAGAATGGTTTTTCTGTCTTATACAGCGTTATATGACATTCATTGTAATCATGCATTATAATTTTCACATATTGTATAGTGATTATTATATTGGATGTTTAGACATTTTAATATGTTTCTTTCATATCAAAAAGGATTTCAAATTGCGCACGCAGCTTGATTATTACAATTATTAAACTTCATATGAAAAATTGAAGCATAGTTTAGGAATGTTATATAACGCAAATTTTCAAAATTTTCATTAGTTGCTTATGCAGCACATTTCTTAATGTAAAGACAATGTTTTTTTCTCTCTTATATGACGTTATATGACATTTATTGTAATAAAGCATATTAGTTTTTGCAGTATATTGAATAGTGTGATTATTATATTAATTTTTTTGTCATTTTAAATATGTTTTATTCATATCAAAAGGGATTTCAAATTGCTCAAGAAACTTAATTGTTACAATTATTTTACATAATTTCAAAAATGGAAGCATGGTTTAGGAATTTTATATAAAGCAAACTTAAAAAATTTTTATTAGTTGCATATGCAGCACATTTCTTAATGTAAAGAGAATGGTTTTTCTCTCTTTTACGGCGTTATATGACATTCATTGTAATAATGCATAATAATTTTTATAATATATTGTATTAGTGATTATGATATTGAACTTTTTATCATTTTGAATATGTTTCTTTCATATTAAAAAGGATTTCAAATTTCTCATGAAACTTGATAATTAAAATTATTGTACATAATTCGAAAAATGGAAGCAAAGTTTAAAAATGTCATAAAACGCAAATTTTCAAAATTTTGATAAGTTGCTTAAGCAGCACAATTCTTTATGTAAAGAGAATGTTTTTTTCTCTCTTATACGGCGTTACATGAAATTCACTGTAATCATGAATAATAATTTTCACAATATATTCTATAGTGAATGTGATATAGAACGTTCAGTCATTTTAAATATGTTTCTTTCATATTAAAAAGGATTCCAAATTGCTCATGAAACTTGATAATTAAAATTATTGTACATAATTCGAAAAATGGAAGCAAAGTTTAAAAATGTCATAAAACGCAAATTTTCAAAACTTTGATTAGTTGCTTATTCAGAGCATTTCCTAATGTAAAGAGAATGATTCTTTCTCTCTGATATTGCGTTATATGACATTCATTGTAATCATGGACATTAATTTTCGCAACATACTGTATTGTGATTCTGACAACTGAAATCCCATAACATTGATTTCTTTATGATTTTATTATATTTCTTTTTTATTAATAAAAAAATGTTAAAATCATCTTAATTATTACTATTCTTACGCATATTTCGTGAAATGGAAACATAGTTTAGGAATGTTATATAACGACTATTTTCAAAACTTTCATTAGTTGCTGATGCAGCACATTTCTTAATTTAAAGAGAATGGTTTTTTCTCTCTTATATGGTGTTATATGACATTCATTCTAATTATGCCAAATAATTTTTACAACATATTGTATAATGATTTTTATATTGAACTTTTAATCATTTTAAATATGTTTCTTTTATATTAAAAAGTATTTCAAATTGCTGATGAAACTTGATTATTACAATTATTATACATAATTTGAAAAATGGATGCATATTTTAGGAATGTTATATAACGCAATTTTTCAAAATTTTGATTAGTTGCTTATGCAGCATATTTCTTAATGTAAAGAGAATTTTTTTTTTCTCTCTTATATTGCGTTATAAGACATTTATTGTAATCATGCATATTCGTTTTTGCAATATATTGAATAGTGATTATTATATTGAATTTTTCGTCAATTTAAATATGTTTATTTCATATCTAAATGGATTTAAAATTGCTCAAGAAACTTTATTATTACAATTATTTTACATAATTTGAAAATTGAAAGCATAGTTTAGGAATGTTATATAAAGCAACTTCTCAAAATGTTTATTAGTTGCTTATGCAGCACATTTCTTAATGTAAAGAGAATCGTTTTTTTTCTCTCATACGGCGTTATATGACATTCATTGTAATCATGCATTATAAATTTCAAAATATAGTGTATAGTGATTATTATATTGTGGACTTAGTCATTTTAAATATGTTTATTTCATATCAAAAGGAATTTCAAATTGCTCATGACACTTGATAATTAAAATTATTTTACATAATTTGAAAAATTGAAGCATAGTTTAGGAATGTTATATGACGCAACTTTTCAAAATTTTTATTAGTTGCTTAAGCAGCACATTTCTTAATGTAAAGATAATGTTTTTTCTCTCTTATACGGCGTTATATGACATTCACTGTAATCATGCATAATAATTTTCACAATATATTCTATAATGAATGTTATATTGAACTTTTAGTCATTTTAAATATGTTTCTTTCATATTAAAAAGGATTTTAAATTGCTTATGAAACTTAATTCTACTTTAATACTAACAGGAATGTTATATAACGCAAATTTTCAAAATCTTCATTAGTTGCTTATGGAGCACATTTCTTAATATAAAGAAAATGTTTTTTTCTCTCTTATATGGCGTTATATGACATTAATTGTAATCATTCATATTCGTTTTGCCAATATATTGAATAGTGATTATTATATTGAATTTTTTGTCATTTTAAATATGTTTATTTCATATCAAAAGGGATTTCAAATTGCTCAAGAAACTTAATTATTACAATTATTTTACATAATTTGAAAAATTGAAGCATAGTTTAGGAATGTTATATAACGCAACTTTTCAAAATTTTTATTAGTTGCTTATGCAGCACATTTCTTAATGTAAAGAGAATGGTTTATTCTCTCTCACACGGCGTTATATGACATTCATTGTAATCATGCATTATAAATTTCACAATATAACTTATAGTGATTATTATATGGGATGCTTAGTCATTTTAAATGTGTTTGTTTCATATCAAAAAGGATTTCAAATTGATTAAGAAACTTGATTATTACAGTTATTAAACTTCATATGAAAAATTGAAGCATAGTTAAGTAATGTTATATAACGCAAATTTTCAAAATTGTCATTAGTTGCTTATGCAGCACATTTCTTAATATAAAGAGAATGGTTTTTTCTCACTTATATGGCGTTATATGACATGTATTGTAATCATGCATATTAGTTTTGCAATATATTGAACAGTGATTATTATATTGATTTTTTTGTCATTTTAAATATTTTTATTTCATATCAAAAGTGATTTCAAATTGCTCATGAAACTTAATTATTATAGTTATTCTACAAAATTTGAAAAATGGAAGCATAGTTTAGGAATGTTATATAACGCAAATTTTCAAAATTTTAATTAGTTGCTTATGCAGCACATTTCTTAATGTAAAGAGAATGATTCTTTCTCTATTATATGGTGTTATATGACATTCATTGTAATTATGCCTAATAATTTTTACAACATATTGTATAAAGATTATTATATTGAACTTTTAGTCATTTTAAATATGTTTCTTTTATTTTAAAAAGGATTTCAAATTGCTCATGAAACATAATTATTACAATTATTAAACTTCATATGAAAAATGGAAGCATAGTCTGCAAATATTATATAACGCAAATTTTCAAAGTTTTGATTAGTTGCTTATGCAGCGCATTTCTTAATCTGAAGAAAATGGTTTTTCTGTCTTATACAGCGTTATATAACATTCATTGTAATCATGCATTATAATTTTCACATATTGTACAGTGATTATTATATTGCATGTTTAGACATTTTAAATATGTTTCTTTCATATCAAAAAGGATTTCAAATTGCTCACGAAACTTGATTATTACAATTATTAAACTTCATATGAAAAATTGAAGCATAGTTTAGGAATGTTATATAACGCAAATTTTCAAAATTTTCATTAGTTGCTTATGCAGCACATTTCTTAATGTAAAGAGAATGTTTTTTCTATCTTTTACGGCGTTATATGACATTCATTGTAATAATGCATAATAATTTTCACAATATATTGTATTAGTGATTATTATATTGAACTTTTTATCATTTTAAATATGTTTCTTTCATATTAAAAAGGATTTCAAATTGCTCATGAAACTTGATAATTAAAATTATTGTACATAATTCGAAAAATGGAAGCAAAGTTTAAAAATGTCATAAAACGCAAATTTTCAATATTTTGATTAGTTGCTTAACCAGCACATTTCTTTATGTAAAGAGAATGTTTTTTTCTCTCTTATACGGCGTTACATGACATTCACTGTAATCATGCATAATAATTTTCACAATATATTATATAGTGAATGTTATATTGAAATTTCAGTCATTTTAAATATGTTTCTTTCATATCAAAAAGGATTTCAAATTGCTCACGAAACTTGATTATTACAATTATTAAACTTCATATGAAAAATTGAAGCATAGTTTAGGAATGTTATATAACGCAAATTTTCAAAATTTTCATTAGTTGCTTATGCAGCACATTTCTTAATGTAAAGAGAATGTTTTTTTCTCTCTTATATGACGTTATATCACATTTATTGTAATAATGCATATTAGTTTTTGCAGTATATTGAATAGTGTGATTATTATATTAATTTTTTTGTCATTTTAAATATGTTTTATTCATATCAAATGGGATTTCAAATTGCTCAAGAAACTTAATTGTTACAATTATTTTACATAATTTCAAAAATGGAAGCATAGATTAGGAATTTTATATAATGCAAACTTAAATAGTTTTTATTAGTTCCATATGCAGCACATTTCTTAATGAAAAGAGAATGTTTTTTCTCTCTTTTACGGCGTTATATGACATTCATTGTAATAATGCATAATGATTTTTACAATATATTGTATTAGTGATTATTATATTGAACTTTTTATCATTTTAAATATGTTTCTTTCATATTAAAAAGGATTTCAAATTGCTCATGAAACTTGATAATTACAATTATTTTACATAATTTGAAAAATTGAAGCATAGTTTAGGAATGTTATATGACGCAACTTTTCAAAATTTTTAGTAGTTGCTTCAGCAGCACATTTCTTAATGTAAAGATATTGTTTTTTCTCTCTTATACGGCGTTATATGACATTCACTGTAATCATGCATAATAATTTTCACAATATATTCTATAGTGAATGTTATGTTGAACTTTTAGTCATTTTAAATATGTTTCTTTCATATCAAAAAGGAATTTAAATTGCTTATGAAACTTAATTCTACTTTAATACTAATAGGAATGTTATATAACGCAAATTTTAAAAATCTTCATTAGTTGCTTATGCAGCACATTTCTTAATATAAAGAAAATGGTTTTTTCTCTCTTATTTCGCGTTATATGACATTTATTGTAATCATGCATATTCGTATTGCCAATATATTGAATAGTGATTATTATATTGAATTTTTTGTCATTTTAAATATGTTTATTTCATATCAAAAGGGATTTCAAATTGCTCAAGAAACTTAAATATTACAATTATTTTACATAAGTTGAAAAATTGAAGCATAGTTCAGGAATGTTATATAACGCAACTTTTCAAAATTTTTATTAGTTGCTTATGCAGCACATTTCTTAATGTAAAGAGAATGGTTTATTCTCTCTCATACGGCGTTATATGACATTCATTGTAATCATGCATTATAAATTTCACAATATAACTTATAGTGATTATTATATGGGATGCTTAGTCATTTTAAATGTGTTTGTTTCATATCAAAAAGGATTTCAAATTGATTAAGAAACTTGATTATTACAGTTATTAAACTTCATATGAAAAATTGAAGCATAGTTAAGTAATGTTATATAACGCAAATTTTCAAAATTGTCATTAGTTGCTTATGCAGCACATTTCTTAATATAAAGAGAATGGTTTTTTCTCACTTATATGGCGTTATATGACATGTATTGTAATCATGCATATTAGTTTTGCAATATATTGAACAGTGATTATTATATTGAATTTTTTGTCATTTTAAATATTTTTATTTCATATCAAAAGTGATTTCAAATTGCTCATGAAACTTAATTATTATAGTTATTCTACAAAATTTGAAAAATGGAAGCATAGTTTAGGAATGTTATATAACGCAAATTTTCAAAATTTTAATTAGTTGCTTATGCAGCACATTTCTTAATGTAAAGAGAATGATTCTTTCTCTATTATATGGTGTTATATGACATTCATTGTAATTATGCCTAATAATTTTTACAACATATTGTATAAAGATTATTATATTGAACTTTTAGTCATTTTAAATATGTTTCTTTTATTTTAAAAAGGATTTCAAATTGCTCATGAAACATAATTATTACAATTATTAAACTTCATATGAAAAATGGAAGCATAGTCTGCAAATATTATATAACGCAAATTTTCAAAGTTTTGATTAGTTGCTTATGCAGCGCATTTCTTAATCTGAAGAAAATGGTTTTTCTGTCTTATACAGCGTTATATAACATTCATTGTAATCATGCATTATAATTTTCACATATTGTACAGTGATTATTATATTGCATGTTTAGACATTTTAAATATGTTTCTTTCATATCAAAAAGGATTTCAAATTGCTCACGAAACTTGATTATTACAATTATTAAACTTCATATGAAAAATTGAAGCATAGTTTAGGAATGTTATATAACGCAAATTTTCAAAATTTTCATTAGTTGCTTATGCAGCACATTTCTTAATGTAAAGAGAATGTTTTTTCTATCTTTTACGGCGTTATATGACATTCATTGTAATAATGCATAATAATTTTCACAATATATTGTATTAGTGATTATTATATTGAACTTTTTATCATTTTAAATATGTTTCTTTCATATTAAAAAGGATTTCAAATTGCTCATGAAACTTGATAATTAAAATTATTGTACATAATTCGAAAAATGGAAGCAAAGTTTAAAAATGTCATAAAACGCAAATTTTCAATATTTTGATTAGTTGCTTAACCAGCACATTTCTTTATGTAAAGAGAATGTTTTTTTCTCTCTTATACGGCGTTACATGACATTCACTGTAATCATGCATAATAATTTTCACAATATATTATATAGTGAATGTTATATTGAAATTTCAGTCATTTTAAATATGTTTCTTTCATATCAAAAAGGATTTCAAATTGCTCACGAAACTTGATTATTACAATTATTAAACTTCATATGAAAAATTGAAGCATAGTTTAGGAATGTTATATAACGCAAATTTTCAAAATTTTCATTAGTTGCTTATGCAGCACATTTCTTAATGTAAAGAGAATGTTTTTTTCTCTCTTATATGACGTTATATCACATTTATTGTAATAATGCATATTAGTTTTTGCAGTATATTGAATAGTGTGATTATTATATTAATTTTTTTGTCATTTTAAATATGTTTTATTCATATCAAATGGGATTTCAAATTGCTCAAGAAACTTAATTGTTACAATTATTTTACATAATTTCAAAAATGGAAGCATAGATTAGGAATTTTATATAATGCAAACTTAAATAGTTTTTATTAGTTCCATATGCAGCACATTTCTTAATGAAAAGAGAATGTTTTTTCTCTCTTTTACGGCGTTATATGACATTCATTGTAATAATGCATAATGATTTTTACAATATATTGTATTAGTGATTATTATATTGAACTTTTTATCATTTTAAATATGTTTCTTTCATATTAAAAAGGATTTCAAATTGCTCATGAAACTTGATAATTACAATTATTTTACATAATTTGAAAAATTGAAGCATAGTTTAGGAATGTTATATGACGCAACTTTTCAAAATTTTTAGTAGTTGCTTCAGCAGCACATTTCTTAATGTAAAGATATTGTTTTTTCTCTCTTATACGGCGTTATATGACATTCACTGTAATCATGCATAATAATTTTCACAATATATTCTATAGTGAATGTTATGTTGAACTTTTAGTCATTTTAAATATGTTTCTTTCATATCAAAAAGGAATTTAAATTGCTTATGAAACTTAATTCTACTTTAATACTAATAGGAATGTTATATAACGCAAATTTTAAAAATCTTCATTAGTTGCTTATGCAGCACATTTCTTAATATAAAGAAAATGGTTTTTTCTCTCTTATTTCGCGTTATATGACATTTATTGTAATCATGCATATTCGTATTGCCAATATATTGAATAGTGATTATTATATTGAATTTTTTGTCATTTTAAATATGTTTATTTCATATCAAAAGGGATTTCAAATTGCTCAAGAAACTTAAATATTACAATTATTTTACATAAGTTGAAAAATTGAAGCATAGTTCAGGAATGTTATATAACGCAACTTTTCAAAATTTTTATTAGTTGCTTATGCAGCACATTTCTTAATGTAAAGAGAATGGTTTATTCTCTCTCATACGGCGTTATATGACATTCATTGTAATCATGCATTATAAATTTCACAATATAACTTATAGTGATTATTATATTGGATGCTTAGTCATTTTAAATGTGTTTTTTCATATCAAAAAGGATTTCAAATTGATTAAGAAACTTGATTATTACAGTTATTAAACTTCATATGAAAAATTGAAGCATAGTTAAGTAATGTTATATAACGCAAATTTTCAAAATTGTCATTAGTTGCTTCTGCAGCACATTTCTTAATATAAAGATAATGGTTTTTTCTCTCTTATATGGCGTTATATGACATTCATTGTAATAATGCATAATAATTTTCACAATATATTGTATTAGTGATTATTATATTGAACTTTTTATCATTTTAAATATGTTTCTTTCATATTAAAAAGGATTTCAAATTGCTCATAAAACTTGATAATTAAAATTATTATACATAATTCGAAAAATGGAAGCAAAGTTTAAAAATGTCATAAAACGCAAATTTTCAAAATTTTGATTAGTTGCTTAACCAGCACATTTCTTTATGTAAAGAGAATGTTTTTTTCTCTCTTAAACGGCGTTACATGACATTCACTGTAATCATGCATAATAATTTTCACAATATATTCTATAGTGAATGTTATATTGAACTTTCAGTCATTTTAAATATGTTTCTTTCATATCAAAAAGGATTTCAAATTGCTCCCGAAACTTGATTATTACAATTATTAAACTTCATATGAAAAATTGAAGCATAGTTTAGGAATGTTATATAACGCAAATTTTCAAAATTTTCATTAGTTGCTTATGCAGCACATTTCTTAATGTAAAGACAATGTTTTTTTCTCTCTTATATGACGTTATATGACATTTATTGTAATAAAGCATATTAGTTTTTGCAGTATATTGAATAGTGTGATTATTATATTAATTTTTTTGTCATTTTAAATATGTTTTATTCATATCAAAAGGGATTTCAAATTGCTCAAAAAACTTAATTGTTACAATTATTTTACATAATTTCAAAAATGGAAGCATAGTTTAGGAATTTTATATAAAGCAAACTTAAAAAATTTTTATTAGTTGTATATGCAGCACATTTCTTAATGGAAAGAGAATGGTTTTTCTCTCTTTTACGGCGTTATATGACATTCATTGTAATAATGCATAATAATTTTTATAATATATTGTATTAGTGATTATGATATTGAACTTTTTATCATTTTAAATATGTTTCTTTCATATTAAAAAGGATTTCAAATTGCTCATGAAACTTGATAATTAAAATTATTGTACATAATTCGAAAAATGGAAGCAAAGTTTAAAAATGTCATAAAACGCAAATTTTCAAAATTTTGATTAGTTGCTTAACCAGCACATTTCTTTATGTAAAGAGAATGTTTTTTTCTCTCTTAAACGGCGTTACATGACATTCACTGTAATCATGCATAATAATTTTCACAATATATTCTATAGTGAATGTTATATTGAACTTTCAGTCATTTTAAATATGTTTCTTTCATATCAAAAAGGATTTCAAATTGCTCACGAAACTTGATTATTACAATTATTAAACTTCATATGAAAAATTGAAGCATAGTTTAGGAATGTTATATAACGCAAATTTTCAAAATTTTCATTAGTTGCTTATGCAGCACATTTCTTAATGTAAAGACAATGTTTTTTTCTCTCTTATATGACGTTATATGACATTTATTGTAATAAAGCATATTAGTTTTTGCAGTATATTGAATAGTGTGATTATTATATTAATTTTTTTGTCATTTTAAATATGTTTTATTCATATCAAAAGGGATTTCAAATTGCTCAAAAAACTTAATTGTTACAATTATTTTACATAATTTCAAAAATGGAAGCATAGTTTAGGAATTTTATATAAAGCAAACTTAAAAAATTTTTATTAGTTGTATATGCAGCACATTTCTTAATGTAAAGAGAATGGTTTTTCTCTCTTTTACGGCGTTATATGACATTCATTGTAATAATGCATAATAATTTTTATAATATATTGTATTAGTGATTATAATATTGAACTTTTTATCATTTTAAATATGTTTCTTTCATATTAAAAAGGATTTCAAATTGCTCATGAAACTTGATAATTAAAATTATTGTACATAATTCGAAAAATGGAAGCAAAGTTTAAAAATGTCATAAAACGCAAATTTTCAAAATTTTGATTAGTTGCTTAAGCAGCACATTTCTTTATGTAAAGAGAATGTTTTTTTCCTCTCTTATACGGCGTTACATGAAATTCACTGTAATCATGCATAATAATTTTCACAATATATTCTATAGTGAATGTTATATTGAACTTTCAGTCATTTTAAATATGTTTATTTCATATTAAAAAGGATTTCAAATTGCTCATGAAATTTGATAATTAAAATTATTGCACATTATTCGAAAAATGGAAGCAAAGTTTAAAAATGTCATAAAACGCAAATTTTCAAAACTTTCATTAGTTGCTTATGCAGAGCATTTCTTAATGTAAAGAGAATGATTCTTTCTCTCTGATATTGCGTTATATGACATTCATTGTAATCATGGACATAAATTTTCGCAACATACTGTATTGTGATTCGGACATCTGAAATCCCATAACATTGATTTCTTTATGATTTTATTATATTTCTTTTTTATTAATAAAAAATTGTTAAAATCATCCTAATTATTACTATTCTTACGCATATTTCGTGAAATGGAAACATAGTTTAGGAATGTTATATAACGAATATTTTCAAAACTTTGATTAGTTGCTGATGCCGCACATTTCTTAATTTAAAGAGAATGGTTTTTTTTCTCTTATATGGTGTTATATGACATTCATTCTAATTATGCCAAATAATTTTTACAACATATTGTATAATGATTATTATATTGAACTTTTAATTATTTTAAATATGTTTCTTTTATATCAAAAAGTATTTCAAATTGCTGATAAAACTTAATTATTACAATTATTTTACATAATTTGAAAATTGAAAGCATAGTTTAGGAATGTTATATAACGCAACTTCTCAAAATGTTTATTAGTTGCTTATGCAGCACATTTCTTAATGTAAAGAGAATCGTTTTTTCTCTCTCATACGGCGTTATATGACATTCATTGTAATCATGCATTGTAAATTTCAAAATATAGTGTATAGTGATTATTATATTGGATACTTAGTCATTTTAAATATGTTTCTTTCATATCAAAAAGGATTTCAAATTGATTAAGAAACTTGATTATTACAGTTATTAAACTTCATATGAAAAATTGAAGCATAGTTAAGTAATGTTATATAACGCAAATTTTCAAAATTGTCATTAGTTGCTTATGCAGCACATTTCTTAATATAAAGAGAATGGTTTTTTCTCTCTTATATGGCGTTATATGACATTTATTGTAATCATGCATATTAGTTTTGCAATATATTGAATACAGTCCGTTAAGAACTTATAAGACCACTTTAATTTTGTAAATTATAAGAAAAATAAAGATTCTAACCACAATTTTAATACATAAAATAACATATTGCTGTATATTTTTTATAATTAGTTTGCAGTAACTTGGTACAATGTAATAAAATTTTAATTAAAATATTTATTATAAATAAGCAAAAAATAACCTGTTAACAAAATATAAGACCACTTGTCAAAAAACAAAATAGTATAAAAAATTAATATGAAATTTGTCTTCCATTTTAACTGATGACCTCAAACACTCTGTTTTTCATTGAAGTAACCAGGCGATTAGGTTCAGTTTTAAAAATATTTTGCCATCATTTCGCAATGGATACTTTCAGTTCGTTGGCAGATGAAAATTGTTTCTTATTAGCAAAAACTTTGCGAGATAATATACATTATAGGTTTTCCATGGGGTTCAAGTCTGGACTTTGACTTGGCTATGACAAAACATTATTTTTTGCTTTTTTAAGCCACTCCTGAGTGGATTTAGATGCATGACAAGCAGCATTGATCTGTTGAAACATCCAGTTAGCACCACCTAATAAAAGTTCAGACGATGTCACATGATCATGTAGCATAGACTGATATTGTGTAGAGTTCATATAAACCGAAATATACTGTAAATCACACAATCCCTCATAACTGAAAGCCCCCCAAATCGTTACTGATCCTCCCCCCATTTGCCGACTGAAACAGTCTTTTGGTTCCTTCCTCAAGTCATGCCAACAGTGTTTGTAACTATCAGGAACGTCAAGTGTTTAAATTTCTTTTCATAAGAAATATAATAATTTCCACTCATCATTCCATGACATGAAGTTTTAAGACCATTTTAGTCTTTCTTCTCGATGGCGTTTCAATAACTTTGTGTTTTTCTTCAGTTTCCTAAATTACGTATTAATATTTAATTCAAGACTCTTTCAGACTGTTACATGTGAAGTTTTCTTGCTGAAACGTTTCGAAATTTCACGAGTTGAAAGACTTTTTTTAGTTGTTAGTCAAAAAATTTGTCTATTATCACGTGATCTCAAAATATTTTTTCTACCAGATCGTTTTATTTTGTTTGAATAATCTTTTCTGATTATGCCATTGTGAATAGCAGTTTTAGAACGGTTCATTAACCTCGCAATACCTCTTTTAGATTTACAAGATCCTTTATAAATTAAAATTTTTCTCACTTAGAACTCCGATAATTCTTGACCTCAAGTCATCATCAAATTAATCGTAGATAACACATTCAAAACCTAAGCATTTGCTTCTTAGGTAATGCTTTTACGAAATACTGACGCATGCGCTTCCTATAGAGTTTGACGTCATGTGTAATATGCTAATTTTCTCAAGTGGTCTTATAATTTCTTAACAGTCACTGTCTTTAATTTTTAGAAAAAATGAATAAGTTTTAGTGAATTTTATTTTAATTTTAAAAGTTAGAATTAGTATAGGATGTGTTTCACGATCAATTTTAAATACGCAACTAAATATTTGCATATTATGCTCTGTTCTCCAGAAGTACACCTATACGCTTGTGGTCTTATAATTTCTTAATGGACTGTAGTGATTATTATATTGAATTTTTTGTCATTTTAAATATGTCTATTTCATATCAAAAGTGATTTCAAATTGCTCATGAAACTTAATTATTACAGTTATTCTACAAAATTTGAAAAATGGAAGCATAGTTTAGGAATGTTATATAACGCAAATTTTCAAAATTTTGATTAGTTGCTTATGCAGCACCTTTCTTAATGTAAAGAGATTGATTCTTTCCCTCTTATATGGTGTTATATGACATTCATTGTAATTATGCCTAATAATTTTTACAACATATTGTATAATGATTATTATATTGAACTTTTAGTCATTTAAATATGTTTCTTTTATTTTAAAAAGGATTTCAAATTGCTCATGAAACATAATTATTACAATTAT
Source organism: Salticus scenicus (assembly GCA_963930645.1). Lineage (NCBI taxonomy): Eukaryota > Metazoa > Arthropoda > Arachnida > Araneae > Salticidae > Salticus > Salticus scenicus. The sequence continues at coordinate 254,099,919 of OZ005659.1, read as the reverse complement.
TAAACTTCATATGAAAAATTGAAGCATAGTTAAGTAATGTTATATAACGCAACTTTTCAAAATTTTGATTAGTTGCTTATGCAGCACCTTTTTTAATGTAAAGAGATTGATTCTTTCCCTCTTATATGGTGTTATATGACATTCATTGTAATTATGCCTAATAATTTTTACAACATATTGTATAATGATTATTATATTGAACTTTTAGTCATTTAAATATGTTTCTTTTATTTTAAAAAGGATTTCAAATTGCTCATGAAACATAATTATTACAATTATTAAACTTCATATGAAAAATGGAAGCATAGTCTGCAAATGTTATATAACGTAAATTTTCAAAATTTTGATTAGTTGCTTATGCAGCGCATTTCTTAATCTGAAGAGAATGGTTTTTCTGTCTTATACAGCGTTATATGACATTCATTGTAATCATGCATTATAATTTTCACAATATATTGTATAGTGATTATTATATTGGATGTTTAGACATTTTAAATATGTTTCTTTCATATCGAAAGGGATTTCAAATTGCTCAAGAAACTTAATTATTACAATTATTTTACATAATTTGAAAAATTGAAGCATAGTTTAGGAATGTTATATAACGCAACTTTTCAAAATTTTTATTAGTTGCTTATGCAGCACATTTCTTAATGTAAAGAGAATGGTTTTTTCTCTCTCATACGGCGTTATATGACATTCATTGTAATCATGCATTATAAATTTCACAATATAACTTATAGTGATTATTATATTGGATGCTTAGTCATTTTAAATGTGTTTCTATCATATCAAAACGGATTTCAAATTGATTAAGAAACTTGATTATTACAGTTATTAAACTTCATATGAAAAATTAAAGCATAGTTAAGTAATGTTATATAACGCAAATTTTCAAAATTGTCATTAGTTGCTTATGCAGCACATTTCTTAATATAAAGAGAATGGTTTTTTCTCTCTTATATGGCGTTATATGACATTTATTGTAATCATGCATATTAAATTTGCAATATATTGAATACAGTCCGTTAAGAACTTATAAGACCACTTTAATTTTGTAAATTATAAGAAAAATAAAGATTCTAACCACAATTTTAATACATAAAATAACATATTGCTGTATATTTCTTATAATTAGTTTGCAGTAACTTGGTACAATGTAATAAAATTTTCATTAAAATATTTATTATAAATAAGCAAAAAATAACCTGTTAACAAAATATAAGACCACTTGTCAAAAAACAAAATAGTATAAAAAATTAATATGAAATTTGTCTTCCATTTTAACTGATGACCTCAAACACTCTGTTTTTCGTTGAAGTAACCAGGCGATTAGGTTCAGTTTTAAAAATATTTTGCCATCATTTCGCAATGGATACTTTCAGTTCGTTGGCAGATGAAAATTGTTTCTTATTAGCATAAACTTTGCGAGATAATATACATTATAGGTTTTCCATGGGGTTCAAGTCTGGACTTTGAGTTGGCTATGACAAAACATTATTTTTTGCTTTTTTAAGCCACTCCTGAGTGGATTTAGATGCATGACAAGCAGCATTGATCTGTTGAAACATCCAGTTAGCACCACCTAATAAAAGTTCAGACGATGTCACATGATCATGTAGCATAGACTGATATTGTGTAGAGTTCATAGAAACCGAAATATACTGTAAATCACACAATCCCTCATAACTGAAAGCCCCCCAAATCGTTACTGATCCTCCCCCCATTTGCCGACTGAAACAGTCTTTTGGTTCCTTCCTCAAGTCATGCCAACACTGTTTGTAACTATCAGGAACGTCAAGTGTTTAAATTTCTTTTCATCAGAAATATAATTATTTCCACTCATCATTCCATGACATGAAGTTTTAAGACCATTTTAGTCTTTCTTCTCGATGGCGTTTCAATAACTTTGTGTTTTTCTTCAGTTTCCTAAATTACGTATTAATATTTAATTCAAGACTCTTTCAGACTGTTACATGTGAAGTTTTCTTGCTGAAACGTTTCGAAATTTCACGAGTTGAAAGACTTTTTTTAGTTGTTAGTCAAAAAATTTGTCTATTATCACGTGATCTCAAAATATTTTTTCTACCAGATCGTTTTATTTTGTTTGAATAATCTTTTCTGATTATGCCATTGTGAATAGCAGTTTTAGAACGGTTCATTAACCTCGCAATACCTCTTTTAGATTTACAAGATCCTTTATAAATTAAAATTTTTCTCACTTAGAACTCCGATAATTCTTGACCTCAAGTCATCATCAAATTAATCGTAGATAACACATTCAAAACCTAAGCATTTGCTTCTTAGGTAATGCTTTTACGAAATACTGACACATGCGCTTCATATAGAGTTTGACGTCATGTGTAATATGCTAATTTTCTCAAGTGGTCTTATAATTTCTTAACAGTCACTGTCTTTAATTTTTAGAAAAAATGAATAAGTTTTAGTGAATTTTATTTTAATTTTAAAAGTTAGAATTAGTATAGGATGTGTTTCACGATCAATTTTAAATACGCAACTAAATATTTGCATATTATGCTCTGTTCTCCAGAAGTACACCTATACGCTTGTGGTCTTATAATTTCTTAATGGACTGTAGTGATTATTATATTGAATTTTTTGTCATTTTAAATATGTTTATTTCATATCAAAAGTGATTTCAAATTGCTCATGAAACTTAATTATTACAGTTATTCTACATAAAATCTTTTTGTAAAAAAAATAGAACCGACTCCAAGAAATGGGAATGAAATGAAATAGTAAATTGCGCCTAAAAGTATAAAATAATTTCCTTCGCCAAACAACCTATAACACTACAATTAATCATAACTTTTGAAGTCGGCGCAAAATTAAATAAAATTTAATTAGTTTTTAAAGGTCTGTTTTTAGATCGGTAGCAACAAATGCTGTTGTCTCGAATGATCCATTTTCATGTTTCCTTTATTATTTTATCACTGTATACAATTGGTTTATTAGTAGACTCTACATAGAACAGTGAGCATTCCTTACAAGGCGGTATTTATGTTTCTACGAAGTTAGAGTTTCCTTTGCAAATTTGGTATAACTTTGATAACTATCATACTTGGTGGCTTTTGGATTTGGCGATCAAAACATGCACGCAAGATGTATATTTTCATAATATATATTGTACGATGTATTGTTTCATATTCTTGATTACTCTCTTAATATACCTTATCAAACTAATCATGATATCCTAAAGAAATTAAATATGTTTGCCAGAACATTTTGCGATTTTTCTTTCACCAAGGACGTCGGATACCAGGATCTTCGCCAACTTTTGCTGCTTACGAAATCTTATTTGTTTTCTTGAATCAAAGTTGTTTTCGGCTGCGTTTTGCAGGTGACAATGTGAGATCTGTATATTGAATAGGATTTGATTTTTGTATTGAATAAAGTTATCAATTTTTATTTAATTTTGCGCCGACTTCAAAAGTTATGATTAATTGTAGTGTTATAGGTTGTTTGGCGAAGGAAATTATTTTATACTTTTAGGCGCAATTTACTATTTCATTTCATTCCCATTTCTTGGAGTCGGTTCTATTTTTTTTACAAAAAGATTTTATTTTTCTCTTTTCAGTGAAAATTTATTCATATAGCAGAACATCAGAAGACGTTCGACGGCAGCTTCACAAATCACAACTTCCAAGAAAAGTGACATAACTCAAAAAATGGTTTATATCACTTAGAAATACATGAAATGCACCCAATGTGAACAAAAAAGTTACATCTCCATCTAGAAAGTTATCCACTCGAGAGACAGTTGTGCCAGTTTTATACTAGTCAAGTTATTTTTAAGTTGATTTTTCTCAAATGCTGCATTTTTAAGTTGTGTCACTTTTCTTGCCTTCATCGGATATGAGCAAAAAACTATCTGTTGAATGAACAGACGTTAAGTTAAAAAGTCTTTAGAAATGTAAAGGACGGTTACGCTGTATTAGTGACCAAAAATTCTGTTAGGCATATATATTGAACTTTACACTGAATACGTGTCACCCGCTGCGCTGGAAATAGGCAGCATAAAATTCAAACAAAGAGCAAAATATGCATTGCAGCTGACGGACATAAGTTTCAACATCGATACTTACATACTGCTTTTACCAGTGTAGCTGCATGCGTTCAGCAGTTAAAGTGAGAACAGACTTTTGTGAGTATCCTGTAATTTGTTTATATCTTAATGAAATCATAATGAAACCTATTTTAGGCTAAGATCAATACAACAAAAAAGTATTAAAATTAAATCATCTCTTACGAAGTTAAAAGCTAACAAATTTCAACAACAACAACAATCAGAAACATGGTTAGTTTTGTGAACCTCTTCCTTTATGAAGTCGGTTTAAAACGTCTATGCGTTAATCGATGTGACCGCTTACAATAACCATACTTTAAATTTTACGTAGCATAAATGTCACCCGCTACGCTACAACATATACCCATACGCTACAACAAATGTCGTTTAAGTGTGCACAAAATAGGAAATTGTGAACAAACAAATGCACGTTTTAAGCGTTCTGTTTTTAGCATAAATGTCTAAACTATCTTTTCATAATAAATCGATGATAGTCTGCAATTTTATAATTCACTTTTTTCCCTTGTCTTGAACCGTTTCCGAGATAGGAAAGCTAACTCCACAGTTTTCCACCAGCATGTGACCGCTTACAGTGACAGTACTTTGAACCACAGAGTATACGTGCCATCCGCTACGCTGCAAAGTGTGCAACGTAGTTCAAGTGTGCACAATGTAGGAAATTGCGAACAGACAACTGCATGTTTTAAGCGTTCTATTTTTAGCAATAATGTCTAAATTCTGTCTTTTTGTAGTAAATCGATGATGCTCTACAACTTTGTAATTAACTTTTCTCCCATCTTGAACCGTTTTTGAGATATGAGCGCTAACTCCGCTGTTTTTCACCAGATGGCGTTTTACTTTCTTTAGATTGCAAAAATATTACAATGGGATCTACATCAGACCAAGATCTTTACAGCAAAATAAAAAGTATCAAGTAACCGTATTTTGAACTATATGGCGTATGTCTCACCAGCTACGCTACAACGTGTGCGATGTAGCTCAAGTGTGCAGATTGTAAGAAATTGCGAACAAACAAATGCACGTTTTTAGCATTATATTTTTAGCATCAATGTCTAAACAATCTTTTCCTACTAAATCGATGATGCTCTGGAATTTTATAATTCACTTTTTCCCCTGTCTTGAACCGTTTCCGAAATAGGAAAGCTAGCATGAATGTCTAAACTAACCTTTTTGTACTAAATCGATGCTACTTTTCAACTTTATAACTCACTTTTTCCTTTAGAACCGTTTTCGAGATAGGAAAACTAACTCCGCTGTTTTACACCAAGTGGCGCAGCGGTTAAACCTTGTGCTGCATGGCCACTTTGCTATACTTACATACCATTTTTATCAGTATAGCTGCAGCCGTTTAGCAGTTAAAAGAGTTGGGACTGATTTTTTTGGGCACCCTGTATTTTCTTTCGATCGTTAAGATATTACAATGGGACCTATTGCAGACCAAGACCTTTTCAACAAAACAAAAATTATCAAAATCGGAGCATCCGTTCAGAAGTTATGAGCTAACAAACATAAAAAAAACATACGGTTTGAATTGAGAACCTTCCTTCTTTTTTTGAAGTCGGTTAAAAATTTGAAAAATGGAAGCATAGTTTAGGAATGTTATATAACGCAAATTTTCAAAATTTTGATTAGTTGCTTATGCAGCACCTTTCTTAATGTAAAGAGATTGATTCTTTCCCTCTTATATGGTGTTATATGACATTCATTGTAATTATGCCTAATAATTTTTACAACATATTGTATAATGATTATTATATTGAACTTTTAGTCATTTAAATATGTTTCTTTTATTTTAAAAAGGATTTCAAATTGCTCATGAAACATAATTATTACAATTATTAAACTTCATATGAAAAATGGAAGCATAGTCTGCAAATGTTATATAACGTAAATTTTCAAAATTTTGATTAGTTGCTTATGCAGCGCATTTCTTAATCTGAAGAGAATGGTTTTTCTATCTTATACAGCGTTATATGACATTCATTGTAATCATGCATTATAATTTTCACAATATATTGTATAGTGATTATTATATTGGATGTTTAGACATTTTAAATATGTTTCTTTCATATCGAAAAGGATTTCAAATTGCTCACGAAACTTGATTATTACAATTATTAAACTTCATATGAAAAATTGAAGCATAGTTTAGGAATGTTATATAACGCAAATTTTCAAAATTTTTATTAATTGCTTATGCAGCACATTTCTTAATGTAAAGAGAATGTTTTTTTCTCTCTTATATGACGTTATATGACATTTATTGTAATAATGCATATTAGTTTTGCAGTATATTGAATAGTGTGATTATTATATTAAATTTTTTTTCATTTTAAATATGTTTTATTCATATCAAAAGGGATTTCAAATTGCTCAAGAAACTTAATTATTACAATTATTTTAAATAATTTCAAAAATGGAAGCATAGTTTAGGAATGTTATATAATGCAAATTTAAAACATTTTTCTTTGTTGCATATGCAGCACATTTCTTAATGTAAAGAGAATGTTTTTTCTCTCTTTTACGGCGTTATATGACATTCATTGTAATAATGCATAATAATTTTCACAATATATTGTATTAGTGAATGTTATATTGAACTTTCAGTCATTTTAAATATGTTTCTTTTATATCAAAAAGGATTTTAAATTGCTTATGAAACTTAATTCTAGATTAACACTTATAGGAATGTTATATAACGCAATTTTTCAAAATTATCATTAGTTGCTTATGCAGAGCATTTTTTAATGTAAAGAGAATGGTTTTTTTCTCTCTTATATGGTGTTATATGACATTTATTGTAATCATGCATATTCGTTTTTGCAATATATTGAATAGGGATTATTATATTGAATTTTTTGTCAATTTTAATATGTTTATTTCATATCAAAAGGGATTTCAAATTGCTCAAGAAACTTAATTATTACAATTATTTTACATAATTTAAAAATTGAAAGCATAGTTTAGGAATGTTATATAACGCAACTTCTCAAAATTTTTATTAGTTGCTTATGCAGCACATTTCTTAATGTAAAGAAAATGTTTTTTTATCTCTCATAAGGCGTTATATGACATTCATTGTAATCATGCATTATAATTTTCACAATATATTGTATAGTGATTATCATATTAAACTTTTTATCATTTTAAATATGTTTCTTTCATATCAAAAAGGATTACAAATTGCTCAAGAAACTTGATTATTACAATTATTAAACTTCATATGAAAAATTGAAGTATAGTTAAGGAATGTTATATAACGCAAAATTTCAAAATTTTCATTAGTTGCTTATGCAGCACATTTCTTAATGTAAAGAGAATGGTTTTTTCTCTCTTATATGGCGTTATATGACATTCTTTGTAATCATGCGTATTAGTTTTTGTAATATATCGAATAGTGATTATTATATAGAATTTTGTTGTCATTTTATGTATGTTTATTTCATATCAAAAGGAATTTCAAATTGCTCATGAAACTTGATTATTACAATTATTATACATAATTTGAAAAATATATGCATATTTTAGGAATGTTATATAACGCAATTTTTCAAAATTTTGACTAGTTGCTTCTGCAGCACATTTCTTAATGTAAAGGGAATGTTTTTTTTCTCTTTTTTACGGCGTTATATGACGTTCATTGTAATCATGCATAATAATTTTCACAATATATTGTATAGTGATTATTATATTGAACTTTTTATCATTTTAAATATGTTTCTTTCATATTAAAATGATGATTTCAAATTGCTCATGAAACTTGATAATTACAATTATTTTACATAATTTGAAAAATTGAAGCATAGTTTAGGAATGTTATATGACGCAACTTTTCAAAATTTTTATTAGTTGCTTCAGCAGCACATTTCTTAATGTAAAGATATTGTTTTTTCTCTCTTATACGGCGTTATATGACATTCACTGTAATCATGCATAATAATTTTCACAATATATTCTATAGTGAATGTTATGTTGAACTTTTAGTCATTTTAAATATGTTTCTTTCATATCAAAAAGGAATTTAAATTGCTTATGAAACTTAATTCTATTTTAATACTAATAGGAATGTTATATAACGCAAATTTTTTAAAATTTACATTAGTTGCTTAAGCAGCACATTTCTTAATATAAAGAGAATGGTTTTTTTTCTCTTTTATATGGCGTTATATGACATTCATTGTAATCATACGTATTAGTTTTTGCAATATATCGAATAGTGATTATTATATTGATTTTTAGTCTTTTTAAATATGTTTCATTCATATTAAAAATGATTTCAAATTGCTCATGAAACTTGATTCTTACAATACATAATTCGAAAAATGGAAGCATAGTCTAAAAATGTCATATAACGCAAATTTTCAAACTTTTGTTTAGTTGCTTAAGCAGCACATTTCTTAATGTAAAGCGAAAGGTTTTTTTCTCTCTTATACGGCGTTATATGACATTCATTGTAATCATACACATTAACTTTTACAATATATCGTACAGAGATACAATATATTGTGATACATAACTGAAATCCAATAAAATTGAATTTTTAATAAATTAATTATATTTCTGTCTTATTAGATAGAACACGTTAAAATCATCTTAATTATTTTTACACATATTTAGTGAAATGGAAGCATGGTTTAAGAATGTTGTATAACGTATATTTTCAAAATTTCGATTAGTTGCTTATGCAGCACATATCATAATGTAAAGACAATGGTTTTTTCTCTCTCATACGGCGTTATATGACATTGATTGTAATCATGCATATTGATTTTGCAATATATTTTATAGTGATTATTATATTGAATGTATATTCATTTTAAATCTGTTTCTTTCATATCAAACAATATTTCAAATTGCGCACGAAGCTTGATTATTAATATTATTAAACATCATATGAAAAGTGGAAGCATAGTCTAGAAATGTTATGTAACGCAAATAAATTTACAACATTTTGTATAATGATTATTATATTGAACTTTTAGTCATTTTTTTCAAAATTTTGATTAGTTGCTTATGCAGCACATTTCTTAATGTAAAGAAAATGGTTTTTTCTCTCTCATGCGGCGTTATATAACATTCATTGTAAACATGCAAAATAATTTTCATAATATATTGCATAGTGATTATTATATTGAACTTTTAGTCATTTTAAATATGTTCATTTCATATCAAAAGGGATTTCAAAATGCTCATGAAATTTGATTTTTACAATTATTATACATAATTCGAAAAATGGAAGAATAGTTTAGAAATGTTATATAACGCAAATTTTCAAATCTTTTATTAGTTGCTTATACAGCACATTTCTTAATGTAAAGAGAATGGTTTTTCTCTCTTATACAGCGGTATATGACACTCATTGTAATCATGCATAATAATTTTCACAATATATTCTATAGTGAATGTTATATTGAACTTTTAGTCATTTTAAATATGCTTCTTTTATATTAAAAAGGATTTCAAATTGCTCATAAAACTTAACTATTGCAGTTATTCTACATAATTCGATAAATGGAAGCACAGTTTAGGAATGTTATATAACGCAAATTTTCAAAATTTTGATTAGTTGCTTGTGCAGCACATTTCTTAATGTAAAGAGAATGGTTTTTTCTTTCTCATGCGCCGTTATATGACATTCATTGTAATCATGCACATTAACTTTTACAATATATTGTACAGTGATACAGTATATTGCGATACATAACTAAAATCCAATAAAATTAAATTTTTAGTAAATTAATTATATTTCTTTCTTATTAGATAGATCACTTTAAAATCATCTTAATTATTACTATTGTTACACATATTTAGTGAGGTGGAAGCATGGTTTAAGAATGTTGTATAACGTATATTTTCAAAATTTTTATTAGTCGCACATTTCGTAATGTAAAGAGAATGGTTTTTTTCTCTCTTATATGGCGTTATATGACATTCATTGTAATCATGCATATTGATTTTTCCAATATATTTTATAGTGATTATTATATTAAATGTTCATTCATTTTAAATCTGTTTCTTTCATATCAAAAAGTATTTCAAATTGCGCACGCAGCTTGATTATTACAATTATTAAACATCATATGAAAATTGGAAGCATAGTCTAGAAATGTTATGTAACGCAAATTTTCAAAATTTTAATTAGTTGCTTATGCAGCACATTTCTTAATGTAAAGAGAATAGTTTTTCTCTCTTATATGGCGTTATATGATATTCTTTGTATTTTTGCATATTATTTTTTGCAATATATTGAATGGTGATTATTATATTGAATTTTTTGTCATTTTAAATATGTTTATTTCATATCAAAAGGGATTTCAAACTGCTCATGAAACTTGATTATTACAATTATTATACATAATTTGAAAAATGGAAGCATGGTTTAGGATTGTTATATAACGCAAATTTTCAAAATTTTGATTAGTTGCTTATGCAGCACATTTCTTAATGTAAAGAGAATTTATTTTTCCCTCTCCTACTGTGTTATGTGCCATTCATTGTAATCATGGATATTAATTTTCGCAAGATATTGTATTGTGATTCTTATAACTGTAATCCAATAACATGGATTTCTTTATAATTTAATTATATTTCTTTCTTATTGGATTACAAATGTTAACATCATCTTAATTATTACAATCATTATACATAATTTGAAAAATGGAAGCATAGATTGGCAATGTTATATAACGCAAATTTTCAAAATTTTTATTGATGCTTATAAAATATGTTTTTTTTTTTTTATCAAAAAGGTTTTCAAATTGCTCACGAAGCTTGACTATTACATTTATTATACATCATCAAAATTTTTATTAGTTGCTTATGCAGTACTTTTCTTAATCCAATGAGAATAATTTTTTCTCTCCTATGTAGCTTTATTATGAAAATCATTGTAATCATGCATATTAATGTTAACAGTATATTGTATATTGTTTTATAATTGAAATCCAATACAATGAATTTTTAATATTTTACTTATATTTATAGTGATTATTATATTGAACTTTTAATCATTTTAAATATGTTTCTTTCATATCAAAATGGATTTCAAATTGCGCATGAAACCTAATTATTACAATTATTATACGTAATCTCAAAAATGGAAGCATAGTTAGGAATGTCATATAACGCAAATTTTCAAAACTTTCATTAGTTGCTTATACAGAGCATTTCTTAATGTAAAGAGAATGTTTCTTTCTCTCTGATATTGCGTTATATGACATTCATTGTAATCATGGACATTAATTTTCGCAACATACTGTATTGTGATTCTTACAACTGAAATCCCAAAACATTGATTTCTTTATGATTTTATTATATTTCTTTTTTATTAATAAAAAAAAGTTAAAATCATCTTAATTATTACTATTCTTACGCATATTTCGTGAAATGGAATCATAGTTTAGGAATGTTATATAACGAATATTTTCAAAACTTTGATTAGTTGCTGATGCAGCACATTTCTTAATTTAAAGAGAATGGTTTTTTCTCTCTTATATGGTGTTATATGACATCCATTGTAATTATGCCAAATAATTTTTACAACATATTGTATAATGATTATTATATTGAACATTTAATCATTTTAAATATGTTTCTTTTATATCAAAAAGTATTTCAAATTGCTCATAAAACTTGATTATTACAATTATTATACATAATTTGAAATATGGATGCATATTTTAGGAATGTTATATAACGCAATTTTTCAAAATTTGTAGTAGTTGCTTATGCAGCATATTTCTTAATGTAAAGAGAATTGTTTTTTTCTCTCTTATAAGGCATTATAAGACATTTATTGTAATCATGCATATTCGTTTTTCCAATATATTGAATAGTGATTATTATATTGGATACTTAGTCATTTTAAATATGTTTCTTTCATATCAAAAAGATTTCAAATTGCTCAAGAAACTTGATTATTACAATTATTAAACTTCATATGAAAAATTGAAGTATAGTTAAGGAATGTTATATAACGCAAAATTTCAAAATTTTCATTAGTTGCTTATGCAGCACATTTCTTAATATAAAGAGAATGTTTTTTTCTCTCTTATATGGCGTTATAAGACATTCATTGTAATCATGCGTATTAGTTTTTGTAATATATTGAATAATGATTATTATATTGAATTTTTTTGTCATTTTATATATGTTTATTTCATATCAAAAGGAATTTCGAATTGCTCATGAAACTTGATAATTACAATTATTTTACATAATTTGAAAAATTGAAGCATAATTTAGGAATGTTATATGACGCAACTTTTCAAAATTTTTATTAGTTGCTTAAGCAGCACATTTCTTTATGTAAAGAGAATGTTTTTTTTCTCTCTTATACGGCGTTACATGAAATTCACTGTAATCATGCATAATAATTTTCACAATATATTCTATAATGAATGTTATATTGAACTTTTAGTCATTTTAAATATGTTTCTTTCATATCAAAAAGGATTTTAAATTGCTTATGAAACTTAATTCTACTTTAATACTAATAGGAATGTTATATAACGCAAATTTTCAAAATCTTCATTAGTTGCTTATGCAGCACATTTCTTAATATAAAGAAAATGGTTTTTTCTCTCTTATATGGCGTTATATGACATTTATTGTAATCATGCATATTCGTTTTGCCAATATATTGAATAGTGATTATTATATTGACTTTTTTGTCATTTTAAATATGTTTATTTCATATCAAAAGGGATTTCAAATTGCTCAAGAAACTTAATTATTACAATTATTTTACATAATTGTAATAATACAACATATAACATAATAATACAACATTGTAATTATACAACATATTGTATAATGATTATTATATTGAACTTTTAGTCATTTTAAATATGTTTCTTGTATTTAATAAAGGATTTCAAATTGCTCATGAAACATAATTATTACAATTATTAAACTTCATATGAAAAATGGAAGCATAGTCTGCAAATATTATATCACGCAAATTTTCAAAATTTTGATTAGTTGCTTATGCAGCGCATTTCTTAATCTGAAGAGAATGGTTTTTCTGTCTTATACAGCGTTATATGACATTCATTGTAATCATGCATTATAATTTTCACATATTGTACAGTGATTATTATATTGGATGTTTAGACATTTTAAATATGTTTCTTTCATATCAAAAAGGATTTCAAATTGCTCACGAAACTTGATTATTAAAATTATTAAACTTCATATGAAAAATTGAAGCATAGTTTAGGAATGTTATATAACGCAAATTTTCAAAATTTTCATTAGTTGCTTATGCAGCACATTTCTTAATGTAAAGGGAATGTTTTTTTTCTCTCTTATATGACGTTATATGACATTTATTGTAATAATGCATATTAGTTTTTGCAGTATATTGAATAGTGTGATTATTATATTAATTTTTTTGTCATTTTAAATATGTTTTATTCATATCAAAAGGGATTTCAAATTGTTCAAGAAACTTAATTGTTACAATTATTTTACATAATTTCAAAAATGGAAGCATAGTTTAGGAATTTTTATTAGTTCCATATGCAGCACATTTCTTAATGTAAAGAGAATGTTTTTTCTCTCTTTTACGGCGTTATATGACATTCATTGTAATAATGCATAATAATTTTTACAATATATTGTATTAGTGATTATTATATTGAACTTTTTATCATTTTAAATATGTTTCTTTCATATTAAAAAGGATTTCAAATTGCTCATGAAACTTGATAATTAAAATTTTTGTACATAATTCTAAAAATGGAAGCAAAGTTTAAAAATGTCATAAAACGCAAATTTTCAAAATTTTGATTAGTTGCTTAAGCAACACATTTCTTTATGTAAAGAGAATGTTTTTTTTCTCTCTTATACGGCGTTACATGAAATTCACTGTAATCATGCATAATAATTTTCACAATATATTCTATAGTGAATGTTATATTGAACTTTCAGTCATTTTAAATATGTTTATTTCATATTAAAAAGGATTTCAAATTGCTTATGAAACTTGATAATTAAAATTATTGTACATAATTCGAAAAATGGAAGCAAAGTTTAAAAATGTCATAAAACGCAAATTTTCAAAACTTTGATTAGTTGCTTATGCAGAGCATTTCTTAATATAAAGAGAATGATTCTTTCTCTCTGATATTGCGTTATATGACATTCATTGTAATCCTGGACATAAATTTTCGCAACATACTGTATTGTGATTCGGACAACTGAAATCCCATAACATTGATTTCTTTATGATTTTATTATATTTCTTTTTTATTAATAAAAAAATGTTAAAATCATCTTAATTATTACTATTCTTACGCATATTTCGTGAAATGGAAACATGGTTTAGGAATGTTATATAACGAATATTTTCAAAACTTTGATTAGTTGCTGATGCCGCACATTTCTTAATTTAAAGACAATGGTTTTTTTTTCTCTTATATGTTGTTATATGACATTCATTCTAATTATGCCAAATAATTTTTACAACATATTGTATAATGATTATTATATTGAACTTTTAATCATTTTAAATATGTTTCTTTTATATCAAAAACTATTTCAAATTGCTGATAAAACTTGATTATTACAATTATTATACATAATTTGAAAAATGGATGCATATTTTAGGAATGTTATATAACGCAATTTTTCAAAATTTTGATTAGTTGCTTATGCAGCATATTTCTTAATGTAAAGAGAATGGTTTTTTTCTCTCTTATGTGGCGTTATAAGACATTTATTGTAATCATGCATATTTGTTTTTGCAATATATTGAATAGTGATTATTATATTGAATTTTTCGTCAATTTAAATATGTTTATTTCATATCTAAATGGATTTAAAATTGCTCAAGAAACGTAATTATTACAATTATTTTACATAATTTGAAAATTGAAAGCATAGTTTAGGAATGTTATATAACGCAACTTCTCAAAATGTTTATTAGTTGCTTATGCAGCACATTTCTTAATGTAAAGAGAATCGTTTTTTCTCTCTCATACGGCGTTATATGACATTCATTGTAATCATGCATTGTAAATTTCAAAATATAGTGTATAGTGATTATTATATTGGATACTTAGTCATTTTAAATATGTTTTTTCATATCAAAAAGGATTTCAAATTGCTCAAGAAACATGATTATTACAATTATTAAACTTCATATGAAAAATTGAAGTATAGTTAAGGAATGTTATATAACGCAAATTTCAAAATTTTCATTAGTTTCTTATGCAGCACATTTCTTAATATAAAGAGAATGGTTTTTTCTCTCTTATATGGCGTTATATGACATTCATTGTAATCATGCATATTAGTTTTTGTAATATATCGAATAGTGATTGTTATATTGAAATTGTTTGTCATTTTATATATGTTTATTTCATATCAAAAGGAATTTCAAATTGCTCATGACACTTGATAATTACAATTATTTTACATAATTTGAAAAATTGAAGCATAGTTTAGGAATGTTATATGACGCAACTTTTCAAAATTTTTATTAGTTGTTTAAGCAGCACATTTCTTAATGTAATGATAATGTTTTTTCTCTGTTATACGGCGTTATATGACATTCACTGTAATCATGCATAATAATTTTCACAATATATTCTATAATGATTGTTATATTGAACTTTTAGTCATTTTAAATATGTTTCTTTTATATCAAAAAAGATTTTAAATTGCTTATGAAACTTAATTCTACTTTAATACTAATAGGAATGTTATATAACGCAAATTTTCAAAATCTTCATTAGTTGCTTATGCAGCACATTTCTTAATATAAAGAAAATAGTTTTTTCTCTCTTATATGGCGTTATATGACATTTATTGTAATCATGCATATTCGTTTTGCCAATATATTGAATAGTGATTATTATATTGAATTTTTTGTCATTTTAAATATGTTTATTTCATATCAAAAGGGATTTCAAATTGCTCAAGAAACTTAATTATTACAATTATTTTACATAATTTGAAAAATTGAAGCATAGTTTAGGAATGTTATATAACGCAACTTTTCAAAATTTTTATTAGTTGCTCATGCAGCACATTTCTTAATGTAAAGAGAATGGTTTTTTCTCTCTCATACGGCGTTATATGACATTCATTGTAATCATGCATTATAAATTTCACAATATAACTTATAGTGATTATTATATTGGATGCTTAGTCATTTTAAATGTGTTTCTTTCATATCGAAAAGGATTTAAAATTGATTAAGAAACTTGATTATTACAGTTATTAAACTTCATATGAAAAATTGAAGCATAGTTAAGTAATGTTATATAACGCAAATTTTCAAAATTGTCATTAGTTGCTTATGCAGCACATTTCTTAATGTAAAGAGAATGATTCTTTCTCTCTTATATGGTGTTATATGACATTCATTGTAATTATGCCTAATAATTTTTACAACATATTGTATAAAGATTATTATATTGAACTTTTAGTCATTTTAAATATGTTTCTTTTATTTTAAAAAGGATTTCAAATTGCTCATGAAACATAATTATTACAATTATTAAACTTCATATGAAAAATGGAAGCATAGTCTGCAAATATTATATAACGCAAATTTTCAAAGTTTTGATTAGTTGCTTATGCAGCGCATTTCTTAATCTGAAGAAAATGGTTTTTCTGTCTTATACAGCGTTATATAACATTCATTGTAATCATGCATTATAATTTTCACATATTGTACAGTGATTATTATATTGGATGTTTAGACATTTTAAATATGTTTCTTTCATATCAAAAAGGATTTCAAATTGCTCACGAAACTTGATTATTACAATTATTAAACTTCATATGAAAAATTGAAGCATAGTTTAGGAATGTTATATAACGCAAATTTTCAAAATTTTCATTAGTTGCTTATGCAGCACATTTCTTAATGTAAAGAGAATGTTTTTTCTATCTTTTACGGCGTTATATGACATTCATTGTAATAATGCATAATAATTTTCACAATATATTGTATTAGTGATTATTATATTGAACTTTTTATCATTTTAAATATGTTTCTTTCATATTAAAAAGGATTTCAAATTGCTCATGAAACTTGATAATTAAAATTATTGTACATAATTCGAAAAATGGAAGCAAAGTTAAAAAATGTCATAAAACGCAAATTTTCAATATTTTGATTAGTTGCTTAACCAGCACATTTCTTTATGTAAAGAGAATGTTTTTTTCTCTCTTATACGGCGTTACATGACATTCACTGTAATCATGCATAATAATTTTCACAATATATTATATAGTGAATGTTATATTGAAATTTCAGTCATTTTAAATATGTTTCTTTCATATCAAAAAGGATTTCAAATTGCTCACGAAACTTGATTATTACAATTATTAAACTTCATATGAAAAATTGAAGCATAGTTTAGGAATGTTATATAACGCAAATTTTCAAAATTTTCATTAGTTGCTTATGCAGCACATTTCTTAATGTAAAGAGAATGTTTTTTTCTCTCTTATATGACGTTATATCACATTTATTGTAATAATGCATATTAGTTTTTGCAGTATATTGAATAGTGTGATTATTATATTAATTTTTTTGTCATTTTAAATATGTTTTATTCATATCAAATGGGATTTCAAATTGCTCAAGAAACTTAATTGTTACAATTATTTTACATAATTTCAAAAATGGAAGCATAGATTAGGAATTTTATATAATGCAAACTTAAATAGTTTTTATTAGTTCCATATGCAGCACATTTCTTAATGAAAAGAGAATGTTTTTTCTCTCTTTTACGGCGTTATATGACATTCATTGTAATAATGCATAATAATTTTTACAATATATTGTATTAGTGATTATTATATTGAACTTTTTATCATTTTAAATATGTTTCTTTCATATTAAAAAGGATTTCAAATTGCTCATGAAACTTGATAATTACAATTATTTTACATAATTTGAAAAATTGAAGCATAGTTTAGGAATGTTATATGACGCAACTTTTCAAAATTTTTAGTAGTTGCTTCAGCAGCACATTTCTTAATGTAAAGATATTGTTTTTTCTCTCTTATACGGCGTTATATGACATTCACTGTAATCATGCATAATAATTTTCACAATATATTCTATAGTGAATGTTATGTTGAACTTTTAGTCATTTTAAATATGTTTCTTTCATATCAAAAAGGAATTTAAATTGCTTATGAAACTTAATTCTACTTTAATACTAATAGGAATGTTATATAACGCAAATTTTAAAAATCTTCATTAGTTGCTTATGCAGCACATTTCTTAATATAAAGAAAATGGTTTTTTCTCTCTTATATGGCGTTATATGACATTTATTGTAATCATGCATATTCGTATTGCCAATATATTGAATAGTGATTATTATATTGAATTTTTTGTCATTTTAAATATGTTTATTTCATATCAAAAGGGATTTCAAATTGCTCAAGAAACTTAATTATTACAATTATTTTACATAAGATGAAAAATTGAAGCATAGTTTAGGAATGTTATATAACGCAACTTTTCAAAATTTTTATTAGTTGCTTATGCAGCACATTTCTTAATGTAAAGAGAATGGTTTATTCTCTCTCATACGGCGTTATATGACATTCATTGTAATCATGCATTATAAATTTCACAATATAACTTATAGTGATTATTATATTGGATGCTTAGTCATTTTAAATGTGTTTGTTTCATATCAAAAAGGATTTCAAATTGATTAAGAAACTTGATTATTACAGTTATTAAACTTCATATGAAAAATTGAAGCATAGTTAAGTAATGTTATATAACGCAAATTTTCAAAATTGTCATTAGTTGCTTCTGCAGCACAGTTCTTAATATAAAGATAATGGTTTTTTCTCTCTTATATGGCGTTATATGACATGTATTGTAATCATGCATATTAGTTTTGCAATATATTGAATAGTGATTATTATATTGAATTTTTTGTCATTTTAAATATTTTTATTTCATATCAAAAGTGATTTCAAATTGCTCATGAAACTTAATTATTATAGTTATTCTACAAAATTTGAAAAATGGAAGCATAGTTTAGGAATGTTATATAACGCAAATTTTCAAAATTTTAATTAGTTGCTTATGCAGCACATTTCTTAATGTAAAGAGAATGATTCTTTCTCTCTTATATGGTGTTATATGACATTCATTGTAATTATGCCTAATAATTTTTACAACATATTGTATAAAGATTATTATATTGAACTTTTAGTCATTTTAAATATGTTTCTTTTATTTTAAAAAAGATTTCAAATTGCTCATGAAACATAATTATTACAATTATTAAACTTCATATGAAAAATGGAAGCATAGTCTGCAAATATTATATAACGCAAATTTTCAAAATTTTGATTAGTTGCTTATGCAGCGCATTTCTTAATCTGAAGAGAATGGTTTTTCTGTCTTATACAGCGTTATATAACATTCATTGTAATCATGCATTATAATTTTCACATATTGTACAGTGATTATTATATTGGATGTTTAGACATTTTAAATATGTTTCTTTCATATCAAAAAGGATTTCAAATTGCTCACGAAACTTGATTATTACAATTATTAAACTTCATATGAAAAATTGAATTATAGTTTAGGAATGTTATATAACGCAAATTTTCAAAATTTTCATTAGTTGCTTATGCAGCACATTTCTTAATGTAAAGAGAATGTTTTTTTCTCTCTTATATGACGTTATATCACATTTATTGTAATAATGCATATTAGTTTTTGCAGTATATTGAATAGTGTGATTATTATATTAATTTTTTTGTCATTTTAAATATGTTTTATTCATATCAAATGGGATTTCAAATTGCTCAAGAAACTTAATTGTTACAATTATTTTACATAATTTCAAAAATTGAAGCATAGATTAGGAATTTTATATAATGCAAACTTAAAAAGTTTTTATTAGTTCCATATGCAGCACATTTCTTAATGTAAAGAGAATGTTTTTCTCTCTTTTACGGCGTTATATGACATTCATTGTAATAATGCATAATAATTTTTACAATATATTGTATTAGTGATTATTATATTGAACTTTTTATCATTTTAAATATGTTTCTTTCATATTAAAAAGGATTTCAAATTGCCCATGAAACTTGATAATTACAATTATTTTACATAATTTGAAAAATTGAAGCATAGTTTAGGAATGTTATATGACGCAACTTTTCAAAATTTTTATTAGTTGCTTCAGCAGCACATTTCGTAATGTAAAGATATTGTTTTTTCTCTCTTATACGGCGTTATATGACATTCACTGTAATCATGCATAATAATTTTCACAATATATTCTATAGTGAATGTTATGTTGAACTTTTAGTCATTTTAAATATGTTTCTTTCATATCAAAAAGGAATTTAAATTGCTTATGAAACTTAATTCTATTTTAATACTAATAGGAATGTTATATAACGCAAATTTTTAAAATTTTCATTAGTTGCTTATGCAGCACATTTCTTAATGTAAAGAGAATGGTTTTTTTCTCTCTTATATGGCGTTATATGACATTCATTGTAATCATACGTATAAGTTTTTGCAATATATCGAATAGTGATTATTATATTGAACTTTTAGTCTTTTTAAATATGTTTCATTCATATTAAAAATGATTTCAAATTGCTCATGAAACTTGATTCTTACAATACATAATTCGAAAAATGGAAGCATAGTCTAAAAATGTCATATAACGCAAATTTTCAAACTTTTGTTTAGTTGCTTAAGCTGCACATTTCTTAATGTAAAGCGAAAGGTTTATTTCTCTCTTATACGGCGTTATATGACATTCATTGTAATCATGCACATTAACTTTTACAATATATCGTACAGTGATACAATATATTGTGATACATAACTGAAATCCAATAAAATTGAATTTTTAATAAATTAATTATATTTCTGTCTTATTAGATAGAACACGTTAAAATCATCTTAATTATTTTTACACATATTTAGTGAAATGGAAACATGGTTTAAGAATGTTGTATAACGTATATTTTCAAAATTTCGATTAGTTGCTTATGCAGCACATTTCATAATGTAAAGAGAATGGTTTTTTCTCTCTCATACGGCGTTATATGACATTGATTGTAATCATGCATATTGATTTTGCAATATATTTTATAGTGATTATTATATTGAATGTTTATTCATTTTAAATCTGTTTCTTTCATATCAAAAAATATTTCAAATTGCGCACGAAGCTTGATTATTAATATTATTAAACATCATATGAAAAGTGGAAGCATAGTCTAGAAATGTTATGTAACGCAAATAATTTTTACAACATTTTGTATAATGATTATTATATTGAACTTTTAGTCATTTTTTTCAAAATTTTGATTAGTTGCTTATGCAGCACATTTCTTAATGTAAAGAGAATGGTTTTTTCTCTCTCATACGGCGTTATATAACATTCATTGTAAACAAGCAAAATAATTTTCATAATATATTGCATAGTGATTATTATATTGAACTTTTAGTCATTTTAAATATGTTCATTTCATATCAAAAGGGATTTCAAAATGCTCATGAAATTTGATTTTTACAATTATTATACATAATTCGAAAAATGGAAGAATAGTTTAGAAATGTTATATAACGCAAATTTTCAAATCTTTTATTAGTTGCTTATACAGCACATTTCTTAATGTAAAGAGAATGGTTTTTCTCTCTTATACAGCGTTATATGACACTCATTGTAATCATGCATAATAATTTTCACAATATATTCTATAGTGAATGTTATATTGAACTTTTAGTCATTTTAAATATGCTTCTTTTATTTTAAAAAGGATTTCAAATTGCTCATAAAACTTAACTATTGCAGTTATTCTACATAATTCGATAAATGGAAGCACAGTTTAGGAATGTTATATAACGCAAATTTTCAAAATTTTGATTAGTTGCTCGTGCAGCACATTTCTTAATGTAAAGATAATGGTTTTTTCTTTCTCATGCGCCGTTATATGACATTCATTGTAATCATGCACATTAACTTTTACAATATATTGTACAGTGATACAGTATATTGCGATACATAACTAAAATCCAATAAAATTGAATTTTTAGTAAATTAATTATATTTCTTTCTTATTAGATAGAACACGTTAAAATCATCTTAATTATTACTATTGTTACACATATTTAGTGAGGTGGAAGCATGGTTTAAGAATGTTGTATAACGTATATTTTCAAACTTTTTATTAGTCGTTTATACAGCACATTTCGTAATGTAAAGAGAATGGTTTTTTTCTCTCGTATATGGCGTTATATGACATTCATTGTAATCATGCATATTGATTTTTCCAATATATTTTATAGTGATTATTATATTAAATGTTCATTCATTTTAAATCTGTTTCTTTCATATCAAAAAGTATTTCAAATTGCGCACGCAGCTTGATTATTACAATTATTAAACATCATATGAAAATTGGAAGCATAGTCTAGAAATGTTATGTAACGCAAATTTTCAAAATTTTAATTAGTTGCTTATGCAGCACATTTCTTAATGTAAAGAGAATAGTTTTTCTCTCTTATATGGCGTTATATGATATTCTTTGTATTTTTGCATATTATTTTTTGCAATATATTGAATGGTGATTATTATATTGAATTTTTTGTCATTTTAAATATGTTTATTTCATACCAAAAGGGATTTCAAACTGCTCATGAAACTTGATTATTACAATTATTATACATAATTTGAAAAATGGAAGCATGGATTAGGATTGTTATATAACGCAAATTTTCAAAATTTTGATTAGTTGCTTATGCAGCACATTTCTTAATGTAAAGAGAATTTTTTTTTCCCTCTCCTACTGTGTTATGTGACATTCATTGTAATCATGGATATTAATTTTCGCAAGATATTGTATTGTGATTCTTATAACTATAATCCAATAACATGGATTTCTTTATAATTTAATTATATTTCTTTCTTATTGGATTACAAATGTTAACATCATCTTAATTATTACAATCATTATACATAATTTGAAAAATGGAAGCATAGATTAGCAATGTTATATAACGCAAATTTTCAAAATTTTTATTGATGCTTATAAAATATGTTTTTTTTATATCAAAAAGGTTTTCAAATTGCTCACGAAGCTTGACTATTACATTTATTATACATCATCAAAATTTTTATTAGTTGCTTATGCAGTACTTTTCTTAATCCAATGAGAATAATTTTTTCTCTCCTATGTAGCTTTATTATGAAAATCATTGTAATCATGCATATTAATGTTACCAGTATATTGTATATTGTTTTATAATTGAAATCCAATACAATGAATTTTTAATATTTTACTTATATTTATAGTGATTATTATATTGAACTTTTTATCATTTTAAATATGTTTCTTTCATATCAAAATGGATTTCAAATTGCGCATGAAACTTAATTATTACAATTATTATACGTAATCTCAAAAATGGAAGCGTAGTTAGGAATGTCATATAACGCAAATTTTCAAAACTTTCATTAGTTGCTTATGCAGAGCATTTCTTAATGTAAAGAGAATGTTTCTTTCTCTCTGATATTGCGTTATATGACATTCATTGTAATCATGGACATTAATTTTCGCAACATACTGTATTGTGATTCTTACAACTGAAATCCCATAACATTGATTTGTTTATGATTTTATTATATTTCTTTTTTATTAATAAAAAAACGTTAAAATCATCTTATTTATTACTATTCTTACGCATATTTCGTGAAATGGAATCATAGTTTAGGAATGTTATATAACGAATATTTTCAAAACTTTGATTAGTTGCTGATGCAGCACATTTCTTAATTTAAAGAGAATGGTTTTTTCTCTCTTATATGGTGTTATATGACATCCATTGTAATTATGCCAAATAATGTTTACAACATATTGTATAATGATTATTATATTGAACATTTAATCATTTTAAATATGTTTCTTTTATATCAAAAGTATTTCAAATTGCTCATAAAACTTGATTATTACAATTATTATACATAATTTGAAATATGGATGCATATTTTAGGAATGTTATATAACGCAATTTTTCAAAATTTGTAGTAGTTGCTTATGCAGCATATTTCTTAATGTAAAGAGAATGGTTTTTTTCTCTCTTATATGGCATTATAAGACATTTATTGTAATCATGCATATTCGTTTTTCCAATATATTGAATAGTAATTATTATATTGGATACTTAGTCATTTTAAATATGTTTCTTTCATATCAAAAATGATTTCAAATTGCTCAAGAAACTTGATTATTACAATTATTAAACTTCATATGAAAAATTGAAGTATAGTTAAGGAATGTTATATAAAGCAAAATTTCAAAATTTTCATTAGTTGCTTATGCAGCACATTTCTTAATATAAAGAGAATGGTTTTTTCTCTCTTATATGGCGTTATATGACATTTATTGTAATCATGCATATTCGTTTTGCCAATATATTGAATAGTGATTATTATATTGAATTTTTTGTCATTTTAAATATGTTTATTTCATATCAAAAGGGATTTCAAATTGCTCAAGAAAATTAATTATTACAATTATTTTACATAATTTGAAAAATTGAAGCATAGTTTAGGAATGTTATATAACGCAACTTTTCAAAATTTTTATTAGTTGCTTATGCAGCACATTTCTTAATGTAAAGAGAATGGTTTATTCTCTCTCATACGGCGTTATATGACATTCATTGTAATCATGCATTATAAATTTCACAATATAACTTATAGTGATTATTATATTGGATGCTTAGTCATTTTAAATGTGTTTGTTTCATATCAAAAAGGATTTCAAATTGATTAAGAAACTTGATTATTACAGTTATTAAACTTCATATGAAAAATTGAAGCATAGTTAAGTAATGTTATATAACGCAAATTTTCAAAATTGTCATTAGTTGCTTATGCAGCACATTTCTTAATGTAAAGAGAATGTTTTTTCTATTTTTTACGGCGTTATATGACATTCATTGTAATAATGCATAATAATTTTCACAATATATTGTATTAGTGATTATTATATTGAACTTTTTATCATTTTAAATATGTTTCTTTCATATTAAAAAGGATTTCAAATTGCTCATAAAACTTGATAATTAAAATTATTATACATAATTCGAAAAATGGAAGCAAAGTTTAAAAATGTCATAAAACGCAAATTTTCAAAATTTTGATTAGTTGCTTAACCAGCACATTTCTTTATGTAAAGAGAATGTTTTTTTCTCTCTTAAACGGCGTTACATGACATTCACTGTAATCATGCATAATAATTTTCACAATATATTCTATAGTGAATGTTATATTGAACTTTCAGTCATTTTAAATATGTTTCTTTCATATCAAAAAGGATTTCAAATTGCTCCCGAAACTTGATTATTACAATTATTAAACTTCATATGAAAAATTGAAGCATAGTTTAGGAATGTTATATAACGCAAATTTTCAAAATTTTCATTAGTTGCTTATGCAGCACATTTCTTAATGTAAAGACAATGTTTTTTTCTCTCTTATATGACGTTATATGACATTTATTGTAATAAAGCATATTAGTTTTTGCAGTATATTGAATAGTGTGATTATTATATTAATTTTTTTGTCATTTTAAATATGTTTTATTCATATCAAAAGGGATTTCAAATTGCTCAAAAAACTTTATTGTTACAATTATTTTACATAATTTCAAAAATGGAAGCATAGTTTAGGAATTTTATATAAAGCAAACTTAAAAAATTTTTATTAGTTGTATATGCAGCACATTTCTTAATGTAAAGAGAATGGTTTTTCTCTCTTTTACGGCGTTATATGACATTCATTGTAATAATGCATAATAATTTTTATAATATATTGTATTAGTGATTATGATATTGAACTTTTTATCATTTTAAATATGTTTCTTTCATATTAAAAAGGATTTCAAATTGCTCATGAAACTTGATAATTAAAATTATTGTACATAATTCGAAAAATGGAAGCAAAGTTTAAAAATGTCATAAAACGCAAATTTTCAAAATTTTGATTAGTTGCTTAACCAGCACATTTCTTTATGTAAAGAGAATGTTTTTTTCTCTCTTAAACGGCGTTACATGACATTCACTGTAATCATGCATAATAATTTTCACAATATATTCTATAGTGAATGTTATATTGAACTTTCAGTCATTTTAAATATGTTTCTTTCATATCAAAAAGGATTTCAAATTGCTCACGAAACTTGATTATTACAATTATTAAACTTCATATGAAAAATTGAAGCATAGTTTAGGAATGTTATATAACGCAAATTTTCAAAATTTTCATTAGTTGCTTATGCAGCACATTTCTTAATGTAAAGACAATGTTTTTTTCTCTCTTATATGACGTTATATGACATTTATTGTAATAAAGCATATTAGTTTTTGCAGTATATTGAATAGGGTGATTATTATATTAATTTTTTTGTCATTTTAAATATGTTTTATTCATATCAAAAGGGATTTCAAATTGCTCAAAAAACTTAATTGTTACAATTATTTTACATAATTTCAAAAATGGAAGCATAGTTTAGGAATTTTATATAAAGCAAACTTAAAAAATTTTTATTAGTTGTATATGCAGCACATTTCTTAATGTAAAGAGAATGGTTTTTCTCTCTTTTACGGCGTTATATGACATTCATTGTAATAATGCATAATAATTTTTATAATATATTGTATTAGTGATTATAATATTGAACTTTTTATCATTTTAAATATGTTTCTTTCATATTAAAAAGGATTTCAAATTGCTCATGAAACTTGATAATTAAAATTATTGTACATAATTCGAAAAATGGAAGCAAAGTTTAAAAATGTCATAAAACGCAAATTTTCAAAATTTTGATTAGTTGCTTAAGCAGCACATTTCTTTATGTAAAGAGAATGTTTTTTTCCTCTCTTATACGGCGTTACATGAAATTCACTGTAATCATGCATAATAATTTTCACAATATATTCTATAGTGAATGTTATATTGAACTTTCAGTCATTTTAAATATGTTTATTTCATATTTAAAAGGATTTCAAATTGCTCATGAAATTTGATAATTAAAATTATTGCACATTATTCGAAAAATGGAAGCAAAGTTTAAAAATGTCATAAAACGCAAATTTTCAAAACTTTCATTAGTTGCTTATGCAGAGCATTTCTTAATGTAAAGAGAATGATTCTTTCTCTCTGATATTGCGTTATATGACATTCATTGTAATCATGGACATAAATTTTCGCAACATACTGTATTGTGATTCGGACATCTGAAATCCCATAACATTGATTTCTTTATGATTTTATTATATTTCTTTTTTATTAATAAAAAATTGTTAAAATCATCCTAATTATTACTATTCTTACGCATATTTCGTGAAATGGAAACATAGTTTAGGAATGTTATATAACGAATATTTTCAAAACTTTGATTAGTTGCTGATGCCGCACATTTCTTAATTTAAAGAGAATGGTTTTTTTTCTCTTATATGGTGTTATATGACATTCATTCTAATTATGCCAAATAATTTTTACAACATATTGTATAATGATTATTATATTGAACTTTTAATTATTTTAAATATGTTTCTTTTATATCAAAAAGTATTTCAAATTGCTGATAAAACTTAATTATTACAATTATTTTACATAATTTGAAAATTGAAAGCATAGTTTAGGAATGTTATATAACGCAACTTCTCAAAATGTTTATTAGTTGCTTATGCAGCACATTTCTTAATGTAAAGAGAATCGTTTTTTCTCTCTCATACGGCGTTATATGACATTCATTGTAATCATGCATTGTAAATTTCAAAATATAGTGTATAGTGATTATTATATTGGATACTTAGTCATTTTAAATATGTTTCTTTCATATCAAAAAGGATTTCAAATTGATTAAGAAACTTGATTATTACAGTTATTAAACTTCATATGAAAAATTGAAGCATAGTTAAGTAATGTTATATAACGCAAATTTTCAAAATTGTCATTAGTTGCTTATGCAGCACATTTCTTAATATAAAGAGAATGGTTTTTTCTCTCTTATATGGCGTTATATGACATTTATTGTAATCATGCATATTAGTTTTGCAATATATTGAATACAGTCCGTTAAGAACTTATAAGACCACTTTAATTTTGTAAATTATAAGAAAAATAAAGATTCTAACCACAATTTTAATACATAAAATAACATATTGCTGTATATTTTTTATAATTAGTTTGCAGTAACTTGATACAATGTAATAAAATTTTAATTAAAATATTTATTATAAATAAGCAAAAAATAACCTGTTAACAAAATATAAGACCACTTGTCAAAAAACAAAATAGTATAAAAAATTAATATGAAATTTGTCTTCCATTTTAACTGATGACCTCAAACACTCTGTTTTTCATTGAAGTAACCAGGCGATTAGGTTCAGTTTTAAAAATATTTTGCCATCATTTCGCAATGGATACTTTCAGTTCGTTGGCAGATGAAAATTGTTTCTTATTAGCATAAACTTTGCGAGAAAATATACATTATAGGTTTTCCATGGGGTTCAAGTCTGGACTTTGACTTGGCTATGACAAAACATTATTTTTTGCTTTTTTAAGCCACTCCTGAGTGGATTTAGATGCATGACAAGCAGCATTGATCTGTTGAAACATCCAGTTAGCACCACCTAATAAAAGTTCAGACGATGTCACATGATCATGTAGCATAGACTGATATTGTGTAGAGTTCATATAAACCGAAATATACTGTAAATCACACAATCCCTCATAACTGAAAGCCCCCCAAATCGTTACTGATCCTCCCCCCATTTGCCGACTGAAACAGTCTTTTGGTTCCTTCCTCAAGTCATGCCAACAGTGTTTGTAACTATCAGGAACGTCAAGTGTTTAAATTTCTTTTCATAAGAAATATAATAATTTCCACTCATCATTCCATGACATGAAGTTTTAAGACCATTTTAGTCTTTCTTCTCGATGGCGTTTCAATAACTTTGTGTTTTTCTTCAGTTTCCTAAATTACGTATTAATATTTAATTCAAGACTCTTTCAGACTGTTACATGTGAAGTTTTCTTGCTGAAACGTTTCGAAATTTCACGAGTTGAAAGACTTTTTTTAGTTGTTAGTCAAAAAATTTGTCTATTATCACGTGATCTCAAAATATTTTTTCTACCAGATCGTTTTATTTTGTTTGAATAATCTTTTCTGATTATGCCATTGTGAATAGCAGTTTTAGAACGGTTCATTAACCTCGCAATACCTCTTTTAGATTTACAAGATCCTTTATAAATTAAAATTTTTCTCACTTAGAACTCCGATAATTCTTGACCTCAAGTCATCATCAAATTAATCGTAGATAACACATTCAAAACCTAAGCATTTGCTTCTTAGGTAATGCTTTTACGAAATACTGACGCATGCGCTTCCTATAGAGTTTGACGTCATGTGTAATATGCTAATTTTCTCAAGTGGTCTTATAATTTCTTAACAGTCACTGTCTTTAATTTTTAGAAAAAATGAATAAGTTTTAGTGAATTTTATTTTAATTTTAAAAGTTAGAATTAGTATAGGATGTGTTTCACGATCAATTTTAAATACGCAACTAAATATTTGCATATTATGCTCTGTTCTCCAGAAGTACACCTATACGCTTGTGGTCTTATAATTTCTTAATGGACTGTAGTGATTATTATATTGAATTTTTTGTCATTTTAAATATGTCTATTTCATATCAAAAGTGATTTCAAATTGCTCATGAAACTTAATTATTACAGTTATTCTACAAAATTTGAAAAATGGAAGCATAGTTTAGGAATGTTATATAACGCAAATTTTCAAAATTTTGATTAGTTGCTTATGCAGCACCTTTCTTAATGTAAAGAGATTGATTCTTTCCCTCTTATATGGTGTTATATGACATTCATTGTAATTATGCCTAATAATTTTTACAACATATTGTATAATGATTATTATATTGAACTTTTAGTCATTTAAATATGTTTCTTTTATTTTAAAAAGGATTTCAAATTGCTCATGAAACATAATTATTACAATTATTAAACTTCATATGAAAAATTGAAGCAGAGTTAAGTAATGTTATATAACGCAACTTTTCAAAATTTTGATTAGTTGCTTATGCAGCACCTTTTTTAATGTAAAGAGATTGATTCTTTCCCTCTTATATGGTGTTATATGACATTCATTGTAATTATGCCTAATAATTTTTACAACATATTGTATAATGATTATTATATTGAACTTTTAGTCATTTAAATATGTTTCTTTTATTTTAAAAAGGATTTCAAATTGCTCATGAAACATAATTATTACAATTATTAAACTTCATATGAAAAATGGAAGCATAGTCTGCAAATGTTATATAACGTAAATTTTCAAAATTTTGATTAGTTGCTTATGCAGCGCATTTCTTAATCTGAAGAGAATGGTTTTTCTGTCTTATACAGCGTTATATGACATTCATTGTAATCATGCATTATAATTTTCACAATATATTGTATAGTGATTATTATATTGGATGTTTAGACATTTTAAATATGTTTCTTTCATATCGAAAGGGATTTCAAATTGCTCAAGAAACTTAATTATTACAATTATTTTACATAATTTGAAAAATTGAAGCATAGTTTAGGAATGTTATATAACGCAACTTTTCAAAATTTTTATTAGTCGCACATTTCGTAATGTAAAGAGAATGGTTTTTTTCTCTCTTATATGGCGTTATATGACATTCATTGTAATCATGCATATTGATTTTTCCAATATATTTTATAGTGATTATTATATTAAATGTTCATTCATTTTAAATCTGTTTCTTTCATATCAAAAAGTATTTCAAATTGCGCACGCAGCTTGATTATTACAATTATTAAACATCATATGAAAATTGGAAGCATAGTCTAGAAATGTTATGTAACGCAAATTTTCAAAATTTTAATTAGTTGCTTATGCAGCACATTTCTTAATGTAAAGAGAATAGTTTTTCTCTCTTATATGGCGTTATATGATATTCTTTGTATTTTTGCATATTATTTTTTGCAATATATTGAATGGTGATTATTATATTGAATTTTTTGTCATTTTAAATATGTTTATTTCATATCAAAAGGGATTTCAAACTGCTCATGAAACTTGATTATTACAATTATTATACATAATTTGAAAAATGGAAGCATGGTTTAGGATTGTTATATAACGCAAATTTTCAAAATTTTGATTAGTTGCTTATGCAGCACATTTCTTAATGTAAAGAGAATTTATTTTTCCCTCTCCTACTGTGTTATGTGCCATTCATTGTAATCATGGATATTAATTTTCGCAAGATATTGTATTGTGATTCTTATAACTGTAATCCAATAACATGGATTTCTTTATAATTTAATTATATTTCTTTCTTATTGGATTACAAATGTTAACATCATCTTAATTATTACAATCATTATACATAATTTGAAAAATGGAAGCATAGATTGGCAATGTTATATAACGCAAATTTTCAAAATTTTTATTGATGCTTATAAAATATGTTTTTTTTTTTTTTATATCAAAAAGGTTTTCAAATTGCTCACGAAGCTTGACTATTACATTTATTATACATCATCAAAATTTTTATTAGTTGCTTATGCAGTACTTTTCTTAATCCAATGAGAATAATTTTTTCTCTCCTATGTAGCTTTATTATGAAAATCATTGTAATCATGCATATTAATGTTAACAGTATATTGTATATTGTTTTATAATTGAAATCCAATACAATGAATTTTTAATATTTTACTTATATTTATAGTGATTATTATATTGAACTTTTTATCATTTTAAATATGTTTCTTTCATATCAAAATGGATTTCAAATTGCGCATGAAACCTAATTATTACAATTATTATACGTAATCTCAAAAATGGAAGCATAGTTAGGAATGTCATATAACGCAAATTTTCAAAACTTTCATTAGTTGCTTATACAGAGCATTTCTTAATGTAAAGAGAATGTTTCTTTCTCTCTGATATTGCGTTATATGACATTCATTGTAATCATGGACATTAATTTTCGCAACATACTGTATTGTGATTCTTACAACTGAAATCCCAAAACATTGATTTCTTTATGATTTTATTATATTTCTTTTTTATTAATAAAAAAAAGTTAAAATCATCTTAATTATTACTATTCTTACGCATATTTCGTGAAATGGAATCATAGTTTAGGAATGTTATATAACGAATATTTTCAAAACTTTGATTAGTTGCTGATGCAGCACATTTCTTAATTTAAAGAGAATGGTTTTTTCTCTCTTATATGGTGTTATATGACATCCATTGTAATTATGCCAAATAATTTTTACAACATATTGTATAATGATTATTATATTGAACATTTAATCATTTTTAATATGTTTCTTTTATATCAAAAAGTATTTCAAATTGCTCATAAAACTTGATTATTACAATTATTATACATAATTTGAAATATGGATGCATATTTTAGGAATGTTATATAACGCAATTTTTCAAAATTTGTAGTAGTTGCTTATGCAGCATATTTCTTAATGTAAAGAGAATGGTTTTTTTCTCTCTTATATGGCATTATAAGACATTTATTGTAATCATGCATATTCGTTTTTCCAATATATTGAATAGTGACTATTATATTGGATACTTAGTCATTTTAAATATGTTTCTTTCATATCAAAAAGGATTTCAAATTGCTCAAGAAACTTGATTATTACAATTATTAAACTTCATATGAAAAATTGAAGTACAGTTAAGGAATGTTATATAACGCAAAATTTCAAAATTTTCATTAGTTGCTTATGCAGCACATTTCTTAATATAAAGAGAATGTTTTTTTCTCTCTTATATGGCGTTATAAGACATTCATTGTAATCATGCGTATTAGTTTTTGTAATATATTGAATAATGATTATTATATTGAATTTTTTTGTCATTTTATATATGTTTATTTCATATCAAAAGGAATTTTGAATTGCTCATGAAACTTGATAATTACAATTATTTTACATAATTTGAAAAATTGAAGCATAATTTAGGAATGTTATATGACGCAACTTTTCAAAATTTTTATTAGTTGCTTAAGCAGCACATTTCTTTATGTAAAGAGAATGTTTTTTTTCTCTCCTATACGGCGTTACATGAAATTCACTGTAATCATGCATAATAATTTTCACAATATATTCTATAATGAATGTTATATTGAACTTTTAGTCATTTTAAATATGTTTCTTTCATATCAAAAAGGATTTTAAATTGCTTATGAAACTTAATTCTACTTTAATACTAATAGGAATGTTATATAACGCAAATTTTCAAAATCTTCATTAGTTGCTTATGCAGCACATTTCTTAATATAAAGAAAATGGTTTTTTCTCTCTTATATGGCGTTATATGACATTTATTGTAATCATGCATATTCGTTTTGCCAATATATTGAATAGTGATTATTATATTGACTTTTTTGTCATTTTAAATATGTTTATTTCATATCAAAAGGGATTTCAAATTGCTCAAGAAACTTAATTATTACAATTATTTTACATAATTTGAACAATTGAAGCATAGTTTAGGAATGTTATATAACGCAACTTTTCAAAATTTTTATTAGTTGCTTATGCAGCACATTTCTAAATGTAAAGAGAATGGTTTATTCTCTCTCATACGGCGTTATATGACATTCATTGTAATCATGCATTATAAATTTCACAATATAACTTATAGTGATTATTATATTGGATGCTTAGTCATTTTAAATGTGTTTCTTTCATATCAAAAAGGATTTCAAATTGATTAAGAAACTTGATTATTACAGTTATTAAACTTCATATGAAAAATTGAAGCATAGTTAAGTAATGTTATATAACGCAAATTTTCAAAATTGTCATTAGTTGCTTATGCAGCACATTTCTTAATATAAAGAGAATGGTTTTTTCTCTCTTATATGGCGTTATATGACATTTATTGTAATCATGCATATTAGTTTTGCAATATATTGAATAGTGATTATTATATTGAATTTTTTGTCATTTTAAATATTTTTATTTCATATCAAAAGTGATTTCAAATTGCTCATGAAACTTAATTATTATAGTTATTCTACAAAATTTGAAAAATGGAAGCATAGTTTAGGAATGTTATATAACGCAAATTTTCAAAATTTTAATTAGTTGCTTATGCAGCACATTTCTTAATGTAAAGAGAATGATTCTTTCTCTCTTATACGGTGTTATATGACATTCATTGTAATTATGCCTAATAATTTTTACAACATATTGTATAATGATTATTATATTGAACTTTTAGTCATTTTAAATATGTTTCTTTTATTTAATAAAGGATTTCAAATTGCTCATGAAACATAATTATTACAATTATTAAACTTCATATGAAAAATTGAAGCATAGTCTGCAAATATTATATCACGCAAATTTTCAAAATTTTGATTAGTTGCTTATGCAGCGCATTTCTTAATCTGAAGAGAATGGTTTTTCTGTCTTATACAGCGTTATATGACATTCATTGTAATCATGCATTATAATTTTCACATATTGTACAGTGATTATTATATTGGATGTTTAGACATTTTAAATATGTTTCTTTCATATCAAAAAGGATTTCAAATTGCTCACGAAACTTGATTATTAAAATTATTAAACTTCATATGAAAAATTGAAGCATAGTTTAGGAATGTTATATAACGCAAATTTTCAAAATTTTCATTAGTTGCTTATGCAGCACATTTCTTAATGTAAAGGGAATGTTTTTTTTCTCTCTTATATGACGTTATATGACATTTATTGTAATAATGCATATTAGTTTTGCAGTATATTGAATAGTGTGATTATTATATTAAATTTTTTTTCATTTTAAATATGTTTTATTCATATCAAAAGGGATTTCAAATTGCTCAAGAAACTTAATTATTACAATTATTTTAAATAATTTCAAAAATGGAAGCATAGTTTAGGAATGTTATATAATGCAAATTTAAAACATTTTTCTTTGTTGCATATGCAGCACATATCATAACGCAAATTTTCAAAATTTTCATTAGTTGCTTATGCAGCACATTTCTTAATGTAAAGGGAATGTTTTTTTTCTCTCTTATATGACGTTATATGACATTTATTGTAATAATGCATATTAGTTTTTGCAGTATATTGAATAGTGTGATTATTATATTAATTTTTTTGTCATTTTAAATATGTTTTATTCATATCAAAAGGGATTTCAAATTGTTCAAGAAACTTAATTGTTACAATTATTTTACATAATTTCAAAAATGGAAGCATAGTTTAGGAATTTTATATAATGCAAACTTAAAAAAATTTTATTAGTTCCATATGCAGCACATTTCTTAATGTAAAGAGAATGTTTTTTCTCTCTTTTACGGCGTTATATGACATTCATTGTAATAATGCATAATAATTTTTACAATATATTGTATTAGTGATTATTATATTGAACTTTTTATCATTTTACATATGTTTCTTTCATATTAAAAAGGATTTCAAATTGCTCATGAAACTTGATAATTAAAATTTTTGTACATAATTCTAAAAATGGAAGCAAAGTTTAAAAATGTCATAAAACGCAAATTTTCAAAATTTTGATTAGTTGCTTAAGCAACACATTTTTTTATGTAAAGAGAATGTTTTTTTTTCTCTCTTATACTTCGTTACATGAAATTCACTGTAATCATGCATAATAATTTTCACAATATATTCTATAGTGAATGTTATATTGAACTTTCAGTCATTTTAAATATGTTTATTTCATATTAAAAAGGATTTCAAATTGCTCATGAAACTTGATAATTAAAATTATTGTACATAATTCGAAAAATGGAAGCAAAGTTTAAAAATGTCATAAAACGCAAATTTTCAAAACTTTGATTAGTTGCTTATGCAGAGCATTTCTTAATATAAAGAGAATGATTCTTTCTCTCTGATATTGCGTTATATGACATTCATTGTAATCCTGGACATAAATTTTCGCAACATACTGTATTGTGATTCGGACAACTGAAATCCCATAACATTGATTTCTTTATGATTTTATTATATTTCTTTTTTATTAATAAAAAAATGTTAAAATCATCTTAATTATTACTATTCTTACGCATATTTCGTGAAATGGAAACATGGTTTAGGAATGTTATATAACGAATATTTTCAAAACTTTGATTAGTTGCTGATGCCGCACATTTCTTAATTTAAAGACAATGGTTTTTTTTTCTCTTATAAGTTGTTATATGACATTCATTCTAATTATGCCAAATAATTTTTACAACATATTGTATAATGATTATTATATTGAACTTTTAATCATTTTAAATATGTTTCTTTTATATCAAAAACTATTTCAAATTGCTGATAAAACTTGATTATTACAATTATTATACATAATTTGAAAAATGGATGCATATTTTAGGAATGTTATATAACGCAATTTTTCAAAATTTTGATTAGTTGCTTATGCAGCATATTTCTTAATGTAAAGAGAATGGTTTTTTTCTCTCTTATATGGCGTTATAAGACATTTATTGTAATCATGCATATTTGTTTTTGCAATATATTGAATAGTGATTATTATATTGAATTTTTCGTCAATTTAAATATGTTTATTTCATATCTAAATGGATTTAAAATTGCTCAAGAAACTTAATTATTACAATTAATTTACATAATTTGAAAATTGAAAGCATAGTTTAGGAATGATATATAACGCAACTTTTCAAAATGTTTATTAGTTGCTTATGCAGCACATTTCTTAATGTAAAGAGAATCGTTTTTTCTCTCTCATACGGCGTTATATGACATTCATTGTAATCATGCATTGTAAATTTCAAAATATAGTGTATAGTGATTATTATATTGGATACTTAGTCATTTTAAATATGTTTCTTTCATATCAAAAAGGATTTCAAATTGCTCAAGAAACATGATTATTACAATTATTAAACTTCATATGAAAAATTGAAGTATAGTTAAGGAATGTTATATAACGCAAATTTCAAAATTTTCATTAGTTTCTTATGCAGCACATTTCTTAATATAAAGAGAATGGTTTTTTCTCTTTTATATGGCGTTATATGACATTCATTGTAATCATGCATATTAGTTTTTGTAATATATCGAATAGTGATTGTTATATTGAAATTGTTTGTCATTTTATATATGTTTATTTCATATCAAAAGGAATTTCAAATTGCTCATGACACTTGATAATTACAATTATTTTACATAATTTGAAAAATTGAAGCATAGTTTAGGAATGTTATATGACGCAACTTTTCAAAATTTTTATTAGTTGTTTAAGCAGCACATTTCTTAATGTAATGATAATGTTTTTTCTCTGTTATACGGCGTTATATGACATTCACTGTAATCATGCATAATAATTTTCACAATATATTCTATAATGATTGTTATATTGAACTTTTAGTCATTTTAAATATGTTTCTTTTATATCAAAAAAGATTTTAAATTGCTTATGAAACTTAATTCTACTTTAATACTAATAGGAATGTTATATAACGCAAATTTTCAAAATCTTCATTAGTTGCTTATGCAGCACATTTCTTAATATAAAGAAAATGGTTTTTTCTCTCTTATATGGCGTTATATGACATTTATTGTAATCATGCATATTCGTTTTGCCAATATATTGAATAGTGATTATTATATTGAATTTTTTGTCATTTTAAATATGTTTATTTCATATCAAAAGGGATTTCAAATTGCTCAAGAAACTTAATTATTACAATTATTTTACATAATTTGAAAAATTGAAGCATAGTTTAGGAATGTTATATAACGCAACTTTTCAAAATTTTTATTAGTTGCTCATGCAGCACATTTCTTAATGTAAAGAGAATGGTTTTTTCTCTCTCATACGGCGTTATATGACATTCATTGTAATCATGCATTATAAATTTCACAATATAACTTATAGTGATTATTATATTGGATGCTTAGTCATTTTAAATGTGTTTCTTTCATATCGAAAAGGATTTAAAATTGATTAAGAAACTTGATTATTACAGTTATTAAACTTCATATGAAAAATTGAAGCATAGTTAAGTAATGTTATATAACGCAAATTTTCAAAATTGTCATTAGTTGCTTATGCAGCACATTTCTTAATATAATGAGAATGGTTTTTTCTCTCTTATATGGCGTTATATGACATTTATTGTAATCATGCATATTAGTTTTGCAGTATATTGAATACAGTCCGTTAAGAAATTATAAGACCACTTTAATTTTGTAAATTATAAGAAAAATAAAGATACTAACCACAATTTTAATACATAAAATGACATATTGCTGTATATTTTTTATAATTAGTTTGCAGTAACTTGGTACAATGTAATAAAATTTTAATTAAAATATTTATTATAAATAAGCAAAAAATAACCTGTTAACAAAATATAAGACCACTTGTCAAAAAACAAAATAGTATAAAAAATTAATATGAAATTTGTCTTCCATTTTAACTGATGACCTCAAACACTCTGTTTTTCATTGAAGTAACCAGGCGATTAGGTTCAGTTTTAAAAATATTTTGCCATCATTTCGCAATGGATACTTTCAGTTCGTTGGCAGATGAAAATTGCTTCTTATTAGCATAAACTTTGCGAGATAATATACATTATAGGTTTTCCATGGGGTTCAAGTCTGGACTTTGACTTGGCTATGACAAAACATTATTTTTTGCTTTTTTAAGCTACTCCTGAGTGGATTTAGATGCATGACAAGCAGCATTGATCTGTTGAAACATCCAGTTAGCACCACCTAATAAAAGTTCAGACGATGTCACATGATCATGTAGCATAGACTGATATTGTGTAGAGTTCATATAAACCGAAATATACTGTAAATCACACAATCCCTCATAACTGAAAGCCCCCCAAATCGTTACTGATCCTCCCCCCATTTGCCGACTGAAACAGTCTTTTGGTTCCTTCCTCAAGTCATGCCAACACTGTTTGTAACTATCAGGAACGTCAAGTGTTTAAATTTCTTTTCATCAGAAATATAATTATTTCCACTCATCATTCCATGACATGAAGTTTTAAGACCATTTTAGTCTTTCTTCTCGATGGCGTTTCAATAACTTTGTGTTTTTCTTCAGTTTCCTAAATTACGTATTAATATTTAATTCAAGACTCTTTCAGACTGTTACATGTGAAGTTTTCTTGCTGAAACGTTTCGAAATTTCACGAGTTGAAAGACTTTTTTTAGTTGTTAGTCAAAAAATTTGTCTATTATCACGTGCTCTCAAAATATTTTTTCTACCAGATCGTTTTATTTTGTTTGAATAATCTTTTCTGATTATGCCATTGTGAATAGCAGTTTTAGAACGGTTCATTAACCTCGCAATACCTCTTTTAGATTTACAAGATCCTTTATAAATTAAAATTTTTCTCACTTAGAACTCCGATAATTCTTGACCTCAAGTCATCATCAAATTAATCGTAGATAACACATTCAAAACCTAAGCATTTGCTTCTTAGGTAATGCTTTTACGAAATACTGACGCATGCGCTTCATATAGAGTTTGACGTCATGTGTAATATGCTAATTTTTTCAAGTGGTCTTATAATTTCTTAACAGTCACTGTCTTTAATTTTTAGAAAAAATGAATAAGTTTTAGTGAATTTTATTTTAATTTTAAAAGTTAGAATTAGTATAGGATGTGTTTCACGATCAATTTTAAATACGCCACTAAATATTTGCATATTATGCTCTGTTCTCCAGAAGTACACCTATACGCTTGTGGTCTTATAATTTCTTAATGGACTGTAGTGATTATTATATTGAATTTTTTGTCATTTTAAATATGTTTATTTCATATCAAAAGTGATTTCAAATTGCTCATGAAACTTAATTATTACAGTTATTCTACAAAATTTGAAAAATGGAAGCATAGTTTAGGAATGTTATATAACGCAAATTTTCAAAATTTTGATTAGTTGCTTATGCAGCACCTTTCTTAATGTAAAAAGATTGATTATTTCCCTCTTATATGGTGTTATATGACATTCATTGTAATTATGCCTAATAATTTTTACAACATATTGTATAATGATTATTATATTGAACTTTTAGTCATTTAAATATGTTTCTTTTATTTTAAAAAGGATTTCAAATTGCTCATGAAACATAATTATTACAATTATTAAACTTCATATGAAAAATTGAAGCATAGTTAAGTAATGTTATATAACGCAACTTTTCAAAATTTTTATTAGTTGCTTATGCAGCACATTTCTTAATGTAAAGAGAATGGTTTTTTCTCTCTCATACGGCGTTATATGACATTCATTGTAATCATGCATTATAAATTTCACAATATAACTTATAGTGATTATTATATTGTATGCTTAGTCATTTTAAATGTGTTTCTTTCATATCAAAAAGGATTTCAAATTGATTAAGAAACTTGATTATTACAGTTATTAAACTTCATATGAAAAATTGAAGCATAGTTAAGTAATGTTATATAACGCAAATTTTCAAAATTGTCATTAGTTGCTTATGCAGCACATTTCTTAATATAAAGAGAATGGTTTTTTCTCTCTTATATGGCGTTATATGACATTTATT
Organism: Salticus scenicus; assembly: GCA_963930645.1. Classification (NCBI taxonomy): domain Eukaryota; kingdom Metazoa; phylum Arthropoda; class Arachnida; order Araneae; family Salticidae; genus Salticus; species Salticus scenicus. The sequence continues at coordinate 254,059,161 of OZ005659.1, read as the reverse complement.
GTAATCATGCATATTAAATTTGCAATATATTGAATACAGTCCGTTAAGAACTTATAAGACCACTTTAATTTTGTAAATTATAAGAAAAATAAAGATTCTAACCACAATTTTAATACATAAAATAACATATTGCAGTATATTTTTTATAATTAGTTTGCAGTAACTTGGTACAATGTAATAAAATTTTCATTAAAATATTTATTATAAATAAGCAAAAAATAACCTGTTAACAAAATATAAGACCACTTGTCAAAAAACAAAATAGTATAAAAAATTAATATGAAATTTGTCTTCCATTTTAACTGATGACCTCAAACACTCTGTTTTTCATTGAAGTAACCAGGCGATTAGGTTCAGTTTTAAAAATATTTTGCCATCATTTCGCAATGGATACTTTCAGTTCGTTCTTATAGTGATTATTATATTGGATGCTTAATCATTTTAAATGTGTTTGTTTCATATCAAAAAGGATTTTAAATTGCTCATGAAACATAATTATTACAATTATTAAACTTCATATGAAAAATGGAAGCATAGTCTGCAAATGTTATATAACGTAAATTTTCAAAATTTTTGATTAGTTGCTTATGCAGCGCATTTCTTAATCTGAAGAGAATGGTTTTTCTGTCTTATACAGCGTTATATGACATTCATTGTAATCATGCATTATAATTTTCACAATATATTGTATAGTGATTATTATATTGGATGTTTAGACATTTTAAATATGTTTCTTTCATATCGAAAAGGATTTCAAATTGCTCACGAAACTTGATTATTACAATTATTAAACTTCATATGAAAAATTGAAGCATAGTTTAGGAATGTTATATAACGCAAATTTTCAAAATTTTTATTAATTGCTTATGCAGCACATTTCTTAATGTAAAGAGAATGTTTTTTTCTCTCTTATATGACGTTATATGACATTTATTGTAATAATGCATATTAGTTTTTGCAGTATATTGAATAGTGTGATTATTATATTAAATTTTTTGTCATTTTAAATATGTTTTATTCATATCAAAAGGGATTTCAAATTGCTCAAGAAACTTAATTATTACAATAATTTTAAATAATTTCAAAAATGGAAGCATAGTTTAGGAATGTTATATAATGCAAATTTAAAACATTTTTATTAGTTGCATATGCTGCACATTTCTTAATGTAAAGAGAATGTTTTTTCTCTCTTTTACGGCGTTATATGACATTCATTGTAATAATGCATAATAATTTTCACAATATATTGTATTAGTGAATGTTATATTGAACTTTCAGTCATTTTAAATATGTTTCTTTTATATCAAAAAGGATTTTAAATTGCTTATGAAACTTAATTCTAGATTAACACTAATAGGAATGTTATATAACGCAATTTTTCAAAATTATCATTAGTTGCTTATGCAGAGCATTTCTTAATGTAAAGAGAATGATTCTTTCTCTCTGATACTGCGTTATATGACATTCATTGTAATTATGCCTAATAATTTTTACAACATATTGTATAATGATTATTATATTGAACTTTTAGTCATTTTAAATATGTTTCTTTTATTTAATAAAGGATTTCAAATTGCTCATGAAACATAATTATTACAATTATTAAACTTCATATGAAAAATTGAAGCATAGTCTGCAAATATTATATCACGCAAATTTTCAAAATTTTGATTAGTTGCTTATGCAGCGCATTTCTTAATCTGAAGAGAATGGTTTTTCTGTCTTATACAGCGTTATATGACATTCATTGTAATCATGCATTATAATTTTCACATATTGTACAGTGATTATTATATTGGATGTTTAGACATTTTAAATATGTTTCTTTCATATCAAAAAGGATTTCAAATTGCTCACGAAACTTGATTATTAAAATTATTAAACTTCATATGAAAAATTGAAGCATAGTTTAGGAATGTTATATAACGCAAATTTTCAAAATTTTCATTAGTTGCTTATGCAGCACATTTCTTAATGTAAAGGGAATGTTTTATTTCTCTCTTATATGACGTTATATGACATTTATTGTAATAATGCATATTAGTTTTTGCAGTATATTGAATAGTGTGATTATTATATTAATTTTTTTGTCATTTTAAATATGTTTTATTCATATCAAAAGGGATTTCAAATTGTTCAAGAAACTTAATTGTTACAATTATTTTACATAATTTCAAAAATGGAAGCATAGTTTAGGAATTTTATATAATGCAAACTTAAAAAATTTTTATTAGTTCCATATGCAGCACATTTCTTAATGTAAAGAGAATGTTTTTTCTCTCTTTTACGGCGTTATATGACATTCATTGTAATAATGCATAATAATTTTTACAATATATTGTATTAGTGATTATTATATTGAACTTTTTATCATTTTAAATATGTTTCTTTCATATTAAAAAGGATTTCAAATTGCTCATGAAACTTGATAATTAAAATTTTTGTACATAATTCTAAAAATGGAAGCAAAGTTTAAAAATGTCATAAAACGCAAATTTTCAAAATTTTGATTAGTTGCTTAAGCAACACATTTCTTTATGTAAAGAGAATGTTTTTTTTTCTCTCTTATACTTCGTTACATGAAATTCACTGTAATCATGCATAATAATTTTCACAATATATTCTATAGTGAATGTTATATTGAACTTTCAGTCATTTTAAATATGTTTATTTCATATTAAAAAGGATTTCAAATTGCTCATGAAACTTGATAATTAAAATTATTGTACATAATTCGAAAAATGGAAGCAAAGTTTAAAAATGTCATAAAACGCAAATTTTCAAAACTTTGATTAGTTGCTTATGCAGAGCATTTCTTAATATAAAGAGAATGATTCTTTCTCTCTGATATTGCGTTATATGACATTCATTGTAATCCTGGACATAAATTTTCGCAACATACTGTATTGTGATTCGGACAACTGAAATCCCATAACATTGATTTCTTTATGATTTTATTATATTTCTTTTTTATTAATAAAAAAATGTTAAAATCATCTTAATTATTACTATTCTTACGCATATTTCGTGAAATGGAAACATGGTTTAGGAATGTTATATAACGAATATTTTCAAAACTTTGATTAGTTGCTGATGCCGCACATTTCTTAATTTAAAGACAATGGTTTTTTTTTCTCTTATATGTTGTTATATGACATTCATTCTAATTATGCCAAATAATTTTTACAACATATTGTATAATGATTATTATATTGAACATTTAATCATTTTAAATATGTTTCTTTTATATCAAAAACTATTTCAAATTGCTGATAAAACTTGATTATTACAATTATTATACATAATTTGAAAAATGGATGCATATTTTAGGAATGTTATATAACGCAATTTTTCAAAATTTTGATTAGTTGCTTATGCAGCATATTTCTTAATGTAAAGAGAATGGTTTTTTTCTCTCTTATATGGCGTTATAAGACATTTATTGTAATCATGCATATTTGTTTTTGCAATATATTGAATAGTGATTATTATATTGAATTTTTCGTCAATTTAAATATGTTTATTTCATATCTAAATGGATTTAAAATTGCTCAAGAAACTTAATTATTACAATTATTTTACATAATTTGAAAATTGAAAGCATAGTTTAGGAATGTTATATAACGCAACTTTTCAAAATGTTTATTAGTTGCTTATGCAGCGCATTTCTTAATGTAAAGAGAATCGTTTTTTCTCTCTCATACGGCGTTATATGACATTCATTGTAATCATGCATTGTAAATTTCAAAATATAGTGTATAGTGATTATTATATTGGATACTTAGTCATTTTAAATATGTTTCTTTCATATCAAAAAGGATTTCAAATTGCTCAAGAAACATGATTATTACAATTATTAAACTTCATATGAAAAATTGAAGTATAGTTAAGGAATGTTATATAACGCAAATTTCAAAATTTTCATTAGTTTCTTATGCAGCACATTTCTTAATATAAAGAGAATGGTTTTTTCTCTTTTATATGGCGTTATATGACATTCATTGTAATCATGCATATTAGTTTTTGTAATATATCGAATAGTGATTGTTATATTGAAATTGTTTGTCATTTTATATATGTTTATTTCATATCAAAAGGAATTTCAAATTGCTCATGACACTTGATAATTACAATTATTTTACATAATTTGAAAAATTGAAGCATAGTTTAGGAATGTTATATGACGCAACTTTTCAAAATTTTTATTAGTTGTTTAAGCAGCACATTTCTTAATGTAATGATAATGTTTTTTCTCTGTTATACGGCGTTATATGACATTCACTGTAATCATGCATAATAATTTTCACAATATATTCTATAATGATTGTTATATTGAACTTTTAGTCATTTTAAATATGTTTCTTTCATATCAAAAAGGATTACAAATTGCTCAAGAAACTTGATTATTACAATTATTAAACTTCATATGAAAAATTGAAGTATAGTTAAGGAATGTTATATAACGCAAAATTTCAAAATTTTCATTAGTTGCTTATGCAGCACATTTCTTAATGTAAAGAGAATGGTTTTTTCTCTCTTATATGGCGTTATATGACATTCTTTGTAATCATGCGTATTAGTTTTTGTAATATATCGAATAGTGATTATTATATAGAATTTTGTTGTCATTTTATGTATGTTTATTTCATATCAAAAGGAATTTCAAATTGCTCATGAAACTTGATTATTACAATTATTATACATAATTTGAAAAATATATGCATATTTTAGGAATGTTATATAACGCAATTTTTCAAAATTTTGACTAGTTGCTTCTGCAGCACATTTCTTAATGTAAAGGGAATGTTTTTTTCTCTCTTTTACGGCGTTATATGACGTTCATTGTAATCATGCATAATAATTTTCACAATATATTGTATAGTGATTATTATATTGAACTTTTTATCATTTTAAATATGTTTCTTTCATATTAAAATGATGATTTCAAATTGCTCATGAAACTTGATAATTACAATTATTTTACATAATTTGAAAAATTGAAGCATAGTTTAGGAATGTTATATGACGCAACTTTTCAAAATTTTTATTAGTTGCTTCAGCAGCACATTTCTTAATGTAAAGATATTGTTTTTTCTCTCTTATACGGCGTTATATGACATTCACTGTAATCATGCATAATAATTTTCACAATATATTCTATAGTGAATGTTATGTTGAACTTTTAGTCATTTTAAATATGTTTCTTTCATATCAAAAAGGAATTTAAATTGCTTATGAAACTTAATTCTATTTTAATACTAATAGGAATGTTATATAACGCAAATTTTTTAAAATTTTCATTAGTTGCTTGTGCAGCACATTTCTTAATATAAAGAGAATGGTTTTTTTCTCTTTTATATGGCGTTATATGACATTCATTGTAATCATACGTATTAGTTTTTGCAATATATCGAATAGTGATTATTATATTGATTTTTAGTCTTTTTAAATATGTTTCATTCATATTAAAAATGATTTCAAATTGCTCATGAAACTTGATTCTTACAATACATAATTCGAAAAATGGAAGCATAGTCTAAAAATGTCATATAACGCAAATTTTCAAACTTTTGTTTAGTTGCTTAAGCAGCACATTTCTTAATGTAAAGCGAAAGGTTTTTTTCTCTCTTATACGGCGTTATATGACATTCATTGTAATCATACACATTAACTTTTACAATATATCGTACAGAGATACAATATATTGTGATACATAACTGAAATCCAATAAAATTGAATTTTTAATAAATTAATTATATTTCTGTCTTATTAGATAGAACACGTTAAAATCATCTTAATTATTTTTACACATATTTAGTGAAATGGAAGCATGGTTTAAGAATGTTGTATAACGTATATTTTCAAAATTTCGATTAGTTGCTTATGCAGCACATATCATAATGTAAAGACAATGGTTTTTTCTCTCTCATACGGCGTTATATGACATTGATTGTAATCATGCATATTGATTTTGCAATATATTTTATAGTGATTATTATATTGAATGTATATTCATTTTAAATCTGTTTCTTTCATATCAAACAATATTTCAAATTGCGCACGAAGCTTGATTATTAATATTATTAAACATCATATGAAAAGTGGAAGCATAGTCTAGAAATGTTATGTAACGCAAATAATTTTTACAACATTTTGTAAAATGATTATTATATTGAACTTTTAGTCATTTTTTTCAAAATTTTGATTAGTTGCTTATGCAGCACATTTCTTAATGTAAAGAAAATGGTTTTTTCTCTCTCATGCGGCGTTATATAACATTCATTGTAAACATGCAAAATAATTTTCATAATATATTGCATAGTGATTATTATATTGAACTTTTAGTCATTTTAAATATGTTCATTTCATATCAAAAGGGATTTCAAAATGCTCATGAAATTTGATTTTTACAATTATTATACATAATTCGAAAAATGGAAGAATAGTTTAGAAATGTTATATAACGCAAATTTTCAAATCTTTTATTAGTTGCTTATACAGCACATTTCTTAATGTAAAGAGAATGGTTTTTCTCTCTTATACAGCGGTATATGACACTCATTGTAATCATGCATAATAATTTTCACAATATATTCTATAGTGAATGTTATATTGAACTTTTAGTCATTTTAAATATGCTTCTTTTATAAATAAAAGGATTTCAAATTGCTCATAAAACTTAACTATTGCAGTTATTCTACATAATTCGATAAATGGAAGCACAGTTTAGGAATGTTATATAACGCAAATTTTCAAAATTTTGATTAGTTGCTTGTGCAGCACATTTCTTAATGTAAAGAGAATGGTTTTTTCTTTCTCATGCGCCGTTATATGACATTCATTGTAATCATGCACATTAACTTTTACAATATATTGTACAGTGATACAGTATATTGCGATACATAACTAAAATCCAATAAAATTAAATTTTTAGTAAATTAATTATATTTCTTTCTTATTAGATAGATCACTTTAAAATCATCTTAATTATTACTATTGTTACACATATTTAGTGAGGTGGAAGCATGGTTTAAGAATGTTGTATAACGTATATTTTCAAAATTTTTATTAGTCGCACATTTCGTAATGTAAAGAGAATGGTTTTTTTCTCTCTTATATGGCGTTATATGACATTCATTGTAATCATGCATATTGATTTTTCCAATATATTTTATAGTGATTATTATATTAAATGTTCATTCATTTTAAATCTGTTTCTTTCATATCAAAAAGTATTTCAAATTGCGCACGCAGCTTGATTATTACAATTATTAAACATCATATGAAAATTGGAAGCATAGTCTAGAAATGTTATGTAACGCAAATTTTCAAAATTTTAATTAGTTGCTTATGCAGCACATTTCTTAATGTAAAGAGAATAGTTTTTCTCTCTTATATGGCGTTATATGATATTCTTTGTATTTTTGCATATTATTTTTTGCAATATATTGAATGGTGATTATTATATTGAATTTTTTGTCATTTTAAATATGTTTATTTCATATCAAAAGGGATTTCAAACTGCTCATGAAACTTGATTATTACAATTATTATACATAATTTGAAAAATGGAAGCATGGTTTAGGATTGTTATATAACGCAAATTTTCAAAATTTTGATTAGTTGCTTATGCAGCACATTTCTTAATGTAAAGAGAATTTATTTTTCCCTCTCCTACTGTGTTATGTGCCATTCATTGTAATCATGGATATTAATTTTCGCAAGATATTGTATTGTGATTCTTATAACTGTAATCCAATAACATGGATTTCTTTATAATTTAATTATATTTCTTTCTTATTGGATTACAAATGTTAACATCATCTTAATTATTACAATCATTATACATAATTTGAAAAATGGAAGCATAGATTGGCAATGTTATATAACGCAAATTTTCAAAATTTTTATTGATGCTTATAAAATATGTTTTTTTTTTTTTTTTATATCAAAAAGGTTTTCAAATTGCTCACGAAGCTTGACTATTACATTTATTATACATCATCAAAATTTTTATTAGTTGCTTATGCAGTACTTTTCTTAATCCAATGAGAATAATTTTTTCTCTCCTATGTAGCTTTATTATGAAAATCATTGTAATCATGCATATTATTGTTAAAAGTATATTGTATATTGTTTTATAATTGAAATCCAATACAATGAATTTTTAATATTTTACTTATATTTATAGTGATTATTATATTGAACTTTTTATCATTTTAAATATGTTTCTTTCATATCAAAATGGATTTCAAATTGCGCATGAAACCTAATTATTACAATTATTATACGTAATCTCAAAAATGGAAGCATAGTTAGGAATGTCATATAACGCAAATTTTCAAAACTTTCATTAGTTGCTTATACAGAGCATTTCTTAATGTAAAGAGAATGTTTCTTTCTCTCTGATATTGCGTTATATGACATTCATTGTAATCATGGACATTAATTTTCGCAACATACTGTATTGTGATTCTTACAACTGAAATCCCAAAACATTGATTTCTTTATGATTTTATTATATTTCTTTTTTATTAATAAAAAAAAGTTAAAATCATCTTAATTATTACTATTCTTACGCATATTTCGTGAAATGGAATCATAGTTTAGGAATGTTATATAACGAATATTTTCAAAACTTTGATTAGTTGCTGATGCAGCACATTTCTTAATTTAAAGAGAATGGTTTTTTCTCTCTTATATGGTGTTATATGACATCCATTGTAATTATGCCAAATAATTTTTACAACATATTGTATAATGATTATTATATTGAACATTTAATCATTTTTAATATGTTTCTTTTATATCAAAAAGTATTTCAAATTGCTCATAAAACTTGATTATTACAATTATTATACATAATTTGAAATATGGATGCATATTTTAGGAATGTTATATAACGCAATTTTTCAAAATTTGTAGTAGTTGCTTATGCAGCATATTTCTTAATGTAAAGAGAATGGTTTTTTTCTCTCTTATATGGCATTATAAGACATTTATTGTAATCATGCATATTCGTTTTTCCAATATATTGAATAGTGATTATTATATTGGATACTTAGTCATTTTAAATATGTTTCTTTCATATCAAAAAGGATTTCAAATTGCTCAAGAAACTTGATTATTACAATTATTAAACTTCATATGAAAAATTGAAGTATAGTTAAGGAATGTTATATAACGCAAAATTTCAAAATTTTCATTAGTTGCTTATGCAGCACATTTCTTAATATAAAGAGAATGTTTTTTTCTCTCTTATATGGCGTTATAAGACATTCATTGTAATCATGCGTATTAGTTTTTGTAATATATTGAATAATGATTATTATATTGAATTTTTTTGTCATTTTATATATGTTTATTTCATATCAAAAGGAATTTCGAATTGCTCATGAAACTTGATAATTACAATTATTTTACATAATTTGAAAAATTGAAGCATAATTTAGGAATGTTATATGACGCAACTTTTCAAAATTTTTATTAGTTGCTTAAGCAGCACATTTCTTTATGTAAAGAGAATGTTTTTTTTCTCTCTTATACGGCGTTACATGAAATTCACTGTAATCATGCATAATAATTTTCACAATATATTCTATAATGAATGTTATATTGAACTTTTAGTCATTTTAAATATGTTTCTTTCATATCAAAAAGGATTTTAAATTGCTTATGAAACTTAATTCTACTTTAATACTAATAGGAATGTTATATAACGCAAATTTTCAAAATCTTCATTAGTTGCTTATGCAGCACATTTCTTAATATAAAGAAAATGGTTTTTTCTCTCTTATATGGCGTTATATGACATTTATTGTAATCATGCATATTCGTTTTGCCAATATATTGAATAGTGATTATTATATTGACTTTTTTGTCATTTTAAATATGTTTATTTCATATCAAAAGGGATTTCAAATTGCTCAAGAAACTTAATTATTACAATTATTTTACATAATTTGAACAATTGAAGCATAGTTTAGGAATGTTATATAACGCAACTTTTCAAAATTTTTATTAGTTGCTTATGCAGCACATTTCTAAATGTAAAGAGAATGGTTTATTCTCTCTCATACGGCGTTATATGACATTCATTGTAATCATGCATTATAAATTTCACAATATAACTTATAGTGATTATTATATTGGATGCTTAGTCATTTTAAATGTGTTTCTTTCATATCAAAAAGGATTTCAAATTGATTAAGAAACTTGATTATTACAGTTATTAAACTTCATATGAAAAATTGAAGCATAGTTAAGTAATGTTATATAACGCAAATTTTCAAAATTGTCATTAGTTGCTTATGCAGCACATTTCTTAATATAAAGAGAATGGTTTTTTCTCTCTTATATGGCGTTATATGACATTTATTGTAATCATGCATATTAGTTTTGCAATATATTGAATAGTGATTATTATATTGAATTTTTTGTCATTTTAAATATTTATATTTCATATCAAAAGTGATTTCAAATTGCTCATAAAACTTAATTATTATAGTTATTCTACAAAATTTGAAAAATGGAAGCATAGTTTAGGAATGTTATATAACGCAAATTTTCAAAATTTTAATTAGTTGCTTATGCAGCACATTTCTTAATGTAAAGAGAATGATTCTTTCTCTCTTATACGGTGTTATATGACATTCATTGTAATTATGCCTAATAATTTTTACAACATATTGTATAATGATTATTATATTGAACTTTTAGTCATTTTAAATATGTTTCTTTTATTTAATAAAGGATTTCAAATTGCTCATGAAACATAATTATTACAATTATTAAACTTCATATGAAAAATTGAAGCATAGTCTGCAAATATTATATCACGCAAATTTTCAAAATTTTGATTAGTTGCTTATGCAGCGCATTTCTTAATCTGAAGAGAATGGTTTTTCTGTCTTATACATTGTTATATGACATTCATTGTAATCATGCATTATAATTTTCACATATTGTACAGTGATTATTATATTGGATGTTTAGACATTTTAAATATGTTTCTTTCATATCAAAAAGGATTTCAAATTGCTCACGAAACTTGATTATTAAAATTATTAAACTTCATATGAAAAATTGAAGCATAGTTTAGGAATGTTATATAACGCAAATTTTCAAAATTTTCATTAGTTGCTTATGCAGCACATTTCTTAATGTAAAGGGAATGTTTTTTTTCTCTCTTATATGACGTTATATGACATTTATTGTAATAATGCATATTAGTTTTTGCAGTATATTGAATAGTGTGATTATTATATTAATTTTTTTGTCATTTTAAATATGTTTTATTCATATCAAAAGGGATTTCAAATTGTTCAAGAAACTTAATTGTTACAATTATTTTACATAATTTCAAAAATGGAAGCATAGTTTAGGAATTTTATATAATGCAAACTTAAAAAAATTTTATTAGTTCCATATGCAGCACATTTCTTAATGTAAAGAGAATGTTTTTTCTCTCTTTTACGGCGTTATATGACATTCATTGTAATAATGCATAATAATTTTTACAATATATTGTATTAGTGATTATTATATTGAACTTTTTATCATTTTAAATATGTTTCTTTCATATTAAAAAGGATTTCAAATTGCTCATGAAACTTGATAATTAAAATTTTTGTACATAATTCTAAAAATGGAAGCAAAGTTTAAAAATGTCATAAAACGCAAATTTTCAAAATTTTGATTAGTTGCTTAAGCAACACATTTTTTTATGTAAAGAGAATGTTTTTTTTTCTCTCTTATACTTCGTTACATGAAATTCACTGTAATCATGCATAATAATTTTCACAATATATTCTATAGTGAATGTTATATTGAACTTTCAGTCATTTTAAATATGTTTATTTCATATTAAAAAGGATTTCAAATTGCTCATGAAACTTGATAATTAAAATTATTGTACATAATTCGAAAAATGGAAGCAAAGTTTAAAAATGTCATAAAACGCAAATTTTCAAAACTTTGATTAGTTGCTTATGCAGAGCATTTCTTAATATAAAGAGAATGATTCTTTCTCTCTGATATTGCGTTATATGACATTCATTGTAATCCTGGACATAAATTTTCGCAACATACTGTATTGTGATTCGGACAACTGAAATCCCATAACATTGATTTCTTTATGATTTTATTATATTTCTTTTTTATTAATAAAAAAATGTTAAAATCATCTTAATTATTACTATTCTTACGCATATTTCGTGAAATGGAAACATGGTTTAGGAATGTTATATAACGAATATTTTCAAAACTTTGATTAGTTGCTGATGCCGCACATTTCTTAATTTAAAGACAATGGTTTTTTTTTCTCTTATATGTTGTTATATGACATTCATTCTAATTATGCCAAATAATTTTTACAACATATTGTATAATGATTATTATATTGAACTTTTAATCATTTTAAATATGTTTCTTTTATATCAAAAACTATTTCAAATTGCTGATAAAACTTGATTATTACAATTATTATACATAATTTGAAAAATGGATGCATATTTTAGGAATGTTATATAACGCAATTTTTCAAAATTTTGATTAGTTGCTTATGCAGCATATTTCTTAATGTAAAGAGAATGGTTTTTTTCTCTCTTATATGGCGTTATAAGACATTTATTGTAATCATGCATATTTGTTTTTGCAATATATTGAATAGTGATTATTATATTGAATTTTTCGTCAATTTAAATATGTTTATTTCATATCTAAATGGATTTAAAATTGCTCAAGAAACTTAATTATTACAATTAATTTACATAATTTGAAAATTGAAAGCATAGTTTAGGAATGTTATATAACGCAACTTTTCAAAATGTTTATTAGTTGCTTATGCAGCACATTTCTTAATGTAAAGAGAATCGTTTTTTCTCTCTCATACGGCGTTATATGACATTCATTGTAATCATGCATTGTAAATTTCAAAATATAGTGTATAGTGATTATTATATTGGATACTTAGTCATTTTAAATATGTTTCTTTCATATCAAAAAGGATTTCAAATTGCTCAAGAAACATGATTATTACAATTATTAAACTTCATATGAAAAATTGAAGTATAGTTAAGGAATGTTATATAACGCAAATTTCAAAATTTTCATTAGTTTCTTATGCAGCACATTTCTTAATATAAAGAGAATGGTTTTTTCTCTTTTATATGGCGTTATATGACATTCATTGTAATCATGCATATTAGTTTTTGTAATATATCGAATAGTGATTGTTATATTGAAATTGTTTGTCATTTTATATATGTTTATTTCATATCAAAAGGAATTTCAAATTGCTCATGACACTTGATAATTACAATTATTTTACATAATTTGAAAAATTGAAGCATAGTTTAGGAATGTTATATGACGCAACTTTTCAAAATTTTTATTAGTTGTTTAAGCAGCACATTTCTTAATGTAATGATAATGTTTTTTCTCTGTTATACGGCGTTATATGACATTCACTGTAATCATGCATAATAATTTTCACAATATATTCTATAATGATTGTTATATTGAACTTTTAGTCATTTTAAATATGTTTCTTTTATATCAAAAAAAATTTTAAATTGCTTATGAAACTTAATTCTACTTTAATACTAATAGGAATGTTATATAACGCAAATTTTCAAAATCTTCATTAGTTGCTTATGCAGCACATTTCTTAATATAAAGAAAATGGTTTTTTCTCTCTTATATGGCGTTATATGACATTTATTGTAATCATGCATATTCGTTTTGCCAATATATTGAATAGTGATTATTATATTGAATTTTTTGTCATTTTAAATATGTTTATTTCATATCAAAAGGGATTTCAAATTGCTCAAGAAACTTAATTATTACAATTATTTTACATAATTTGAAAAATTGAAGCATAGTTTAGGAATGTTATATAACGCAACTTTTCAAAATTTTTATTAGTTGCTCATGCAGCACATTTCTTAATGTAAAGAGAATGGTTTTTTCTCTCTCATACGGCGTTATATGACATTCATTGTAATCATGCATTATAAATTTCACAATATAACTTATAGTGATTATTATATTGGATGCTTAGTCATTTTAAATGTGTTTCTTTCATATCGAAAAGGATTTAAAATTGATTAAGAAACTTGATTATTACAGTTATTAAACTTCATATGAAAAATTGAAGCATAGTTAAGTAATGTTATATAACGCAAATTTTCAAAATTGTCATTAGTTGCTTATGCAGCACATTTCTTAATATAATGAGAATGGTTTTTTCTCTCTTATATGGCGTTATATGACATTTATTGTAATCATGCATATTAGTTTTGCAGTATATTGAATACAGTCCGTTAAGAAATTATAAGACCACTTTAATTTTGTAAATTATAAGAAAAATAAAGATACTAACCACAATTTTAATACATAAAATGACATATTGCTGTATATTTTTTATAATTAGTTTGCAGTAACTTGGTACAATGTAATAAAATTTTAATTAAAATATTTATTATAAATAAGCAAAAAATAACCTGTTAACAAAATATAAGACCACTTGTCAAAAAACAAAATAGTATAAAAAATTAATATGAAATTTGTCTTCCATTTTAACTGATGACCTCAAACACTCTGTTTTTCATTGAAGTAACCAGGCGATTAGGTTCAGTTTTAAAAATATTTTGCCATCATTTCGCAATGGATACTTTCAGTTCGTTGGCAGATGAAAATTGCTTCTTATTAGCATAAACTTTGCGAGATAATATACATTATAGGTTTTCCATGGGGTTCAAGTCTGGACTTTGACTTGGCTATGACAAAACATTATTTTTTGCTTTTTTAAGCTACTCCTGAGTGGATTTAGATGCATGACAAGCAGCATTGATCTGTTGAAACATCCAGTTAGCACCACCTAATAAAAGTTCAGACGATGTCACATGATCATGTAGCATAGACTGATATTGTGTAGAGTTCATATAAACCGAAATATACTGTAAATCACACAATCCCTCATAACTGAAAGCCCCCCAAATCGTTACTGATCCTCCCCCCATTTGCCGACTGAAACAGTCTTTTGGTTCCTTCCTCAAGTCATGCCAACACTGTTTGTAACTATCAGGAACGTCAAGTGTTTAAATTTCTTTTCATCAGAAATATAATTATTTCCACTCATCATTCCATGACATGAAGTTTTAAGACCATTTTAGTCTTTCTTCTCGATGGCGTTTCAATAACTTTGTGTTTTTCTTCAGTTTCCTAAATTACGTATTAATATTTAATTCAAGACTCTTTCAGACTGTTACATGTGAAGTTTTCTTGCTGAAACGTTTCGAAATTTCACGAGTTGAAAGACTTTTTTTAGTTGTTAGTCAAAAAATTTGTCTATTATCACGTGCTCTCAAAATATTTTTTCTACCAGATCGTTTTATTTTGTTTGAATAATCTTTTCTGATTATGCCATTGTGAATAGCAGTTTTAGAACGGTTCATTAACCTCGCAATACCTCTTTTAGATTTACAAGATCCTTTATAAATTAAAATTTTTCTCACTTAGAACTCCGATAATTCTTGACCTCAAGTCATCATCAAATTAATCGTAGATAACACATTCAAAACCTAAGCATTTGCTTCTTAGGTAATGCTTTTACGAAATACTGACGCATGCGCTTCATATAGAGTTTGACGTCATGTGTAATATGCTAATTTTTTCAAGTGGTCTTATAATTTCTTAACAGTCACTGTCTTTAATTTTTAGAAAAAATGAATAAGTTTTAGTGAATTTTATTTTAATTTTAAAAGTTAGAATTAGTATAGGATGTGTTTCACGATCAATTTTAAATACGCCACTAAATATTTGCATATTATGCTCTGTTCTCCAGAAGTACACCTATACGCTTGTGGTCTTATAATTTCTTAATGGACTGTAGTGATTATTATATTGAATTTTTTGTCATTTTAAATATGTTTATTTCATATCAAAAGTGATTTCAAATTGCTCATGAAACTTAATTATTACAGTTATTCTACAAAATTTGAAAAATGGAAGCATAGTTTAGGAATGTTATATAACGCAAATTTTCAAAATTTTGATTAGTTGCTTATGCAGCACCTTTCTTAATGTAAAAAGATTGATTATTTCCCTCTTATATGGTGTTATATGACATTCATTGTAATTATGCCTAATAATTTTTACAACATATTGTATAATGATTATTATATTGAACTTTTAGTCATTTAAATATGTTTCTTTTATTTTAAAAAGGATTTCAAATTGCTCATGAAACATAATTATTACAATTATTAAACTTCATATGAAAAATTGAAGCATAGTTAAGTAATGTTATATAACGCAACTTTTCAAAATTTTTATTAGTTGCTTATGCAGCACATTTCTTAATGTAAAGAGAATGGTTTTTTCTCTCTCATACGGCGTTATATGACATTCATTGTAATCATGCATTATAAATTTCACAATATAACTAATAGTGATTATTATATTGTATGCTTAGTCATTTTAAATGTGTTTCTTTCATATCAAAAAGGATTTCAAATTGATTAAGAAACTTGATTATTACAGTTATTAAACTTCATATGAAAAATTGAAGCATAGTTAAGTAATGTTATATAACGCAAATTTTCAAAATTGTCATTAGTTGCTTATGCAGCACATTTCTTAATATAAAGAGAATGGTTTTTTCTCTCTTATATGGCGTTATATGACATTTATTGTAATCATGCATATTAAATTTGCAATATATTGAATACAGTCCGTTAAGAACTTATAAGACCACTTTAATTTTGTAAATTATAAGAAAAATAAAGATTCTAACCACAATTTTAATACATAAAATAACATATTGCAGTATATTTTTTATAATTAGTTTGCAGTAACTTGGTACAATGTAATAAAATTTTCATTAAAATATTTATTATAAATAAGCAAAAAATAACCTGTTAACAAAATATAAGACCACTTGTCAAAAAACAAAATAGTATAAAAAATTAATATGAAATTTGTCTTCCATTTTAACTGATGACCTCAAACACTCTGTTTTTCATTGAAGTAACCAGGCGATTAGGTTCAGTTTTAAAAATATTTTGCCATCATTTCGCAATGGATACTTTCAGTTCGTTCTTATAGTGATTATTATATTGGATGCTTAATCATTTTAAATGTGTTTGTTTCATATCAAAAAGGATTTTAAATTGCTCATGAAACATAATTATTACAATTATTAAACTTCATATGAAAAATGGAAGCATAGTCTGCAAATGTTATATAACGTAAATTTTCAAAATTTTTGATTAGTTGCTTATGCAGCGCATTTCTTAATCTGAAGAGAATGGTTTTTCTGTCTTATACAGCGTTATATGACATTCATTGTAATCATGCATTATAATTTTCACAATATATTGTATAGTGATTATTATATTGGATGTTTAGACATTTTAAATATGTTTCTTTCATATCGAAAAGGATTTCAAATTGCTCACGAAACTTGATTATTACAATTATTAAACTTCATATGAAAAATTGAAGCATAGTTTAGGAATGTTATATAACGCAAATTTTCAAAATTTTTATTAATTGCTTATGCAGCACATTTCTTAATGTAAAGAGAATGTTTTTTTCTCTCTTATATGACGTTATATGACATTTATTGTAATAATGCATATTAGTTTTTGCAGTATATTGAATAGTGTGATTATTATATTAAATTTTTTGTCATTTTAAATATGTTTTATTCATATCAAAAGGGATTTCAAATTGCTCAAGAAACTTAATTATTACAATAATTTTAAATAATTTCAAAAATGGAAGCATAGTTTAGGAATGTTATATAATGCAAATTTAAAACATTTTTATTAGTTGCATATGCTGCACATTTCTTAATGTAAAGAGAATGTTTTTTCTCTCTTTTACGGCGTTATATGACATTCATTGTAATAATGCATAATAATTTTCACAATATATTGTATTAGTGAATGTTATATTGAACTTTCAGTCATTTTAAATATGTTTCTTTTATATCAAAAAGGATTTTAAATTGCTTATGAAACTTAATTCTAGATTAACACTAATAGGAATGTTATATAACGCAATTTTTCAAAATTATCATTAGTTGCTTATGCAGAGCATTTCTTAATGTAAAGAGAATGATTCTTTCTCTCTGATACTGCGTTATATGACATTCATTGTAATTATGCCTAATAATTTTTACAACATATTGTATAATGATTATTATATTGAACTTTTAGTCATTTTAAATATGTTTCTTTTATTTAATAAAGGATTTCAAATTGCTCATGAATCATAATTATTACAATTATTAAACTTCATATGAAAAATTGAAGCATAGTCTGCAAATATTATATCACGCAAATTTTCAAAATTTTGATTAGTTGCTTATGCAGCGCATTTCTTAATCTGAAGAGAATGGTTTTTCTGTCTTATACAGCGTTATATGACATTCATTGTAATCATGCATTATAATTTTCACATATTGTACAGTGATTATTATATTGGATGTTTAGACATTTTAAATATGTTTCTTTCATATCAAAAAGGATTTCAAATTGCTCACGAAACTTGATTATTAAAATTATTAAACTTCATATGAAAAATTGAAGCATAGTTTAGGAATGTTATATAACGCAAATTTTCAAAATTTTCATTAGTTGCTTATGCAGCACATTTCTTAATGTAAAGGGAATGTTTTTTTTCTCTCTTATATGACGTTATATGACATTTATTGTAATAATGCATATTAGTTTTTGCAGTATATTGAATAGTGTGATTATTATATTAATTTTTTTGTCATTTTAAATATGTTTTATTCATATCAAAAGGGATTTCAAATTGTTCAAGAAACTTAATTGTTACAATTATTTTACATAATTTCAAAAATGGAAGCATAGTTTAGGAATTTTATATAATGCAAACTTAAAAAATTTTTATTAGTTCCATATGCAGCACATTTCTTAATGTAAAGAGAATGTTTTTTCTCTCTTTTACGGCGTTATATGACATTCATTGTAATAATGCATAATAATTTTTACAATATATTGTATTAGTGATTATTATATTGAACTTTTTATCATTTTAAATATGTTTCTTTCATATTAAAAAGGATTTCAAATTGCTCATGAAACTTGATAATTAAAATTTTTGTACATAATTCTAAAAATGGAAGCAAAGTTTAAAAATGTCATAAAACGCAAATTTTCAAAATTTTGATTAGTTGCTTAAGCAACACATTTCTTTATGTAAAGAGAATGTTTTTTTTTCTCTCTTATACTTCGTTACATGAAATTCACTGTAATCATGCATAATAATTTTCACAATATATTCTATAGTGAATGTTATATTGAACTTTCAGTCATTTTAAATATGTTTATTTCATATTAAAAAGGATTTCAAATTGCTCATGAAACTTGATAATTAAAATTATTGTACATAATTCGAAAAATGGAAGCAAAGTTTAAAAATGTCATAAAACGCAAATTTTCAAAACTTTGATTAGTTGCTTATGCAGAGCATTTCTTAATATAAAGAGAATGATTCTTTCTCTCTGATATTGCGTTATATGACATTCATTGTAATCCTGGACATAAATTTTCGCAACATACTGTATTGTGATTCGGACAACTGAAATCCCATAACATTGATTTCTTTATGATTTTATTATATTTCTTTTTTATTAATAAAAAAATGTTAAAATCATCTTAATTATTACTATTCTTACGCATATTTCGTGAAATGGAAACATGGTTTAGGAATGTTATATAACGAATATTTTCAAAACTTTGATTAGTTGCTGATGCCGCACATTTCTTAATTTAAAGACAATGGTTTTTTTTTCTCTTATATGTTGTTATATGACATTCATTCTAATTATGCCAAATAATTTTTACAACATATTGTATAATGATTATTATATTGAACATTTAATCATTTTAAATATGTTTCTTTTATATCAAAAACTATTTCAAATTGCTGATAAAACTTGATTATTACAATTATTATACATAATTTGAAAAATGGATGCATATTTTAGGAATGTTATATAACGCAATTTTTCAAAATTTTGATTAGTTGCTTATGCAGCATATTTCTTAATGTAAAGAGAATGGTTTTTTTCTCTCTTATATGGCGTTATAAGACATTTATTGTAATCATGCATATTTGTTTTTGCAATATATTGAATAGTGATTATTATATTGAATTTTTCGTCAATTTAAATATGTTTATTTCATATCTAAATGGATTTAAAATTGCTCAAGAAACTTAATTATTACAATTATTTTACATAATTTGAAAATTGAAAGCATAGTTTAGGAATGTTATATAACGCAACTTTTCAAAATGTTTATTAGTTGCTTATGCAGCGCATTTCTTAATGTAAAGAGAATCGTTTTTTCTCTCTCATACGGCGTTATATGACATTCATTGTAATCATGCATTGTAAATTTCAAAATATAGTGTATAGTGATTATTATATTGGATACTTAGTCATTTTAAATATGTTTCTTTCATATCAAAAAGGATTTCAAATTGCTCAAGAAACATGATTATTACAATTATTAAACTTCATATGAAAAATTGAAGTATAGTTAAGGAATGTTATATAACGCAAATTTCAAAATTTTCATTAGTTTCTTATGCAGCACATTTCTTAATATAAAGAGAATGGTTTTTTCTCTTTTATATGGCGTTATATGACATTCATTGTAATCATGCATATTAGTTTTTGTAATATATCGAATAGTGATTGTTATATTGAAATTGTTTGTCATTTTATATATGTTTATTTCATATCAAAAGGAATTTCAAATTGCTCATGACACTTGATAATTACAATTATTTTACATAATTTGAAAAATTGAAGCATAGTTTAGGAATGTTATATGACGCAACTTTTCAAAATTTTTATTAGTTGTTTAAGCAGCACATTTCTTAATGTAATGATAATGTTTTTTCTCTGTTATACGGCGTTATATGACATTCACTGTAATCATGCATAATAATTTTCACAATATATTCTATAATGATTGTTATATTGAACTTTTAGTCATTTTAAATATGTTTCTTTTATATCAAAAAAGATTTTAAATTGCTTATGAAACTTAATTCTACTTTAATACTAATAGGAATGTTATATAACGCAAATTTTCAAAATCTTCATTAGTTGCTTATGCAGCACATTTCTTAATATAAAGAAAATGGTTTTTTCTCTCTTATATGGCGTTATATGACATTTATTGTAATCATGCATATTCGTTTTGCCAATATATTGAATAGTGATTATTATATTGAATTTTTTGTCATTTTAAATATGTTTATTTCATATCAAAAGGGATTTCAAATTGCTCAAGAAACTTAATTATTACAATTATTTTACATAATTTGAAAAATTGAAGCATAGTTTAGGAATGTTATATAACGCAACTTTTCAAAATTTTTATTAGTTGCTCATGCAGCACATTTCTTAATGTAAAGAGAATGGTTTTTTCTCTCTCATACGGCGTTATATGACATTCATTGTAATCATGCATTATAAATTTCACAATATAACTTATAGTGATTATTATATTGGATGCTTAGTCATTTTAAATGTGTTTCTTTCATATCGAAAAGGATTTAAAATTGATTAAGAAACTTGATTATTACAGTTATTAAACTTCATATGAAAAATTGAAGCATAGTTAAGTAATGTTATATAACGCAAATTTTCAAAATTGTCATTAGTTGCTTATGCAGCACATTTCTTAATATAATGAGAATGGTTTTTTCTCTCTTATATGGCGTTATATGACATTTATTGTAATCATGCATATTAGTTTTGCAATATATTGAATACAGTCCGTTAAGAAATTATAAGACCACTTTAATTTTGTAAATTATAAGAAAAATAAAGATACTAACCACAATTTTAATACATAAAATGACATATTGCTGTATATTTTTTATAATTAGTTTGCAGTAACTTGGTACAATGTAATAAAATTTTAATTAAAATATTTATTATAAATAAGCAAAAAATAACCTGTTAACAAAATATAAGACCACTTGTCAAAAAACAAAATAGTATAAAAAATTAATATGAAATTTGTCTTCCATTTTAACTGATGACCTCAAACACTCTGTTTTTCATTGAAGTAACCAGGCGATTAGGTTCAGTTTTAAAAATATTTTGCCATCATTTCGCAATGGATACTTTCAGTTCGTTGGCAGATGAAAATTGCTTCTTATTAGCATAAACTTTGCGAGATAATATACATTATAGGTTTTCCATGGGGTTCAAGTCTGGACTTTGACTTGGCTATGACAAAACATTATTTTTTGCTGTTTTAAGCCACTCCTGAGTGGATTTAGATGCATGACAAGCAGCATTGATCTGTTGAAACATCCAGTTAGCACCACCTAATAAAAGTTCAGACGATGTCACATGATCATGTAGCATAGACTGATATTGTGTAGAGTTCATATAAACCGAAATATACTGTAAATCACACAATCCCTCATAACTGAAAGCCCCCCAAATCGTTACTGATCCTCCCCCCATTTGCCGACTGAAACAGTCTTTTGGTTCCTTCCTCAAGTCATGCCAACACTGTTTGTAACTATCAGGAACGTCAAGTGTTTAAATTTCTTTTCATCAGAAATATAATTATTTCCACTCATCATTCCATGACATGAAGTTTTAAGACCATTTTAGTCTTTCTTCTCGATGGCGTTTCAATAACTTTGTGTTTTTCTTCAGTTTCCTAAATTACGTATTAATATTTAATTCAAGACTCTTTTAGACTGTTACATGTGAAGTTTTCTTGCTGAAACGTTTCGAAATTTCACGAGTTGAAAGAATTTTTTTAGTTGTTAGTCAAAAAATTTGTCTATTATCACGTGCTCTCAAAATATTTTTTCTACCAGATCGTTTTATTTTGTTTGAATAATCTTTTCTGATTATGCCATTGTGAATAGCAGTTTTAGAACGGTTCATTAACCTCGCAATACCTCTTTTAGATTTACAAGATCCTTTATAAATTAAAATTTTTCTCACTTAGAACTCCGATAATTCTTGACCTCAAGTCATCATCAAATTAATCGTAGATAACACATTCAAAACCTAAGCATTTGCTTCTTAGGTAATGCTTTTACGAAATACTGACGCATGCGCTTCATATAGAGTTTGACGTCATGTGTAATATGCTAATTTTTTCAAGTGGTCTTATAATTTCTTAACAGTCACTGTCTTTAATTTTTAGAAAAAATGAATAAGTTTTAGTGAATTTTATTTTAATTTTAAAAGTTAGAATTAGTATAGGATGTGTTTCACGATCAATTTTAAATACGCCACTAAATATTTGCATATTATGCTCTGTTCTCCAGAAGTACACCTATACGCTTGTGGTCTTATAATTTCTTAATGGACTGTAGTGATTATTATATTGAATTTTTTGTCATTTTAAATATGTTTATTTCATATCAAAAGTGATTTCAAATTGCTCATGAAACTTAATTATTACAGTTATTCTACAAAATTTGAAAAATGGAAGCATAGTTTAGGAATGTTATATAACGCAAATTTTCAAAATTTTGATTAGTTGCTTATGCAGCACCTTTCTTAATGTAAAAAGATTGATTATTTCCCTCTTATATGGTGTTATATGACATTCATTGTAATTATGCCTAATAATTTTTACAACATATTGTATAATGATTATTATATTGAACTTTTAGTCATTTAAATATGTTTCTTTTATTTTAAAAAGGATTTCAAATTGCTCATGAAACATAATTATTACAATTATTAAACTTCATATGAAAAATTGAAGCATAGTTAAGTAATGTTATATAACGCAACTTTTCAAAATTTTTATTAGTTGCTTATGCAGCACATTTCTTAATGTAAAGAGAATGGTTTTTTCTCTCTCATACGGCGTTATATGACATTCATTGTAATCATGCATTATAAATTTCACAATATAACTTATAGTGATTATTATATTGTATGCTTAGTCATTTTAAATGTGTTTCTTTCATATCAAAAAGGATTTCAAATTGATTAAGAAACTTGATTATTACAGTTATTAAACTTCATATGAAAAATTGAAGCATAGTTAAGTAATGTTATATAACGCAAATTTTCAAAATTGTCATTAGTTGCTTATGCAGCACATTTCTTAATATAAAGAGAATGGTTTTTTCTCTCTTATATGGCGTTATATGACATTTATTGTAATCATGCATATTAAATTTGCAATATATTGAATACAGTCCGTTAAGAACTTATAAGACCACTTTAATTTTGTAAATTATAAGAAAAATAAAGATTCTAACCACAATTTTAATACATAAAATAACATATTGCAGTATATTTTTTATAATTAGTTTGCAGTAACTTGGTACAATGTAATAAAATTTTCATTAAAATATTTATTATAAATAAGCAAAAAATAACCTGTTAACAAAATATAAGACCACTTGTCAAAAAACAAAATAGTATAAAAAATTAATATGAAATTTGTCTTCCATTTTAACTGATGACCTCAAACACTCTGTTTTTCATTGAAGTAACCAGGCGATTAGGTTCAGTTTTAAAAATATTTTGCCATCATTTCGCAATGGATACTTTCAGTTCGTTCTTATAGTGATTATTATATTGGATGCTTAGTCATTTTAAATGTGTTTGTTTCATATCAAAAAGGATTTTAAATTGCTCATGAAACATAATTATTACAATTATTAAACTTCATATGAAAAATGGAAGCATAGTCTGCAAATGTTATATAACGTAAATTTTCAAAATTTTTGATTAGTTGCTTATGCAGCGCATTTCTTAATCTGAAGAGAATGGTTTTTCTGTCTTATACAGCGTTATATGACATTCATTGTAATCATGCATTATAATTTTCACAATATATTGTATAGTGATTATTATATTGGATGTTTAGACATTTTAAATATGTTTCTTTCATATCGAAAAGGATTTCAAATTGCTCACGAAACTTGATTATTACAATTATTAAACTTCATATGAAAAATTGAAGCATAGTTTAGGAATGTTATATAACGCAAATTTTCAAAATTTTTATTAATTGCTTATGCAGCACATTTCTTAATGTAAAGAGAATGTTTTTTTCTCTCTTATATGACGTTATATGACATTTATTGTAATAATGCATATTAGTTTTTGCAGTATATTGAATAGTGTGATTATTATATTAAATTTTTTGTCATTTTAAATATGTTTTATTCATATCAAAAGGGATTTCAAATTGCTCAAGAAACTTAATTATTACAATAATTTTAAATAATTTCAAAAATGGAAGCATAGTTTAGGAATGTTATATAATGCAAATTTAAAACATTTTTATTAGTTGCATATGCTGCACATTTCTTAATGTAAAGAGAATGTTTTTTCTCTCTTTTACGGCGTTATATGACATTCATTGTAATAATGCATAATAATTTTCACAATATATTGTATTAGTGAATGTTATATTGAACTTTCAGTCATTTTAAATATGTTTCTTTTATATCAAAAAGGATTTTAAATTGCTTATGAAACTTAATTCTAGATTAACACTAATAGGAATGTTATATAACGCAATTTTTCAAAATTATCATTAGTTGCTTATGCAGAGCATTTCTTAATGTAAAGAGAATGATTCTTTCTCTCTGATACTGCGTTATATGACATTCATTGTAATCATGGATATTAATTTTCGCAACATATTGTATTAGATTCTTACAACTGAAATCCCATAACATTGATGCCCACCAGCGGCCGAGCGGTTCTGTGCTCAAAGCTGGTAGACGTGAGGTGCCGGGTTCGATCCCCGGTCGCGCTCGTCGGCCTAGCCTTTCGGAGTTTTCCGTGGTTTCCTCCGAAACTTGCGTAAATACGGGCTAGGACCCCTTAGAAAGACCTCCACGGAAGGCACTCCCCCTCAGGCCTAGGACCCCAGTGTTGTCAATCGGCCTTAATCCCTAACACCAACACACCCATAACATTGATTTCTTTATGATTTAATTTTATTTTTTTCTTATTAGATAAAAAATGTTAAAATCATCTTAATTATTACTATTCTTGCACATATTTCGTGAAATGGAAACATAGTTTAGGAATGTATATAACGAATATTTTCAAAACTTTGATTAGTTGCTGATGCAGCACATTTCTTAATGTAAAGAGAATGGTTTTTTCTCTCTTATATGGTGTTATATGACATTTATTGTAATCATGCATATTCGTTTTTGCAATATATTGAATAGGGATTATTATATTGAATTTTTTGTCAATTTAAATATGTTTATTTCATATCAAAAGGGATTTCAAATTGCTCAAGAAACTTAATTATTACAATTATTTTACATAATTTGAAAATTGAAAGCATAGTTTAGGAATGTTTTATAACGCAACTTCTCAAAATGTTTATTAGTTGCTTATGCAGCACATTTCTTAATGTAAAGAGAATGTTTTTTTATCTCTCATAAGGCGTTATATGACATTCATTGTAATCATGCATTATAATTTTCACAATATATTATATAGTGATTATCATATTGAACTTTTTATCATTTTAAATATGTTTCTTTCATATCAAAAAGTATTACAAATTGCTCAAGAAACTTGATTATTACAATTATTAAACTTCATATGAAAAATTGAAGTATAGTTAAGGAATGTTATATAACGCAAAATTTCAAAATTTTCATTAGTTGCTTATGCAGCATATTTCTTAAAGTAAAGAGAATGGTTTTTTCTCTCTTGTATGGCGTTATATGACATTCTTTGTAATCAACCGTATTAGTTTTTGTAATATATCGAATAGTGATTATTATATAGAATTTTGTTGTCATTTTATGTATGTTTATTTCATATCAAAAGGAATTTCAAATTGCTCATGAAACTTGATTATTACAATTATATACATAATTTGAAAAATATATGCATATTTTAGGAATGTTATATAACGCAATTTTTCAAAATTTTGACTAGTTGCTTCTGCAGCACATTTCTTAATGTAAAGGGAATTTTTTTTTCTCTCTTTTACGGCGTTATATGACGTTCATTGTAATCATGCATAATAATTTTCACAATATATTGTATAGTGATTATTATATTGAACTTTTTATCATTTTAAATATGTTTCTTTCATATTAAAATGATGATTTCAAATTGCTCATGAAACTTGATAATTACAATTATTTTACATAATTTGAAAAATTGAAGCATAGTTTAGGAATGTTATATGACGCAACTTTTCAAAATTTTTATTAGTTGCTTCAGCAGCACATTTCTTAATGTAAAGATATTGTTTTTTCTCTCTTATACGGCGTTATATGACATTCACTGTAATCATGCATAATAATTTTCACAATATATTCTATAGTGAATGTTATGTTGAACTTTTAGTCATTTTAAATATGTTTCTTTCATATCAAAAAGGAATTTAAATTGCTTATGAAACTTAATTCTATTTTAATACTAATAGGAATGTTATATAACGCAAATTTTTTAAAATTTTCATTAGTTGCTTATGCAGCACATTTCTTAATATAAAGAGAATGGTTTTTTTCTCTTTTACATGGCGTTATATGACATTCATTGTAATCATACGTATTAGTTTTTGCAATATATCGAATAGTGATTATTATATTGATTTTTAGTCTTTTTAAATATGTTTCATTCATATTAAAAATGATTTCAAATTGCTCATGAAACTTGATTCTTACAATACATAATTCGAAAAATGGAAGCATAGTCTAAAAATGTCATATAACGCAAATTTTCAAACTTTTGTTTAGTTGCTTAAGCAGCACATTTCTTAATGTAAAGCGAAAGGTTTTTTTCTCTCTTATACGGCGTTATATGACATTCATTGTAATCATACACATTAACTTTTACAATATATCGTACAGAGATACAATATATTGTGATACATAACTGAAATCCAATAAAATTGAATTTTTAATAAATTAATTATATTTCTGTCTTATTAGATAGAACACGTTAAAATCATCTTAATTATTTTTACACATATTTAGTGAAATGGAAGCATGGTTTAAGAATGTTGTATAACGTATATTTTCAAAATTTCGATTAGTTGCTTATGCAGCACATATCATAATGTAAAGACAATGGTTTTTTCTCTCTCATACGGCGTTATATGACATTGATTGTAATCATGCATATTGATTTTGCAATATATTTTATAGTGATTATTATATTGAATGTATATTCATTTTAAATCTGTTTCTTTCATATCAAACAATATTTCAAATTGCGCACGAAGCTTGATTATTAATATTATTAAACATCATATGAAAAGTGGAAGCATAGTCTAGAAATGTTATGTAACGCAAATAATTTTTACAACATTTTGTAAAATGATTATTATATTGAACTTTTAGTCATTTTTTTCAAAATTTTGATTAGTTGCTGATGCAGCACATTTCTTAATGTAAAGAAAATGGTTTTTTCTCTCTCATGCGGCGTTATATAACATTCATTGTAAACATGCAAAATAATTTTCATAATATATTGCATAGTGATTATTATATTGAACTTTTAGTCATTTTAAATATGTTCATTTCATATCAAAAGGGATTTCAAAATGCTCATGAAATTTGATTTTTACAATTATTATACATAATTCGAAAAATGGAAGAATAGTTTAGAAATGTTATATAACGCAAATTTTCAAATCTTTTATTAGTTGCTTATACAGCACATTTCTTAATGTAAAGAGAATGGTTTTTCTCTCTTATACAGCGGTATATGACACTCATTGTAATCATGCATAATAATTTTCACAATATATTCTATAGTGAATGTTATATTGATCTTTTAGTCATTTTAAATATGCTTCTTTTATATTAAAAAGGATTTCAAATTGCTCATAAAACTTAACTATTGCAGTTATTCTACATAATTCGATAAATGGAAGCACAGTTTAGGAATGTTATATAACGCAAATTTTCAAAATTTTGATTAGTTGCTTGTGCAGCACATTTCTTAATGTAAAGAGAATGGTTTTTTCTTTCTCATGCGCCGTTATATGACATTCATTGTAATCATGCACATTAACTTTTACAATATATTGTACAGTGATACAGTATATTGCGATACATAACTAAAATCCAATAAAATTAAATTTTTAGTAAATTAATTATATTTCTTTCTTATTAGATAGATCACTTTAAAATCATCTTAATTATTACTATTGTTACACATATTTAGTGAGGTGGAAGCATGGTTTAAGAATGTTGTATAACGTATATTTTCAAAATTTTTATTAGTCGCACATTTCGTAATGTAAAGAGAATGGTTTTTTTCTCTCTTATATGGCGTTATATGACATTCATTGTAATCATGCATATTGATTTTTCCAATATATTTTATAGTGATTATTATATTAAATGTTCATTCATTTTAAATCTGTTTCTTTCATATCAAAAAGTATTTCAAATTGCGCACGCAGCTTGATTATTACAATTATTAAACATCATATGAAAATTGGAAGCATAGTCTAGAAATGTTATGTAACGCAAATTTTCAAAATTTTAATTAGTTGCTTATGCAGCACATTTCTTAATGTAAAGAGAATAGTTTTTCTCTCTTATATGGCGTTATATGATATTCTTTGTATTTTTGCATATTATTTTTTGCAATATATTGAATGGTGATTATTATATTGAATTTTTTGTCATTTTAAATATGTTTATTTCATATCAAAAGGGATTTCAAACTGCTCATGAAACTTGATTATTACAATTATTATACATAATTTGAAAAATGGAAGCATGGTTTAGGATTGTTATATAACGCAAATTTTCAAAATTTTGATTAGTTGCTTATGCAGCACATTTCTTAATGTAAAGAGAATTTATTTTTCCCTCTCCTACTGTGTTATGTGCCATTCATTGTAATCATGGATATTAATTTTCGCAAGATATTGTATTGTGATTCTTATAACTGTAATCCAATAACATGGATTTCTTTATAATTTAATTATATTTCTTTCTTATTGGATTACAAATGTTAACATCATCTTAATTATTACAATCATTATACATAATTTGAAAAATGGAAGCATAGATTGGCAATGTTATATAACGCAAATTTTCAAAATTTTTATTGATGCTTATAAAATATGTTTTTTTTTTTTTATATCAAAAAGGTTTTCAAATTGCTCACGAAGCTTGACTATTACATTTATTATACATCATCAAAATTTTTATTAGTTGCTTATGCAGTACTTTTCTTAATCCAATGAGAATAATTTTTTCTCTCCTATGTAGCTTTATTATGAAAATCATTGTAATCATGCATATTAATGTTAACAGTATATTGTATATTGTTTTATAATTGAAATCCAATACAATGAATTTTTAATATTTTACTTATATTTATAGTGATTATTATATTGAACTTTTTATCATTTTAAATATGTTTCTTTCATATCAAAATGGATTTCAAATTGCGCATGAAACCTAATTATTACAATTATTATACGTAATCTCAAAAATGGAAGCATAGTTAGGAATGTCATATAACGCAAATTTTCAAAACTTTCATTAGTTGCTTATACAGAGCATTTCTTAATGTAAAGAGAATGTTTCTTTCTCTCTGATATTGCGTTATATGACATTCATTGTAATCATGGACATTAATTTTCGCAACATACTGTATTGTGATTCTTACAACTGAAATCCCAAAACATTGATTTCTTTATGATTTTATTATATTTCTTTTTTATTAATAAAAAAAAGTTAAAATCATCTTAATTATTACTATTCTTACGCATATTTCGTGAAATGGAATCATAGTTTAGGAATGTTATATAACGAATATTTTCAAAACTTTGATTAGTTGCTGATGCAGCACATTTCTTAATTTAAAGAGAATGGTTTTTTCTCTC
The DNA here is from genome assembly GCA_963930645.1 of Salticus scenicus. Taxonomy (NCBI): domain Eukaryota; kingdom Metazoa; phylum Arthropoda; class Arachnida; order Araneae; family Salticidae; genus Salticus; species Salticus scenicus. Next base: position 254,028,259 of record OZ005659.1, on the reverse strand, counting down.
TTATATGGTGTTATATGACATCCATTGTAATTATGCCAAATAATTTTTACAACATATTGTATAATGATTATTATATTGAACATTTAATCATTTTTAATATGTTTCTTTTATATCAAAAAGTATTTCAAATTGCTCATAAAACTTGATTATTACAATTATTATACATAATTTGAAATATGGATGCATATTTTAGGAATGTTATATAACGCAATTTTTCAAAATTTGTAGTAGTTGCTTATGCAGCATATTTCTTAATGTAAAGAGAATGGTTTTTTTCTCTCTTATATGGCATTATAAGACATTTATTGTAATCATGCATATTCGTTTTTCCAATATATTGAATAGTGATTATTATATTGGATACTTAGTCATTTTAAATATGTTTCTTTCATATCAAAAAGGATTTCAAATTGCTCAAGAAACTTGATTATTACAATTATTAAACTTCATATGAAAAATTGAAGTATAGTTAAGGAATGTTATATAACGCAAAATTTCAAAATTTTCATTAGTTGCTTATGCAGCACATTTCTTAATATAAAGAGAATGTTTTTTTCTCTCTTATATGGCGTTATAAGACATTCATTGTAATCATGCGTATTAGTTTTTGTAATATATTGAATAATGATTATTATATTGAATTTTTTTGTCATTTTATATATGTTTATTTCATATCAAAAGGAATTTCGAATTGCTCATGAAACTTGATAATTACAATTATTTTACATAATTTGAAAAATTGAAGCATAATTTAGGAATGTTATATGACGCAACTTTTCAAAATTTTTATTAGTTGCTTAAGCAGCACATTTCTTTATGTAAAGAGAATGTTTTTTTTCTCTCTTATACGGCGTTACATGAAATTCACTGTAATCATGCATAATAATTTTCACAATATATTCTATAATGAATGTTATATTGAACTTTTAGTCATTTTAAATATGTTTCTTTCATATCAAAAAGGATTTTAAATTGCTTATGAAACTTAATTCTACTTTAATACTAATAGGAATGTTATATAACGCAAATTTTCAAAATCTTCATTAGTTGCTTATGCAGCACATTTCTTAATATAAAGAAAATGGTTTTTTCTCTCTTATATGGCGTTATATGACATTTATTGTAATCATGCATATTCGTTTTGCCAATATATTGAATAGTGATTATTATATTGACTTTTTTGTCATTTTAAATATGTTTATTTCATATCAAAAGGGATTTCAAATTGCTCAAGAAACTTAATTATTACAATTATTTTACATAATTTGAACAATTGAAGCATAGTTTAGGAATGTTATATAACGCAACTTTTCAAAATTTTTATTAGTTGCTTATGCAGCACATTTCTAAATGTAAAGAGAATGGTTTATTCTCTCTCATACGGCGTTATATGACATTCATTGTAATCATGCATTATAAATTTCACAATATAACTTATAGTGATTATTATATTGGATGCTTAGTCATTTTAAATGTGTTTCTTTCATATCAAAAAGGATTTCAAATTGATTAAGAAACTTGATTATTACAGTTATTAAACTTCATATGAAAAATTGAAGCATAGTTAAGTAATGTTATATAACGCAAATTTTCAAAATTGTCATTAGTTGCTTATGCAGCACATTTCTTAATATAAAGAGAATGGTTTTTTCTCTCTTATATGGCGTTATATGACATTTATTGTAATCATGCATATTAGTTTTGCAATATATTGAATAGTGATTATTATATTGAATTTTTTGTCATTTTAAATATTTTTATTTCATATCAAAAGTGATTTCAAATTGCTCATGAAACTTAATTATTATAGTTATTCTACAAAATTTGAAAAATGGAAGCATAGTTTAGGAATGTTATATAACGCAAATTTTCAAAATTTTAATTAGTTGCTTATGCAGCACATTTCTTAATGTAAAGAGAATGATTCTTTCTCTCTTATACGGTGTTATATGACATTCATTGTAATTATGCCTAATAATTTTTACAACATATTGTATAATGATTATTATATTGAACTCTTAGTCATTTTAAATATGTTTCTTTTATTTAATAAAGGATTTCAAATTGCTCATGAAACATAATTATTACAATTATTAAACTTCATATGAAAAATTGAAGCATAGTCTGCAAATATTATATCACGCAAATTTTCAAAATTTTGATTAGTTGCTTATGCAGCGCATTTCTTAATCTGAAGAGAATGGTTTTTCTGTCTTATACAGCGTTATATGACATTCATTGTAATCATGCATTATAATTTTCACATATTGTACAGTGATTATTATATTGGATGTTTAGACATTTTAAATATGTTTCTTTCATATCAAAAAGGATTTCAAATTGCTCACGAAACTTGATTATTAAAATTATTAAACTTCATATGAAAAATTGAAGCATAGTTTAGGAATGTTATATAACGCAAATTTTCAAAATTTTCATTAGTTGCTTATGCAGCACATTTCTTAATGTAAAGGGAATGTTTTTTTTCTCTCTTATATGACGTTATATGACATTTATTGTAATAATGCATATTAGTTTTGCAGTATATTGAATAGTGTGATTATTATATTAAATTTTTTTTCATTTTAAATATGTTTTATTCATATCAAAAGGGATTTCAAATTGCTCAAGAAACTTAATTATTACAATTATTTTAAATAATTTCAAAAATGGAAGCATAGTTTAGGAATGTTATATAATGCAAATTTAAAACATTTTTCTTTGTTGCATATGCAGCACATTTCTTAATGTAAAGAGAATGTTTTTTCTCTCTTTTACGGCGTTATATGACATTCATTGTAATAATGCATAATAATTTTCACAATATATTGTATTAGTGAATGTTATATTGAACTTTCAGTCATTTTAAATATGTTTCTTTTATATCAAAAAGGATTTTAAATTGCTTATGAAACTTAATTCTAGATTAACACTTATAGGAATGTTATATAACGCAATTTTTCAAAATTATCATTAGTTGCTTATGCAGAGCATTTCTTAATGTAAAGAGAATGATTCTTTCTCTCTGATACTGCGTTATATGACATTCATTGTAATCATGGATATTAATTTTCGCAACATATTGTATTATGATTCTTACAACTGAAATCCCATAACATTGATTTCTTTATGATTTAATTTTATTTTTTTCTTATTAGATAAAAAATGTTAAAATCATCTTAATTATTACTATTCTTGCACATATTTCGTGAAATGGAAACATAGTTTAGGAATGTATATAACGAATATTTTCAAAACTTTGATTAGTTGCTGATGCAGCACATTTCTTAATGTAAAGAGAATGGTTTTTTTCTCTCTTATATGGTGTTATATGACATTTATTGTAATCATGCATATTCGTTTTTGCAATATATTGAATAGGGATTATTATATTGAATTTTTTGTCAATTTTAATATGTTTATTTCATATCAAAAGGGATTTCAAATTGCTCAAGAAACTTAATTATTACAATTATTTTACATAATTTGAAAATTGAAAGCATAGTTTAGGAATGTTATATAACGCAACTTCTCAAAATTTTTATTAGTTGCTTATGCAGCACATTTCTTAATGTAAAGAAAATGTTTTTTTATCTCTCATAAGGCGTTATATGACATTCATTGTAATCATGCATTATAATTTTCACAATATATTGTATAGTGATTATCATATTAAACTTTTTATCATTTTAAATATGTTTCTTTCATATCAAAAAGGATTACAAATTGCTCAAGAAACTTGATTATTACAATTATTAAACTTCATATGAAAAATTGAAGTATAGTTAAGGAATGTTATATAACGCAAAATTTCAAAATTTTCATTAGTTGCTTATGCAGCACATTTCTTAATGTAAAGAGAATGGTTTTTTCTCTCTTATATGGCGTTATATGACATTCTTTGTCATCATGCGTATTAGTTTTTGTAATATATCGAATAGTGATTATTATATAGAATTTTGTTGTCATTTTATGTATGTTTATTTCATATCAAAAGGAATTTCAAATTGCTCATGAAACTTGATTATTACAATTATTATACATAATTTGAAAAATATATGCATATTTTAGGAATGTTATATAACGCAATTTTTCAAAATTTTGACTAGTTGCTTCTGCAGCACATTTCTTAATGTAAAGGGAATGTTTTTTTCTCTCTTTTACGGCGTTATATGACGTTCATTGTAATCATGCATAATAATTTTCACAATATATTGTATAGTGATTATTATATTGAACTTTTTATCATTTTAAATATGTTTCTTTCATATTAAAATGATGATTTCAAATTGCTCATGAAACTTGATAATTACAATTATTTTACATAATTTGAAAAATTGAAGCATAGTTTAGGAATGTTATATGACGCAACTTTTCAAAATTTTTATTAGTTGCTTCAGCAGCACATTTCTTAATGTAAAGATATTGTTTTTTCTCTCTTATACGGCGTTATATGACATTCACTGTAATCATGCATAATAATTTTCACAATATATTCTATAGTGAATGTTATGTTGAACTTTTAGTCATTTTAAATATGTTTCTTTCATATCAAAAAGGAATTTAAATTGCTTATGAAACTTAATTCTATTTTAATACTAATAGGAATGTTATATAACGCAAATTTTTTAAAATTTTCATTAGTTGCTTATGCAGCACATTTCTTAATATAAAGAGAATGGTTTTTTTCTCTTTTATATGGCGTTATATGACATTCATTGTAATCATACGTATTAGTTTTTGCAATATATCGAATAGTGATTATTATATTGATTTTTAGTCTTTTTAAATATGTTTCATTCATATTAAAAATGATTTCAAATTGCTCATGGAACTTGATTCTTACAATACATAATTCGAAAAATGGAAGCATAGTCTAAAAATGTCATATAACGCAAATTTTCAAACTTTTGTTTAGTTGCTTAAGCAGCACATTTCTTAATGTAAAGCGAAAGGTTTTTTTCTCTCTTATACGGCGTTATATGACATTCATTGTAATCATACACATTAACTTTTACAATATATCGTACAGAGATACAATATATTGTGATACATAACTGAAATCCAATAAAATTGAATTTTTAATAAATTAATTATATTTCTGTCTTATTAGATAGAACACGTTAAAATCATCTTAATTATTTTTACACATATTTAGTGAAATGGAAGCATGGTTTAAGAATGTTGTATAACGTATATTTTCAAAATTTCGATTAGTTGCTTATGCAGCACATATCATAATGTAAAGACAATGGTTTTTTCTCTCTCATACGGCGTTATATGACATTGATTGTAATCATGCATATTGATTTTGCAATATATTTTATAGTGATTATTATATTGAATGTATATTCATTTTAAATCTGTTTCTTTCATATCAAACAATATTTCAAATTGCGCACGAAGCTTGATTATTAATATTATTAAACATCATATGAAAAGTGGAAGCATAGTCTAGAAATGTTATGTAACGCAAATAATTTTTACAACATTTTGTAAAATGATTATTATATTGAACTTTTAGTCATTTTTTTCAAAATTTTGATTAGTTGCTTATGCAGCACATTTCTTAATGTAAAGAAAATGGTTTTTTCTCTCTCATGCGGCGTTATATAACATTCATTGTAAACATGCAAAATAATTTTCATAATATATTGCATAGTGATTATTATATTGAACTTTTAGTCATTTTAAATATGTTCATTTCATATCAAAAGGGATTTCAAAATGCTCATGAAATTTGATTTTTACAATTATTATACATAATTCGAAAAATGGAAGAATAGTTTAGAAATGTTATATAACGCAAATTTTCAAATCTTTTATTAGTTGCTTATACAGCACATTTCTTAATGTAAAGAGAATGGTTTTTCTCTCTTATACAGCGGTATATGACACTCATTGTAATCATGCATAATAATTTTCACAATATATTCTATAGTGAATGTTATATTGAACTTTTAGTCATTTTAAATATGCTTCTTTTATATTAAAAAGGATTTCAAATTGCTCATAAAACTTAACTATTGCAGTTATTCTACATAATTCGATAAATGGAAGCACAGTTTAGGAATGTTATATAACGCAAATTTTCAAAATTTTGATTAGTTGCTTGTGCAGCACATTTCTTAATGTAAAGAGAATGGTTTTTTCTTTCTCATGCGCCGTTATATGACATTCATTGTAATCATGCACATTAACTTTTACAATATATTGTACAGTGATACAGTATATTGCGATACATAACTAAAATCCAATAAAATTAAATTTTTAGTAAATTAATTATATTTCTTTCTTATTAGATAGATCACTTTAAAATCATCTTAATTATTACTATTGTTACACATATTTAGTGAGGTGGAAGCATGGTTTAAGAATGTTGTATAACGTATATTTTCAAAATTTTTATTAGTCGCACATTTCGTAATGTAAAGAGAATGGTTTTTTTCTCTCTTATATGGCGTTATATGACATTCATTGTAATCATGCATATTGATTTTTCCAATATATTTTATAGTGATTATTATATTAAATGTTCATTCATTTTAAATCTGTTTCTTTCATATCAAAAAGTATTTCAAATTGCGCACGCAGCTTGATTATTACAATTATTAAACATCATATGAAAATTGGAAGCATAGTCTAGAAATGTTATGTAACGCAAATTTTCAAAATTTTAATTAGTTGCTTATGCAGCACATTTCTTAATGTAAAGAGAATAGTTTTTCTCTCTTATATGGCGTTATATGATATTCTTTGTATTTTTGCATATTATTTTTTGCAATATATTGAATGGTGATTATTATATTGAATTTTTTGTCATTTTAAATATGTTTATTTCATATCAAAAGGGATTTCAAACTGCTCATGAAACTTGATTATTACAATTATTATACATAATTTGAAAAATGGAAGCATGGTTTAGGATTGTTATATAACGCAAATTTTCAAAATTTTGATTAGTTGCTTATGCAGCACATTTCTTAATGTAAAGAGAATTTATTTTTCCCTCTCCTACTGTGTTATGTGCCATTCATTGTAATCATGGATATTAATTTTCGCAAGATATTGTATTGTGATTCTTATAACTGTAATCCAATAACATGGATTTCTTTATAATTTAATTATATTTCTTTCTTATTGGATTACAAATGTTAACATCATCTTAATTATTACAATCATTATACATAATTTGAAAAATGGAAGCATAGATTGGCAATGTTATATAACGCAAATTTTCAAAATTTTTATTGATGCTTATAAAATATGTTTTTTTTTTTTTATATCAAAAAGGTTTTCAAATTGCTCACGAAGCTTGACTATTACATTTATTATACATCATCAAAATTTTTATTAGTTGCTTATGCAGTACTTTTCTTAATCCAATGAGAATAATTTTTTCTCTCCTATGTAGCTTTATTATGAAAATCATTGTAATCATGCATATTAATGTTAACAGTATATTGTATATTGTTTTATAATTGAAATCCAATACAATGAATTTTTAATATTTTACTTATATTTATAGTGATTATTATATTGAACTTTTTATCATTTTAAATATGTTTCTTTCATATCAAAATGGATTTCAAATTGCGCATGAAACCTAATTATTACAATTATTATACGTAATCTCAAAAATGGAAGCATAGTTAGGAATGTCATATAACGCAAATTTTCAAAACTTTCATTAGTTGCTTATACAGAGCATTTCTTAATGTAAAGAGAATGTTTCTTTCTCTCTGATATTGCGTTATATGACATTCATTGTAATCATGGACATTAATTTTCGCAACATACTGTATTGTGATTCTTACAACTGAAATCCCAAAACATTGATTTCTTTATGATTTTATTATATTTCTTTTTTATTAATAAAAAAAAGTTAAAATCATCTTAATTATTACTATTCTTACGCATATTTCGTGAAATGGAATCATAGTTTAGGAATGTTATATAACGAATATTTTCAAAACTTTGATTAGTTGCTGATGCAGCACATTTCTTAATTTAAAGAGAATGGTTTTTTCTCTCTTATATGGTGTTATATGACATCCATTGTAATTATGCCAAATAATTTTTACAACATATTGTATAATGATTATTATATTGAACATTTAATCATTTTAAATATGTTTCTTTTATATCAAAAAGTATTTCAAATTGCTCATAAAACTTGATTATTACAATTATTATACATAATTTGAAATATGGATGCATATTTTAGGAATGTTATATAACGCAATTTTTCAAAATTTGTAGTAGTTGCTTATGCAGCATATTTCTTAATGTAAAGAGAATGGTTTTTTTCTCTCTTATATGGCATTATAAGACATTTATTGTAATCATGCATATTCGTTTTTCCAATATATTGAATAGTGATTATTATATTGGATACTTAGTCATTTTAAATATGTTTCTTTCATATCAAAAAGGATTTCAAATTGCTCAAGAAACTTGATTATTACAATTATTAAACTTCATATGAAAAATTGAAGTATAGTTAAGGAATGTTATATAACGCAAAATTTCAAAATTTTCATTAGTTGCTTATGCAGCACATTTCTTAATATAAAGAGAATGTTTTTTTCTCTCTTATATGGCGTTATAAGACATTCATTGTAATCATGCGTATTAGTTTTTGTAATATATTGAATAATGATTATTATATTGAATTTTTTTGTCATTTTATATATGTTTATTTCATATCAAAAGGAATTTCGAATTGCTCATGAAACTTGATAATTACAATTATTTTACATAATTTGAAAAATTGAAGCATAATTTAGAAATGTTATATGACGCAACTTTTCAAAATTTTTATTAGTTGCTTAAGCAGCACATTTCTTTATGTAAAGAGAATGTTTTTTTTCTCTCTTATATGGCGTTACATGAAATTCACTGTAATCATGCATAATAATTTTCACAATATATTCTATAATGAATGTTATATTGAACTTTTAGTCATTTTAAATATGTTTCTTTCATATCAAAAAGGATTTTAAATTGCTTATGAAACTTAATTCTACTTTAATACTAATAGGAATGTTATATAACGCAAATTTTCAAAATCTTCATTAGTTGCTTATGCAGCACATTTCTTAATATAAAGAAAATGGTTTTTTCTCTCTTATATGGCGTTATATGACATTTATTGTAATCATGCATATTCGTTTTGCCAATATATTGAATAGTGATTATTATATTGACTTTTTTGTCATTTTAAATATGTTTATTTCATATCAAAAGGGATTTCAAATTGCTCAAGAAACTTAATTATTACAATTATTTTACATAATTTGAACAATTGAAGCATAGTTTAGGAATGTTATATAACGCAACTTTTCAAAATTTTTATTAGTTGCTTATGCAGCACATTTCTAAATGTAAAGAGAATGGTTTATTCTCTCTCATACGGCGTTATATGACATTCATTGTAATCATGCATTATAAATTTCACAATATAACTTATAGTGATTATTATATTGGATGCTTAGTCATTTTAAATGTGTTTCTTTCATATCAAAAAGGATTTCAAATTGATTAAGAAACTTGATTATTACAGTTATTAAACTTCATATGAAAAATTGAAGCATAGTTAAGTAATGTTATATAACGCAAATTTTCAAAATTGTCATTAGTTGCTTATGCAGCACATTTCTTAATATAAAGAGAATGGTTTTTTCTCTCTTATATGGCGTTATATGACATTTATTGTAATCATGCATATTAGTTTTGCAATATATTGAATAGTGATTATTATATTGAATTTTTTGTCATTTTAAATATTTTTATTTCATATCAAAAGTGATTTCAAATTGCTCATGAAACTTAATTATTATAGTTATTCTACAAAATTTGAAAAATGGAAGCATAGTTTAGGAATGTTATATAACGCAAATTTTCAAAATTTTAATTAGTTGCTTATGCAGCACATTTCTTAATGTAAAGAGAATGATTCTTTCTCTCTTATACGGTGTTATATGACATTCATTGTAATTATGCCTAATAATTTTTACAACATATTGTATAATGATTATTATATTGAACTTTTAGTCATTTTAAATATGTTTCTTTTATTTAATAAAGGATTTCAAATTGCTCATGAAACATAATTATTACAATTATTAAACTTCATATGAAAAATTGAAGCATAGTCTGCAAATATTATATCACGCAAATTTTCAAAATTTTGATTAGTTGCTTATGCAGCGCATTTCTTAATCTGAAGAGAATGGTTTTTCTGTCTTATACAGCGTTATATGACATTCATTGTAATCATGCATTATAATTTTCACATATTGTACAGTGATTATTATATTGGATGTTTAGACATTTTAAATATGTTTCTTTCATATCAAAAAGGATTTCAAATTGCTCACGAAACTTGATTCTTAAAATTATTAAACTTCATATGAAAAATTGAAGCATAGTTTAGGAATGTTATATAACGCAAATTTTCAAAATTTTCATTAGTTGCTTATGCAGCACATTTCTTAATGTAAAGGGAATGTTTTTTTTTCTCTCTTATATGACGTTATATGACATTTATTGTAATAATGCATATTAGTTTTGCAGTATATTGAATAGTGTGATTATTATATTAATTTTTTTGTCATTTTAAATATGTTTTATTCATATCAAAAGGGATTTCAAATTGTTCAAGAAACTTAATTGTTACAATTATTTTACATAATTTCAAAAATGGAAGCATAGTTTAGGAATTTTATATAATGCAAACTTAAAAAATTTTTATTAGTTCCATATGCAGCACATTTCTTAATGTAAAGAGAATGTTTTTTCTCTCTTTTACGGCGTTATATGACATTCATTGTAATAATGCATAATAATTTTTACAATATATTGTATTAGTGATTATTATATTGAACTTTTTATCATTTTAAATATGTTTCTTTCATATTAAAAAGGATTTCAAATTGCTCATGAAACTTGATAATTAAAATTTTTGTACATAATTCTAAAAATGGAAGCAAAGTTTAAAAATGTCATAAAACGCAAATTTTCAAAATTTTGATTAGTTGCTTAAGCAACACATTTCTTTATGTAAAGAGAATGTTTTTTTTTCTCTCTTATACTTCGTTACATGAAATTCACTGTAATCATGCATAATAATTTTCACAATATATTCTATAGTGAATGTTATATTGAACTTTCAGTCATTTTAAATATGTTTATTTCATATTAAAAAGGATTTCAAATTGCTCATGAAACTTGATAATTAAAATTATTGTACATAATTCGAAAAATGGAAGCAAAGTTTAAAAATGTCATAAAACGCAAATTTTCAAAACTTTGATTAGTTGCTTATGCAGAGCATTTCTTAATATAAAGAGAATGATTCTTTCTCTCTGATATTGCGTTATATGACATTCATTGTAATCCTGGACATAAATTTTCGCAACATACTGTATTGTGATTCGGACAACTGAAATCCCATAACATTGATTTCTTTATGATTTTATTATATTTCTTTTTTATTAATAAAAAAATGTTAAAATCATCTTAATTATTACTATTCTTACGCATATTTCGTGAAATGGAAACATGGTTTAGGAATGTTATATAACGAATATTTTCAAAACTTTGATTAGTTGCTGATGCCGCACATTTCTTAATTTAAAGACAATGGTTTTTTTTTCTCTTATATGTTGTTATATGACATTCATTCTAATTATGCCAAATAATTTTTACAACATATTGTATAATGATTATTATATTGAACTTTTAATCATTTTAAATATGTTTCTTTTATATCAAAAACTATTTCAAATTGCTGATAAAACTTGATTATTACAATTATTATACATAATTTGAAAAATGGATGCATATTTTAGGAATGTTATATAACGCAATTTTTCAAAATTTTGATTAGTTGCTTATGCAGCATATTTCTTAATGTAAAGAGAATGGTTTTTTTCTCTCTTATATGGCGTTATAAGACATTTATTGTAATCATGCATATTTGTTTTTGCAATATATTGAATAGTGATTATTATATTGAATTTTTCGTCAATTTAAATATGTTTATTTCATATCTAAATGGATTTAAAATTGCTCAAGAAACTTAATTATTACAATTATTTTACATAATTTGAAAATTGAAAGCATAGTTTAGGAATGTTATATAACGCAACTTTTCAAAATGTTTATTAGTTGCTTATGCAGCACATTTCTTAATGTAAAGAGAATCGTTTTTTCTCTCTCATACGGCGTTATATGACATTCATTGTAATCATGCATTGTAAATTTCAAATTATAGTGTATAGTGATTATTATATTGGATACTTAGTCATTTTAAATATGTTTCTTTCATATCAAAAAGGATTTCAAATTGCTCAAGAAACATGATTATTACAATTATTAAACTTCATATGAAAAATTGAAGTATAGTTAAGGAATGTTATATAACGCAAATTTCAAAATTTTCATTAGTTTCTTATGCAGCACATTTCTTAATATAAAGAGAATGGTTTTTTCTCTCTTATATGGCGTTATATGACATTCATTGTAATCATGCATATTAGTTTTTGTAATATATCGAATAGTGATTGTTATATTGAAATTGTTTGTCATTTTATATATGTTTATTTCATATCAAAAGGAATTTCAAATTGCTCATGACACTTGATAATTACAATTATTTTACATAATTTGAAAAATTGAAGCATAGTTTAGGAATGTTATATGACGCAACTTTTCAAAATTTTTATTAGTTGTTTAAGCAGCACATTTCTTAATGTAATGATAATGTTTTTTCTCTGTTATACGGCGTTATATGACATTCACTGTAATCATGCATAATAATTTTCACAATATATTCTATAATGATTGTTATATTGAACTTTTAGTCATTTTAAATATGTTTCTTTTATATCAAAAAAGATTTTAAATTGCTTATGAAACTTAATTCTACTTTAATACTAATAGGAATGTTATATAACGCAAATTTTCAAAATCTTCATTAGTTGCTTATGCAGCACATTTCTTAATATAAAGAAAATGGTTTTTTCTCTCTTATATGGCGTTATATGACATTTATTGTAATCATGCATATTCGTTTTGCCAATATATTGAATAGTGATTATTATATTGAATTTTTTGTCATTTTAAATATGTTTATTTCATATCAAAAGGGATTTCAAATTGCTCAAGAAACTTAATTATTACAATTATTTTACATAATTTGAAAAATTGAAGCATAGTTTAGGAATGTTATATAACGCAACTTTTCAAAATTTTTATTAGTTGCTCATGCAGCACATTTCTTAATGTAAAGAGAATGGTTTTTTCTCTCTCATACGGCGTTATATGACATTCATTGTAATCATGCATTATAAATTTCACAATATAACTTATAGTGATTATTATATTGGATGCTTAGTCATTTTAAATGTGTTTCTTTCATATCGAAAAGGATTTAAAATTGATTAAGAAACTTGATTATTACAGTTATTAAACTTCATATGAAAAATTGAAGCATAGTTAAGTAATGTTATATAACGCAAATTTTCAAAATTGTCATTAGTTGCTTATGCAGCACATTTCTTAATATAATGAGAATGGTTTTTTCTCTCTTATATGGCGTTATATGACATTTATTGTAATCATGCATATTAGTTTTGCAATATATTGAATACAGTCCGTTAAGAAATTATAAGACCACTTTAATTTTGTAAATTATAAGAAAAATAAAGATTCTAACCACAATTTTAATACATAAAATGACATATTGCTGTATATTTTTTATAATTAGTTTGCAGTAACTTGGTACAATGTAATAAAATTTTAATTAAAATATTTATTATAAATAAGCAAAAAATAACCTGTTAACAAAATATAAGACCACTTGTCAAAAAACAAAATAGTATAAAAAATTAATATGAAATTTGTCTTCCATTTTAACTGATGACCTCAAACACTCTGTTTTTCATTGAAGTAACCAGGCGATTAGGTTCAGTTTTAAAAATATTTTGCCATCATTTCGCAATGGATACTTTCAGTTCGTTGGCAGATGAAAATTGCTTCTTATTAGCATAAACTTTGCGAGATAATATACATTATAGGTTTTCCATGGGGTTCAAGTCTGGACTTTGACTTGGCTATGACAAAACATTATTTTTTGCTTTTTTAAGCCACTCCTGAGTGGATTTAGATGCATGACAAGCAGCATTGATCTGTTGAAACATCCAGTTAGCACCACCTAATAAAAGTTCAGACGATGTCACATGATCATGTAGCATAGACTGATATTGTGTAGAGTTCATATAAACCGAAATATACTGTAAATCACACAATCCCTCATAACTGAAAGCCCCCCAAATCGTTACTGATCCTCCCCCCATTTGCCGACTGAAACAGTCTTTTGGTTCCTTCCTCAAGTCATGCCAACACTGTTTGTAACTATCAGGAACGTCAAGTGTTTAAATTTCTTTTCATCAGAAATATAATTATTTCCACTCATCATTCCATGACATGAAGTTTTAAGACCATTTTAGTCTTTCTTCTCGATGGCGTTTCAATAACTTTGTGTTTTTCTTCAGTTTCCTAAATTACGTATTAATATTTAATTCAAGACTCTTTCAGACTGTTACATGTGAAGTTTTCTTGCTGAAACGTTTCGAAATTTCACGAGTTGAAAGAATTTTTTTAGTTGTTAGTCAAAAAATTTGTCTATTATCACGTGCTCTCAAAATATTTTTTCTACCAGATCGTTTTATTTTGTTTGAATAATCTTTTCTGATTATGCCATTGTGAATAGCAGTTTTAGAACGGTTCATTAACCTCGCAATACCTCTTTTAGATTTACAAGATCCTTTATAAATTAAAATTTTTCTCACTTAGAACTCCGATAATTCTTGACCTCAAGTCATCATCAAATTAATCGTAGATAACACATTCAAAACCTAAGCATTTGCTTCTTAGGTAATGCTTTTACGAAATACTGACGCATGCGCTTCATATAGAGTTTGACGTCATGTGTAATATGCTAATTTTTTCAAGTGGTCTTATAATTTCTTAACAGTCACTGTCTTTAATTTTTAGAAAAAATGAATAAGTTTTAGTGAATTTTATTTTAATTTTAAAAGTTAGAATTAGTATAGGATGTGTTTCACGATCCATTTTAAATACGCCACTAAATATTTGCATATTATGCTCTGTTCTCCAGAAGTACACCTATACGCTTGTGGTCTTATAATTTCTTAATGGACTGTAGTGATTATTATATTGAATTTTTTGTCATTTTAAATATGTTTATTTCATATCAAAAGTGATTTCAAATTGCTCATGAAACTTAATTATTACAGTTATTCTACAAAATTTGAAAAATGGAAGCATAGTTTAGGAATGTTATATAACGCAAATTTTCAAAATTTTGATTAGTTGCTTATGCAGCACCTTTCTTAATGTAAAAAGATTGATTATTTCCCTCTTATATGGTGTTATATGACATTCATTGTAATTATGCCTAATAATTTTTACAACATATTGTATAATGATTATTATATTGAACTTTTAGTCATTTAAATATGTTTCTTTTATTTTAAAAAGGATTTCAAATTGCTCATGAAACATAATTATTACAATTATTAAACTTCATATGAAAAATTGAAGCATAGTTAAGTAATGTTATATAACGCAACTTTTCAAAATTTTTATTAGTTGCTTATGCAGCACATTTCTTAATGTAAAGAGAATGGTTTTTTCTCTCTCATACGGCGTTATATGACATTCATTGTAATCATGCATTATAAATTTCACAATATAACTTATAGTGATTATTATATTGTATGCTTAGTCATTTTAAATGTGTTTCTTTCATATCAAAAAGGATTTCAAATTGATTAAGAAACTTGATTATTACAGTTATTAAACTTCATATGAAAAATTGAAGCATAGTTAAGTAATGTTATATAACGCAAATTTTCAAAATTGTCATTAGTTGCTTATGCAGCACATTTCTTAATATAAAGAGAATGGTTTTTTCTCTCTTATATGGCGTTATATGACATTTATTGTAATCATGCATATTAAATTTGCAATATATTGAATACAGTCCGTTAAGAACTTATAAGACCACTTTAATTTTGTAAATTATAAGAAAAATAAAGATTCTAACCACAATTTTAATACATAAAATAACATATTGCAGTATATTTTTTATAATTAGTTTGCAGTAACTTGGTACAATGTAATAAAATTTTCATTAAAATATTTATTATAAATAAGCAAAAAATAACCTGTTAACAAAATATAAGACCACTTGTCAAAAAACAAAATAGTATAAAAAATTAATATGAAATTTGTCTTCCATTTTAACTGATGACCTCAAACACTCTGTTTTTCATTGAAGTAACCAGGCGATTAGGTTCAGTTTTAAAAATATTTTGCCATCATTTCGCAATGGATACTTTCAGTTCGTTCTTATAGTGATTATTATATTGGATGCTTAGTCATTTTAAATGTGTTTGTTTCATATCAAAAAGGATTTTAAATTGCTCATGAAACATAATTATTACAATTATTAAACTTCATATGAAAAATGGAAGCATAGTCTGCAAATGTTATATAACGTAAATTTTCAAAATTTTTGATTAGTTGCTTATGCAGCGCATTTCTTAATCTGAAGAGAATGGTTTTTCTGTCTTATACAGCGTTATATGACATTCATTGTAATCATGCATTATAATTTTCACAATATATTGTATAGTGATTATTATATTGGATGTTTAGACATTTTAAATATGTTTCTTTCATATCGAAAAGGATTTCAAATTGCTCACGAAACTTGATTATTACAATTATTAAACTTCATATGAAAAATTGAAGCATAGTTTAGGAATGTTATATAACGCAAATTTTCAAAATTTTTATTAATTGCTTATGCAGCACATTTCTTAATGTAAAGAGAATGTTTTTTTCTCTCTTATATGACGTTATATGACATTTATTGTAATAATGCATATTAGTTTTTGCAGTATATTGAATAGTGTGATTATTATATTAAATTTTTTGTCATTTTAAATATGTTTTATTCATATCAAAAGGGATTTCAAATTGCTCAAGAAACTTAATTATTACAATTATTTTAAATAATTTCAAAAATGGAAGCATAGTTTAGGAATGTTATATAATGCAAATTTAAAACATTTTTATTAGTTGCATATGCTGCACATTTCTTAATGTAAAGAGAATGTTTTTTCTCTCTTTTACGGCGTTATATGACATTCATTGTAATAATGCATAATGATTTTCACAATATATTGTATTAGTGAATGTTATATTGAACTTTCAGTCATTTTAAATATGTTTCTTTTATATCAAAAAGGATTTTAAATTGCTTATGAAACTTAATTCTAGATTAACACTAATAGGAATGTTATATAACGCAATTTTTCAAAATTATCATTAGTTGCTTATGCAGAGCATTTCTTAATGTAAAGAGAATGATTCTTTCTCTCTGATACTGCGTTATATGACATTCATTGTAATCATGGATATTAATTTTCGCAACATATTGTATTAGATTCTTACAACTGAAATCCCATAACATTGATGCCCACCAGCGGCCGAGCGGTTCTGCGCTCAAAGCTGGTAGACGTGAGGTGCCGGGTTCGATCCCCGGTCGCGCTCGTCGGCCTAGCCTTTCGGAGTTTTCCGTGGTTTCCTCCGAAACTTGCGTAAATACGGGCTAGGACCCCTTAGAAAGACCTCCACGGAAGGCACTCCCCCTCAGGCCTAGGACCCCAGTGTTGTCAATCGGCCTTAATCCCTAACACCAACACACCCATAACATTGATTTCTTTATGATTTAATTTTATTTTTTTCTTATTAGATAAAAAATGTTAAAATCATCTTAATTATTACTATTCTTGCACATATTTCGTGAAATGGAAACATAGTTTAGGAATGTATATAACGAATATTTTCAAAACTTTGATTAGTTGCTGATGCAGCACATTTCTTAATGTAAAGAGAATGGTTTTTTCTCTCTTATATGGTGTTATATGACATTTATTGTAATCATGCATATTCGTTTTTGCAATATATTGAATAGGGATTATTATATTGAATTTTTTGTCAATTTTAATATGTTTATTTCATATCAAAAGGGATTTCAAATTGCTCAAGAAACTTAATTATTACAATTATTTTACATAATTTGAAAATTGAAAGCATAGTTTAGGAATGTTTTATAACGCAACTTCTCAAAATGTTTATTAGTTGCTTATGCAGCACATTTCTTAATGTAAAGAGAATGTTTTTTTATCTCTCATAAGGCGTTATATGACATTCATTGTAATCATGCATTATAATTTTCACAATATATTATATAGTGATTATCATATTGAACTTTTTATCATTTTAAATATGTTTCTTTCATATCAAAAAGTATTACAAATTGCTCAAGAAACTTGATTATTACAATTATTAAACTTCATATGAAAAATTGAAGTATAGTTAAGGAATGTTATATAACGCAAAATTTCAAAATTTTCATTAGTTGCTTATGCAGCATATTTCTTAAAGTAAAGAGAATGGTTTTTTCTCTCTTGTATGGCGTTATATGACATTCTTTGTAATCAACCGTATTAGTTTTTGTAATATATCGAATAGTGATTATTATATAGAATTTTGTTGTCATTTTATGTATGTTTATTTCATATCAAAAGGAATTTCAAATTGCTCATGAAACTTGATTATTTAATTATTATACATAATTTGAAAAATATATGCATATTTTAGGAATGTTATATAACGCAATTTTTCAAAATTTTGACTAGTTGCTTCTGCAGCACATTTCTTAATGTAAAGGGAATTTTTTTTTCTCTCTTTTACGGCGTTATATGACGTTCATTGTAATCATGCATAATAATTTTCACAATATATTGTATAGTGATTATTATATTGAACTTTTTATCATTTTAAATATGTTTCTTTCATATTAAAATGATGATTTAAAATTGCTCATGAAACTTGATAATTACAATTATTTTACATAATTTGAAAAATTGAAGCATAGTTTAGGAATGTTATATGACGCAACTTTTCAAAATTTTTATTAGTTGCTTCAGCAGCACATTTCTTAATGTAAAGATATTGTTTTTTCTCTCTTATACGGCGTTATATGACATTCACTGTAATCATGCATAATAATTTTCACAATATATTCTATAGTGAATGTTATGTTGAACTTTTAGTCATTTTAAATATGTTTCTTTCATATCAAAAAGGAATTTAAATTGCTTATGAAACTTAATTCTATTTTAATACTAATAGGAATGTTATATAACGCAAATTTTTAAAATTCTCATTAGTTGCTTATGCAGCACATTTCTTAATATAAAGAGAATGGTTTTTTTTCTCTCTTATATGGCGTTATATGACATTCATTGTAATCATACGTATTAGTTTTTGCAATATATCGAATAGTGATTATTATATTAAACTTTTAGTCTTTTTAAATATGTTTCATTCATATTAAAAATGATTTCAAATTGCTCATGAAACTTGATTCTTACAATACATAATTCGGAAAATGGAAGCATAGTCTAAAAATGTCATATAACGCAAATTTTCAAACTTTTGTTTAGTTGCTTAAGCAGCACATTTCTTAATGTAAAGCGAAAGGTTTTTTTCTCTCTTATACGGCGTTATATGACATTCATTGTAATCATGAACATTAACTTTTACAATATATCGTACAGTGATACAATATATTGTGATACATAACTGAAATCCAATAAAATTGAATTTTTAATAAATTAATTATATTTCTGTCTTATTAGGTAGAACACGTTAAAATCATCTTAATTATTTTTACACATATTTAGTGAAATGGAAGCATGGTTTAAGAATGTTGTATAACGTATATTTTCAAAATTTTGATTAGTTGCTTATGCAGGACATTTCATAATGTAAAGAGAATGGTTTTTTCTCTCTCATACGGCGTTACATGACATTGATTGTAATCATGCATATTGATTTTGCAATATATTTTATAGTGATTATTATATTGAATGTTTATTCATTTTAAATCTGTTTCTTTCATATCAAAAAAGATTTCAAATTGCGCACGAAGCTTGATTATTAATATTATTAAACATCATATGAAAAGTGGAAGCATAGTCTAGAAATGTTATGTAACGCAAATAATTTTTACGACATATTGTATAATGATTATTATATTGAACTTTTAGTCATTTTTTTCGAAATTTTGATTAGTTGCTTATGCAGCACATTTCTTAATGTAAAGAGAATGGTTTTTTCTCTCTCATACGGCGTTATATAACATTCATTGTAAACATGCAAAATAATTTTCATAATATATTGCATAGTGATTATTATATTGAGATTTTAGTCATTTTAAATATGTTCATTTCATATCAAAGGGGATTTCAAAATGCTCATGAAATTTGATTTTTACAATTATTATACATAATTCGAAAAATGGAAAAATAGTTTAGAAATGTTATATAACGCAAATTTTCAAATTTTTTATTAGTTGCTTATACAGCACATTTCTTAATGTAAAGAGAATGGTTTTTTCTCTCTTATACAGCGTTGTATGACACTCATTGTAATCATGCATAATAATTTTCACAATATATTCTATAGTGAATGTTATATTGAACTTTTAGTCATTTTAAATATGCTTCTTTTATTTTAAAAAGGATTTCAAATTGCTCATAAAACTTAACTATTGCAGTTATTCTTCATAATTCGATAAATATAAGCACAGTTTAGGAATGTTATATAACGCAAATTTTCAAAATTTTGATTAGTTGCTCGTGCAGCACATTTTTTAATGTAAAGAGAATGTTTTTTTCATTCTCATGCGCCGTTATATGACATTCATTGTAATCATGCACATTAACTTTTACAATATATTGTACAGTGATACAGTATATTGCGATACATAACTAAAATCCAATAAAATTGAATTTTTAGTAAATTAATTATATTTCTTTCTTATTAGATAGAACACGTTAAAATCATCTTAATTATTACTATTGTTACACATATTTAGTGAGGTGGAAGCATGGTTTAAGAATGTTGTATAACGTATATTTTCAAAATTTTTATTAGTCGCACATTTCGTAATGTAAAGAGAATGGTTTTTTTCTCTCTTATATGGCGTTATATGACATTCATTGTAATCATGCATATTGATTTTTCCAATATATTTTATAGTGATTATTATATTAAATGTTCATTCATTTTAAATCTGTTTCTTTCATATCAAAAAGTATTTCAAATTGCGCACGCAGCTTGATTATTACAATTATTAAACATCATATGAAAATTGGAAGCATAGTCTAGAAATGTTATGTAACGCAAATTTTCAAAATTTTAATTAGTTGCTTATGCAGCACATTTCTTAATGTAAAGAGAATAGTTTTTCTCTCTTATATGGCGTTATATGATATTCTTTGTATTTGTGCATATTATTTTTTGCAATATATTGAATGGTGATTATTATATTGAATTATTTGTCATTTTAAATATGTTTATTTCATATCAAAAGGGATTTCAAACTGCTCATGAAACTTGATTATTACAATTATTATACATAATTTGAAAAATGGAAGCAAGGTTTAGGAATGTTATATAACGCAAATTTTCAAAATTTTGATTTGTTGCTTATGCAGCACATTTCTTAATGTAAAGAGAATTTTTTTTTTCCCTCTCCTACTGTGTTATGTGACATTCATTGTAATCATGGATATTAATTTTCGCAAGATATTGTATTGTGATTCTTATATCTGTAATCCAATAACATGGATTTCTTTATAATTTAATTATATTTCTTTCTTATTGGATTACAAATGTTAACATCATCTTAATTATTACAATCATTATCATTATACATAATTTGAAAAATGGAAGCATAGATTAGCAATGTTATATAACGCAAATTTTCAAAATTTTTATTGATGCTTATAAAATATGTTTTTTTTTTTTTATTGCTCACGAAGCTTGACTATTACATTTATTATACATCATCAAAATTTTTATTAGTTGCTTATGCAGTACTTTTCTTAATCCAATGAGAATAATTTTTTCTCTCCTATGTAGCTTTATTATGAAAATCATTGTAATCATGCATATTAATGTTAACAGTATATTTTATATTGTTTTATAATTGAAATCCAATACAATGAATTTTTAATATTTTACTTATATTTCTTTTTTATGAACTTGGATCTGCTGAAAGCATTGTAATTATTACTATTGTTACTGATATTTTGTAAAATCCAAAGCATACTTTACGAATCTTATATAATGGAAGCATTGTCTAGAAATGTTATATAACGCAAATTTTCAAAATTTTTATTAGTTTCTTATGCAGCAATTTTCTTGTTGTAAACAGATTAATATTTTCTGTGTTATACTGCGTTATATAACATTCATTGTAATTATGCGTTTTAACAATATGCTGCATTGTGATTCTTATTCCTGAGATTCAACAACATTGAATTTTTAATAAATTAATAATATTTCTTTCTTATCAATAAGAATTTAAAAATACTTAATGCCTCTTAGCTATTACTATTGTTAATCTTATTTTTTATAATAAGAGAATAGTTTAGAAATGTTACAAAACGCCAATTTTCAAGATTTTGTTAGTTACTTTTACAGCACTATTCTTAACGTAAAGATATATATATTTTTTGACCTAGGCTGCGTTACTTGACTTTTTTTTTTAATCATTCAGTCTAATCTTCACAATATATTGCATAGTGTTTTTATAACTGTTGCCCAATAACATTGAATTTTTATTACTTTAATTATATTTCATTCTTGTTTGTTACAAATTCAAAATACTCAAAGCATCTTAATTATTACCAATGTTCTCATATTTTGTAAAATAAATGCATGTTTTAAGAATGTTGTATAACGTAGATTTTCAAAATTTTTATTATTTGCTTTTTCAGCACTTTTCTTAATGTAAAGAAAATGGATTTTTTCACTCCTATGCTACATTATATGAAATTCATTGCAATCATGCATATTGATTTTCAAAATATGTTGTATAGTGATTCATAACTTAAACCCTATACTATGAATTTCCTATAATTTCATTATATTTCTTTCTTATCAGTTAGAAAATGCGTAAAGTATTTTAATTATTACTATTGTTACTCATATTTTTTGCCATGGAAGTATAGTTTAAAAATGTCAACTAACTCAACAAAATTTTTATTACTTGCTTATGCAGAACTTTTCGTAATATAGAGAGTTTTTTTTTTTTTTTTTTTTTTAATACGGCGTTTTATGACGTTTAGTGTACTGGTGCATATAACTTTTTATTTCATAGTTCTTCTTATAACTAAAATACTATAAAATTGAAGTTTAATTGTTTCTTCCATGTTAATTTCTATTTTAAAAGTACTCTAAGCATCTTATTTATTGCTATTGTTGCTCTTTTTTTTTTTTTTTTTTTTTTTTTTTTTTGTAAAACTGAAGCGTAGTTTAGGATTGTTCTATAACTCTGTTTTCTAACTTTTCTCTTTTACTTATGGAGCACATCTCTTAATAAGAAAAGTTTTATTATTATTATTATACAGCGTTATAAAGACGTTCGTTTTAAATCTGGATTATTGTATAGTGCTTCTTATGACTAAAATCCAATACCATTGATTTTTTTTTAATAATTTAACTGCATTTCTTTAGTATATGTTAAAAAGTAAAAATTCTAAAAGCATTTTAATTATTACTTTTAATAGTTTTACATTTTATGAATTGGAAACTTATTTTATAAATATTATGTAACACTGTTTTTTTTTTTTTTTTTTTTTTTTTTTTTTTGTTGTTGTTGTTGTTGTTGTTGTTGTTGTTTTGTTTTGTTTTTTCTTCTTCTTCTTTTCTTGAATTGCTTATGTAGCTTCTTTTTTAATTTAAATAGATTTTTTTTTCATTTGGCAATATATCTATGTACTACTGTTCCTCTGTTGGCAGCCTGTTGTAAGATGTAAATTAGTTAGTGGACCAGTGAATGGTTCGCTTTAGTCAGCTATCATTATAACGGAAATTCATGGTTGGCCACTCCGGGCAGTCAGCATTATGATGGAAATTGTTATTGGGCCAATATTAGGCCACCTAGAACATTTTTTTCATGTTGTTTCTGGCAACCATCAGTGTACCAGATATGAAAAAAGTTACTGCCGATAATTTTCATTGACCTTTTATATTTTCCCATTAATAGGACAGTGTTGGTTTGGTTATGGCTAGTATATTCAATTTATTGGTAATGCCTTATTTTTTATTAGAGCTAGTTCCTATATATTCTATAATTAGTTTGATTTTGCACTTATATAATCTTCAATATTATTTTTACAAGTATTTGATACAAAAACTTTGGTTAGAAATTCAGGATTTCCTGTAGCTCAGGAAATATTCAATTGATCCTTTTCCATTAATGCAACTGTATGGTAAGGCTTTTTTTTTTTTTTATGTGTGTGTGAGTGTGTGTATGTGTGTGTGCACAAATATTTTTCTATATTATATTTTTCGGAATGAAGGATTTTATTTTATTTTATTTTATTTTCGAAGTGTTAAAATTTCAATATATTTCATTAACTTTTTTAAGTTGTTTTGTATAAATAAATGTAAATTTACGTGTCAACATGATAAAAAAAAATTGGAATAAAGATTTTCATATTCGAATATGCAATGTAAAGAATATTTAATAAAATATTTAAATCGCATGATTTTAAACGATAGCAATACAATTATTAAAGTACAGTGTGAAACTAAAGTTTGGAGTGAATCCACAGAATAGAATAATGATTTGTAAAAAATAAAAATCTTCATATGAAAACACCATACACTGCAAAAAACTCACAACAGTTGTTTACCGTTCAAAAAAATGCGATGAGCCTTCGTCACGTGAACAAAGTAGGCATAACTGCGACAAAAGCGAATTACTGCACTCGTTCGTACCACTGTGCAACTAATGAAGGGATATTGTATTATTTCAATCTGAAACAATTGATACTTTTTTTTCTGTTATTACGTTTATTTACAAATTGTTTTATTTTTCACTAGCTCGTTTTACCTGCATCGCTGTTACTATTGTTAAATAAATTTTAAAAATTGCAATATATATATATGTATAAATATTAATTATTCATTAAAAGTTAATAAGTAATTAAAACTAAGTCCGTTGATATCCCGTATCGTCCCCACTGCCTTATCCGACTATTTCAATCTGCTTATTTATCGGCAGACATGTGGTGCTGCTATTATTCAAGAACTACGATTTTACTATATCTCGGCATCTGTTAAATCTTTTAATTTTAGTACCACGTATTATAAAAATTTAATCACAGGACAAAGTTTTTCTTACCTCCGCTCTGTAATATTAAATATGTAATTAAAATAAATTTGTATTATTATTAGTATTACGTTATGAAATTATAATATGATTAATATAATTAAAATGTATAATAATATCAATATAGAATAATTAAGCTATATGCATGTATTCGTTTCGCAAAATTTCTGTTAATAATTTCACGCCGATTATAGTATTAAGATATGCTACTGGCGGTATTTCCATCTATGAGGCAACTGTTTTTGTAATGGTTGAATATCACTTCCAATTTTTAAACATTTTGTTTAGGTTTATTTATTTTAATATGAAATAATTAGTTGTATTTCCAAATGTTCAAAAGAGCATTATTTCACTATTTATAGCTACATTAATTTTAGGCCGAAGAATAAAAAAATGAAACATAATTATGCCCGGTAACGATCTTGATTGACATCTGCTTTAATATTTGACAATTCTATTCTCTTCACTTCCGATATCTATGCAAATTTTTATAGCTCTGCAGTCAGCCATTAGCCTACAATGTGACCGACACACACACAAACACCTTCTTTTTTATATAGAGAGAGATTATATAACACCAGTTTTTCGGTGCATTTTTTACTGTAGTAAGTATGTGCAGCAAAATCTTCTTCTTTTTTTTTTTTTTTTTTTTTTTTTTTTTGTTTTGGACTTGGATAAGTTATTTTTTCAATGAAATGAAATGGGTATAACTTTTTGTTTTGATTGCTAAACAATGTATTTTTGCTGTCATCAATATTTAAAATAAGCATTCGTGCATAATATATGCCAAATTACTGATATATAAAATAAAAACGAAAAATCAGGTGGTACGCATTGATTATTAACACTTTCCAACTGTATAAACTCGTTGTATTGTATTATCTTCAATGTTCTTTGCAAGTGTTATCACACAACGGACAGACAGAAGAACAAAAAGGCAGACAGATAGACTAAACGAATTCATAATCACTTTTAAACATCGTTGGAAAGTGTTAAAATTGTTTGACACAAACGGGAATGCAGCCCTAAATTCCCAACTGTAGCATTCAATGTATCTGAATATTTTAGCGTAGCCCAGTAAATCTGAAGTTTAAGCATATCATATGCCATACAATTTATCATTTTCAGCATATTAGCAATAGATGTCATTTTTTTTTTTTTTTTTTTTTTT
This sequence comes from Salticus scenicus, assembly GCA_963930645.1. NCBI lineage: Eukaryota > Metazoa > Arthropoda > Arachnida > Araneae > Salticidae > Salticus > Salticus scenicus. The sequence goes on along the minus strand of OZ005659.1, from coordinate 254,001,728 downwards.
TTTTTTTTACATATGATTTTCGCTGTAGAAAGTTATTTAAATGGGGTTTATAAAAATGTCTCTCCTAAAGCGCAGTGCATTAGGCATTTTTCGGGATATCCCTGTACAGAAACCCGTTGTACAGAACCTATTAATACCATTTTAAATAGGAAACATTCCATAGTGAACTTTATAGCCTATATCAGTTTAAGAAATTCTAAAAATATTTACGGACGCTTCAGACGGTCAGCCGGACGGATAGACAGCTGGACACTCGAACAGGCAGATACACAAATTCAAATCATATTCAAATTTAAGGTTCAAAACTATTAAAAATGCTTAATGTAAACGAAAATGCAATTCTATCAAATTTCCAAAAGTAGCCCTTAATGTAACTGAATATTTTTTGTGACCCTGTAAATATTAATGCTGATCATACTATATTCTATCAAAAGCATTCTTTCGCGAATGTGAATAACATCTTTCAATTTTATTAAGACTTCCGAAAAGTACAAAGCTGTTAAAATATGGTTTTTAGAAATACCTCTCATAGAACGCAATACTTTGAAATAATATCGGGGATCCCTGTACCCAAACCAGTGGTGGTATTTACCCCATTTTCAATCCAATAGTGAACTTGAATAACATGTTTCAATTTCATTAATATTTGTGCAAAGGTGTTAAAATATGGTGAACACGATGCTTATATTGGAATACGGTATATGACATATTTAAAAATTTTTAGAGTTGTTTTATTTATAGGATGATTGTGTTTAACGGCGAAAGGAAATTTTACAGTACTTTTATTTGTACGTTGGGTTGGTTTAATTCATTTAGTGCTAATCTACAGGCAATTTGTGACGATCTTGCTCATGCTCCTCAGGTATGGCAACTGATATTTCATGACAATGTTTAGAGTAAATATATTTACCGGTTTATTGGATGTTACGTTGAACTTATGTTACTTTATAGACATCTAGAGGAGGTGCAGGACTCAATAAAAGATACGTTGGCTGGTACGCGAGCGCGTTTAAGACCGTTGTGTACACTAATGTTGTGTGGTGCACATAAAATCTGTTGTGGCCGTAAGGTTGTCCATGTTCCTATCCAAATTATACTTTTGGGAATTACCGAAGCGAGGGGGACATTCCCTCCGTGGAGAATCAAGACTGTGATGGCATATCTTCGGATTTACCCCTAGGAATGAGTCCCAAACCATCTCCAACTGCACATAGCGCAACACTAAATTGACGTAAAAATCAAGATGTAAAAATGACTTTTGTTGAAACATTTTACAGTCAGCAGCAATAATTCCTGTCTAAAAAAAGTACACTTAATACTGCTTTGTTAAATAAATTCTTGTTGAGTCATATTCTTAGTCAGACTAAGAACATGATTCGATAAGGATTTATTTAAGAAACCAGTATAAAGTGTACTTTTTATATCGGAATTATTGGCTAATGCTCGGATACATCTGCTGCCGACTGTATATACCTGTATTTGTCCGCATAATAAAATATGCGTTGGACCAGTGCGACACTTTGAGGAGTTGGTGTTGGCCTTGATCTCTCTCTTAAGACACTGTAACTGACATTTGTTGAAAACCTTTACAATGTTTTTATTTATCGGTTGAGTGGGTGTTACTTCCCCCCTTCCCTTTGGTCAATTGAGCTCGAAATTGGAAAATTGCGGGTTGAAAACTCATGCCATCCAAAAGACCGTCCTGTGCATTAATAATAACTTATACAAGTAACATCCGTCGTGTTCGCAATGGCCTTAGTATTTCCATCCAAAATTATACCTCTGGGTGTTTCCGCAGCTGTGGAACTATCTTTTCAAATGAGGACAAAATCTTCATGTCAAGACTCCGAAACATCTTTTGGAGTGTGATCAACGAAGTCGCCAATTATCCATATTGCAGCACAAATGTGCCATAAAAACACTATCATACTTGACTCATTTCAAAATAAACATGTTCCCATCAATATTATACCTCTGGTAGTCATCGAATCGAAGGATTCATTCCCTCTGTGGAGAAACAGAATTGTGATAACATGTCTCCGAAATATCCTTAGGGGTGCGTCCAGACCGTCGTCAATTATCCATCGCGCAGTAATAGTGTGAAGTTAAACCCAACCAACCAATCATTCAAAATTAAAATTATTTAGATGAAATTAATTTTTACGCTGAACTTACCCAATTACTTTTAGATTGATTTTAATTATATGATATGATGGATTTTTTTTAATTGTATTTTAAAACTAAATGGTACGGTATCTGGCATTTCTTAAAATTTTTTTCAGTGTAGCGGGCTTTTGTTATCGTCCGACTACATTTTACAGTCGGTAACAAAAGTGTCCGAACACTAGCAAAAATTCCTATGTAAAAAAAGTACACTTCATACGGTTTTGTTAAATAAATCCTTGTCGAATCATGTTCTTAGTCAGTGTAAGAACATGATTCGACAAGGATTTATTTAACAAAACCGTATGAAGTGTACTTTTTTTACATAGGAATTTTTGCTAGTGTTCGGACACTTTTGTTACCGACTGTACTTGTTTTTCGTGCCGCTTTATGTGAACTTGACAATGTCTGAGGCTCGCGCCTCAGAGAACGTAACTGATATTTGCTGAAAATTTTTTAGGATTCTTTTTTCTGTCATTGCGTGGGTTAAACGCCACGTTGTGCTACACTATAGTGAGGCGACTAAATTTTCGGGAGGAAAAAGGGGGAACAAATGAGCCAGGTGTCTCCAATTTAAAAGTAAGAAATTACGACAAAAGCATGCACTGTCATCGATTTTGAATTATAAATTGCGACAAAAAATTTATTTGGAAAACAAGTTTTAGCAGGGTAAAGAAAACAAATTACAAAAAGTGGGGAAATTTAGTCGCCTTACACTTTAAGAAAATCGGAACGGTCTGGGATTCGGTAACTGGCATTTGTTAAAAATTTGCATTATCTTTAGGTTGAGGGGGTTTTGCGTCGAATTACTCCCACACATAGGGTCAACTGGCGCTTGACTTGAATTGACCTCAGATGCAGTAAGTAACTTTTTTTTTAATTATTAGAGTACCTTTATTTATCAGTTGAGATAGGTTTACGTATCACCAGGGCTACACTTTGGGCAATAATAGACGGACCAGATCAGAGTACATTTATAACATAAGAAGCGTTACAAATTGCAATAATTATCCAATTACGGATGTTTCTTTTTTTAATTCTTAATAAATAAGGACTAACAATAAAATATTAGAGATAAATAATTTACTTGCTACAATTTTTTTTAAACTTAGAAAAATGGCTTCAAAATAAAGGCTGTTCCCAGAAAATGGGGTCAGCCTAGGCAATAAACCTCGGTCTGGGGCTCAGCCCAAAAATGCTGTACTTGACTCTTCTTCACAATTATTAGAGTAACTTCATGCAACGGTTGAGTGGGTCTGACGTCTCATTAGCACTACATTATTGGCCACTGTCTGGGACTTGAACAGAAGATACGGTACATGTCATTTGTTAAAAATTTTAGAGACTGATTGGGTTTAACGTCGAACTAGTACTGCGCAATGAGTAATTGGAGACGATCTAAAACGTACCCTCTAAGGATGGTCCTGAAACATGCCATCACAATTTTGATCCACCACGGTAAAAATTTCAGATGATATTCAATTATCAGTTCATTTTGCGTCTCATTAGTGCTACACTATGAGCAATTTGTAGGCTGATCAGATCAAAGTACCTTTATAATAGAGATGCGTTAAAAATTGCTACAATTATCGAATTACGGATATATTTTTTCATTCCTAATAAATAAGGACTAAAAATAAAGTATTATTGATTAATAATTTACTTTCTACAATTTTTTAAAACTTAGAAAAATGCCTCCAGAATAAAGGAAGTCCCCAGATGTCCCTAACTACTGTCCGCAGAAAATGGGGACTTTTGGTCAGCAAAACAATTTGTGCCTGTTTAGGACTCGCGCGATATGGTAACTGCCATTTCTTGGAATGTTTTAGAAATCTTTATGTTTATAGAATGAGATGATTTTTTATCGCAATAACGCTAAACTGTGGGAACTTGGCGATGGTGTGGGACTCACGCGTGAGATACCGTAACTGATATTTGTTTAAAATTTTTAGAGTACCTTTATTTATTGGTTGGGTGTGTTTAAGGTCGCTGGAGTGTAACGTCTGGGATCAGTCCTATGGTACGGTGTTTAAAGCTCCTTGAAAATTTTCAGAGAAACTTTAATGGTTGAGTGGACTTCGCGTAGTGCTGCACTATTGGCGATTATCTGGGACTAATGCTGAAGATACGGTAAATGAAATATGTTAAAAGTTTTAGAGTACATTTATTTATCGGTTGAGTATATTTTACTTCTCACAACCCCTACACTATGGGCATATTCGGCGGCCTGGGACTTGACCCTGAGATACGTTATTTAATACTTCTTGAAAATTTTTAGAGTCCTTTTATTTATAGGTTGGATTGGTTTAACGTCGCATTAGTTCTATATAATTGGAAATTGATGACGATGTGGGACTGATACGCAAATGTACCGGAATTGATATTTTAGTCAATTTTTTAGAGTACCTTTATCTATGCACTGAGTGGGTTTTGAATCTAACTAGTCCTACACTGTGGTAATTCGGAGATGGTTGGAACTCTCTTCTCACATACAGTCGGTAACAAAAGTCTCCGAACACTAGCAAAAATTCCTATATAAAAAAAGTACACTTAATACAGTTCTGTTAAATAAATCCTTGTCGAATTCTTTTCTTAGTCAGTCTAAGAACACGATTCGACAAGGATTTATTTAACAAAACAGTATTAACTCTACTTTTTTACATAGGAAATTTTGCTAGTGTTCGGAGACTTTTGTTACCGACTGTACTGTACGTGACATTTGTTGAAAGTTACCTGAGTACTTCTATTTGCCATTGAGTGGATTATACGTCGCACTAGACTTGTACTGTGGGGCAACTGTTTGGAAATCCTAATTAAGACATGAGAATCGACTTTTTTAATTATTAGGGTACCTTTATTATCTGTTGATTCGTATAGTGTCGCATTAGAGTTACATTATTTGCAATTAGCGACGGCGTGGGTTGGTTGGTTGGTTTAACGTCGCACTTGTACTGCGTTGTGGATAATACACGACGACGTTGTGGTAACTTTCATTTGTTTAATATTTTTTTATTTTTGTAGGTGAGTGGATTTTACATGTTATTAGTGCTACACAATGGGGATTTGGCGATGGTATGAGATTCGCCCTCTAAGTCATGTAAACTGACATATTTTAGTTTTTAAGAGTACTTTTATTTACATAATAAGAGGGGTTTTACTGCAGCGCATAGAATGTACAGTGTAATAAGCACTTATGATCGAATGCTTAAAATACTGCTAAAAAAAATTAAGCTTCCCAGATGGCGTTGCGATAGAATACTTTGCTAAAATCGAAGAGCTGATTGGCTTTTTCCAGTTTCGTCTGATCAGTCACGTGATCCAAGCACTTAATTAACCAATAGGGAATCTCGGTTTTGATTACGTGAGACTAGCTTCGATTAAAGTGATATATGGTGGAAGGCTTAATTTTTTTAGTACAATTTTATTTGCCACTTTCCACACTGTTTATTCTAGATGCTGTAGTTTTTCTTATTATTACTGCCACTTTATGAGCAATTACCGTAGGCTGGGACTCGCGCACTGTACTTAATTCTTCATGGTTGGCTCGATGGTTAGTTTGTTGAATTTTACGTCACATTAGTGCTGCGCAATGGGCAATACTTAATGCTTCATAAAAATTATAGGAGTGCATTAATTTAATTTTTCACTGGTCTTTACGTCTCCCTAGTGCTACACTATTGGCTTTTGTCGTATATTCGGGACTCGCAGCGAACATACGGTAAATGGATTGGATTGGATTTGGTAATAAGACCGATTGACTGCTGCAGGTCCTAGGCCTGAGGGGTGTGCCCTCCGTGGGGGTTTTTCTATGGGGTCCTAGCCCGTATTTAGACACGTTTCGGAGAAAACCATGGAAAACACCGAAAGTCTAGGCCGACGAGCGTGACCTGAGATTGAACCCGGCACCTCACATCTACCAGCACTGAGCGCAGACGGTAAATGACAATTGTTAAATACATTAATTTGCTGGTTCAGTTGATTAGGCATCTCACTAGTGCTACATAGTGTGCAATTTGCTTCAGTTTGGGACTCTCTCCTAAAATACATAAAATATCATTTGTTAAAATTTTTTAGAATAACTTTATTTATGGTATGAGTGGGTTTTACGTCGCATTAGTGCTACACTATGGGAATTGAAAATGAGGTTACACTTGAAACACTTGACTTACGTACGGTGACTGATATTTGTTGAAAATATTTAGAGTACCTTTATATATCGGTTATTGGAATTAAACGTTACACTAGTATTATCCTCTTAGGATTATCCGGAGATATGACATCCCAAATTTGATCCTTCACAGTTGTTTGGTTGGTTAGTTGGGTTTTGCATAACACTAATGCTGCGAAATAGACAACGTTGATACTTCACGGAAGGGATCACTGAGTTAAGGTGACTGACACTCTTTTATTTTTATGTGTAGATAAGTCTATGGCTTACTAGTCGTACCCTATGGGAAATTTGCGTCAGTCTGTGATTCGCCTCTAAGATGCACATTTAGGTTTTGCGTCAAAGAAAGGCTGTACTTAAGATTTCCAGACCATCACAAACAACCTATCTGATTTATGGTTGGCAGGCTGGGTTTAACGGCGCTGTAGCGACGATATGGAATTTCCCAATAAAATGGTCCCTTCACGAAGGGGTCCCTGAGTTACGGTGATTAATACTTTTTTATTTTTAGAGTAACTTTATGAGTTGAGATAAGTTTACGGCTTGCTAATCCTACACTATGATTCGCTCTGTGATTCGCTCGTAAGATACGGTATTATGGTTGGGTGAGTTGTGCGTCGCAGTAGGGCTACACATAGTTTTTTGGTGACGGTCTTTGAATATTCTCTGAGTTGGTTAGTTTAGTTTTACATCGCATTAAAGCTCCCAAATGGACAATGTTGATCGTTCACGGAGGGGAACTCTGAGTTATGGCGACCGACAAATTTTTATTTTTAGATTACCTTTATTTAAGTGGTGAGTTAAGTGTACGGCTTACTAGTCCTACACTATGGTAAAAATTCGTCACTCTCTGATTCGCCTCTAAGATGCTGATTTAGTGCGTGAGTGAGTTTTGTGTCGCATTAGGACTGCACTTAGGCTATTGGTGACGGTCTGGGAATCTTATCTGAGTTACGGTATGTAGGTTGGTTTTACGTCCAATTACTACTACACGATGGGTGATATGCGACGGTCTGGGTCTTCCCACTTCCGATTGTCCTGAGATATGCCATCCCAGTTTCGATCCTTAACAGTTGGGTGGTTTGTTGGAGGAATTTACATCGCACTAACGCTGTGAAATGGCCACTTTTACTTTTAGAGTACCTTTTTTTATACGTTGAGATGAGTCTATGGATCGCTAGTCCTGCACTATGGGAAATTTGCGTCAGTCTGTGATTCGCCTGGAAGATGCACATTCATGCGTTAAGTGATTTTTGCGGTGCAGTAAGAGCTGCACCCGACCGTCACCAATAGCCTGATTTACGGTAGGCAGGTTGGGTTTAACGTCGTTGTAGTACTGCGCAATAGGTTATTGGCGACAATCTGGAACTCCCCAATAAAATTTTCCCTTCAGGGAGGGTTCCCTGAGCTACGGAGATTGAAGCTTTTTTATTTTTAGAGTACCTTTATTAATGAGTTGAGATAAGTTTACGGCTTGCTAGTCCTACACTATGATTCGCTCTTTAGAATCCGTATTATGGTATATGTGAGTTTTGCGTCGTAGTAGGGCTACACTTTGGTTGTTGGTGACGTTCTGAGAATCTTATATGAGTTACGGTAGGTAGGCTGCGTTTAACGTCACTGTAGTACTCCGCAAAGTTTAATTGGTGACGATCTGGAACTCCCCAATAAAAGAGGCCTCAGATTATACAAACACAATTTTGATCTACCACGGTGGGTATTCCTGAGTTACGGTGACTAGAACTTTTTTATTTTAGAGTACCTTTATTTATGAGTTGAGATAAGTTTACGGCTTGCTAATCCTACACTATGTTTCACTCTGTGATTCGCTCTGTGATTCACTCGTAAGATACGGTATTATTGTATGTGTGAGTTTTGCGTTTCAATAGGGATACACTTAGGTTATTGGCGACGATCTGGTAATATTTTCTGAGTTACGGAATGTAGGTTGGCTTTAACGCCGCATCACTACTACACGATGGGTGATATGCGACGGCCTGTGTCTCGCCCCTTATAATTGTCCGAAATCACGCCATCCCAGTTTTGATACTTTACAATTTGCTTGGTTAATTCGTTTGGTTTTACGTCGCATTAATGCTCCGAAATGGACAATGTTGATCGTTCACGAAAGGAACCTGGTTAACTCTGGTGTTAAATGATCATGTTACAGTTACGGCGAAACCACTCTTGTTTACTTTTTTAATGCATTGCGTTTTTATTGATCAATCAGCGAGACTCTTAGAGATAACACTGTGGTCAACTAATACACAGATGGGGAATACGAAAACTTTATTACCCCGGGTTAAGGGAGCGCTAATTCTAACACAAGTGTTACGTGAACCATAGGTTGTTTACACTGATTTGGTGAATAAGGCAGTTAGATTCGCTCATAAGATACGGTATTATTGTTCGTGTGAGTTTTGTGTCGCAGTAGGGCTACACATAGTTTATTGGTGACGGTCTTTGAATATTCTCTGAGTTACGGTATGTTGGTTGGGCTTAACTTTGCATTACTATTACACGATGGGTGATATGCGACGGCCGGTGCCGCACCACTTAGGATTGTCCTTAATCACACCATCCCAGTTTTGATCCTTCACAGTTGGGTGGTTGGTTAGTCGGGTTTTTACATCGCACTAATGCTGCAAAATGGCCAATATTGTTCCTTCACGGAGGGGATCCGTAAGTTACGGTGAGTGACACTTTTTTACTTTTAGAGTACCTTTATTTATATGTTGAGATAAGTTTAAGGCTTGCTAATCCTACACTATGGGAAATTTCGTCAGTCTGTGATTCGCCTCTAAGATGCACATTTATGCGTTCAATGATTTTGCGTTCAGTGATTTTGCGTCTCAGTAGGGCTGCACTTAAGGCTTCTCGAACGTCACCAATAGCCTATCTGATTTACGGTAGGCAGGTTGGGTTTAACGTCGTTGTAGTATTGCGCATGTAATTGGCGATGAACTGGAACTCCCCAATAAAATTTCTCCTAGACGGAGGGGTTCCTGAGTTACGGTGACTGACGCTTTATTATTTTTAGAGGCATGCCATCACAATTTAGATCCTCCACGGAAGGGATGGCTCTCCCGCTTCGGTGACCCCAGAGGTATAATTTTTCATGGGAACATGGAGGACATTGCGGCCACGACATATTTTACGTGCACCAGCCACCATTAGTGTACACGACGGTCTTTGGCCTGCTCGAGTATCGAACCTGCAATCTTCCAATTACGAGGCCGGTGCTCTACCGACTGAGCTACCGCGGTCCCCTTGACGGAGGGGGGTCCCTGAGTTACAGTGACTGACAATTTTATATTTTCAGAGTATTATTTATGAATTGAGATAGGTTTACGGCTTGCTAATCCTACACTATGATTCACTCGTTAGATACCGTATTATGGTATATGTGAGTTTTGCGTTGCAGTAGGGCTACACTTTGTTTGTTGGTGACGGTCTGAGAATCTTATATGAGTTACGGTAGGTAGGTTGCGTTTAACGTCGATCTAGTACTCTGCAAAGTTTAATTGGTGACTATCTGGAACTCCCCAATAAAATGGTCCTCAGTCCTCAGATTATGCCAACGCAATAAGGAAAGGGCACGTGACGTCACTCGCAGTCAAGTTATGGGTAAAGTGGCTTAACATTGGCATTTCCATCAATACAGGTTGATATTTTGCCACTCGAGAGTGGCAAAGATTGATTGACGGAGCGTTTGTCTGTAAACATGCCCTTTCCTTATTTTGATCTACCACGGAGGGGATTCCTGAATTACGGTGACTGAACCTTTTTTCTTTTAGAGTACCTTTATTTATGAGTTGAGAAAATTTTACGGCTTGCTAGTCCTACACTATGGGAAATTTGCGTCAGTCTGTGATTCGCCTCTGAGATAAAATTTTAAGGTATGAGTTAGTTTTGCGTCGCAGTAGGGCAGCAGTTACGCTATTGGTGGCAATCTGGGAATCTTATCTGAGTTACATTCGGTAGGCAAGTTGGGTTTAACATAGTTATAATACTGCGAAATAGGTAATTGGCGACGATCTGGAACTCCCCAATAAAATGATCCGCATATACGCCAACACAATTTTTATCTACTACTTCTTATCTGAGTTACGGTATATAGATTGTGTTTAACATCGCTCTAATTCTGCCCAACGCGTTTAGGCGACGATCTTGAACTCCCAAATTAACTCTCTAATTTCTCATCATTTCTCTCTTAAGTGCTAATCATTTTTAAGGCTCCGTGCAGAGATATTTTTCGTGGAGATATATAAAACCGATTGATATTTCGATTTTACGCGTTCTTAAATAGATTTTACGAACCGTCTCCCTGCGAGACGATAGCACTTCGAGGGTTAAAGATGTTCCAGTTTTGATCCTTCACGGAGGGGATATCTGAATTACGGTGAGTGACACTTCTTTATTTTTAGAGTACCTTTATTTATGAGTCGAGATAAGTTTACGGCTTGCTAATCCTACACTATGTTTCTCTCTGTAATTCGCTCCCATACAGCACAGAATATTTCAATTATGTTGCAAAATGCTTAGAAACTTTCAAAAACGTAACACATTGTAAAATGCTCTCGGATACCTGTCTGGAACATGCGCCCTTTTCTTTGTTTTCTCTGTTATGTGATTGAGACGTTTCTGCTACGTATCTGATTTTTTTGTTACGATCGCGGACATTTGTACGTTTATGAAAGTAATCGGAAAGCTAACTGAACGTTTCTGTAGTATTTAGAATATTTCCATGTTATATGGCTGTTACGTTTCTGAAACATTTTGTGCTGTTAGGGGCTCTTAAGATACGGTATTATTGTATGTGTGAGTTTTGTGTCGCAGAAGGAATAAAATTAGGTTATTGGCGACGATCTGGTAATAATTTCTGAGTTACGGTATGTAGGTTGTTTTTACGTCGCAGTAGGGATACACTTAGGTTATTTGCGACGATCTGGTAATATTTTCTGAATTAGGGTATGTAGGTTGTGTTTATCGTCGCTCGCTCCAGTACTGCACAATGGGTTTTGGCGACGATCTTGAACTCCCAAATTAACCCTCCAAGTGCTAATTGTTTCACTATTAAGTGCTAAGCATTTTTAAGACTCCGTGCAGACATATAAAATCGATTGATACCTCGATTTTACGAGTTCTTATATAGATTTTACGAATCGTCTCACTGCGAGACGATACAACTATAGCGGGGATCTGAAACGTCTCGCAGCGAGACGATAGCAGTTCGAGGGTAAAAGATGTCACAGTTTGATACTTCAGAGAGGAAATCTCTGAATTACGGTGACTGACACTCTTTTAGTTTTTTGAGTACCTTTATTTATAAGTTGAGATAAGTTTATGGCTTGCTAATCCTACACTATGTTTCGCTCTGTAATTCGCTCGTAAGATACGGTATTATTGTATGTGTGAGTTTTGGGTTGCAGTAGGGATACACTTAGGTTATTGGCGACGATCTGGTAATAATTTCTGAGTTACGGTATGTAGGTTGGGTTTAACATCGCATTACTACTACACAATGGGTGATATGCGACGGCCTGTATCTCACCCCTTAGTATTGTCCGGAATCACGCTATCCCAGTATTGAACCTTTACAGTTTGCTGGGTTTATTAGTTTGGTTTTACGACGCATTAGTGCTGCGAAATAGACAATGATGATCGTTCAGGAGGGGAACCCTGAGTTATGGTGACACACACATTTTGCGTCACAGTAGGGCTGCACTTAAGATTTCCAGACCGTCACAAATAACTTGTCTGATTTACGGTAGGCAGGTTGGGTTTTACGTCGCTGTAGCACTGCGAAATAGGTAATTAGCGACGATATGGAACAACCCAATAAAAGTGTCCCTTTACGGAGGGGTCACTGTGTTACGGTGACTGATACTCTTTTAATTTTAGAGTACCTTTATGAATTGAGAGAAGTTTACGAATTGCTAATCCTACAATATGATTCGCTCGTAAGATACGGTATTATGGTTTTTGTGAGTTTTGCGTCGCAGTAGGGCTACACATAGTTTATTGGTGACGGTCTGTGAATATTCTCTGAGTTGCGGTATGTAGGTTGAGTTTAACATCGCATTACTACTACGCGATGGGTGATATGCGACGGCCTGTGTCTCACCCATTAGGATTGTCCGGAATCACGCCATCCCAGTTTTAATCTTTTATTGTTTGGTTGGTTTGTTAGCTTGGTTTTCATCGCAATAATGCTGCGAAGTGGACAATGTTGATCGTTCACGGAAAGGAACCCGGAATTATTGCGACCGACACATTTTTATTTTTAGAGTACCTTTATTTAAGTGTTGAGGTAAGTCTACGGCTTACTAGTCCTACACTATGGAAAATTTTCGCCTCTCTGTGGTTCGCCTCTAAGATGCAGATTTATTGTGTGAGTGAGTTTTGTGTCGCAGTAGTGTTGCACTTTGGCTATTGGTGACAGTCTAGGAATCTTATCTGAGTTACGGTATATAGGTTGGTTTTACGTCGAACTACTACTACACGATGGGTGATATGCGACGGTCTGGGTCTCACGACTTCCGATTATCCCGAGACATGCCATCCCAGTTTTGATCCTTTACATTTGGGTGGTTGGTTAGTTTGGTTTTACACCGCACCTATGCTGCGAAATGGCCAATGTTGTTCCTTAACGGAGGGGATCCCTTAGTTACGGTGCCTGACACTTTTTTACTTTTAGAGTACCTTTATTTATGTGTTGAGATACAGTCGGCTGCAAAATTATTCGAGCACTAGCAATAATCCTTGCCAAAAAAAAGTACACTTAATACAGCTTTGTTAAATAAATCCTTGTCGAGTCATGTTCTTAATCAGTCTAAGAACATGATTCGACAAGGATTTACTTAGCAAAACAGACTTAAGTGTACTTTTTAAACATAGGAATTATTGGCTAGTGCTTGAATAATTTTGCAGCTGACTGTAAGTTTATGGCCTGCTAGTCCTACACAATGGGAAGTTTGCGTCAGTCTGTGATTCGCCTCTAAGATGCGCATTTTTGAGGTGAGTAAATTTTGCGTCGCAGTAGGGCTGCACTTAAGATTTCCCGACCGTTACCAATAGCCTATCTGGTTTACGGTAGACAGGTCAGGTTTAACGTCGTTGTAGTTCTGCGCAATAGGTAATTGGCGACGAACTGGAACTCCTCAATAAAATTTTCCCTTCACAGAGGGGTCCCTGAGTTACGGTACGGTGACTGACGCTTTTTTATTTTTAGAGTACAGTCGGTAACAAAAGTGTCCGAACACTAGCAAAAATTCCTATGTAAAAAAAGTACATTTCATACGGTTTTGTTAAATAAATCCTTGTCTAATCATGTTCTTACACTGACTACGAACAGGATTCGACAAGGATTTATTTAACAAAACCGTATGAAGTGTACTTTTTTTACATAGGAATTTTTGCTAGTGTTCGGACACTTTTGTTACCGACTGTACCTTTATTTATGAGTTGAGATAAGTTTACGGCTTGCTAATCCTGCGCTATGATTCGATCTGCGATTCGCTCGTAAGATACAGTATTATGGTATGTGTGAGTTTCGCATCGCAGTAGGGCTGCACCTAGGCTATTTGTGACGGTCTGGGAATCTTATCTGAGTTACGGTAGGCAGGTTGGTTTTAGCGTCGCTCTAGTACTCCGCAATGGTTAATTTTCGACGATATGGGGATTCCCATTAAAGATTTTCTGGAGATATGACATCACATTTTTGATCCTTCACAGAGGGGATCCCTGAGTTACGGTGACTGACAATTTTGTATTTTTAGAGTACCTCTATTTATATGTGTAGATAAGTCTATGGCTTGCTTGTCCTACACTATGGGAAATTTGCGTCAGTCTGTGATTAGCCTCTAAGATGCACATTTATGTTTTGCGTCACAGTAGGGCTGCACTTAAGATTTCCTGACCGTCACAAATAATTTATCTGATTCACGGTAGGCAGGCTGGGTTTGACGTTGCTGTAGCACTGCGCCATAGGTTATTGGCGACGATCTGGAACACCAAAATGAAATGGTCCCTTCACGGAGGGTCCCTGAGTTACGGTGACTGATAGTATTTTATTTTTAGAGTACCTTTATGAGTTGAGAAAAGTTTACAGCTTTTTAATCCTACACTGTGATTCGCTCGTAAGATACGGTATTATGATTTGTGGGTGTTTTGCGTCGCAGTAGGGCTACACATAGTTCATTTGTGACGGTCTTTGAATATTCTCTTAGTTACGGTATGTTTTTCGGGTTTAATGTCGCATTACTACTACACGATGGGTTATATGCGACGGCCTGTGGCACACCCCTTAGGATTGTCCGGAATCACGCCATTCCAGTCTTGATCCTTTACAGATTGGTTGGTTTGTTAGTTTAGTTTTACATCGTATTAATGCTGCGAAATGGACATTGTTGATCGTTCACGGAGGGGAGCCCTGAGTTATGGGGAGCGACTTATTTTTATTTTTAGAGTACCTTTATTTATGGGTTGAGGTAAGTCTACGGCTTACTAATCCTACACTATGGGAAATTTCCGTCAATCTATGAGTCGCGTGCAATATGCAGATTTATTGTGTGAGTGAGTTTTGCGTCGCTGTAGGACTGCACGCAGGCTATTGGTGACGGTCTGGAAATCTTATCTGAGTTACGGTAGGTAGGTTGGTTTAACGTTGCTCTGGTACTCCGTAATGGGTAATTTTCGACGATCTGGAACTCCTCAATAAAATGGTCCGCAGATATGCCAACACAATTTTGATCTACCATGGAGACGATTCTTGATTTTCGGTGGCTGAAACTTTTTTATTTTAGAGTACCTTTATTTATGAATTAAAAAATTTTTAAAACTTGGTAGTCCTAGACTATTAGAAATTTACGTCTTTGATTCACTCGTAAGATATGGTTTTATTGATTGAGTGAATTTTGCGTTGAAGTAGTGCTACACTTTGTCATTGACTGTGTAGGAATCTTCTCTGAGTTATGGAAGGTAGGTTCGGTTTAACAACGGTCTGGTACTGCGCAATAGGTAATTGTCGGCGATCGGGAATTTCTCATTAAAGATTGTCCGGAGATATGCCATCACTATGTTAATCCTTCACGGAGGGGATCCGTGAGTTGTGACTGACACTTTTATATTTTTCGAGTATCTTTATTTATGTGTTGAGGCTTGCTAGTCCTTCACTATTATTCTCTACGTTATTTGCCCGTAAGATACTGTATTATATTATGGGTGTGTTTTACGTCGCATTAGAGCTACACCATCTTGGTTGGGTTTTAGGTCGCTCTAGTACTCCGAAATGGGTAATTGGCGAAGATCTCGAACTCCCTAATAAAAATGGTGCGAAGATGTACCATCACAATCTTGATCCTCCACGGAGGGCATCTTTGAGTTACGGTTACTGAAACTTTTTTATTTTAGAGTACCTTTATTTATGAGTTGAGATAAGTTTACGGCTTGCTAGACCTACACTATCATTCGCTTTGTGATTGACTAGTAAGATAGGGTATTATTGTATGTGTGAGTTTTGCGTTTCAATAGGGATACACTTAGGTTATTGGCGACGATCTGGTAATATTTTCTGAGTAACGGTATGTAGGTTGGTTTTACGTCGGATTGTTACTACACGATGGGTGATATGCGACGGCCTGTGTCTCAAACGTTAGGATTGTCCGGAATCCCGCCATCCCAGTTTTGGTCCTTTACAGTTTGCTTCGTTAATTAATTTTGTTTTACGTCGCATTAATGCTGCGAAATGGACAATGTTGATCGTTCACGGAGGGAAACACTGAGTTATGGTGAACAACACATTTTTTTAGAGTACCTTTATTTATGTGTTGAAAGTCTGCGGCTTACTAGTCTTAGTCCCACTACACACTGAAGAGACACGAGACAAAGTTTGAAGCGACATGCGACACACGCATGCTCTAAACAGTTTTCAGGAGATGAAGTTGTATTTAGAGCATGCGCGTGCCGCACGTCGCTTCAAACTTTGTCTCATGTCTCGTCAGTGTATAGCGGGCCTTACACTATGGGAAATTTCCGTCAATCTATGAGTCGCGTGCAATATGCAGATTTATTGTGTGAGTGAGTTTTGCGTCGCTGTAGGGCTGCACGCAGGCTATTGGTGACGGTCTGGGAATCTTATCTGAGTTACGGGAGGTAGGTTGGTCTTAACTTCGCTCTAGTACTGCGCAATCGGTTTTGGCGACGATCTTAAACTTCCCATTATCCCTCCAAGTACTGATCGTTTCACTCTTAAGTGGTAAGTATTTTTAAGGCACCGTGCAATTGTTTTTTGTTTTTTGGCAGATATATAAAATCAATTTATAACTCGATTTTACGCAGTTGTTTTATAGATTTTACGAATTGTATCACTGCGAGACGATAGCACTCTAGCGAGGATTAGTCTTGCAGCGAGACGATAGCACTTCGAGGTTTAAAAATGTTCAAGAGATACGCCATCACAGTTTTGATCCCTCTCGAAGAGTTACCTGAGTTACGGTGACTCTAACTTTTTTTTAGCGCACCTTCACTTATGAGTTGAGATAAGTTTACAGCTTGCTAATCCTACAATATGATTCGCTCTGTGATTCAATCGTAACATACGGTATTATTTTATGTGTGAGTTTTGCTTCGTAGTAGGAATACACTTAGGTTATTGGCGACGATCTGGTAATATTTTCTGAGTTACGGAAAGTAGGTTGGGTTTAACGTCGCTGTACTACTACACGATGGGTGATATGCGACGGCCTGTGTCTCACCGTTTAGGATTGTCCGGAATCACGGCATCCCAGTTTTGATCCATTACAGTTTGCTTGGTTTGTTAGTTTAGTTTTACGTCGCAATAATGCTGCGAAATGGACAATTTTGATCGTTCACGGAGGAGAACCCTGGTTATGATGACCGACACATTTTGCGTCACAGTAGGGCTGCACTTAGGATTTCCAGACCGTCACAAATAACTTATCTGATTTACGGTAGGCAGGTTGGGATATACGTCGTTGTAGCACTGCGAAATAGGTAATTGGCGACGATATGGAACACCCCAATAAAATGGTCCCTTCACGGAGGGTCCCTGTGTTACGGTGACTGATACTTTTTGAGTTTTAAAGTACCTTTATGAGTTGAGATAAGTTTACGACTTGCTAATCCTACACTATGATACTCTCGGAAGATACGCAATTATGGTTTGTGTGAGTTTTGCGTCGCAGTAGGGCTACACATAGTTCATTGGTGATGGTCTTTGAATATTCTCTGAGTTACAGTATGTTGGTTGGGTTTAACTTCGCACTACTATTACACGATGAGAGATATGGCATGGCCGGTGCCGCACCCCTTAGGATTGTCCGGAATCACACCATCCCACTTTTTATCCTTTACAGTTTGGTTGGTTAGTTTGGTTTTCATCGCAATATTGCTGCGAAATGGACAATGTTGACCGTTAACGTAGGGGAACCCTGAGTTATGGCAACCGACACATTTTTATTTTTAGACTACCTTTATTCAAGTGTTGAGGTAAATCAACGGCTTACTAGTTCTACACTATGGGGAATTTTCGTCGCTCTGTGATTCGCCTCTAAGATGCAGATTTATTGTGTGAGTGAGTTGTGTGTCGCAGTAGGGCTGCACTTAGGCTATTGGTGACGGTCTGGGAATCTTTTCCGAGTTATTGTATGTAGGTTGGTTTTACGTCAAATTACTAAAACACGATGGATGATATGCGACGAGTTGGGTCTCACGACTTAGGATTTTCCTGAGACATGTGATCCCAGTTTTGATCCTTCACAGTGTGGTGGTTGGTTAGTCGGGTTTTACATCACACTAATGCTGCGAAAAGGCCAATATTGTTCCTTCACGGAGGTGATCCCTGAGTTACGGTGACTGATACTTTTTTACTTTTAGATTAAATTTATTTATATGTTGAGATAAGTCTATGGCTTGCTTGTCCTACACTATGGTAAATTTGCGTAACTTCCCATTGGAACTTCCCATTGAAGATTCTCTGGAGATATGACATCACAATTTTGATGCTTCACAGAGGGGATCCCTGAGTTACGGTGACTGACAATTTTGTATTTTTAGAGTACCTTTATTTATATGTGTAGATAAGTATATGGCTTTATAGTCCCACACCATGGGAAATTTGCGTCAGTCTGTGATACGCCTCTAAGATGAACATTTTTGTTTTACGTCACAGTAGGGCTGCACTTAAGAATCCAGACCGTCACAAATAACTTATCTGATTTGCAGTTGGCAGGTTGGGTTTTACGCCGCTGTAGCAATGCACAATAAGTAATTGGCGACGATCTGGAACACCCCCAGTAAAATGGTCCGTTAACGGGGGGGGGGTCTGAGTTACTTTGACTGATACTTTTGTTTTTTTAGAGTACCTTTATTTATGAGTTGAGATAAGTTTACGGCTTGCTAATCCTACACTACGTTTTGCTCTGTAATTCGCTCGTAAGATGCGGTATTATTGTATGTGTGAGTTTTGCGACGTAGTAGTGATACACTTAGGTTATTGGCGACGATCTGTTAATAATTTCTTAGTTACGGTATGTAGGCTGGGTTTAACTTTGCAGTATCGATACTCTTAGGTTATTGGCGACGATCTTGTAATATTTACTGAGTTACGGTATGTAGGTTGGGTTTAGCATCGCATTACTACTACACGATGGGTGATATGCGACGGCCTGTTTCTCACCCCTTAGGATTGTCCGGAATCACGCCATCCCAGTTTTGATCCTTTACAGTTTGCTTCGTTAATTAGTTTGGTTTTACATCGCTGTAATGCTGCGAAATGGACAATGTTGATCGTTCACGGAGGGAAACCCTGAGTTATGGTGACCGACACATTTTTTTTTAGAGTACCTTTATTTATGTGTTGAGGTAAGTCTAAGGCTTACTAGTCCTACACTAAGGGAAATTTCCGTCAATCTATGAGTCGCGTGCAAGATGCAGATTTATTGTGTGAGTGAGTTTTGCGTCGCTGTAGGGCTGCACGCAGGCTATTGGTGACGGTCTGGGAATCTTATCTGAGTTATGGGAGGTAGGTTGGTCTTAAATTCGCTCTAGTACTGCGCAATCGGTTTTGGCGACGATCTTAAACTTCCCATTATCCCTCCAAGTACTGATCGTTTCACTCTTAAGTGGTAAGTATTTTTAAGGCACCGTGCAATTGTTTTTTAATTTGGCAGATATATAAAATCAATTTATAACTCGATTTTACGCAGTTGTTTTATAGATTTTACGAATCGTATCACTGCGAGACGATAGCACTCTAGCGAGGATTAGTCTTGCAGCGAGACGATAGCACTTCGAGGTTTAAAAATGTTCAAGAGATACGCCATCACAGTTTTGGTCCCTCACAAAGGGGATCCCTGAGTTACGGTGACTCTAACTTTTTTTAGCGTACCTTCATTTATAAGTTGAGATAAGTTTACAGCTTGCTAATCCTACAATATGATCGCTCTGTGATTCAATCGTAACATACGGTATTTTATGTGTGAGTTTTACGTCGCTACACTTAAGTTATTGGTGACGGTCAGGTAAAATTTTCTGAGTTACGGTACGTAGGTTGGTTTTATGTCGCATTACTACTACTTGATGTGTGTTATACGACGGTCTGGGTCTCACCACTTCCGATTGTCCTGAGACATGCCATCCCAGTTTTGATCCTTTACAGCTGGTTGGTTGGTTTGTTGGGTTTTCCATCGCACTAATGCTGCAAATTGGCCAATGTTGTTCCTGCACGGAGGGGATCCCTGAGTAACAGTGACAGACACTTTTTTATTTTTAGAGTACCTTTATTTTTATGTGGAGATATGTGTATGGCTTGCTAGTCTACACTATGGGAAATTTGCATCAGTCTGTGATATGCCTCTAAAATGCACATTTATGTTTTGCGTCACAGTAGGGCTGCACTTAAGCATCCAAACCGTCAATAATAACTTATCTTATATACGGTAGGCAGGTTGGGTTTAACGTCGCTGCAGAACTGCGCAATAGGTTATCGGCGACGATCTGGAACAACCCAATAAAATGGTCCCTTCACGAATGGATCCCTGAGTTACGGTGACCGATGCTTTATTGTTTTTAGATTACCTTTATGAGTTCAGATAAGTTTACGACTTGCTAATCCTACACTATGATTCGCTCGTAAGATACGGTATTATGGTTTCTGTGAGTTTTGCGTCGCAGCAGGACTACACATATTTTATTGGGGACGGTCTTTGAATATTCTCTGAGTTACTTTATGGTGGTTGGGTTTAACGTCGCATTACTACTACATGATGTGTGTTATGCGATGGTCTATGTCTCACGACTTCCGATTGTCCTGAGACATGCCATCCCAGTTTTGATCCTTCACAATTGGGTGGTTGGTTAGTTGGGTTTTACATCGCACTAATGCTGCGAAATGGCCAATGTTGTTCCTACACGGAGGGGATCACTGAGTTACGATGACTGACAATATTAATTTTTAGAGTACCTTTATTTATGAGTTTAGATAAGTTTACAGCTTGCTAATCCTACACTATGTTTCTCACTGTATTTCGCTTTTCAGATACGGTATTATTGTATGTGTGAGTTTTGCGTCGCAGCAGGGATACACTTAGGTTATTGGCGACGATCTGGTAATAATTTCTGAGTTACGGGATGTAGGTTGTGTTTAACGTCGCTCTAGTACTGCACAATGTGTGTTGGCGACGATCTTGAACTCCCAAGTTAACCCTCCAAGTGCTGATCGTTTCACTCTTAAGTGATAAGCATTTTTAAGTTTCAAATATATAAAATCGATTGATACCTCGATTTTACGAGTTCTTATATAGATTTTTACGAATCGTCTCAATGGGAGACGATAGCACTCTAGTGGGGATCTGAATCGTCTCGCAGCGAGGGATAAAGATATCAGTTTGCTACTTCAGGGAGGAAATCCCTGAATTACGGTGACTGAAACTTTTTTATTTTTTAGAGTACCTTTATTTATGATTTGAGATAAATTAAGGGCTTGCTAATCCTACACTATGTTTCGCTCTGTAATTCGCTCGTAAGATACGGTATTATTGTATGTGTGAGTTTTGCGTCGTAGTAGGGATACACTTAGGTTATTGGCGACGATCTGGTAATATTTTCTGAGTTACGGAAAGTAGGTTGGGTTTAACGTCGCTGTACTACTACACGATGAGTGATATGCGACGGCCTGTGTCTCACCGTTTAGGATTGTCCGGAATCACGGCATCCCAGTTTTGATCCATTACAGTTTGCTTGTTTTATTAGTTTGGTTTTACGTCGCAATAATGCTGCGAAATGGACAATGTTGACCGTTAACGGACGGGAACCCTGAGTTTTGGCGACCGACACATTTTTATTTTTAGAGTACCTTTATTCAATTGTTGAGGTAAATCAACGGCTTACTAGTCCTACACTATGGGGAATTTTCGTCTATCTGTGATTCGCCTCTAAGATGCAGATTTATTGTGCGAGTGAGTTGTGTGTTGCAGTAGGGCTGCACTTTGGCTATTGGTGACGGTCTGGGAATCTTATCCGAGTTACGGTATGTAGGTTGGTTTTACGTCAAATTACTAAAACACGATGGGTAATATGCGACGGTTTGGGTCTCACGACTTAGGATTTTCCTGAGACATGCCATCCCAGTTTTGATCCTTCACAGTATGGTGGTTGGTTAGTCGGGTTTTACATCACACTAATGCTGCGAAATAGCCAATAGTGTTCCTTCACGGAGGGGAGGGGATCCCTGAGTTACGGTGACTGATAATTTTGTATTTTTAGAGTACCTTTATTTATATGTGTAGATAAGTCTATGGCTTGATAGTCCCACACCATGGGAAGATGCACATATATGTTTTACGTCACAGTAGGGCTGCTCTTCAGAATCTAGACCGTCACAAATAACTTATCTGATTAACAGTTGGCAGGTTGGGTTTTACGTCGCTGTAGCACTGCGCAATATGTAATTGGCGACGATCTGGAACACCCCAATAAAATGGTCCGTTCACGGGGGGGGGGGGGTTCCCTGAGTTACTTTGACTGATACTTTTTTTTTTTTGAGTACCTTTATTTATGAGTTGAGATAAGTCTACGGCTTTCTAATCCTACACTACGTTTTGGTCTGTAATTCGCTCGTAAGATGCGGTATTATTGTATGTGTGAGTTTTTCGTCGCAGTAGTGATACACTTAGGTAATTGGCGACAGTCTGTTAATAATTTCTTAGTTACGGTATGCAGGTTGGGTTTACATACTTGCCAACTTTTCCGGTTTTCCCGGAAGACTTCCGGTTTTTTAGCGTATCTTCCGGTCTTCTGGACAGATGATGAAATCTTCCGTTTTTAAAAAAGTCGCGGATATTGTTCGTTTTAAAAAGAAACCCCAAATGTTCTAGGAAAACTCACAATTCCCAATCTTTCTCCATCCACGACATGAATGCCAATATTCATTTCAAACTTACTTTATGAGATTTTAGAACATGTAAAGAAATAGAATTGTTAAATATTTCTTGGTGGTGTAATTATCCCCCCCCCCTTTATCTCCAACTATTGATCAGCAATCAAATGTTCTGCAGAAGTCTTTTGTTTCCTAATCTTTATCTATCTGCAACATAAATGATACTAAATATTAATTTTAAACTTCTTTCATTAGATTCTAGAAGTAGAGTTGAAAGAGCTTAATATTTTTTGCTCTGTAATTATTTTTGTATTCCCCCCCACCCACCCCCTCCCTTCCCCCGGATTGTGATCAATGATCAATTCTAGAAACAATAAAGCAATGGAAGTGCTCAATATTCCTGATGTATGTAATTATTTTTAGACCTTTATTGCTGAATTTAAAGAATCTGTTTATTTTTCCTCAATTAAATTAAATATTTGTTTGTCATATTTATACCAAATGTGTAAACATGCGAAAAAAAATGAAGAATAATTTTTTCAGGTAGGAAAATTTTTTCCAAATCGATTTAAGAAAATTAATACTCAGTTGGTTTTATGCATGTTTGAAACTGATAGTTAGCTACTGCCACTTTTTTTTTATATGTATGATTAATGTACATACACAAAAATCATATTCTATATTTGCTTACAAAATTTGTTTTTCTGTTGGCATGGAATTTTATTAAGGTTTTATGTGGATATAAAAGTTATTGAAGTTACATTATTATTATTTATGTTAAGGAAAAAAATCTGTAATTGCTTAATGTAGTTAAAAATTATACATGTAAATATTTATGTCGCCAATTTATTGAAAGTGACATTGTCAATATTTAACTAATCAACCAACCAACCAACAATGTTAGCGAAAAATTTTCAGCTATTTTCCAATTTAAAAAACCACATGTATGATTTTTCATTTATTTATTTTTTTAGGGGGGGAGCTTGAACAGGGTTCATACTCATCAGGGATAACCTGGAATACTGGTTCTGTGCCACTCCGGCCCCCTAGCTGGTGCCACCCTTTAGTATAATCAATCTACTATAGTAAAACATTTTTATAGATTGCTTCAAAATATTGAAATTGTGAAACTGTATTGTTTAATACGTCAAAGAAAAAAAAATCCTCCCTTTTTTTATGAAATCTTCTGGTTTTTCGACAAAAATCTTCCCTTTTTTTATTAAAATTGGTTGGCAAGTATGGGTTTAACATCGCATTACTACTACACGATGGGTGATATACGACGGCCTGTTACTCACCCCTTATGATTGTCCGGAATCACGCCATCCCAGTTTTGATCCTTTACAGTTTGCTTTGTTAATTAGTTTGGTTTTACGTCGCATTAATGCTGCGAAATAGACAATGTTGATCGTTCACGGAGGGGAAATCTGAGTTATGGTGACCGACACATTTTTATTTTTAGAGTACCTTTATTTAAGTGTGAGTTAAGTCTACGGCTTGCTAGTCCTACACTATGGGAAATTTGCGTCAGTCTGTGATTCGCCTGTAAAATGCACATTTATGTGTTTAGTGAGTTTTGCGTCGCAGTGGGGCTGCACTTAAGATTTCTTGACCGTCACCAATAGCCTATCTGGTTTACGGTAGGCAGGTTGGGTTTAACGCCGTTCTAGCATTGCGCAATAGGTATTGGCGACGATTCTGAACACCCCAATAAAACTGTTCCTTCACGGAGGAGGTCCTTGTATTACGGTGACTGACACTTTTTTAATTTTAGAGTACCTTTATGAGTTGAGAGAAGTTTACGACTTGCTAATCCTACACTATGATTCGCTCGTAAGATACGGTATTATGGTTTGTGTGAGTTTTGCGTCGCAGTAGGGCTACACATTGTTTATTGGTGACGGTCTTTGAATATTCTCTGAGTTACGGTGTGTTAGTTGGGTTTAGCATCGCATTACTACTACACGATGGGTGATATGCGACGGCCTGTTTCTCACCCCTTATGATTGTCCGGAATCACGCCATTCCAGTTTTGATCTTTTATAGTTTGGTTGGTTGGTTAGCTTGGTTTTCATCGCAATAATGCTGCGAAATGGACAATGTTGATCGTTCACGGAAGGGAACCCTGAGTTATTTCGACCGACACATTTTTATTTTTAGAGTACCTTTATTTAAGTGCTGAGATAAGTCTACGGCTTACTAGTCCTACACTATGGGAAATTTTCGTCACTCTGTGATTCGCCTCTAAGATGCAGATTTATTGTGTGTGTGAGATTTGTGTCGCAGTAGGGCTGCACTTAGGCTATTGATGACGGTCTGGGAATCTTATCTCAGTTACGGTATGTAGGTTGGTTTTACGTCCAATTACTACTACACGATGAGTCATATGCGACGGTCTGGGTCTCACGACTTCCGATTGTCCTGAGACATGCCATTCCAGTTTTGATCCTTTACAATTGGGTGGTTGGTTAGTTGGTTTTACATCGCACTAATGCTGCGAAATGGCAAATGTTGTTCCTTCATGGAGGGGGATTCTGAGTTATGGTGTGCGACTCATTTTTATTTTTAGAGTACCTCTATTTATGCCATTTTTAACACCTTCCAATATAAATGAAATTAGTGTTGACTTTGGTTTTTCGGTCTGTCCGTCAGACTGTCTGTTCGTCCGCGAATTAAGTAGTTAAAGCTCTAGATTAGCTAACTATCAGTAGTAAAATGGTAGCCAGTTTTGCGCTTTTGTTAACCTATTTTCGTTATATGTATACTGCTTTTTTGTAACATTTTTCGACAAAATTGAAAAGTGTTTATGACTTCGGATTATCCGTTTGTCCGTCTGCCGGCGTTCTTACTTTACTACAAGTTCACTATGGGTTGTGCTCGATTGAAAATGGAGCAAATATTATCGCTAGTTTGTGTACAGGGACACCTGAAAGAGGTCCAAAACATTGCATTCTGTGAGAGGTATTTCAATAAACAACATTTTAATAACTTTGTTTTGTACAAATCATATTGAAATTGACATTAATTATTCATATGTGCAAAAGAATAAAGCTTCTGTAGAATACAGTATGGTTTAGAATGTATATAATATATTAAGTTTTATAGGACTACACTAAAATATTCAGATAAATTAAGGGATATAACCAGAAGTTGCTGGAATGACATCTTCGATTATGTTAATTGTTTTTAACACTTTCTAACGATGTTTAATAGTAATTATAGTTTGCATTATCCCTTCTATCTGTCTTTTTGTCAGTTATTCTTTCCGTCTGTTTGTCTGCTCTCTAACTCCTGTAAATATTCATGGCATTCCTTGAAACTGTTATATGTTATTTAAACTCACTAAGAAATGATCTCTATTGCAAATGGGATGAATACCAGTACTGATTTGTGGACAAAGATCCTCCAAAAGTATTTCAAAACATTGCATTTTATGAAATGTATTTTTATAAAACCAATTTTAATAATTTTATTTTGCACAGATAATTTGAATCATAATGTAACTGACATTCATTATTTATATACAAAAATAATCTATTTAAAAAAACTTTTAAAACCCAAATTCTTATTATAGCGTATCATATATATCTTTTCGAAGTTAGAATAAAATTTAATTTGAAAAAAAAAAAAAAAATGTAACTTTTATGTTATTAACCAAAATTGGGGAAATTTGATCTGTGTTAAGAGAAGAGAAATTATTTCTTAAAATTCCCAACAGATGGCAGCACCACACAATTGCCTATAAGTTTTGTGATTTCATTTTCTGGTTAAAGGCCAATATCTGCAATTTAATTAGTCCTTTGAGGCACCTTTTTATTATTATTTTAGTTTATTATTATTTTTTTATATTATAACTTAGCATTTTACTGATTTAGTTAATGTTTATGTGTTTCTCTTAATCATTTTTATTTTGTATTGTTAATTGTTTCATTGACATTTTAGTGAATATTCCGCCCAATAGAGGGCGCTTGTAGTCCACGATAAACTCTTTTTTGCTTCTAAAAAGAGATGTAAGAAAAAGGCTTCTTAAAAAAACTCTTCAAAAATTCTTAGAATACTGTGTAATCAACGATAAATTTTCTTTTATCAATTGCTCTTACCAACTGAGCCATGGAGAGACAAATGAAAAAACTCATATTTACCTTAAAATAGAGGCGCATTTTTTATGTGGTTGAGATTCACAAACATACCATAGTGAATGACAGTAAGTACATAAGAGTTTGGAAAAAGAAAAAAGAAAAAAAATTCAGCATGATTTAGCTAGGGAATTTATAGGGCTAGTGAAAAATATTCTCATCAATTAAGGGCTATAACCGGAAAATGCTGGAATTGCATTTCGATTTTATTAGGCATTTTAACACTTCCTATCAATATTTAAGCATCATTATGAATTCAGTTAGTTTATCTGTCTTTCTGTCCGTTGCGTGATCAAAAGGAAAAAATACTTTGAAGATTATAAGATTATACGAGGCGAAGTGTACGCATAGTTGGAAAGTGTTAATAATCTATGTGAATCGTATGATTTTCCGTTCTTGTTTCTTTTAAAACTGATTTCTAAAATATGGGACATTTTTGCAACCGATTGCAAAAATACGCAATTATTTCGTTTCTAATTGATAAAATTCGCGATATTTTCAAAACTATTTTCTAAAATTCTCAACACTTTTGTGACACATTAATGAAATGTATAGAATGATATAGCCGCTAATTGACGAAATTTGCGTTAATAACACAAATAATTACTTGAATACGCGAGTATTTCATTGCTGATCGGTAAAATGTTTGCTTTTTTTTAAGCTATTTTCCTAAATGCGCAATAATTTTGCGGCCTATTATTGAAAAGCCGGACCATTTTCCCTCTAATTACACTGCACTGCACTGAAAAAAAAATCGAGCCCTGATACCGTTTTTGCTGATTCTTATGTAAATAAGGACCTCCTGAATCCGAATATGACCCCCATTTTGCCCAATCATCCACCATTTTCCAGTTTTTTTGTGGACTACAAGCGCCCTCTATTGGGCGGAATATTCACTAAAATGTCAATGAAACTGCAGGGTGACAAGAAATAACTTGGACGAAATTTCAAACGAAATAACTGTAACTACCACTAAAGTTATAAATTTATGTCATAAAGTATTGATCCTAGAAAGCTACTAAACAAGTGTAAGTAAGTTAGTTGTGATTACCATTATGGTTAACAAACGATCTGCCCCACTTGAATTACATAAGCAATGGAAGAAACAATGTGAAATTGTTCAACTATTGAAGAGCCTAAGCAGACAGTTTCATACACAATCAAAAGTTTTAAAGAACTAGGACATGATGGTGACAGGCCAGGAAGAGGAAGAAAGCGCACAGTTAACACATCAAGAAACCGGAAAGTCATAAAAAACCGAGTTCAACGAAATCCTAGGATTTCAATGAGAAAGGTTGCTAGAGAGATGAAGATCAACAGAGAAACCGCACGTTTGATGGCAAGAGTAGAGCTTAGTCTTCGCCTTTACAAAATGAAAGAGGCTCAAAAGCTATCAGCAGAGAACAAACGCACAAGACTTCAAAGGTGTAAAGAATTGTTAAAGCGGGCCGCAGGTGATCGATGATAAACATTTGTCTTCACAGATGAGAAGCTGTTCACGAATGAACAAGCTCACAATAGCCATAATGATAGAGTTTGGTCAGCAGAAGCACCTGGACCTTCTTGCATTGTTGAACGGCGCCAACGACTCCAATCTGTAATGGTTTGGGGTGGGATATGTGCTAGTGGGAAAACACCACTTGTTTTTGTTGATCAAGGGATAAAAATTAATCAACAAACATATCGAAAACTCATTTTGGAAGATGTTGTCTTACCTTGGTCGCAAAAGTTCTTTGGAAACAAAAGATGGACCTTCCAACAAGATTCCGCACCTGCACACAGAGCTAAAGGCACTCAAGATTGGTGCAAGACAAATTTTCCTGACTTCATTGGAGCTCAAGAATGACAGCTGTATTCCCCAGATTTGAACCCAATGGATTATTCTGTTTGGTCCATCTTGGAGACACGGGTGTGTGCTAAACCTCATAAAACTTTGGCATCCTTGGAGAAATCATTATGCAAGGAATGGGATAAAATATCAGTAAGTGAGTTGCGGCCCATAGCCGAAAATTTTGTGACACGTTTAATGCTCTGTATTAAGGCTAAAGGTAGCCACTTTAAAAATTTGTAAATATATTAGACAAAATAATGTATTCATAATTATTTTGAAGTTTGGTCGTAATATTTTCATTAGCATTAAAGTTATAACGTATCATGTGTGTCCGAGTTATTTCCTGTCACTCTGTATTAACAATACAAAATAAAAATAATTAGGAAAAACTCAGAAACATTAACCAAATCAGTAAAATGTGAAATTATAAAATAGAAAAATAATTATAAAAAGGTGCCTCAAACAAATAATTGAATTGCAGATATTGGCCCTTCATCAGAAAATGAAATCACAAAACTTATAGGCAATCCTGTGGTGCTGCCATCTGTTGTGAATTTTAAGAAATAATTTCTCTTTTCTTAACACAGTTCAAATTTCCCCAAATTTGGTTATAAACAAAAAAGTTACCTTTTTTTTTTTTTTTTTTTTTTTCCCAAATTAAATTTTATACTAACTTCGAAAAGATTTATTTGATACGCTATAATAAGAATTTGGATTTTAAATTTTTTTTTAAATAGATTATTTGTTACATAATGGTGACGAAAGCTATTGCTCCCCTCAACTAACTGTTCGATTCTATAGTGCATACACTTTTCAAGTAACAACTTAATACGAACATGAAAATACCAAATAAGAATTTCTTGCAACTACTTCTTTTTAAGTTACTCCGAGAACAGATATACAAACAGACCAACCGCTAAAAATTGAACTTTCGTATTCAGAGATCTCAAAGCGTGACATTATACGAAGGAAAAAAAAAATAAAAATAAAACAGGGTTAGAAGCAGAACACTTTGCTTATATACGCAAACTATACACTTTGTTTATAGTTTGGATATGAATTTTTTTCCCCATCCTGAACAGTGTTCGTCGGCATAGTAAAACGTAGCAAAGTACCTCCATAATTTACATTCACTAGAAGAGAACGTTTAGATTAATTCTGTACTAATAAGTATAAAGAATTTAAGTCCAAATATGTCGATTTTGAGTTAAGTACATAGTCAGACTCAGAAAAAAATTCTCTATCGACTGGTATAAAGGATTTAAATCCATGTCATTTAGTTTTTGAGAAAATCCATTGGTAAAAAAAGATTCAAGTCAGAAATTTTGCCTTAATCTAGGGTATAAAATATTTAATTCAATTTTTTCCCTTTATTAAATGAAGGTTGACAATGACTGAATGGTATAAAGCGTATAAATCAACATAATCTCTTTTTCCTATTCGATTCTTCTGATTAGTTTTTAGTTAGTTTAACTTTATTTTTCGTCTCTTGAAAAATGAAGAATATGGACTTAAATCCTTTATACTTATCAGTACAGAATTTTGAATGGCCCTGTGTATTGTCTATAAACAATATGCACATCACATTATGTTTTTAAATTTGGTTTTTACATGAAAAACACTTAATACAAAATGAAATACACTTCCAGCAATTTTCAAGTAAAACCCCATCATATCTAAATACTTTGAGTAGCCCTGTAATCAAATGATGAATTACTTCCATATCACAATCTACACAAAAAACATGCTTTTACGGCATATAAAGAAGTATGTTCATTCTATTTTCTTTAGGGCTGCCTATAGATTTCATACCATACTTACCAGAAAATTTTCCTGAGTATTTCCCTGTGTAATTGAATTATTACGTTATTGAATTAATCCCTGTACATGAATTATTTTTTTTTTCAATTCAATGAAAATTTTAGTGTAGCATCACTGTTTGGTTCAAGTTTAGAATACCAACTTTGCACTTTCTACTACTATTTGTTCTGGAGATTTGCTGATAACATAAGTCGACATGTAAAATTTTGATTTCATAATTTTGGTTGGTCTGCATGTTTTTTGGTGTGCTGAAACCGAAAATGAAGCCCTTTTTCTCTATCACGTACAGATTTTTACCAATACAGAGTGCTACCTATACAATTTCTTCCATTACTCTTCCACCAGTATAATTATATGGCAAGTTTTATAGTGTGTTTTTATGATTAATTAATCATGGATAGCTGTTGTTGAAATAGCGCAGCATTAGTGCGATATAAAACCATACCAACCATCCAACCAACCTATTGTTAGGATTGTATATGTAAGAAATTGTGTCAGTAAGCACCCTGTATTAACAAAAATCTATACGTGATATAGAAAAATGGGCTGCATTTTCGTTTTCAGCACATCGAAAACCATAAAGATCAGTTACAATCATCAAATCAAATTTTGTCAACTTCATTTTTGTAGGCCTGTGTAGCAGACATACACATAGACATACACACAAACACACACAGATGAACACATGCAGACAAACACACATACAGTCCAACCGCTAAAAACATGATTTTTGGATTCAGGAGACTTCAAAACGTGTAAATATAATGAAAGGGCAATTTCGAAAATTTGATCCAAAAAACAAATCCTTCTCTATAACATATATGAGTGAGAGAAAGTAGAAAAGACAAATTACAGGTGAATTGTTTTCTCCGCGGCTTTTAAGTTTTCTATTCGTATCTTAAGAAAAAAGCAAAAACTTGAAAAAGACAGTCGAAATAAATATGCAGTCTGTTGCCAGAAAGACTAATAGTTCCCTAGACATCCAAAAAGCAGAGCTGCAGTTGAAAACAACATTTTTTAAAGATTTTATTTTTCTTTGTTACATTAAGTGAAGTTGTTTTCCATATTAAAAGACAAAAAGAAAATTCCCAACTGATAAAAGTGAATTATTGATTTTTCTCATGACTATGTTGTGGAATAAAATAATAATAATAATAATAAAAAGTTTCTAAATGTTTTTTTAAGTGTAAATTGGCTTGAAACCAAATTAAAATTTAATGCTTAACATGTATAATACATTTTTGTAAGTTTTATTTAAATGTTTGTATATGTATATATATATATATATATATATATATATATATATATATATATATATATATATATATATAAATGATAGATATCTTAATAAACTTTAATATATATATAAAAGAGGAGGGGGAAGAGAGAGGAGAGAAAGCATATTCGAAAAACAATATACTGAATGATTTCAAAAGGGATATATATATGTGTGTGTGTGTGTGTGTGTGTGTGTGTAAAATTCTGATTGTAATTTATATGATTTAATCTTTATATATAAATGGCTAAGATATGTCCTTAGACTTTGTCTGTATGTGAACGCATCGAATATTCCTCTAAAGCTTCCTTCTCTTTCTTCTTCTTTTTCTTTCTTCCTTTTCTTCTTTCTTCTTCTTCTTTTTTCTTTCTCTAAAGCTTCCTTGTTTACTTCCTTCTTCTTCTCTTCTCTAAAGCTTACTCTATTGCTGGAAGAAGTGTAGCTTCTAAAAATGGTTTCGTTAACAAACTTTGATCTATTTGCACGCAAAAAGCATCAGGCCGAGTTTTTACATTTCGAGTTTGATTTTGAAAATTTTCCCGCATTCCGAATTAGGTTCGTTCCCGAACCTGGGCTTTTCTAGTTTTGATATAGTATAATATGAACATCCTGAATTATACGTTGTATTTATATATGTATATACACAGGGTGTTTCTTGATTCATGGATCAAATTTTAAGGGTATGTAAAACGCATATAAAGTTAATTTTTGTATAGCAATAGGGGGTTGGAAATGAAACGCGTGGGCAGAAAGAAGAAAAAAAAAATGCTCTCACTGCCCTAGATCAATATATTGCAGAAATCCTGTCTTTTGGGAAACTGCTTGAACGATTTTGATGAGAAATTATAGTTAAGGATTAGATATGATAATTCGAACTAAATTTTCATTATCGCTAGGAAAATTAGCTTTCAGTGGTAACCTGCACTCCGCCATGGGCAATCAAATAATAAATAATTATTGCCTAAAAACAAATCACAGTATCTACACTACGAATGATTTTTACAATGAGACCGAGTGAACTTGTGGTACTTGAATTTTTAAATGTCAGTCGGTAACAAAAGTGTCCGAATACTAGTAAAAATTGCTATGTAAAAAAAGTACACTTCATACGGTTCTGTTAAATAAATCCTTATCGAATCATGTTCTTAGACTGACTAAGAAGAGGATTCGACAAGGATTTATTTAACAAAACCGTAAGAAATGTACTTTTTTGCATAGGAATTTTGCTAGTGTTCGGACACTTTTGTTACCGACTGTAGATAATTTTATGAATCGTTTTATCACTATATTAAAGTCAAATGGTTTCTTTCCCTCAACTAACTAGTCTGTTGTGGCCACCACAAGACTATCTTCTATATTTTCCTATACAAATTCTCTAAGGGCAAATAATTTATTAAAACTATTATTTATTAAAATTATCTAACATGATGAATGCAAATGGTTTTCATCTTAGAGAAAACTAACACTGAATATCCAAAGAAAAACAGTTTTATTGTCTATAAATAACATTTTAAAAAATGTTTTTTTTTATTTTTTATAATGGTTATCTTACATATCAAGTTTCGTATAATTATATGCTATACAAGTTGAGATATAGCCGTCCCGTTATCGAGGAAATTTCCAGTATATATATAGAGAAAGTATTAGATTCGTGAAATTTTTTTGAACTCCAGTTTTCGAAGGATTTACACGTTTTGGGATATACTGAACATGATTTGACTGTTTTTAGAAAATGTCTATCGGTCTGCCTGTGTGTGAGTTTCACAAATTTTGTGGACGCTGTATCTCACAAACGAATGAAGGAAATTTAACCAAACTTTGTTTTCAGTTGGACCCTGACATAACCTGGTGCTGATTTGATTTGGGAATCAATCTCAACAGGTGGCACAGTGATCCTATTTTTTCTAAATTTTTAACATGGCAGCATAGGACAAAATTTCGTATAAATGTACATAATGAGAGTAATTTTTAGTGTGATTGTAAAATTAAAATGAATCATTGATAATAGTAGTAGCAAATTAGAAAAAAAGTTTGTGCATCGCTTCCCCTCCTGGGGGTGTAAATTTTCAATATGGGTGTCTTTCGAAAGATCTCGTCAATATCTTTAAAATGAACGGTTAAATCGTAGATATGGGTCAATTTAAAACAAAGTTATCACATATATATATATATATATATATATATAAATTATAATTTTTTTTTCTGATGTTGGCACAAAACTTGCTATCTTTCGACATTTAGTGTTATAATTCTGTGTTATAATTTAGTGTTATAATACGTTTTCCCGTTACTTTATTGGGATATTTACATATTCATTTTAGCAAAGTTGTTCCACATAAAAGATTACGGAACTTGATTCTAAGAAAACGCGCTGATTATTATTAAGATAAAAATATGGAATTTATTGGAAAGCCTGATTTTTAGTTTACTGAATTAAATGCGTTTATATCTAGAATAAAGTTAATTATTTACTTTGTTGATTTCTTTAAACTGCAATAGAAAAACACGAAATAAATTTTTCATAAATTGTAAATTATATCAGTCTTTTGCGAAATCTTGTTAAAAAGAATTTCATTTCAGCTTTGTAATAGAATATAATATATAGGTTAGACTTTTTCTCTTTCATATAAAGTATATATAGGAGTGTTTATAAAGTGTTTATAAAGTGTTTATAGGATTTTTTTATTAAGTATTTATTTAAACATGAAATAAATGAGGATATTATTATTGCTTAAATAGAATACAAAGGTACAAATTTTTAATTGTATTTTGTAAATATGATACTGTATATCTGTACTGATATGTATAAAGAATTTAAGTCCATATTCTTGATTTTTCAGGAGACGAAAAATAAAGTTAAACTAACTAAAAACTAAGCAGAAAAATCGATTAGGAAAAAGGATTATGTTGATTTATAACCTTTATACCATTCAGTGATTGTCAACCTTCATTTAATAAAGGGAAAAAAAATTAATTAAATATTTTATACCAAACATAAATGCTAAATTTCTGACTTGAATCTTTTTTTACCAATGGATTTTCTCAAAGACTAAATGACATGGATTTAAATTCTTTATACCAATCGATAGAAATTTTTTTTCTGAGGCTGACTATGTACTTAACTCAAAATCGACATTCTTGGAGATAAATCCTTTATACTAATCAGTACAGATATATTTATAAATGTTAATGAAATTAATTTAACGCTTGAAAAATACAATGAATAAAAAAATTATCAACAAAAAACCCGTAGTACAAAATATTAATATTAATAACAACTATTTTGTGTTACAATGCTGAATTACAATTTACTTTTTCAACATTCTTCACTGTTTTTTTTTTCTCTACTTAACGTTTACTTCGAAGGTGATGAAAAGAACTTCGAAGGTGATGAAAAGAAATGCTCAACTAATTTAATCTGTAACTCTTGTTCCTGTATTAAAAAATTCATTTTTCCTTTCGTTATTAAGTTACACGTTTTAGGAGATTTCTACCTTAAGACATAATAACCCTCTTTTATTAAGTTTATGCTGTTTTCACCGCACTGGTTTTCATAGTATTAAAATAATGTTTTTTTCAACTTGAAATAAGAAATGTAATTGTGTACATTATATAATTCTTATAAATATTATTTAATATCTTAAAAGTTAAAAAAACAAGGTAAATAGTTATAATTATGTAATTTCGAATTTTAAGTGTATGGTAAAAAAATAATACTATATATCTGTCTTAGGCTTTTAGATGTTAATGCCTTACAAATATAATGCCATATTTTAAAATTTTAAATATACAGCGATAATTAACAAATTGTATAATATTTCAGTATATAATGTTAAATTATAAATTATATGGATTTAAATCCAAAGTAATATTAAAAGTTAAAAAATGTACAGCAAATAAGAAAATAAAAGAGGTTAAATGATTTTGTATAATATTTTAATATTAATCACTTAATAAAGATACCTTTTATAATGCTCTGTTATAGATGCTAGAGATCTTTCGGGGCGAAATCCGCCCCTTCTTCAGTAGCTACATGGTCACTGTCTTTCGTCGAAACTGATTTCTCATCCCGCTTTTCTCTCTCGGTCTTGCTCTTCATAATGTGGCGCCACACTCCATCCAGATCGGCGCGCGACTCGTTCCATGAAAATATTAATTTTATGGAACGTAATGTGTTTTAAATTTTTAATTATTAGTTGTAATATTCTGTTATAGTTTCTTAGAAAAAAGGTGCATGTTTTAGCGTTTCAGAAAGTCTTAAATACTAAATAAACATCTAACAAATATTTAATATTATTAATGTAAATGTGTATTAAAAGCTTTTATTATTATTTGATATTAATATATATATATATATATATATATATATATACACCGTGACCAATAAATTCTCATACACTTTCAAACTTTTATTACAATAGCACAAAATAAATCATACAAAAACTTTCTGCATCAAATTAAAGTAGCAATTATTGAGTATCTTTGCATTAAATGCTTTGGAATAATTCCGCGTTTTAGTTTCTTAACGAGCTTAAGTCTCATTTCAAATCCATCACATGCGGCACGCACGGCTTCCATTGACATTTCCTGCCATATCTTTTGAATTACATTTTTGAATTTGCTCAAATAGGTGAATTTATAGTTATTCAGTTGGGAGGGAATATATGACCACACAAAATGATTAAGTGGGTTCAGATCGGGGGAGTTGGGGGCCATTCGTTCTTTGCCAAAAAGTCAGCTAAATTTTGACTGCAGCACTTCTGAACCACACGTGCGGTATGAGATGGGGCACCATCTTGTTGGAAGCAGAAATATTCTGTCCCATACACACTCTAGACATTTGGGAGTAAAACGTTTTCTAAAAACTCAGTTTTATAATATTGGGCATTGATTTTTGCCCCCTTATCAATAAAGACTAACGGGAGTTTTCTTTTTTTTGGAAATAGCGTCCCAAACCAACAGAGACGAAGCATTTTGATAACGCGGAACGTAATGCTGGCTCTCACAGATCAATAAAAACTGACCATACTCTGTCATTTTGGGAGTTGAGACTTTGCTGTAAAATGAATAGTTTCTCGTCTGAAAAGACGAATTCATCCCCAGCGTGCCAAGCAGATTTTCATCCACCCTTTGCTTCCTTTTCATCTTATCAAACTCCGAAACTCCGTGAATTTTACGTTTTCTCTAAGCCTTGCACCCAAGGTCCTTTTTCAGAATGTTTAACATTGATCCCCTCGATATTTTGAGCTCTCGTGCTAGTTTTCAAGCAGATCTTTGTTCGCTTCGTCCTATCCTTTCCCTGACCATTTCCACAGCCTCTTAGGTCCGAACGAACCTCGGTCCGCCAGATATTTTTCTGTCATCGACAGAGGACGTCTCATTACACCTTTTGATAGTTCTGTAAATGAAATCTCTCTTCACCACTAGGACTTTAAAGTCTCTGAAAATTGCACCCGGCTGCTCTCCTTTGATCAATTTATTTATCACAATTTCTCTCAATATCTTCATTCTACCTAGGTAAAGAAAAATTATAATTAGTGCAACATTTACACTTGCAGTAGCTTTATATCTTACACTAAATTGCCTGCAAAATAATTGGGACTACAGTAAAACATATGTAATACTTTTTAACGTGCTTCAAAAGTTGTATGAGAACTTATGGGTTATGGTGTATATATATATATATATATATTGTATTAAAAAGAGCTAAAATTTAAACTCCTTTACAAATGATTTATTTCTAAATATTTCAAACCTTTACAAATATCTAAAATTTCATATTTACGTTGAAGAAAAAGTAATTTTTTTTTTTTTTATCTTTTAGAAAATTAAAAATTTAATAAATTTGTGCGTTGTTTCCATCGCACGTAAAAGTTGTATAAAACATTGAAATTTTATGTATTATTAAATAAAACAATTATTAAGTAAATTGAAAACAATGGAATACATGGAACAAAGGCTAAATTGGGTATTATGCTCGTTGAACAAGATGTCGCGAGTAAAAATAAACAAGGAAGAAAAAACATGCGGTGCGCATTTATCATTAACACTTTCCAACTGTGCGCACTAGTCGTATCGTTTAACTTTCAATGTTCTTTTACAACGTTATTACACAACGACAGACAGAAGAACTAAAAAGCAAACAGATAGACTAACGGAATTCGTAATCACACTTAAACATTGTTTGAAAATGTTAAAAACGCTTAACATAAACGGAAATGCAATTCCCACAATTTCCAATTGTAGTACTTAATGTATGCGAATCTTTTCGTATAGCTCTGAAAATCTGAATGTTAAACATATGATATCCTATACAATACATCATTTTAGCAGGTTAACAATAAATTTCCTTTTATTTATGAATTTTGCAGTCGAATGTTATTTAAATGTGATTTACAAAAATGCCTCTTCTTAAACGAAATGCACTGTTATTTTTGGGGGGTGCCCTGTACACAAATTAGTTGTACAGGGTATATTAATACCATTTTAAATAGTAAACATTCCATAGAGAACTTGAATAATATGTATATCATTTTGGGGGAAATCTGAAAATACTAGCTGAAAATACTAACGGACGCTGAATGCGGCTAGACGGACAGCCAGACAAATCGATGGACTCATTCAAATTTTATTCACACTTAAGCATTGTTAGAAAGTGTTAAAATGGTTAATAAAAATGAAAATGCAATTATATATATATATATATATATATATATATATATATATATAATGTGTGTGTGTGTGTGTCTGACAAGTAATTTTTGAATAATATTAAAAGTAGCTGGAATTTATAAAAATATTTATTTGATACAAATCTTAAATATTAAAATAACTACGAAATTAAAAAGTATAAAAAAAATAATCGATAATCATTTGTATTTTTAAGATTATTAAGACTTTAGAGTTTTGAGTTTGTTAGACGAAAAAAAACCATTTTCATTAAACTTATGTGTGACAACAGCTAAGTATCTGTAAAGCTCTATAATATAAATGCATTGTAATTACTATTATCAGGTTGCAGAGTGAAACCGTAACTCTTCAGCAGTGTGTGTAATTAATATTCTGCTTCAGAATAAAAGCGTAAACTCTTTTGAAGTAACTTCTTATAAAAGACATGCAAATGCGTTGATAAAATTTCTTTTGAATGTTACTGCATGTTTATCGGATAAATAGATAATACATTTCCCCGTTACTTTATTGGGATATTTACATATTCATTTTAACAAAGTTGTTCCACATAAAAGATTACGGAACTTCATTCTAAGAAAACGCGCTGATTATTATTAAGATAAAAATATGGAATTTATTGGAAAGCCTGAGTTTTAGTTTACTGAATTAAATGCGTTTATATCTAGAATAAAGTTAATTATTTACTTTGTTGATTTCTTTAAATTGGAATAGAAAAACACGAAATAAACTTTCATAAATTGTAAATTATATCAGTCTTTTGCGAAATCTTGTTAAAAAGAATTTCATTTCAGCTTTGTAATAGAATATATTGTAATATATAGGTTAGACTTTTTCTCTTTCATATAAAGTATTTATAGGAGTGTTTATAAAGTGTTTATAGGATTTTTTTATTAAGTATATATTTAAACATGAAATAAATGAGGATATTATTATTGCTTAAATAGAATACAAAGGTACAAATTTTTAATTGTATTTTGTAAATATGATACTGTATATCTGTACTGATATGTATAAAGGATCTAAGTCCATATTCTTGATTTTTCAGGAGACGAAAAATAAAGTTAAACTAACTAAAAACTAAGCAGAAAAATCGATTAGGAAAAAGGATTATGGTGATTTATAACCTTTATACCATTCAGTGATTGTCAACCTTCATTTAATAAAGGGAAAAAATTGAATTAAATATTTTATACCAAACATTAATGCTAAATTTCTGACTTGAATCTTTTTTTACCAATGGATTTTCTCAAAAACTAAATGACATGGATTTAAATCATTTATACCAATCGATAGAAATTTTTTTTCTGAGGCTGACTATGTACTTAACTCAAAATCGACATTTTTGGACATAAATCCTTTATACTTATCAGCACAGATATATTTATAAATGTTAATGAAATTAATTTAACGCTTGAAAAATACAATGAATAAAACAATTATCAACAAGAAACACGGAGTACAAAATATTAATATTAATAACAACTATTTTGTGTTACAATGCTGAATTACAATTTACTTTTTCAACATTCTTCACTGTTTTTTTCTCTACTTAACGTTTACTTAAACTTCGAAGGTGATGAAAAGAAATGCTCAACTAATTTAATCTGTAACATGTTCCTGTTTTAAAAAATTCATTTTTCCTTTCGTTATTAAGTTACACGTTTTAGGAGATTTCTACTCTAAATAAAAAAATTATTATTTATGGATGATTATTATGTATTTACATAAAAAAATGTGATATTAACATAGATCTGATGACATATGTATCTATTCAATGCAAAAATTTTCTGTTAAGAAAATAAAAAAAAGTCTTAATAATTCACCATTATTTCTGTACATTAAGACATAATAACTCTCTTTTATTAAGTTTATGCGGTTCTTTTATACTGTTTTCACAGCACTGATTTTCATAGTATTAAAACAATGTTTTTTCAACTTGAAATAAGAAATGTAATTGTGTAAATTACATAATTCTTATAAATATTATTTAATATCTTAAAAGTTAAAAAAACAAGATAAATAGTCATAATTATGTAATTTCAAATTTTAAGTGTATGGTAAAAAAAAATAATA
The DNA here is from genome assembly GCA_963930645.1 of Salticus scenicus. Lineage (NCBI taxonomy): Eukaryota > Metazoa > Arthropoda > Arachnida > Araneae > Salticidae > Salticus > Salticus scenicus. The sequence continues at coordinate 253,961,171 of OZ005659.1, read as the reverse complement.
CTATATATCTGTCTTAGGCTTTTAGATGTTAATGCCTTACAAATATAATGTCGTATTTTAAAACTTTAAATAGATAGCGATAATTAACAAATTGTATAATTGTTCAGTTTATAATGATAAATTATAAATTATATGGATTTAAATCCAAAGTGATATGAAAAGTTAAAAAATTTACAGCCAGTAAGAAAATAAAGTAGGTTAAATGATTTTGTACAATACTTTAATATTAAACTACCATTTAATTGAAAATTCTGATTTAAAAGCTCTAATTACATATAGGACTACATTGGTCCTATTAATTGACATAGATCCAAGAAATGCCTACATCTCAACATCCATCGTATCATCCTATACATCTGAACATCTTCGTCATGGGTTGGGGACAAAATCTCTCGGGACAAAATATCGCGAGGGCAAAATATCGCCGACGTAAATGAATATAAAGCAAAAATGAGTTGGTAATTATTAGTAATGTTGTATAAAATTTCATGACAACACATACCTTAGTCAGAGCACTGACATTCTGACAAACCTACAACAAAAATTTTTATAAATTTTACTTAAAATAGTAAAGTCTACATTTATTAATTTTTGTCAAGATTAGTCATAATGGATTCAATCGTGCTTATCAGTTTAAAAATTTTTAATTTAAGTTTGTGAACAGTGTTCAGCTTTAATATCAGCAGTGATGTATACGATTTTTAAAATGTATTTTGAATAGTGAAAAGCAAAAGATAAAATAACTTAAAAATAAACATAGATAAAATAATGAAATTCAACTCTGTGATTTATTTAATTAATTATTTATTTATTTTAGTTAATTTATTAATATTTATAAGGCCCTGTGGCCCCCGGCAGAGATCACACGTGACACAAAATCAAATTTTCAAATAGAGCATACTATTTTTTTGACGCGATATTTTGTCCGGCGAGATTTTGTCCCGCAATATTATGACCGGGTCATGATGCTTTTAAAATTACGAATCATACACGTATTTATTACTTTGAAATTTCATATTTTGTATTAATTACTTAAGAAAAATAGTTGAATTCCCAATTATTATTTTAAATATTTTAAATATTTTTGTTAAAAAGTTTTTTATTATTTAAGATTAATAATTTAATAATTAAATAATTATAAAAGTATTAGGCGAGAAGCCACAAGCCCTGTCGGTAGCTCCAGGGCTCCTTGACTATTCTTCCCAACATTCACGTTCTTTTCGTGACTATTTCTGATTGATATTATTTTTCATGTATTTAGGATTGTACGTATTTTTCAAGATTCTCTCCCCCCCCCTCCCTCCCCCTCCCTTACAATTTTGACTTTTTTTTTTTTTTTTTTTTTTTTTTTTTTACCCATTAACTTCCATTATAAACTGCAGTGGTTACTGGGTAATAATAAGTGATTTCTAGAGTAATACGAAGTGAAAAGTAGACAGCACTTTTGATAGCTTTGAGGACCATGACTGGCCTTTCTGATTTCCGATTTTCATTGTCCTTTTCTTAACTACTTTTTTTTTTTTTTTTTTTTTTTCACGCTTTTTCCTTGCATTTTTAACATTTTTCACCTAAAATAGTGCACATTTCTAAAATATTAAGCGTTAATCTTCTTTCCCCATTCTTTAATATATCAGCTTGAAAACGAGTGAAGTATTTCTTTCAGATAGTAGGTCTCATGGTAAAATAAATATAAATAAAGGAAATGCCTTCGGCTAAATTGCATCTTTAAAAAGAATCCACTTCGAAATGAATATTCCACCGGAAAGAATTCCATAATGTATAGGAAGATAAAGAGGCATTGGAATAAAATCACTTGATATGTTTCGAAATATGTGCGAATTAAATGTATTTAATTTTTTTTTAATAATGTTTTTGCACCATTCATACGTCTTACATATACAGGATGGCTAAAATTTAACCTCTGCTAGAAAAAATATCCATCAGGTAAATGTACCGAGCGGATTCGCAAAAAATTTTAGGTACTATTATTTTATCTCATTGTTAAAATTGTAAAATTTAAGTCATTTTTAATTAACCTCGGAAGCTTTGCCGATTTAAAATAAATAAATAAATAATAATGCTAAATAGACAATAAGACTTCTTCACACACCATAAATTTTAAGCCAGCACAACCGGTTTCGAAAGGACGTAGCCTTCCTTCATCAGGTGCAAAAAACACGTGCTACTGCCTTGGAGGCAAAAGCAAAACAGTCTTGCTTTTGCCTCCAAGACAGTAGCACGTGTTTTTTGCACCTGATGAAGGAAGGCTACGTCCTTTCGAAACCGGTTGTGCTGGCTTAAAATTTATGGTGTGTGAAGAAGTCTTATTGTCTATTTATCGTTTGTACACCAGTTTTGCATTTAATTTTAGAAATAATAATGCTATTTATATTGCTTTTGGTTAAGAAATAATACTGCTATTACTTTAACTTTAAATAATGTATTTTTTATCTACTTGTTGTCTATACAGTGTGGTGGTTAGCGTCTCTGACTTTCACACGGCAGGACTAGAGTTTTAATACGAAAAAGGCATGGGTGTTTCGCCTTGTGTTGTCTCAGGGGTAGGGATATCTTCCCATTGTGTACACCTTCACAAAATTTTTTCGGCTCATCCTCGGCTAATGCTGAAATAGCAAGTGCTACATCATTAAAAATAAAATAAAATATATTTAAGAGATAAGAGGTGCTTTTTTTTTTTAATTACATTATAATTGTATGCGGTGTGCTTAAAATAAGTCATGTGATGACTACTTGCATTATAAAAATCACTAATTTATTTTAGGATTGGGTTGTGGGGATTAAGGCCGATTGACTCTGCACTAGGGTCCTAGGCTTTTGCGGGGAGTGCCCTCTTTCTAAGGGATTCTAGCCCGTTTACGCAAGTGTCGGAGAAAACCACGGAAAATTCCATACGGCTAGACGAATCAGCGCTACCTGGGATCGAACCTCGCACCTCATCACGTGTATCAGCTTTGACCACAGAACCGCTTGGCCGCTGGTGGGCACTAATTTATTTTAGAATCAGATATTTATTTATTTTTATTCTTATTTATCAGTACATTTCTAAATTTTGTAAAAAACACTATGTTTATTACTTAATGCATTTCAAAGTAAGAGAACTTAACAGTGAATAGAAGAATAAAAATTCTTTACTTGTTAAATAATAACTCCTAAATGATAATCATAAATTATGATTATACTTCATAATAATTACCATTCTTAAGTGTTTCGCCAAAGAAATATTAAATAATGAAGATGAATGGAAACGTCAGATGAATGCTTCTAATTTGTACTCCATAGAGAACTTGTCGTAATATAGCAGTAGTTACTGACTTTTTTAAAAGCAGTAAAATGTTTTCTGCTCCATTTAATCTCTATATTTATGTGAATAATTTCAGGTGACTGACATAGATCCTAATAATATGTACGCCATAAGGACAAGTGTTAAAAAAGTGCTTAAATATTTATTAGAATTTAAAAAATATGTGAATAAAAGTAACGGCATAAAAATATTTCCACATTTCTTTTTATAAATAAGCTCATTTTTGGTAAAATTTCGATTTTATAGGAAGTACATAAAATATTTTTAGAATTTACAAAAAGTTAAATAAATAAGCATTTAATAACAGGAGACTTGGCGTTGGAATATTAAAACCCGAATAAACCACTACGTCAGAAACGCCAAAGAAAAAATTTTGAGATGCATACAGCTATAATTTGCAGACCTAAATCCATTCATGAACTCGATTTCTTTGAAGCTTTTCATATTTATAAACATTTTAAAAACCTTGTAAATTGTGATTTCGCTGTTCCCTATTTCTCTGATTGTTGGAAATTTTACATTCAGTCCACATTTTCTTAATTTTTCTACTGTTTACACAACTACACATTCCTAAATTCCTATTGGCCACACTTCCCACCTCTTCCGTAATCCTATTGGTTGAACTAAATCCGGTCCCTCTCCTATATATACGAGCACTTCTCCATATTGAGAATTCTTTTTGCACTGAAAACGGTACGCTTAAGGCTACCGAAACAGCTGTATGCATCGCAAAAATTTTTCTTTGGCGTTTCTGACTTAGTAGTTTATTCGGGTTTTAAATAAGCATTTAACCCTCCAAGTGCTGATCGTTTCACTCTTAAGTGCTAAGCATTTTTAAGGAACCGTGCATTTCGAGTGAGACTATTCGTAAAATCGGTTGATATCTCGATTTTACGAGTTGTTATATAGATTTTACAAATCATCTCACTACGAGACGATAGTACTCTAGCGGGGATCCGAATCGTCTCGCAGCGAGACGATAGGGTTAAGTGGAAATTATTACAAAATAATATCTATATTTTAAGATGCTGTCATTTTATTAATTAGACCTTTATATAAGCAAGATGAGTTTAATGCAGCATATCCAAACCTTAGGGTACAGTATTCAACTGAAAATGAACAGTGCAGTTATGGTACCATGTATTGAGCTAAAAAAAAAAAAAAAAAAAAAAAAAAAAGGTCAGAAAAAAGACAAAATTCGGTATTGAGTTTTTGTTGAAGAAAATCAGGACAATACATTTTTTGCTCGTGACATCAAGTTGCACCTTTAGATTGTCTCTTGCTCAGAATTGGTTTATCATAAAGCATCACTAATCTGAATAAGAGAATATCTGATGTCATTGTCATTACTGAAGAGAACATGCTACGTAAAGAGAAAATGAAACAAAATCATGTCACATTTCGTGCAAATGAGGATGACCATATACCAAACTACACAAATAAAAATATATTTCTTTCCTTCTTTTTTTTTTTTATAATTTGTATTTATCTAATTTCTCCTTTCCCAGATTATTTTTACTTTCCGAACACTACAGTGAGGAAAGTATTGTAATGATGTCAAAAATCTGAGTTTGAAATTTTGGTGTACCTATACGATTTGAGGTCCCCTGAATTCATACTTGCTATTTTTACGATGGTATATGAGTATATGTGTGTGTGTGTATGCCTGTGTGTATGTATGTGAGTGAAGACGATAGCGTCTAAATGCTTTGTTCGAATGAGCTGAAATTTGGAACGTATATTATAAGTCACTATAGAAAGAACCCTATTGATTTTGGTGAATCTAGTACTTATAGTTTTTTCACAGGGACACAAAGAAAAATTCTTAATCGTTATGGTCTATGGGCCTAAATTCTTTAAAGTGTGATAGCGTATAAATGCCTTATCCCACTGAGATGGAAATTTATACACATATTATGAGTCATAGTTACACAAACTGTATAAAATTTGGTGAATCTAGCGTTTATAGTTTTTTACAGGGACACAAATAAAAATTCTTTATCATTATGGTCTATATGGTCCAAAATTTTTTTAACTGCGATAGCGTCTAAATGTCTTGTTAAATTGAGTTGAAAAATTATGCACAGGCTATAGGTCACCGTTTCACGAAGAGTATAAATTTTGCTGAATCTAGCACGCATACTTTTTCTTCACAAAGACTCAGCTAAAAATTCTTTATCATCTGAAATTATTCGAAAAGTGATAGCTTCTAAGTGCCTTATCAGACTGAGATGAAACTTTTTATACGGTCTCCGTTGCTTGAACTGTACAGCTCTTGGCTAATCTAGTACTTATGTTTTTTTTTTTTTTTTTTTTTTTTACAGAGACACAAAAAAAAAAAAAAAAAAAAAAAATCTTTATCATTATGGCCTATGGACTGAAATCATTAGCGTCTAAATGCCTTATCCGATTGAGCTGAAAATTTATTTACATGCTGCAGGTCACCGTCGCATGAACCATAAAGATTATGGCGAATTTTTACTAGCACTTACAGGTTTTTTACAGGGACATAAAGAAGTTTTCTTTATCAGTATGCCTGAAAAGCTTAAATTATTTAAAGTGTGATTGCGCCTAAACTGCTTATTTGAATGAACTGAAAATTCGTAAGCATGTTACAGATTGCAGTCACATAAACCAGATAGATTTTGGTGAATCTAACTTTTATAGTTTTTTTTTTTTATAGAGACACAAAAAGGCTTCATCATTGCTTCTTATGGGCTCAAATTATTTAAAATGCAATAGCGTCTAAATGCCTCATCCGATTGATCTGAAAATTTATAGGCCTGTTATAGGTAACCATCGCACGAATTTTACAGATTTTGATAAGTCTGGCAGTTACAGCTTTTTACACGGACAACACGAAAATTTATCATTATGATCTATGGGCTCAAATTATTTTAAAAGAGTATTAGCGCTAAATTAAACAATGTACTATAAGAAAAAGTACATATGCACCCTATTATAATTTTCTCTTTTACTTATTTAACGATTTCTCTTACTTTAAATTATTTATGCAACCGTTGATTCCTTAATGTTCGGAAAGTTGAGTGGAGTCACTCTTGATTTTTATAAGGTGCCTTTTTTGCATATTCTTTATGCGAAATGTCCGAAGGCTGGTGAGCATATTAACTCAATATCAGAAAAAGGTAAGCAATATTTTTTCCAAATAAAATTCTCATTAAGATTATCATAAATCATATAAACAAAAATATAAGTTAAAAACTAGACACTGAAATTGTACGAAAATAACACAAATATTTAAAATTAAAAAGCTGTTTTTTTTTTTTTTTTTTTTTTTTTTGTATTACTAAATCAAAACTAGTATGTTGTGGCCACCACAAGACTTTCTTCTATATTTTCCTATACATATTCAATCAGTAACAATATTAAAAAAAAAAAAAAAAAAAAATACGATTTTTTTTTCTAAGTTTTTTTTTTTGTTAAAAGTAAAAAAAATCGATAACTTTGTTTTAAATTATCACAGATTTATGGTTCAACCATTCGTTTTAAAGGTATTGACGAGATCTTTCGAATGATACCCATCTTCAAAATTTAACCCCCCTGGGGGGCTACTTCCCCCCAGGGGGGGAACCGATGCCCCCCCATGCACAATTTTTTTTTCCTAGTTAACTACTACTATTATCAATAATTCATATTAATTTTACAATCACAAGTTTAAAATAACTCTCATTATGCCCATTTATACGGAATTTTGTCCTATAAAATGCGATCACAGCGCCACCTGTTGAGCTATTGATACCCAAATCTAATGGGCACCAGTTCATGTCAGGGTGCAACTAAATACCAAGTTTGGTTAAATTTCATTCATTGGTTCGTGAGATACAGCGTCCACAAAAAAATGATACAGACACACAGACAGACAGACAGACATTTTTTAAAAACTATTAATTCGTGTTCAGGACATCCCAAAACGTGTAGATCCGTCAAAAAACGGAGGTCGAAAATTTTCGCGAATCCAATACTTTCTCTATATTACATATAGAAGAAAGTAATGAAGTAAAGTTTTTAATCGTAATAGAATCTCAACGAGTGATAATTAATAGCTCCAGGGAATACTTTTACCAATAATAAGATATATTGAATAAAAATAATTTTCTTTAAACATTAATATGTATTTTTATATGAATAAAAAATTCAGTTCATCTTAATTTCGTTGCATATTTTACCTTTAAAGAAATGGAAATTTCTTTTGCGCGTTTCTTTGTATTTTCGTTTACACTTTCTTCAATATATTCTTATGCAAATGCATTCAAGATATATTAAGCATTTTGCAGTAAATTACTTTTACTTTTCTATTAATATTTCATATTTTCAAAGAATTTTTACAGTAATTAATTAAAATGCATTCAGAATTTTAAATGAAATTTCCTTTATTTTGATTTTAATTAAAATATTTCGATATCTCTTTGAAAATCAAATTAAATTTTAGAAGATTTTACATAAATTGCACGTGATAGTTCGTAAGGTTTACTAAATGTTTTCTTTTAAAATTTATTTTTAAAATTATTTATCCCTCTTTTAGTTAAATTTCTAACACTTTTTTTTTTCTTTTTTTCGTAACTGGCTTTAATTTAAAGTATAATGCATAATACATTATAATTTTTCTCCGCATAGACGTTCAATGAAGATTGCATAAAGCTGAATATTTATTATTCATGAAAAGTAGCATGGACTAATGTTTGATTTTATATTATAATTTTAAATATTCTCTATATTTTCTACATAATCGGTACGATCAATCATGATATAAATTCCTTATTTCAAGAATTCACACTCGTAGTTTAGCTTTGTCAACTATTAAAATACAGAAAATTAGATTATCTCTATACAATTTAAGAAATCATCTTTCTCTAAAATTATTCAATTATATAGCAACATTTTTTCCTTTAATTTTTCTTCTAACTAACGAGAATAGAAGAAGAGCTTTAAATATATCAAGGATGTTAGAGAATTTCTTTAAGTGTAAATATTATCAGTACAAAAACCCTTAACGGGTTAAAAGTTTGTGACGCAGCTACTTCATCGCTATAAGAATTTGAAGTATGGGTCTTAAAAATAATGATATCAAATTTTAAGTGACGCTTTACTATTAGTTAAAATATACATAGATTTTCTTATTTGATCATTTGCTTTTTTCTTTTATTTATATTTACAATGCAAACATAATATTTTTAACTTTAAGATAAGACAAATATATAAAATATACTCACTGATGATTTTCATTTGCACTTCAATTTCAAAATAACAGTTTCAAAAGGAATGATATAAAAATTCCAGTGACACCTCGGTGTCATTTTAAACGATTTGTCTTTAGATTCCATTAAAATTACCTTTGAATTGTCTAATAAAGTATATTTACAGATTGAAACAGTGCTTTTAATTTTCAAATATACTGTCAAATAATCACACTTTCACTGAGTTTGCATTATAAATTGAAATTATTTATTTCAATAAATTGATTTGTCTTTTGCGTCACGCTATCCAAAACTGCAAGTAAAATTTATGTAAATGTTACTTTGTATCATAGTATCCAACTAAGTGAAAATTTGGGCAAAGAGATAGTGTGATGCAAAGAAAACATTTGTACAAATTTCACTTGCAGTTTTGGATAGCGTGACGCAAAAGACAAATCAATTTATTGAAATAAATAATTTCAATTTATAATGCAAACTCAGTGAAAGTGTGATTATTTGACAGTATATTTGAAAATTAAAAGCACTGTTTCAATCTGTAAATATACTTTATTAGACAATTCAAAGGTAATTTTAATGGAATCTAAAGACAAATCGTTTAAAATGACACCGAGGTGTCACTGGAATTTTTATATCATTCCTTTTGAAACTGTTATTTTGAAATTGAAGTGCAAATGAAAATCATCAGTGAGTATATTTTATATATTTGTCTTATCTTAAAGTTAAAAATATTATGTTTGCATTGTAAATATAAATAAAAGAAAAAAGCAAATGATCAAATAAGAAAATCTATGTATATTTTAACTAATAGTAAAGCGTCACTTAAAATTTGATATCATTATTTTTAAGACCCATACTTCAAATTCTTATAGCGATGAAGTAGCTGCGTCACAAACTTTTAACCCGTTAAGGGTTTTTGTACTGATATCATTACTTTTTAGAGGTTATTGATCAAAAAATTAAAACAAGTCCTTCCGGCTCATAGGAAGGTTAGGTTGATTTATCTTTTCTTATGAAGTCGCCACCATTTTTTTCAAAATGGCAGCTACATTTTATTAATCAATTTCGTGGATTTATTGAGGGCTATGTATATATGGAGTTTTAAGCAAATCGGTTCAAAAGTTATTGTGATAATTTTCAAGTGGTCACCATTTAGAAACAAAAGGACAGAGTGACTGAAATGCCCAGTGAACTTATCAAAGATACTTGAATGATATGTCAACTGTGCAAATATGATTCGAACTGATTCAGTATTAGAAAAGTTATTGTAATAAAAAAAAATTTAAGTGGCCGCCACTTGGAAACAAAATGGTGGAGCAAGTTGCCTAGCAAACTTATCCAAGATATTTGAATTGTAAGTTCACTTCCCAACTTTGATTTGAACCAGTTTAGTATTCTAAAAGTTATTGTGGTGGCACATTTTCATATACCAGCCTGATTTCAAGTGGCTGCAACTTGGAAACAATGTTGGAACAAAATTCATCCAAGATATTTGTGTGATAAGTTCAATGTCCAACTTGAACTGATTCAGTATTTCAAAAGTTATTCTGATGATAAATTTACAAGTGGTATCCTGATTTGAAATGGCCCTACTTAAGATATTGGTCATTTTGTTAAAAATGACAGATAAAATTCATTAATAAATACTTGATTGAGACTTTTATGTGGTCAATGTAAACATCAAAATTCAAGCAAATTATAGTCTTAACTAAGCTTTTTCAATGTAGATTTGAAATTTTCATATAGCTGCCACTTGAAAACAAACAGCAGAGCAACTTAGTTAACGAACTCATCAAAGATATTTGTAAGATAAGTTAGCTGTAAAACTTTGGTTCAATTCAATTTTGAGTATTATGTCGAGAGTTATCGTAATCACAAAATTTCCATTATATATACAAAAAAATCCAATTTATACATCTTTTAAATTTATACGTGCTTTTAGTGAAGTCCTGATTCATTCCTATTCATAAAAATATCTTTGTTTATAAGTTACACAATATTAGTTATGTCTTTTCACTTTTCTAATACTTACAAAATTTCTTGACCGGTCATTCTTATAACCATTCTAAATATAAATTTTGATGAGTATGTGAACTTTGATATCAATATCATGACTTCGGAGCTATTCACAATCTGTTAACTAATTAAAAACAAATTGTTTAATGCTAATTTAAGTGATAATGATGTGGGATGTGAAGAAGTTATTCTTAAGAGAGGACAATACCTAATCTTGGCAACAGCTATGGCCTATGTTATGGGAAGATTTATTTTCATAATTACTCAGTACCAAATGAATTTTTTAAATTCCGTTTCCACTTTCAGAAAATTCACGACCATTAAATTGGTACTCATTTTCGAAGATATTGGTTTTTTAAAAAATGTATATATTTTTTTAGTTCAAAAATGCGAATTTTCACACAAATTGCTTTTTTTAACCACAAAATGAAATACTAAAAATTTAAAAAATCAATTTTTGGAAAATGGGTACTAATTTAACGATTTTGAATTTTCTGAATATGAAAATGGTTTTTAAAAAATGTGCTTGCTAACGATAATCTGTTTTAAAATTTATTTTCAATTTCATTTTGAGCACTGAAAGAGTGCTTGACAGAAGTGCAGTAACTGGAATAAACTAAATTTAATAAATAATATCAGGGTTGGCAGGTTTTTGACGGTTTAAACCACAGTTTAAACTGCCACATCAAAAGCCTTAAATTTGACACTTTTTGGTATATTTTAACAATGAAGTAGTCATATTTACAGAAATAAAAAACTAATAAAAAAAGTGCTTAGTTTATATGCCTCCCATGGTTAAAAATAATTCTTAGAAGTGTATTATCTGTTTCTTATGAGTGCTAATGATTTCTATTTAAGTATAAAAAACAGATATTTATTATCTTTACAAAACACAAAAATTCAAATATAGGAATTTGTATATTCTAAGGTGAACCACTTATTGCCTTTTAAGTTATAAAAATTTTATAAAGTCTTATTAATAAAAAAAAAAAAGTTCTATTAAATTATATACTGATTGATAATTAAAAGATACCGTAAGTATTTTACCTCAATGAATGAAATTACTGTGCTATTAAATAATGCATTATGTTCTTTCTTTTTGGGTTATAGTCAATAGCATGTTTTAATGTTGTACGATTAAAACTTAGAGGTATTGCATGACTTGTTGAACTAAATTTTAATATGAATTACATAATGCAATTCTATTTTTAATTAAAGAGATGATGGACAGTATATATCTCTTTTAAATTACTGCCATAAAGGTATGAAAATTTGCATTTATATGCATTGAAATTTAATATTATATTAAAATTTCAAGTTGAGTTACTCCAGTTTTTTTTTTCTTTTAATATTGCTAAAAATTTCATTGAAATTTCAGCATTTAACATAATTTTAAAAATAATTATAAGATAGAAAAAAAACTTTTTTATATGTAGTGATGTGGGTTGGAAAATTTTCTTTTTTAGAAAATTTTCTACCATGTTTTTCCGGAAAATTTTCCAACCAAAAAATCAATTTTTTTAGTAAATCTTTTGCATGATATATTTAAATTTTCTTTTATTAGTCATAGTAATGCTATATACAGTGTGAAAAACAAAAAATTCTGATTAAAGTCATCATTTTGAAAGTTACCAGATATATGTTTTGAGTAACTTGAATGAGAAATAGGTTATTTATTATAATACAAGAGATCTATGGTTGCTAATCAGAATTTTAAATGTCTATTCAATAAGTTTGTAAGAACATAATTATAAAGCATTTGGCAACATAACAAAAAAAGAATATATTGATAAATTAATGCACTACTATACTGCTGAGCATGTGTATCTATTTTTCAAAATATTCATTTGGTAAATGATGATACGACGATGTTTTTCAAACTCAGGCAGCAATTCTCTTAAGTCACCTTATTTATGGTCTCTGATTCTGAGAGTGACTCAGAAAGTTACGACATTGTCATAATCTTCGTTAAAAATTCAATAATAATATAATAATAAAAAAAAAATTGCTTTAATTACAAAATTGGCATTGTTGAAATTTTAGAGAAAAATCTTATATAAAAACATATTTTTTAAAATAACTTTTTAAAACTAATTTCTAATGTGGAAAAAAAAAATGTTTTTTTTATGCAAGCAACAGGAAATACAATTAATTGCCTAAATATAAACAGCAATATTTTGATTAAAATTTAAGGAAATCAAATAGATAAAATGAATCACATCATATCTTGTAATTGGAGGTTTAGTTGAAATAACTCAATATTTCTTTATTTGCTTAAAATATCCAAAATTGAATTGTACTTGAAAAATCTCATAAAGGTGTTACATTTAAAGTTAAATAATAACAACAATAATAATAATAATAAAATCTCAAACTTCCAGATTAATTTTTTTGAATAGAGGATTACATCCATTATCCAATACCACCAACTATTAAAAAATATGATTTCGTATTCGCGAACTGTGCTTAAAAATAGAAGAAATCGAAAAAAGTAAAAATCAAAAGAATTTTGATGAAATGAACCCTTTCATGGTCTGAGCCATACCTTATTAATTACCTTGTACAGTCGGCAGCAAAATTATCGATGCGCTAGCAATAATTTCTATTTAAAAGATGTACACCTAATACAATTTTGTTAAGTAAATATTTAATTTATCGAGTCATGATCTTAGTCTTATACTGTTTATAAAAAAATTAAGTTCATGATAAAAATTAGCGATCAAACTAAAGAAAAAGAAAAATATGAATGTGTGTTTCAATAATTTTGCTGCTACTAGCAGCCAAACCTCACATTATTCTAAAAAGAAATTCGTTATGATAATTACCTCTTTTTTTTTTAAATTCTGTTTAGTTTTAGAATATTCACAATTAGTGCTGCACCGAGTAGCACTTTGGCCGAGTACCGAGTACTCGGCCTTTTACTACTCGACTGAGTACCGAAGAAAGAATAATTGATGTATATATGAAGAATTTTTCACATGTTGAAATTGAAAATAGGCCTTTTGAACACAAAATTAAGTTAAATGGCAAACAGCATGTTTTCATGAAATGTTCCAGAACTTTTGTAGTGTATAGTATACACAATTAGGTTCAATGTTATATTTGATACGTCCAGCTTAGTGGATTATTAAAACCATAATAATTGATAATTTCATTCTTTATTATATAGTCTTTCTCAGATGCGAATCATTCTTAGATAATTCTTAGAGAATATAAGTTCCTATATACTCAGGCATATTTAAGATGTATGAAATGAGAATATTAAAATAAATATTTTATCATTTCAAACATGATAGACTTCATTAATCTTCAAATTCTAGAAGAGTAAAAAAAATAGGTGTTTTGGGCTATAATTTGCAAAACAACAAATTTGATTATTAAAATATATTTTTAATAATATTTCAGGGTATTTATATTTTTCATAATTATTTTTTAAATTAAAAATCAATCTTTTCTTACAGTTTTAAAAGCGTCTTACTTTTATTTGCACAAATATGTAACTAATGTTTTATCTACTATTTTAGTATTTATTATATAAGGGTTCTTTCTTCTAAAATATTTTATTTTTGTCTATTTTATAAATACAAATTTATGCATTTATACTTAAAATAATAATAATAATAAATTAATCAAAAAATAAAAACTTACTTAAAACAGAACAAACAGTAGAAAAAAGTTTTTAATTATCTGCTGGCAAACTGATTTTTGAAATAAGTCAAATACCATGTAACTAATAATGTAAGATTTTTTTTAAGATGATAAAAACTAGCATTTTGTAAATCATAAATAAAATGTTTATTATGACAAAATAGATTTTTTAAAATCTGATCAAAAGTTAGGAATAAAAAATGATGCCTGAAGGTGATTTCATGCTATTTTAGGAAGCTTACGGTTTCCATTTTCATATAACCAGTGTCCGATTTTATATAATACAAGTCAATGTTTATATAGGTATACAAAGGTGAATAAATAATGTTAAACTATCACTTATTCGGATACAGCCTATCGCTGTTTATCTGGTATTTTAAGAACAAACAAAATGTGAAAAGGAGAAAGGGGAAGGGGGGGGGAATTAAATAGAGTAAAGGCATTTTACGATATATATATATATACAGTGAAACCCCAATCTATCGTTCATGCATCCATCGTTTTCTGCATTGATTGTTTTATTAATTCCTTTTCTTAAGAATGAAAGTTTATGAGAAAAAACATGGAATTTTGAGAAATCATAAGGGTGGTGAAGGAATACACGAGCGCAGCGCTCATATATATGCATCCGTTTGCACGCATTGTGCACGGGTCCACGCTGCCGAAGGCAGTGGGGACCCGATGTGACATTTTTCTTGATTAGAATTTTTTTTTCTCTTTTTTTATCACATGATAAAAATCAATGCAATTTTGAGAATTCATTAATTATAGTGATTCATTTAAAAATAGTGACCAGCAAAGCGGGCATAGCCTGCTAGTGTATAATAAAATATTTTTAAAAAGCAACATACATGAAGATGCACATTCAATTTGGCAGATATGTGATCAATTTACTGCTTTTGTAAGAGTGACAAATAATTAATACTGATAATAATAAAACAAAAATTCAATATTTGGTAAATTTTATCATGCAGATTTTCACAAAATTTTAAATGCAATATGCAATTTTACAAGAGAGAATTTTTTTTTACTTATTTATTTAATAATCTATGAATATTTACAAATATTACACATTCTACTTATAAAACTAAATGTGATGTTATAAAGTATTTTTGGAAAGCTAATAAATTAAGAGGCACACTAAATTTGGCAGATATTTGATCAGTTCAATCTTTCAATGCTTAATATAACAGTGACAAATAATCAATACAGATATTTACAAAACAAAAATAATATTTAATATCTGGAAATTTTTCTCATACAATTTTTCACAAGATTTTCTATGCAATTGCAAAAGTGAGAATAATTTGCTTTTGAAATAGAAAACAGAAAGAGATATCATAACTGAAGAGAGATTTCACTGCTTTTTTGTAACAATTGGCAGCTTTTTTATAACAATTGTATATAATAAATACATATTTTATTCAAAATACTAAATAACAATTTAATCAATGTAATCTTTTGAAAATCAGTGTATATGAAGATGCATGTATTGAACTTTGACAGATTCTCTTTGACAGATCAGTTTATTACTTTTATAACTGTGACGAGTAATAATAAATAAATATTTACAAGCAAACACTAGAAATGTAGAAACCTTTCTCCCACAATTTTTCACATAGATTTCAATGTAAATTTCATATGAAGGATTTTTCTCTTAATATTATAAATCAACATCAAAAGTTGCACATTATCTTGAATTGATATTTGATGAAGTCATTTTTAATTAAAAAAAAAAATTAATGCAGTACACTCCCAGAATGAATATCTGTAAATAAATATATTTTATTTTTTTAAGGCAAATTAAGAGTAGGTAATAAATGCAGTAAAAATATAAAGTTTATATCTGCAAATTAAAATTTACCCCACAAATCCAAATTATAAAATGAAGTATAAAAATATTTAATGCAATATATATAAATTTACAGTTTTATTATAATTGAGAAATATAGATATAACTGACTTTTTTTATGCTTAGAATTTTTTCTTGATTTTTATAGTCATTATTTTTTTTTTTTTTTTTTTTTGTTCAAACAAAAATATTGTTGCTTAAAAAAAAAAAAAATTACTCAGGGTAAGACCCCTTATCGGCATAATTTGACTTTAGCTGAACATAGCAACGGTTGTAATAGGCCTATCAACTTTTTTTTTGGTAGTTCATTCATAGACCTATTATAAGAGTGGACAGAGCATTCTATTATTAAAGGAATATAAGAAAAGGTGCAAAGATGAAACCATGTTACTGTTGAAAAAGGTTACCTTTTTTGGCGATTTTTTGTTCTGAACATAAATATTATTATTATTAAAAGATACAGCAAGAAAAACTTGCGTAAAATGAAACAGCTGCTGAAATTTATTTTTACCTTGTTATTAACACTCTCCAAAAAGTTCAAAAGCGTTTATAACTTCATTTTGTTTATACTCGCTTTAACTCTCATAAACAGTGTCCGAAATTAGCAGTCATTAGTTGTCAAATATGACTAAATTATTGCATTTGACGACTATAAAATTATTTCCAGTCGTCAAATTTAACGCCTAGCTTTTTTTTTAAAGACTTATTTTTGTTTAACTTTGAAAGGTCCAAGTCCATATCATATTTCCCCCCCTACCGCACAGGGACTATGTCGTTTAGACACCTGGGCATTTCCAGCATATTTCACCCCCGACCCCCTTACAGAGATAAAAAAGAAAAAGTTTCCTTTAATCACTTTTAATCTTATCAATTTTTAAAACTGCAATTTGCAACGCTCTCGCCACACATGCATACAAATAACCTATGGAACTAACACATTTATCTGTGTGCACATACTGATGTAATGTGTAAGAAAAATACTAGTGCTGCACCAAGTAGCACTTTGGCCGAGTAGCCGAATACTGAGTACTCAGCCTTTTACTACTCGGCCGAGTACCGAGTAGTTGTAAGAAATAATAATTGATGCATATATGAAGAAATTTGCACATCTTAAAATTAAAGAAAAAGGCTTTTGAACATAAAATTTAGTTAAATGGTAAACAGCATGCTTTCATGCAGAACTTTTGTAGTGTACATACATAATTAGGTTCATTGCTATATTTTGATACTTTCAGCATAGTGGATTACTAAAACCATAACTGATAACTTTACTCTTAACATCTTTTTTAGATGCGAAATTATCATACTCAGATAATTCTTAGAGAATATAAAAGTTACTAGTCACTAAGGCTTAATTTAAGATACATGAAATTCACATATGAAAGGGTAACATTAAAATATTTTATAATTTCAAACATGATAGGCTTCTTAATCTTCAGATCGTAGAAATGTAAAATGACAGGTGGTTTTGGGAACAACAGATTTGTTAATGAAAATAAGTTTTAAATAACGTTTTAGTGTATTTACCCTTTTTTATATATAACGTAAAATGCCATAAAAGCCTTTATTTGGTTAAATGCCCCCTCCCTACTCTTTTTTATTATTATTTTTTTTGTTGTTCTTAAAATACTAAATAAACGCAACTTTTGCTCAACGGTAGACTGTATCCGAATAGGTGATAGTTTTTTATGTTATTTTATAGTATAAAATTCAAAATCAATCTTTTCTTACCAATTTGAAAGTGTGTTAGTTTTATTTGCACAAATGTATAACGAAAATTTTGTGTTAATATTACAAAGAGGTTCTTTTTTCCCTAAAATATTTTATTTTTGTCTGATTTATAGATACAATTTCATGTACTAAGCATTTACAAAATAATGCATATTGATATTACATGATAGTTATAATTAAAAGCTCAGATCATGAATCATCTCTATACTAAGTTTGGTAACAGCCCATTTTAACTGCAGAAAGCTGTTATAGCAAAAATTTTAATTATAATGACTCTGTATTTATATTTTCATATTTTTTTAGTTCAGTTGTAAAATAAATATCTCTCATTAACACATTTCTATCAATAATGCAATAAAAATAGTGAAATTTCCACAACTACTGAGTATTGGCTGAATACATAGCCTAAATTTGGCCAAGTAAGCCGAGTGCTGAGTATATACCAAGTACTCGGTACAGCTCTAAAAATACATATAATATATTAAACTGGAGCTGTACCGAGTACTCGTTATATACTCGGTACTCGGTCAAATATGGACTAAGTATTCGGCCAATACCGAGTAGTTGTAAGAATTTCATTATTTTTATGTATTATTGAAAGAAATGTATTCATAAGAGTTGTTTTTTAATAACTAAACTTAAAAAATATGAAAATATAAACATAGTCATTAAACTTTTGCTGCAAACAGCTTTCTGCAGTTAAAACAGGCAAGTAGATTGCCACTAAACTCGATATAGAGACGATTCATGATTTGAGCTTATCCATTTTAGTTACAAGACTTTAAGTATAACCATCTTGTATGTGTGTAACATGCATTTTTTTTTTTTTTTTTTTTTTTACAAAAACTTTGTACATAAAATTGTATTTATAAAACAGACAAAAATAAAATATTTTAGAAAAAAGAACCCCTTATATAATACTACTATAGTAGATAAAACTTTAGTTACGTATTTGTGCAAATAAAAGTAAGACACTTTTAAAACTGTAAAAAAAATATTGATTTTTAATTTAAAAAATAATTATGAAAAAGGTAAATACACTAAAATGTTATTAAAAATATATTATCAAATTTGTTGTTCTGCAAATTATGGCCCGAAACCACCTACCTTTTTACTCTTCTAGAATTTGAAGATTAATGAAGTCTATCATGTTTGAAATGATGATAAAATATTTATTTTAATGTTCTTATTTCATATGTAAATTTCATGCATCTTAAATTAAGCCTATAAAGAACTTTTATATTCTCTAAGAATTATCCGAGAATGATTCGCATCTGAGAAAGACTATATAATTAAGAATGAAGTTATCAGTTATTATGGTTTTAATAATCTACTAAGCTGGAAGTATCAAATATAACAATGAACCTAATTGTGTATATACACTACAAAAGTTCTGAAACATTTCATGTAAACATGCTGTTTGCCATTTAACTTAATTTTGTGTTCAAAAAGCCTTTTTAAAATTTCAATATGTGCAAAATTCTTCATATATACGAAAATTTCAATTATAATTTCTTACAACTACTCGGTACTCGGCCGAGTACTCGGTATTCGGCTACTCGGCCAAAGTGCTACTCGGTGCAGCACTATATTAAACTGTGTTCCAGAAATTTTGACGTGTAGTTCAGAAAATATTGTTTTACTCATAATCACTCTATTAGTCATGTTAAAAGCGAATTTCAGAAATTGCAACTAGAAATTTCAATTTGACGCCTAAAATATTTACAGCAGGCATCATATGACGCCTTCCCTTTCCTTTCCAATTTCTATCACTGCTCATAAATAATCATTGACATTTTTGAAATGATATAAAGTATAATATATTCAAACTAATTCAATTTAGAGAATTAAGTATAGCAATTATAAACATTTTATAAAAATAATTACTTAAAAATAACGAAATAATAAAATATTAAAAAGAATCTTACCTGTGAAAATCCTTGTTTTACATAATTTCTAGTTCTTTTAATATCTAATTACAATTTCTTGGTATAAAATTCTTTTTACATTCAAAACAATATAACTTTTAAAGAGAAATAAAAATTTTAAAAATAATTTTCAAAGAAAACGGAAAAATATCGCCTGCTTAATAAAAAGCAGAGTTTAGAGCATGGCGAGTAAATTTCAATATTGGCCAGTTTGGCGTCCTGTAGATCAAAAGTCACATGACCTTTTTTATGAGTTATCTTTGCCACTAAAAAAGGCTGCCATTGTCCCGTCCACTCTTATAATAGGTCTATGGGTTCATTCTCTCATATGTTGTTACTGTACCCATGGCAACCTTGAAACAAATTGGCAAATGATGAATTAAAAAAGAAATGTGGAACAGCTTTACTATTAGGCACATACTGATGTTGCCGATGTACAGCTCACTGGATGAATCGATACTCTGAATCATTACAAAACTTAAAAAATACATTTTAAGAAAATAAATTATTTTTTCACTCAGGTGCTTGTTTTGAAATTCACTGAAATTAATTAATCATATTTTTAAGATTAATAAAACAAACATATAAAACAGTAATAGAAATTTGAGTTACTTCACCACAAAAAAAATTTCGAACGGCTTTCAATGTTTAGCACATAAAATTCACTGTTGATCCCAGTGGCAGAACGTTTTGTAGCTGTCTGCAACAGGCTTTTAAAATTTCATAATCTGTCTGCAAAATTTGTGTGTAATCAGGGGAGAAAATGGCTTACACTCAAAAAGCCTGAAAGATGATTGGAGGGGGAGGGGGGGGGGCTTAACATCAGTAGGGAAGTAGGGATCTCGTGCAACAATACACGAATACAATTTTACTGCAGAACAATATAGTATAAACAATTGTGTGTATTCATTCAATTCATCTCATTCAATTATATATTTTATAGCAATGTTTGACACAACACAATATAAATAATTATAAATAATAAAAGTATTAGTTGTAGTTTTGATACAGAATTTTTTTTTAAGTGAATTGTTATTCGAAAGTTGCAGACAAATTTTTTTATCAGTGCGGACAAAAACTGTCCACAAGCCGTTTTTCTGTGTCCGCGACTATGTCGCCGTGTTTCTGACACTGGGCTGTTGATAATGACAAGCACATAATATTCAGTGGAAATAATGATGTTAAATATATAACTCGAATATTTTCTACAATTTTTTAAAATTACAGGCTTGCATGAAATTTTGTGCTGCAGTGGTCAGTATCCCGATATTAAAACCAAAAAAACATCACTGGATACCCCTAATTTGTAAATCAGAAAATGTATAAAAATCTGTACTGCAGCAGTCAGCATCCCGATATTAAAAAAAAAAAAAAAAAAAAAAAAAAAAAAATCACTGGATACCCCTAATTTGTAGCGCATGAATCAGAAAATGCATGAAAATCTGTACTGCATCAATTATTAACACGCACTATTTTTTCCCTAAATACTAATTCCATTTATTTAAAAATAATAATAAAATACACTTGAAAAACTAATTTTTAAATCTTAAAAACACGTTAAAAAAAATCATTCAGCTGAGACGCATTACGATAAACACACATGAGCTTTCGGCACAAAAAGAAAAACAAAGTTCCGATACAAAAAGGTTACTATTAAAAAGTATCGATCTCGATATACTAAATCGGGAGTAAATTACGTGATTTTGGTCAAAGCTGAGAAAAATGTACCTTTCTTTATCATTGGGGTTAAGTTTTCCAACTCCAGACAAAACATAGCGACATTCGTTTTATGCCGGGTATCGGTCTAAAAGACCACATTTTCCCATGGAAAGTTGTTGAAATCCCTCTAATTAGAAAACAAAGCAAACTAGCTGACTAGTACTTTTTTTCTTCACTGTTTGTTTTAAAACAAAAGAAACTATCGGATTTTGCATCACATATCAAATTTTGCTTGATTGCCATCTCATCTATTAAAGATGACGAGAATTTTTCGAAGCTATTTAGATTGTTCGATTCTTCCATCAGTCTTTCTTCTATTAAATTAGTAACACCAAGTTCACCACTAAAGGGACGCAGGTATCTCTGCAAGTTTAAACTAAGTAAAATAATAAAAATAACGCTTAACAGTTGGTGTGAGGCTTATAGCAGAGCAGGAATCAAAACCCATTTCTCTCTGAAGTAAACAGTTCAGTAGAGAGAATGTAAGTACGAGTTGTTTTTATTTGTGCTATTATCACTGCACTACACATGAATTGTACAAGGGAGGATACACACATCACCATACAGTCATCAAAGCGTCAAACCACCTGACGAATCAGCAAACAGTACATTATGGCCACAACTCCAAAGCGTGTCTGTACAGATACATGCGAGGATCGTTTTGTTTACTTATGCTACACCATTTCTCACCCGTAGAAAACACTTGTGTGTAGATTAAAACCAACATTGTGTATGTTTCTTGCTTTGTGAATTGCATCAACAGGAATGCACAAATAAGTTACTCTTCTTTGAAAATGTGCTCATTTAAGATGACAGATTTTGCTGGGATGACTAAGATTTTTGTGAAGGTACCAATTTTAGCTGAATGATTTTTGTGAAGGTACCTTTTTTGCCAGATTGATTTTTGTGAAGATACCTTTTTTGCCAGATTGATTTTTGTGAAAATACCTTTTTTGCCAGGTTGATTTTTGTGAAGGTACCCATAAAAGGTAGTAAACTCGACCTGTATTAACCCCTGTTTTGGGTAATTTTCGAACATACTTGGGCTTGCATTTTTATCCAATAGTGGACGATTTAATCCTTTTTTTTAAAAAGCAGCTTTTCAAAAGTCTCATTTCATCTTTTTTTCTACTTAAAACATTTTCAATGAAGCTTTTATTTCTTGCATTGCTTTCTTGCTGAACAGACAGAGGCATATTATTAAAATCACAAAATGTATGTTCTTCAAAAGCGTGAAGAACTGTCTGCCGACGAATCTTCACGCTTCCTTTCAATACATGGCTTTTGAAGACTCGCATTCATCCAATAGTCCACGATTTAATCCTTTTTAAAAAAAAAGCAATTCCTGATATAGTAATCTATTGCTTATGATAGCAATCGCAACAACATAAACAACACACTGCGGATTAATACAGTGTAAACAATTAGCGACATTAGCGTAGTGTCTACAGCAAGCGCGAATGATCTACGCATCCGGATGTAGTACGCATGCGCTTCAAAGACCATGGACCATGGTATAAATTCGTATTCATGAGTACTTTAAATTTTTTCGCTTTAAATTTTTTTTATTTAGTATGAATAACGATGAAATAAAATATCTATAACTAAAAAATATTTCTTTTATTTTAAATATTATCCAAATACTTTTTTGATGAAATAGGAAATTTTAAAATTAAAAATATTTTCTTCATAGCAAAAATTTATTGACTGCATTCACGTTGGTCAGCCAACCAACGTGAGCAACTGAAGCTTTGCAAGCAAGAAGTAATAACCGCATCACGGCCTTTTTAGCCGAAGAAACACATGTAATTGGCGTAGTAATATAGTTCCATATTTAAAGCGATTTATATAAAAAACAAGAGTTTTCCTGGAAAAAACGGAAACGTTACTAGATTCAGAAAGATTTTATTAACAACATATATTAATTATATGAAAATCCTTCGAGCCGTTTTAGAGATATTTTTCAGAATTTCAGTCCATTACTCCAATCGTTTTCCCATTTTGGCTTTAAATTGAGATTCAGATCTCAAAACATATTGCATGTAGAAATGTAAAATTTTCAGGATAGATTAAGACCGAAGATAAAAGACTATTTTGAAAAGGACAGAACAAAATACGGCATATTTGCTGAGATATTAAGTGTCGGCTTTTACAGATCTCTTTGATGTCAAACTAGCCGTATATAAGAGTTCGCAGCGTTCAGTTTGGGCTTCCGCTTGCGTCACTCGAAAAACTGTCGTTTTTCATGATTAATAAATTTAATGTAATGAACTTACACTGAGAAAAACAATAATCTATTTAAAAAAAAATTAAAACCCAAATTCTTATTATAGCGTATCATATAAATCTTTTTGAAGTTAGAATAAAATTTAATTTGAAAAAAAAATGTAACTTTTTTGTATATTAATCAAAATTGGGGAAATTTGAACTGTGTTAAGAAAAGGGAAATTATTTCTTAAAATTCGCAACAGATGGCAGCACCACACGATTGCCTATAAGTTTTGTGATTTCATTTTCTGATTAAGGGTCAATATCTGCAATTTAATTATTCATTTGAGGCACCTTTTTATAATTATTTTAGTTTATTATTATTTTTTTTTCTTATAACTTAAAATTTTACTGATTTGGTTAATGTTCATGTGTTTTTCATAATTATTTTTATTTTGTATTGTTAATTGTTTCATTGACATTTTAGTGAATATTCCGCCCAATAAAGGGCGCTTGTAGTCCACAAAAAACTCTGTTTTGCTTCCAAAAAGAGATGTTAGAAAAAGGCTTCTTGAAAAAACTCTTCAAAAATTCTTAGAATACTGTGTAGTCAACGATAAATTTTCTTTTATCAATTGACATCTTTTCTACTAATGGTCTGCAAAAATTAACACTCCACACCTTCGGGGTATCGAACGCGGGACCACCGGATTACTAACATGGCGCTCTTACCAACACGAACCACGGAGAGACAAATGAGAATGCTTGTATTTACCTTAAAATAGAGGCGCATTTTTTATTTGGTTGAGATTCACAAACATACCGTAGTGAATGACAGTAAGTACATAAGAATTTGGGAAAAAAAAAAAAAAAAAGTTTCCTTCATCTAGAAATAATAAGTGGTCTTTTACTGAATACTTTAATTATAAATATAGATTTTTGAGTTATGCGCATAAGGTGAACAAATAACCTGGATAGATGAACTGATCGAGAATTTCTAATCTACACTTTTCTACGTGGTGAAATAATGTTATGATTATTATGAATACTATAAATCCTTTCTACTGAGTGAAATTCTCGCTTGATTTCCTAGAACTGGGTCATAAAACAAAATTATTACCACTAAAACTCGCCTCTTATATTCGCATTTATTTTCCGAGATTTTTAACCCCTTACCTGCCGAAGAAAAATTATGATTCACTTCTCAGTGCCACCATTTTTTACACAAGCTCGCGTAGTTATGCGTTTGCTTTCCCAGAAACATCGTTTTTCCGATTCCTTCCCCTCCCCATCTTCTCTAAAATAAACAAATCCTTCGAAGGCACTGTCATCGTCATTTAATTGCATTCCAAAGCCGTGAGACTAATTCACTGGTGGCAGCGTAACACAAAGGATCGTAGTTCGATAAGACGTATATATACGTCTGGGGCAGTTAATATATCGGCATAGCGAAACGGATATATACGCTCGGGGCAGTTTAGGGGTTAAATAAGATGGACCACGATAATATAGGAAAACGATCTAGTATCCTAATAGGGGTTTTTTATATTCGCTAGAAAAAAGAGCTAAATTTATAAGGGTGACATAGAACTTTTTTTACTAGAGCCACAATTAAGTTTGTAATTTTTAAAACAAACCGTTATATCTCCATGAATATATCTGTATTGATAAGTATAAAGGATTTAAGTTCATATTCTTGATTTTTCAGGAGACAAAAGATAAAGTTAAACTAACTAAAAAGTAATCAGAAGAATCGATTAGGAAAAAGGGATTTCGTTGACTTATACCCTTTATACCATTCAGTGGTTGTCAGCCTTCATTTAATAAATGGGAAAAATTGAATTAAATATTTTATAAAAAAAATGAAGGGTAAATTTCTGACTTGAATGTTTTTTTACCAATGGATTTTCTCAAAGACTAAATGATATGGATTTAAATCCTTTATACCAATCGATAGAGAATTTTTTTCTGAGTCTGACTATGTACTTAACTCAAAATGGACATTTTTGGACTTAAATCCTTTATACTTATCAGTACAGATATATGGTAGCCTCATAAAATTTTTTACACATAGAAAATCCTTATAATCACATGCTGCAGTCAAAACGCATTTCAAGCCTTACTTTTTACAGGGTGATGCAAAACGTTTTGATAGAGATGTTCTATAAATCAGACTTTTCGATATGTCCATCAAATTATAATCAAAAATAATTTGATTACTTTATATTGAAATTTAAAGTTTCATTATTAAATACATCTAGTATTTTCATCAAAACTGTAATCATGCATCAAAGATTTTTGGAAATCATTTGTATTTTTATGACACAGAATGTAAACAGTCAAACTCTAGACAGTTTCAAAAAATTCTTTTGTTACCTAAGTATAATTAAAGGAGGTATCAATTTATCATTTTTTATCTTTTATTGATCTGGTATAAAGTTTCACTTTAAGATCTCATGCAATTAAAGTAAGACGATTAAATTGCTTACAACACAAATTCATTTTTTTTCTGTTTTCTTTTTTTTTTTTTTCTTTTTTGAAAATTATTCCAATGTATGTGTATTATTTTACGTCTAAAAAGATTTTAAAAGTGTGATTAAAGGATTAACTTGAATAGCGAGCGGATCAAGATGTGTAATTAAAGGATTACTTTTCAGTCGCACTTTGAAGGAGAACGGAAAAATTAGTTATATCCCTGAGATCAAGTTTTATCTGTGTAAGACATTAAAAGTGAAAGGCAGATAACAATTTGTAAAGATTCTAATATTTGTAAAAAGGCTATTAAGAGAATGGCGTTATTTTTTCTTTATCATCTATAATCTGTTTTTTGCTTCCATTACAAGTAAACCGTACTTAATGGAATTATGCTATGTAGATGGATATAAAAATTTAAGTCTATTTACATACTTAAATTCTTCGGAATCCAATAATAATGATATTTATTATTATTAATATTATTATTTGTACGTTGGTCTGTACCTATGTGTGTATGTGGGTGGTGGGTGGGGAGGCAGGTTGGATTTTCAAGGAAAATGTCATACTTTCAAAAAAAAAAAAAAAAAAAAAAAAAAAATCAGAGCAATGAATCTTTATGATTAAGGCAAGTACAGTTGTTTTCGTGAAAGTCGGAAAACGGGTGATCGAAAGTCGAAAGTCGAAAGTAGAACCGAAAGTACGAATTTGAAATGTATAGCGTTTCGACGATCTTTAAGGGAATGGCTTCTAATGACACAAATTTCATACCTTGTAACTCCCAAACCATGTGATAAAATTTTATAATTTTTGGGGAGAGAGAGATGTTCAATAGAAGCTACTTAACAATGTGAGCTAATTGTTTCTGTTCTGTTCCAGAATCTCCAAGTAAGAAGGAAAGGAGCTTTGAAAAGTTGTTCTCTCGAGGACGCAAATTAGGGTCATATTTTTTTTGTTGTAATATTAATCAATTTTATTTATTACTTCCATTATCCTACCACCGTAGGTAATGTGAGTATTGTATTTGGTCCAAAAATTCGGTATCGAGATTTCACTACGTTTTAAGGTCCCTTGAGTCTCAAAAAGTGGTTGCTGGCAATTGATCAGTGTGTGTGTATGTGTGAAACCTTCTGGCTATCATATCTCCGAAACTAATAAAGATAGAACTACAAAACTTCAGAATTAAGACAGGTCTGGTGTACAGATGAATTTTCCAAATTTTGATGAAAATTGAAAAACCGGAAGTAGGATATCGGAGACCGGAAGTGGGATCGTAAGTCCGTATCTCAAAAACGGCTCTAACGATTTTCATCAAATTTGCTTTATAAACACTCTATTAGATGTCCTTTAGAATGATATAGTTGGTTAGTTCAGGAAAAATGATAGGCGTCCTGTATAAATAGCTCAATTTCAGGTCTTGCAAGCGCGTTCCTTTAAAAAGGGCTGTACGAATTATTTTCAAACTCGCCCTATTAACTCACTTTTAAATATCCTTTTGTATGAAATTATTGTTTATCGGTCAATAATTATTATTTTTTTTTTTTTTTTTTTTTTTTTTTTTTTTGTTAAAGTTGGTATCTCAAAAACGGCTCTAACGTTTTTCTCTTAAGGTCACTTTTATGTTTTCTGATCACATTATCTCTCAAAAATGCATATAATACGTGTAATAGTGGGTAATGGAAGTAGTGTAGTTGTTTCACATCAGATTTTTTTTTTTTTTTTTTTTTTAATAATATTTAATATTTTGAAAAACTCTCAATACAATATCTTTCTACAAGTATCTTTTATTGCTAGGGGAAGAAAAATCAGCCAAACTCGTAGATTAAGAATAACTTGACCCAGTCTCAATGCATTCATGTTGCTTATTTTCTATGCATTTTACCTTTTAACGATTTATTAATATTCTATCAAAACCCCATTTTAGAAGTCATTTTGTATATATTAGTTGGTTAACACAGGAAAACTGACGAACGTCCGAATTAGGTACGTCACTTTTAGGTTTCGAAAGTGGGTATCATAAAAAACGGTTACGAAATATTTAAAATAAAAATACAAAATATTGTGCTTTATTAAAATGACACTGATGAAAACTTCACGGTGGAAATAGTTTTTGATAAAAACGTTTGTAATTAAATAGCGAGGTTTAAAACTAGTTGGCATAGGTGGACTCTGCTCAGTTCCCCATCATATGTATGTTCTCATAAATTTCTTGTACAGGACTTATTATATACATGTTAAGAAAAATGAATTTGACCAAACGCTTGACACAGTGACAGAACGAAATCCTCGCCTAATAGGCTACCCACCATTCAATTCGATATCTTATTCTAATCTATTAATGAAGGATTTCAATGCATGTTTCCTCATATCAGCTGTTAACTAGCTCACCACCTGTCATGACGTCAGATGTGACGTAACTGTATTACGTAATCAACAGCGCATCTTCGTCTCTCTGAGAGAGAAGTTTATATGAGTCTGTACGAGAAAGCTTTGCTAAGCGAGCGGCAAGAGATGCCCGCATTATGTTATTCTACTTTTCTATATATTATTAAATGTTGTGATTGTTCAAAAGACTCTGCTTTTCACTCTGCGGACCCATTTATACCAACAATGGTTATGGGCCCAGAGACACGCATCTTACTGCGGACTTTTTAAAAATTTAAATTAACATTCGCTAAAACGAAAGTGCGACTTACAATTAAGCCTAAGGGCTGAAATCGAAAGTATTTTTGATTCTATTTCTATAAAGAAGCTACTATAGCTGATTAAATATGTCGCAAGTATTAAATATAGAAAAGTTATCCAAAAATAATTTTGACACCTGGAAGCTGCAGATAGAAGCTGTTTTAATCAAGAATGATCACTGGAGTTATGCTAACGGAACGAAAATTAAGCCCGATGAAGGCGCCGAAGGTGAAGAAAAATGGCTCGAAATTGACCGGAAAGCTAGAGCCGATTTAAACCTAGCAATTACCCCAAGTGAGTTGTGTCATATTAAACATTGTACCACCTCAAATGAAGTATGGAATAAATTAAAAGAAGTTTACGAATCGAGAGGACCGGCAAAGAAAGCCACCCTGTTGAAGCAGCTACTCTTTAAGAAAATGACTGACAGTGAAAATATGTCCGATCACCTCAATATTTTCTTTGATATAGTGGACAAGCTAAAAGAAATGGACATTCACGTAGCCGAAGATTTATTATCAATTTTGCTCTTATACAGTATTCCTGACAGCTACGAAAATTTTCGTTGCGCTATTGAAGCAAGAGATGAATTGCCGCAGCCTGAAGCTCTAAAAATTAAAATGATGGAAGAATAGGAGTCAAGAAAAAATAAAAAGCATCAAGAATCATCAAATGCGTATTTTACAACTCACAAGAAAAATCTTCCTGAAAAGAACAAAAGAGAAATCTTAAAGCCTGTGCAGAACAAGAACACGTATGGCGAAAGAAATTATGCAATCTTCAAATGCAATTACTGTTCAAAAGTAGGGCATAAAGCCTCAGAATGCAGAAAGAAGATCTCAGACAGAAAATTCACTTCATCGAATAAATACAAAGATAGATCTTTCATGGTTGAAGATAGTACAGAGTTCACGATGGCAGCCAGTAACTCTTTCCAAGAACATTCCGAGTGGTGTCTCGATAGCGGTACGACATCACATATGGCTCATGACAAGAATTTGTTTATAGATTTCGAACCTAGAATTGGATCATTTATAAAATTAGCTGTAGATGAAACAGCGGAGATCACAGGTGTTGGAACAGTCAAATTAAAAGTTCCCGGTAATCACGGTGTAACCAATTTAAAGTTAACAAATGTTTTGTGCGTTCCAAAATTGAAATGCAATTTAATGTCTATATCAAAAGCTACTGCAAACAACTGCCGAGTTGTATTTACCGAAAAATGTGCAAAAATTACGGAGCAGGACGGCTCTCTAATTATAAGTGCTACGAGAAAAGGTGATTTATATTTTTTTCAGCCGCAGGTGGATATCGCTGCAACAACTCAGGTAAGCAACTTTCATAAATGGCATTTAAAATTAGGACATTTAAATGAAAAAGATTTAAAATTATTAAAATCTGAAAATATGTTAAGAGATTTAAATTTTAATGAAAAAGATTCCTTAAAAGATTGTAAAGTATGTATTAGGTCTAAACAAACTGGGAAACCATTTTGTAAAGAAAACAAATTTCATAGTGATGAATTATTAGAAGTAGTTTATTCTGATTTATGTGGCCCTATAAATGTTAAATCCCATGGCGGATCACGTTACTTTATTACTTTTTTGGATGATAAATCTCGTTACATTGAAGTAAATTTTCTAAAAACAAAAGATGAAGCTAAGAACGCGTTCCGGAGATATAAAGCAGCAGTCGAAAATCGATTAGGGAAAAAAATTTAAATACTGCATACTGATAATGGTTTGGAATATTGTGGCGAAGAATTCAATAAATATATTGAAGAATGCGGTATTAAACGCGAATTCTCAGCACCAATGACCCCTCAGCAAAATTCTAGAATTGAAAGACAAAATCGTACATTATGCGAAATGGCGAGGTGTTTATTAATGCAATCAAACCTTCCAAATACATTCTGGGCTGAAGCAGTAAATTGCGCTGCATATATTAGAAACAGGTGTCCCACTAAAGGAATTAAAGAAAATAAAACACCTTTCGAATTGTTTTTCGGTTATAAACCAACTGTTAACTATTTTAAAATTTTCGGACAGAAATGTTTTGTTCTAAATAAAAAATCAAAAGGGAAGTTTGAAGCTAGGTCACACGAACATATATTCGTTGGCTATTCAAATGAATCACGCGCTTACAGATTATGGAATAAGGATACCAGAAAAATTGTCATAAGTCGTGATGTTCGATTTATAGACGAATTTGAAATAAATGATTCAGCCACTACTGATCAATTAGAATTAATTTTTCCGTCTGAGAATAAATGCAATGATTGTAATATTAAAAATGAAACTCCTATCCCTACTGAAACCGCAGACAGGGGGGAAAACAGCGGATCGATTTCCTATCCCCCTGAATGCAACGGAGAAAGTTTCTCTTTTTGGAAAGGGGGGGAAGGCTCGCTTTCTGAAGGGGGGAACGTAGAAGATGTGAGTGGAGGGGAGGAGAGTGTTGACGATATATGTAAACAAGAGGAAAGGATTAATAAAAACAATCCTATTTTTAAACGTGGTCCCGGAAGACCTAAAAAAAGTAAAAGTTGGAACTTTCAAAACTCTCATAAGGAGTGTATTACAGATACAAAATATAAAGATGAAACTTCTCAATTAGCTGATAACTCATTTAATGAAATTAATCCCAGCGTGATCGACGCGTTAAATGGAGATTATGCTAAAAATTGGGAAAACGCGATGAAATTAGAATATGATTCTTTAGTTAAGCAAAACGCTTGGGAAATTGTAGATAGACCAAAAGATAAAAAGGTAATTGGGTGTAAATGGGTTTTAAAAACAAAATTCAAACCAGATGGTCAAATTGAAAAATTTAAGGCCAGATTGGTTGCCAAAGGGTGTTCACAGAAACAAGGTATAGATTTTGAGGAAAATTTTTCACCAGTAGCCAGATTAAGTTCTATAAGAACTGCAATCGCGTATGCTATCCAGAATGGTTTCACAGCATACCAGTTAGATTTCATTATGGCATTTGTTAACGGAATGTTACATGAAGAAATTTATATGGAACTTCCTGAATTTTTTGAAAATGATATACATGAAAATAAAGTGTGTTTATTAAAGAAGTCTTTATATGGACTTCAGTCAGGAAGACAGTGGTTTAAGAAATTAGATGAGAAATTGAGAAAAATGAAATTTAGCCCTTTGAATTCCGACAAATGTGTCTATTACTCAAAATATCCTTTTGATGCTATTATAATCGTCTATGTCGACGATTTAATTTGTCTCACTAAAAGTGAAGAGCACTATTTTGATATAAGAAATAAATTAGCAGAATCTTTCAAAATGAAAGATATGGGCCTTCTGCATTATTGCTTAGGCATTGAATTTAATCAAGATAGGGACAGCATCACTATAACACAAAAGAAATACATTGAAGATTTATTAAATAAATTTAATATGGAAGATTCTAGAGTGGTAAATACACCTTTAGATAACAGTGTAAAATTAACTAAACAAATGTGTCCAAATACAGAAGAAGAGAAATCATATATGTCAAAAATTCCTTATAGACAATTA
Source organism: Salticus scenicus (assembly GCA_963930645.1). Classification (NCBI taxonomy): domain Eukaryota; kingdom Metazoa; phylum Arthropoda; class Arachnida; order Araneae; family Salticidae; genus Salticus; species Salticus scenicus. The sequence continues at coordinate 253,928,841 of OZ005659.1, read as the reverse complement.
ATTGGTTCTCTTATGTATCTGTCGGTTGCTACCAGACCAGATATCACCCATGCTGTAAATTATTTAAGTCAGTTTAATAACAATCCAGGAAAACCTCACTGGATAGCTGCTAAAAGAATACTAAGGTATCTCAATGGCACTAGAAATTTAGGAATTGTGTATTACAGAGACGATAAACCATTGACAGCATTTGTTGATGCCGATTGGGCATCGGATATAAATGATAGAAAATCATATACAGGATACGTCTTTAAATATGCCGGTGGACCTATTTCTTGGGAATCTAGAAAGCAGCGAACCGTTGCTCTATCCACAACAGAATCTGAATATATGTCTCTGTCCGAATCCGCAAAAGAGACAATTCATGTTAGAAATTTCTTAAAAGAATTGGATCCTGAAATTGTATCAAGTCCAACTGCAATCATGTGCGACAAGCAATCTGCACTGAGATTAGTAAAAAATCCTGTTCATCACAATCGATCTAAGCACATTGACATTCGTCATCATTTTGTGCGAGAAGTTTACAATAATAAACTAATTGACATTAAATATATTTCATCAGATGAACAACCTGCAGATATTTTAACAAAAAGTTTAAATGCATATAAACATGAAAAATGTTGTGGTATGATAGGACTTAATACTCAGGACTGAAGAACTTAAAAATATATATATATTTAAACTGTGTTTTCATTAAGAAATTAACTGCTTATATTTTACGTATTTTATTTTATTATATTAACCATAATTATTTGCTTATAATTCTATTTCTTTACTAACACTTTTCTTATTTTAAGTAACTCTTGCATAAAAATAATTTTCTGTAATTTTTAATATGCTATTATAATGCATAAATATGTTTTATTTTCGAAACATTTATTGAAAAAGGGGGAAATGAAGGATTTCAATGCATGTTTCCTCATATCAGCTGTTAACTAGCTCACCACCTGTCATGACGTCAGATGTGACGTAACTGTATTACGTAATCAACAGCGCATCTTCATCTCTCTGAGAGAGAAGTTTATATGAGTCTGTACGAGAAAGCTTTGCTAAGCGAGCGGCAAGAAATGCCCGCATTATGTTATTCTACTTTTCTATATATTATTAAATGTTGTGATTGTTCAAAAGACTCTGCTTTTCACTCTGCGGACCCATTTATACCAACAATTAATTTATTTTATTGGGGTCAATTTCGTGGTTTATTTTCATGCTACTATTTCCAATGCAACTTTCCTAAAAATGCGTATTTTTATGAAATATCTCCCCATTTTGCTATGTTGATAAAATCTTAAATTTCGAAAACTTACGAAATTTTCCTATTAGAATATTTGTAGTCAATCATGTTCATACAAGTATAACAAATGTTATTTTGAAATTGTCTGATATATTTATGATCCTTAAAATGGACGTTTATGCTCGATTTTGCCTTATTCTGCCATTTTAAGTAAATCGTAAATTCCAAATAACTTACGAATTTTTTAAATTGGAAAAATCATACTCTATGGTATTCATGTCAGTATCCTAAATAATATTTCGAAAGTGGTTTGTCATCTTTACGAGGAAACTATTCCTCAAGATTGACGTTTATATGAAATTTTGCTCTATTCTGCCATGTTAAGAAATTCGTAAATTTAAAATAACTTACGAATTTTTTAAATTGGAAAAATCATAGTCTATGATATTCATGTCAGTATCCTAAATAATATTTCGAAAGTGGTTTGACATCTTTACGAGGAAACTATTCCTCAAGATTGACGTTTATATGAAATTTTGCTCTATTCTGCCATGTTAAGAAATTCGTAAATTTAAAATAACTTACGAAATTTTTATATTGGAAAATTCATAGTCATTAATACTCATTCCAGTGTCCTAAATAATATTTCAAAAGTAGTCTGACATCTTTACGATGAAAATATCTCACAAAATTGACGTTTATGTGAAATTTTGCCCTATACTGCCATGTTAAGAAATTCGTAAATATCCAATAACTTGCGAAATTTTCAAAGTAGCATATTTATAGTTACTGATGTTCATTCCGGCATCAAAACTGATATTTTAAAACTGGTGAGACATTTTTACAGTAAAAAGTTTCCATTTAAGTGAATTTTTGTCCCATTCTCCCATGTTAAGAAAATCGTAAATTTCGAATAACTGCTGAAGTTTTAAAATTCGAATGTTGCAAATGAATAGGGCTCTTGCCAGTGTCGAAAGTAATATTTTAAAACTGATCTGACCTCTCTGTGACAATTTGTTCTTGAGATATCGTGTACACAGACTAACAAACTAACGGACTAACCCACTAACCCACTAACAGACTAACACACTAACAGACTAACACACTAACAGACACCCTACAGACAGACACCATACAAATTTCGTCATTTTCGGATTCCTCACACCTGAAAATAGTAAAAAAGTAAAAAAACCGAGGTCGAAAATTTTCACGATTACCTAAGTTCCCCATACCTATAGTATGATGGGGAACTAAAATGCAACATATAAAGCATACTTATGTTCTAAGTTTATATAGATCCACCTTGCTGTAGTAGATTTGCTGTAAGAGACTGTTTTAAAATACAGTAAATGCAAATACATAAAACTATTTTCTAGAATTTTAGAAATTCGGCCCCTCAAATGAGAAGGGGGCGAAACACCTGATGTCGCACAGGTAAAACCTGATTTCACTTAACCCTTCCTATTCCAAACAAAAAATAAGTATCAGGTAGATCTTTACTTAAAATATAGCACACACAAACACCTAAAAATATATTTCTGCAATTTAAAAAAAAAATGTTCCCCACGGGCGAGGGAAGGCATAAAACGTGATTTCACATAACACTTCATATCATAAACAAACAAATAAGAAAGAAAAAAAAAACAGATATCCGGAAATTTTTGTTTTAAAACTGTAGCAAACATAAATACCTACAAAGGAATTTCTCGAATTTCATAAATTTGGTCCTTAAATAGGAGGGGGGGGGGGATGGATAGTATTGAATGTAGCAGCAAATTTAAGAAACCCCTCTTTTTGCGTTAAATTTGCTCTGGGGAATCTATGAAATCTGCATTAACGAATTTTGGAGTGTGGGTTGGTTATTTGCATCAAACACCAACTAAGGCAGTGTTATGATAAATTCCCTTCTTTTCTCCCTAAGGGGATTGCGTGGCAAAAAACACTTTTCCAAGCGTAGCTCTATTCCAAATTATCTCAGGGCGACAATTTTTCGGTAAGTGGGTTTGAGATGTGTACTCAACACGTACTGTAAGGGATTTTTGCGAAATATCACCCTTTCCTTTCAGTTGGAGTCTAATAGCAAAATGCATGATTCCGTATGTAACTCTCTTCTAAACTATCGCATAAAAGCGATCTTTTGGAATATAGGTTGTTTATGTGTACCTAACACATTCTGTAAAGGTATTTTGCGAGATTTTTTCCCTATCCGCTTAAGAGGCGGGCAGGAAATCTGCTACTGAAGGCAGTGGATAAACAAGTCGAGGTTTGACTGATTTCAATGATTTTTTTTTTTTTTTGTAATTTTTTTATTATTCAAGTTTTTATATTAATAAGTGATATGGAATTTTGATAATTCATTTAAATATAGTGACTAGCGAAGCGGGCAAAACTGGCTAGTAGAGAATATTCATTTATTAAGAAACGGAATAAATGTTAATATTATCTGGGTTTATAATTCAAGTAAATTAAGATAAAAAAGAATTACGTTAAAAAAATATTGAAATTAAAATTTATTTAAATATTGCGGGGGGGGGGGATATACGTTTCAGGAAAAAATATATCATTGGAAGAAATGGGAAATTTTAAGAAATGAATAGAGTAACCGTTGCTAGGGAATGAAGCACAGTTACTGCATACCTTTACATGGAAGAATAGATTAAAATAAGTACTGTCGTACTAAATTAAATTCTGTTTTGTGCAGAATTTTATACCTATTACTTGAACAAAAATAGGCTTAGATTATTATTATTATTATTATTACTGCACAAAGGGATGAGTGCATAAGTTCATTGATTGTATTTCTATGCGTATATATATTAATTACATAGCTGCCAACTTGTCTTTTTTTTTACCGGAAATTTTGAATAGAAATTTTTACTAATTGTTTTGGCAATTTCTTGCGATTTAACATGAGGAAATAATTTTCAAAGAAATAGTGGTGTTAAAAACCCTATAAATTGGCACCTATGTAATTGTTCTTTTATAAATTAATTTAAAAATTAATTGATGAATTTTTTTTTGAATGATGAACTTAAAAACTAAACTTATTTGATAGCAGTGGCTGTTGCGCTAAATGGCACTCGAAATAATAAGCAAATTATATGCAGTAAAACGAAGAGGTAAACTGTTGTGGAATGACGAAGACTTAGAATATTTAAACGGACATCACGCAATGCAAAAACCACACAATAATTGTTTCAAGTCGAAATATTAAGCACAACCCTTTATCAGAAAAAAATATATATAAACATACCTATAGTTTTAAAGCAGTAACTTTCATGCTACTTCCACACTGCACTCGTGTCTGTTTCACTGCTACATACTAATCCATTTTTAATATATTAAATTATCTTATTTTCCTTATAAGAATTTTAGAGCCATAAATGCACTAAGGGTTAAAAAAAAAATAGCGAACTTGGATATTTTATTTCTGTCTTTATACAATCGCCAATTTTATCATTAAAAAAAAAAAAAAAAAAAAATCGAACAAGTTTTGTTACATAATCATCCAAGTAATACCTAGAATTGAATTAAATTTTGAAAAGCATTTCAAAAATTGCAAGGATAAGGCAATTAACGATGCCACAAAAAGTATTAATTTTAGCATGAAAAGGAAAAAAGATTTAAATGTGCGAGATGGCAAAATACATAAATATTAACGAATGATTGATGAGATGGTTTTAACAAGGAGTAAAATTTTTTGGGTGTTTAAACTGGAAATTTGGCTTTTGGTGACCACATTGCTCATCCAAGCATGATGACCGCAAATTAAAAGACAATATTTAAAAAATCGATTTGTATTACGTTCAGAACCTAGAAAAATTCAGAAAGAATGTTTTCTTTTAAAACAGTATTTTAAAACATAATTTCTTTAAAAACATTGCAGTGACGATTAAACAGAGCAGATTTAAAAGCCAGAACATCTGGAAAAAAGTCATTATTAACGAAAAGAATTAAGAAATCAAGGCTTCAGTGGGTCAATTTTTTTTTTTTTAAATAACCAGTTAATTATTGGATTCAAGTGGTTTTCTCTGATTAGTCAAGTTTAACTTATTTAGAGATGACGGAAACAAACTAGTCAGACGACGAAAATGTAACCGATTTAACAAAAATTGCACTCTTAAAATAGTGAAATATTCTGTGTACATTATGATATGGAGGTGCGTAAGTTTTCAAGCAGTCGGGCAAATTTTAATGCTCATGAGATCAACTAACTCGAAATAAAACATTGATATTAAAGAGTGTGTGCCTATCTTACAGGTATCTGAAACGTTTCAAGAAGCTATATTTTAAAATGAGAATGCACCTCCTCTTACAGCGTCTGTGGTAGGTTTATTTGATTCAAATTTTATAAACTGCATATCCATCATCATGAGCACCTATAATTCTATAAGTAAATATTAACTTTTTTCACTTTAGATTAAATACTACAAAGGATATTGCAGAAATTCTTCTTTATCAGACATGGAAATAGTCCTAATCACAATCCGATTAAAAATTTTTAGCCTATAAAAGTGGGGGGGGGGATTCAAAATCTGTAGCCTACTACTTTACAAGAACTAGAAAAAAAATATTTACGAGGTTTAGCAAAATGAAATTTCTGATTTTTATGTTAAAACTGTATACTTATACCGTTACGCATTAAAGTAGTGATTCCGTATAAAAGTGGAATAACCCAAAGCAGAATACTTTTTTTTTTTTTAAGTATTTGTTTAGATTAACAAATAAATAGTTTTATTTTATATATTAAGATAATAACGTGTTTATTCCATATAGTAAACCATAATACAATACAAATTATATTTTATTATTTTTTTTTTTTTTTTAAATTCTTATGCAGATTTTTATTCAGTATTCTTAGTAGAATATAATAAAGTGAATTTTTCAATTTAAAATGTACATAGATTCCATTTTATTACTATGGTGTTATACAAACATGTCAGTTTTACTTGTTTCAGCGATTACTTTTGAAGTTTTTATAAGTAAAAAAATCTGGTGTGTCACTCAGACGATTTTCTCTTACCCTAAATTTTATACTATAAGTACAGATTGGAGATTACGGGGTAAGATAATGAGTACTGTTGTGCAAACCGGAGTAGTTTTATTTGACAAAAAAATTCTGTGAGGGGGGGCTTCCGCCCCCTCAGCACCCCATTTCACTACTGTACCTACATATATAGAATTCGAATATGTTATTAAATTCAAAAGTTCATATAAAACTATTGAGACAACTTTCACAACAACATTCCTTGAAACTTTTCACTCTTAATCAAACTTTTCTAGTAACAAACACATTAACTTCAAAATACATTTGGATCGCCTGAAATTATTTCTTTTTAATTTAGTCTAACAGACAAAAGTCAAACTTTAAAAACATGACTTCGGTATTCAGGAAGCCTCAAAACGTCTAAATATACAAAAAACCAAGCGATGAATATTTAACTTAAAAAAATACTTTATTTACCATACGGCTATAAGGAATTAATTTCAATTCCTGAGCAGCTTTCCTGGACATGGTAAAATATTATAGTGAAGCACTTCCACTTACAAATAGAAAAAGAATGTTATGGCTTAAATATTGGCAGCCCTGTATATCTTCTGAAAGTTATATACACATCACATGGTGAATATAAATATAATCCTATATTAATAACACACAGCACAACCTAAGTACACTTCCATCAATTGTCAAGTATTGTTGTACTATAATCTAGTTCTTTTGTGTTGCCCTGTAAATGAACGGTGAATGGTTTCTATTCCATATTCTACACGAAACATGTTTTTATGCATAGAATATATATATATATATTCATTTCATTTGGTTTAGTGCAGTCTATAGACGTTAAACTCTGCTTACCTGCAATTATTCCCATAGACGTAATGTATTTGAATTCTCTTGGGTGTCCCTGTACACGAACCATTTGCTTGATCTTAACGAAAAGTTTAGTGTAGCATTCCTATACCATACACATTTAGAATACCAAGTTTGGTCTTTCTGCTGTAATTTGTTTTTGAGGTATGCTGATAACAGACAGACACACACACACACACACAGACCAACCGCTAAAAACATGATTTTTGGATTCAAGGGACCTCAAAACGTGTAAATAAAACAAAAATTCAATTTCGAAAATTTGACCGAAAAACAATGCTTTCTCTACATTATGGGTAAGAGAAAGTAAAAACGTATGAGTCAATTTTTCTACAGTGCGGCTTCTTTTTTTTTAATCCCTTTAGTGTATGCTAGTGCTAACTAAATCTTACATTTCCCCCACAGTCTTTTTTTTTTTCAAAGACTTCAATTAAAATTTAAAATTTGAATTCTAAATAAAATGGAGATTGGAACAACGCATAGGTTTGATATGTGTGTCGTCCTTGGCGATTTTTACGCTTAGAGATCAAAAACGTATTAAGAAAATATTCATGCGAGATGTATATTTTCAAAATATATATTATTATACGAGATATTAATTCATATGATTGACTGCTCTCTTAATACACTACTGGCCATTAAAATTGCTACACCAAGAAGGAATAATAATAACGGAATGAAATTTCTTGGACACATACATTATAGTAGGAAGAACAATTGATTAAAATTTCAGGAAATTTGGAGTAATATGTACTGAGAAAACAATACATAAAGCAGCGACCTCTGTGAGAAATAACAGCACATATCTGCCTAGGCATTGAATCGAACAGCGATTGGATAACATGTACGGGTAGAGCACTTCATGAAGTTTTAACACGATGCCACAATTCATCGATCGAAGTTACTGGTGATTGGTGGGGGGGGGGGGGGGGCAGTCGCTTTTCAATCGCTGTTCGATTCAAAGCCTAGGCAGATAAGTGATGTTATTGCTCACAGAGGTCGCTGCTTTATGTACTGTTTTCTCAGTACATATTACTCCAAATTTCCTGAAATTTTAATCAATTGTTCTTCCTACTATAATGTATGTGTCCAACAAATTTCATTCCGTTATTATTATTCCTTTTTGGTGTAGCAATTTTAATGGCCAGTAGTATACATACGGGAGAACATGGTAATGAGCTAGCGGATAACTTAGCGAAGGGGATGTAAACGCTAAACATTTTTTCGTCCCATATTCCCTTTATCTTCTCTAAAATATAAAATAAAAAATGCACTAACTGTAGTATGGTAAATGACATGGGATACTATAAATACAGGAAGATATACCTATAAATTTATTCCTAAAGCAAATCATGATTTTGACATAAATAACATACTTCTGTTTTTATTCCTAACAAACCATGGTCCATTCTAATCCTACCTAAATAAAATTGGTAAAAAATATTCCCCACAATGTGTCTGGGGAGAACTCTCGACCTCACTTCACTATATCCTGGATTGCCCACTTACCTCAAGCATTCACCTCAAAAAGAATAATCAACAAACACTGAAAAGTTGGTTCAAACATGTGATGCAGCATAGCAGTCTGAGGAATGAAGTAATTCAATGTATGAGTTACGTCGAACGTAACGAATTTCTGTTTCAATCAATAGCCCTCCCAGTATGTAGCACAAAATGACAGGCCTCTATCTTCATGGTCACTCTCGCAGTTTACTGCCTTCTGTATCTCTATCTCTCTCTCTCTCTTTTGGTTTTCTCTTTTACATCTTTCTATTATATTCATAAAAGTAAAGAAGTCGTATAGGGCAGTTGGACCAAACAGGGTCTTATAACATGATATAATGCATTGTAATATAGACGTTGAGCGTAATTAGATCAATGTAATCAAATGAACATTGTAATAATCTATTTTAAAAAACTTTTAAAACCAAATTCTTATTATAGCGTATCATATAAATCTTTTCGAAGTTAGAATAAAATTTAATTTAAAAAAAAAAAAAAAAAAAAAAAATGTAACTTTTTTGTTTATTAACCAAAATTGGGGAAATTTGAACTGTGTTAAGAAAAGAGAAATTATTTCTTAAAATTCACAACAGATGGCAGCACAACACAATTGACTATAAGTTTTGTGATTTCATTTTCTGATTAAGGGCCAATATCTGCAATTTAATTACTCGTTTGAGGCACCTTCTTCATTATTATTTTAGTTTATTATTATTTTTTTTTATATTATAACTTAATATTTTACTGATTTAGTTAATGTTTATGTGTTTTTCCTAAACATTTTTATTTTGTATTGTTAATTGTTTCATTGACATTTTAGTGAATATTCCGCCCAATAGAGGGCGCTTGTAGTCCACAAAAAACTCTTTTTTGCTTCTAAAAAGATATATAAGAAAAAAGGCTTCTGAAAAAAACTCTTCAAAAATTCTTAGAATACTGTGTCGTCAACGATAAATTTTCTTTTATCAATTGACATCTTTTCTACTAATTGTCTGCAAAAAATTAACACTCTGGACCTTCAGGGTATCGAACGCGGGACGATCGGTTTTCTATCATGGAGCTCTTACCAACTGAGCCACGGAGAGATAAATGAAAAAACTTGTATTTACCTTAAAGTAGAGGCATATTTTTTATTTGGTTGAGATTCACAAACATACCATAGTGAATGACAGTAAGTACATAAGAATTTGGGAAAAAGAATTCAATAAGTTAAATTAACAATTTGAACTAAAACAGGACAGCAATCGACAGGCCATGATAAAAACCCGAAAAGGCTTGAGCTTCGGGCATGGTCTAGTGTCACTATCACTGTCATACTGTGACTCTCTTAATATACATTATTAAAATAAACATTATTTTTGAAAGGAATTAAATAAGTTCATCAAAAAATTAAAAATTCCCCCCCCCCTTTTTTTTTTTTTTCGCCGATGACGACAAATATTAAATTAGCTCCGAACAATATTAGTAGAAGGGAATTATTTTTCTTTTTAAGTTAGGTATTAAGTTTAAAAAAATAAATAAATACCACTCAGTATAATACTGTTTCGACTACTCTATTTTTTACACATAAATATTTCTTGATATCCAGCCATTTGTAAAACTTTTTGTGAACGCAATTTCTACTGTAATCGAATAATGTGAAAATAAATATCCCGAGGGAAAATGTTTATTTTCGTAGAATGAGATTTCATAAGCACTTTTTAAACTTCTTTTTCTTCATGCCAAAACATAAAAACTGCAATTGAATTACTTCCGCTGTGAAAAATATCAAAAGATACATTTTGTTACAAAATCGAACGTATCAGAAACATTAAGAACAAAGTTTTTTCTTTTTCTTTCTTTCTTTCTTTTCTTTTTTTCTTTTTCTTTCTTTTTTCTTTTTTCTTTTTTTTTTTTTTTTTTTTTTTTAATCCCCTTAAATACATTAATCGAATTTTATGTAATTTTAACATAAGTAATAATTTTTAAAGTTATATTACTTTCGTTTTTCTCAAAACTAAGTTTCAGAAGAAATGGAAACATTTAATCAATTCTAGAAAAGAAAACTAAATAAGAAATTATGTTGAAGATCCACACGCATCCATAGGCATAGCTGCCAACTTTGCAACTTTAAAAATAGGAAGATTTCAACTTGAAAATAAGACGAAAATGGGAAGATAAGATTTCTATTCCGAAACCGGAAAAATTACAAACTGTTATATTTTAAAACTTTTTTTAAGGTAAATTTGATTTTTAATGCAAAATATCTAATATTGTATAGAAAGTTTAAACTCTAATAAAAATAATAATAATCAATTCCTTAAAAATTTCCTTGGTAGGTTTGTAACATGGTAAGAGAACAAAAATCGCAGTAATGTATTGAAAATTTACAATGTACATTTCGTATCTTACATTTTGAGCTAATGATAGTATTATGTATTTTGCATAAGATCTATGTTTGATGATATAATATGTAGTTTAATGTTATTAAAGAAAAACAGATTCATCAAGTTCATTAACAAAGTCTAAAAATGATTACATATGGGAGAAATATCGAGCATTTCTATCCTTTCATTGGTTCTAGAATCCAATAAAAACAATTTTATTAGGAACATTTATCCTTTTGAGGTAGATAGTGAAAGTTTGAACAATGGTGAACATTTCATCGTTGATTGCTAACTAGAAATGGAAAAGGGTAGAGGAAGAGGAAGTAAAAAAAAAAAAAAAAATTACAAGAGTGAGAAATATTAAACAATTCTATTTCTTTATAGATTTTTAAATCTAATAAAGCAAGTTTAAAATTAATATTGACATTTATGTTGCTGATGGAGAAAAACTGGGAAAAAATTACTTCCACAGAGCGATTAATCATTGATCGCTAGTTGGAGATGAGAAAAGAGGGGTGAGGTGGGGGTAAAAAATAATTACACGAGCGAGAAATATTGATTAATTATATATCTTTATAAGTTCTAGAATCTCACAAAATAAGTTTAAAATGAATATTGACATTTATGTGGTGGATGGAAAAGAATTCGGTATCAGAAGGCTTCCGTGGAGCGTTTCATCACCGATCGTTAAGGGGGTTTATTTTTTATTACTGAACGATATTCGAGTTTTTTTTTTTTTTTTTTTTTTTTTTCTTTAAGCGGAAGAAATTAATTAAAAAACGAAAGCCTGAAGATATTTTAAAAATCGAAAAAGTTGGCACCTATGCATAGGTTAGATTAAAACCAGACATTTCTTCCTGTATTAACTTTTGTGTTTTTTATTTCTTCTTCTTCTGATTCTTTTATTTCATATATATATATATGAATAACATTTTAAAAAAATATACATACGAACATGAAAATTAAATGAGATATTCGTTATGATATTATTTATTGACGTATTTTTTATTCTGGCGATGCTCATAGTGTACAAGCTAATAATTAATTTTTTTTTTTAAATCTGTAATGGAAGAAAAGTAAGTCTGCATTATCCACGTCATTTATTATTTAGTTTACTTTTCTATATTCGAATAAATGTTTCCATTTTTTCAGAAACTTACTTTTGAGAAAAACTAAAGTAATATAAGATTAAAAATTATTATTTACCTTAAACTTACATAAAATTCGATTAATAAATTCATAGCGAACATGCCATCCAAATTTTGTTTTTATGTTTTTATTTGTTTAAAAATTTGGCTCAAACGACATAAACGGAAAAGCAGATTGTTCCTTTAATATTGCACATTACAAAATTTGAAAGTAAATAGCTGGATTAATTCCTGTCTCTTCTACCTTCCGTATACCCCGTTGTTATCTATAATAATAAAAGAAGATGTCTGTCTGTCTGTCTGTCTCTCTGTCTGTCTGTCTGTCTGTCTGAGCATCTATACGTTCAGCCCCTACTGAACGCAGAACTACAAAATTTGACATACGGGTGCTCAGAAGCCTGCCCGAGGGGATTTTAACGGAGTTAAAAGCAGAAAAAATGGAAAATAAATTAGAACTTATCGATACGTCAATTAGACATATTTATTGGAAAAAGATTGTCTTCTTTTATTTTTTTGCAGTATTTGCAGTAGTCGAAATTTCGTAGTATGTAGTTTTAATGCCCGATAATTCGATTGTGAATATTTTTGAAAGAGTATGATTATTAGGGAGGGCTTGAGGAACAGGGAAAAAAGGCAAAAAAAAAAAGAGTTGCAGCGTTTGAAATTGGTTGGCATATTAAGATTTTAAGGCAAGGTATTTGGTTTTCTTTTTTATCCCAGCTTCTAATTAAAATAATTTCATAAGTAATACATCATTTGAAAGCTTTGTTGATTTGGAATTGAACAGTAGATTACAGAAATTTCTACCGCCAGATGGCGCTGAAATATTTTAAAATTTCAATATTTCAAATTCTAATTATGATTATATAATTTTTAATACATCATTCGAAAGATATTTTAAAGTTCTTTTATATTATCGAAAGTATTATTCGAGATTTTACCCGATTTACACGTTTTAAGGTTTCCTTTTGTATCTCAGCTACTAATTAAAATATTTTCATAAGTAATACATCATTTGAAAGCTTTGTTGATTTGGAATTGAACAATATATTACAGAAATTTCTACCGCCAAATGGCGCTGCTATATTTTAAAATTTCAATAATTCAAATTCCAATGAGCGAGGAAGGTGTTGTAAGTTCTAAAACGAGGATAAGGCGCCGCAGGCGCCACCGAGCGGGACTTAGCTAAAGTTAGAAATTTGAAATATCAGCGCCGAAGGCGCTACCGCACGGGAGTTTACTGCGATTTAGATAATCTATTTTCACGATATATCAATAAGCTGTTATTAGACCTGATACGGGAAAAAGGCGCCGCAGGCGCCACCGAGCAGGAATTTCGTAAAGTCGGATTTTTCAGGGATCGCGAACCAGCTGGTCGCCGAAGGCGGCTAGTCTATAATAATAAAAGAAGATGTCTGTCTGTCTGTCTGTCTGTCTCTCTGTCTGAGCATCTATACGTTCAGCCCCTACTGAACGCAGAACTACAAAATTTGACATACGGGTGCTCAGAAACCTGCCCGAGGGGATAGTCAAAACAGAATTTAAAAATTTTAATTAGTTGCGGAGATATTAATTAAAATGCAGACCTATGTCTTAATCAAAAAGCGATCTCAATGACTCAGAATTCCAACAGGCAGACGATTTTCTAAGCGGTCTCGATCGGAAACAAAACACATACGAGACAACTGTCTGTGATGTCTGTGATGAAAACGGAAATGGTTGTAATCAATTAAGATATCATGTGTTTTATACTGGGGGGAAAAATTGCAATTTTCAATTTTTTTCAAATTTTCATTCACGTTACATTTGAATTAATATTCGGCCTAGACAGCATATTATAAAGCTACTGTTCAATTTTCATGAAAATATATGAATAATTAAAAAAATGACATATTTATTGGAAAAAGATTGTCTTCTTTTATTTTTTTGCAGTATTTGCAGTAGTCGAAATTTCGTAGTATGTAGTTTTAATGCCCGATAATTCGATTGTGAATATTTTTGAAAGAGTACGATTATTAGGGAGGCTTGAGGAACAGGGAAAAAAGGCAAAAAAAAAAAAGAGTTGCAGCGTAGGCAAGGTATTTGGTTTTCTTTTAGTTCTTTTATATTATCGAAAGTATTATTCGAGTTTACCCGATTTACACGTTTTAAGGTTTCCTTTTTAGGTTTCCTTTTGTATCTCAGCTACTAATTAAAATATTTTCATAAGTAATACATCATTTGAAAGCTTTGTTGATTTGGATTTGAACAATATATTACAGAAATTTCTACCGCCAGATGGCGCTGCTATATTTTAAAATATCAATAGTTCAAATGAGCCGATTCAAATGACACCTTCAATAGTTCCAATGAGCGAGGAAGGTGTTGTAAGTTCTAAAACGGGGATAACGCGCCGCAGGCGCCACCGAGCGGGACTTAGCTAAAGTTAGAAATTTGAAATATCAGCGCCGAAGGCGCTATCGCACGGGAGTTTACTGCGTTTTAGATAAGCTATTTTCACGATATATCAATAAGCTGTTATTAGACCTGATACGGGAAAAAGGCGCCGCAGGCGCCACCGAGCGGGAATTTCGTAAAGTCGGATTTTTCAGGGATCGCGAACCAGCTGGTCGCCGAAGGCGGCTAGTTAGTAATAACGCGCGGTTATATGGATGCTCGTCGATACTTCATTTTGTATCTAATAGTTACGTTTGAAAAGGGTTTTCGGCCATTTAAGGTAACATAAACAAATAAACAACAAAATTTAAATAATTTTTTAAACATACGTTAATTTTGGGTGAGTCGACATTTTTTTTTTTTTTTTTTTTTTTTTTTTTTTGTTTATTTAACTGCATGTTATTGGACAGAATGCTTGACTGCAGGTTACCTAACGCAAAATAATGGTAATAATTATCAAATACAAAATAAGTGTTGTGTGAAAAAAAATAATCTTCTCATCCAAAAATATCTATTTTTCACATGTTTCTATAAAAGCACTACAATCTTTTTCCGAAAGTAACTCGAAAATATATACAGTTACATAATTAAATTTATTCCAAACAGCTACACAATTGGTTTTAATCTTATAGTTCAGTCTCTATACAACTGTGTCAAATGTATTTTTCACACATTTCATATAATAATTGTCTTGTGCTGGAAACAAACTTTAAAAAACTAATGTAATATTTTACTTTATTTCTGTAGTTAATGGAGACAAGACATAAAAGTAAACTAACGTAAACTTTACTTTATTTCTGTATTTAAAATGTCTGTATTAACTTGAAGCCAAACCAATAAAAGAAAAACCTGTTATCAATTGGTGTATTTTGTCTGAAAATGAAATGATCCATTCATTTTAAGAAATGAGATTTTGAAGAATGATTTTAATTAAAAAATGGAGTTAAGACATAAAAGTTTAAAATACTACTACTACTACTAATAATAATAATAATAATAATAATAATGATAAGTCTAATTCAAATAAGAAAAACGGGAGGGGAAAAAAAACAAATTGTGCTCAATGATTATAGACGTCTCTCACTAAACTAAAATCTATCAAAGAAATATTTTACTTTACTTCACTTATTAATTTTTTCAAAGCCCATATAAATTACAAAAAAAAAAAAAAAAAAAAAAAAAAAATGTAATTAAATTACAAAATATATCGATTCTTTAAAAAATACCCTTGATTAAATGTTAACAGAATATTCGTGAAATAAAATGAGTTTTGTTTTAACTTATTAAATTTACGAGCATGCATCAACGTACTTTCAAAATTACACGGAAAAGCTCTTTATTTACTCTGCCTAGAAACAATTTCTCATCCTAGAAGAAATCCTGTTAAAACGGTGTAACTATTAATGACTCAGAAACATATTTTGAAAATGTATTTCATCGAGACAAAAATATTTAAGTGAACTTGACTAAAGATCTTTTTAAAACAGAAATATTAAACTTGTTTTCTGGAAACGGACACTGAATTTTTTCCTTACAAGTTTGGCTAGGCAATTAATTGTGGATAAAAAAATAAGATAATAAACAAAAAATATAGTAGTAAAATGTTTGAAATAAATATATATATATATATATATATATATTTAAGTTTTTTGAAAAATCATGTTCTGTGTAATTTTTTCCCACTGTTAAGTAAAAATATGAGACATATATTTTTAGATTTAACTAATTGTTTTTATTATTATTACTATTATTTTAGAATATATTTAGTTTATTATCATATTGGCACATTTTTATATTATTGCACGCAAGCACACATATTTTACATAAATACTACACACACATACATATATATTGTATAACCGTGTATTATGGACCCCCTAAGCAAGAATGCTCATAAAACTTAAATTATTAAAATAAAAAGATTTAATTTGGTGGCTGCTCATTACAATTGCATAGTTACATAGTTTAAACTTGGTAAAGTACTCTGGGAACTATTAATAATTGCAGAAAATAATTATTTTATTTACGTATCGGTGGTCCATATTACACGAACGTATGTGTAATATGGACCAAGTGGTCCATAGTGGTCCTTCCCGTTCCCCAACAGCTGACACACTTGGAATTGTGAAACGAATTGTCCAGCATGTTCCCTCACACACTTGTACATCTCTTGGTAATAGTAGAAATGGACGAAAAAAAAAATAGTTAATGGACGAAAAAAAAAGGGAGAGGTCTAAAGGTTATATCCAATGGGTAATGTGCGAAAGAAGTGATAATTTGGTTACCTCTGCTTCCCTGGCCTATTCTATAGCCTCAAGATTTTGAGTATGCGACCTATGTACGCCTAGCATTAACAAAATCTCTCTGTTTTTATTATAGACCACTGGTCCATATTACACAACACAGCATGGTTCATATTACACGCGTAAACTGAGCAACGTGGTTTCCAATCAAAAATCGCTATGCAAATTGATGCCCATGAAACGCATGTCTAAATTGTTCATAAAATAAGTACATTTGCTACTATCAACGCCAAAACTATATTACAATTACCTAGCAGCAGAAAGTAATACTTCCATTTTAACATACTTGTTACATCAATGATCATATAAACCGAAAACTCAATTTCATAATCGTCCAAATACATGTATGCATGTACAAGTCACTCCATGGTTTGTGTAACAATAATATTCACTAAAGGCAATGAGATGATTTCACCAACTAGTGTTGAACATATAAATTTCCTCATGGCCCGTATTACACGATGGTCCATAATACACGGTTCTCCTCTACATATTATACAAATGGGAGATATTATTAATGTATAGTACACACGTACATATTATACACATATTACACATATTATACATACATATTATAGACGCATGCAGATATTATTAATGCACATAACATACAAATACATACATATATAATACTTATCCACACGTATACATACGTTCATATTTTAATAAATAGAAACATTCGCTTTAGTCTAAAATATATGAATTATTGATTCGAAGAATGTAGAATTTTTGCTTTTTAATTTAAATATTATTTAAAATTAAAAATAGAAAATTAATCGTCATTCATAAGAAAGTCGTACTGAAACTAATATAAATTCGAATTTGTATTTTTAAACATCCAGAATGTTTACTGATTCACTAGTATTACCGCAAAACGCAATAATTCACCAACCAACTAACCATAAAATAGTCATCCTCAGGGAATATGTTTGCAATCCCATTAAAGACGGGACATTAAACTAAGTTTTTTTTTTCTTTCGCAAATACATTATCTTCACTTTCCTATAAATCTTTATTGAATTACCTCTGAACAAAGAAACATCAGAAAATACACTTTACCATAAAAGCAAATAGAGTTTATTTCACCAAAATCAGAAATAATATATATATTTTTTTTTTTCCTTTTTCTTTCACAAAGAAAATTTATACTAGAAATGATATCGTAAATATACTGAATGTCTAGGGGTTTTTTTTTTTCTCTCAGTGCTATAATAGAAAACAAACAAGAAAGAAAAGTTCTGTTATTCGCGTAGTAAATCGTCCTGCTACTTGTTTATTTTTGTTCAGTGTACAGTCATAAATATATACCTTAATAAAATACCAGCATGTACTGTAATATATCAGAATTATTTTGCGAGTCGCTATACAATCCATAGTAATATTTATTAACATTTTCAGTAATGTCTGAAAATTTCGACAGTGGTTACCATTCCCACTAGTAAGCGTGCAACAGTGAATCTGAATAATATATACATGGGTTTTAGGACATTCTGAAATATCTACAGAAATAGGTGCGCATATGAGAGAGGCTGACAGACAAATTGACAAACAAACAAATTGAATTTAAAACAATATTTTAAACTTCATTTTCAACTTTGTTAGAAAGTGTTAATAAGTTAAAAACAATCACACTAAAATTGTTATAATTTATACTTTTATATGCATCACTTAATGTCACTTACTTCCTTTAATCACCGTAAAACGTCATAATTACAGTAAACGAAAAATCTGAAAATAGTCACCTTTACGGAATAAGTTAGGTTTACCATTAACCAGAGGACAGGATTTATTTTCTTTACCAAATATATTATCCTCAATTTTCGTATAAAACTTTATTGAATAACTTCTGAACAAATATATATCAAATTATATTCTTCATCATAAAAGCAAACATTACATTGCAATACGAATAGAAACACATTTTCTTTTTCCGTTATTGTTTTTTTTTTTTTTTTTTTAAAGAAAGTTCATATTTCAGAAGAAAGAATAAAAAATCTGGAGTGACTCCACTCGACTATCCGAACATTCAGTTATTAATGGTTGTATAAATAAATTTACGTAAGAGAAATCGTTAAATAAGTAAAAGAGAAAATTATTATGTATGTACTATTATGTATGTACTATTATGTATGTATTATTATGTATCTAATGTATGTACTATTATGAATGTACTATTATGTATGTATTATTATTTATGTATTATGTATTATTATGTATCTAATGTATGTACTATTATGTATGTATTATTATTTATGTATTATTATGTATTATTATGTATGTATTATTATGTATCTAATGTATGTACTATTATGTATGTATTATTATTTAGTACTTTTCTTCGTATAGTATGTTGTTTAATTGAACGCTACTCCCCTTCAAATAATTTGAGCCCATAGATCATAATGATGAATTTCCGTTGTGTCCCTGTAAAAATCTACAAGATCTAGACTCACCAAAATCTATACAATTCGTACGATGGTTACCCATAATATGCATAAAAATTTTTAGATCAATCGCATGAGGCATTTAGACGCTATTGCATTTTAAATAATTTGAGCCCATAAGCCACAATGATAAAGTATTTTTCTTTGTGTCCCTGTAAAAAAACTATAATAGTTAGATTCACCAAAATATATGCGTTTTATGAGACTCTGACTTGTAATATGTATATGAATTTTCAGTTCCTTCAAACAAGAATTTTAGACGCAAACGCACTTTAAACAGTTTGAGCCCATAAGGCATAATGATAAAGAATTTTTCTTTCTTTCCCTGTAAAAAACCGATAAATGCTAGGTTCACCAGAACCTTTATGGTTTATGCGACGGTGACCTACAGAACGTATATAAATTTTCAGCTCAGTCGATTGAGACATTTAGACGCTAAAGATTACAGCCGATAGGTCATAATGATAAAGAATTTTTTGTTGTGTTCCTGTAAAAAAAACCGTAAGTACTAGATTCACCGAGAGCTATACAGTTCGAGCAACGCTGACCTTTAACACGTATATAAATTTTCAACTCATTCTGATAAGGCATTTAGACGCTATCGCACTTCGAATAATATTAGCTCGTAGACCATAATATAAAGAATTTTTCGTTGTTTCCCTGTAAAAAAAAACTATACGTGCTAGATTCACCAAAATTTGTGCACTCCGTGTAACAATGACCTATTGCATGTGTAAATTTTCAACTCAATTGATAAAAGCTTTTAGACGCTATCGCAGTTAAAAGAAAAAAAAAAAAAAAATCCTATATGGACCATAATCATAAAGAATCATTCTTTGTGTCCCTGTAACAAAATTATAAATACTAGATTCACCAAAATTTATACAGCTCGTGTGACGATAACTCATAGCATGTGTAGGGGAAAGTTGTCCAAAACGGGGACGCTAACATATCTCTGTCCACAAAAGAAAATCTATAAATAAAGAAAATTCGGCAAAGCACTTCCTGATTAGAGCATGTCTTAGACTATCAGATGGCAAAGTTATTTTTTAAAAAATATCATTAGTATAGGCAGAAAAAACCTTTTTATGATAAATGTGCAAAGTCCCCGTTTTGGACAACCGGTTGGGTAAAATGGGGTACTCATAAGAAATAGCGTAAATTCAAGTCCTAATGCGAATTAGGACTTAATAAACCTCCTTATTAGAAAAACTTGGATTACAAAGAAAAAGTGAAGTTAATGCAAAATCAAAATACAGATAAAGTATTTTGTTATATTTTTCAACAGTTACTAGCATGACACAAAAAATAATCAGACACAAAAGTCACATGTGAAATTGATATCGCTTTCTTCAACATTTGAATAGGCTTCATGTGCCCAACCTCAACAGCTGCTACATTGAATTCATACCTTTGTCTTTCGAGTCAATGTAAAGTTCATTACAAAAATGTAAGCGTTCTCGCTATTCTGTTCTTCATCAGATGATAACATTGGGTCTTGAATTCTTTTTTTTTTCTTCTCTTTTTTAGCTTTTGGATAGCTAGGATTAGGTTCGGTGGGTTTCTTGAACAATTTTCTTTTCTCTTTATTCTGCTTTGCATTTTTCTCCTGTTCCACAGCTTCCAATTCTGCTTTGTAAGGTGATGAAATGAGTATGACAGTTTTACCTCTCATCTTGTCATTCACTCTTTTTTGCAAACGTTCAGTTTCTTGTGGTAGATGCATTATTATTTTAGGCGAAGTGCTAAAAGCTGAACATTTCTGTGGTTCGACGTCCCCGTTTTGGACTACCGTCATTGTCCCCGTTTGAGCCGACCATGACGTGCGCTAAAAACGTTGCGTCTCTTCACACACGTGTCAGACAAAACTATAAAGCAATGCGTGAAAATGTGTATTAAATCTAGACGAATCCATAACGTACTTATCAAAATCGAGCGTTCAAAGGTCACTTGATAAGATACAATGCAGTGTTCTGCCATCGAAATGAAAATCGCAAAAATTTGAAAACTTTGTAGAAAATAACAGATCCAGTAAAATATGTCAACAACTAGATTCAAACTTGCTTATAGCCGAATTAGAACTATCGTAGACTATTGGATTCAAAGAGGCAGTACTAATCAATGAGAAACTGAACGTCCCCATTTGACCCGCCGTCCCCGTTTTAGACAACTCTCCCCTATAAATTTACATTTCAAACGAATAAGGACTTTAGACGCTATTGCACTTTACAAAATTTGGGCCCATAGATCATAACGATAAAGAATTTTTCTTTGCATTCCTGTAAAAAAACTATAAGTGATAGATTCATCAAAATCTAGAGGGTTCGTGCTATGGAGACCTACAGCATACGTAACAAATTTCAGCTCATTTGAACGAATCGTTTAGACGCTATCGTGTTCACTCACATACATACACACATACATCATCGGAAAAATGGTAAATATGAATTCAGGGGAACTCAAAACGTGTAGAAACACGAAAATCTCAAACTTGGATTTTTTATATGATTACAATACTTTCTTCACTATAGAGTTCAGAATGTAAATACAGAATGAAGAGAGTTTATTTTTCGGCGCCATCATTTACATATTCATAGAAAGAAAAAAAAATATGCCAATCGCACTAATTGTAAAACATTAAATCCGTGGTAACATAAATATATATACTTTGTATTTAAATAGTAAATTTATTATTAAGTTCGACAGCGAAGGAACTGAAAATTTATATACATAATACAGATTACCGTCACACGAACTGTATGAATTTTGAAAAATCTAGCACTTATTATATTTTTACAGGGATACAATGAAAATTTTTTTTATCATTATAGCTTACAGGCTCAAATTATTTAAAGTATGATAGCGTCTAAATGCCTTATTCGATTAAGCTGAAAATTCATACATGTTATTAGTCATAGTCACACAAGCTGTATAGATTTCGGTGAATTATCGATTTTTACTGAGATACAAAGAAAAATTCTTTATCATTATCCCAGTGGCAGAAAGTTTTGAAGCTGTCTGCAACAGGCTTTTAAGATTTCATAATCTGTCTGCAAAATTTGCGTGTAATCAGGGGTGAAAATGGCTTACACTCAAAAAGCCTGAAAGCTGATGGGGACGGGGGGGGGAGGAGGGGGCTTAACATCAGTGCTGATCTTGTGCAACAATGCACGAATACAATTTTACTACAAAACGATATAATATAAACAATTGTATTCATTCAATTCATCTCATTCAATTAAATATTTTATAGCAATGTTCCACACAACACAATATAAATAATTATAAATAATACAAGTATTAGTTTTAGTTTTGATACAGAAATTTTTATAAGTGAATAGTTATCCAAAAGTTACAGACAAATTATTTTTCTCAGTGCAGACAAAAACTATCCGCAAGCCGTTTTTCTGTGTCCGCGACTACGTCGCCGTGTCGCAGTGTTTCTGCCTTTGGGATCATTATGATCTATGGGCTCAAATTATTTTAAGTACAACAGCGTTAAATAAATAAAATAAATAAATAAATAAAAACACTCAAACATCCTATTATAATTTTTTCTTTTACTTATTTAACAACTTCTCTTACATTAATTTATTTATACATTCGTTAATTACTTTATGTTCGGAAAGTGGAGTGGAGTCACTTCAAATTGTTTTATTTATAAATAATTTTTTATATTTCTTATGTATACTTTGTTTGTTTCTAGACATCAAATTATGACTTCGTAGAATTAAAAAAAAATAAAAAAAAAATGATATTAACAAATTCTGAAACTATGTATATATATAAAAAAGAAAACAAATGTTTAAATTTACAAAAGATTAAATATAGCTTTTGACTTTGTATTCTCGTATCCGAATGGCACGCGTGGTATTTTGAAATTACTGTTGTAGCATGTTAAGAAGAATCTTAAAGGAATTTCATTATATCTTATTTTGATGTATGAAATTCGATATAATTTCCTCGAAAGAAATATTTACCAATAATCAAACAGACTAAACAGAGAAATTTTTGATTGAAATATTTTTTTTTTCTTTTGGCGAAACAAATAACTTAAAATGTATTCCCAGAAGAAAAAGACGTATAAATGAATGAATATGAATATTTTCAATAAAGATACAATTCCTTATTTCTTTTTATTACTCTTCCCTTTAATTTCTTTTTCCAAATTTAGATTTATCCAAAAAGCTATTAAAATACTATTTCGATTTGTAAATAGTTTTTAAATCTTCTCTGCATATATATCGCTCATCAAATTGCGTTTTCATTGAAAAAGAGAAAAGATGTCCATATAATTATAGTAAGTTGTTCAAAATCAACTATATATTACATTTAACGTTTTTAAATTTTTATATAATATTATGTTTAACATTTATATATATATATATAATATTATGTTTAAGGAGAAAAATACTTTTTTTTTTTAATTGAGAGTTAGTTTGTATAAACCAATTACCTCTTTAAACCAATTTAATTTAAAACCATTTACCTCTTTTGAAAATTTCATTTTAGAACCCTTTTTCTTTAATAACGCATGTAAAAAAAAAAAAGATTAAAGGAAACTTTGTTTCCATTAAATATTTCTCTTTATTTTATTTACTTATTTTTTCAGAAAAATTATTTTTAATACAAGTTTTATTTTTAATTTTTTCTTCCATATTTGAGTAATGTAACAAAATATTTATTATTGAATTATTGTTTATTAGTAATTATAATTATGACTTTAAAATGGATTTCGTATTATATTAATTTAATGTGTGTGTAACGGTTTTGAGAGATTTATTTATTTTTTTATTTTATTTTATTTTTTTAAGGTTTTATTTATAAAGCAATACAAAAAAAATAATAATGATTTTTATTTTTATTTATTATTTATTTATTTTACATTCATTTAAATATAGCGACCAGCGAAGCAGGCAAAGCCTGCTAGTATATCTATAAGACAAGGCCTAAACTTACAGTGTAAAAAGAGTTGTTAAATGAAAACCCCAATTAAAATAGTTTAATAAATCTTCAAAATATAAACAAAATATTTGTATATTGTTTAATTTTGTTAAAGTAATAATAGTTGCTAAAAAGTGATATTGTAATGGACAGAGTATTAAGCACTAAGCTATAATACAAATGTATAATAAAATACAAATTTATCATTTACATTTAAAATGCAATTCGTCTGGTTTTAAAAAGCAGTAGTATATTTTGGAACCCGCTTTCAAGCTACTACTTCAATTTCCATTGAAAATAAATCCTTTCTTTTGTCCAAGTAGTGTAATCAGAAAAAATAACTAATTTTCATTGAAAATAATTGCACTGCAAAAATGTAAACATTTAATTGAAACAAAGTTACATTTAATCTTTCTTTGCGTGCGCTATTTATGGTAAAATTTCCTGAAGAGAAATCTTCAAAAGAACTAATTGCTTACTGTTGTTGCTTAAGATTAGAAATATTTCCGTTTCAGCCAAGTATTTGATCATTAGAAACTTTTTCTTTCCGGGGTAAATAAATGGATTTTCTTGGAAACAAGTAATTATAGAGAACTATTTTTACGATATTATTCTGGAAGAAAAATTTCAGAAAAATAGTTTGGAGACGTATTTAAGCAATTTGTTTATTAAATATTTTCTCTCGGGGTTCTGAAATTAGTGAATGTATTTGATGTATTATTGTGTGAATATTGAATAATATTATAAACTTAAATTTTAGAAACTAACTGTAAAGGATATATATATGTTTGTAGATTTAAAGAATATAATTTCTTAAATTTGTTTAAAATTGGTGTGACACTCATACTACTTTCGTTTACACAGCTAATTATAGAAATAATTTGCAGGAAAATCGGTACATCAGTTCATGAGCTAAAGCAACCACAAATTTTTTTGCCCACATGCAGTCAAATGGTATCTAAAAATAATCAAATTGTGCTTTGAAACATTCAAAACGTGTAAATTTATCTAAAATCGTAAATCAAAAACTTTTAAGAATCTGATGCTTTCTTTTATTGAATATTAAAAAAAGTAAAAAAATAAATAAATAAAAGGTTACCTACTAATTAGAATAGGAAAGATAGAGAGAGGAGCAATCCTTTTCAAAAGAAGATAAAGATTGGTACATCAAAGAATAGTTACTTAATGAAAGCATAGTTATTCGTACTTAATCCGTTACAGTTTCGACTTATAAGTTTCTATAAACTAAGAAGCTCTCAGACAGTTATTCACAAAAAAATTGAGGTAAATTTATGAGAGGCATTTTTTTCAAAACATCCGTAAGTATCTTTATACTGCACAGTATGATAACAGAATTGGCATAAAAAATTCAGATTCATAAGAAACGTAATTCCCATAGAACATAGTACGACAAACGTTAAAAATTGGTTTACTTACAGGGCCACACAAAAATATTCAGATACATATTTAAATATTAGTGGGAATTTTTCGTAGTTCATTTACAGTTGCGTTACATGAAAGAGTTTAATTTTCCCTATTACAGTCGGTAACAAAAGTCTCCGAATACTAGCAAAAATTCCTATGTAAAAAAAAGTACACTTAATACAGTTTTGTTAAATAATTCCTTGTCGAATCCTGTTTTTAGACTGACTAAGAACAGCATTCGACGAGAATTTATTTAAGAAAACTGTATTAAGTGTACTTTTTTTATATAGGAATTTTTGCTAGTGTTCGCAGACTTTTGTTACCGACTGTACTTTGTTAAATATTTTAGCATAATGTTTGGTGCGTAAACAGTTTTTAGAAAGTAGGTATACAGAACCACCCAAAAATAATTATGTTCATATGTAAAGTGCAAAAATTAATTTTTGTGAGATTTTTTTCTCCCATAATTAAAAACAAAATATATTTTAAAATGTTAGCATTAAAATAAAATACACTGACGGTTAAACGATATAACTTTTAAATATAATCGGGAAGCGTTTTTAATTTATGTGAACCGCATGCTTTTTCTTTCTTGTTTTGAATGTATGTAAGTTTCCTTATTCATAAAATGAATTCCCTTTCTCAAATGACAATTTTCTTGGAGCGTGTTGATACATCCAAAAATTCAATATTTCTAAACTTAACCAATAAATAAATACGTGAATTCTTCAACACAATTTTACACTTCAGTTAATTTTACTCTAATATAAATGAAGAAATATTACGGAGAACTGAAATATTCCCATTTGTCAATGGCATTCATTCTTTCGAAAAATGAATCTTAAAAATTCTTGTATTGCATTACTCTAAACTGCATTTAAAGTCTGAGAATAATTTCTCCTCGGGTTAAATGATGTTTATCCCTCTAAACTATATTTCAAAACATTTCTATAATAGTGGATTTTATACATAAATGATTTGAGGATTTAATTTCTTTAAGTGTGAAATATTCGATTTCTTTCTCCGTTTAACGGTTGCTGCCTTTTCATTTTCATCTGACTGCTTCATTTATTTATTACTTCTAAGATGCATAATATATTAACAAACAATAAACAACAATAGACATGAAATAGAATGAATAGACAATAGAACGATAAGCTTTTAATTTCATACGAACTGAAACATTTGCGATTGAAGAATTTCCTGCTGTATTAAAATAATTATTCTTCTATAATAAATTTTACTTGGTTTATTCCTTTCGATCCATTTATTCTTCAAATGCTTTACTGAATTTGTAAATACATATTCGCAGAAAGTTTACATTTTTAGGCTTAAACAAGAATTAAAACCTGTTTACTCTTTTGAAAACTCACTTTGATGAAAATGTTACCTTAATATGAACTTTATATCAGTTAAGGATTTTCATTTTGTAGAAGCATTCATTCTTACTTAAAATAACACAGAAAACAACTTTATCTAAAGTTTCTCTTATACAGGATTTACGTTCTTCGAAAAAATTTTCCTAGGAGCATTAATATTTACAGATCTAAAGCATTCTAATATCCGACATTTAACGTAATTCTGCAAAATGCAATTAATTAACTTATTTGTAAATTAAGTTTCTTCTCAATTGTTAATTATTACTTTCTTTTAGATATGTAAGATGAAAGTGTTTGATTCGTGCAAATTTTCGTTACGTTGGTTTTATATCGGTAAGAGAAAGTAAAAAGAAAGAAAAGTGATACAGATTATTAGAGTGAAAAAAATAAATACTTTACCTTTGTTTACCCAATTACATATTTATCTTTTAATTTTCAATAAATATTACATTCAATGTCTTTCAACGTCAGTATTAAAATCGAATAACCAAACTATAAATACACTTTGAACAATTTTCCACAATTTATGCAGATACTTTGTATGACCTTTAAAATCAATCATTAATAATAATCGTATAATACCATTTGTAAATATCAATAATGTAACTTCATCTCCTTTTTGTGTAGTATAAAAATAATCTAATATACTTTTAAAAAAAAGAAAGAAAGAAAATAAAAGAAAGATAGAAAGAAATACGATTCATAGACGGTAATGCACCCGAATTCTTCCGAAATCTTTCTATATGCAAAATAAAAGCACTAAGGTCATTGTGCCTAAATGCGACGTGATTTTTGGTAAGTTTATCGCATTTAGGTAACTTATGACATTTTAGTAAACAAATAATTATGAAAAGAAGGAAAAAATGGTTGAATATTATACTCATAGTTCTAAACTAGTGTTTTGAATCATTTTTTTTTTCAAGAAATTAAAAAAATATCAGTAATTTATGAAAATATATACCAGCGTCGCATTTAGGAAATTTTTGTCGCATTTAAGGTACTAAGGTCATTGTGCCTAAATGCGACGTGATTTTTGGTAAGTTTATCGCATTTAGGAAACTTATGACATTTTAGTAAACAAATAATTATGAAAAGAAAGAAAAAATGGTTGAATATTATACTCATAGTTCTAAACTAGTGTTTTGAGTCATTCTTTTTTCAAGAAATTAAAAAAATATCAGTAATTTATGAAAATATATAAAAGCGTCGCATTTAGGAAATTTTTGTCGCATTTAAGGTACTATATCCTAAATGCGATGTTCAAACTCCCTAAATGCGATAATGCATTTAATGCATGGGAGTTACTTTAATGTTATTAACACTTTCCAAAGAAGGTTGAAAACTGTTATTAACACATTCCAACAAGGTTGAAAAGTGTTTATGACTTCGGTTTGTCTGTCTGTCTGTCCGTCTGTCTATCTGTCCGTCCGTCTGTCTCTCCGCGCTCTAACTCCCGTAAATATTTATGGAATTTCTTGAAACTGATATATGTTATTCAAGATTACTATTGGACGTTCCCTATTGAAAATGGAGTTCATACCTCTACGAGTTTATGTACAGGGACACCCGAAAGTATTTCAAAGCATTGTGTTCAATGAGAGGTATTTTTACAAACCATATTTTCTTACCTTTACTGTAGACATATCTTAATGAAATTGCAATATGTTATTAAAGTTTACTATAGGATGTTTCCTGTATAAAATGGAGGAAATATCACCATCGGTTTATGTACAGGGACACTCAAAAGTATTCCAAAGAATCGCGTTCTATGAGAGATATTTCTATAAATCAAATTTCAATAACTTTACTTTCCACGAAGTTTTTGGAAATTTAAATATGGTATTTATATGCACAAAAGAATGCTTTGCACAGAATATAGCATTATTAGCATTAGATTTACAGGGTGGCACAAAAATATCCAGTTACATTAACAGCTATTAAACAAATGGCTAGAATTGTACTTTCGTTTACGTTAAGCGTTTTTAACTCATTCTAACATTTTTTAAGGGTTAATATGATACCTGTACTGGTTTGTGTACAGGGACACCCGAAAGTATGTCAAAGCATTGTGTTCTATGAGAGGTATTTCTATAAACCATATTTTCATACCTTTATTGTAGACATATTTCAATGAAATTGAAATATGTTATTCAAGATCACTATCGGGCGTTCCCTATTGAAAATAGAGTTTATACCTCTACTGGTTTGCGCACAGGACACCCAAAAGCATTCGAAAGCATTGTGTTCTATGAGAGGTATTTCTATAAACCATATTTTCATACCTTTACTGTAGACATATCATAATGAAATTGAAATATGTTATTCAAATTCCCTATTGGATGTTTCCTGTATAAAATGGAGGAAATACCACCACCGATTTATATAGAGGGACACTCAAAAGTATTCCAAAGCATTGCGTTCTATTAGAGATATTTCTATAAATCAAATTTTAATAACTTTACTTTCCACGAAGTTTTTGGAAATTTAAATATGGTATTTGTATGCACAAAAGAATGCTTTGCACAGAAAATAGCATGATTAGCATTAGATTTACAGGGTGGCACAAAAATATCCAGTTACATTAAGAGCTATTTAAAAAAAATGGCTAGAATTGTACGTTCGTTTACGTTAAGCGTTTTTAACACATTCTAACATTTTTTAAGGGTGAATATGATTTCAGTTTTGTGTATCTGCCTGTCCGCCTGTTTGTCTGCCTGTCTGTCTGTCCGAGCTCTAAATCTCATAAATATTTATGGAATTTCTTCAAAGTGATATATGTTATTCAAGTTCACTATCGGATTTTCCCTATTTAAAATGGAGTTTATACCTTTACTGGTTTGTGTACACGGACACCCGGAAGCATTTCAAAGCATTGTGTTCTATAAGAGGTATTTCTATTGGTTTTACTATAGACATATCTCAATTAAATTGAAATATGTTATTCAAGTTCACTACTGTATGTTTCCTGTATAAAATGGCGGAAATACCACCACCGATTTATGTACAGGGACAGTTAAAAGTATTCCAAAGCATTGCGTTCTATGAGAGATATTTCTATAAATCAAATTTTAATAACTTTACTTTTCACGAAGTTTTAGGAAATTGAAATATGTTATTTATATGCAGAAAAAAATGCTTTGCATAGAATACAGCATGATTAGCATTAAGTTTACAGGGTGACACAGAAATATCCATTTATATTAAGAGCTACTGATAAAAAAATTCTAGAATTGCACTTTCGTTTACATTAAGCGTTTTTAACACTTTCTAACATTTTTTAGTGTGAATATGATTTCAGTTTGTGTATCTGTCCATCTGTCTGTCCGTCTGTCTGCCCGCGCTCTAACTCCTGTAAATATTTATGGAATTTCTCGAAACTGATATATTTTATTGATGTTCACTATCGGATGTTCCATATTGAAAATGGAGTGAATATCTCTTCTGGTTTGTGTACAGGGACACCCAAAACATTCGAAAGCATTGTGTTTTATGAGTGTTATTTTTATAAACATTATCCCTATAGAATGTTCCCTATTCAAAACGACATTAATAGGTCCTGTACAACTAGTTTGTTTACAGGGACAACAACAACAACAAAAAAAAAAAAAAAATGCCAATGCATTACGGTTTAGGACAGAATTTTTTGAAAGTTAAGTCTTTCTACTGCAAAAATCATAAAAATATTGAAATGTATTGTTAATATTCTAAAATAATGTTTTGTATAGAATATGGTATGATTAACTTTCTGATTTAAAGGGCTACACTAAAATATTCAGAGACATCAAAAGCTGTAATTATAATTTAATGGCTGCATTTTATTTTGCGTTAAGCCTTTTTAACTCTTTCCAAAATGCCTAAGAGTAATTTTAAAATCAATTAGTCTATCTGTACATTTTTCAGTCCTTCTGTCTGTTGTGTGACACAAGAGAACACAAGACTTGGATTAACAATAACTAAAGTTTATTTGAACAGATTAATGGGGAGGGTGGCCTGGCAATTAAACTAGCTCAGTCAGTGTATCACTCAATCAAAAAATATATATATCAACAATTAAATTAGATTATCTTAAATATCTCACCCCAGCAAGCAGTTGAAGGTGTAGTGACGGTTGCACTCGTAACTCTACTGCTGCGACTTCACTTTCGATCAGAGGATTCCCTACAAATCGAAATTCACTTTCACGAGCGCTAGCAAATACTCGTACTAACACTCATCATGACTTATTCCTCACTCTTCTAAATTTCTACTACTCAATATTCGCCAAAATAAGACTTTCAACAATCCACTATAATACTCCAATATCCACACTATAATATGCTCCGACATCCACTATAATATCCTCCAACATCCACTATAATATCTTCCAACATCCACTCCCATCTACTAAAACCTTCGCCATTTTATACTTCTTCCTACATCCTCCTCTCTCTTCATTTCAATCCGTCCTTTTAAAATCACTTCTAATTTATCTAACATTCAAAATCTAAGTCTTTCATTGCAGCACCCTGCCGACACAAACCTAACTCGACCTCAACTTTCGCCGAGTCACTGGCGACGAAGCGATTTTAACCGTACCCACTGTCTACTTTGCTGGATCCAGCTTAATTAAAACAACTGTGGTGACGTTCTGACGTCTCAACCTCACAACGTAGGCAAAGAATAATAAAAGTTATTCGATACAACAATTACGTACAGTTGGAAGGTGTTACTAATCAATGAGTACTGCATGATTTTTCTTTCTTGTTTAAGTCTTAACGTGTTCACAATTTCTGTATCTATGTGCCCGAATCTCCATTTGTCTATCTGTCCGTGTACCGCACTTAGCGTCCGGAAATATTTTCTGAATTTTTAAAAAAAATATATATGTTGTTCATATTCACTATTGAATGTTCCCAAATAAAAAGGGCATTAATAGGTACTGTACAACATGTTTATGTACAAGAACGCGCAAAAAATGCCAATGCGTTGCATTTTAGGACATGCATTTTTATAATTTACATTTAAAGAACTTTCATACTGTACTTTCAACTGTAAAATCATAAAGAAATTGGCATTTATTGTTAATTTGCTAAAATAATGTTTTGTATAAAATATGATTTTGTTAACCTTCAAATTTACAGGGCTACACTGAAATTTTCAGATAGATTAAGGCCTGGAATTACAATCGAAGGGCGACGGTTTCTTTTGTGTTAAGCATTTTTAACACTTTCAAACAGTGTTTAAGAATGATTAGGAATTCAATTAGTCTGTCTGTATGCCTTTCAGAACTACTGTTTGTTTGTTGTGTGATAACGTAGGTACAGAACTTTCAAAGTTATACGATACAACAATTACGTGGAGTTGGAAAGTGTTAATAATCATTGCGTAATGCATGATTTTTCGTGTTTTTTTTTTTTTTTCATAGTTTATAAAATACTTAATACCGCATAACTATTTCAAGATAAAATGTTGTGTAACTCTATGTGTAACTCTGCCTTTAACAGTGTGTGTAACTCTTCCTTTATATTAACTGTGTGTGGAGCTTTGTGTCTAAATCTGCTGTTTGTTAACAGTGTGTAACTCTTCTTTTTTTTTAACAGTGTGTGTGTAATTCTGTGTGTATTGCTGAACTTTTCTAACAGTGTACGTAACGCTATGTGAAACTGTCACTGTGTGTGCAACCCTGTATGCAATTAACAGTGTGTGTGTAGCTCTTCTTTCTTATTAACAGTGTGTGTAACTCCATGTGTACTTTTGTTTTTTATTAACAGTTCTTTTTTTTAACATTGTGTGTGTAACACTGTGTGTATCGCTGATTTTTAGCAAAAAACGTGTGTAATTTTACTTATGTGTAACTAACAGTGTGCGTAACCCTGTACGTAATTAAATGTGTGTGTGCAACTCTGCCTTCTTATTAACTCTGTGTGTGTAAATCTGTGTGTAACTCTTTATTAACAGCGCCTTTTTATTAACAGTGCATATAACTCTGTGTATAATCCTGCCTTTTTATTAGCAGTGTGTGTAATTCAATGTTCATTTCTTTTTTTTTTTTAACAATGTGTGTAACTTTGCGTGTATCACTGATTTTTTGCTGTGTATAATTCCGCCTTTTTATTAACAGTGTGTGTAACTCCGTATGTAAATCTCTTTTTTTTTGACAATGTGTGTAACGCTGTGTGTAACGCTGTGTGTACCGCTAATTTTTTGCTAACAGTGTGTGTGTAACTCTGAATTTTTATTAACAGTTTGTGTGTAATTGTGTGTGTAACTTTGCCTTTTTATAACAGAGTGTGTAACTCCGTGTTTAACTCTTCTTTTCTGAGTAGTGTATGTGTAACTCTGATTCCATGAATATTTACGGGAGATAGAGCACGGACAGACAGACAAACCTAAGTCATTAACACTTTTCAACTTTATTGGAAAGTGTTAAAAACATTTAGAAAGTGATAAAAACGCTTATTGTAAACGAAAATGCAATTCAAGCAATTTTCCAACAATACCTCTTAATGTATCTCAATATTTTTGTGTGGCCCTGTAAATATAATGCTAATAATATTGTATTTTATGGAAGGCATTCTTTTGTGCATATGAATAATATATATATATATATATATATATATATATTTACGACTTGTGCAAAGTAAAATCATTAAAATTTGATGCTTAGAAATACGTTCCATAGAACGCAATGCTTTTAAATACTTTCGGATGTCCCTGTATACAAACCAGTGATGGTATTTACTTCAATTTACATGGGGAATATCCGGCAGTGGACTTAAATGATATATTTCAATTTCATTAAAATTTGTTTAAAGTAAACGTATCAAAATACGGTTTATAGAAATATCTATCATGGAACACAGTGCTTCGGAAATTTTTGGGTGTCCCTGTAGACAAATCAGAAGAGGAATTCCCTCCATTTTCAATAGGGAACATCCGATAGTGAACTTGAATACGATATATCAGCTTCAAGAAATTCCATGAAAATTTACAGGAGTTCGACTGCGGACAGACAGTCAAACCGAAGTCATTGACACTTTTCAACCTTGCTGGAAAGTGTTAAAAAAAGAACGAAAAATCATGCAGTACGCACTGGTTATTAATAATCTCCAATTGTACGTGCTTGTTGTATCGTATAACTTTCAATATTCTTTGCCTGCATTATCAAACAAAGGAGAGAAGCATAGAAAAATATACAGATTGACTAATTCAATTTAAAACCGCTCTCAGCATCGTTGAAGAACGTTAAAAAGGCTTAATGCAAAAGAAAATCCAGCCGTTAGATTATAATTGATCCCTTAATGTATTTGAATATTTTAGTGTAGTCCTGTAAATCTGAAAGTTGATCATATCATATTCTATACAAAACATTATTTTAGAATATTAAAATACATTTCAATTTATTTATAATTTTTACAGTAGAAAGTTATTTAGATGTGATTTATAAAAATGTCTGTCCTAAAACGCAAAGCATTGGAAGTTCCCTGTACACAAACACGTTGTGTAGGACATATTAATGGCATTTTAAATAGGAAACATTCCATAGTGAACTTTAATAACATATATCAATTTCTCAAAATTCTGAAAATATTTAAGAACTCTTGGGACGAGAGCCAGATAGAAAGACAGACAATTGGACAGAAAGATAACCAAATTAAAATCATATTCGCGTTTAAAAATTGTTAGAAAGTGTTAAAAATGCTTATTGTAAAAGAAAATGCAATTACAGCAAATTTTTATTAATAGCTCATAATGTAACTTAATATTTTTATATGGCCCTGTAAGATTAATACTAATCATACTGTATTTATAAAAAGCATTCCTTTTTGCATATAAATAACATTTTTCAATTTCATTAAGTTTTGTGCAAAGTAAAGTTATTAAAATTTGGTTTGCAGAAATACCTCTCATACAACGCAATACTTGTAAGTCTCCCTGTACACAAAACAGTGGTAATATTTTCTCCATTTCACATAGGAAACATCCGATAGCGTAATTGAATAACATATTTCAATTTCATTAAGATTTGTGTAAAGTAACTGTATTAAAATATGGTTTATAGAAATGCCTCTCATAGAAAAAAAAATAGTTTGCAGTACTTTCCGATGCCCCTGTACACAAATACTGTAGAGGTATTCACGCCATTTTTAATAGGGGACATCCGATAGTGAACTTGAAAAACATATATTAGTTTCAAGATATTCCATAAATATTTACCGGAGTTAGAGCGCCGAAAGACAGAGAGATGGGCAGACAAACAGATACACAGATACACAAATTGAAATTATATTCACACTTAAAAATTGTTAGAAAATGTTAAAAACGCTTAATGTAAACGAAAGTGCAATTCCAGCAAACTTTTCTTAATAGCTCTTTACGTATCTGAATATTTTTTGTTGCTCTGTAAAACTAATACTAAACATACTATATTCTATAGAAAGCAGTCTTTTTTGCATATGACTAACACATTTCAGTTTCATTAAGCTTTGTGGAAAGCAAAGTTATCAAAATTTGGTTTATAGAAATACTTCTCATATAACGCAGTGCTTTGGTATGCTTTCAAGTGTCTCTGTGCTCAAACCAGTGGTGGTATTTACTCCATTTAATATATAAAACATCCGATAGTGAACTTGAATGACATTTCTCAATTTCATTAAGGTTTGTGTACAGTAAAGGTATTAAAATATGGTTTATAGAAATATCTCTCATAGAACACAATGCTTTGTAAAAGGTTCGTGTGCCTCTGTACACAAACCAGTAGAGATATTAACTCCTTTTTCAATAGGAAACATCCGATAGTGAACTTAAATAACATATATCAGTTTCAAGAAATTACATAAATATTTACTG
This sequence comes from Salticus scenicus, assembly GCA_963930645.1. Classification (NCBI taxonomy): domain Eukaryota; kingdom Metazoa; phylum Arthropoda; class Arachnida; order Araneae; family Salticidae; genus Salticus; species Salticus scenicus. The sequence goes on along the minus strand of OZ005659.1, from coordinate 253,892,958 downwards.
GAGCTAGAGCGCGGACAGACGAACAGACAGATACTTAAATTGAAATTATATTCACAGATGAAAATTGTTAGACAATGTTAAAAACGCTTAATGTAAACGAAATTGAAATTATAGCAAATTTTTATGAACAGCTCTTAATGTAACTGAATGTTTTTGTGTGGCCCTGTAAATCTAATGCTAATCATGCTATATTCTATGCAAAGCATTCTTTAGTGCATATGAGTAACATATTTCAATTTCATTAAACTTTGTGGAAAATAAAGTTATTAAAATTTGGTTTATAGAAATACCTCTCATAGAACGCAATGCTTTGGAGTACTTTCGAGTGTCCCTGTGTACAAACTAGTGGTGGTATTTATTCCATTTTATATATGAAACATCCGATAGTGAACTTGAATAACATGATTCAATTTCACTAAGATTTGTATGCAGTTAAGGTATTAAATATGGTTTACAGCAATACCTCTCATAGAATACAGTACTTTGGAATACTTTCGGGTGTCCCTACAGGAATTAGAGCGCGGACAGACAGACAGACAGACGGACAGAGGGACAGACAAGTCTAAGTCACTTTTAAACCTTGTTGGAAAGTGTTAAAAAGGAAAAAATGCTTAAACTTCCCTTAATATATCAACTGTAAAATTTGCCGCATTTAAGGGATAAAATTTGTCGCATTTAGGAAAATGGTGTAAACAGACCCTTAAATGCGATAAAAATTTTAAACCCCTCTTTTTAAGAAAAAAGGAGTATTTTTTTTTATTTTCTTCTGGTAGGTATGAAGGGTATTCAAGCACATGACGTAACAGTGGTTATTTGATCTTGAAAGATGAAAGGATAAAATTACAGTTACTATTTGAAAATATTTTATCGCAATTAGGAAAAGACGTCGGAAAGCCATAATGGACAATGTTTACTGCAAAAGAAAATTCTACTAGAAAAAACCTTTAAAATTTAATGAAAAGTTTCGCGAACCGTTCTTGAAATGTGTATGTTCCATTATGATTTATAAGTTTGTGATTTAAGCATTTAGATTTTCAGTAGAAGAACTTTATCGCATTTATGGGTTATCGCATTTAGGCACAATGACCTTATATCCTAAATGCGATGTTCAAACTCCCTAAATGCGATAATGCATTTAATGCATAGGAGTTACTTTAATATTATTAACACTTTCCAAAGAAGGTTGAAAACTGTTATTAACACATTCCAACAAGGTTGAAAAGTGTTTATGACTTCGGTTTGTCTGTCTGTCTGTCCGTCTGTCTGTCCGCGCTCTAACTCCCGTAAATATTTATGGAATTTCTTGAAACTGATATATGTTATTCAAGATTACTATTGGACGTTCCCTATTGAAAATGGAGTTCATACCTCTACTAGTTTGTGTACAGGGACACCCGAAAGTATTTCAAAGCATTGCGTTCTATGAGAGGTATTTTTACAAACCATATTTTCTTACCTTTACTGTAGACATATCTTAATGAAATTGCAATATGTTGTTAAAGTTTACTATAGGATATTTTCTGTATAAAATGGAGGAAATATCACCATCGGTTTATGTACAGGGACACTCAAAAGTATTCCAAAGCATCGTGTTCTATGAGAGATATTTCTATAAATAAAATTTTAATAACTTTACTTTCCACGAAGTTTTTGGAAATTTAAATATGGTATTAATATGCACAAAAGAATGCTTTGCACAGAATATAGCATGATTAGCATTAGATTTACAGGGTGGCACAAAAATATCCAGTTACATTAACAGCTATTTAAAAAAATGGCTAGAATTGTACTTTCGTTTACGTTAAGCGTTTTTAACACATTCTAACATTTTTTAAGGGTGAATATGATACCTCTACTGGTTTGTGTACAGGGACACCCGAAAGTATTTTAAAGCATTGCGTTCTATGAGAGGTATTTCTATAAACCATATTTTCATACCTTTATTGTAGACATATTTCAATGAAATTGAAATATGTTATTCAAGATCACTATCGGGCGTTCCCTATTGAAAATGGAGTTTATACATCTACTGGTTTGTGCACAGGACACCCAAAAGCATTCGAAAGCATTGTGTTCTATGAGAGGTATTTCTATAAACCATATTTTCATACCTTTACTGTAGACATATCTTAATGAAATTGAAATATGTTATTCAAATTCCCTATTGTATGTTTCCTGTATAAAATGGAGGAAATACCACCACCGATTTATATAGAGGGACACTCAAAAGTATTCCAAAGCATTGCGTTCTATTAGAGATATTTCTATAAATCAAATTTTAATAACTTTACTTTCCACGAAGTTTTTGGAAATTTAAATATGGTATTTGTATGCACAAAAGAATGCTTTGCACAGAATATAGCATGATTAGCATTAGATTTACAGGGTGGCACAAAAATATCCAGTTACATTAAGAGCTATTTTAAAAAAAATGGCTAAAATTGTACTTTCGTTTACGTTAAGCGTTTTTAACACATTCTAACATTTTTTAAGGGTGAATATGATTTCAGTTTTGTGTATCTGCCTGTCCGCCTGTTTGTCTGCCTGTCTGTCGGTCCGAGCTCTAAATCTCATAAATATTTATGGAATTTCTTCAAAGTGATATATGTTATTCAAGTTTACTATCGGATGTTCCCTATTTAAAATGTAGTTTATACCTATACTGGTTGTGTACACGGACACCCGGAAGCATTTCAAAGCATTGTGTTCTATAAGAGGTATTTCTATTGGTTTTACTGTAGACATATCTCAATTAAATTGAAATATGTTATTCAAGTTCACTACTGGATGTTTCCTGTATAAAATGGCGGAAATACCACCACCGATTTATGTACAGGGACAGTTAAAAGTATTCCAAAGCATTGCGTTCTATGAGAGATATTTCTATAAATCAAATTTTAATAACTTTACTTTCCTCGAAGTTTTAGGAAATTGAAATATGTTATTTATATGCAGAAAAAAATGCTTTGCATAGAATACAGCATGATTAGCATTAGGTTTACTGGGTGACACAAAAATATCCATTTATATTAAGAGCTACTGATAAAACAATTCTAGAATTGCACTTTCGTTTACATTAAGCGTTTTTAACACTTTCTAACATTTTTAAGTGTGAATATGATTTCAGTTTGTGTATCTGTCCATCTGTCTGTCCGTCTGTCTGCCCGCGCTCTAACTCCTGTAAATATTTATGGAATTTCTCGAAACTGATATATTTTATTGATGTTCACTATCGAATGTTCCATATTGAAAATGGAGTGAATATCTCTTCTGGTTTGTGTACAGGGACACCCAAAAGCATTCGAAAGCATTGTGTTTTATGAGTGTTATTTTTATAAACATTATCCCTATAGAATGTTCCCCATTCAAAACTACATTAATAGGTCCTGTACAACTAGTTTGTTTACAGGGACAAAAAAAAAAAAAAAAAAAAATGCCAATGCATTACGGTTTAGGACAGAATTTTTTGAAAGTTAAGTCTTTCTACTGCAAAAATCATAAAAATATTGAAATGTATTGTTAAGATTCTAAAATAATGTTTTGTATAGAATATGGTATGATTAACTTTCTGATTTAAAGGGCTACACTAAAATATTCAGAGAGATCAAAAGCTGTAGTTATAATTTAATGGCTGCATTTTATTTTGCGTTAAGCCTTTTTAACTCTTTCCAAAATGCCTAAGAGTAATTTTAAAATCAGTTAGTCTATCTGTATATTTTCCAGTTCTTCTGTCTGTTGTGTGATAACGTTGTAAAGTTTGCGTTGACGCAAACTCCATCATAACTTAATTAGATCACTAAATGGATAAGTAAGAGAACACAAGACTTCAATTAACAATAACTAAAGTTTATTTGAGCATATTAATGGGGAGGGTGGCCTGGCAATTAAACTAGCTCAGTCAGTGTATTACTCAATCAAAAAATATATATCAACAATTAAATTAGATTATCTTAAATATCTCAGCCCAGCAAGCAATTGAAGGTGTAGCGACGGTTGCACTCGTAACTCCACTGCAGCGACTTCACTTTCGATCAGAGGATTCCCTACAGATCGAAATTCACGTTCTCGAGCGCTAGCAAATAGTCGTACTAACACTCATCATGACTTATTCCTCACTCCTCTAAATTTCTACCACTCAATATTCGCCAAAATAAGACTTTCAACAATCCACTATAATACTCCAATATCCACACTATAATATGCTCCGACATCCACTATAATATCCTCCAACATCCACTATAATATCCTCCAACATCCACTCCCATCTACTAAAACCATCGCGATTTTATACTTCTTCCTACATCCTCCTCTCTCTTCATTTCAATCCGTCCTTTTAAAATCACTTCTAATTCATCTAACATTCAAAATCTAAGTCTTTCATTGCAGCACCCTGCCGACACAAAGCTAACTCGACCTCAACTTTCGCCGAGTCACTGGCGACGAAGCGATTTTAACCGTTTTCACTTTCTACTTTGCTGGATCCAGCTTAATTAAAACAACTGTGGTGACGTTCTGACGTTCTGAAGTCTCAACCTCACAACGTTGGCAAAGAATATTAAAAGTTATTCGATACAACAATTACGTACAGTTGGAAGGTGTTACTAATCAATGAGTACTGCATGATTTTTCTTTCTTGTTTAAGTCTTAACGTGTTTTCAATTTCTGTATCTATGTGCCTGAATCTCCATTCGTCTATCTGTCCGTGTACCGCACTTAGCGTCCGGAAATATTTTCTGAATTTTTAAAAAAATATATATGTTGTTTATATTCACTATTGAATATTCCCAAATAAAAAGGGTATTAATAGGTACTGTACAACATGTTTATGTACAAGAACGCGCAAAAAATGCCAATGCGTTGCATTTTAGGACATACATTTTTATAATTTACATTTAAAGAACTTTCAGACTGTACTTTCAACTGTAAAATCATAAAAAAAAATGGCATTTATTGTTAATTTGCTAAAATAATGTTTTGTATAAAATATGATTTTGTTAACCTTCAAATTTACAGGGCTACACTGAAATTTTCAGATAGATTAAGGGCTGGAATTACAATCGAAGGGCGACGGTTTCTTTTGTGTTAAGCATTTTTAACACTTTCAAACAGTGTTTAAGGGAACTGGGACGTTCTCGACAACGAAAAAGTAGTTAAAATTGCAGTTTCAAATAAAGGGTTTTCCCCAAGTAAAAGTTATATTTGAATTAAAATATTATACATATAAACAGAACATAATATTTTCATTATAAAACACTAAAGAAATCCTTTTAATTTCAAGTATTTATTTTTTAATAGCAAATCAAATATGAGCTCTGATGCAATTGTCTGTAAATACATAACCACAAATCGGTACGCTCAGAAAAAAAAGTTTTACATAGAATCACATAAAAATTATCAAAATACATGAGTAAATGTTCAATAATTATAGTGAACATATTTTTATTTTAATATACACAAAATAGAAATAATAAAAAAAAAATTAAATGCTATATAACTTGAAATTCTATAAATTATGATTTCTTTTAACATAAACAGCACCCCCTTAAAAAAACTGGTGCCCACAAATAAATAAAAATATGTTTAATAGATTAAAAATGCTTAAAAATATTATATCACAAAATTGCAGATTTGTGTGATGCATAGAATTTTATACGAGCGTACCTAAATATGGAAAAAACATGTTTTGAGAAAAATGCAAAAAACTTTGTTAAAATTCTATGCATCACACAAATCTGCAATTTTGTGATATAATATTTTTAAGCATTTTTCATCTATTAAACACATTTTTATTTATTTGTGGGCACCAGTTTTTTAGGGGGGTGCTGTTTATGTTAAAAGAAATCATAATTTATAGAATTTCAAGTTATATAGCATTTAATTTTTTTTTTTATTATTTCTATTTTGTGTATATTAAAATAAAAATATGTTCACTATAATTATTGAACCTTTACTCATGTATTTTGATAATTTTTATGTGATTCTATGCAAAACTTTTTTTTCTGAGCGTACCGATTTGTGGTTATGTATTTACAGACAATTGCATCAGAGCTCATATTCGATTTGCTATTAAAAAATAAATACTTGAAATTAAAAGGATTTCTTTGGTGTTTTATAATGAAAATATTATGTTCTGTTTATATGTATAATATTTTAATTCAAATATAACTTTTACTTGGGGAAAACCCTTTATTTGAAACTGCAATTTTAACTACTTTTTCGTTGTCGAGAACGTCCCAGTTCCCTTAAGAATTATTAGGAATTCAATTAGTCGGTCTGTATGCCTTTCAGAACTACTGTTTGTTTGTTGTGTGATAACGTAGGTACAGAACTTTCAAAGTTATAAGATACAACAATTACGTGCAGTTGGAAAGTGTTAATAATCATTGCGTAATGCATGATTTTTCGTTCTTTTTTTATAGTTTATAAAATACTTAATACCGCATAACTATTTCAAGATAAAATGTGTAACTCAATGTGCAACTCTGCCTTTAACAGTGTGTGTAACTCTTCCTTTATATTAACAGTGTGTGGAACTTTGTGTCTAAATCTGCTGTTTGTTAACAGTGTGTAACTCTTCTTTTTTTTTAACAGTGTGTGTGTAATTCTGTGTGTATTGCTGAACTTTTCTAACAGTGTACGTAACGCTTTGTGAAACTGTCACTGTGTGTGCAACCCTGTATGCAATTAACAGTGTGTGTGTTGCTCTTCTTTCTTATTAACAGTGTGTGTAACTCCATGTGTAATTTTGTTTTTTATTAACAGTTTTTTTTTAACATTGCGTGTGTAACACTGTGTGTATCGCTGATTTTTAGCAAAAAACGTGTGTGATTTTACTTATGTGTAACTAACAGTGTGCGTAACCCTGTACGTAATTAAATGTGTGTGTGCAACTCTGCCTTCTTATTAACTCTGTGTGTGTAATTCTTTATTAACAGCGCCTTTTTATTAACAGTGCATTAACTCTGTGTATAATCCTGCCTTTTTATTAGCAGTGTGTGTAATTCAATGTTCATTTATTTTCTTTTTTTTTTTTTTTTTTTTTTTTTTGAACAATGTGTGTAACTTTGCGTGTATCACTGATTTTTTGCTGTGTATAATTCCGCCTTTTTATTAACAGTGTGTGTAACTCCGTATGTAAATCTCTTTTTTTTTTTTTTTTTTTTTTTTTTGACAATGTGTGTAACGCTGTGTGTAGCGCTGTGTGTACCGCTAATTTTTTGCTAACAGTGTGTGTGTAACTCTGCATTTTTATTAACAGTTTGTGTGTAATTGTGTGTGTAACTCTGCATTTTTATTAACAGTTTGTGTGTAATTGTGTGTGTAACTTTGCCTTTTTATACCAGAGTGTGGAACTCCGTGTTTAACTCTTCTTTTCTGAGTAGTGTATGTGTAACTCTGATTCCATGAATATTTACGGGAGATAGAGCACGGACAGACAGACAAACCTAAGTCATTAACACTTTTCAACTTTATTGGAAAGTGTTAAAAACATTTAGAAAGTGATAAAAACGCTTATTGTAAACGAAAATGCAATTCAAGCAATTTTCCAACAATACCTCTTAATGTATCTGAATATTTTTGTGTGGCCCTGTAAATATAATGCTAATCATGCTATATTCTATGCAAAGCATTCTTTTGTGCATATGAATAACATATTTCAATTTCATTAAACTTTGTGGAAAGCAAAGTTATTAAAATTTGGTTTATAGAAATACCTCTCATAGAACGCAATGCTTTGGAGTACTTTCGAGTGTCCCTGTGTACAAACTAGTGGTGGTATTTATTCCATTTTATATATGAAACATCCGATAGTGAACTTGAATAACATGATTCAATTTCACTAAGATTTGTATACAGTTAAGGTATTAAATATGGCTTACAGCAATACCTCTCATAGAATACAGTGCTTTGGAATACTTTCGGGTGTCCTTACAGAAATTAGAGTGCGGACAGACAGACAGACATACAGACGGACAGAGAGACAGACAAGTCTAAGTCACTTTTAAACCTTGTTGGAAAGTGTTAAAAAGGAAAAAATGCTTAAACTTCCCTTAATATATCAACTGTAAAATTCGCCGCATTTAAGGGATAAAATTTGTCGCATTTAGGAAAATGGTGTAAATGCGATAAAAATTTTAAACCCCTCTTTTTAAAAAAATGTGGTATTTTTTTTTTTTTTCTTCTGGTAGGTATGAAGGATATTCAAGCACATGACGTAACAGTGGTTATTTGATCTTGAAAGATGAAAGGATAAAATTACAGTTACTATTTGAAAATATTTTATCGCAATTAGGAAAAGACGTCGGAAAACCATAATGGACAATGTTTACTGCAAAAGAAAATTCTACTAGAAAAAACCTTTAAAATTTAATGAAAAGTTTCGCGAACCGTTCTTGAAATGTGTATGTTCCATTATGATTTATAAGTTTGTGATTTAAGCATTTAGATTTTCAGTAGAAGAACTTTGTCGCATTTATGGGTTATCGCATTTAGGCACAATGACCTTATTTACACTATTTTCAATAAAGAACATGCAATAATGAACTTAAATAATATGTGTAGTTTAAAAGCATTTAATTAAAATAAGTCATTTTCATTATAATTTGCGTGATGTAAAGACATTAAAATGTTTTAAATAAATACCCATCGAAGACTGCAATGTCTGAATACAACCAAATGATCTATATCTTACAAACCATATCTAAATGTATAAAAGTATGCTTAATTAGAAACTTCTCAGATAACGTAGAGTATCCTTAATGTTTTGTGAGTCCATTCACATAAATTGCACTAATATTTGTATCATTACCAATAGAAAACATGCCATATAGGCATGTATACACTGAGAAAAAAGATATACCGCTTTCCTCTATTGTGCAACCGCGAAAAGATGGCATACGACCTAGGAATAGTTCATTTTTAAGAAGGGGCGGCCGAATGAAATGCAAATGATGCTTGGCGGCAGTTCTTTTCGCCAAACAATTCTTTGACTTACCAGCTTCTTTGGCACCTATACGAGCAGTCAAAGTGTCTATTGTTGCTAATTAAATAGAAAATTGCTACATTTTTGTCAATTTAAATATTGTTTTAATTATTTCTTATAATTTTTTTTATCAGATAAGCAGAAAATCGATAAAACAAAATAGCTTTAAACATTGCTTATAATTTGTGTTCACATATATGTTTATTTCTAGTATTTAAATTAATTGAATCCCTAAAATTTACTCGGTTAGCTTTTAACTTCTCGAAGTATACGTAAAACAGTTTTTTTTTTTTTTTTTTTTTTTTTTTTTTTTCTTTTGTAAAAATTCACTATCATGATTAGTTCAATTATTTAAATCTAAATATATATCATAATTGAATGTTTTGTAAATTTTAACTATCGTGATTAATTAAATTTCTTCCTTTCTACTTTTATTACAACCATTATATGATTATGTCATGTTATTTAATGACAATTACAATAATTTAATGTTTATTTTATCAAAACTGTAATGGTATTAATCATGGTTTCTTTTATTTCATACATTGTAGCAATAAACTTTTTAAAAGTTTAATTAAGTTACTTCTTTCATCCCTTTCTGCTGATAATGATTGTACTAAAAAATTACTTCTCGGAAGCCATTAAGATTACTTTATTTTAAAAAATCAAAATTTCTTTTTGAATGTTATTTGGTCGCCGAAACTTTAAAATTTGTAAACAATAGTACCTCCGAACACTTCTTTTAAATAGTAATTAAAAATACCTCCAAACATTAAGTTTATCAACAACTTCAAATTATAATTTCACACTAAGAAACGGCCTAACAACGCCAAATCTGGAAGCCACTCTACTCTGTGTTACCATGGAAACACAACCTCTCACCTTATTTTATTAATGGAATCATCTGAAAACACGTGATTCGCGTGCCAAGTTATCGCGGTTGTACAATAGAACGAATATGTGGCCATTTTCTAAATCTCTTAACTAGAAATATAGATTTCCGAGCTATGCGCATAAAGCACGCCAATAAACTGAATAGACGAAATGATCGAGAATTTCTAGTGTGCACATTTCTAGATGGTTAAACAATATTATGAATATTATGAATAGTCTGAAACTTTTGTAATGCGAGAAATTCTCGCTTGATTTTCTAGAATTGGGTCATAAACCAAGATTATAGTTGCTGAAACGCGCCTTTTGTAGTTCATTTATTTGCAGAAATTTTTAAATAACTTTGTTCTCGATAATACAGGCAAACGCTCTAGAATTCTAATAGGAGCTTCTAGAACTCGCTTTCCAACGGACTAGAATTTATAAGGATTACACGAAACTATTTCTTTCTAGAGCCACAATTTAGATTCTAGATGCCAGTTACAGAATTTTTTCTCAGTGTAAACATGTTTAATATTCGCCTAATACTACGCTTATATTGGACGAGACCTAGCTAACCCTCGACGATAGCCTCAAGACCTTATTTGTACACCCTTCCCGAGATTCGGTTACTTTTTCTTGTCTATTTTGGCCTTATTTTCGTCCTGGTGGTAGTTTTTTTTTTCTATCCTTACACTTACAAATGTTTTTTTTTTTTTTCATTTTCATTCCATGCTATTTTATATGGATTTTTCACCTTTATCTCTTCCTTTTTTACATTGTAAAGTGCGGTGGCAAAATAGCATATATCTGTTCTAAGGCACTGTATAAATATTTATAAAAACCAGAGCGCGCACAGTCAGACAATTCGATAAATAGTCTTAATAGACGAACTGTATATTAAGACTATTTATCTAATTTTAAAACTATTATAAATTTGAATTATATTTTTTTTCTACAGACCTTGCTTAATGTTTACTTACTCAGTAGAATCACCCCGAAATGTTATAGCTATGACAATCAAATAATCACAAAATATAGTCACCCTCAGGGAATATGTTCAGATTCTAACACGGGACATTAAACTCAGTTTCTTTTCTTTCCCAAATACATTATTTTCGCTTTCGTATAAATCGTTATTGAATTACCTGTGAACTGAAGAAACATCAGAAAATACACCTCACCATAAAAGAAAATAAAGTTATTTCACTAAAATAAAATAATAATAATAATGTTTTTTCTGCTTGAAAAGAAAGTTGATATAACAAACAAAACTGTAAATTGATCCACTGGATGAAGTTTTTCCTTTCCCGGAAAACAAACAAGAAAAACAAATTATGAGATCCAAATAGATTTTAAAAAAATTTCAAAATCTATTTACTCGTAAAATAGCTTTTTTTATTTGTTTATTTTATTTATCTATTTATTTTACCGCTGTAATAACACTTTATATATTTTATTTTAAATTACTAAAGTTGCAAAATTCAAAAATTTTAAGCAATTTCTAATAAAATTTTCCAATAACGTATCTGAATATTTTTGTGTAGACTTCCATACTGATCAGTAATACTAAAGATACTCTATTCTATAGGAAATGCGTTTCTGTACATATACTGCATAAAATAAAATCTTTTTGTAAAAAAAATAGAACCGACTCCAAAAAGCAACTACTATTCAAACAAATAAAAAAAAATTTTAATGAAATGAAACTAAATTGCGCCTAAAAGTATAAAATAATTTCCCTCGCCAAACAACCTATAACACTACAATTAATCATAACTTTTGAAGTCGGCGCAAAATTAAATAAAATTTAATTAGTTTTTAAAGGTTTGTTTTTAGATCGGTAGCAACAAATGCTGTTGTCTCGAATGATCCATTTTTATTTTTCCTTTAATATTTTATCACTGTATACAATTGGTCCATTGGTAGCATCTACACAGAACAGTGAACATTCTTCACAATGCGGTATTTATGGTTCTACGAAGTTAGAGTTTCCTTTGCAAATTTGGTATAACTTTGATAACTATCATCCTTGGAGGCTTTTGGATTTGGCGTTCAAACCTTTTCCAAAAAATACACGCAAGATGTATATTTTTGTAATATATTTTGTACGAAGTATTGTTTCATATTCTTGATTACTCTCTTAATATACCTTATCAAATTAATCATGATATCCCAAAGAAATTAAATGTGTTTGCCAGATAATTTTGCGATTTTTCTTTCACCAAGGACGTCAGATACCAGCATCTTCGCCAACTTTTGCTGCTTACGAAATCTTATTTGTTTTCTTGAATCAAAATAGTTTTCGGCAGCGTTTTGCAGGTGACAATGTGAGATGTGTATTTTGAATAGGATTTGATATTTGTATTGAATAAAAGTATCAATTTTTATTTAATTTTGCGCCGACTTCAAAAGTTATGATTAATTGTAGTGTTATAGGTTGTTTGGCGAGGGAAATTATTTTATACTTTTAGGCGCAATTTAGTTTCATTTCATTAAAATTTTTTTTTATTTGTTTGAATAGTAGTTGCTTTTTGGAGTCGGTTCTATTTTTTTTACAAAAAGATTTCATTTTTCTCTTTTCAGTGAAAACTTATTCATATAGCAGAACATCAAAAGACGTTCGACGGCAGATTCACAAATCACAACTTCCACGAAAAGTGACATAACTCAAAAAATGGTTTATGTCACTGAAAAATACATGAAATGCACACAATCTGAACAAAAAAGTTACATCTCCATCTAGAAAGTTATCCACTCGAGAAACAGTTGTGGCAGTTTTAATCTAGTCAAGTTATTTTTAAATTGATTTTTCTCAAATGTTGCATTTTTAAGTTGTGTCACTTTTCTTGCCTTTATCGGATATTAGCAAAAAACTATCTACTGAATGAACATACGTTATGTTAAAAAGTCTTTAGAAATGCAAAGAACGGATACGCTGTATTCGTAACCAAAAATTCTGTTAGGCATATATATTGAATTTTAGAGTGAATACGTGTCACCCGCTACTCTGGAATTTGCGCAGCGTAAAGTTCAAACAAAGAGCAAAATATGCATTGCAGCTGACGGACAGAAGTTTCAACATCGATACTTACATACTGCTTTTACCAGTGTAGCTGCATGCGTTCAGCAGTTAAAATGAGAACATACTTTTGTGCGTATGCTGTAATTTGTTTATATCTTAATGAAATCATAATGAAGCCTATTTCAGGCCAAGATCATTACGACAACAAAAAAAGTATTAAAATTAAATCATTTCTTACGAAGTTATAAGCTAACAAATTTCAACAACGACAATGAGAAACATGGTTTGTATTGAGAAACTCTTCCTTTATGAAGTCGGTTTAAAACGTCTATGCGTTAATCGATGTGACCGCTTATAATAACCATACTTTGAATTTTACATAGCATAAATGTCACCCGCTACGCTACAACATATGCAATGTCATTCAAGTGTGCACAAAATAGGAGATTGGGAACAAACAAATGCACGTTTTAAGCGTTCTGTTTTTAGCATTAACGTCTAAACTATCTTTTCGTACTAAATCGATGATGCTCTGCAATTTTATAATTAACTTTTTTCCCCTGTCTTGAACTGTTTCCGAGATAGGAACGCTAACTCCACTGTTTCCCACCAGGTAACGCTGTACGCGGTTGAATCACGCAGCACATATCCACTTTACTATACCAACATACCACTTTTATGACCATAGCTGCAGCTGTTCAGCAGTTAAAAGAGTCGGGACTGACTTTTGGGCACCCTGTATTTTCTTTTGATCTTAAAGATATTGCAATGGGACCTATTTCAGACCAAGACCTTTACAATAAAACAAAAAGTACCAAAATTGGATTATCTCTTCAGAAGTTATGAGCTAACAAACAAACAACAACAACAAAAAAAAACATACAGTGTGAATTGAGAACCACCTCCTATTTGAAGTCGATTAATTAGAGTATCTCTTACGAAGTTATAAGCTTACAAACACCAACAACAACACATAGCTCGAATTAAGAACACCCTCTTTTCTGAAGTTGGTTGAAAACGACTTTGCGCTAATCGATGTGACCGCTTACAGTAACAGTACTTTGAACTAGGGAGCCTTTATATTGTCTGATTAATTGTATTGCCTTGATAATGTCTAAAAACTGTCTTTTCGTAGTAAATCGATGATGCTCTACAACTTCGTAATTAACTTTTCTCTCATCTTGAACCGTTTTTGAGATAGGAGCGCTGATTCAGCTGTTTTTCCCCAGATGGCGTTTTATTTTCTTTAGATTGTAAAGATATTACAATGGGACCTACTTCAGACCAAGATCTTTACAACAAAACAAAAAATATCAAGTAACCGTATTGTGAACTATATAACGTATGTCTCACCAGCTACGCTACAATGTGTGCAATGTAGCTCAAGTATGCATAGTGTAAGAAATTGCGAACAAACAAATGCACGTTTTTAGCATTGTACTTTTAGCATCGATGTCTAAACTATCTTTTCGCAGGGCCCGACTTAGACTACCTGGAGCCCCGGGGCAAGCCTATTCTGGGGGCCCCCCTTGCAGTGGCATAAGAGGTCTTTAGGTTGCAGAATATCTGCATTTGCCTGTAGGGGGGCCCCTTCCAGACGGGGGGCCCAGGGCATTTGCCCCGTATGCCCTGCCGTAAGTCAGGGCCTGTCTTTTCGTACTAAATCGATGATGCCCTGCAATTTTATAATTCACTTTTTCCCCCTGTCTTGAACCGTTTCCGAGATAGGAACGCTAGCATGAATGTCTAAACTATCTTTTTGTACTAAATCGATGACACTTTTCAACTTTGTAACTCACTTTTTTCCCTAGAACCGATTTCTAGATAGTAACACTAACTCCGCTATTTTCCACCAGGTGGTGCTGCAAGCGGTTTAACCTTGTACTGCATCGCCACTTCGCTATACTTACATACCATTTTTAGCACTATAGCTGCAGCCGTTTAACAGTTAAAAGAGTTGGGACTGATTTTTTTGGGCACCCTGTATTTTCTTTAGATTGTAAAGATATTACCATGGGACCTATTGCAGACCAAGACCTTTTCAACAAAACAAAAAGTATCAAAATCGGAGCATCCGTTCAGAAGTTATGAGCTAACAAACATAAAAAAAACATACGGTTTGAATTGAGAACCTTCCTTCTTTTTTGAAGTCGGTTAAAAAGTAGACGGACACTTCTTTACAATTTTTTAAAACCCCGTCTTTGTTTAATAGGAAATGTCAATTAAAATTCTTTAACATGTTTATATTTATCAATCTTCATATTTTTGACAGACAAATAAAAATATTCAATTATTTATAATTTTAATGTGGGGAAATGCAGAAAAGAGAAACGATATACATTCGCACAATATATATATTTTTTTTAAATTGACGGATACTGGTCAAAAACTGCAATTATCTAAGTGGGTGTTTCTTGTGGAATACCAATTTTGCATGGACATGTACATTTGGCATTTTGTCAATTGCTAACGTGCTTGACAAGATGGTTTTACGAAGTTAAATTTCTTGGAGATGAATGCGCCATTCCCCGAGGAATTCCTCTAACTGATTACCAGAAAGGACAAATTATAGAGCTGAAAAGTGTTAATAAAAGAGTCAGAGAAATTAGTAGGCTATTTCTAATAAGGAAAAGTAGCATCAGCGATTTTCTACGTGCTCCTGAAGTCCATGGCATAAAGAAAAAGAGTGGTCAGCCAAAGAAACTTTCGCTTAGAGACCAAAGAAAAATTTTTACTGAGCTGAAAAAAACTGGAGCATCAATTGCAAGAGTTCCAATAAGCACAGGAATTACTAACGTAACTTCTCAGACAATTTATAACTACATGAAGCACTCAGAGCTTTTTCAATACAAGAAGAGAAATCATCATCCATGCTGGAAGGATCACCACGTGACAGAACGCCTACAGTGGGGTCAATATGTCTTGGACTACAGAATGGATATCTGTAGTTTTTTCAGATGAGAAAAATTTAATTTAGACGGCCCAGATGGATATCAATATTATTGGCACAGTTTGGAGAAAGAAGACGAAGTGTACTCTACTCGGCAAGTTAGTGATAGTGGCGTGATAGTGTGGCTAGTTGTTGGCTGTGGTGGAAGGACAAATTTAGTGTTCCTAAGTAAGAAGCAGACTCACAAAGATTATATTGAAACCCAAAGCAGTGAGCTTTTGCCATTTGCGTGTGACCTTGGAGGAGAAAACTGGATTTTCCAACAAGATGGATCGCCAATACATACCGCTAACAACGTTAAAAAATGGTTTCATGAGAACAACTTAAATATTTTACCCTGGCCAGCCATGAGTCCGGATATGAATCCTGTAGAAAACATGTGGGCTATACTTGTTCATAAAATTTATGAGGGTGGATGCCAGTATGAATCAATTCATCAGCTCAAAGAAGCTCTTACAAACATTTGAGAAATTTTCTGTCAAAAAAAGATTCAGAAATTCATTGATTCGATGCCTAACAGAGTATATGAACTTATGAAAGCAAATGGGAGACGAACCCCTTACTAAAAATGTTTTATTTTAGAGATACAAGATGTGTCCGTCTACTTTTTTACTTCCTTATACAAAGTAAAAGGAAGTATAGTAATCCCGATTTGCGAAATGGATTTTACATTTCACATTGCTCGAAAAAGAATGATCGCTGAATGTTGCCAATTTATACGTGTGACTGTGTCTAGTTGTACACCTGCAAGTGTCGTCTTAACACGAGCTCTCGTTTTAGAGATATAAGGGAATTTACACGATTTTTCGTGACGTCTGTATGTATGTGTGTGTGTGTGTGTGTGTGTGTGTGAGTATGTCGCATAACTCGAAAACGGTTGGACGTAGAAAGTTACGAATTGGTACATAGGTTTGTTATAACATCTAGTTGTGCACCTCCCTTTTTGGACTTTGTATGATTTTCCGTTTTGGAGATATTTAGGAAAATTAGGTTCATAATGGCCAAAATGTATCAAAAAACGGTAATAACTCAAAAACGGTTTGGACAAATCTTGCAATTTAACTGACTTTCCGACTAGCTACACATTTGAAACTTTCAGAAAAGTTCAGAACACGTTGACAATGCAGTTTTAAAAATATTTTTAGCCAACTGTTTTTAATACCTGCTGCCTTTAGCAGCGTTTATGTGATTCAACAGAAAATTTATTTAACTAACTTCTCGACTAGCTAGACATTTGAAACTTTCAGACTAGATCAGAATACGGTGAAAATGCATTTTTTAAATACTTTTAGCCAACTGTTTAGGGTCCCTGCTGTATTCGGCAGCGTTACCAGTACAAATCTTGCATTCTATTTTTAATTTTAACTTCCCGACTAGCTAGACATTTAAAACTTCTGGAAAAACTCAGAACACGGTGACAATGCATTTTTTAAATATTTTTAGCCAATTGTTTCAGGTGACTGCTGCCTTCGACAGCGTTTATATGGTTCAACAGAAAATTTATTTAACTAACTTCCCGACTAGCTAGACATTTGAAACTTTCAGAATAGTTCAAAACACGGTGAAAGTACATTTTTTTAATACTTTTAGTCATTTTTTTCGGGTCCCTGCTGCCTTCGTCAGCGTTACCAGTACAAATCTTGCATCGGTTTTTAACTAACTTTCAGAAAAGCTAAACGGCACACGGTGATAATTTATTTTTTTAAATATTTTTAGCCAACTGTTTCGGGTCCAATGACAATGTTTTTTAACATTATGTATATTTCTAAAAGTGTATAAGGAAGTCATGTGGTGCCCACATCAGATTTTTTAAGAAAAATTACAGTGCAAATATGCACCATTTTTGTTTCCTGAATTTTTCCACTACATAATTCAAAAGGATTGAGTCTATATCCAAAAAATAATAATGATGTCTCAAGAATATAATTATATAAGAGAAATGAACCTCATATCTCTAATAAAAGAAATAAACGGCTTTAAAGTATTACAAGTAAGTGTCCGTCTATACTTTTTTTATGCAGTGTATGTAAGGTGTGTGTTATTTTTCTACGTTTATTGTGTTAAACAAACATGTAATCAGATGCTTAAAAAATGTACAGGTCATAAACCGTAATGTATCAAAATTCTTTTGTGAGCCCCTTAAGTTCATAGTAATATTTATGCCGTTTTTAACAGAAAATATGCAGTAATGAATCTGAATAATAAATATCAGTTTTAAAAGACTTCTAAAATATAACAACTCAAAGAGAAAATATGACAAACAGAAAAATACACCATATGAACATGAACAGAGAAATGTGTTAATTTCTATTCATTTTCTTACTCGTTTTACTTTTTTATCATATAATTTAATTTTATAAATTTACTTTTCTTAACACAGTTCAAATTTCCCCAATTTTGGTTAATAAACAAAAAAGTTACTTTTATTTATTTATTTTTATTTTATTTTTATTTTTATGTTTATTTTTTTTTGCAAATTAAATTTTATTCTAACTTCGAAAAGATTTATATGATACGCTATAATAAGAATTTGGGTTTTAAAAGTTTTTTTAAATAGATTATTCACGAGTTTTCATGAAAATGTTAAAATTTAGAAAGACTTGCATTAATTATATTCATTTGAAATGAATGCATTCACTGTATTTTGTATAGCCGTGTATACTGTCTATAAATTATAAACACACCACGTAATATTATTTTGACTAGTATGAAGAAAATAAATAGAGAGAATATTCTTTTTCTATTCTTTGAAACTCACGTAACTCCTTAAAAAAATAGATAAGACATAACAGTAAAAAAATGTCAGATTTAAATTATTAAAAGAAAGATTAAGCTACTGCGTTCAGTGAACATAAGATTCTGTCACTAAGTTAAAATCTTCGAAAAAAAAAAAAAAAAGTTATATTATATTTTATTTATTCTTTTTTTAACAAATCCGTATAAATTCTAGCAAAACTTTGAAAACAAATTACGATGGATGTCGTTGTTTTAAATAAATATTTGTCGTTAAAATGTTGACAGGAAAATTGCGAAATAAAATGAGTTTTGTTTAAACCTATTAAATTTACGAACATACAGCAACGCTCTCTTAATATTACACGAGAAAGCTCTTTATTTCCTCTGCCTGTAAGCAATTTCTGGTGTTTATACCAGAAGGCATCATGTTAAAGCACTGCAAAAATTAATGACTGGGAAATGTATTTTGAAAATGTATTTCCTCGAAACAAAAATATTTAAGGGAACTGGAGTAAAAATATTTTTAAAAGCGAAACATCTAACTTGTTTTCTGAGAACGAACACAAAATTTCGCTTTCGCGTTATTGACTTTCCAATTAATTGTGGAAAAAAAGAAAAAGAAATAAGAAGAAAAATTTGATACAAATGACAAAAATGTGACAGTTGTTAAATCAATGGAAATCAAAATGTTTTACAACTTTTACGAAAAATCATGTTGTGTGTAATTACATTAACATTATTAAAGAATGATATCTTCATATAATGAAGCAAAATAGAAAATATATTTATTTTAAGTTGAAACTAATATTTTAAATGAGGTATTTATTTACATTTAAAGACGTAAAAGTACAATGTAAAAAATTCTAAATAAAAGATCGAAAGTGAAACAACCACACATCTTCCATTACCCACTATTACGCGTATTACATACATTTTTTCAAGATAATGTGATCAGAGAACATAAAATTGACCTTACAAATGATAGACACCTAACAATTTTTCTGTAAGAGAAAGCTAAATACATGACATATAAAATAGAGTTTACATAGCGAGTAAAAAAAAGAGAGAGAGAGAGCTTTTTTTTTTTTTTTTTTTTTTTTTTTTTGAAACGCCAGTTTTCAAGATCTAAAACTGACCTACCTAATCCGGATGACTGTTAATTTTCCTGTAATAACCACGTAATACATGAGAAAGGATATCTACAATTGATTTATGTAACAATTTTCAAGAAAATCGTTAGAGCCGTTATTGAGATACCGATTTTCACAAAAACTTTGCACACTCAATTGTTGACCAGAAAACAATAATTACATACGAATGTCAAGTGTTTAGTCAAATTCATTTCTCTTAACATGATAAACATGTTAAGAGAATGTCCTGCACCAGAAATTTATGAGAACATAAATATGATGGGGAACTGCGCAGAATCTACCTACGCCAACTATTTTTTTTTTTTTTTTTTTTTAGGGAGGGGGGAAGGGAGGCATTTATTCTGCTCACGATGGCTCTGACAGTTTTTACAAATTCACTCGTTCTAAGGGGGCACAAAAAATTTAAATTACTCTGGAAACGAAAATTTGTTATTCGGGCTCTGAAGGGAGGGAGCTATGGGGAAAAAGCAGTTTTTGAGGTTGTTGTGTGAATATATAGGCTCCCTAGTTGTGAGAGGTATGTTGTAACAACCTCATCCCTGAATGAAGCTGAAATGGTACTCACCGAATATTCAATTCATCTTCTGATATATTTATTACCTAAATGTAAGTGTTGTGCTTGTGGCGTTTTGACTGATGTGGGCTAATTTGCGGCCAAATTATTTATCCTGTTATTAATGTTTTTTTACAGTGCGCTTTTATGTCTTTTTATTATAAATATCTCATTTTAAATGTTTATTTGATTTTATATAACATTGAGACCGAGTAACATTTAATTATACGAAATATAACATTTCTTTCAAATTTAACTAATGACAGTACATAATTTTCTTTTATGTACTTCCACTGGATTATTTTGGATATATAAAAACATACTACATATATACATATATTTTTATAAACACACACATTTGTTTTATTTCTAAACTAGCAGGCTTTGCCCGCTTTGCTGGTCACTAAATTTAAAGGAAACTCTTTTCTATATAGCTTTATAAAAATAAAATAAAAGAAAATACTGAAATTGCTCAAAAGCTCGCTTCAGGTCCCTGCTGCGTTCGGCAGTGATTTGATCACCCGCCAAAACTCGGACGCCTGTCCCTATTACCTGCGACAATGCCCTTCCAGTGGGCTTCCATTTAGGTGCTTATTAGATAACAGTTCCGAAATAGATAATATCGAAAAAATTGAAGTATCCCTTTTATATTTGAAACTCAGTTACATATGAACAACATTATACGTGGTGCACATAATATTTGCTTTTACGTTATTTCCTATGCTTATTTTGTTTATCCGATCAACCATAAAATGACGGCAATTGCACGCCAAGTATTACAGTATGCTATGACCGGCTATGTCTGTCGCATGAGACAATTAATTTTTGTGGTTATATTTAATTCATGGTTTGTAAACCTGATCCTAGTACAGCCTTGCTATAGTTCTCTTTGGCGACTTTTGAATTTTTGTCACCATTTTAGACTTAATCCCTTGTAACAATATACTATGAGCGCTATTTCTGCCGTATTTTAGACAACTAATCTTTTTATGATTATATATATTTCCCATTAAACATATTTTTATTTTTATTTCTTTATTTAAATATTAATTGGAATTAATCAAATATTTCTGTTCGACAGCGTGAAAGTGCAGTCACACACAGAGGCTCATTTATTTGTATGATAAATTAGCGTAGTGATTAGTACGTGAAATAAATAAATAAATAAATAAATAGGTAAACATTATCGTGCTACACAACTTTATTATGTTGCTCCATTGGCGGCTTTTGAATTTTTGACGCCATATTATCAATGGGATTTTTATTTATTTATTTATTTATTTATTTTTTTTTTTTTTTTTGTATGAAAAGGGGAATACTATTTTGCTAATAATTTTATCAGACATCTTTTTGTTTATATAAACGACTCCTTCCTATTCTGTTTATATTTTTAATGGTTTTTAGATTTAAAATAGTGCTTGCTGAAATAAATTTGCTATCTTTAAAACAGCATTTTTTCTATAAACTTTCTATAAAAAAATATCATTTATGTGACTACTATTTAGGTTTAATTTTCTTTTCTTTTTGTTATACTTTATATATATATATATATATATATATATATATATATATATGTATGTATGTATGTATATATATATATATATTATGCGCTACTTAGATTAAAATGGCTATTGCTATATTAAACTTCTTGTCGAAAAACATTCGGTGTACTTCAACACCAAAATTTAAAAAATCGTCCAGCAGGATCTATTAATAAAAAAACCCTCCCCCCCCCCCCCCAAAAAAAAAGTAACTTCTTTGTTTATTAACGAAAATTGATGAAATTTGAACTGCAATTTAGCCTTGTGTTGTACAGGCTGTATATTACATGTTTGTGTTCGTGAGAGAAAATTAAAAAAAAAAAAAAAAAAATTGAAAACTGCAATTTTTAATCACATTTCAAAAGCATGTGACTTAATCAGTAGCAGATTTTTTTTTCTTCTTGTCCAAACGGTTTCCATACAATTTTCTGCTGTTGCCACCTAAAATTCATACTTTAGTTAATTTTAAAAAATCTAATTGTCTGATCGATAAGATGTTTAATTCATCGGATTCATAAAAATAGTCCCTTTCATTTGGTACCTTATTTGTAACGATACGACTGATATTTCTAATTTATTTTCTAATTTTTCTAATTTATTTTCCTCACTTTAAGTAAATGTACTTTTTTTTTTCTTCTTTTCTGTCGAAACAAATTGGCAACAATTAAATTATGGATAAACTTTAAATGGCTTATTTATCAGAAATTAGAAGGTTATTATTTTCCCATTTTAATTAATTAAGAAATAAATAATCAAAAAATCGAAAATTGGGCTTCGAGGTGCATCAGGAGAGGTTATTACTAATCTCCATGCAAATGTGTGTAGCTCTACGATCAGCCGTTTTCCTAAAAAGCTCTGAATATACATACACAATGACACACACACACACACACAAACATCTTATTTTATTATATATATATATATATAAATTATTCAATAATTCATAACACGCAGATAATACTCTTTCAAACTGCATATATATAATATGTAATATATACATACATATATAATAGTACACATACATACACACTATACAAACATATTACACATACACTCATATTTGAATAAACATACACATTTGTTTTAGTCCAAAATATATGAATTATCCAATAATACGTGCAACGTAGAATATATATTTTTTTTAACAAATGAACGCGTATACTTATTTTACCTCTAAATGTATCAATTGTTCAATAATACGCGCGGTGTAATTATTATTATTATTATTATTATTATTATTATTATTACTATCTAAATTATTTGTTGTAATGGAGGTTCAGAAACCGTAATATTGAAACCAATCTAAATTCAATTTATTTTTCTTTCTAAAAATATGGCTGAATTTTCCTTTACTCAATAGAATCACCGCAAATCGTTCTATTTACAGCAATCAAATAATCAGAAAATAGTTGCCTTCAGGGAATATGTTTGCAATTCCATTAAAGACGGGACATTAAACATAGTTTCTTTTCTTTACCAAGTACACTGTCTTTGCTTTTCCATAAATCTTTATTGAATTACCCCTGAACAAAGAAACATAAGAAAATACACTTCATCATAAAATCAAATAGAGTTGTTTCACTAAAAACAGAAATAATATTTGTTTTTCTTTTCTGTTTCATAAAAGAAAATTTACTGTAAATATATCGAGTGATAGATTTTTTATGTTAGCGATATAATAGAAAAATAACGAGATAAAAACAACATGCGATTTACATGGATTATTTAAAATTCTAGTAAACCTCACTTACTCATTAAATCTTTTAACCTTTAATTTATTTTACCTCTGCAACGACATACCAAAATATATTTTATTTATAACAACTAAATATGAATTTCGAACAATTTCAACTTATAATGCATAATGTATCTGAATATTTTCTGTGTAAACAAACCATCGATGATAATGGTATCGTATTCTGTTTGTGAATCTTTAAATATGTGTTATTTTCCTTTTATTTTGTACAATATAAAGTTCTAAATATAAAAATACCAGTCATAGACCGAGTTGTATCAGAATTCTTTTGTGAGTCACTACAAAATATATAGTGTCATTTCTACTATTTTCAGTGGTAAGCATTCAATAGTAGATCAGAACAATATATATCAGTTTTTAGGAATTCTAACATATTTACAGAAATAAGCGAAAGCACAGAGGGAGGCTTTCAAGAAAACAGACAGCAAAAGAATTGAATTCACAAACACTTTTAAACTTGGTCTCATATTTGTTAGAAGGTTTTAATTACACTGGTGTACAAAATTAAAGCAACAACCTGTTTTCTCGTTTTCTTCTTTTGCACATAATTTTTAAACAAATAAGCGTAAAATTTGGATAGCCTGTTCGTTATCATATTATTAACCGAGGTTTATGTCACTTTAGCATAAGAATAATTTTTAAGCTAATAAATATTCATTTTTCTCTCAAAAGTAAGCTTTGGAAAAAATGAAAAATTTCAATAATTTTAGGAAAGAACACTTAATGAAAAGTTGTGTTAAGGATGCATTAGAGATAGGTAAAGATCGCATCCATATGTTAGATTACAACCAAACCTTTCTACCTGTATTCATTTTTCTGTTTCTTATTTATTTATTTTTTTTTTTTTCATGTGAATAGCTTTTTAAAAAATATACACATAAACATGAAAATTAAATAAGATGTTCATTATAAAACTATTTATCGACATTTTTATTATTCTGCTGATGCTCATAGTTCACAAATTACTAATTATATATATATTTTTTAAGTCTATTATAAAAGTAAAAAAAAAAAAAAATTAATACAGAAAGAAAAGTCGAGATTTAGTTTAACATTTCAAGGCATGTGCGTCTTTATCTATCTCTAATGCATCCTTTACACCACTTTTCATTAAGTACTCTTTCCTAAAATTATTGAAATTTTTCCTTTTTTCCAAAGCTTACTTTTGAGAGAAAAATGAATATTTATTAGCTTAAAAATTATTCTTATGCTAAAGTTACATAAAATTCGGTTAATAATGTGATATCGAACAGGCCATTCAAATTTTATGTTCATATGTTTATTTGTTTAAAAATTATGTGCAAAAGAAGAGAACGAGAAAACACGTTGTTGCTTTAATTTTGTCCTCCAGTGTAATATTTGATATATGTAACCGTATTAAAATTAGTGTAAATTTCAATTATTTATCTTTTTATATCACTTATAATCACTTATTCAGTAGAATCACTAAAAATACCTTAATTGCGACAACCAAATTGTCTGAAAATGTGAACCTTCAGGGAATATACTTGGGGTTTGATTGAACACGGAATATGATTTATTTTCTTTCACAAATGTTACTTTTCGTATAAATCTTTATTGAATTACTTCTGAAATAAAAACATCAGGATGTACATTTCACCATAATAGCAAAAAGTTCTTTTTTTTTTTTTTTTTTTTTTTTGCGGTGTCATTTTTTGATAATTGGACATTTATCGAAATCTAAAATTTATCAAAAATCTTCTATATTATTAAAATCTGTACGCGTGTGTGTGTCCGTCTGTGTGTGTGTCTGTCTGTGAGAAACGGCTTGAAGCAGCTAAAGCTCAAAAATCTCTGCAAATAGAGGAAAACACATGAGACGAAATTTAGTAACTATAATTTTGGTTTATAAGTTAGTTATAGGAAATCAAGCGAGACTTTCTCTCAATAAAAATGATTCATAATTTTCATAATTTTATTTCACCAACTAGAAAAGTATGGATTAGAAATTCTTGATCATTTCGTCTATGCAATTTATTTGTTTACTTTATATGCATAAGTAGAAAATCTATATTTCTAGTTTAGGAATTCAGAAAATGACTACTTATTCATTCTAGATGAAGGCAGTATTCTTATATATATATATATATATATATATATATATATATATATATATTAGTGCACAACTTAATGTATGCAAATCGTTATATGATTCTGCGAAAGTACATTTTTTTCTGCATTATACAATATATATATGTATGCAAGTTTACATAGCCTCCTAAACTAGATGCCTATCGCGTAGCTCGGAAACAGCAACAGCGGAAGCGGTAGGCAGCGCCACCTGGTACAGATTGCGTGACTTTTTTATTCAACAGACACCAAAAATTAAGTGGGATATGATATACATAAAAGGTGAATAGAATCGAAGAAATGTTGATTATATATATCATATATCACTTCTTAAAATTATTGGCGACAGTTGAATAAAAAAGTCGCGCAATCAGTACCAGGTGGCGCTGTCTACCGCTTCAACTGTCGCCAAGTTTTCCAGCCACGCGACAGGCATCTAGTTTAGGAGGCTATGAAGTTTGCTTGTCAAAATATCTTTGTGAAACATTGTTAAAATTTTCCAAATGAATTTTAAATGAATTCCCTTAAGAAAAATACAGTTAAGTAAATATTAAATGTTTACGAAACTATATTTCTTTGAAAAATACTGAACTTTAAAAAAATAAATAAATAAATAAAGAGTCATAAATCTTCTTTGTGTATTTTGTTTCTTTTTAAACATCAAAGCATTGTTTCTCTGAAACGGAAGAAAAATATTAATAAATTCCTAAGTAGTAAATAATTAAATAAAAACAAAAGTTCAATATTACAAAAGATTCTTTTGACTTTGAATTCTCGAATCCGCATGGCATGCGTGGTATTTTAAAACAAATCTGGATGTATGTTATGAAGAATACCTAGAAGCACTTCCTCATACCTTTCCGCCTCATGTAAATCGATATAATTTCCACTAGAAAAATATTTACCAATAAACAAACAGACTAAACTGAAATATTTTTAATCAAAATAATGTAAACCTTTCAAAACATATGTTTTGTCATAACTTTTAAAATTAATGTAAAATGTATTCCCAGAAGAAAAAGACTAACAAATAAATACAAAATATTTCTGTTCTTATTTACTTTTACTATTTTTTTTTCCCCGTCTTTGTTTGTGGAATTATATTTCCTCGAAAATCTATTAAGAGATTACTATTAGGGTTTGTAAATAGTTTTTAAAACTTTTTTGGGTGCATCGCTCACCAAATTGTATCTTTCAAGAAACAGAGAAGAGATGTCTATAAGTTCCAAGTAAATATAGTAAGTTGTTCAAAATTAATAAATATTAGGTTTAATGATTTTATATATAACATTACGTTTAAGATTTTTATCTTTATGTATAATATTATGTCTAACATTTAAAAATAGTTCTTTAAAGATTTATGTTGCTTAAAATACAACAAATTCAAATTATTTAAATTCAATTGGATATTGAATTGGTTAATTTGTCGACTTTTAATTTAATGTAAGAACAGAAAATAAAGATTGAGGAGTGAGATGATTCGACTTTTCAAACATTTAGTACATATCAGGTATTTTAACAAATTTAAATCATGGACAATTTCAATCTATAATAATAAAAGAAGATGTATGTCTGTCTGTCTGAGCATCTATACGTTCAGCCCCTATTGAACGTAGAAGTACAAAAAATTGACATACGTATGCTCAGGAACCTGCCCGAGGGGTTAGTGAAAACAGAATTTAAAATTTTTCCTTAGTTGCGGAGATATTAATCAAAATGCCAACCTATGTCAATTAATAATTGAGTCAATTCAGAGCTTAAGAGCGTTAAATGCCCAAATAAATTTAAAATATCGGTCCAATCTTTAAAATTTTGGTACAAAATGAAAGGGACGATTTTTCTGAATTCAGGGGTGCAAAAAGCATTTCAACACGACAATTAGATGTTTTTTAAATTAACTAAAGTATGAAATTTAGGTGGAAACACTTCATTATTTCATTTATCAATTCTTCAGTGCCTGGCACGGTGTTGTGCGAGATGCGTTCAAGACATTTCCGTACGAGCTGAAAATAGTGGCACTTCCGTACATGTCCAGGTGGTTTAATTAAATATAACCTAAATACTACAGGCGTGTTTTCGAAAAATCTAGTGGCACTTGCGTACATTTCTTTCACTTTATTTGAGGATCATTAAGGGGGTGTATTCATATAATAGAAACATTAAAACTTCTTTCTTTCTTTCTTTCTTTTTTTTTTTTTTTTTTTTTTTGTGTGTGTGTGTGTGTGTGTGTGCGTATCTGTGTAAAACTGCATAGTGCGTACTTATTGCTGAAACGTAAGTGAAGTGAGTTTAACAAGTAGAAGTACAAAAATTAACACACAGGAGCTCAGAAGCCTTTCGGAGACGATAGTAAATAAATAAAATAAAAAATAAAAATTTCAATTAATTGTGGAGATATTAATTAAAACGTCAACGCATGTCAATTAATAAACGACTAAGTTCTGAGCTTAAAAGCCGTTTGACGGCCCTCTTCACTTACCGTCGCCGGAAGCCCGGGCCAGTGTTATTCTACGGGGAAATTTTCTTTACAAATAACTTATTAACTAATGCATATATTTAAATTCTGTTTTCACATTCAGAAAATTCCCAACTGTTAAATGGACGGACCTTTTATAAAAATGTATTTTATTTTTTATTTTTAATATTTTATTTTGAAATTACAAAATGAAAAAAATTCACATATTGAAAATTCGTATTTTGCAGCTTCAAAATAAAATATAAAAAATAAAAAAAATATTTTTTTTAAAAAAGGTCCGTCCATTTAACAGCTGAAAATTTTCAGAATGTGAAAGCAGAATTTAAAAATATGCATTAGTTAATAAGTTATTTGTAAAGAAAAATTTCTCATAGAATAACATTAGCTTCGGCTTCCGGCGGCGATGAGTGAAGCGGGCCCTTAAGCAGCGTTAAATGGACAAATAAATTAGAAATATCGGTCCGATCGTTACAAATTTGGTACCAAATGAAAGGGGCTAAATGAAAATTATTCGATATTTTATAGTATATGCAGAGCGCAAAATTTTCTATTTTATTAAAACCAGAGTATTACTATTTTTCTTTCAGATAGAAAAAATTTGCCTTCCCTTGAATTTTGCATAAGAAGAATTAATAATCTCTTATGATTCTAAGTATGTACAAATGCCTAATGAGGAAAAGTCTGAGTCAAGAAATTTCTCGGTTACAAAATTAAATTCTTTTTTTATGAAAGTTTTTTTTTTTTTTTTTTTTTTTAATTATTATTTTTTGTTTAAAATCATCTTTCTAATGGTTAATAAATGCCCTCGAAACTAACGATGAAAATGATGTCATAGCTAAAACAATGAAATGGAATAAAGAAAGTAAAATGTTTTCCATGTGTGCACTTCAACTGATTGAAATAATGAAAAGGGATAAATTAATTGAAATACTTACATCACAGTCCTACCATGTATTGAGATAAGAACGGGAAATTTTATCCACGGTTGGCATTTTTCTGGTTGATTCATTCAATGATTTGATTAATAAATTAAACATGAGAAATTCATTAGTCTATTTACAGAGATTTAAACATTTTGAGTCTAAAATAATCGAAGTTACTCATTAATATATCACCCTTTGTCACTGATAATGATTGTTTTAATTTTACAATTATTATTTTATTATTATTATTATTTTGCTTTCACTGAGGATTTATATATATATATGTGTGTGTGTGTGTGTGTGTGTGTGATTTCTAAAAAAACAAACTTTCCCTCAGTATACACGCAAAATTAAAAATAATGTAGTTATGCACATGAGATTTTGAGATATAGCTTTTTCAGAAACAATGAACATTACAGCATATCAGCGCTACCTTTTGGCCGATATATAGAAAAATTTAAACATGAATAAGGTAAAAAAAACAGTGTAGTTATACACATTAGATTTTGAAATATAATATTTTTAAACAAATAAAATTAAAGGAAATTTATAACATAACAGCACCCCCTTTCAGCTGATTACAAACAATATTTCGTTTAATATACACTCAAATTAAAAAACTTCTTAGTTATGGCCATTAGATTTTGAAATTAAGCTTTTTCGTAAACAAATTTCAGCCTATCAGCGCTACCTTTTGGCCAATATACACAGGATTTTAAACAAAATTTACAATATAACAGCATCACCTTTCGGTCGAAATGCTCAGAATTGTAAGCATCAATAAGGAAAACAATAAATGTTGTTATGCACATTAGATTTTTGAATTATGGCTTTTCCGAAACAAAAAAAAATTACAGCACAACAGCGCCACCTGTCGGCCGATATGCACAAATTTTAACACGAGTAAAAAAAATTTAGTGACGGGCATATTTAAGTCAGTAATGTTCAATAGAAGTTGAGCTATAGTCTCAATCCTAAATGGTGGAATAAACAGAATAGTAGAGCCACCGAGCGGGAGTTTTCATACGGTCGATTTTTCAAAGATCGCCAACCAGCTGGGTGCCGAAGACGGCTAGTAAATAAATAAATAAATAAAAGTTATAATAGGGTGTTTGGGCATTTCTTGTCCAATGAGTGTACTTTCATAATGCACTGCACTCTCTCTAAATAATTTTGTGTTTCCTGGTAAAAGAACTATAAATGGTAAATACGCAATTTACAATAAGTCATGTTGTAAATAATTCAGAAACATATATTAATTCTCTTTTAAATATTTTAGTGCTTTTTAGATAATTAGGCCTCATAGGACAAACCATTATATATAATTTTATGTTTCCCTGTAAAATATCTTTAAGTAGTAGCCACATTATTTCCCATAATGGTCATATTTCAGTAAGGCAACGTAATTAAATATGCAATGCAACTGATGTTTTTTTCTTTTTTTTTTTTTTTTTTTTTTTTTTTCAAATTAACATTATTAAAATGAACTTCAAGTATTCTGAGAGCCCATGGTACTAAATATAAAAGAATTCTAATTTGTATTCCTATATATATATATATTAAAAAAAGAAAACCTATCACATATAAATCTGTATAAATTTCTTGGAATGATGACTCAGAACATGCCTATTCGAATTTATCTTAAATACAGAATTTAGGCGCTAGCGGGCTGCAATCATCTTGAGCGCATTGGCTGTATTAATAAAGAGCTCTTTTTTGGGTCCATGTTATAGAAGTATACGTCCTATACTCATAAAATCTATACAGTTAGTTCATCAGTAGCCTGTAACATAGCTACCAATTTTCAGTTAAATCGAAAAAAGCGTTTAGACGCTATCATGATCACTCACACACACACACATTCATCACGGCAATAGTAACAAAAATGAATTCAAGCAATGAAACACCTCAAAATTTACAGATAAACCAAAATCTTATAATCGAATGTTTTCAAAATTAGGTTACTTTCGATATATAATATGTAACAGAAAAGTGAAAATTCTACATCATTTATTTCGAAACTTTTCTAACTTAAAATCATAAACTAGAGTATTTGTAAGCCTATTATACAATTTTCTAACTTTGCCTGGAAACATTTTGTGAGATTGTATTGGTTGGTTGTAGGATTTAAGGCCGATTGACTCCTGATGTGTCCTAGGCCTAGAGGGGGAATGCCCTTCGTGGGGGGGTCTTTCTAAGGGATCCTAGCCCGTATTTACGCGAGTTTCGGAGGAAACCACGGAAAACTCCGAACGGCTAGGTCGATGAGCGCGACCTGGGATCGAACCCGGCACCTCCCATCTACCAGCTTTGAGCGCAGAACCGCTCGGCCGCTGGTGGGCCTTGAGATTGTATTGAAACTTTTCATATAAACAAGAAATAAATTACCCAGAGATAAATAAATTTGAGTAAATAGAAAAAAAATTCGTAAAATAAACTCACAACTACGATTTTTTATTCTGTTTATTTGTCAAGTTGTTTATAAATCTGATTTTCTCGAAAATCTATTAAGAAATTTTTATTTCGTTTTAGAAATAGTTTTTCGAATATTTTCGTTTCTTTTATTAAATTTTAATCATGAAAATGGTGTTGGTGTTGGTGTTTAGGATTAAGGCCGATTGACTGCTGTAGGTCCTGGGCCTGAGGGGAGTGCCTTCCGTGGAGGTCTTTCTAAGGGGTCCTAGCCCGTATTTACGCAAGTTTCGGAGAAAACCACGGAAAACTCCGAACGGCTAGGCCGACGAGCGCGACCTGGGATCGAACCCGGCACCTCACGTCTACCAGCTTTGAGCGCAGAACCGCTCGGCCGCTGGTGGGCCCCATGAAAATGTTATTTCCTAGAACTGGAAGGAAAATTTCTTTAACTTCTAAACAAATTCATGAAATTTAAACATATTTACAAAAGATTAAAGACATCTTTTCTTCTAAATATTTTAAATTTATGAATATAAATTAAATTTAAAAATTACATTTATAATTTATGACGAACATCTTAAATAAATTTCTTTATAAATGTTTTCTTTACAGAAACGATTTTCTTTTCAATAGAGGAAATTTTTATAGTTTTAAATAAGTGAATAAAATGAGATATTTACAATAAAACACAACACCAACAAAAAAAAAAAAAAATTTTTTTTGCTATAATTACACATTCCAAGATCACTTGAATATGGATATTAAGATATTATCAAATGCGTGTGTGAGGACTATCAGCATAAATTAAAAATAAATGAATAATCATGTTAAAATCTGATATTTTAAAGATCATGTTTGATTGCCTTTTGAAATATTTTACAATGATGGGTAAAAATATGAGCAAATTTCTCTTAACAATTTGAAACACATTTTTTGTATTTAATAACAACTTTATATTTTCAAGATTGTAAGTACAATATTTAATCGTGGAGGAGTTGAGTGGGCGAAAAGAACCCTCTCACTCAAAAATATACAAAATTGTATCTATAACTAACAAGGTTAAAAAAAAAAAAAAAAAAAAATTGTTAGTTCCACACTAGATTATTTAAAATATATTTAAGAAATTAAAATCTTTAATTATTCATACATATATTTTTACTCTCCGAACACTATAGTGAGGAAAGTATTGTAATCATGTCAAAAATCCGAATTCGAGATTTTGATGTTTCTATACGTTACGAGGTCCCCTGAGTCCGTTTTCACTATTTTTGCGATGATGTATGTATGTGTGTGTGTATGTGTGTATGGCTGGGAGTGAACACGCTAGCGTCTAAACGCTTTGTTCGAATAAGCTGAAAGTTGGTACGTATATTGAAAGTCACCATAGTACGAACCCTATTGATTTTGGTGTATCTAGAACTTATAGTTTTTTTTTACAGGGACACAAAGAAAAATTCTTTATCCTTATGGCCTATGGACCAAAATCTTAAAAGTGCGACAGCATCTAAACGCCTTATTCAATTGAGCAAAAAATGTATATGAATATTATAAATCACTGTTGCACTAACTATAAGAATTTTGGTGAATCTAGCATTTATAGGTTTTTACAGGGACACAACGAAAAATTCTTTATCATTATGATCTATAGGCTCAAAGTTCAGTAGCGTTAAATAAAACATCGTGTAATATATGGAGAAAATACTCAAACACTCTATTATGGTTTTCTCTCTTTTGTTTGCATAACAACTCCTCTTTCTTTACTTTATCTACAAAACTGTTAATTACTCAATGTTCGGAAAGTCGAGTGGTGTCACTCCAAATTTTTTTAAATACTTTGCTTTTATAGTTTAAGTTTGTTACACAATATTTATAAAATTGAATGTCAAATATTCTCAGTAACTTTTTAAAGATTTCGTTAATCTAGAGAAAAAAAAACTTTCAAAGCCATTTGCTCAAATCTATTTCAAAATTGTTTTCCTGAAATTTTTATTCCAGAATAATGTCCTAAAAATAGTTCTTTATAATTGCTTCTTTCCAAGAAAACCCATTTATTTACTCCGAATAGAAAATTTTTCTTATGATCAAATACTCGACTGAAACAAATATTTTTGATCTTAAATAACAAATGAAAGCAATTAGCTAGGATTTCTCTTCAGGAATTTTTTTCTTAACTAGTACACGCAAAGAAAGATTAACTGCAACTTTGTTTCAATTAAATGTTTTCATTTTTGCAAAACAATTACTCTCGATGAAAATTGCGCTAGTTAATATTTTTCTTCTGGATATTTAAGTTGAATACAACAAAGGATTTATTTTCAATGGAAATTATTGTAGTTAGAAACTTTAAAATGGATTTTAAAATATTTCTTTTAATTAAATAAACTTCGCTTTGTATTATAAAATTCTTATTATAGTTGACTGCTTAATACTTTTCTTGTTATAGTATTTTTCTCGGCACATATTACTGTTTATTTAATTACCTTTAAAAATGTAAAGCGACTTGCAAATAGAGTTTGTTTATAATTTGAAGTTTTGTTAATTTATTTGAATAATGGGGAGAAGCAATTTAAAGTATCTGTAGCGACGCCATTAACGTCATTCTAATGTAGATAATCCTAACTTACCGATGGACAACGGGTTAATCTTTTGTCCAGAGGTACGCCTCTGGATACACCTAGACATCCTCGGTTCGAATACAACCTACCGCAACACGCACTCTTCCTTTTTTGGTGACGGCGGACGAAGCAACAAGCTATCAACTCCGCTCTATGGCAATAGATGGCAGCACCACAAAACCCTCCGAGCATTAAAGCCTGTGAATCGCTGTTCTCACAGCACAAAGTCTGTCACGCCCGTCGCTTTCAACTCGCCTGTAAAGCCCGTCTGTAAAGCATATTTAAAAGAAAATCGCTATCTGAAAGAGAACAAGCTCGAATTGAGGGATATATGAAAACGAGATTATGACACAGACAAAATGGAAAGAAGATTGAACGTTCCCTGTGTGCTATTAATAATTATATCAAAAAAGGAGAAGATATAATGCATTAAAACGAGGAGGAAGGAAACCCGTCATAACGTAGCGTCAAAAAAGGTTGATTGTGAGAAAAGTAACAAATGAAATGCTAAATTCAATCGAAATAACCTGTTCACTGTAATTTCCTGTCATTCCAAGTAAGGGCAGTAGAATTCTCCATCATGAAAAAAAATGTAGTATGGATTAAAAAGAAAGTCACACCAATGTTAAAAGCTACGGCAAAGAGATTAGAATTCGCAAAAAAGTACAAGAATTATAAAGAAGAGTGGAAATCAATGATATTCACCGATGAAAAGTAGTTGAATTTAGATGGCCCTGTTAGGGCACACTATTATTGGCATGACTTAAGGCGGGAGAAACAAATTAAATATTCAAGGAACTTCGGTGGAGCAACAGTCATGATATGGGGAAAGGTTGCATTTAAAGGGGTCTTGATTCTTGCGTGGATTTCCACAAGAATGAATTCTGGTAGATATGTAGAAGAAACTGCAATAATCAGCCATCTTGAATCAGATGAGTCACTTTTGGGGAAGAACTTTGTTCTACAGCAGGACAATGCTGCCATTACGCCTCAAAAGTGACAAAAGCATGACTTTGTAGCGACGCCATTAACGTCATTCTAATGTAGATAATCCTAACTTACCGATGGACATCGGGTTAACTTTTTGTCCAGAGGTACGTATCTGGATTACAACAACCTATAGCCAGCACAACCTACCGCAACACGCATTTTTCCTTCACTGGTGACCGCGGACGAAGCAACAAGCTATCAACTCCGCTCTATGGCAATAGATGGCAGCACCACAAAACCCTCCGAGCATTAAAGCCTGTAAATCGCTGTTCTCATAGCACAAAGTCTGTCCGCCCGTCGCTTTCAACTCGCCGCTGCTCCTTCAACTTGGCAAAACGGGGCAA
This sequence comes from Salticus scenicus, assembly GCA_963930645.1. Lineage (NCBI taxonomy): Eukaryota > Metazoa > Arthropoda > Arachnida > Araneae > Salticidae > Salticus > Salticus scenicus. The sequence continues at coordinate 253,857,539 of OZ005659.1, read as the reverse complement.
CTGACAGCACAATCTGGTCATCGCTACCGTCTACAGCAGTAATTTCGCTCGTACGACGGTGTACTCACTGGAGGGGGAGTACTGTAGCGACGCCATTAACGTCATTCTAATGTAGATAATCCTAACTTACCGATAGACAACGGGTTAGCCTTTTGTCCAGAGGTACGTCTAGACATCTGGATTACTACCTAGACATCCTCGGTTCGAATACAACCTACCGCAACACGCACTTTCCTTCATATCTTTTACATTATAAGTGCAGACCTCACTTTTAAATACCTACTATAACCAACACTTGATCAATCAGTAGAATACGAGCTGTAATTCATAAAATTGTCATCTTAAATTATATTAAATATTTTTATATGGTGAATAAACATTTTTACGAAATTTATTGTTTAAAAAATGTTTTAAAATAAAAAGTAAACTAAATACAGTAACCGCCACTTAATAAATTCACTGGTTAATAAAATCAGCCGCTTAATCTGATCAAATTGCCAGGACCAGAATCAAATCAATACAAATTATCTTTAAAGTCGCCGCTTAATAAAATCGACATCGCCGGTTAATAAACTCAAAAATATCTCCTCAGCAGTCAAAAATATCATTTATGCACACTAAAAAAAAATATTTTTATTTACATTGTTTTTTTTTTTTTTTAATAAAAAAAGAAATTAAAGCACAACAATCCCTCCTTTATCGCTCCTTGTTGAAGATTTTACACTCGCAGCACAGTTACAAATTAAACGGGCCCCATAATTTATCTCCGTAACAATTTCAAGGAACGTATTCTTCAAAACGCAGTTATAAGTTAAAAATTGGATTTGAAATGATATTTTTTTTTAATTTATAATTATTAAAGGGAATGTCTAGTTCTTATTTTAAAATTACTGTATAATTCCTGAGATTTAAACGGAAAGGTTTTAAATTTATAAGATCAACGTGAACTTTTGTTAAAGTAATGATGATTTTCCGCAAACGAAAGTGCATGGGAACTTGGAATGCGTTTAATATTTATATCGAAGAAACAATTAATTAATTATCTACGAAAAATTAATTAATATTGTTTACTAATTCCCATTATTCGTCACCTTTTGAAGTTTAATCCCAAATTCTGGGAAGTAACACCTTTTCCTTAAGTGCAGGAACGTTCGCCGGATATAAAAATCAGCCGCTTAATAAAGTCATTTTGGCTCAGAATGAATGTGATTTTAAAAAGCGGCGGGAACTGTATATTTAAATACAGGGATATAAAAATACAGAATACTTTCGGTTGCATTGTATATCCACAATCACATCTCAACTGTATCAAATATCAAACTACATGTATATATATATATATATAATTGCATGTTAGGATTCACCCGAAGAGACAGAAAGCGAAACACTTGGATTAGGAAGCAAACGAAAGTTATTGATGTTATTTCTAGAGTCAATAAGTTATAATTGAACTGGGTTGGGCACCTTGGGAGAAGAGATGGTAATCGATGGATCACCAAAGTCTTATTTTGGATACTAAGAGATAAAGAAAAGACCGAGGAAGATACCACTGTGTTGTTGGAGAAATAAAATTGTGTAGTTTGGAAGAGCAGAATTGAGGAGAATTGCAGAAAACAGGGCAGTTTGGAATCACCTAGGAGAAGCCTTCATCCTGCAGTGGAATTGATAAAGGCTGAAAATTATGATGATGATGATGTATAATAAATTAAATAACGGTACTTGCTTTTTAGAATAGAACAAAGAGTGGAAAGAATGACTTTCAAAAGAAAAAAAATATTTGGTCCATCACGGGGAGATCTAATTTATAAAAGCATAAGTATTGGTATTTATTCTATTAGTACAGTAAAGAACCGTTTATACGTCTTTTACATTCATACGTCCTTTTAGTGAAGTCCCGATTCATTCCTATTCATTTTAATGCAAAAATTCTTCGTTTATACGCTTCTAATATCGGTTATACTTATACGTCTTTTTCACTTTACCAAAATTCACAAAATTACTCGACCTGTCATTATTTTCCCTTCTAAATAAGATGGATTTTTCCTGGAAAGCATCTTAAATGGAGGAACACAGGAAAGATCGAAGAATACTGATCAAAGAATCAATTGAATTCACAGTAGAATTTTTAATACTCATAGACAAGCAGCAAATCGGACGAATATTAAAGATTTTTAATATTATTAAATAACTGTCTGTATGGACATAAATCGTATGCTTGTTATTAAAGATACGCTATATATGTATAATTAATGTTCAAAATGTGTTCGTATAGTTTTTAAGAAATGTAATATAATACTCAATATATGATATATATAATTAGTACCCAGTAATGCATTAATACTATAATTTTTCTCAGTTTTTATAATAAATCTTTCTTTTTTTAATTAATTATTATCTTGAAAAAAAAGTATAATATACATTTACTAACTTAAGAACCTTTCTTAATTAGTATTTTCATATAAATTTTGCTTAAGTGTCATTAAATTTGCTTTAATCAAAGTGTTATTATTAAAATTTTGATTATACGTCTTTTCATTTATACGTCTTTTTTACGTCAGTCCCTTCAAAGACGTATAAACGGTGCTTTACTGTATTCACGGAGTAATATTAATAGGAGTTGAAGGTCCAATGGGAGAAAGCTACGAAACTGTGATCTAAATTTTTGGTAAATATTGAGGGCGCCACTTGTCATTCCTCCCTACCTCGGCGCGGATATACTGTTGTTTTCAATAGAATTTTGCTGGAATACATTTAAAATTTTTATTTTAAGCAATTTAATTTCTTTGTAAGTTCTTAAAACTGCATAATTCAGATGTTTCAAAGAAATACTTCGTTCCTAGTTGTAAAACAGGCTATGATAGTGATAAGAAAAGAAAAAAAAAGGCCGTAGGAGAAAAATAAAGTCCGAGTTCGTGTTTTCTGCACCTAAAGTAAGTTTTTTTTTTTTTCTTTACAAAATTTCATCCATTCTCCTTCCTCCCAATTGTCTGTTTTAGCTAGCTTCGGTTCATAAGAATCGTCATTTTTTAAAAGCTTTCTTTCAAAGTAAAATGAGTATAAAATGGCGCTTAAAAAAAACATGTTGGTTAGAATACTCTATTTAATGAAATTTGCTTTCAATCGAAATTTTTTCAGCTTGATATTATTTTTAAAAAAATAATTAAAACGAGACATTTCCCCATTGAATAACATTGCGGAAGCTGGAGAGAAGGAAGGATTGCACGCTGGCGCCATCTGTAAACATTAGAAAACAACATCACAAAATTTCAGCGTTACCTTCTTCTCCTGTCTTATTACTCCGTGACTGTATTAATATAGTAAAAAGATCTTTCTTTTCCCCTGACCTTGCTTGCCGCAACTGCTGAATCCTAGCTAGCTGATCATGTGACGGAGTATCAGAACATGAGAGGAAATGCGTACTGATGGCGTGAGTGACGCTGCTAAGAGGGCTGAGAGGATAGAGATTGAGTTTCGACGGAGCTTGTATACTTGACGGATGCAACGCCTGTATTTGATAACTTTGTTTTTCGAGTTTTCGACGGAAAGTTTGACGAAGCTGCACACGAGATGGGTGCAAGGCTAGTTTATAAACTTCAGTTATCATGTTCGACGTATTTATTGAAGTACTAGGTGATTTATTTATGTGACGAATTATGATTAATTTGACGAACTGTTAAACTCACTTTGGATAATCAATTTTAAAACTCATCAGCATTCCTGTAAATATTGTAATATATTTTTACTTTCTTTATTAAATTTCAAGTAATTAGTAAATAATAGAATTAGTATTGTTCTTAAAGTTCTTAAACGCCCACAATCCACTGGAAACCACATTAATATATTATGAATATGCAATGAAGGTTAAACTCTGTAGCGTGTAAATACAATCAGAAAGTGTTTAATAATGCAAGGAAACCACACGATTTCTCTTCTTTATTTGCAATTTATATAAGTTTCTTTGTCCTTAAAATGGATTCACTTCCTTCAAATTAAAATGTTCCTGTAACATATTAATGCATTCAAAAATTCAATACCTATAAACTTAACTAATATATGAATCTATGAATTCATTAAAGTATTTTCTCTAGTAAGATAAACTCTTTAATAAACTTCAATATAAATGTAGAAATGCTAGATAAAAATATTTCCAAAGGTATTCATTCTTTCGTAAAATAAGTCTTAAAAAGTCTAATATTATCTTTCTCTAAACTAAATTTAAAGCTACGAAAAATTTCTCCGAAAGGTAATTGATGTCTATGCGTCTAAAATGTATTTTAAAATATTCTTACTGAAAGAAGTTATATAAGGTATTTTATAATTTAATTCTTTAAGTATCGAATATTAAGTTTGATCCTCCGTTCTATACATTTGCTGCATTTCAATTTTACTTGCCCATTTAATCATTTATTGCGTCTAAGACGTATAAAATCTTAACAAATGATAAGCAACAACAGACAATTTGATGAGTAGCTTTTAACTCTATACGAACTCAAAAATTTGAGGCACTTTAATACTTTTGCGGAATTTCCTGCTATGTATTTAAATAAATTCTCTTTTAAAATAAAATTCACTTCATTTATCTCATTCACTTCGTTTATTCTCAAATGCTTTGCTGAATTTGTAAATGCATTCAAAAGATTTATATTTTTATGCTTAGAATATACAAATTAAAATCTTTTAACTCGTCTTTAAAATATACTTTAATGAACCTTTTACCGTAATACAAACTTCGTTTCAATTAAGAATTTTCAGTTGTTTCGAGGCGCCTTCATTCTTATTTAAAATAACACAGAAAATCACTTAACTTACGTTTCACTGATATTTATTCTTTGCGAATAATTTATTCTAAGGTGGATAATGTTTGTAAGTCTAAAACAAATTTTTAACGTATTCCTGTAGCACAGAATTAATTGAATGATTTGTAAATTTCATTTCCTCAACTGTAATTTTTGCTTTGTTCTATATATAGGGGCGAACCGTGTATTATGGACCCCCTAAGCAAGAATGCTCATAAAACTTAGATTATTAAAATAAAAAGATTTAATTTGGTGGCTGCTCATTACAACTGCACAGTTACACAGTTTAAACTTGGTAAAGTACTCTGGGAACTATTAATAATTGCAGAAAATAATTATTTTATTTACGTATCGGTGGTCCATATTACACGAACGTATGTGTAATATGGACCAAGTGGTCCGTAGTGGTCCTTCCCGTTTCCCAACAGTTGACACACTTGGAATTGTGAAACAAACTGTCCAGCATGTTCCCTCACACACTTGTACATCTCTTGGGAATAATAGAAACGGACGAAAAAAAAAATAGTTAATGGACGAAAAAAAAAGGGGAGGTCTAAAGGTTATATCCAATGGATAGTGTGCGAAAGAAGTGATAATTTGATTACCTCTGCTTCCCTGGCGTATTCTATAGCCTCAAAATTTTGAGTATGCGACATATGTACGCCGAGCATTAAGAAAATCTCTCTGTTTTTATTATGGACCACTGGTCCATATTACACAACACAGCATGGTTCATATTACACGCTTAAACAGAGTAACGTGGTTTCCAATCAAAAATCGCTATGCAAATTGATGCCCATGAAACGCATGTCTAAATTGTTCATAAAATAAGTACATTTGCTACTATTAAAGCGAAATTATATTACAATTACCTAACAGCAGAATGTAATACTTCCATTTTAACATACTTGTTTCATCAATGATCATATAAACCGAAAACTCAATTTCATAATCGTCCAAATACAGGTATGCATGTACAAATCACTCCATGGTTTGTGTAACAATAATATTCACTAAAGGCAATGAGATGATTTCACCAACTAGTGTTGAACATATAAATTTCCTCATGGTCCGTAGTACACGATGGTCCATAATACACGATTCTCTCCTATAAATAGAAAGTAATAGATTCGTAAAATATTTTTATCTCCAGTTTTCGATTGATTAAACACGTTTTGAGATGTTCTGAACGCAATTTTAGCCATTTTTAGAAAATAACTGTCTATGTGTCTAAATGTTATCAATTTATTATAATAGTGTTTATGTTTGTGAATAATAAATTGCAGGACTGTGTGTAATTTGCAGGGATAGAGCAAATTTTTAACATATTCCTGCAAAATAGAAATAATTGAGTGATTTGTAAATTTTATTTTCTCAACTCTGTTAAATTTTAATTTTTTCTCTACACATAAAAAAAGAAAAAAAGCTGATAAATTTATGAAATTTTTTTATTTTCGGCTTTCGAAGAATTTACATGTTTACAGGTATCCTGAACACCAGCTGATCTTTTTTTTTTCTTTTTGGTTGTCTGAGTATCTGTCCATATCAGGGCGCGAAATTTCCACTCGCCAGCTCGCCATTGGCGAATGGAACAAACACCGCGAGTCAAACACCTAAACATTGCATTTAGTTTCTAGACAGTAATCTATGATTTAGCTAAATATATCAATAACACGTAATCTCGTAGCTGGCAGGAAAACATAGCTTACCAACTGTGCTTAATATGATGAAGGGCATTTAACACGTTAATTCCAAAAACACGAAGCAAAGTGGCTGTCCCATTTGGCAGGGAGCTCACTTCTAGAGCCCTATTTCACTAATTCTCATCCCGGTAAGGCATGTACATTTGTTGTGTCCTTATATAGGTATAAAAAGATATGCTCTTCTAACAAAAACTTTTAAAAACCCTTGTGATCTGTGTTATTCGAGATATAACAGGTCCTTCTGACAAGAAAAATCTTAAAGCTTATCAAACAAACAAGAAAATGTTATTTGCAATTCATTTTCAAAATTTTCATTTATTATACGTGTTATTCTTTGAAATATGCTTCTCATTAAATGCATTTTTAATTAATTACATACACTGGGTTACAAAATGATATGAACACCAAGTTTTTCAAGCATAAGAAAGAAAACAATGCCACAAAATAAACTTAAGACTTTAAAACGTTAGAAATAGAACAAATAATTTTATTTTATAGCAAAATGTAATTCAAACAGACGTTTATACACTGATGGAAAAAAAATCCCAACACCAAGAAAAAATTATTGTACAGTAATGAAATTTCAGCAATACACTTGTCTAGGTAACATATTTAATTGATTAAAGTTTCAAGATCACAGGTAGAGCCATTGGCGAGAAGAGCCATTTCAAATGTGAAATGTTGGTACATTAGTAACCGGTGTAACCGCCAGAATTTTGAATGCAAGCATGCAAACGTGCATGCATTGTGTCGTACAGGTGTCGGATATCAGTTTGTGGGATGGAGTTCCATGCCTGTTGCACTTGGGCGGTCAATGCAGGGACGGTTAATGCTGGTTGTGGATGACGCTGGAGTTGTCGTCCAATGATGTCCCATACGTGCTCGATTGGAGAAAGATCTGGTGATCTAGCAGGCCAAGGCAACATGTCGACACTCTGTAGAGCATGTTGGGTTACAACAGCGGTATGAGGGCGAGCGTTATCCCGTTGGAAAACACCCCCTTGAATGCTGTTCATGAATGGCAGCACAACAGGTTGTATCACTAGACTGACGTACAAATTTGCAGTCAGGGTGCGTGGGATAACCACGAGAGTGCTCCTGCTGTCATACGAAATTGCTCCCCAAACCATAACTCCAGGAGTAGGCCCTGTGTGTCTAGGCTGTTGGTGAGAAATAAACTCAAAATCTTTTTTCATATTATTCTAAAAACATTTCATTTGACTCTTTTATTTCTTCATGCATATATACATCTACATTGGGGCGACGCTATGACACATTTTGTTCTGATTGGCCGTCTGTGTTTCGATGTACATGTAATGATGTATTTTTCGTTTTTTTTTCTTTTTCTTCGATGTTCAGTTTTTCATAATAAAAGATGTGATTAAAAGGATAATACGTGGGTTCATTTTTATTCCCACAAAATAATGCAACATAAAATAATATATAATTTCCTAATACACAAACCAAGCTAAATGAGGCTGGTTTAATTAAATTGAAACATCATTATTTATATATTTGAAATTATCTTTTGAATAGCTTAGCAGAAAAGATATTTATAAAAGAAAATAGAAATTGGTTCTTCTTTTCATACATGGAATAAATACATCTGTTTTTGCAAGCCTCATAGGATACTCATATACAAGGTGAGTGCATTTTACTTACCTTATAAATCTTGAATTTAAATATTTGATAAAAGTTTCTTCTGTGAATTCTATCAGATTATGCTACTGACGCGCTAAATCGAAACTTTGAATTTATTCTTGACAGTTTTTTTTTCTTTGCATATTTTAAGAAACATTTGCTACATTTAAAATAATATTATTTTGCTACATTTAAAATAATAATAATGATAACAAATGTAAGCGAAAATAAATAAATATGTTTTCTTTTTGTTTCTTGAAAACGAAAGTATAGAAATAAAAGAATGTTTAAAATAAACATATGAATGATTAAATATAAAATTGTAGTTATTATAAACTAGAAAGAAAACAAAATTGAAATATTAAAATGAGTATCCTCAAGGACACTATAATTGAAAAACTTAACGCACAAAATTATGATGTGTGGAAGTTTAAATTAGAAATGTTTCTCCAAAAGGAAGATTTATATTCCGTGGTTCTTAACGATGCTCCGAATCCCATTACGGACACATGGAATAACAAAAATAGGAAAGCACGCGCCATTATAAACCTCTTAATAGAGGATAATCAAATAATCCATGTCAAAAATCTTGAGACCGCTAAAGAATGCTGGAACGCCTTAAAAGCTGTACATGAGCGTTCAACCCTCAGCAGTAAACTATTTTTGCTTAGAAAGCTTTACTCTACGAAATTAACTGAAGGTGGCGATATGATAGACCACTTAACTAACATCTATCAATTGCGAGATAAGTTAGCATCGCTCGGAGAAGAAATAAATGACAGGCACCTTTCAGCCCTAATGCTCTGTTCCTTACCTCCAAGTTATGATGTATTAATTACCGCTTTAGAATCGCGTGATGAAAAGGATCTTGTACCAGAGTTTATACGCTCGAAATTGATTGATGAATTTTCTAAAAGAAAAGAAAACAAATCTGAAAATAATTCAGTGTTAAAGGTTAAATTTAAACCGAAACCAGAAAATTCAAAGTTCTGCCGTTATTGTAAAAAAAAATCGCATACAATTGAAGAATGCTGGCATCTTAAAAATAAAAATAAAGAAAAGACTCTGAAACAAACAAAAGCCAGCAATGCCAGATCAACTTTCAAATCTGGTATGTACTCTCAAGACAGACATAACGCGGATAGGGCTCTTATTACTGAGAGTGAAAATAAAAAACCTAACGATAAAATATTCACTCTATTTATCGGTGAGAAATCTAACAATTGGTATGTAGACTCAGGTTGTTCAACGCATGTATGCAATGATAGGAATAAATTTCATGAATTTAATCATAATAATTCACGCGTAACAATCGCGAATGGACAGGAGATAGAATCCCTGGGTCATGGGTCTGTGAAATTAAACACCATAAATTCCAATAACACACATAATACTATGATATTGAAAAATGTTTTATATGTACCAGAGATAGAGACAAACCTCATATCTGTAAAAGAAGCTACTGAAAATGGTTGTGTAGCAATATTTGAAAACAAATCATGCAAAATAATGCATGAAGGAGAAACATGCATTGAAGGTTACATTAACAACAATTTATACGAATGCAAAGTTAACTATGATACAACACACACTATAAACATGGTAAAAATATGTGAAAATACAAATTGCATTGATAAATGGCACATTAAATTAGGCCATAGAAACATTAGTCATATAAAACAATTAGTAAACAACAACATGGCAGTTGGGATAAAACTAGACAACTGCAAACATGATAATGCATGTGAAACTTGCATATTAACTAAATTAACGGACAATCCTTATCCCAAAAAGGCTCAGTTTAGGGCAACTAAAGCACTAGAGTTGGTACACACTGACTTGTGTGGACCAATGACAACCCCCACGGTCGGTGGAAAATACTATTTTTTAACCTTCGTTGACGATTTTAGTAGATTTACAGTTATATACCTACTGAGAAAAAAGGATGAAGTTTTCACAAAATTGAGGGAATACATCGCGATGACATCAAACAAGTTCGGACGAACTTTGCATGCAATCCGCTCCGACAACGGAGGAGAGTATACCGGGACAGAATTAAATGAATACTTAACAAAATTAGGTATAGACCACCAATTCACTGTTCCCTATTCAGCTTCTCAAAATGGAACTGCTGAACGTAAAAATCGTACCTTAGTTGAAATGGCACGTTGTTTATTAAAAGATGGCAATTTACCAAATTCTTTCTGGGGGGAGGCAATAAATACCGCAGTTTACTTGCAAAATAGACTCCCAACATCTTCGTGTGAATTGACACCTTATGAATTATGGACAGGTCGAAAACCTGACTTATCAATGTTAAAACCATTTGGTTGTCGTGCCTATGCATACGTACAAAAGGTACACAGAGGAAAATTAGATAATACGGCACAGGAAGGTATATTCGTAGGGTACGACAATAGAAGTAAAGGATATAGGATCTGTACAAATGGCAAAAACATAATTATTAGTCGAACCGTAAAATTTGTAGAAAATGAAAAACAAGCGATACTTAAATATGACACATCACAAAACAATGATGAGAAAAGTGATAATAAAAATCCATCACCAAATTTGCAAATAATAGACTCAGAGATAGATGAAACTAATGATAGTGCTGTGTCAGATAATTCTCAGAATACTCCACGTAGATCACAAAGATCTAATAAAGGGGTACCACCAGATAGATTCGCATTCACATTACACAATGAAAGAATAAGTGAACCAAAATGCTGGGATGATATAATAAGTATGGAAAACCCTGTAGAAAAGGAAAATTGGATCAATGCTACATTAGATGAAATAAATTCACTCAAGCAGAATGACACCTGGGATTTAGTTGAGGTTTCACCAGGGATGAAAATAGTGGGGTGCAAATGGGCATTCAAAGCAAAATATAACAGTCAGGGCCGTGTTGAAAAATACAAAGCTAGGCTGGTTGCGAAGGGCTTTTCACAGAAATATGGAATAGACTACGATGAGACTTTCGCCCCAGTGGCGTCTCACACAACCTTGAGAAGTTTTTTGGCAATGAGTCTTTATAAGAATTTAAGTCTTAGACATATTGATATCAAGACTGCATTTTTACACGGTAAATTGAGTGAAGATGTTTATATGCATCAGCCAGAAGGATACGTGGTATCCGGGGAAGAACATAAGGTGTGTAAATTAAAAAAGGCAATATACGGGCTAAAGCAGGCCGCGAGAGCATGGAATTTAAAATTGAATGAGTCATTACTTAACTTAGGCTTTATTCAAAGTCAATTCGACAAGTGTCTTTATAAACGTAAACAAAACGATGTAACTACTTATGTACTTGTGTATGTCGATGATTTGTTAATAGCGGGGAATGATCAACAAATAAATGAAATTGTAAACAAACTAAAACAAGAATACCCGTTAACAGACTTGGGAGAAGCAAAACAATATCTTGGGATAAATATTAATCGCCCTAATGAAAATACAATGACTCTTGATCAAACACACAAAATACAAGAACTTATAGTCAAATACGGTTTAGAAAATTCAAAACCTACAGACACTCCTATGGACACAGGTTACATAAAATTAAATGACGAAGAAAACCTTTTACCAGAAAATACACAATATAGACAGGCTGTAGGCGCATTGTTATATATTTCAACCGTGTCACGTCCGGATATTAGCGCCGCGGTAAATATTTTGAGTAGAAGAAATGAGCGCCCAAGAGCAAAAGATTGGGAAGCGGTAAAAAGATTAATGAGATATTTAAAAAGTACAATTAATCTTAAATTGACATATAATAATATTGAAGAGCCTATCTTGAGGGTATATGCAGATTCCGACTGGGCAAACGATCCCAGTGATCGTAAGTCTACAACAGGAAATTTGTTCTGCATAGGAGCAAATACTGTATACTGGACAAGCAAAAAACAAAAATCTGTATCAATGTCATCAGCGGAAGCGGAATATATTTCTGCAGCAAGTGCCGCGCAAGAAGTAAAATGGCTTATAAACCTTTTTGAAGAAATTGATATGCAACAAAATTGTCCTATTACACTCTATGAAGACAATCTTTCTTGCATCAAATTGGCCGAAAATGATAAGTTTCGACAGAAAACTAAACACATCGAGTTAAGATACCATCTGATTCGAGACCTTGTTGAGCAGGGCACAATAAAGATTGAGTATGTAAGCACGGAAAATATGATCGCCGATGTGCTCACGAAGCCTCTGCCGAGACATTCTTTTCGAAAACTGCGAATTTCCTTGTTGAACTGTGATTAAATGTCATCGAGTTTACGCAGGGGTGTTGGTGAGAAATAAACTCAAAATGACATTCTTTCAATAATTACAAAAAACTATCTTTTTTCATATTATTCTAAAAACATTTCATTTGACTCTTTTATTTCTTCATGCATATATACATCTACATTGGGGCGACGCTATGACACATTTTGTTCTGATTGGCCGTCTGTGTTTCGATGTACATGTAATGATGTATTTTTCGTTTTTTTTTTCTTTTTCTTCGATGTTCAGTTTTTCATAATAAAAGATGTGATTAAAAGGATAATACGTGGGTTCATTTTTATTCCCACAAAATAATGCAACATAAAATAATATATAATTTCCTAATACACAAACCAAGCTAAATGAGGCTGGTTTAATTAAATTGAAACATCATTATTTATATATTTGAAATTATCTTTTGAATAGCTTAGCAGAAAAGATATTTATAAAAGAAAATAGAAATTGGTTCTTCTTTTCATACATGGAATAAATACATCTGTTTTTGCAAGCATCATAGGATACTCATATACAAGGTGAGTGCATTTTACTTACCTTATAAATCTTGAATTTAAATATTTGATAAAAGTTTCTTCTGTGAATTCTATCATAGGCCGCAGACAGGTCGCTAGCAGGCGTTCACCTGGCCTCCTTCTAACCAACACACGGCTATCACTGCGACCAAGGCAGAACCGGCTTTCATCAGAAAACACAACAGATCTCCACTCCGTCCTCCAATGAGCTCTAGCTTGACACCACTCACGTCGCAAACGGCAGTGGTTTGGAGTCAGTGGAATGCACGCTACAGGGCGTCTGGCTCGGAGCTGTCCTTGAAATAACCGATTTGTAACAGTTCGTTGTGTCACTGTGGTGCCAACTGCAGCTCGAATTTCAGCTGCAGACGCAGTACGATTAGCCACAGCCATACGCCGAACACGGCGGTCTTCCCTCTCAGTAGTGCCACGTGGCCGCCCGGAACCCGGTCTTCTTGAGGCAGTACCTTCCCTTGACCACTGCTGCCAACACTCGTGTACCGTGGATACATTCCTGCCCAGTCTTTCTGCGATATCGCGGAAAGAAAACCCACCTTCTCGTAGCCCTACTACACGACATCGTTCAAACTCAGTGAGATGTTGTTAATGGCTTCTTCGTTTTCTTAGAGGCATCCTTGACTAACATTAACCCTCTACGTCAAATCTCAACTGTAAATAACGATCACGAACCTTACAGCGCTTATTTAAAGCGAACCTCATTTGCATGTTCATACTAGCGCCACACTTATGCGAGTAGCTCGAAATTTGAATCGACGTCATCTTTCAGATGTATAAACACGCCTACCAAATTTCGTTTATCTAGCACAGCTCCTTCCTGGTGTTGGGATTTTTTTTTCCATCAGTGTATATAAAGAAAACTGCATTTTTCGTTTTTGATGTGTTGAATAATGATATGAACACGACCCAAAAGTAGGTATTAGCAGCCAGTGTATGCACCAGATTTTGTAATTACTATAAAAATGCAGTCAGGCATGGAGCGAACCAAGCCTTTTAATGTATTTGGATCGATTTTTTTTCCAGTGGGAGATGATAGAAGCTTTTAATTCTGAAATTGTGGCATATTGCTTTCTATTTGTATAAATTGCTCTAACAAGTAGGCTACAAACGCTTTCCATCGATTTTAAATCAAGAGAAACATATGGCTAAGGAATTACATGTACACCATTATTTAGGAATAATTTCCAAGTACTTTATGCCGTGTGGATGGATGCATTACCCTGTTGGAACATACAGAAAGGATGGATGGATGGATTGTTGGGTTTTACGTCGCACTAGTGCTGCGCAGATGGGCAGTTGGCGACGGTCTGGGACACACCTCTAGAGGTGGTCCGGAGACATGCCATCAAAATTTTGATCCTCCATGGAAAGGATGGCTCTCCCGCTTCGGTGACCCCCAGAGGTATAATTTTTGATGGGAACATGGAGGCCATTGCGGCTACGATAGATTTTACGTGCACCAGCCACCATTAGTTTACACGACGGTCTTTGGCCGGCTCGAGTACCGAACCCGCAGTCTTCCAATTACGAGGCCGGCGCTCTACCAACTGGGCTACCGCGGCCCCCAGAAAGGTCCACCAATTTCCTTGGCAGCAGGCAACAGATTTTCTTCAAGTAGATTTTCGTAGGTTATTGCATTCATTTTGTCAGAGGGAAGTGCGATGTCGACTTTACCACGAAATTCAAACACAGCCCAAACCATTAGTTACTCTCCACCTTTCTGAAGTTTTGAAAATTTTTTAGGTTCTTTCCGCAGACCGTGCCAGTAATAAGAAAAACCGTCAGGACCATCTAAATTGAAATTTTTTTCATCGGAAAATATTATTCTTTCGTATTCTAACTTCCAGGACATGTGATCTTTCGCTCAATCCAGGTGATTCTGCAGGGGCTTTTTAGTCATACGTTGTTGGGATTTTTTTTTCTTTTAGTTCAGCAATTTAGAGCTATTGACTGTACTTTTTGATACCGCTATCGCTGGATCTCTCGTAAGCTCACCTAAACTTCTTTTCCTATCGTTTATTCTTTTTATAATGGCTCTATTTTATGTTTTCGAAAGCGTTGGTGGACGTCCTGGCGATTTCTTTGCTCCGTAATCCTTTTGTAATCGAAGAAAATTCAATATTACACTTGAGGTTACTTTCAATATTTTTATGATAGTTCTTGCTGAAAGTACTTAATCATGAAAAGTCACAATTTTGCCTTTCTCAAAAACACTTAAAGTTCTTTTACGACCCATAAAACTCAGTTTACGGATTCGTTTCAAAGTTTTCAAACATTTATATGCTTAACTAATTTGCATATTTCATTTTCTTCTTCTCGGAGTCGTATTCAGTATATCTGATCAGTTTATATGCTCGATTAGTAGTAATTTCGATTAGTGTTTTGCAACACCATTTTTTAAAAATAATTTGTATTTTCAATGAATTTAAAGTTTTGTATTCATTTTATCGTTATGTATGTAAGTACTATTCACACAGAATAGAGAATGTGAAATAATCGTTATTAATACTATTTCTGCCATTAAATTCACCAGAATAAAAATGAAAAAAACGAAGAATCACTATAAGAATTACGCTGAAATTCTGTAACACACTAATCTATTTAATGACGAACACAACTAATATATACAATGCAACTAATATTTACAACTAATATATACAATGCATCAGTTAGAACTGTTTAGAGAATAACATTAACTTCTGAGCACCGTCTGTGCTAATTTTCATAACTAATGAGAACAACTTAAAGTTCTGAGCACTTATGCTCAAACAGCATAGGTCTGATCACGTCTAATCATTCTGACATCTAGCGAAAAACTCCCGCTTCTTCTCGTAACTTTCGTTTCGGGTAACAACTGTTGCCATTCTGCATCAACTAATAAATGAGAGGCTGGTTGATAGTGTTTTCTCTGGAAGTGGGAAAGTTGAATTACTTACATGTGTAAGTTGAGATTATCGCACTTATCCAAATAATAGCGTTTTCTGACAATTCTTTATGATTTTTTGTCTTGATAACGCAAAATTACTTCCTATCATTTTGTAACCCAGTGTAGTTTACCCACAAACAAACTCGAATTTTCAGTTGCATTTAATAAATGTATAGTTATTTTCTGTATTTATACATAGTTTTCGAAAAATCCTTGATAATCCTTTAATATTTATTTTCGACATATACCAGCATACGATTTAAGTAAATGATAAAGTTACATAAAAAACGGCACAGAATTGTACGGAATTATTTGAATATTTTAGGGAATTCAATTCCCAGAAGGACAAAATTTAAATTTTTATACTCATTCCCCCTCAAAAATAAATAAATAAAAATAATTCTTTAGAACTCTCTGCATTCGTCTTTTCAAGGCAAAATATTTGTAAAAATATTACGCAAGTAATTCAAAGATATTAAATTTGTCATAAATATTTTCGACTTCTAAAAATAATAATACTCCCGTGGCTATACATGGGAAAGCACTTTATTTTCTCTTTCCGTAAACTAATTTTCATTTTTATCTAAGGCTAAATCTTTGCACAGAGCCTGGGCATTAAATATTTCGGAATTACTTTTAAAATTGTTTGACTGTAGGGTAAGGATTTGAACAAAATAAATAGAATATTTCTTATAAGAACAGAAAAAATAAATCTCTTCCTTGTTCTTTATCATATACAAAACTTCCATTAGACATAATCTGTTATTAAATTATATTTTGGAAATGTTTCCCATTTCAAAACTTATTACATGTTTCTAAAAAGTTCAGAAATAAGTATTTCTTTAATGGAAAAAAAAATGCATTTTTTTTTTTTTTTTTTTTTTTTTTTAAGAAATGATATTTATAGTGAAAATTTATATTTATGGTATGCAAATTTATTGCTCTTAAATATGGTATTTATAAGAAAGAATTGCCATATTTAGTAATATTTTACAAGAGAAAATAAATAATAAAATTATCAAAAATGGAATAACCAATTTTATCGATATTAAAAATACCAGCCATTAAAAAAAAAAAAAGAAAAAAAAATCATTTTCAAGTTGTTTTTATCATTTATTACTTTTTATTTGCGTATTTATTTCATTATCTTTATAGTTAATACCTTACTTACGTAATTATCAGGTTATTCCATATGAAATGGTCGTTTTAGAATATAAGTTTTTATTAATAATTTAAATGCACAATTTTTGAAACCATTTAATCAAAATACGCCCCATCTGCATCAATACATTTCTCCTATAGACTATATATTAAGACTTTTTATGCAATTTTTAAAGAATATTTTAGTCTTAAAATCAAAGCATTCTTTGAAGGCTGTTTTGACAGCTTACTGACTAACAAAGAATTTGTTTATCAAAAAAGCGTCTAAAAGTTTAAAGAAGTGGTAGTCAATAGGCGACAAGTCTGGTGAGTATGGAGGATCAGCCAGAACCTCATATCTCTTTCATTTTCTGTAAGGTCACATGTCAAATATTAGATCTTATTTATATTAAAAACACTTTAAAAATACGTAAAATTAAATTTTATTTAAAAGATGTTAAAAATTTTATCCGAAGCTTTTCGCTTTTAAATAGTAAAGCATCATCAGGGATTTTTATTACTCGTTTCCAATGAGCAGTTCACATATTCAATTTAACTCTTTTTTTAGAGCTAATTAGATCTTATATAATCCTGATAAAGGAATACACCCTTTCTGTTTAACAATGCTGGCTCTAAAGCCAACAATTTTTGGTGTACAACGTCAAATTATTGACAATAACATTCGGTATTAGTGGTTTGTCCAGCTCCTAGGAAGCTGTAATGGATAACTCTCCTTTATTCCATCAAACTATCACTTTTTTTTTATCTAATAGCAATGGTGTGCAGATCTTTAAATGTTGCAGTTCATGCTTTCTATCGATTCATGAGGTGCCCATTTATCGATATTTTTCACGTTACCAAGAGTTTTAAGGTGGTTGAAAACTGTCGCTATGCCTACTCCAAAGTTGTCAGCAAGTTCCCGAACCGTTATGGAAGTGTTGGTTTCAACCTGATTCTTCAGAACATCATCACAGAGGGTGTTTACAGGTCT
Source organism: Salticus scenicus (assembly GCA_963930645.1). NCBI lineage: Eukaryota > Metazoa > Arthropoda > Arachnida > Araneae > Salticidae > Salticus > Salticus scenicus. The sequence continues at coordinate 253,839,528 of OZ005659.1, read as the reverse complement.
CCCATGGGGATGATTTTGCAAGCCCGTATCTCCTGAACAAAATTTTTGGAACCAGCATCTCACTGTGCATTCTTTAGCAGTATCAATCCCAAATGCAGCATTGATGTTTCGAGTTACTTGGAAACTGTCGCTATGCCTACTCCAAAGTTGTCAGCAAGTTCCCGAACAGTTATGGAAGTGTTGGTTTCAACCTGAGTCTTCAGAACATCATCACAGAGCGTGTTTACAGGTCTCCCATGGGGATGATTTTGCAAGCCCGTATCTCCTGAACAAAATTTTTGGAACCAGCATCTCACTGTGCATTCTTTAGCAGTATCAATCCTAAATGGTTGCGCAAATACGGGCTAGGACCCCTTAGAAAGACCTCCACGGAAGGCACTCCCCCTCAGGCCTAGGACCCCAGTGTTGTCAATCGGCCTTAATCCCTAACACCAACACCAACACCTAAATGCAGCATTGATGTTTCGAGTTACTTGGAAACTGTCGCTATGCCTACTCCAAAGTTGTCAGCAAGTTCCCGAACAGTTATGGAAGTGTTGGTTTCAACCTGAGTCTTCAGAACATCATCACAGAGCGTGTTTACAGGTCTCCCATGGGGATGATTTTGCAAGCCCGTATCTCCTGAACAAAATTTTTGGAACCAGCATCTCACTGTGCATTCTTTAGCAGTATCAATCCTAAATGCAGCATTGATGTTTCGAGTTACTTGGAAACTGTCGCTATGCCTACTCCAAAGTTGTCAGCAAGTTCCCGAACAGTTATGGAAGTGTTGGTTTCAACCTGAGTCTTCAGAACATCATCACAGAGGGTGTTTACAGGTCTCCCATGGGGATGATTTTGCAAGCCCGTATCTCCTGAACAAAATTTTTGGAACCAGCATCTCACTGTGCATTCTTTAGCAGTATCCTTCCCAAATGTAGCTTCGATGTCTCGAGTTGCTTGGGCTGCACAAAGACCAAGTTTGAATTCTTAAAGCATTAGAAGGTGTATATCGTGAGTTTTCATGGTCGTACTGTATTTAAATTTACTTTAATATTTATAGGCCAATCTGAAAAAAAAAAAAAAAAAAAAAAAAAAAGGAAAAAAAAAAAAAAAGAATAATAAATAAATAGAGAAAGTAATGAGTAATGTAGCGCAATTTATATTAAACTTTACACTATATAAAGATTTTTATTATAATGAAAACCAATGAAAACTAAAACGATCATTTCTTATGAAATAATCCGATACATATATTACATTTTACATGCACACACACATACATAGAAATGTTTCATACAAAATGCAACATCTTTTTCAAGAAATGAGCATGAAAGATAGCATGAACAATTCACATGCATCGTAAAACTGATATATCTTACGTGTGTAAATCTTACGTACTCACACTAGTCTTGCAACATACAATTACGTATATCACGTAGATATATATACACCGTTCTTAAGTGACGTAAACACAGCCACCTTTCAACAGAAGGTATCAGGCAGACAATATTACGGCCAAAATTTGTACCATTTGTCGAAAAATAAGTCTTCATTCATAGGAATACATTTTCTATGTGAAAGCAATTCAATATTCTAAAGTAGAGTACCCAACAATAGTGATTCATCTTCGCCACAACGAGGGCATCTAAAAATTACTCTCAAGTTTCGCTTTCAATTTTAACAATATTATGATTTAGAAGTCACTATAGAATAAAAATAGAATGTAATACTCTTTAAAACGAAATAGTTTATATTTTGAGAAAATTATATAGGAGATTCTGAAAATTATAGAAATAGCTAATTTGCGATAACGTAATTTGATAAAACCATAATATAGCATATAACTTCAGAATCATTAAACTCAAAATAGAAATTTAAAAACACAGACTGATTTAATATTTGGTTCAAACACATGAACTCACATGGCGGAACATTTCCTATAACTACTACTCGTACCTCAAATGAAGTCGCGTAAAAACTGGCTAGGACATATTAATTTTAAAGAATTAGCTTCAAAAATTCAATCATTAATTAATCTGAAATCACAGTTCCAAATTAAAATAATTGCCGAAACGTCAGTGGAGGCCCTACATTGAGACTCAAAACGGTTTTGGGCTGTGTCTGTCTGTCCGTCTGTCTGTCTGTCTGTCGCGCGATAGCGGCCGCAAAATTAGCGCTATTGACTTGAAATTTGGTACACATGTTCATCAGCCCCACGAAATTAGCTGTATAGTTTTTGGTATGTATTCCATTTGTAGTTCGTATACAGGGACACGCCAAAGTTTTTCTTATTATTACGGCTTATGGGAGGAATTTGTATGTATCGCGGTAGTGGCCGCAAAAATAGCGCTATTGACTTGAAATTTGGTACACATGTTCATGAGCTCCACGAAATCAGCTGTATAGTTTTTGGTATATATTCCATTTGTAGTTCGTATACAGGGACACGCCAAAGTTTTTCTTATCATTACTGCCTAAGGGAGGAATTTGTATGTATTGCGGTAGCGGCCACAAAAATCACGCTATTGACTTGCAATTTGGTACACATATTCATGAGCCCAACGAAATTAGCTGTATAGTTTTAGGTGTGTATTCCATTTGTAGTTCGTGTACAGGGACATGCCAAAGTCATTCTATCATTACGGCCTATGGGAAGAATCTGTATGTACCGCGATAGCCACCGCAAAAATCAAGCTATTGACTTCCAATTTTTGCAGAAACGTCAGTGGAAGGCCTCTGTTGAGACTCAACAGGATTTTGTGTTCCGTCTGTCCGTCTGTCTGTCTGTCTGTCGTGTGATAGCGGCCACAAATATCACGCTATTGACTTGAAATTTGGTACACATGTTCATGATCCCCACAAAATTAGCTGCATAGTTTTTGGTATGTATTCCATTTGTAGTTCGTATACAGGGACACGCCAAAGTTTTTCTTATCATTACTGCCTAAGGGAGGAATTTGTATGTATCGCGATAGCGGCCACAAAAATCACGCTATTGACTTGCAATTTGGTACACATATTCATGAGCCCAACGGGATTAGCTGTATAGTTTTAGGTGTGTATTCCATTTGTAGTTCGTGTACAGGGACACGCCAAAGTCATTCTATTATTACGGCCTATGGGAAGAATCTGTATGTACCGCGATAGCCACCGCAAAAATCAAGCTATTGACTTCGAATTTTTACCGAAACGTCAGTGGAGGGCCTCTGTTGAGACTCAAAAGGATTTTGTGTTCCGTCTGTCTGTCTGTCTGTCGTGCGATAGCGGCCGCAAATATCACGCTATTGACTTGAAATTTGGTACACATGTTCATGATCCCCACGAAATTAACTGTATAGTTTTGGGTGTGCATTCCATTTGCAGTTCGTGTACAGGGACACGCCAAATTTTTTTTATCATTACGGCCTATGGGAAGAATTTGTATGTACCGCAATAGCGGCCGCAAAAATTCTCCGATTGATTTGTAAATTGACACATATATTCAGGCTCGGTATAGAAATAGCTATTTATTTTTTTAGGCCTATACTTTTTATGGATTGTATGGATTATAGACAGGGACACGCCAAAATGCTTCACATTACGGCGTATGAGGTGAATTGCGTTTAAACGCATTTTAACATTTTTACTTTGCAATCAAGAAAATTAAACTAGCGTACATGAGTAAGATGTTTAACTTATGTTGTTTGAAGAAAATATGTGCTCTTAAGCTTTCTAATTAATGTACAGGACCTTACAAAATTGTTCTGACAATGTCACGTAGTCATCCAAACGATGTTAAATTTGGAACAATTATTAATTTTAAACGCAAAGTAGTCTGAATAGTTTTTTCAGGTGTATAGAATGTTTATGGTTTGCTTACATAGACACGCAAAAGGATTTCGTAGCATTAGAGCCTATGGACAAACTTTTATTTAAGAGCGCACTTTAATGTGTTTATGCTGCATTGAACTTAATAAAATTATCATACATTATAAAGATGCTTAAAATTATGTTTACTCTTAAAAAAGGTTATGTATAGACTAAATAATTTATGGGACCACACAAAATAATTCCGAGTATGTACTGTAATCATCCGAATGATGTCAAATTAGTTTGAAAAATTAATGAGTTATAATTAATTAAGTTTTTTCTTATTATTGGCGTTTATAATGACTGTGGCTACTTTTCCGGGATATATAAAATAATTTCGTACTATTACGGTCTATAGTCGATATTTCTTAAAAGTTTATTTTAACATGGTTACACCCCATCAAATATAATGAATTTATGTTAGAATTTTAAAAGCATGTTTTCTTGTTGATAATTGTGGGCATAGAATTGGAAATTAGTTTAAAAGTTACGCAAAATATTTCCGATATGCTATGTAATTTTTTTTTTGTATGAAATTTGGTAGTTATGAAATTTGGTATTTATGAATTTCAGGGAAATAATACAAGACCGTCGTTCATTAAGAATACATATTGTTGCGTACTTGGGGGTCCGTAAGTTGTCCGAGAATGAAAGGCAAAACTTGCAAAAATTCAGTGATGTATTCACAGGAAGTTCCAGAAAAATACAGGTCTATAAACCAAGTATCAGCTTCAATTCAACCAGTAAACACAGCTTAAACAACAGCCGTTAACAGCAAAACAACGATACAAACTATTTAGCAATAACACATAAAGAAAGTCTCATCTAAAGAGGCTCAAAGCAAAGCAAGAATTTCACGAAACTGACACAGATCTGAGACTGACTGCCTTTGCGAAAAAATGCTCCTTTTATACTTTTCTATCGAACACAGACTGTTCTGGAAAATTCTCGTATCTCATAATGAGATTAGAGCTTCCATATTTGGTATATCCCTAATAAGGATTTTCTCGCAAAGGTCGCCAAAAAAAATCGCCAAGGAGGGAAACAGTCGCCAAATTTGGCGCCAAATCCATTTCTTCCCTTATTGGAACTTTTTAAAATGTTTTTAAGGGAAAATTAGGCTATTTTAACGCTAAAACGACTAAAAATGCACAAAGTTAGCATTTTATTAACTTTACTAAACTTCTTTGAAAGAATTGATACAAAAATAAATGCAAATATTTACAATTCCGTAACACTTTAAAAGATATGCAAATAGAGACATAGCGGGGGGTTGAGGGGGGCGGCAGCCCCCCTCAGGAATGTATCTGATTATGGTAACAAGTCGATCGAATCAATATATACGATTATATAATAAGGAATAAATAAAAATGACCTATTGAATAATGTCTGATGTAATTAGGACGTTGAGGCTCCTGATCTGCAGATCCACTAGTTAATTAAATATTCTAAAATTACAGTAGAAGAAAAAAGAATTAAATTTAATAAAAAAAGAAAATTTTATCTATTTATATAATTTGCAAGAGAGGTGACGATTTCGGTTCGTACTCATCTATATAGCAAGTTGAGACGCAATTTTCATACTTTAGTTGATTTAAAAAAAATCTAATTGTCCGATTGATAAGCTGTTTAGTCCGACGGATTCAGAAAAATCACCCCTTTCATTTGGTACCTTATTTGTAACGAAGTTTACATTAGATTTTTAAAATTAATTAAAATATGAAAATTATAACTTAGTAACTTCAAAATTGGACATTTAAATTTATAAATGTTGCCAAAAAAAATTTACCATTTATTTATTTATTTTTAACGGGAGTTTTTTGTCAAGGCCTTCACCCCCCCCCCCCTTTCCGTTTTTTCTTTTTAAATCTGTTACTGCTTCAGCATGTCGTCGGATTTATACATGCATGCAAAATTTTAGCTAAACCTAACGATAGTAAATGGTTTGAATTCGAAAACAAATTTTGAACTTGAGTTCAAGTGATAAAAAGTGGTGAAATTCAATTTTTAGATTTTAGCTACACACACAAAAAAAAAAAAAAAAAACAGTATATAAACAGAAAAATATAATAGTATACACACAAAAATAAACACTATTTCAAACTAAATAAAACCAGGAAATGTCGTTAAACAAAAGAAAGTAATACTTTTTAATTTTTACTAGACAAAACTTACTACTATTATTTTTATTTCCAAGTAATCCTTTATTGAGTTATTAAAGCCACAAATGGAAGCACTTTGCCTTAAGAAAGAAAAGTTAATGCTTCAGAAACAAAGATAAAATTTCCTTTTATAACTCTTCGAGAAAATAAAGTTGTATTTCAAAAGTAAACGATTTTTTTTTTTTTTTTAAGGAATCCATTATCGCACCAAGTTGTGTGCCTAAAATAAAAGTTTCGATTTCTAATTTTTATAAAAATCTACAACTATTTTTATATCTTAAAATAGAAAAGAAACAAAGAATGTATTACTTTTACTGTTTTGTAGTAAAAGACAAGTTAAAAAATCTGGTGTGAAACAGCCACACGACTTCCATCTTCCATTACCCACTATTACACGTATTATATGCATTTTTTGGAGATATTATATGCATTTTTTTGAATTTTTCAGTAACAGAAACTTGATACACGTATAAAGACATATAAAACAGAATTTACACAGCCAGTTAAAAAATATGGAAAAAAAAAGTTATTTTTTTAAACACCCATTTTCGAGATCTAAAACTGACCTACCTAATCAGGGTGACCGTTAATATTCTTGTAATAACCCCGTAATACATGAGAAAGGATATCTAAAATAGATTTATGTAACAATTCTCAAGAAAATCGTAAGAGCCGTTTTTGAGATACTAACTTTTACCAAAACTTGGTATACTCAATTATTGACCGAGAAACAATAATTACATACAAAAGGATATTTAAAAGGGAATTAATATGGTGAGTTGAAAAAAAATCCGTGCAGCCATTTTTAAAGTAACGCACTTGTGAGACATGAAATTGGTATATTTATACAGAACGCCTATCAATTTTCCTGAACTAACCAACTATATCATTCGAAAGGGCATCTAATAGAGTGTTTATATAGCAACTTTGAAGAAAATCGCTAGAGCCGTTTTTGAGAAACGGACTTACGGTCCCAATTTCGATAACCCACTTCCGGTTTTCCAATTTTTACCAAAATTTGGAAATTTTATCTGTACACTGGACCTGTATCAATTGTGAAGTTTCGTAGTTCTATCTTTATTAGTTTCGGAGATATGATAGCTAGAAGATTCCACATATACATACACGCACATTGATTAATTGCCAAAAACTACTTTTTTGGACTCAGCCTTAAAACATGTAAATCAGGTGAAAACTCGATATCGAATTTTTGGACCGAATACTTCCATTACCTACGGTAGTAGGGTAATGGAAGTAAAAAGGGATAGTTTTTTATGACGAACTTCCATTGCTTAAAGTTAATTTATGATTTTATTATTTAACTAATATGTTTATTCGTCAAAAACCTCGGAAAATTGTTATTAAAAGTTTAGATTGTGAAGTCAGATTATTAACAAATTTTCTCTATTTAAATACAAGTTATATAGATTATATATAACGTGTTTTAGCTCAAGATCAAATATGGCGATTTCTATAATATTGTTCTGCTGTTATATTGTATTGTTATGACATAAGTTACGAATAAGTATAGTTGGAATATGTTAAGATTAATCATTACAGACTGAAAGAAATTGTTTTTAAAACAACCATGTTTTACAGTTTCCACGACGGAATAGGGGGAAAAAAAGAATCATTACAATTTCAAACATTAGTAGAAAAAATAGAAAATATTTTTTTAAATATGTATTCAATATGAAAAATTACATTATAATCGAAGAAAAATTTTCAAAACGCATAAAAATAGCACAAACTATCTGATGAACGAAATAATGGCAACCTTTCTTCGGGAAAAAATGAGTCATCAAAAATTACGCGATAATAAGCAAAACAGTGCACTAAAATGAAATCTATTTACTCCAATTGGTAGAATTTAGTTGCTTACGTCTCATTCTTTTTCCACATTGTAGGGTCAGATGGGGTAAAGTGGGTATATGGGGTAAAGGCAGTATACTTAATAAAAAAAGAAAAGAAAAAAATGCTACATATTTAAAATATTATATAATATATATATATGTAGTCTCCAGTCGATTGTGGGCGTTTAAGAACAATAAAAATACTAATTCGATTAATTACTAATTACTTAAAATTTAATAAAGAAAGTTAAGATTTTATACATTATTTACAGGAATGCTAATGAGCATTAAAATTGCTTATCCAAAGTGAGTTTAACAGTTCGTCGAATTATTCATAATTCGTGGCATAAATAAATCACTCACTACTTCACCAATTACGTCGAACATGAAACACAAAGTTATTAAAAAAACAAGCAGTACAGCCATCTAGTCTGTATGCCTCGTCAAAACTCTCCGTCGAATCTGAATTTCTATCCTCCAACGCTCTTAGCAGCGGCGTGTTCAGGAAGTGGCGTCACTCACGTCATAGGCACGCATTTCCTCAAATATTCTGATACTCCGTCGATAATCAGCTGGCTAGGATTCTGGGTACGGGAAACAGAAACCAAACTACGTAGCTTTGGATTCAGCAGTTGCGGGAAAGCAAGGTTAGGGGGAAAGAAGGGCTTGTCACTACAAGCTCGGCCGTCCTGCATCCGGCTGGTCCTCCAGGCGGTCACACTGAAAAATACAAAAAAAAAAAAAAGCAACACAAAATAATAACATACTTATTTACAGTTTTTTTTACAAATTTTCATATTTTTGCTTTTAAGCTAAGTGATCCTATGTCTGAGGATCCTAGCTTGAGTAGATGTGCAACGGGAGCCTTCATAGCATCCATTTCTAACTTTTTCATCAATATTATCATTTTTATTTTTCACTGTCTTATAATCACAGAAAAAAGTTAGTTCTGGCTTTACGGTAACTTGGTTGCCTATGGTAACAATTTTTGGTGGTTGTCTACTCAACTTGCATTTTGCTTTATTTTTCTTTTTAACTCTAGAAAATTGTTTATTGATATGTGTACTCAAATCTTTATTTTGGGACTCGGAGTTATTTTGGGACTCGAACTCGAGACCCTCTAATCGATCATTTTCAGTTTTAATGTCTTTTAAGACTATGCTACAGAAGCCTTGTTCGACTATAAAGTCTATAGAAGCACTTTTATGTGTAGGGAAAGTTTCTAATTTTATTTGCACAGCTTTGGGAAATAATATGGCTATTTCACTAATCGTGGTCGTCAATGGAAGTGATGGAATGAACAACTTTCTCAAATCTATACTGGCAGTCTCTTCTTTTGGGAAATTATGTCTTTTACACTCGATGGAATCTATCGTCGATGGCTTTTTTCTCGATTTCTTTCTTTTAAGGAGTTTGGAATTTTCGTCAACTTTTCCCTTCAACTCTTTCAACTCTTCAGCTAACTGTGAAATTTTTTTAAGTAGGACTTGTTTCTCGTCTTTCTTCAAATAAGTGTTTTCTTGCTTTGGCGACTTCATTCGGTACACATTCGTCTGACTTCGTCCCTTTCAGCGCGGCTTCTCCTCTTCATCACTATCATCATCTATCTGGAAAATACTCGTCTGACTTTGTTTCTGTCGTCGAGGCTCCTCTTCTTCCTCACTGCCATCATTTACACTAATATCGTCCTCTAAAAGCATCTTATCGTCATCACTTTCGTCATTTTCGTCTTCATCGTCATTTTCACTTACGGCTTTTTCAGAGGATTCTAATGATTTTTTTGACAACATAATAGGTTGAGGGGTTACATTTTTACATTTTTTACATTTTTTAACATTATTCAATGTTTCATTTATTTATAGGGATTTTTCAGGAATTTTGTTCTCAAAGTTAATGTGGGTATCAATAACAACATTCGTTTTACTTTCTTTTTCATGTGCATTTACTGGAAGTACTGTTACTAAATTTACCTCGAGAGAATTAGACTTAATTTTTACAAAGATACCTTTTTCATTAATTGTTGTTTCAGCCAGCATTAATACGTTCATGCCGATAATTATATCATAGGGTATTACGTCATTTTCTACAACATAAATGTTAGTTTTGGTTTCAAAATCATCAACTTTAAGATCGACATCCAATGAGCCTAACGGCTTTATTGAACTTTTCCCGATCCCCTTCAAAGTTGTACTCATAAAATTTAATTTATTCACATTTAATTTATCGAAAGCATTTTTTCGCAACAATGTTGCTTCACTTCCTGTATCGATTATACCGCTGAAATTTACATTATTAATCGAAATATTTTTGTTCAAATTACGATTTACACCAATATACAATGCATCAACTTCGGGTTTTGAACCTGGGCACTCCGAACTTTTATGCCCGAATTGTTTGCATGAGAAATATTTCAAACCTTTCATTCTATGGGGGCAATCTCTAGATAGGTGGTTTTTATCACCACAATTATAGCACAGTTTAGTTACTTCAATTTTAGGACTAAATTTTTCATATACATTATGTTTGATGGGTTTCAATTTTGCACTATATTCTACTTTATCAATTCTATCAAATTTAAATTTATTTTTCTCATTGTCTCTTTTATACATTTCATATAATTTTATTTTCTCTTTGAATTCGCGAAGATTTTTTGCACCATATAAAATTACTTTGTTTTCACTTTTATCATTTATTCCTTGGATCACGTAGTGCATTAACGCGGCATCATCAATGTGCCCGTTCTTACTTAACTCTCTTATTTAAAAAAAAATACTCTGTAACAGTTTCATTTGCTTTCATTTTCTTTTTACTCAGTATTTCGTGCAAAGAGGCGGAATTTATCTCGATTTTAAATTCGTTGATTAGTGCATTTTTTAATTTTTTATAAGTCAATAATCCCTTTTCGGATTTAATGAAGAGAAGAGCGTTTCCGCTCAACGATCTCTTACAGAAAACAATTTTTTGTAATTCACTCAAATTAAACATTATTGACAATTCTTCAAATTCGGAAAAAAATTCAATAATATTTTCATGCGGCTCGCCGCTAAATTTAGAAATACTATTTTCAAAATCATTGAAAGAAACAGTTGCACCAAGTGATCCATTATTACTACAATTTGCACTTTTTTTAATTTTGCAATCATCATAATTACCATCATTATCACTACCTTCATAGCACTTATTATCATTTATATGGCATTGCACAGAGGAGTCAATTTTTGTGACGTCATTATCGCCACTACTTTCGGATTCACTGCCCGATTCATTCTGAGAATCTTCCTCATCTGAATTATTCTCGGAATTTTCTTGTTTTAGTAATACTGTGTCACACAAATTTAACAACAGTCGATCTCGCAATTCGTTTTTGCTCCCATCAAAAGGGACATTTAATATATTACAAATAAGAATAAGTTCGTTCAAAGAAAAATTATCATCAATTATTTTTTGTTTTTCAAGGTATTTTTCGTCGCCAATGACGAAAGTGAATCCTGTGAATTTTTTTATTCTGATTCTGCTCCTACGATCGCCGTTGTCATCGAATAAAAACCGATGCAGAATTTTAATTTTACTATAGTTCTCTGTCCTCGGTGCAGCGCCAATTTTTGGAATATCCCCTAAAGAAACCATTGTACAACAAAATAAAATGTACGTACCTTTGTAGAGCAGAAACAGCTGTTGTTCTGAGTTTCATTTAAATCTCCATTCGGTCGATTTGTCGTTTTTTAAATCCTTGCATTTTGTAGAACATATTTCCCATTGTATCACTCATTTATCCACATAGTTGTCGGATGTCACACCATAAATATCAATAGAGAGAAAAACTTTATAATTCACCACTTATCACAGTTCAGCTGTTCAACAACAGTTTTTAAAATAAATAAATAGTTCAGTTCATAAAAAGTTTATTTTAATTAAAGTTTGTAGTTCATCACAGTTTTACTTTATATTAAAATTTGCGTTCAATCCGAAGTTTAAGTTAAATTAAAATAATCGATTTATCCTTTATCAAGTAAATTTCACGATTCATTCTTTATCCCGCTTCTGATGTAGTCTCCAGTCGATTGTGGGCGTTTAAGAACAATAAAAATACTAATTCGATTAATTACTTATTACATAAATTTAATAAAGAAAGTTAAGATTTTATACATTATTTACAGGAATGCTAATGAGCATTAAAATTGCTTATCCAAAGTGAGTTTAACAGTTCGTCGAATTACTCATAATTCGTGGCATAAATAAATCACTCAGTACTTCACCAATTACGTCGAACATGAAACACAAAGTTATTAAAAAACAAGCAGTACAGCCATCTAGTCTGTATGCCTCGTCAAAACTCTCCGTCGAATCTGAATTTCTATCCTCCAACGCTCTCAGCAGCGGCGTGTTCAGGAAGTGGCGTCACTCACGTCATAGGCACGCATGTCCTCTAATATTCTGATACTCCGTCGATGATCAGCTGGCTAGGATTCTGGGTACGGGAAACAGAAATTAAACTACGTAGCTTTGGATTCAGCAGTTGCGGGAAAGCAAGGTTAGGGGGAAAGAAGGGCTTGTCACTACATATATATATTGTAGTTATTAGATGAATAAAAAGTATTTGTCTTACAAAAATAAATAGTGATAGTATAACAATTATCGTTTATAATTAAAATTTTGTTTTGCATACAACATATGGAATATATTACTCTTCCAAACTTCTCTTTATCTCTTTTTCATAGCAAAATTATAAAATACTTTGAGAAAAATAAGAAGCATATAATAGCACAGAACAGATATTCACCTGAAGTTAAGTTAAATTTATTGTATTTTGTATTGTATGTATAGAGTATTTTATCTTATGGGGTAAAGTGAGTATAACATTAGGCATAACTATATGGCTAATTAATAAGGAATTACCGTAATTTCGCGTGTATAACCCGCGGCGGAACGTAACCCGCAGCATAAAAAATTTATCTTAAAATAATTATAACCGAAAGATATCCCGCACTAGAAGATAGCCTGCACTTCTAAAATCACATGGTCGGCAATCGCCGTTTGTAATTACTAATTGCTATTATTTTAATAATAAGTTGGAAAAGATACAAATAATAAACAAATATACAACTAAATATAAATAATAAACTAATACATTTACTTACATATAATAAAAGAGCAAATAATCATAACTTATTATTAATCTTTCTCTCTATATAAATCACTATAAACTGGAGTAACTTCTAATGATTAACACATTTATTCAATTTATAAGAAAATTATAGATTAATAATAAATTTATTTACAAAATTCATTCAAATCCATTGAATTCGGATTTTTCCGTATCAAAATTAAAATGTTGCAATATTGTTTGGGACAGTTCGTCTTCATCATCCTTATTATCCTCCTCATCAAGTTCCTTTTCACTGTCCTCAATCATCGTCATTATACGTTAATAATGTAGACTTTTTTAATCCAGATTTTACCGTTTTGATAGTAACAGAGTCCCAAACACTTATTACACACTCAGCTACTTTCACTAAAGATGCTTTGATTTTCTCCTTGCTCGCGATAGATACCCCGCACCGGATGATAGCCCGCAGGACATTTAAAGTCAGGTTTTTTTATAGATTACCCGCGGGTTGTATACGCGAAATTACGGTATATGGATTATTCTCACGAAAACTGTCATTATGAGAAAATTAAAGTGGATGGAAAGCTTTCGATTTTTTTTTTTTTTTTTTTTTTTATAAACAAATATGTATGTAATAGCTTCATAAGAAAAATATAGATCCTGCATATTAATCAAAATATTCAAATTAATAAATTAATTTAGAATACTGAAAAGTAAGAGAATGACAGCTATAGTAGGGGGATGATATTTTATTAGAATACGCTGCTTTTTAATTAATTTAAAAGTTACAAGTACAATAAGTTTGAGACAGTCATAACTAGATTTTAAGCCAGTACAGCAAGAAAGTGATAATTGTCGCCAAGTCATAAACAAAATCGCATATATTGGCAACAAACATGTCGCCAAAATATTTTTTCTGTTATCTTTATTTTGAGTTTATATTTTTAAAAATGTGAAAAATATTTTGATAATCACAAAATGGCTGTAAAATAATCCTTTTAGAAATTGACATCTATATATTTTAAATATTGTTCATAAATCAATCGATTTTATGGTTGTGCACTAGTGCTGCTTTCCCGCTGCTACAGTACACTTTGCTTTCACATTGCACTTGTGACTACTACAACTGTTTTATCTTTTGAAGAGTTGTGCTTTAAAGTTTACCCCAAAACAATTGCTGCGTGTATTTGTAATTTATGGTGCGTGCACAATTCTTTCATATTTGTGCACCACTTTTTAGCACATATTAATTAATGCAACTTTTAAAAAATCACACTCTTGAGTAATTTCTTTAATTTAATTAGGGAATTAATCAGGATCATCTCATAGTAAACTTAAATAGTACATATCAATTTCACAGAATTTTATGAATATTTACAGGAGTTAGAAACAGGTCCCGATTAACTACATTTGAGGCCCGGGGCACACATACTTTCTTCAGCCCTCACCATTTTCCTTTTCGCACGTAAACAAAAGTTTCTATTGCGATATTTATGCAGTAAAAGCAGAATTTGTTGAATAAAGTATAAGAAAAATGAGTTTTAGGGGCCCCTTCTGCTCTGCGCTCGGGGCAAGTGCTCCGCGTGGGCGAACATCGATTCCGCCGCAGAGCATTACTAACCCCCCCCCCCCCCAAGTATGAATATCTGCTGACCGTAGTCCCTCGCATACGCGATTTCACCCTACGGTTGCTCAGCAAAAAGTGAGAGAGACGACAGACGAGCCCTGCCCTGGGACATTTTTGAAGACGGACCAATCAGTGAAGATCATCTAACGGTGGCGCCAACAGACAAAGTGATAAGCCGCCAAATGTGGTGTATCATAAATTCCGCGGCGATATTAATAGGTGTGGGGAAAAGGGGGTTAAGCTCCTCTTCGGAAACGATAATGGAGGGGAAGGAGGAATCTATAATCGCCGCTCCGCGTGCCCCTGTGATAATCTGGATCTGGTTAGAACGCGTACAGACAGACAGACGGAGAGTCAAAACTATAAAAAGACGTACAGGTAAACTGACAGAATTCATAATCACTCTTAAACATTGTTGAAAAATATTAAAAACGTTTAATAAAACCGAAAATCTATTTTTAGCAATTTCCGGTTTCTATGAGAATCTTTTTGAGTGATCCTGTAAATCTTATTGCTAATAAAAACTGTATTTATAGAAAACATTTTTTTTTTTTTTTTTTTTTAATTTATTTCGTGTGTGTGCATATGAGTAATAAATGTCAATTTCATTATAATCTGTGCAAAATAAAGATACTAAAATGCGGTTTGAAAAATATATCTCATAGAACGCAATTCTTTAAAATTGTTTCGGGTGTCCCTGTGCACAAACCACAGGTAGTATTTACTCTATTTTCAATAGGGGGCATGGGGCATTGCTTAGTAAGTAGACATAAATAATATAGGGGAAGCCGGGGTAATAAGAGACAGGGGTTATAAGAGACGCAGTTAAAAAACCCACCAAAAAATATACTTAGACAACTTTAAAAATATGTAATATTAAGTATCATGTGTATTCTTTACTACAATACACTTATTGAGAAGTTTATAACACATTTTGAATTCTTTTTATACGACGAAAAAAAACCTTCACTTTGAACTTACCCTGAAAGTTCGTGATTTTTTCTAAATTTTTCTTTTTTTTTTTTTTTTTTGTAGGTAAGATGTTTGGGATTTATTAATGTGTAACCTTTTGACCAAGACTATGACTTTGATGTACAATTTTTTAAAACCTTGAAAGCAGTCTTTATTTACATGTTCTAGGCATGTTTCTTATTACCCCATTTTTATTTTTTGTGGGGGTAATGAGAGACACGAGTCTCTTATTACCCCCACTGTTAATTACTGTGCCCCCCCACCCCCATTGTAGTTTCTGTTAATTCTGCCTGACTAGTTTACGAAGAGTTTACCAAGTGTTAGGCCCAGTCTAAGTTTACCAAGAGAACATTTTTTTTTTCACTTTAAATCAAAAAGCAGTTTTACTGATTTGGCTAGACCATATTTAGTT
Organism: Salticus scenicus; assembly: GCA_963930645.1. Lineage (NCBI taxonomy): Eukaryota > Metazoa > Arthropoda > Arachnida > Araneae > Salticidae > Salticus > Salticus scenicus. The sequence goes on along the minus strand of OZ005659.1, from coordinate 253,823,564 downwards.
GTTATGATTATGTAAATTTATGTTTAGAATGTGTATAAGTTAGTATTTAGTCATTAATACTTCATTACATAATAAATAAGTTCATTTATAATTACTAGAAAAATCTTTTATAACATTTTGTTCGCTTGTATACACTTCAAAGATACGTCTTTTTTTTTTGCCTACACTTTAGAAAATGTGTAAAATATTTTCTGCCCATTTTAAAAATTATATTGATGTTTTTGGTTAATCCCTAGGTTATGTTGATTATGTAGAACTATCATTAAGTGCAATATTATATTATTTAGGACCTAATATTAAAATAAATGAATTTCACAAACACATTTATGACAGTTAATTTTCGAGAAAACATATTTTTTGGATGGATGTAAATAATAAAAATTAAAAACTATTGGCTGATTCAGAATTGTTTCCAGATGTCTTTTATTATCCCACATGATTTTACATTGTTATATATGGACAGTTACAAGCCTGGTCTCTTATTACCCCCCGTGGGGTTATTAGAGACAAGGATTTAATGAAAATTTAAAAAACAAAATTAACAAAAAATTTAAGTTCAAAAATTACCTAAAAAATCAAGAGGAGTCCATTTAATGAAATTAATACGAGACATTTATTTCAAGTTATTTAGATTAATAGTATAGATTTTATTAATATTTTTTGTCTCTTATTACCCCTTTTGTCTCTTATTACCCCGGCTTCCCCTATATCCATTTCAAGGAATTCCATGAATATTTACGGAAGTTAAATCGCGGACAGACAGACAGACGCAGAGTTAGAGGAACAGATAGATGGGCTAATCCAACTCATAATCACTCTTAAATATTGTTAGAAAGAGTTAAAAATGCTTAATAAAATCGAAAATGCAATTCCAGCAATTTCTGGTTGCAGCTCTTAAAATATCTGAATATGATTGTGTAGCCCTGTAAATCTTAATGATAAGCATACTATATTCTGTAGAAAACATTTTTTGTGTATAAGTAAAATTAATATCAATTTCACTATGATCTGTGCAAAATTAAGGCATTAAAATGTCGTTTATAGAAGTACCTCCCATAGAACTAAATGCTTTGGAATTCTTTCAGTGTCCCTGTATACAAACCAGCGGTGGTATTTCCTCCATTTTCAATAGAGTACACCCCATAGCGAACTTAAACAACATTATATCAGTTTCAAAGACTTCCATAAATATCTGCGAGAGTTAGAGCGCGGACAGACAGACAAACCAAAGTCATAAACACTTTTAAACTTTGTTTAAAAAAAAAAAAAAGTTAAAAGCACTTTTTAGATTTGTTGGAAAGTGTTTTTAACATTTTCCAAAAGATTAGAGATCAGTAGAAATATTTACTAATATTTTTACAAACTAAGAAATATGTTTTTATTTATTTATTTTATATATGTCTGATTATCTAATTGATTTTATTTTTTTAATGTGCAAAAATATTTAAAAAAAAAAAAAAAAATTATAATAATAGTAATTTTTTATAATATATTTTGAAATATTATTTATAAAATTCATTATGAAAAATTTGAGTTAAAGCAATTTATATTTCATATGTTAATAAATTATGTACACCTTCTGATTTTATTATTATTATTATTATTTTTTAATCTATTTATTTTAAGAAAGTGAATATATTTTGCATACTAGCAATTAATTTAAAAAATATTTTTTTAATATAATTATTCTAAGTATGTATTTTAATAGATGTTAGGAAAATACAGGAAATTTCAACGTTTAATATCAAGAAAATTTTATTTTACTTGCAAAATAAACAATCAGATAATTTAAATAAAAAATACATTAAAAATGATTATGCAAATGCAACATAGCAGAAGCCAAAGCATTTGATACATAAACATATTACAAAATAGTTACAACATTTTATGTTTAATAAAATTTTCAAAACAAATGCAATTTAATTGCTAATAATGACATAATGTAATGAATCCAAAATAAATTCTGATACAATTATGGCATAAAATAATAAGAAATCTTGCTGGCATATACAGTCGGTAGCAAAAGTCTCCGAACACTAGCGAAAATTCCTATCTGAAAAATGTACACTTAATACAGTTTTGCTGAATAAATCCTTGTCGAATCCTGTTTTTAGACTGACTAAGAACAGGATTCAACAAGGATTTATTTAACAAAACTGTATTAAGTGTACTTTTTTTACATAGGAATTTCTGCTAGTGTCGGAGACTTTTGTTACCGACTGTACATGGCGGATTTCATAAAAAGCCGTCGTGCCACTGTCCAGTCTCTCCCAATTTATGGTCTTTAGTTAATCCATCCAACTCAATCCTTTTAAAACTAATATTAAGCAGTTTTGTACTTTTTAAAAGACAAACAGACTAATAAATCGATTTCTTGATAAGACAATTTAATATTCATTTATTTAACTTTATAAATATCAAGCAAAACTATCGATTTGTTTTAATCGAAGCATAATCGAAGAAATTTTATTTGTTTATGTTTCTGTTTTCTTCGGTGCTCTCGTTTCAGTGTTTTCAGTGTGCCTTATCTCGTTTATTGAACATTGGATGTTTTTAAAGAATTGTCAGGTACGATATAAATTGCAGTCTATTACTATAGGGAATGTTTTGTCTTTTTAATGGAAAATTCTAAACGTTAGTCACTAGTGTTTATTTATTGTGAGTAACCGGCTCCTTTTGGGTGACACCCATCCGATCTAGATCCTTTTCAAACTAATGCGTATATTGACATTATTTGAATCATATGAAAGCTTAAAAACATAAAAATATGGTGATTTTATAAAATATAATATATACATTTTTTTGCCAGTTGTTTATAGGATGTCATTTTAAATATCTGTTAGTTTTTTTTTAATTAAATAATTGCTTCTTAGGGGCTAAAATGATCAGGTGTATTTATCATAGAGTGTGTTCTTGTAATATAAGAAAATTGTTTTAGAAATTTTAATCATAAGTTTATATCACCGTAATAAATAAATAAATATTTAGTTCATTCAATATCAATTCGTTCTGTTTTTGTTTAATTTCAATATGTATGTAATGTATAAAATTATTCCTCCTCCATAGAGGAATAAATCGCAAAATATAGTTCTCGTTCTCTTACAATCTCTTATATCAATACATAGGTAAAAAGAAGTGAAAAAGCTACAAATACTTTTTTTGATTCTCCCTGTCCTCCAGTTAGTTTTGCCTCAGTTATAATTGTTAGTTCGATATCCAATATGTTTATACAATGCGCAATAAAAATGACAGCGGAAAATATAGCAGTTGGATAAAATGACAACGATAAAAATGGTAATACTAATTATTATTAATCAGTTGAGTTGAAATTATTGCTTTTTCTAAAGTTAATTTAATTCTGCTGCTATTGATAATATTTATTTCTTTTTCTTAACTTTGTTATTCCCAATTTTTTTATATATACAGGGTTGCTACAGTACCTGGAAAACTCAGGGAATTTGAAAATCTGTTAAAAAACAGGCAAAACTCAGGGAATTTCAAAATTAATTGCAAAATCAGAGAAAATTCAGGGAATTAAAAAATTTTTTGGAAAAACATTGGAAAATTTTTTCATAATCAAATGTTTTTTAAAGTTTTAGTGGTTTATAATGAATCAGTTATGTTTTTTTTTCCCAACTATAGTAAGTTAATAAAATTAATATATCCTAGTTATGTTCAATTGACTTGTAAATGTGTTAGATTTCAATGCTGCATGATTGCGTGTCATCTATTTTACTTCTAAAAGACAGGGAAAACTCAGGGAATTTTCTCTCTCGTTTTATGTAGCAACCCTGATATATATGCATTATGTTGTTCACGGATGATTTTAACCAAGCATCCATGCTTGTGACTTAAGACACACAAATTTTTCTTTTGATTTCAACAGTAAAAAAAGAGGTAGCTAGTATGTCATATGTGTAGAATGAAAAAGCAATTTAAGAGGATAGCAATATGGGTAGGGCTAGATTATTGTTCAATACTAGACTTGAGAATGCTTCTTTGGAGCAAATTCTGAATTCTGACATACTTTTAAATATTCTTGCATTTAAATTCAATCATAAAAATCAAGATTTAAAACAATTCCTGATATTTTCAGTAGTTTCATAATTTTTGCGTATCAGTATTTGATTAAAAATATATATATATTATATATATATATATATTATATATAGATATTTTATAAAATTATGCAGATTTTTATTGGTATTATTAAATACTTCTTCTTAACTTGGTAATCCCCATTTTGTTTTCCATTTCTTTTGTTCACATGTGATTCAAAGCAAGCATCCATGCTTGTGATATGAGAAACATAAATCGTTTTTTCGATTTCAATTTCAATAATATAAAAAGAGGTACTGTACTACTGCCACTAGAAAAACCCTGAGCAGGGTTCCTTCCTCAGATCATTCCAAAATGGAGAAGTAGGTCAACTTTACGACATGTGATGTCTTGGCACAATTAGCGTTTCTTTGATTCTTCTCTCTTGATGTATAAAGCAAATAAATCTGTACCATATATATGTATATTATAGAACTACAGTTACAGAAATAATTCTTATTTAATCGATCTTTTGGTTATATTCTATGCAAATATGATCATACTTGCCAACATACTAATTAATATTCCGTAGTATTGTTAGCCCCGCCTTCTTCTTCATACCAGTATTTTTTTAGAGTATTTTTCTTCTTATTTAATCATAATTGCATTTGGAGAATATTACTCTAAAAATTTATTGGTGTGAAAAAAAGAGCAGGACTAACAACACTACAGAATATTAATTAGGATGTTGGCAAGTATGTATGATTAATTATTTGTAAGTATTTTTATTTATACAAGGGAAATTAAAATTTACAGCATATGATTGTTATTATTATTTAATAATAATTAAAAATTGCGTCATTGTCTAACAATGCACATAAGTTCATTATTTCATTTTCTTTACATTATTCAACTTTATAAAAAATTCTAGATTTTACAAAGTTGATGTGTTTATTAATGTTTTTTAAATAAAAATCTAAAAAAATTTTTAATTTCTATTATGTAAAACTTTTATTTGTTGAATATGATATGATATAATATTTGTAAAACTGTTAAATATGTTATCTATTCTTAATTTATTAAAGATTTGAGGACACATTAATGTTACTGTCAAATTTAAGTCCTTTATTCAGGTATTATTATTCATTTGTAAGCGCATGATAGTTATAAATATTCTTTGTTCATTATCACAGGAAAAATAATAGCATTTTTCTTATTTTTTGATCATAATAAAGGATTTCTCATTAAAATCACAACAATATGGTGGTAATCTTAACAACTGCATGTCCTGAAAGTCTTGATAAAATATCAATATTATGTTACATCTTTTATGGGTATCTTATTTTAAAATAATAAAAAGCAAAAAATGCGAAACAAGAACTAAAAATACAATCAGTATCAGAAAAAGTTCAAATTAGTCAGCAAATAGTACTAAGACTGTAAAATAAGCATCTGACAATAACGAAAGCATAAAGCAAAATACTACTGCATATCACAAATAACTATAAACTTATTTATAATTATCTGTGCTGCACATTTAATATTCTCTTTGCTTTCTCCCTTTATAATTTGCATGAAATGAATGACAAAGATAGAAAACAGTACCCACCATACCTAAAATGAAGTGGACACATTCGTTCCTATGGTGACCAATTCTATCCTCAGAGACTTTCTCGTAACAGTCTATCAGTAGCTGTGTCATATGTCCATAATGAAAAAATTATTTTAGAGGGGAATAATAATGGTTAGGATTAGAATATTGTGCAGTATTTTTGTTGAGAATGCTTCTATAAAACATATTCTGAATTTTGACGTACAATTAAATATTTTTATATTTGAATTCAACTATTAAAAATCAAAATAAATTCAAATATACTTAAATAAATACAGTAGAGCCCATATTAACTGAGTTCCGGATTAACTAAGGTAGTCAAAAAGCGACGTCCCAGAGGAGACTTGGCTTTTGACAAATGGTGAAGATAACTTTGACAAATTTTACTATACAGTACTGTATTTTACAATTTATATATATATATGTATTGTATTGTATTGCATTTTTAACTGACTACATTTAAATATGTAATATATGTATTATTTTACTTCATTGAGTACATTTTCATTGATTTTAATCTTTGCCGTATGTTTCCCTCTCAGTTTACGACGGAATAAATGTTATCTGAGTTTCCGATTATCTGAGGTATCTTCAGCCCACATTACTTTGGATAAGTGAGGCTCTACTGTAATAATTCCGGATATTTTCAGTAGTTTCGTAATTGATGTTATTATGTAGAGATAACACATCGTTCAATAAGTCCCAGGACTAATCCCCAGATAACATCACAAATGAAATATTTCTGTGTTGGTAAAGTAAACCTAACTTTCAAAAGATACACGTTAAAGTTTCATGATATTTCGATCATTTGTTGCCGAGATATCAAAGTTTTAGTGACCCTACTTTTGATGTTTTCAAAATGAGGGACAAAGCTGAATTTCATGAGTTGATTAATCATTGCTTTGTGATAAGCAAAATAATTGTTGAAATTTAGCAATGGCTTAACAGTTTCAACAGTATTTTTGCCCATCAAAAAACAATGTTTAAACAACAAACGAAATTCAGCTTTGTCCCTCATTTTTGAAAACATCAAAAGTAGGGTCACTAAAGCTTTGATAACTTGGCAACAAATGATCGAAATAGAATGAATCTTTAACGTGTATCATTTGAAAGTTAGGTTTACTTTACCCACACAGAAATATTTCATTTGCGACGCTATCTGGGTATTAGTCCCGGGACTTACTGAATGATGCGTTATTTTATAAAATTATGTGGTTTTTTTTTTTTTTTTCCCCAGTGAAAAGAAGGAAAAAAAAAACACTAATGGCAGTTTAAACCTTGCAAGGGTATTTTATTTCAACCTATAACGATTCTTGCAAGTTTTTTTTTTTTTTCCAATTTATGATGTTTATTAAAGTTTTTTTACTTAATTACTTTTTAACACAGTCATCTGACGCATTTTTATTATTAATAAGATACATTATTCAATTATTTAGATGCAGAGCCATTTTGAATTATGGCCAGTAAAAGTGGCTTTTTCATCGGCATTGATGTTGGCACTCAGAGTGTACGAGCAGGACTTGTAACACCCTATGGTACAGTTGTGGACACAGCTTCTCAGCCCATTACAACTTGGAATCCCGAAGAAAATGTTTATGAGCAGTCATCAGAGAATATATGGAATTCTGTCATTAAAGTGGTTAAGGTATTTTTTATTAATCTGTAAATTTCTAAATCCATTATATTAATACAGTTGTCATTATTTATTTTCTGAATGTGTATTGTGTAAGGAAAATATAATAATAATAATATTAAAAAAATATCTGGAATAATATGCTATTTGGTGTATTTATATGGTTTGGAAGATCTTGCTGTTTTTACAGCGATGTATTCTATGTGTATGAGTATCGTTCATGTCATTAAGGAAAATTTACTACTCATCTATATAATAATACAGTGATATATGTATTTTTTTATTTTATTAATGTTAATTCTCACAATAACAGAAAAGTTTAATTTTAATAATTAATTTAAGTGTATAAATTGTGCAAAACAACTTTTTTAAAAACTTAAGCTAAAAAATGCTCAAAAACACTGCTGTTGAAAGAAGTAAATAAGCAAACACCAGATAGCAATTAAGATGATATTGTACTTAATTCATTGTCAAATTATTTAGCTGCTGAGTTCCTACAGAAAAGAAAAAGAAATTGAATTAAATTTCACGTTTTAAATACCTAAAGGTTCACATTAGAAAAAAAAATATATATATATTGAGTGATATTTCCCCCATCTAGCAAAAATGTAAGTAGGGTTTTTCAAATATAAGTGGGAACTTAACTTACATTATTTACGTTTTGCTGATTTCTTTTTCAAAAATTAAATTATGCAAATCAAACAAAATTGTAAAAAAATCAAGTAAATGTTAAAAATGGAAGTTTAATATTTTGTATTTTTCGCTTTTGTAGTTAATGATTAATGTTGCTTCAATACTTAGAATCTAAATTTTCATCAGAAATGCAGAAAGAATTGCTGAAATTCTTATCACTTAATATGTTTAAAAATTTATATTTAATTTGATTTTGAGTGCTTGACAGAAATGCAGTAACTTGGACAACCAAAATTATTTCACATATATAATTGCAATCTTTAACTTCCACATTTTAAATTGTTTTTAAACACTTTTTCATATATTCTCTTAACAAATATTTAGAATAAAAAAATAAATAAATAAATGATTAAATCTTTTTTTAGTATGACAGGACTATTTCATTCAATCTGGCATTTTGTGCCGGTAACAATTTATAGTGTTCCACTTTGAAAATGCCTGTCAATATCCAGTTTTACCATTTAATTTCTCACTCTATCTTAAAATATTTTGTGAAATCAGTAAAGCTTTTACATATTTTTTTTGTTCACTTCTCATTGGTGAGGATCGAACTCACAACCTTCGGGTTTGTAGTTGTGTACTCTGACCACAAAGCCAATGGGCCTTGGCTGTATATTTCCTGATTATTTAGACTAGTGTTTTCAGATATATTTGGACTGAAACTGTGAAATTTATTTGAAATGTGTGTTATTTTCTGATTTATAAGATGAGTATATTGATATTATGTTTTTGAGAAATTAATGGATTAATATTAAATTAATCTGTGATGAATTTTGAGTATAATAATTTAAATATCGAATAATTAGTTTATAGTTTTTTTTTAAATATATTTTGTTCTGTAGAAATTGAAAGTGTTAATTTTTATAATAATAATAAATATGAAATTGTTATTAAGATTATTTTAATAATTAAAATATTTAGTAAATGAGTATTAAGCAATCAGGGGAAGATATTATACAATTAATGCATTCAAATTTTATTAATTTATTTGGAATTAAAAATCAATACGTTATTTGAGTATGTGTTTAAGAATTTTACTGAGCACCCTCTATTATTATTATTTTAAAGGGTGTTAAAATACAAATATAAGTAGTCTGTCAAACTAAATTAAATTATGTCATAGACAGAATTTTATCCATAGATTTTTTTTTTTTTTTTTTTTTTTTTTGTGGTGTGTGTGTGTGTAATTAAACATACTTAAAATAATTAGGGATGGGTTTAGAAATTTATTTTATTATTATTATTCTTTTAAATCAAGAAATTTTAGAGAAATTAAAAACAGAGGATCACAGGCTTCAACCCAATGCAGCTAAAATATGGATGAAATACTTGATGAGAAATGTGAAAAAAATTGGGGGGAAATCCCCCATGTGATATATTTTTGAGTGGGATTTTTAAAAATAGGAATCTGTACATAATATCGCTGGACAAAATATTGCGTCAATTAAAACAAAATGATGTAATCTATTTCACGTGTGATCTCTGGTGGGGGCCATAGGGCCTTATAAATATAACTATATGCATCATAGAGTGAAATTTTATTATTTTATCTAAATTAAAGTTATTTTATCATTTGCATTTTGCCATTCAAAATACATTTTAAAAATATTGTACATCACTGCTGACAAAGCTGAACACTCTTCTCAAATCTAAATAAAAAATTATAAAATTAATTTTCACAATTCAATTCATTAAGACTAATCTGGACAAAAGTTAATAAACATAATCTAAACTCTTTTAAGCAAAATTCATAACAATTTTTGTGATGGGTTTGTCTGTATGTCAGTGCTCTGACTAAGGTAAATATGCATATGTTCTGTCATGAAATTTTATATGACATTACTAATAATTACCAACTCATTCAAATAAAATGTTGTAATATGTGTCATTTTTGTATGAACACAATATCACTCACATTATTTTTTTTCCATTCATTTCTGTAGGCGAGATTTTGTCCCCAACCCTTTTAAATATAGTGGAATTCTCACAATCCCACCCTCAAGTGAACCCTGTCTAATAAGGAACAGTCATAGTCAAATTATATTAACTCTCATTCTTTAATGCCAAGGAACTTAAAGATATCAAGCAGCTTTAATTATTAAAATATGAAGTGATGTTTTTATATTATAGCTAAAATTTTTATTCATTTTATGTAACCTCAATATTACATAGATTTGAAATAATGCAAATGGAAAAATGCTGAGTTGGTAATCAGCGAGGGTAGGTCAGTGGTAGAGCATTCACAAAATTTTTATTCATTTTATGTAACTTCAATATTATTTGAGATAATGCAAAGGGAAAAATGCTGAATTTGGTAATCAGCAAGAGTGGCTGAGTGGTAGAACATCCACAAGGTAAGCGGAGTGCCAGGTTTAATTCCCAGCTCTGGCATTTTTCACATAGTTGATTTGAAAAAAAAAAAAAAAAAAAAAAAAAGAACTTACACTCCATTTTCTCTAAATTAATGCAAATTAAATTTCAAATTTACATTACATTATGATAAATTTAGTTCGCATGGATGTTTACATTAGTTTGCAGGTAATAAAAATAAAATGGAATCATGTTGAAATAGTTCATTAATTGAAATGAGCATTACAATAAATAAATCAAAACAAGTTACCTTAGCAATTGTAGATGGAAATCATAATCATAGAACTATTAATTAGGGCATTTATTTGGAGATATTGCAGATATAAACACATTTTTTAATAGCTTTTCTACTGCAATTCAGCACCATATATTTTTGGAAAATGCTATTCTTGATTAAATCTTACACTAGCATTTTTTTCTAGAAAAAATTATAATATTATTACTTGAACGTGTTTCCTAGTGGGTGACAGATTCAACTTTTTTTTTTTTTTTTTTTTTAAATAGACTAAATTCACATATTCATTTGGAATAATAATACAGTATAGGATCCGTTATCCAGAAAGCTTGGGACCTGGGGGTATTCTGGATAAGGGGTAATAGGGGATATTCTGGTTTTCCATAATTCGGAACACTTTACTGTATGTATAAAAATGGTACGAAATAATTTAATAAATAGCAGTGATTATACATGAAAAATATATATAAACACATTACTTATAGATTTCTTCATTTAATAAATTAATTACACAAAATAAAAATAAAAATTAATTATAATTTTAAATTATAAATAATAGAAATAAAAATAAATAAACATACATAAAATTTAATCTTGGGACTTTTGAGTAAAAGTCTTTCTTTTGGATTTTGCAAACATTTCTATGATAGTTTTTTGTGTATAGTGTGCCTCTTGTACTAATTGTTCATAAATGTTTCAAATATTTTTAGCACATAATGCTGAATATTTTATGAAATTAATTCCTAAAATAATGGAAATTAATAAAAACTATTTAAAATTTTTATAACAGTTGAGATTTTATGCATAAGACCTGAGGTCAAGGATAAAATTCGTCTGCTAGTGGGTCTTCTAAGGGATATGCGTTATTAATGTTTATTTATTAAATAATACCATAAAAATTCGTTTTCTAACCTAAATTTGCAAAATTATCAAATAATTATTTGGACAATTTTGCTCTCAACATATTTCCCCAGAATAACACCGTAGCATTAACGAAAGTAGAATTCTATTTTCATAAAATTATAAAAGTAGAATTCTAAAAATATAATTCTGATTGACTTTCAATCTTATTTTTCACGATAATTAAAAATTTTGTTAATTTGCATTTTGCATTCTGGTTTTTGGAACATTCTGGATAACGTGATTCCAGATAACGGATGCTGTACTGTACTAAAAAAATGAATAGCATTTTAAAATTGTAGTAGCAGTTTTTTACAAAAAAATCTTTTGTCTACATTCACTTTTAAATGGCATGTTACAAAATATTAAAATCATAAATTATAATAAAAGAAAAGTATTATGAAAAAAACTATTTTTAAACTTTAAAAAGAAAAATACTATATATGTGGTTGCTATAAAATAAAGGTATCTAATAAATCAGGAGTTGATCCACCCTTCACACATGTCATGAAAGGACCTCTTCACAAAATTCAAATCCATAAAATATGTCTCTTCACAAAATTCAATTTTATAAAATGGGCCCCTTCACAAAATTTAAATTTATGAAAAAGGCTTCTTCACAAGATATTGATTTATGAAAATTATCATTTTATAAACAATTTCCATGTTTTTAGCATTACTTTTAATTAGTGTTTATATTTAGTTCAACAAAACTCTTAATTTGATATTAAACAATATATAGAATAAGTGTTAAAATAATAGAAGGTTTTACACCTATTTTTTTCCCACAAAAAAAGATAAAAATTTCACAAAAGTGGGTCCCAAAAATTAAAACCTATATCAACCCCTGTAAATTATTTATGTCCTTTCATTTTGTATCCAATATAAATATAAGAAAATATAATATTTCTATAACTTACTTCTGATATCAGTTCACAAAGTTATTTCCTGTTACTTTACCACTTTTTTCATGTTCCATTAAACAAATTTTGTATAATTCTATTAATTTTCCTTGTTGAATATTTTGTTTTAGGCTATAACGAAAAATGTGGACCCAGCTGCTATTCTCGGCATTGGATTTGATGCAACATGTTCTCTTGTCGTTATAGACAAAGATAACAAGCCACTCAGTGTCAGCAAGTCAGGTATATAATTATTACAGTCAAATGTAAAAAATTTATTTAGTAAATCTCCAAACTAAAATTTATTTTTACAATAACTTTTCTGCAAAGTTATTTGCTAGTATTTTCCTAATTCCAGTTTTGTTGAAGAATCTTTTATTACCATTTAAAAGCCCAACATTTAAAAGTATTATAATAAATTTTAAAACCCGTATTTGAAGCAGTTACTTGCCTCAATCCTTTTGACAGTCTTCATCAGCAGCTACCGAGTGAATATTTTTAGAGTTCATTACTGATCTGGCTTGAGCCTTAACAGGTGACATCATATTAGATCCAGGTTGCATACTGGTTCATTTTCAATGCAAGAGGTAGGATTGGTGAGAATTTCAATTGTTTCGCTATTGAAAACATATTGCTGATTTTCATAATTTGCTAGCAGTGTTAGAAATAAGAATTTTGAAACTAGGCATCAAAATGATGCCTGGATTAAATTTTTTGGGCGTCAAAATGAAAAATCTAGGTGCCATCTATAATTAAATATGTATATTAAAATAATAATAACAAAGCATCAACTTATAAATAATATATGCAAGATTATATAAAAAGTATTTATGTAATGAATGTAATTACATTGACAATATTAAACGTACATATTTAAAATTACAAATTTATTCTTCGCCCAGAAGATACATCATTCCACCACAATTTAATAGCATTTTCTGGGCAGAAATCTTCCAATTTAGGGCTGTTTAATTTAATCATTAACAAATCGTCAACTACTTTCATAGAGGTATGATTTCTTAAATCAGTTTTTATTAGGTTCAATTAACTGAAATAGACTTGTTTACAATCTGATGGGATTGGGAAAATTATTAGGTATGATGAGGAAAAAATCTAGGCGTCAAATATGGCACCTGTGATTGGAATTCTAGGCGTCAAAATGAAAAAACTGGTCGCAAAATGCAACTAACGACCGCTTATTTCTAACCCTGTTTGCTAGCTTTTTAATATTTTGAAAGTCTACTTTAATATTCTCTTTGTTTGTTTTGGTAAGCACTGTGGTAATTTTATCAAACTTTGTATCGGATTCTGATAAAATTACATCAGCTCTTTTACTAAAACAAAGAAAGAAGAAAATATAAAAATAGACTTTGAAACAGAGACCCGTGTTGGAAGGACTAAGGCAAGTAACTCCTTTAAGTAAAGTTTTTAAGTTCTATAATAATGTTTATATACAAAGTTTTTAAAGTATTTAAGAAGTATAGTATGTTTGTTTCAGAAACTGAGATTTGTTGCCGAATGTTATAAATAATCATTTTGTAGATAGGTAATTAATCAAGGGGGGAGAGGGAGATAGCCTCTCTCACACAAAAATAAAAAAATGTATAAAACAGTTTCTAAAATTCGCAAGATAAGAGCGAGCAGAGTGAATGATACCCTAGATTATTTATTATTGTAAAATGTAAAATGACTTAGGCCTTATATTCATACACACAAAAGCTGTTCTATTACAGCAAGACTTCCGTTTTTTATTTCTTTTCCATGTATTATTTTTTATACTTTCTATAGTTCTTTTATAGAATGTATACTGATACTTCCCTTTATTTTTAGTGGGTTACAATTCCTTTAAACAGATAGCAGCCTCAAAAGTATTTAACTAATTATGATGTAATGTAGGTCAATTGAAGAATTATGTTTTTTTTTTTTTTTTCTTGGAGCCTATGGATTATTTAAAACTTTGATGTAGATGTTGTGATGTAAAAGATGTCATTATTTTTTAAATATTATGTAAATCAAAGTTAAGATATTTTAACTACTGTGAGGTCAAATTGGAAAGGAATAATAAATTTGGCAAACATTCATTTAGAAATATCAGTCTCTGTGTGGACAAAAGTCAACTAGTAAAGACAATAGTATAACTAGTATGTTGCAGCCACCACATGACTTTCTTCTATATTTTCCTATACAAATTCACTCAGTAAAATTAATTTATTAAAATTATTATTAAAAAAAAATTATCTTCCATGATAATGCAGACGATTTTCCTATTAGAGAAGTAGTATAACACTAAATAAGAAGAAGTTGTATAACACTAAATATCCAAAAAAAGTCCATTTTATTCTCAATATTACATAAACAAAAAATATATATTTATAAATATATACATTTTTTTTTTTTTTTTTCGTTAAAAGTAAAAAAAAAGCGATAACTTTGTTTTAAATTATCACATATTTATAGTTCAACCATTCGTTTTAAAGGTATTGACGAGACCTTTCGAAAGATACCCATCTTGAAAATTTACTCCCTTCGAGGGGGGACTTCCCCCCCAGGGGGGTGGAGAGGCTCCTACACATGCAATTTTTTTTTCCTAGTTGACTATCTCTATTATAAATAATTCTTGTAAATTTCATAATGATTACTAAAAAATAATTCTCTTTATGCACATTTATACAAAATTTTGTCCTATATCACCATGTTAAAAATTTAGAAAAAGCTGGATGGCAACGCAACCTGTTGGACAATTTTTACCAAAAGTTGATAGGCACTAATTTATGTCAAGTTGCAACTACATACCAACTTGTATGAAATTTTGTGCAGTAGTTCCTGAGATACAGTTGCCACAAAATTTTGTCTCACACACACACACAGACAGACAGACAGACAGACATACATTTTCTACAAATGGTCAAATCGTGTTCTACAGCTTTCAAGACGTTTAAATCCATCAAAAACCCGAGGTCGAAAATTTTTACGAATCCAATACTTTCTTCTATTGAATATAGAAGAAAGTAAAAATAGTAGTTTTTGCTATCTCTTATTCATATTTAATAGAGAAAATATTGTTTTGGGGTCGAATTTTCAAAATTGAGATTCTGCATTCAGTGGCATCTCCAGGAAATATTTCAAGAGTGAGCAAACTTAAAATTGCAAAATCTCTCTATATTTTAAAAATTCAGTTAGATTCAAATGATTGGTTGGTTGATTAAACAAGCCTGTGTATAAGCATCATCTACAACATTTTTTGATGCATGTAATTTAAGCTTAGACATTTTATTTGCAAAAATTATATTGCTTGTTCTAAAACAAGCATTAAAGGTAATGTTTATTATTCCCATGTTTATATTAATGCTTTGTTTGGAAATAGCTCAAAGTGCATTTCAAGTTGTTATATATATTTTTTTATTTACATGCTGTGCTTATTTAAGTATTTGTTTGATGTAATTCAGGGTTGCTACGGTGCCTGGAATTCAGGGAAAACCTGGAAAAATCTATTAAAATACAGCACAGGGAAAACTCAGGGAATTTCAAAAATTTTTGCAAAAACAGAAAAATTTTGGGAATTTCTGAAACATCAAGAAAAACTTTTCACAATAAAGTTTAATTTCAGTTTTTAACTCTGAATTGTCTAGTTTTATAGTTTGGATAAAAATCTTTTTCAAAATTTAATTGCTTTATAAAAAGATTAAATAGATTTTTATTTTTGCCAACTACATAGTAAGTTAATAAAATTAGTACTCTCTGAAATCCGTAGATCTATGTAATCCACAATTTTCTATAATCCGCAGCTCTTTTCCAAATGTAACCAATGAAAATCACAATTAACAGCCAACCTAATTTCTATTTCTTTTCTAAAAAAAAAAATAAATAATAATAATAATAATAATAATAATAGTTGTTAATAATTTTTGGCAAGGATTCAATCAAAAAGTGTAAATTATCAAAAATTTTGCAAAATATCCATTTTTGATTAATTATGTTTTTTAGAATTACAAAAAAAAAAAAAAAAAAAAAAAAAAAACTAGATATCCCTTTTTTAAAGTTTTTAAATTTATAATTGTTTATTAACACTAAACCTACCACGACGGGTCAAATGACCCATTTTAAACTTTTTGTCAGAATTTCTTGCAAATAATATTATCACATCATCCATGTTTCATGTACCAAATTGTGCTAAATAATGTATTTTTACTATACATTATGTATAACATTTTAAAGACAGGTTACTTGACCCGCTGTGGTAGGAATAGGTATACATGAAGTATCGGTAGGTTTAGTGTTAATTAAATTTGAGTATATAAACATGCATTTCCTATCAGAAAATTAATAAAATTTAAACTTGTTTATACATATTCCATTAGAATTGTTTTCTAAAATGTTTTCAAGTGAAGTCTATCACAAAAAGAGCGAATATTTATTGTGACAAGAAGTTTAGTAACAGCAAGGGTACACTAGATAAGATGCTTGTGTGATGTAAATTCTTCATTTACCTTTTATGTTTTCATATTTTAATTTATTTTATTAATATTTTTAATTTTAATTATGAAAAGAATTTCGTTATTGAGGAATCAAAAAACTCATGGCGTATATTGCATTTTGACCGCTAACCCTTTTGTTCTTGGGGTCAGAATGTCAAATATTTTTATTTACTTAAGGGAAAAGAGGAATAAATTTACTTATTGGCTAGAATGCTGTAAAAGGAAAAATGCATACAAAAATAATGTTTGTAATAAAACTAAACTGCTGCATCAAAATTAATTTCTTTATTTTCAAAACCACACTAGTAATTCCAAATTAAGTAGGATATAAAAATTAATGGTTTTTAAAATTTGAATATGTATTCATATAAACTAATATATATATATTTATTATTAATAAGTAGGCACTCTCTCTCCAAATGATAAAATGGTCATTATTTTAAAACAGAAGAAAAACAAATCTTTCTCACCCCGTGCTCTTCTCTTGAGAGCTGCTCAAACCCAACTGAATTTTAAAACTGCCGGGATAACAGAAGGTGGGGTCAGAACCATCACCCTATTGGTTCTCAGCATGGTGTGATATGACATCACCACTAGGAAAGAAGAACCAATTTTTCTCCTGTGTGTGTATTGCAGTAAGGCAAACACAACAGGGTGAGTTGAGCCAGCTGAGAGACACAATGCATTTAAGTGCAGAAAAACGATCTTATTTAAAATTTAAAAAGAAGTGATGTTTTTAACATCACAGCTTGCTCTTTGTGATTCCGCATTACGGTGTGAGCATCAGATCTAGTTAAGTCTTGATGAGGATCACTGAACAGTTGTCAAAACAGCTGACTCAGTATTCAAAAGACTAAATAACCTGTAAATTATATACATGTATGTACATACAGTACGGCGACATATCCTAAAACTAGCAGTGAGGACGCATCCAAAATGTTGGAGGGATGCCAGCTTGTCCGACAGTTTGAAATTTGGAAAACATCCAGTAATTCCGCGCTCTGTTATTGCTCATTTTCTCTGAGTCAGATGACTGTCACCCCTATTTTAGCACTGCACTCACTGAGTTTGCACTTGCGCAGATGCTTCCATGGTTTCATGAAATGTGGTCGAAGAATATTCAATTTTCGTATTTAATTGCTGATAAATCTGTATTTTTTCTTATTCTATTTATTATTAATTTTATTTATCAATTTATATTGTATATATTTTTAAAATATGTTATGAATAATTAAATTATTTATTGAATATAATTTGTATTTTAATTTGTACAACAACATTGCAAATTTATACTCTAATAAAAAGGGAAAAGTATGTAAACAAAGCAATGATCTATAATCTGAAAAATTCTATGATCCACAAAAGCTTTGGTCCCAACTATTACAGATTTCAGAGAGTAGACTATATTCAAGATATATTTAATTTACTTGTAGATGGATTAGATTCTAGTGCTGAATGATTGCATATCATCTTATTTTACTTTTAAAAAAGACAGAAAAGCTCAAAACTATTTTCCAGATTTTTGTAGCAACACTGTAATTATTTATAGACAATATACAGGATTACTCAGAATTAATCCAACTTCACAGAATGATCTGGTTGGCAATTCTCTGAATAACTTGAAATAAACTTAAAAATTTAATAAAAGTCTGAAATGTTTTATGAATCAGTGTAACTACAATATTCGAATGGAAGTTAAAAGGGTAGCATACGCTTAACTTTTTTTTTTAATTTTTAAATAAACTGCTTTTATCTGTCATTTAAAATGCACTAGAAATGTCCCAATACAGTACCTTTTATGTTACACTTTAAACTATTTAATTATATGATATATCTACATAGTAATTTAGGACAAGAGAAAAAAGTCTAAGTACCACATTATTTTCTCACCTCTTGTATTAAGTGAAATCACTTTTAACATGATGTAATGTGCCTTTAACTGTATTGAAAATTATTTGTTAAGGTTCGATGATGTTAATCTGTTTTAGGAAATGATGAACAAAACATCATTTTATGGATGGACCATCGAGCTTCTGAAGAAGCCGCCATGATAAATTCTCAAGCTCACAACGTTTTAGAATATGTCGGTAGCAAAATTTCTCCAGAAATGCAAGCGCCTAAGTTATTATGGCTCAAAAGGGTTTGTTCGTTTCTAATTTTCATGATATGTATTGAATTTTTTTAAAAATACTTCATATGATATGAGTAATTCGATACAAATTGCAAAATATCTTTGCTTAGTAGTATATATTAGGCGTTAATAAGTATCTGTGAACTTTCATATAATTTTAACTAGAGAGATACGTTATCAGTGTTAATACTGATAATATAAAATAAAATTATACAGAATGATAAATTTCATTTACATTTAAGAAATATTCATTTTAATAAATTATTCATTAAATAAATAATAAGAAATTATTAAGTTGATATCTTTTTACTTTCTCTTACCAGTATGGTAAGTGCACCAGTGATTGACACTTTTAGAGCAATCTCTGATGTTTTTAATGTTCTAGTCATCAGAAAATATTTTTAGAAATGTTAAGTTAGTACATATGGTATGAAAGACACTTTTAGAGCAATCTCTGATGTTTTATGTTAACCACATATATGTTAAAATATATACATTTGATAACGATTACTTTTTTTTATGAATTTCTATTGGACACCCACTCAATGTTCCAGTAATTGACACTGCCAGTTTTTCATTTTATCAGTAATTGGACCCCTATGTTCCTGTGTTTGACACTGCTAGTTATTCATTTTACCAGTTATTAGCACCCTATGCTTCAGTGTTTGACATAAAATGTTAAAATTCTTATATGTAAAATATATGATTTTATTATTTTTCTTATTTATTAATTATTTCGGGTTAGATGTCAATTACTGGAGCATGCCAATCACTGGAGCACCTACCCTATATGGTAGAGAAAGTATTGTTTTTAGGACAAATTTTCAAAATTGGATTTTTGCTTTATTTACATGTTTTAAGGTCTTCTGTAACCAATAAACATGTTTTTTAGCAGTTGGCCTATGTGTCTGTGAGTGTGTTATCAGTATATCTCAGGAACAAGAATAAATATTAGTAGCAAGTTGTGTCCTGATTTTAATTATCTATTTATTTCCTTTTTTTTCTGTGCTAAATTTAAGTAGCCTGTTTAATGCATATACAGTTTACACATAATACACAAGGCTGCACAAAATTGGTGAAATGAGTTTGGAAGAAAGGTGTGGGTAGCATTCAGGGTTAGAAATAAGCGGTCGTTAGTTGTATTTTGCAACCAGTTTTTTCATTTTGACGCCTAGAATTCCAATCATAGGTACCCTATTTGACGGCTGGATTTTTTCCGCATCATATCTAATAATTTTCCCAATCCCATCAGACAGTAAACAAGTCTATTTCAGTTAATTGAACCTAATAAAAAGTGATTTAAGAAATCATTTCTCTATGAAAGTAGTTGACGATTTGTTAATGATTAAATTAAACAGCCCTAAATTGGAAGATTTCTGCCCAGAAAATGCTATTAAATTGTGGTGGAATGATGTATCTTCTGGGCGAAGAATGAATTTGTGATTTTAAATATGTATGTTTAATATTGTCAATGTAATTACATTCATTACATAAATATTTTTTATATAATCTTGCATATATTATTTACAAGTTGATGCTTTATTATTATTATTATTTTTAAAATATACATATTTAATTATAGATGGCACCTAGATTTCATTTTGACGCCCAAAAAATTTAATCCAGGCGTTATTTTGATGCCTAGTTTCAAAATTCTTATTTCTAACACTGGTAGCATTCTCTGTGTTATCTGAAATAATTTTTTGAGTTAAATAACACCCTTAAATATTTTACAAATGTAGCAGTAACACTCTAATGTGTGTGGGGGGGGGGAGGGGGGAAAGTAGACAATCTCTCATAGAAATGTCTTTCGAATAAAATTGTTTCTAAAGAATTTTGAACCGTTACTTAAAGTATTTTGTAAATGTTCAAATACAGATCTCTATCTTACACTTTATCAGTATTCCCATTGAACTAACAAAAACTTTGGTCCCAGGATCTCAGTAAAGAAAAAAAGGTGTATCTTTTACTGCAAAAAGGGAGCTTTTTAAATTTTAAACATAAAAACCATATTAGTTAAATATATAACACAATATTATACATACTTATATTTAGTGCTGCACTGAGTAGCACTTTGGCTGAGTACCAAATACCGAGTAGTTGTAAGAAAGAATAATTGTTGAATATATGAAGAACTTTGCACTTCTTGAAATTAAAAAAAGGCCTTTTGAACACAAAATTAAGTTAAATGGCAAACAGCATGTTTTCATGAAATGTTCCACAACTTTTGTAGTGTATATATGCAATTAGGTTCATTATTATATTTGATACGTTCAGCTTAGTGGATTATTAAAACCACAATAACTGATAGCTTCTTTTTTTATTATATAGTCTTTCTCAGATGCGAATCATTCTCAGATAATTCTTAGAGAATATAGAAGTTCCTATACACTCAGGCTTAATTTAAGATGCATGAAATTTACATATGAAAGGAAAACATTAAAATAAATATTTTATCATTTCAAACATGATAGACTTCATTAATCTTCAAATTCTAGAAGAATAAAAAAGATAGGTGGTTTTGGGCCATAATTTACTAAACAACAAATTTGATTATTAAAATATATTTTTCATAACATTTTAGTGTATTTACCTTTTTTATAATTATTTTTTAAATTAAAAATCAATCTTTTCTTACAGTTTAAAAGTGTTTTAGTTTTATTTGCACACATATGTAACTAAAGTTTTATCTACTATATTAGTATTATTTAAGAATTCTTTTCTCAAAAATATTTTATTTTTGCCTATTTTATAGATACAATTTTATGTACTAACTTTTTATTAAAAAAAAAAAAAAAAAATTGCATATTACACACATACAAGATGATTATATTTAAATTTTTTTAACTAAAAGGGATAAGCTCATATCATGAATTGTCTCTATACCGAGTATGGTGACAATCAACTCGTCTGTTTTACTGCAGAAAGGTGTTTGAAGCAAAAGTTTAATGGCTCTATATCAATATTTTCATATTTTTTTAGTTTAGTTATTAATAAACAACTCTTATGAATACATTTCTTTCAATAATACATAAAAATAATGAAATTCTTACAACTACTCGGTATTGGCCGAATGCTTAGTCCAAATTTGACCGAGTATCAAGTACTCGGTACAGCTCTACTTATATTTTAAAAAAAAAGAAAGAAAGAAAAAATAAATAAATGTTTAATAATAAATGTTTAATAAAAAAAATCCACTATAGCAAGTAAACACGAACCCTGGCTTATTAACTGTAATAATATGTTAATTATAGTGTAGGGTATGAGAAAGTCGTGTGAGTGCCGTATCCTATTGCTTTTAATCAAAAAGTATTTGTTGTAATATTTGGATTAGAATTGTTTTGCATTTGTCATTTTAAATAATAATAATAAAAACTGTTTTTTATTGAAGTTTGTTTTAACTTCTGCAGTTAAAGTGAGCATAATGAACTGAAGATATTGTAGGTGTACTTTAATTTTTCATTTAATTTTTTAATATATATATATTTTTTAATAGCAAGAACGTTTTTATTGTGTGTGTGTGGACACCAGTTTAGAAATCTATGTAGTTCAGGAGTCAATTAAGGTGTTGATTTTTGCAGCTCATTTTTGTGAAATTGCTATTTATGTATCTATTTTTTTTTTTTTTTTTTTTTGAAAAAAGTGTAAAATTTTAGTTTTAACATTTTTATATTCATAACAGGATTATTTTATGTGTACTCCCAAGATACACATTTAAAATTTTGCAAATAATGTTTTATTCAGTGCAATAATTTTATATAAATTAAAAATATGGTTTATGTGTTGAAAAATTCTATAAATTGATTACTTTTATGAAACAAAATTTTCTGAAAGGGCCATTTTTATGAATTTGAGTTTTGGGAAGGAAGCTTGTTATGAAGTGGAATTTATGTAAAGCAATTGAATAGCCCCGATTTTTGTCCTTGATCACTGTTATTATACTAAAGATTAACATTTTAAATGATAAATCAACATGGTTGAATGTATCCATACGGTATGTCTTTTGAAAAAGGAGAAATCATCAGTGAATCTCCTTCAATATTTTTCTTTATGTCAGTGACGCCAGATTGGGGATTTTTGAGGCTTCTGGGGACAATTTTGGTGACCAAATGTTTGTGGGGACTTTTTTGGGGACAAATCTGGGGAGTTCTTCAACTTTCTGTCAATGTTGGCAATTTAATGATTTATCCCTACGACTAGAGACTTTCAATAGCTTTATTGTTATTTGGGGATTTTTTTCAAGAATTGCCTACATTTGGGGAAAAATCTGAGCTCAAATAAAAAAAATCTGCTTGATATATATATATATATATATATATATATATATTTGTTTATTTTCCCTTTTTAGTAGAAATCAAGTTGGGGATTTTTTTGAAAAACCCCCCTGATTTGGGGAAATTTTAAGACCTGTTTGGGGAAATAATTTTTGACCATCTGGCATCACTGCTTTATGTACTTCTAGTGACATATAATGCGATTGAATGGGCACACAAGAGATTATTTTTTAGTCTCCCTGCATTTTTTTCTCAAACATCTATTTTAGTTTTAAAATATGCTTTACAGTACTTTCTCTCTTTGTTGATAGACATTTTTCAAATCCTATATAGCTCCTACATCTTTCTCTTATTTTAATGTGCTAAGGTTTTTTTTTTTTTTTTGTTCCTTAGAAAATATGCACTTTAAAAGAGTTATTATTTTAAATGTATGATTTAAACAATTCTATAATTTGAATTGAAACTGAAATTAAAACTTATTTTTATAGAAGTATCTAATTTAGAAACTGCAAGAATAAAAACTGCTATTTCATGACAACAAAAGTTGTTGTGCTCATATTCAGGGCTCGCAATATTAACATTTTGCTCACATTTTATTGTATTGTCACCACTATATTTAAAAAAGGAATATTCCTTAAAAGTTTTAATGCTATAATATTATTAGAAAACACTGCTGTTCTGAAATATTAGTGATAGTTGATAAAATGCAAGTAAAAATCTAGGAGCCCTGTAATTTTGTGTTTAAAAAAAAAAAAAAATCTTCGTAATTAAAAACACTATTATAAAATTTAAGTTAAAAGAAATTACTTCTGAAATTTCATTCATTTTGTATCCCTAAGTTTTGATATATAAGAAGTTCACAAAATTTCCTTATAATTATGTATAATTAATAACTTTCACATTAAGAAATTCATGTCCAAAATTCATATAAAAAATTTATGCAAAAATTTATGCTCAATTTCAAAGATGACTTTATCCATGATTTGTGTCATTATAATTGACAGATTACTATATATATTGAAAAGAACTGCTGAGTAAATATTGATAATTCTGTTCTGTTTTACCATATACTTTATATGGTAAAATACATTAAAAAAAAAAAAAAAAAAAAAAAAAACTAGAAAAAAGGTTAAAGAATAAGTATTTGAATAATAGATTATTTATATTTTCCAGATACAAAGTCAAAATGCAATAAGCTCGAAAATGCAATGTTTTTTAAAATGAATTTTTTTAAGTGATAAAGAAAATATTCCTCCAAATTGTTGAACAAGGAAAACAATGACTTATGTTATAAAATTGGGCTGCTTCATGACACACATTGTTTTTATGGTAATGAAATTGGTTATTGATGTATAAATTCAAATTAGACATGCAATATTGCAAGTTATTCTGTTTTGATTTCAAATATCTGTTTTAAACAGTGTCAGCTTACAACAAGATATTGAGAAAGGAGAGTTTGCAAGGAAAGCAAGCCTCACCAATCAATATTAATTGTGAATGTATAGATTATTATAGATTTCAATACTTATTTAAAGGATAGAACAAGAAATACTCTCTGTTGTGATCAAGACAATTCCTGTGTGTCAGTTAAGAGCATAGAAAAAAAAAAAAAAAAATATATATATATGAAAGGATAAAATAAGCAAGATTCTAAATTAGTATTTAAATTAATATTAAGTCATAACTTAATATTAATATCTCAGAATGAATCTTAATTTTAAGAACAATTTTATGAGAATTCTATTTGAGTTCCCAGGTAAAGTTGGTTTCTCAACAGAGCTTCATAGCGCGGGAATCTGATTTCAGAATAAGTTTCGTAATCAAAATTATGCTATAGTCGAAATAAGCGGTAAAGCATTGTGAAATATTAAATCCTAGATGTCCGGGTCAACCAATCGTAAAAGGTAGGCGTGTTTTAGATAAACTAATTATCCAATAAGCATTCATAAGAATAGTTTCGGTTCCCGCCGAAATATGCAGTATTTAAGCGGGAGCACACGAAAAATCATGCCTTTTTAAGATAATCGCCTGCCTTATAAACTCACGTTAACTGATACTCCATCATGTAGAGGTTTACAAAGTAGATTCGCGGCACCCTTCGGGGTTCGCCGAAAGTGCACCTTTTTCCGGGATATGCTGCTCAGGATGTCTTCATACTCGGCCCATGACTGCATCATCTGTTGTGACTGCATTTAGAACTTAATAAACGATATTCGTTATCAAATGGACTCCCTACTTTCTCTTATAAGATGCATAGACTTCTACTTTACTATATAAGATGATCGTACACCATTACGTAAACCACAGAACATTTTATTTTTTATATATTACATATATCTTAATGGGAATTTATAGTTGTTCCTCTGAGAGTATTGAATTAATCACTCTAGGACAGGTAAAAATATTTTTAGGTTGAACATTGCCGATCCTGCCTGCTTCTAACAGCAGCCCTAAATCAGTTTAATCATTTAATGACTAAGGTATGACAAATCGCATTTATCCTCCTTCCCTATACTTATTTATTATTAACATGCCAATAAACTCATATGTTTATTAATGTTTATAGTAAGATAAAATCAGTTTTATAAGTTTAAAATAAAATCCAATCTGTTTTATTTCACTTCAAACTGTTTAACAGAAGTTGGAGTCAGAATGTTTTTAAGTGACTCTGACTCCACAGGTCTGGAATCTTGCTAGAATCAAATAACTAGAGATGAAATATGGGTTTAGAATAACAAAGAAAAAGAGAAAAAATATGGAAAAGCTGAATTTATTGCAAAGGCAGAGTTGCGTCCAGTGAAAGTATGTCTGGTGGGATCACAGAGAAATCAAGTTTTTAAGTGTATCCAAGTTCTTTAAATGGTGAAAGACAATGAAATTATTAATATTTGGTCTCTGATTAATTTTTCATTGGAGTGTAATCTATGTAGTTTAATTATTACTAATAAAAGTCACCTGAGCAAGATTTGTGTAGTCAAATCTCTTAAAAATTATTTTATGAAATTAACATTTTTTATCCTTTTTGGGTTAAATAAATATACAAATAAATAAAAAGCTGGTATTGAATGCTAAAATTTTTATTTTTTAGAATATGCGTAGAGTGTGGAAGAGAGTAGGATATTTTTTTGATCTACCTGATTTCTTGACCTGGAAAGCTACAGACAGTCTCCAAAGGTATACTTGCTGCATCTTGTATTCATTTCTTCTAGGAATTTAATTTGCTACACAAACATGCTACATGATGTTGATTTAAATAACTTTTTAACTTTCTGATGTTATATTTAAAAGTATCTAATTATTTTGAGTATTAATTTCAAAATTTCTTATTTTATGTGTTATAATTTTGGCATTTGACTTTCAAAATATTACACATGTGTTTTTATTGAGAGGGGATTTAATTAGTAAAAGATTTTCACTGCCATTAAAACAATAAAGTGTGATGCATTTTTAATATCATTCCACTAGTTTTTGAATGACCTTTAAATTAGTTTCCCATCATACTATGTGTATGGGGAACTAAGATATTCATGAAATTTTTCAAACTCTTCTTTTTACACATTTTGATGTGTGAGGAATTCAGAAGTTACAAAATTGATGTAGTGTTTGCCTATAGGTTATTTAGTTAGTCTGTTGGTTTGTTAGTTTGTGTGCACATTATTGTGAGAACAAATGATCGTCAGAAGGTCACACATGCTATATTGGCAAGAACCTAATGATTTGCAATTTTCTAAATTGAAAATTTCTTAAGTTATATTAATTTAATTTAAAAGGATTAAATTTACATTTTACATAAAAAATATACCTTATATATATTATCCTTTTTAAAAAATATATGCACTTACAGCAGTTGAAGCAAATATATTTCGAATATGCTCGTATCCATCATTAGTGCATCACTGTAATACTTTCTCTTGTTCTGGATTGATTTTATCCTCTTGATCTTCTATTCTCTTCATTTCATGAGGCTTTTCCATAATTAGGTGTTGCCATGCAGAAGGTATTACGCTATGCTCACGAGCGTTAATGGATTGACTGTTAGTTATTATTTCAATGGCTTCTCTTTTAAGAGCATAATGGTGGTTATTATAGGGGGCTATTTACAATAAACATCCTAAAATAACCCCCTATAATAACCACCATTATGCTCTCAAAAGAGAAGCCATTGAAATAATAACTAACAGCCTATCCATTAACGATCGTGAGCAGCGTAATACCTTCCGCATGGCAACACCTAATTATGAAAAAGCCTCATGAAGTGAAGAGAATAGAAGATCAAGAGGACAAAATCAATCCAGAACGAGAGAAAGTATCACAGTGATGCAATGATGATGGATACGAGCATATCCGAAATATATTTGCTTCAACTGCTGTAAGTGCATATATTTTTAAAAAAGGATAATATATTTATAAGGTATATTTTTTATGTAAATGTTTCTTAAGTTATTTGAAATTTAAAATTTTCTTAGCTTGTGAGAATAGGGGAAATTTCACAAAAGCATGCATTAAATGGAATATTTTTATCATAAATATGTCAGACCAGATTTAAAATATCATCTTTGATGCTGGTATGAACATCATTAACTATGAACAACCTATTTTGTAAATTTCCTGAGTTATTTGAATTTTATGTTTTACTTAACGTAGGTGAATAAAGCAAGATTTTGCATAAACATCCATTATGAAGAATTTTTAAACTGTAAAGACATTGACCAATTTTAAAACATCATTTATGATTGACTATGAATATTCTAACATATGTTATTCGAAAATTAAGATTTTCTGAACCGGGCTGAATAGGGCAATACTTCACATTTATATCATGAAGTTCATTGCTTTGAAAGTAGTATGAAATTGCATAGAAACTAAACTATGAAACAAATTCATAATAATCAGCAAATTAGAATAATATAAGTGTACCAAATTAGAGGGCTGGTACCCTACTAGGTGGGGCATTTCAGTTTTCAACTATATCAAGTGATCGGCCAAATTCATTTCCCTTAACATGAATATAGTATGCTTTACATTTCTTGTAGCAGAAATTTATGAGAGCAAAAATATTTTAGATACTGTAAACAGTCCAAATTATGCCAAGTAGTTTTAGAAAATTTGGAGTGGAAGGATGATTTTTATACCAACTATGTGAAAAATACCAGAGCCAGAAATCGAACCCAGGCTTTACGCTTAACGCGCGGATGCTCTACCACTGAGCTCCCCTGGGTGATAACCAGCTAGGCATTTCTCACATATAAGGTTGATAAATAAAGACTTTCTAAAAAAAATATGCCAAGTAGTTTTTAATTGTGGTTATATTGAATGAAATTATGTGGTTATATTGAATGAAATTTATTTTTCTGCAACAAACATCAAATACATTTCATTTATGCTATAAAATGCTAGCTAAAACTTGCACTTGGCTGTCAAGATTTCCTGATTTTATGCATTTTCTTCTTGCTTAGTACCTAAAAATAAAAATTTCCTGATTTTTAATTCTTCCTATAAAAAAGTGAAATCTTATTAACTTAATTTTTATTTTCATGAGATGAAAATATTGGATTTGTAAATAATTCCTACTATATAAAATACTATTTGTAAATATTTTCTATATTGATTTCTGATTTTTGAAGGTTTTTACATATTTTAAAAATCTTGGATGTGTTTTGATTATTCTTTTAAAAATGTCTGTCTTTTTGTGTGTGACAAAAATTTTGTGGCAACTCTAAATCAAGAATTAAGAATTTGATGAAATTTTCTATTTAGTGAGACGTAAAATGATATTGATCAACTCAATATTGCTGAAATATAAAGTTCTTGCTTTCCTTACAAAGTTATTGAAATAATCTTTTTTCCCAACATATCCAGAAACTTGCTTCCCTTTAGTGTTTTCTATCCTCATGGAAGAAGAAGAAAAAAAAGGTCAATGGGCTCTTCCCACTTGACGTCAGAGGTCACATGATAGAGGAAAAACAAATAGCAGACAAAGTCTTGTTTATCTATAGCGATTACTGAAATAACATTTTTTCTATTCTTATTTTTGATCAATCGTATTTAATCTGTTATTTTTTATAAATCATCATTTTTAATCCATTTTATATCATTATTCATCATCTTTTGTTTGCTGTATACATTTACAATCATCATTTAGTTTGTTTGTTATCGATGTTCATGAAGAACATGTTTAATACTCTGATTTTTGGTACTTAAATCAGTGACAGTACAATATTGTACGGCGTAAATCCATTTAGACCAGTAACTAAGTTAATTAACTTGTCATAACACCTTTATGCAATTAAATTAAATGAAAACATTTTAATATTTCAAATTATAATCCATAAACATCCCACAAGAAGCTATTATTTATTGCTAGATCAGTTAATGTTACAGTTACACTACAATATAAAAAAATCGATTCTTATAGGTAAAAATAAATAAACACATAAAATGTTTTTTAAAAATTATTAAATTTGCAAATACAACTATTCTACTGTTTACAAATGCACAATATTACTTTTATTTTATTTTATATTAAATATTAAAAAAAAAAAAAATCTTAAGAACAATATGTAATTGAATTCGATTATTCGTTTTCCTCTATCAATGAGCAAACAATGGTGGAAAGAGCTCATATCCTTCTTTTGTAACATGGCATTAAAGACATTTACTTTTGATGAATCATTTTTAAATTCCACATATTGCATAAGGATCTGATTGTTCCATACTCTTAATATGACAATGAAATAATTTATAAATATCAGTTTATTTGTAGAAATCTTAACATTTCACTTCTTCTTGAATGCAAATGCAAGAGTTTAATTGAATAATTTTATTTAATTTTATAGCAATTGTAAGTGATAAGTTTTAAATTTTGATTTAGTTTCATAAAATTTTTTGTGCTATTTCGGAGATTTCCACGTTCACAATGTTTTAGTTATAGAGTTTTGCTTTAGGCTATCAATTATTTTTTCCAAGATGATTTGTCCACCATTCCATTTCTTTTTGCATAAGCAACATGCATTTTTGAATATATGCCAATATTAGGTTAAAAATGTTCTTATGCTTTAATGTTTCGTTTTTGTACTGATTTCTAAATGCATGGCAAATAGAAATAATAGAAAAATCTTTTGTATATTGTGGTATGCAAAGGGGAAAAAAAAAATCCATTGTTTGTTTTAATCATTGTGTATATTGTGGGAGTCCTGCCATCTATTAAAACAATATTAAAAAATAAATTTGGGGACTTTTCCTTTATTTTGATGTATCGCTTTTAGAATTGATAATTTGATGGTTTTACTTTATTCTGAAAAAATTCATTTAAATTTTAAAGTGATTGTAAAATATTTAAAGTAAAACATAATTATCATGTTGACAATAACTACAAGAGGTATTACAGTCCTTTCAATGATGAATAATGATTATTCATTCAGTTGTACACTTAGCATTTGGCACCTTAAAATATATATATATATCTATAAAAGAAGTTGTTAATTAAATTAAGTAGGCAACATACGATGAATAAAAATTCTTGACGCAGTTGTATTTTTTCACAAATGTCTTTTAATAGATTTTTTCAATTTGATGAGGTTTTCCATTTCACAATAAAAGGGCAACATCACCGCCGGTTACAATATTTCATCAAACTGGTAAAAGAGTTTCAATCAGAGTTTAAACTGCCATTAGTTTTTTTAGCATTTTGCTAAAAGGTATCATATTTTGCTAAAACAAGTCGGTCAGAATTTCGCTAAAAAGCTAAAACTGGATAACTGTATAAAATATCTCGATATAATAATCCAGATTTTTTTTTTTTTTTTTTTTTTTTTTTTTTAATATTTGCAGGTAAAAACTACGAAAGGACTGAAATTTTTGGGAATCCTTATTTATATAGTAATTTGGATTTATTTTTAATTTTCAATGATTGAATTTAAATGCAAAAATATTTAAAAGTATGTTAGAATTCAGAATTTGCTTCATAGAAGCATTTTTAGCACTAGTATTTCACGATTATCTACCACTACACTTTACTTGATTTTTAAATTGCTTTTTCATTTTACACATATGATATGAATACCTCTTTTTCTATTGATAAAATCAAAACAGAGTTTCCCTGATTCATATTTTTAAAGTCACAAATATGGATGCTTGGTTAAAATCATCAATGAACAAAAGGAATAGAAAACAAAACTGAGGATAACAAAGCTAAGTAAAAGAAATCAGTGGTATCCAAAGAATTAACTTTCGAAAAAGCTAAAATAGTGCTTGCCTATTTTCGCTAAAATGCTAAAGTAATATTTTTGCCAGGTTAAACCCTGGTTTCAATAAATAAATAAACTCAAGTAAAAAAAATACATATATTTAATTAATATATGTTGAATTTGAAGAAAGTTCCCAATAAAACTTTAATTTTGAGTATAAGTTATGCTAATTATTTGCCCATTCTTGTGAACAGATATTTGTGATAAAAAAGAAAAAAAAAAATCGATGCTTATATGCGTCCAACACTCTCTGCTACAGACACCACTATTGCTGATTTAAAATTTTGAACTTTAATTTGTCTAAGGGATACTTTGTGCGATTTAATCAGAGTGGGAGTACCAGTAGCATCCCTATGTCACAAATGACTGGGGATGTGGGTTTTCCGGAACATTTTGAAACGGAAAATTTTCTGGAAAATTTACCGAAAATTTTCAATCTCTAAATTACGAAGGTTTTGTAAAATAAAACTAAATACATTAAAAGCTACAAGTAAACAAATCTATTCAAAGAAAAGTATGAATAATTATTCAATTCAAAAGAAATTAATAAACAAAACACAGAAATTATGATTTAATGGTTTATTAAACATGTATAAAGCTAGAAAGTTATAATTTTTAATGAGTGTTTTGCATGTATAATGGTTGAATAATCTATATGAAAAAGGTGTCTGTGAATGTTCTGTAGCTGTCAGAGACCCTCACATATCGCTGCCAACAGCTGAACCCCATTTTATTACATAAGAAAGAAATTATGAGAATTAATGATTTTTTTTATTCTGTTTTCATTTTAATGAAAACAGAATTAAAAAATAATTATTTAATAATTATTAAAAACAAAATCTAGAAAATTAAATTTGCCTTTTTTTCCCCAAAAATTTATTTATTTAATTTTTAATACTTCATACAGAAGTTACAAAAATGGAAAAAAAAATGATCAAAGATTTCTTTTGCACTTTATAATTTCAAAAAAAAAAAAAACTGTTTTTGAAAAACAAGAACAAATTTAACAATTGTGAATTTTCTGAAAGTAAACAGAATAATAATAATAATAATAATAAAAAAAAAAAAAAAAACAGAGGCAATTATCATAATGGATTTCTGTTTAGAATAATATGGGGTTTGGCTGCTAGTGGCGGCAAAATTGTTGAAACACACATCTATATTTTTCTTTTTTTCTTTAGTTAGATCACTAACTTTTATCATGAACTTACTTTTTTATAAACAGTATAAGACTAAGATCATGACTTGATAAATATTTACTTAACAAAATAGTATTAGGTGCACATCTTTTAAATAGAAATTATTGCTAGCGCATCAATAATTTTGCTGCTGACTGTACAAGGTAATTAGTAAGGTATGGCTCAGACCATGCAAGGGTTCATTTCATCAAAATTCTTTTGATTTTTGCTTTTATCGATTTGTTCTATTTTTAAGCATAGTTTGCGAACACAAAATCATATTTTTTAATAGTTGGTGGTATTGGATAATTTATGTAATCCTCTATTTAAAAAAAATAATCTGGAAGTTTGAGATTTTTTATTATTATTATTATTGTTGTTATTTAACTTTAAATGTAACACCTTTATGAGATTTTTCAAGTACAATTCAATTTCGGATATTTTAAGCAAATAAAGAAATATTGAGTTCTTTCAACTAAACCTCCAGTTACAAGATATGATGTGATTCATTTTATCTGTTTGATTTCCCTAAATTTTAATCAAAATCTTGCTGTTTATTTATTTAGGTAAATAATTGTATTCCCTGTTGCTTGCATAAAAAAAAAAAAAAAAAAAAAAAAAAAATTTTTTTTTTACATTAGAAATTAGTTTTAAAAAGTGATTTAAAAATATATACTTATGTTTTTTTTTTTTTTAAAGATTTTTTTATAAAATTTTCAACAATGCCGATTTTGTAATTAAAGCATTTTTTTTATTTTTTTTATTGAATATTTAATGAAGATTATGTCAATGTCCTACCTTTCTGAGTCACTCTCAGAACCAGAGACCATAAGGTGACCTAAGTTAGAATTGCTGCCTGAGTTTGAAAAACATCTGCGTATCATCATTTATCAAATGAATATTTTGAAAAATAGATAAAAAGATTTACCAAAAAAATTGTTTTTTTGGTTGGAAAATTTTCCAGAAAAACATAGTAGAAAATTTTCAAAAAAAGAAAATTTTCCACCCCGCATCACTACAAATGACATAATCAAAAGTCAGCACACCCACCTGATCAGGAAGCACAATGAACGAGGAAGAAGCAGGAAGAGAATTTGTGATGTCTCATCAGAGAATGGGAATGATTAGCACAATAGAGAAATGGCCTGGGTCAAACAGAAAGTAGCTTGCTGAAACGCAAATTCACGATGTAGAAATATCGAAAGTATGATGAAGTGTACTGTCTTTATATGTGCTAACCTATTAAATATCCATTATAACTGAATAAATAATAGTCTAAATGATAAATTTAATAAATTATTTAAACTTCTGGTTTAACGTTAGTAACTTAGATTAAACGTAATTCCTATACAAAAATACACATACAGAAAAAAAAAAAAACTTTGTTTGGTCTAAATTTTGAAAAAATTAAGTAAAAAAAAAAGGGGGGGGGGACATTTCACATTGTGACATCACTGATTATGTTATGTATGATAATTTTGAAAATATAAATTTTGAAAAATCCTTTTATTGATTTATGCTAACCATATCTCTCTGTATTTTTAAATATTTTAGGTCTTTGTGTTCTTTGGTTTGCAAGTGGACCTACGTCGCTGGTGTTAGTGATTTAAAAGGGTGGCAAGATGATTTTTGGACTAACATTGGATTAGAGGATTTAGTGAAAGAAAATTATGAAAAAATTGGTATGAAATATAATTTGCAATATCATGTGTTTTAAAAATAAAAATATATGTCAAAAGTGATGCAAAATTTATTTAATGACAAATAAATAATATATGTACTGTAAAGTACTGTTCAAGCACCCCCTCAAATTTCATGGAAAATCGGGAAAATATATTTTGGGGAAAAAGCAGATAAACAGTAAAAATCTGAAGAAAAAAAAAAAAAAAAAAAAAATATATATACATAAATTGGCATGTATTTTCCTGCTAAAACAAAGTGATAAAATAAATAAATAAAACATATAGATATTTTAAGTTGCAGTTAAAAAAAAGAAATAAAGTAAATAAATACAGTAAACTCTTGGTCAGTCAACATTGAACTAATAAAAAAAAATTGAGGAATTCTTTTTCCCACTACTGTTTAAAAAAAAAAAAAAAAAAACTGATGTTTTAGGTAGCCTGCGTTTTTTTAATTTTAAAATAATGTGTCCTCTTTATTATAAAACGAATCAATATTCATATTTATAAAGGTAAATATTGTAAAAGAAATAAATAATGTAAAAACTGTTTCCCATTTCAATAGAACATACCGCTGAGTGTTATTGTGTATCAGGGTTTAAACTGCCATTAGTTTTTTTAGCATTTTGCTAAAAGGTATCATATTTTGCTAAAACATGTTGGTCAGAATTTTGCTAAAAAGCTAAAACTGGATAACTGTATAAAATATCTCTATATAATAACTCTGATTTTTTTTTTTTTTTTTTTTTTTTTATATATTTGCAGGCAAAAACTACGAAAGGACTGGAATTTTTGGGAATCATTATTTATATAGTAATTTGGATTTATTTTTAATTTTTAATGATTGAATTTGAATGCAAAAATGTCAGAATTCAGAATTTGCTTCATAGAGGCATTCTTAGCACTAGTATTTCACGATTATCTACCACTACACTTTATTTAATTTTTAAATTGCTTTTTCATTTTACACGTATGATATGAGTACCTCTTTTTCTATTGTTAAAATCAAAACATAGTTTCCCTGATTCATATTTTTAAAGTCACAAATATGGATGCTTGGTTAAAACCATCAATGAACAAAAGAAATAGAAAACAAAACTGAGGATAACAAAGCTAACAAGGAATATCGTGTCCGGCTGCGATTTTAATGAAACTTTAATTTCTGATAGAGGGCATGTATCAAAGATTTTTGATCATAGAAATTTTTGCTATCGTCCATGTTTTCTATATTTATTGAATTTATAAAATGTTAAAAACCACATCAGCCACATATAAACAGTAAGCTCCGCCTTTGGGTGTGACTTAAAAATATTAAATGATTTAGCAAAATGATTTTGTGCTTTCATGTTTAAGTTACAAATGCAAATTTGTAGTATTGAAAATTATTTCAACTGAATTATTCATCTGAGTATTCACTTGCTGTATACATACAAATTTTTTGCATATTTTTGAGTAAAATTTGATAGCATATCAAATATGAAAGAAACGCCTCTCTCTCATTGAAATCCGAGCCGGACACTTGTGTGATGTTCCTTATAAGTAAAAGAAATCAATGGTATCCAAAGAATTAATTAACTTTCGAAAAAGCTAAAATAGTGCTTGCCTATTTTCGCTAAAATGCTAAAGTACTTTTTTTGCCAGGTTAAACCCTGTTGTGTATAGATATATGATTGTAGCAACTTGAAGATTATATGTGCTAAAAATAATCTTAAAGCAGAGTAATTGCACAATAGAAACATAACAGAAAAGTCATAAACCGGTAGATAACTTAAATTAATAACTTGTATTTACTTCTTGAAATAAAAACTCTTTGTGTAGAAATAATAGTCATAATTTATTCTTAAGTAAAAGCAGTCAATTAAGATGAACAAGCTGGTTTCACTTACAGTAGTAAAACATGATAACATACACTTTCAGAAGATTCTGACAAAAACACCATTAGTAAACTTCATGGAAACATTTTATAAACTTCAACAGTTGTAAACGTATTTAAAATAAAATAAATAAAAGCGCATATAAATATATTATCGAGTGATCCGGTCCAGCCTGTCAACCGTTACTGACTGGTTAAATAAAAGGAAAGAAGGAAGCTAAGCCATGAAACTGAATAAAATTCTAATATTTATATGTGAAATGAAAATTATTTGAGCTCGTCATCGATTAAGTGGACCAATCACAAACAGATATCTGTCAAATGTAACAGAAATTATTACAATAACCATTTAGATATTAATCGATTGAGCTGCAGTGTTGCCACCTAGTGGGAAAAACATCGTTACGGAAATCAGAACAGTATAGCATTATTAAACAAAGATGTTGGACAGAAAAGATTGTTTACGACGTAAACAAATTAACTTATAATATCTTAATTAAATTAAATAAGTTATTTAATAAAAATGTTAAAATGAGAATGACTATAAACATATGACATGAACTTCTAAAGTAGAAGGTGTAATATAAGTGAGTGGTAATGTCCGAATCTATGAGGAAAAGTTTGAAGGCGATAAGAACCAATAAAATAATGATTTTTCTCATCAAATGTGAGGGTGCCTATTCGGTATTTTCAGAACAAACAAAATTTATGTGAAAAGCAAGGGTGGGGGCGTTTAATCGATAGGGGTGTCTTGGTGGTATTATACAGTTATACAGTAACCGTCACCTTATAAAATCTCATTTGTTCTGCTCGAAAATGATTTTATAAAGCAGCTGATTTTTATATCCAGCGCACAAGTCCGAACTCAAGAAAAGAGTATTCCTCATCCAGATTTAGAAAGAAATTTCAAATGTAATGGTTTATAGCCTTAATAAAGAAGATTAATTTTTGATAAATAATTAGTAATTTACAATTAATAAATTAAACTCTTATTATTCCATATAACATTGATACACACATGTTACAGATAAAATTAGTTTATATTTCTATGTTAGTTAAATATTAGCCTTCATAAAAATTGATGCACAGTGATGTGCTTTGTTGGGATGGAGCAATTAATCGTTTAATATTTCTAACAAAAATGCAAAAGTGGCCATACATTTCCAGTTTACGCTCAGATTCTGTAATATTGTATTCTTCTGTGTATGTCTATGGAATATATAAAGAGCTTTCTGCACATTAACTGCTGTAGGTGGTAAAATCAATATTTCCTCTAAATCAGAATCTCATTTTCACTCATCATTTCCTCACCTAAATTGGAATTTTCATCTTTACTTGTCGGTTCATTTGAAACTTATGAAGACAAAAACTGCTCTGCAATTACATTGTTAAATAGTTTTGACGATCTTAGGATGTTTTCACCCATTTCAACATATTCAAAGAAATCCTTGTCAAATTGTTCCTTGCATTAAAAGTTGGAACATTTTTCTCGAGATTCTTTGTCTGACTTCCATCTGCTAGCTAAGAAGCATTTTTGTGTTTGTGTTTGCCTTCACACACTCTTAATACATTTTAGTTCCCCATCATACTATAGGTATGGGGAACTTAGGTAATCGTGAAAATTTTCGACCTCGGTTTTTTGACTTTTCTACACGTTTTCAGGTGTGAGGAATCCGAAAATGACAAAATTTCTATGGTGTCTGTCTGTAGGGTGTCTGTTAGTGTGTTAGTGTGTTAGTCTGTTAGTGGGTCAGTCCGTTAGTTTGTTAGTCTGTGTACACGATATCTCAAGAACAAATTGTCGCAGAGAGGTCAGATTAGTTTTAAAATATTACTTTTGACACTGGCAAGAACCCTATTCATTTGCAACATTCGAATTTAAAAACTTCGTAAGTTATTAGAAATTTACGATTTTCTTAACATGGGAGAATAGCACAAAAATTCACTTAAACGTGCATTAAATGGAAACTTTTTACTTTAAAAAGATCAGACCAGTTTTAAAATATCCGTTTTGATGCCGGAATGAACATCAGTAACTATAAATATGCTACTTTGAAAATTTCGCAAGTTATTGGAAATTTACGAATTTCTTAACATGGCAGTATAGGGCAAAATTTCACATAAACGTCAATTTTGAGAGATATTTTCATCGTAAAGGTGTCAGACTTCTTTTGAAATATTATTTAGGACACGGGCATGAATATTAATGACTATGAATTTTCCAATATAAAGATTTCGTAAGTTATTGGAAATTTACGAATTTCTTAACATGGCAGAATAGAGAAAATTTCACATAAACGTCAATCTTGAGGGATATTTTCATTGTAAAGATGTCAGACCACTTTCGAAATATTATTTAGGATACTGGCATGAATATCATAGACTATGATTTTTCCAATTAAAAAATTCGTAAGTTATTTGGAATTTACGATTTACTTAACATGTCAGAATAAGGCAAAATTGAGCACAAACTTCCATTTTGAGGATCCTAAATACATTAGACAACTTCAAAATTACATTTATGATATTTGTTTGAACATGATTGAATACAAATATTCTACTAGGAAAATTTCGTAAAATATTCGTAATTTACGATTTTATCAACATAGCGGAATTTTAAATTTTTCATATAAATATGAATTTTGAGGATTATTGCATTGGAAATAGTAGCATGAAAACTAAACAACGGAATTGACCCTGATAAAATAAATTAATAGATTAGAATAAGATAAATATATCGAAGTGAACGGTGGATAGCATATTAGGCGGGGATTTCATTCTGTCACTGTATCAAGCTTTGGTCAAATTCATGTCTTTTAACATGATTATAATATGTCTCGCACTAGAAATTTATGATAACATAAATATGATGGGGAACTGAGCAGAGTCCACCTATGCCAACTAGTTTATGTAGTGCATTGCTTCCAAGAGAGTTATAGATTTTGTTATAGTATTTATAGAAGACTATAAAGAATAATTATGTGCATTGATTTCTGTAACAGCTTTTCCAACTATTTTCTTTCTATATTAATATTTACATACTTGCCAACTTTTCCAGTTTTCCCGGAAGACTTCCGGTTTTTTAACGTATCTTCCGTTCTTCCGGACAGATGATGAAATCTTCCGTTTTTAAAAAAGCCGCGGATATCGTTCGTTTTAAAAAGAAACCCAAATGTTCTACGAAAACTCCTGATTCCCAATCTTTTTCCATCCATAACATAAATGTCAATATTCATTTCAAACTTGCTTTAGGAGATTCTAGAACATTTAAAGAAATAGAATTGTTAAATATTTGTTGTTGATATAATTATTTTTTGCCCCCCCCCCCTTTATTTATCTCCAACTAGTGATCAGCAATCAAATGTTCTGCAGAAGTCTTTTGTTTCCTAATCTTTATCCATCTGCAACATAAATGATAATATTAATTTTAAAGTTCTTACATTAGATTCTAGAAGCAGGGTTGGCCAATTTTTGCCGAAGTGGAAAAAACCATGGTAAAAACCGCGGAAAAAACCGCCCCGGCAAAAACAGTTTTTGCCACCATTTTTGCCAGTGGCAAAAATTACCAGTATTTCAAACAGAGTTTTAAGGATTTTAATTACACGATTTTAATGTTTAAATCATAATTTTAACAAATTAAAACCAGAGATTTAATTACACTCTTGATCAACTGGTTCTTATGTAAATCATTAAAATAATGCATTCTAAAATTTCTTTAAAATGAAATTTTTAACATCAACAATTAACATAATTTTTTTCATTTTTAAAAATATTTAAATTACCTATCTAAAAAATATTCTTCAATAATTAATTACTATAATATTTGTTTTTTTCAATGTATTACATATTTTTGTTTACAGGGGGAAAAAGTCAAATATTGATTCAATTACTGACTGACTCACCTGTTCTAAAATTTGCTAGTCAGTCACTGATCATGCATTTTTTGGAATTGAAATGTAAATTGCAAGTAAACTCTCTCTCTCTGAATATGTCTTACTTAAGATTTTTTTACTTCAATAAAATAAAAATGTGATTTTGTAGTTTTATTTTTATGGTTATGTTCAGGGACTGATATAGTTTCAATATCTTAGGAGCCAGAAATAACGAATTATTTCTATGACAATACTCACAGCAAAACTTAATAATATTTCATAATTGTATAATTAATGCAGGTCATTCACATATTATTTTACATTGAATAAATGAACTATTCAGTTAAAAATGTGAACTAAGGAAATTTTTAAGAAAATAACTATTGTTTATTTATAGAAATAAAAACAAAGTATTGGGGAGAAAAAATCCACAGAAATAAATATTATTTTTACCTTTAATATAACCATCAAATATATTGAGAGTGTTTAAGTTTTGGCTTTAAAATACTATTTGTTTATTAATTTTTCAGGACAGAATTCCTTTAAAGAGAATCCATTTGATAAATATCATACTATTTAAAATTTCTCGTTGTAAATTCGAACATAGTTTGCTTTAGATAGTGTTTATGATGCTTGAATCTTGTTTAACACAAAGATGTTGACATGGAAAGTACCAGTATAGTAGTAAGAAGATTTATCAAATATGGGAATTTATCTTTCATGGAAAAACATCCTTCAAAAACAGAAATAATTGTTAAATTCAGAAAACATTAAACTCATTCTATTCATTGAATACATCAGCAATGTTATCTTTTATACCAAGACAAGAAGGTGGGAGAAAAAACAAAAATATACATAAAAAATATTGTAAATGCATGAAATTTTTTTTGTCAGTCTGCCGTAACGTCACCAATGGATATTTATAGTCACCCTGGCACTCGGAATTTGCCAGACACTGGTTATATATTATTATTAATTAATTATAATTATTTTTTTAACTAAAAAATCTTCAAAAAATTTTTTCATTGAGGTGCCAAAGTGTAAAGGGTGAAAAATGAAAGGGATTGTGTTGTTCTAATTTTATTTTTCCACTTTTCCTGATTTTTTCCATTTTTGCCTGGTTTTTTCCACTTTTTGCCGCTGTCCTAGCAAAAATGCATTTTTGCCGGCAAAAACCCAACCCTGTCTAGAAGTAGAGTTGAAAGAGTTTAAATATTTCTTACTCTGTAATTATTTTTGTATCCCCCCCCCCATCCGTTTCCCGGATTGGGATAAATTCTAGAAACAATAAAGCAATGGAAGTGCTCAATATTTCTCATGTATGTAATTATTTTTAGATCTTTATTGCTGAATTTAATGAATCTGTTTATTTAAAAGAGTAAAATCCGCTGTAAAATGCACGTTAAAAATATTTAAAAGAATTTTAAAAGGTTAAAAAACAGTTAGACAACATGTTTCGTGCTTATTTACTAGCACATCATCAGGTCTCGTCAGTTAATGAAAGCCATCGAGCTTTGTCTTGTTGTTCTAAGAAAGGCTGCCATAGGGTTGCTAAGTCTTTACTCTGATTCTCGTTGATGCATTTATCGCCAAATTTCCAAATCATGATCTTTTCGTATATGTCTAATGTGTATTCGGTGTGGGGGGTTGCTAGAATTTTACTTTCCTCCCACTTTGGCTGGGCTTCTTTATTATCGAGTAAAAGTTGCTCTAATGCCGTGTTTCCGTACAATGATTTAATGGAATGTTTATGTTCTTTAATCCTTTTACTCAAATTGCGCTTTGTTTTGCCAATATAATAAGATGTTATATTATTGATTGAGATGGGGATTGCATATACGCCGCCAACTTTTGTTTTTTTGTCACGATCGGATATTATCAGATTTTTCAATGTTAAGGTTTTAAATGCAATATTATATTCAATATTTTTAAATTGTCGTATTACGGGATAGAAACCTTTATTAAATGAGATTGCGCCAATAAATCTACTAGTTTCGTTTCCAGTTTTTAGATTCGTATTGTTAAGCCGGTTTATTATTCTGCGTTTCAACTTATTGAATATTGTGATATTGTAACCTTGATTAAGCATAGTCTTTTTAATTAAGTTTAATTCTTTATCTGAGGAGGATTTATAGGTACAATGTGTGAAGGCTCTATTAATTAATGGTGTAATGGCGTTGAAAAGTAGTTGTTTAGATGTGTAAGAGTTAACAGGTGCTATGGTGAGGGGGGATGTTGGTTTGTGATAAACTTCAGTCCAGATAGTACTATTATCATGATTTCTATGTATCAATACATCGAGGAGCGGTATGGCTCTATCTTTTTCTTTCTCGATTGTGAGATTTACAGAATCAAAAATGTTGTTCATATTGTTTACTAGGGTTAGAAGGCTATTATGTGTATATTCCCAAATTATGTAGATGTCGTCTACATATCTCTTATAGAAGGAGGGTTTAAGTATGCTATTTGTTAAAACTGTATTCTCAATATGTTGCATGGTTATTTCACCAAGAGTAGGTGCTAAACATGATCCCATTGGTGTACCTGTGGTTTGTTGATAAATAGTGTTATTAACTCTAAAGTGATTGGTTTTAAATATCAGGTTTAAACTGGCTTCTATGAATTTAACATGCTTACTTAAGTTATTGTGATTATTGCACTTGTCAATAATTATATCTTTAACTGCATTAAGTGGAACTGATGGGTAAAGAGACTTTACATCTAAGCTGTAGAATTTAGCAGTAGGTTGTAGTTTAATTTTATGGATATCTTCTAAAAAATTCAAACTTGAAACGGTTACATATGGCGAGTCGTTTATAAGCGGTTTAAGTAAACTATTAATAAATTTTTCGAGAAAGTAGACTGGTGATATTCTTCTGTTTACGATTGGTCGGAGAGGCATTGAAATTTTATGTGTTTTGATTTTAACGAACATAGGCGGTACGGATGCATAAAGGGGGAATTGGTAGAAATCTTTCTTGTATTCGGGAAAGTCTTTTGCCAGTTTAGTCATAGAGTTTTTTATTGTATCAGTTGGATCTTTGTTCACTGTTATTGCGTTAAGTTCAACTAGAACATCATTAAGTTTAGCTTGAAAATCTTCATTAGTAATGAGTACAAAATTAGATGCTTTATCTGCTAAAAGTATTCTAAGTTCTTTATTATTATGCAAATTCTTGAGTATCTTCTTTTGCTGCATCAGAGAATGTTTATTGATTTCTTCCTTCCGCTGTATTTGTATGCATTTCCAAATTATAAAACCACGTAGAGATGGTTGAAGTGAGGGGGGGATTTTATTAAGGCAGTTTTCAAACTCAGCAATGGTGTTCTCAAAGTTCAATCCAATATCGGGGCAAAACTTAGGTCCTTGATTTAGTAAGACTACTTCTTTAGGTGTAGGCTGGTAATTGGTTAAGTTGATGAATTTGTTGGTTTCATTTTTATCGTTTGGTAATTTACCGGCCTCAGCCAGAAGGTTCTAGTCTTGCATCCATCTTCTATTTGTTTCAGTTCAATTGTACGCAAAATAGAATCTAGTTGTAAAGGCATAAGGATATTGCTAAGTTCCAAATGTAAGTAATAAAGATTAAGTTCTGTATTAGCCAGTTCATATCTAGTTCGTCGAATATATTGTCGTAGGATTTTTTTCTCAGCAGTGTTGATAAAAAAAAAGTTGTTGAGAAAAAAAAAAAATCCTACGACAATATATTCGACGAACTAGATATGAACTGGCTAATACAGAATTTAATCTTTATTACTTACATTTGGAACTTAGCAATATCCTTATGCCTTTACAACTAGATTCTATTTTGCGTACAATTGAACTGAAACAAATAGAAGATGGATGCAAGACTAGACTAAGACATAAGAAGAAGCTCGATAACCTTCTGGCTGAGGCCGGTAAATTACCAAACGATAAAAATGAAACCAATAAATTCATCAACTTAACCAATTACCAGCCTACACCTAAAGAAGTAGTCTTCTAAATCAAGGACCTAAGTTTTGCCCCGATATTGGATTGAACTTTGAGAACACCATTGCTGAGTTTGAAAACTGCCTTAATAAAATCCCCCCCTCACTTCAACCATCTCTACGTGGTTTTATAATTTGGAAATGCATACAAATACAGCGGAAGGAAGAAATCAATAAACATTCTCTGATGCAGCAAAAGAAGATACTCAAGAATTTGCATAATAATAAAGAACTTAGAATACTTTTAGCAGATAAAGCATCTAATTTTGTACTCATTACTAATGAAGATTTTCAAGCTAAACTTAATGATGTTCTAGTTGAACTCAACGCAATAACAGTGAACAAAGATCCAACTGATACAATAAAAAACTCTATGACTAAACTGGCAAAAGACTTTCCCGAATACAAGAAAGATTTCTACCAATTCCCCCTTTATACATCCGTACCGCCTATGTTCGTTAAAATCAAAACACATAAAATTTCAATGCCTCTCCGACCAATCGTAAACAGAAGAATATCACCAGTCTACTTTCTCGAAAAATTTATTAATAGTTTACTGAAACCGCTTATAAACGACTCGCCATACGTAACCGTTTCAAGTTTGAATTTTTTAGAAGATATCCATAAAATTAAACTACTACCTACTGCTAAATTCTACAGCTTAGATGTAAAGTCTCTTTACCCATCAGTTCCACTTAATGCAGTTAAAGATATAATTATTGACAAGTGCAATAATCACAATAACTTAAGTAAGCATGTTAAATTCATAGAAGCCAGTTTAAACCTGATATTTAAAACCAATCACTTTAGAGTTAATAA
This sequence comes from Salticus scenicus, assembly GCA_963930645.1. Classification (NCBI taxonomy): domain Eukaryota; kingdom Metazoa; phylum Arthropoda; class Arachnida; order Araneae; family Salticidae; genus Salticus; species Salticus scenicus. The sequence continues at coordinate 253,778,662 of OZ005659.1, read as the reverse complement.
CACTATTTATCAACAAACCACAGGTACACCAATGGGATCATGTTTAGCACCTACTCTTGGTGAAATAACCATGCAACATATTGAGAATACAGTTTTAACAAATAGCATACTTAAACCCTCCTTCTATAAGAGATATGTAGACGACATCTACATAATTTGGGAATATACACATAATAGTTTTCTAACCCTAGTAAACAATATGAACAACATTTTTGATTCTGTAAATCTCACAATCGAGAAAGAAAAAGATAGAGCCATACCGTTCCTCGATGTATTGATACATAGAAATCATGATAATAGTACTATCTGGACTGAAGTTTATCACAAACCAACATCCCCCCTCACCATAGCACCTGTTAACTCTTACACATCTAAACAACTACTTTTCAACGCCATTACACCATTAATTAATAGAGCCTTCACACATTGTACCTATAAATCCTCCTCAGATAAAGAATTAAACTTAATTAAAAAGACTATGCTTAATCAAGGTTACAATATCACAATATTCAATAAGTTGAAACGCAGAATAATAAACCGGCTTAACAATACGAATCTAAAAACTGGAAACGAAACTAGTAGATTTATTGGCGCAATCTCATTTAATAAAGGTTTCTATCCCGTAATACGACAATTTAAAAAAATATTGGATATAATATTGCATTTAAAACCTCAACATTGAAAAATCTGATAATATCCGATCGTGACAAAAAAACAAAAGTTGGCGGCGTATATGCAATCCCTATCTCAATCAATAATATAACATCTTATTATATTGGCAAAACAAAGCGCAATTTGAGTAAAAGGATTAAAGAACATAAACATTCCATTAAATCATTGTACGGAAACACGGCATTAAAGCAACTTTTACTCGATAATAAAGAAGCCCAGCCAAAGTGGGAGGAAAGTAAAATTCTAGTAACCCCCCACACCGAATACACATTAGACATATACGAAAAGATCGTGATTTGGAAATTTGGCGATAAATGCATCAACGAGAATCAGAGTAAAGACTTAGCAACCCTATGGCAGCCTTTCTTAGAACAACAAGACAAAGCTCGATGGCTTTCATTAACTGACGAGACCTGATGATGTTGCTAGTAAATAAGCACGAAACATGTTGTCTAACTGTTTTTTAACCTTTTAAAATTCTTTTAAATATTTTTAACGTGCATTTTACAGCGGATTTTACTCTTTTAAATAGTTATTTCGCACGTGGTTTTTAATTATTTAGTGAATCTGTTTATTTTTCCTCAATTAAATTAAATATTTGTATGTCATATTTATACCAAATGTGTAAACATGGGAAAAAAATGAAGAAAATTTTTTTCAGGTAGGAAAATTTTTCCCAAATCAATTTAAGAAAATCAATACTCAGTTGGTTTTATGCACGTTTGATAATGATAATTAGCTACTGCTACTTTTTCTTATATGTATGATTAATGTACATACACAAAAATCATATTCTATATTTATTTAAAAAATTAGTTATACTTTAACTTAATTAAGTTTTTTTTGTCTATTTTTAAATAAATTTCTTACAGATTCTGTTTTGTAGATATTTATATGTTGAAGAGGAATAACTTCATGTAAAACTTTTATATATTTAGTGTAATCAATCTATCAGGGGTCGATCCAGGTTTTAATTTTTGGGTCCCTTTTTTGTGAAAAACAAAATATTTTTGTGAAATTTTTATTTATTTTTGTGAAATATAAAATATTTTTGTGAAAAAGTAAAATATTGTGTAAAATTTTTCGTTTCTACAATCACTTTATGTAATGTTTAATATCAAGTTAATAGTTTTGTTGAGCCAAATTAAGGCATTAATTAAAAATAATATTGAAAACATTTAATAAAAGGATCATTTTTATAAAAAAAAATCTTGTGAAGGGACTCATTATATGAATTTGAATTTTGTGAAGGGTCCCTTTTCATGGATTTGAATTTTGTGAAGGGTCCCTTTTTATGAATTTAAATTTTGTGAAGGGTCCCTTTTTATGAATTTGAATTTTGTGAAGGGTCCCTTTTTACTATGGGGAATTTTGTGATGGGGCCGCAAAAGGGACCCAAATTTTGCCTGGATCGACCCCTGTCTATAGTAAAACGTTTTTATGGATTGCGTCTAAATATTAAAATTGTTAAACTGTATTATTTAATACGTCAAATAGAAAAAAAAAAAAAAAAAAAAATCTTCCCTTTTTTTATGAAATCTTCTGCTTTTTAACAAAAATCTTCCCTTTTTTTATTAAAATTGGTTGGCAAGTATGTATTTAGATGTTTTAATCCCTGATCAAGTAGTTGAATGACACTGAGGTGTTAGATGGAAGAAACATTAGTTTTTTGTATTTATACATTAAATACGTTTGATGTATAATGCAGTTGTTCTGAACTAGAACAATATTTTTGGTTAGCTTTTTTATCCCATTCCATGAATCAGATAAATCCACCATTTCTTACGATTGTGGTAGTCCACAAACAAATTTTTTACTATTTTAAAGCAGGGAAGTTTCTTGCTTCCTACAACAACTGGAAATGTTTTCTTGACTGTTCTCGTCATATTACACATCAAAAGATCAGTTACTCTTTATTTTATTCTGTTGTATTGATCATTGGTTTCAGTTTTGAACATACAAGTGCGCTCTTGTAGAGCCAAATGAAACAATGCAGTTTCATCAATACTGAGAATTTTAACTGAATCATAGCCCCTCAATCATAACCCCGCTAAACGACTGTTTTACTACAATCTCTGTCAAAATCTGCATCTTTTATGCATGAAGTTTGCGATAAACAATATTTGTTTGCCCTTTTCCATCTCATCAACTAGACATTCATAAGAATGAAGTTTTCACCACTCATCATTAGTGCAAGTTTTCGAGCTTTTAAGATCAAAATTGAACAAGAGATGAAATTTTATTTGACCTGGCATTATTTGAACCAATCTAGAAGTCTGCCTCAACGACTTCTGCTTTCCCTATTTGTTTTCACTGGCGGTTTACACTTCTGTGTGGTACAATTTAGGCAGTAATACAGGGGTGGCGCCAGCTAGGGGGCCGGGGGGGCACAGCCCCCCCCCCCCCCCCCCCCCCCCCCCCCCCCCCCCCGTCGGGGAGTCTGTAACCCCCCATCGGGCCATACTCCTAAAATCTCTCGGGGGAACAAATACAAAAATATTCAGTTTTTCTACATATCCAGCATTTTTCTTTACTTTTACAAATTTGGAGCATTCCAGTTTTTCCATTCTATATTCAGACATCCTATATTCAATTATACATCCTATATCCTACATCCAATATTCCATTCTATATCCAATACATTCAATAGAAGAAAGTATTGGATTCGTAAAAATTTTCAGCTTCCAGTTTTCCATGAATATACACGTTTTGACCACGATATTTTTAGAAAATGTCTGTCTATGACACAATGATCTCCAAAACCACGAGGAGTACTAACAAATGGAATGGTACAAATATTAACAGTAATATTATTAACAGTATTGCAGTTTTTGATAAACACTCATATAATAAACTCTCTTTATGTAGTGCCCCCCTGTCGGGGATGTGGTGTCTCCCCGTCGGGGAATTTCTGGTGCCACTACTGCAATAATATCTCTATTTTTAAGTAAACTCACTGTATAAAGCAAATTGAGAAATCTTAAGCTTCAGTGCCACGATGTTACTTTCCTTTGGCTACATTTGAGGAAAACCATCATACTTTGCCAAAATTTCACGTTTCACCAGCAAAATAAAACTTTCCACTTACACATCTTGCTTTTAATTCAAAATAAGAACTAGAAATTCTATTCGATTATTTGCAGACAGATGAAAAATGATCATTGGCCAATCATTTGAAGAATGCATTCCTTACATTTGTTACTACAAAAGATGTCGGCCCCTGTTTTTTTTTTTTTTTTTTTTTTTTTTTGTTCCAGGTGTAACATTTTTGGCAGAGAGAGATAATGTGGTGGCTTGCAAAAATTTATTTTATTTTCTCTTTGTAAAAATGCTAATAATAATTTTTTAAAATCTTGTGAGAATTTAAAATTTGTTGTCTAGTTTACATTTTTATATGATCATTTTTATTGTTAAAGAGATTTTACTTTGAGTTTATTAACTGGCAATGCTGATTTTATTAAGTAGTAGTTTTAAAAAAATCTGGTGTGAAACAACCACACGACTTCCATTACCCGCTATTACATGTATTACATGCATTTTTGAGAGATAATGTGATCAGAAAACATAAAAGTGACCAAAAAAGAAAATCGTTAGAGCCGTTTTTGAGATACCAACGTTTACAAAAAATCAATTATTGACTGGAAAACAATAATTACATACAAAAACATATTTAAAAGTGAGTTAAAATGGCGAGTTTGAAAAAAATCCGTACAACCGTTTTTAAAGGAACGCCTTTGCGAGGCCTGAAATTGAGCTATTTATACAGGACGCCTATCAATTTTCATGAACTAACCAACTATATCATTCGAAAGGATATCTGATAGTGTTTATATAGCAAATTTGAAGAAAATCGTTAGAGCCGTTTTTGAGATACGGACTTACGGTCCCACTTCCGGTTTCCGATGTCCCATTTCCGGTTAAACTCAATTATTGACAGGAAAACAATAATTACATACAAAAGCATATTTAAAATTGAGTTAAAATGGCGAGTTTGAAAAAAATCCGTACAACCGTTTTTAAAGGAACGCCCTTGGGAGGCCTGAAATTGAGCTATTTATACAGGACGCCTATCAATTTTCTTGAACTAACCAACTATATCATTCGAAAGGACATCTAATAGAGTGTTTATATAGCAAGTTTGAAGAAAATCGTTAGAGCCGTTTTTGAGATACGGACTTACTGTCCAACTTCCGGTTTCTGATGTCCCACTTCCGGTTTTTCAATTTTCACCAAAATTTGGAAATTTCATCTGTACACCAGACGTATTTGAATTCTAAAGTTTCGTAGCTCTATCTTTATTAGTTTCTGAGCTATAATAGCCAGAAGATTCTCCACACACACACACACACACACACACACACACACACACACACACACACACACTGACCAATTGCCAAAAACTACTTTTTTGGACTCAGGGGACCTTAAAACGTGTAAATCAGGTGAAAACCCGATATCGAATTTTCAGACCGAATAGAATACTTCCATTACCTACGGTAGTATGGTAATGGAAGTAAAAAAGTTTGAATTGATTTGATTTCAGACCTAGCAGTTTGATCAGGATTAAGCAGCTGATTTTATTAACCAGTGAATTTTTTAAAGTGGCGGGTACTGTATATATATATTTTGCATGCATTATTGCTGTTTACTCTTTTAGTAGTTGGCCATCATATTATAGGTATAGTAACTAGATATTCAATATACTTTTTTACTCTTCAGTTTTTTTTTTTTTTTTTTTTTTTAATTATAAATATTTTTACTTCTTTTAAGGTGAGGAAATGAAAAAGTCACAAAATTAATGCCTCATTCATCTGTGAGTTAGCTTGTTAGTTAGAGGGTAGTTTGGTTTTTAGTCAGTGTAGACATTATCTCATAAATGAATCATCGCAAAGATGTTGGATCAGTTTTAAAATATAACTTATGTAGGGATGAAATTTTTAAGCTTTTTGTAGATTTAGTATTTGAAGTTTTTTTTTTTTTTTGTTTTTTTTTTTGTCTTTCCGATATTTATTATATCTCTTAATTAAAGAAAGTTTTTATCTATCCATTCAGTGATTGAATACTAAAACAGAATATTTTGTTCTTTTTATTACATAAAAATTAAACAGTGATGCCGCTAGTCTTTTAAAATCATGCGTCCCTGGGACCCATCAGTTTAAAAAATCTGGGTCCTATTTAAAAAAAAAAAAAAAATCGGTCCCCACATAAATGAATTTATATATTACAGATATAAATTAAAATTTTATCTTACTGTAAATGAAAAACAGTTTTTTAAGAATTTTTAACCAGCTCTTTTTGAGATTGTCTTAAAACTAATATTATGTAGGAAGTGGTTGCTGTTAGGAAACAACTGAAAACATTTAGCTCAATGTGTTCTGGAACCAGGAAAAAAAAAGAGAGGGGGGGGGGGATATAGAAAAATAGCTAATTATTATTATTATTTTAAACTAGAGACATTTTTAAAAATTTCTCGAAATTATTAGCATTAAGAGAACAAAATGAAAAAAAAAAAAAAAAAAGTTTTTTTTTTTTTAAATGAGAAATGAGGAGTTGTAGGTTAAGTAGATTGGTTACAAATTTAGTTACGCATTTTACTTCAAATCCCAACTTAATGTATTAGAGAAAAAAACAAAAAAAGTGTACTTACTCATCTGTAAACGAAATTACTATAATAATAATAATAATAAAATTCTGACATTAGCAAAAATATTTTATTTTTTGCTTAACACAGCAAACATATTACTTTTTTTTAATACATTGGTTTTCTTAATAATAAATCTTAATACAGACATAATGTCATGTTCCTGGAATCACATTTGTTCGTCCGGTTCATTTGTTTTGTTTTGCTCCACCAAACTTAGAATGCAGCAGGGTGATGCGATTCAATGTATCTGTACATTTTAACTGCTAACTTTTTCGTATAGGGACTTTGTTTCTATGTTTCAGAACTTTGTGTTTGTTTTTGCACCGGCTACTTGTGTGTGTTTATTGTATATCATATTGGAATTGGATAGAAAATTTTTTGGATTGCGACCATTTTCCGAATTTCATATTTCGGCTAAGCTTTGATAGAGGGCACCCACTGGTGATTCGTTATGCAGTGATGCTATTCAGTGTATCATACACTTTTTACTAATAATCTTTTCACATCAAAACTTTGTTTTCTCGTCTATGAGTCGTAACTTTGTTTTTCATTTTGCACCGTCCACCTGTTTGTGTTTATCGTATAGGATACGTTCTGTTTCCTTTATGCTAAAATGGATTTTTAATTTTTTTTTTTTTTTTTCTTCAGAGCAGAATGCTTTAAAAATATAAGGAAAATATCAGTTTTAACAAGAAATATATTTAATTTTTTTATTCTTTCTTTCTTTCAGTTTGAAATTTTTACTTATTTTTTTTTTCTTTAAGAACAAAAATTACACATCCCCTGGGACCCGCCACAATAAATTCTTCGCATCCTGCCTCTGATTTTTCATGTGATTTACATTCTGTAGCGCGTAAATGGCATTGCTGATTAAAAATTATATTTATATCTCTAAAATAATTTTCATCAAAATTCTAGTATTTTATTTCAGTGTTTTACCTTTGCATATAGTTTCAGCTTTTCTTTTGCCAATGTAATCCCTACTTTTGGTACTAACAAGAATCCTATTGAAATTTAACATTCTAATATTCTTAAGTTATTTGAAATTTAAGATTTTCTTAAAGTGGCCAAATAGGGCAAAATTTTACAGAAACTTGTATTATGAGGATCACTCTTTTAGTAAATAAGTCGAACCAATGTAAAATTATCTTTAATAATACTGGTTAGAGTTGTATTGAATGTCAGTATTCTACTTTGAAAACTTCAAAAGTTATTTGAAATTCAAGATTTTATTTTGGTAGACCTCTATATGGAGGAAGGACAAATGAAGATTTTGAATATAATAAATTAATTTTAATTTTTTTTATTCATAAAATAACAACAGAACTATAACAAATTTATTACTGTATATTAATAATTATAACAATAAGAGCAAATAACTGACCTGATAATATTTTATTAACAATAATCAGTATGGTTTTGTTTTCCTAGGTATCTCATATTTTCAATTCAAAGAATCGGAACGGACTTATTACTTTGTTTTAATCAAAAATGTCAAATTTTAATTTTATAAATTCTGTCGGTCATATGTGGGCCAGGGGCCACAGATTGGCTACCCCTGCTCTATAGAACAAATCTGTACTGATAAGTATGAAGGAGTTAAGTCCAAAAATGTCGATTTTGGGGTACGTACATTGTCAGACTCAGAAAAAAAAATTCTCTATCGATTGGTATAAAGGATTTAGTCTCTGAGAAAATCCATTGGTAAAAAAAGATTCAAGTCAGAAATTTAGCATTCATGTATGGTATAAAATATTTAATTCAATTTTTTCCCGTTATTAAATGAAGGTTAACAATCATTGAATGGTATAAAGGGTATAAGTCAATGAAATCCCTTTTTTCTAATCGATTCTTCTGATTAGATTTTAATTAGTATAACTTTATTTTTCATCTCCTGAAAAATCAAGAATATGGACTTAAATCCTTTATACTTATCAGTACAGAAATATATGATGGAAAACTGAGCAGAGTCCACCTATTCTAGTTAGTTTTTGATATTTTTCAATAATTTCTCTTGTGATTGTTCATTTTACTTGTTAATAAGCAATAATTTGTTTTTTACAAAATGTAATACCTTTCTAAACTTGTAGGTACTGATGTGTGTGCTCCTGGGGAACCTTGTGGTAATGGATTGAGTGGGTGTGCTGCTAAAGAAATGGGACTATTGCCTGGGATTCCTGTTTCTACTTCTATTATTGATGCTCATGCTGGAGGAATAGGTAAGTTGTTAGAGGGAGATTTGACACTAAATAAACATAGAAAAAGTCTTTGATGTATAGAATGCCTAAAGGAATAATGAAATTGTACACAACTGTTTTACTAAGCTTTCTGCTATGAGTACATAAAGAAACAAAAGTACACAGCTTTTATCTATAAGAAAGGAATCAGATTACACTATTGTTTCTCAACCAATAGAATTGAACTCAATGTGAGGGATTAGCCAATAAGAAATTGAGAAATGGTAGTAATGAAAAATGTAGAAAAAAATAAGAATAAGAAATAATACTATAGTTTTAAAAAATTAAAGAACACGCTTTTATAGAAATGTGAACTAAAAAGCATCTATCTTAGTATTAAAATGCAGGGTAAGAGAAAATCGTGTGAGTGACGCACCATAATATTTACATACACTTAAATCTTTAATTAAAATAATTTAGAATTAAACAAAAACCATTTTTAAAAAATCTCCCCTGACTGGGCTTGAACACTAGACCTTTAGGTTCGTAGCGCAGAGCTTTACCTCACAGCCACAGCGTTCACGTAGGGAAAGTCTTTTTTTACAATATAGATTTTTTGTTTGCTCCCAGAGCAGTTACATACAAGCATACATACAAACATACATACAAGTGAAGCTAATAAAAGTATGTTAAAATATGGATTTAATGTAAAATTTTGGTGTACTCCCCTTTGTCTGATTGTTAGAAATTTTACATTCAGTCTGCACTTTCTTAATTTTTTTTCTTTTTTTTTCTTTTTTGCATTCTTCACAATTACCCTTTCTCAATTTTCCTATTGACTAATTCCCTACATTCCACTGAATTCTATTGGTTAATAAACAGTCATAAAATCCTGATTCCCTTCTTATATATAGAAACACTTTTCTTATGTTTCTTTAAGTACTGATGATGGTACGCTCCATGCTATGGAAAGAGCTGTCTGCAATTTCATTATTCCTTTTGCCATTCTATACATTGAAGACTTTTCTTATCTATATCTGATTAAACTAAAAGTTGCCTTCTTTTTGATTAGTTGCTCGGTATTTTACCAAAACTGCTGATTATTTCTCTACTTGTTTCTTGAATCCAAATGAATTGATTTAAATTTAACAGAAGTATGTATTAAAGGTTGTAAAAATCTTGTAAACTATGCATTTTTTTCTGCATTAAGTTTAATAGCTTAGCTCTTTTGTTCAATATCTATTTCTATCTATCTCTATATATTTATAGCTGTGGTATCTATGTTCTTTAATATATTTATTAATTTTCTAATAAATTTGTAAAAATCTTTTGATGGCATTGTTTTGAGATTATTGAACACAATTTGATCATTTTCAGAAAATGTTCATCTTTGTGTGGGTGACAAAATGTTTTCTGCCAACTGTAGCTTGAGAGCTAGCTAATGCACAAAATTTTATAAAAATTTATATTTGGTTGAATCTTGATCAGGGTTGTGTTTTTACCGGTAAGAAATTGATAAATATTATTAGCCCACGTTTACCAGTAGAATAAAGTAGTGTACTAGTTTATTATTCATTACTGATATACATATATTTTTATAATATAATCTAGAAATATGTGATGCTTTTAATAAATCCTGATCTTAATTAAAAATAATTTGAAATAATTTTTAGAAACATAACCAAGTTAAAAAGAATATCTGCATGTGTTACTATGCAATGTATTAATTAGCATTGCATGTAAATTGATTAATGTTATTTAAATATGTTTAAACCTTATTAACAAATAATCAAAATAGAATAAACAGTGAATTTGAATCAGAAAAATCCAATTCTTATTAAATAAATAAATATAAAAAAAAATTAAAACATATTTATATTTTTTCAAATACATATATTTATACAAACAAAACTTTTGTACCATTTTTCTCATTCCCTTACTATAAAGGAAAATTCAATGTGACTTTTATAAAATTATATGCTGGTAAGATTATTTTTCAAAAGATATTAGATGTTCGCTCTTTCCTCTTTCACCATGAATTAGGCACAGAAAACAGATGCATTGTGCGGAAACTTGACCAGTCAGAAATTCGCAAAATGATAGTGGTAGATGCACTAAAGGCTTGTCAGATTGGAAAGAAAACCTATGCAAAAGTTATTTTTATATATTTTGTATTTTCATAAAGAAATTTAAAACGTTTTTGTTTAGAAGGTGAATTTGAAATGTCACAAACCTTAATAGTAATGCAAAGAAAAAAGTATACAATAGTTAGAGTGCTATAATAATTAATATCATCAATTATTAATTAGTTAATAAGTTATTGAATAATTTGTCAGTCAGTTATAGTAGTTGTATGCTAGTTGTAAAATAAATCTCAATTTAATAGATGATTTCTTTTTGAGAAGAAAAATAGCACATGTATCTCATTTTATCAAAGAAAGAAAAGGCGACCATGTTTTTATAAGGTGCATCAACTGCTTAATTATGATTCCTGAAGAATAAAGCACCTATATTTAAAATTTATTATATGTATTTTGCTTTTGAAACAGCTGCCGAGGCTTTCTTAATTTATGCTATTACTAAATTATTTATTTTTATTATTTCAAAGCCAGTATTTTGGTGCTTCATTTTCTAGTATGAAACAGTATCTATGAAAAATATTTTAAAACATTAGTTGATTAAACTGATCATGTAATTTAAAACGATTTTCGTGTTTACAACATTGCTTTAATTTAATTTTTTTTTCAAAATAAAGTTTTGAGAAATAGCAAAAAGAATGAAAATTTCATAGTAAATAATATTGGCAATATAATTTTAAAACGCTTAAAAACATCGGAGTAACTAAAAGAAAAATTCATGAAAGAGAAAAAGAACACAAAGCCGATTTGAAACACAACCGCCAATCTACAGCACTAGCCTCTACCCACTACTCTAACCCTATTAATATTAACACCATAAAAACTAATAAAATCGCTCCATATAATAACCATAGCTACGCCTTAAAAAGAGAAGCCATCGAGATTCTGACTAACCCCACAGCAGTTAATGAACGCGAGCACGCGAATATCCCAAAAGACTGGAACCAAGTAATCGATAGAATCCGAAACAGACGAAATGAAGTGAAGAAAAGAAGCCGAGGGGAAGCCGATGAAAACACAAGTGATGAGAAGTCACAGATCACCTAACGATGGGCGCGAAGTGCACGCGAAGTGCATTGTGAATAAATAGGACAAGTTTATAAGGTATTAATAAGTATGAATAAGAATATTGGCAATTTCAGAACTAAAACCTTTAAAATATGTCCCAACAGTTTTTATGATATATTAAAAAATTTTTTAAAATAATTTATTTCCTCAGAAAGTGGTAAAAACCATGGGAAAAACATGTTTTGGCCAGTATGGTAAAAACTGATAAAAACCATTACACAGTAAATACCATGCCAACCCTGATCTTGATATAAATTGGTGTCCATCAACTTTTGGTGCAAATAACTCAGCAGGTGACGCTGCTATGCTGTTATTTCTGTCATTTATGGAATGACTATCTCAGTTTCTATTGTGTATAATTGCCTAAACTTCTATGTGAGAGTGTATTATGAGTCCATTATCAGACACTATGCTGATTCAATTTGGGTGCATTTTGGCCAACAGGTGGCTCTGCAATGTTAGAGCTTTCTCTGTATACAGGGAGGTTGCATATCTGCTTCTACAGCGTATAAATACATCAAAGTTGAGAGGTTAGATGACTATTATTGAATAAAAAAAAAAGAAAGAAAGAAAGAAAAAGAACAATGTTGGTTTTTTTAAGGTGTATGTCAGCAGATGGTGGCACTGCTGTTACTCAATTTCTGTAATTTTCCGTATAGTTACAACGCTACATTTGTTAAAGTTTTACATGAATGTTTTAGTATGCTTTCTTTGAACAATATTTTTTGATTTATTTCTCTTTAATATTTGTTTATCTTTAATCTCTTTATGGAAAATAACACTCTTTCCAATAATTTTTACTTTCCACATATACAGTCGGTAACAAAAGTGTCCGAACACTGGCAAAAATTCCTATGTAAAAAAAGTACACTTGTTAAATAAATCCTTATCGAATCACATTCTTACACTAAGAACAGGATCTGACAAGGATTTATTTAACAAAACTGTATGAAGTGTACTTTTTTTACATAGGAATTTTTGCTAGTGTTCGGACACTTTTGTTACCGACTGTACATATGTAAAGAATGTATTGTAATCATGAAAAAATTCAAACTTTGTAATTTTGGCATATTTATATGTTTTGTGGTATTCTGAGTTCATTTTAGCAACTTTTATGGTGATATATGTATATATGTGAGTGAATGTGATAACATCTTAATGCTTTGTTTGAATGAGCTGAAAGTTGGTATGTCTGTTATAAGTCACCATAGCACAAACCCTGTTGATTTTGGTGACTTAGTTTTTTTACAAGGACATGCACGCACAAAAAATTCTTTATCATTATAGCTGATAGGCTTAAATTATTTAAATTGTGATTGTGTCTAAATGCCTTATTGAATGAACTGAAAATTTGTATATATATTGTAGATCACCGTCACATGAACTGTATAAATTTTGAAGAATCTAGCACTTACATTTTTTTTTTTACAGGGACATCGAAAGCAACAAAAAAATTCTTTATCATTATGATCTATGGGCTCAAATTATTTGAAGTGCAATAGCGTTAAATTAAACAGCACACTTTATAGAGAAAAATACTTAAACACCCTGTTATAATTTTCTCTTTTGTTTGTTTGACTTCTCTTACTTTAACTTATTTATGCATGCATTAATTATTAATGTTTGAACAGTCAATTGTTGTCATTCCAGATTTTTTTTTTTTCTTTTCTTTTTTTTTTTTAAAGAAATATAGAGCAGTGTCCAATATTTCTATGAATTTGTTAAAAAAATTATGACCTATGCAACATATAACCAGGGCTATAGAATATAGACATACGCATGCACATTGTGCGTGGAAAATTTTCCTATCTTGTGGAAAGTTAGTTTTTTTTTTTTTTTTTTTTTTTTTTTTCTTTTTAAGAGGGTAAAACATTTTTAGGGAATGAGGAGAGAGAGATTACCTGTGTGTAAATTTAGTAAACTCACGATTATTCGCAGAATTGAGTCACGCAGCAACCCATAGATAATCAGAGACTGAGGATAACTCGCAAAATTTATTTTCTATTATAAAGTCCTCATTGACCGGTGTACGCTATTTAGGAAGTTTACTATTTCCAATCTCTAAACATTGCAGCAACCGTTTCGGCGTAAAAGGTATAACACAAACAACTTTTTGATATGTTTTCAATTCTGATCTAGAGCAGCACCATTGGCGCTTTTTTTCTAGCTTTTCCTAGCTTGCAGAAAATTTTTAGCTTTTAAGTCATGTGCATGGAAAGTTTTTTATTTTATACAAGTCTGCATATAACTTCTTTATAGTATAAAAAATCATTATTGGCAAGTTTGTTGCATTTGACTTTATTGCTTCATTCTTACTCAATCCTCTATGAGATTATTCAGTTTATAATAATACTACTAATAAAATAGAAGCATGTTTTAGAAGAAATTTTTGTCTGTTTACTATATTTTCTAAAATTATGCAATTGCAGGAACTATCTGAATCTATCTCTCTGGATCTCTCTGGAATCTATCTCTCTAGAATCTGGATCTATCTGAAATATTTTGAAGTTTTATTTTATCTTTGATAGAAATTTCGTAATCGTCTATTAATGAAAGTTTGTATTTTTAGAAGACAGTCATTATTATTTCAAAAAATGAAAAGGATAAAATTTTCAGAAGCTGTTATTCTTTTGGGTTTGTGCAAAAATGTATCTAGTTTTGGGGAACGCAAATTGTTTACTCTTCTTTTCCTACAATGTTGCTTACAGGAAGAATGGTGCAGTTTTGATGTCCAGCTGTTCGGTAGAGCTCAATGATACACCTATTGAGGGCAAATTATCAGCTGATTTTTTGCTACATCTGTATTATTTAGAACTATGTAACAGATTTGCATCACAACTTTATCTTTCCTCCTGGAAGAAAAAGGAGGGTAAACAAACACTTTCATCAATATCACTGTTCATGGCCAGAAAACAAAATAAAAAGTGATGTTTTAAACTCAGCATCTGTTAATTCTGAGGTTCACAAACTGAGATTACATATTTTAGAAAGTCTTTATTGAAACTCGATCATTTTTCTAAAACTCAAATTGTCTACTTTCAAGACAGAGTTATTTTGCTCTCATGCTCTCTTTGATCAAATTTACACCAATAAGCGTACACAAATATTTTGTGTTCCATTTGAGCTTCTTTTATAACTTTATTACTGAAAAGATAGAATATACTTTAGAAACGTTCATGTTCAGTTCATGAAAATGTTCATTTAATGTTATTTACTTTGACCCCAAAATAGCAAAAGCTTTCTTCATATCATATATAGTGATGATGTTGAACTAGAGTTTGATTTTTTACACCTGAAAATATTTTAGAGCAGGACAAGTGGTTCTGGTACCCAAAAAATATCCATGACTGTCTAAAACTGCCGCCATGATGTTTGAAATACATAAAAATATTTTAAATAAAAAAGAATCCAAACTGGAAAACAGAGAAGAATTTCCTTTCTTTGTCCCCCCCCCCCCTTCCCACACACACACACACACACCCTTTCCTGCTACAAATGTTCTCTTTTAATGTGAGGATGGAAGAAAAAGAGATTAACTGGAATTTTAAGCTTGGCTTAGATGTTCTTTATTTTATTTTGTTTTTTATTATTGCATAGTGACAAGCTTGTCAATTATTTATTTAGATTTTTAAATGAAGATTTAAAGTACTTGACCTAGATTTATTAGTTTAGAAAATGTTTGTTCAAATAAAATTTTGCAGTGAAATGTAGTTGTGCCCAAATTTGGGCAAAGGGGTTTTAAACAGTTAGCTTAAAAATCACTTGTTAAAAAAAAAAAAAACCTTATGTTCAGATCTAATACTCAAAGTTGCACACATCAAAATCTGCAAGGTTGCCAAAATAAGGAAAATATTATATACTTAATAAATTTCAATAATTTTATTTAATGCAAAATATGCCCTGAAGCAGGAATTGAACTTGAGACCTACAACTTAACATGCCAGTGTTTTACCTTGGAGATATCTCAGGCAATTCCCAACCTAATGAACATATTTTGCTCAAGTTTAATTTCATACTCACATTGCTGTACATTTTGGCTTTGATTACTGGTTTAGCATATTTTTCACTCTAAATAAAATGTTTTAACTTTCAACTCAATATTTATTTATTAGGTTGAAGTAGAGTCTTTCATTGGTTCAGAAGTGGGTCGGATTTGCATTGATTTTTTATCCTCTAGTCAACCTGCAAAAATATGTTTCCTTCGAAAAAAATTTTACGCTATTTTTTATTAATCTAATCTTTCAAATGCAGAGATTGGATATCATTGTCTCACTTCATAGTAATTTAAAGCAACTTAATTCATAACAGAAGTTTAATTACAATTATGTAAATATTAATTCTTGACATTTAAAACATAAGCAAAAATTATTTGTCTTTCAATATAAATATGCTTCTTCATTTTACTTTATATATATATATATATTGTCAAAATATTTGGAACCATGGTTTTTTTAAAAAAATAAGGTTTATACATTTAAAATTTTGTTATAATTGTTCAGTGAAGTTTTGTTAATAGTTAGACATATATATTTGTAATTTTTTATGTAACATTTAATTTTCTGTTGTTAAGATCTGTTGAATAATATATAACTATATTTTCTTTAACAGAATTCCAAATCAGTGTCTTAGAACATAAATTCGATATTATTTTATTGCAGGTTGGCAGGTCAAAAGTAATTTTGTGGTTTGGAAGGGGGGCATGTTTACTCAACCAGCACTAGTTCTCTAAGTTGTAGTGAAAAATCTAATTCTTAATATACAGTAAAACCTCTCTAAGTTGGACACTTACGGTTCCAGGAAAAAGTGTCCAACTTAGAGAGTTGTCCAACTTATAGGGGTGCTTACATTTTTCGATTTAATTAAACTGGATCTATGCATGCCTTTTAACTTTTAATCATATCTAAATATAACATAATGAAGTATTCATAACTTATATACAAAAAATTTATTAATTTGCCAATTTAAAATCTAAATTTAAACTGGTATATTGTGGCCATAATAACACTTTCTTCTATATTTTTTTATATAACAGCGCGATCCACTAATATGCACGAAAATTTAATCAATATAACTTCTCATAGTAAAGATTTTGCATATGCACTTTGGGGCAATTTTATTCAATAGACGCTGTGATAGTCATATGGAAAATAGGAGAATGCGATTAAAAGTAGCACCACTTTGTCTACTGATGTACATCCAAATTAAGGTAACATTCATTTTCGTAATAGCCATCTCACTTATGAAATTTGGTGAATTTATTCGCTCTAGAAACTGATATATAGTTTTCCCGTGAACGGGGAAAACTGCAGCATAGTGGCGACACTTGTCGATTGATATGCACCCAAATTGAATCGGCATCTTTTTTCACTATAGATAGATCTCTTACATATTAAGTTTAGTGCAATTATACACTCAAGTAAAACTTGGTAGGAAAAATAAAAGGGACGAATGAAGAGGAACCCTAACAACCAAAATGTATTGTCTAATGCTCATTTTAAAACAGTCTAAGTCAAAAAGGATAAAAACAAGTTACGCAAATCAATAAAAAGAAAGATTCTTTCATTATGTGCCAAAATTCAGTAATTTGTGATTTTTTTTAATTGAAGAAAATAAATATTTTTTTACAAGATGAGACAGAGGTGAATATATTGTGACAAAAAACTTTTTTTTTTTTTTTTTTTTTTTTTTTTAAGATATTTACAGCTATTTCTACAAGTGATAAGTAAAATTATAAAAAAAAAATGTGAGAGAATGGCAGTTTTATATCTTTTTTCCCTGTCTTATTGGGTAAAAGTGTTCAACTTAGGGCAGTATTTGACTGTCCAACTTCCAAGTTAGAGGAGTGTCCAACTTACAGAGGTTGGACATAATGTTAATCCTATGGATACATTACGTTCCCAGAAAAAGTGTCCAACTTGAGAGGTTTCACTGTATTATATACTCATGCATCAACACAATATTAATATTGCTATTTATTGAGACATATTTATTAGACTTATTGACTCATTCATTTTTCTTTCTTTTCCAGGAATCCTATTGTGTAACAATGGTTCCGTTTTGAACATTGAAGAAAGAATGGCTGTCATAAGCGGTACATCTACTTGTCATATGAAAGTAAGAAATTTGAAAACTGTAATATAATTTATTAATTTCATAAAATTAAACATAATTTATACGTCTCATTAATATATTAAAACCAATGTAACATTTAAAATGAGATAAAAAAAAAATACAAAAATTTAAAAATACATTTTAATTAAAAACATTAAAACACAAGACAGACGTTTCGGCTAGAACACTAGCCCTCCTCAGTGTCAAACATACAAGCACAAACAACATTTACAAAAATTCATAATACATCATAGCAAGATTAAATATTCAGGAGGAATAGCTTTAGCCTCATTCAAGGCAGAATGTTGCATTTTAGTAAAAGCGCCCTCTAGAAAAATACAGGATTCATAAATATTTACATTAGAAGCTAAAATTTTAAAGTTTTCAAAATCTGGAATATGATCACTATTGAGAGAATGGATTACAAGTTTTGATTTTTTTTTTTTTTATATGAGCGTTTATGTTCCTTTAATCTAATTTCACCTGTTCTGCCAGTTTCACCGATATATGTAGAATCACAATTTTTACAGGGGATACTATAGATTACACCAAGACGTTTAAGAGGGGGGACAGCGGGTTTAAAGTTTGAGAGAAAGTTAATAATACAGAGTTATTATTAATGTTTATTAAAAAAAAATATATATATATTGCAGGGACATGTACTTACTAAAAACTGATGTTGAAAGATGCAAAATAAGAACTTTGTGAGGAAACACAATATATTGCAAAAACACACAAATGTTAAGTGAGGCATCTCCATTTTAAAAAAATCCTAAAATCTGATTAATGATCTTTTAATGTCTTGTATGTCTGTAACTTGAAAATTACATAATCTCTTTCTTAAATGATGCCATTCATTTATGTATCCTTTATTTTATCTTATTAGTATTTAAATCTTTTCATTGTGTCACCCTTCCCTTTTTTCTTTTGTGAATTTTCCTTTTATTCAATTCACATCAGTATATTTAAGGGACTTTTAATTGCCCTAAATTATCATATTAGTTTTATAGATTTTTTTTTCTTCTTCTTCTTCTATGCTGCACTCATGCTTATTTTTTTCTGCGTGGTGAAAAGTCATAATCCTGTAGTAATCTATCATTTTACACGGTTCTAAAAATTTACAAAATTCACTTACAAAAGCAGTTATACTGTGTCTGACCTCTTTTAATGTCATATCAGTGATAAACTGTTTCAATCAGGAATTTCAGAAATCTTGAAAAGTTTTCTGATTACAGAAATAAAAATAAATAAATAAGCCTGTTTTATTCTTGTACTTACAACAATTAAACTGAATATTCCTTGTGATTTCAGTTTTAGTAGATGCTTAGGGCAAATAAAACCCACACACAGAAAATTACCACATATTAGTTGGCTACTACAAGAAAATTAGTGGGCATCTTGATCAGTTAGTATGGTCAGTAGACTTATTAACCTATCTCAATTAAGAGTTAAAAATGTGTGTAGTAGTGGGTGATAGAAATCATGCAGGTTACACATTAGATTTAAAAGAGGGTTTTTTTTCTTCTAAAGGAAGCAAAATAAATATCGGTTTTTCTTTTCACCAAAGAATAGCGGAATAGTTTTAACCCTACAAGGCTCAATATTTTTTTAGTGTGCGACAAAAATATATAGGTTGTAATTAGTGATCAGAAGATAGGGAAAACTTATAAAAATAAAACCATATTTTACAGAAAAATCAACTTTTTATTTCAGTTCCACATACAGTACACTGAGCTTTAACTATACTTTTTGGTATTAAACTAGTACAATTGAATTGTTTTGGAAATAGTATTGTATATTGGACACACATACATAGAACAACACAGTATTTTTTTTTAGTCAAAACTGTTCAATAACTATTCTTTTTTTATTTTTGAATTCAGACAAACGGATAACGTATCACTTTCATTCAAATTTCACACTGAGTGCACTATAACAAAAACACAAACGACGTCTTTAGGTAAAGATTCAAATTACTACATTGCTAAAGGTCAGTAGCTTCTATCAAGATGTCAAGAGATGTTGCTACTAATAGTTTTATAGCTATAGGAACAATTAAAGTCGGTGTTCCACATATGGAACTGGGTGCCTTGTAGGGTTAATCATTATATGTATAGACTGCTTAACATTCAGGCCAAAATATTTGAGTGTGAAATAAAGCAGCAACACATATTACTTTCTTGCTGCTCTTAATCTCCTTTTTTCTGTCCTTATAAAGGTTATTTTCAGTTATTTAATCCAAAAACAATTGGTTAATTTTGTAATACATTTCATACCCTTTCCCGAATGAAGGTTCATACTCTGTTATTTTGACTGGAAACAATAGTTGTGTGTTTCTTAATCTTATGGTGTTTGCTCTCAAAATTATTATTTTCCATCTTTCAACAGTAGTTTTATGGTACTTTTTGCTACAGCTGCTCATCTGTTTTTGCAAATGTTATCTAAACAAATATATAAATATGAAGTAGTTAATTAGTTTTTATTATAACATAGAGCTGTATTAAGATTCTCAGTTTAATTCTGTTCTAATTTATTTTCATGGACATACTAATTAAGGTATAAAATTTCCATTGTAGGTAAACAGAAATGCAATATTTACCCCTGGTGTTTGGGGTCCATATTATTCTGCTATGGTGCCCTATTATTGGTGTAGTGAAGCTGGCCAAAGTGCTGCTGGAGCTTTGGTACGTACTTTTAAAGATATTTTTATATATTTCTGAAGTGAATCATGAAGATTTAATAGATTGTTAATTTGTTACCTTATTCCTCTTTCTATTCTGCTTGAGTTACTTTCTACTTTTTAAAAAGTATTCCTTTTTATTGATCTTGTATGATATTTTATTTGTTATTACAGTAGAACTTGGATAATTCAAAGTTGAAGGGACCAGAGAAAAATTCAAAATATCCAAAAATTCGAATTACATATACTATTTTGTCATAAAGAAGAGA
Organism: Salticus scenicus; assembly: GCA_963930645.1. Taxonomy (NCBI): domain Eukaryota; kingdom Metazoa; phylum Arthropoda; class Arachnida; order Araneae; family Salticidae; genus Salticus; species Salticus scenicus. The sequence continues at coordinate 253,757,903 of OZ005659.1, read as the reverse complement.
TAAATTAAAAAATTAAAACTCTATGATCAAAAATTTAACACATAATCTTTATATCTAAAAATACTGCTACTCCCTCCCCTCCCCTATTAAATCAATATTTTTTACGAGCTCCAATACTTTTAAAACACACTCAACACTTTCAACATATTCAAACATTTCAACACTGTTTTAAAAATAGTCAGATATTTCTGATTGCTTCTTTAAGTACAATCTTTGTGTCATAGCATATGACTTCAACCTATCAATTGATAGAATCTTCTACATTAGATATGACTTTCAATTAAAAATCTTCGAAGTTCTTGCATACACACTATGTCTTCTAATGCACTAGGCAGGGGCTTCTCTTGTATTTCCTTACCTTTCTTTTGAAAGACTGTTAAAATAAATAATACACTTTAGCTTAGAAAAAATCTCAGGAACAAATTTTACTGTAATATTTTAAAGGTAATCGTATGAAAAATTTGAATTATTCGAAATAGAATTCGAATTATCCATGATATTTCAACATTATTTTAATACAAAATTCAAGGGACCGAGTAAAAAATTCGAATTATCCAGAATTTCGAATTAAACAAGTTCAAATTATTCAAGTTTCACTGTATTTTTTTTTCTTTCTTTTCATTTTCCATTGTGTGCCATTTTAACTGTTTAATTATTGCTTCTATAATAAATAGTTAACATCTTTCATTTATTTGTATATTATGTTGGTTGAAATATGTTTCATTTTTAATAAATTAGTATTTATTTTGTTTTATTTGTTATTGTAGCTTGACCATGTAATAAATGCTCATCCTGCTTCCAAAACTTTGAAACAGCAGATATTTAAAAGTAAATCAGAAAAGTAAGTTCATAGACATTAAACCAGAAAATAAATGTGCTTATTTGTCATATTTTATTTTTTTAACACGCTTTTATTAGCTTCACCCGTATGTATGTTTGTAACCGCTCTGGGAGCAAACAGAAAATCTATATTATAAAAAAAGACTTTCCCTACGTGAACACTGTGGCTGTGAGGTAAAGCTCCACGCTACGAACCTAAAGGTCTAATGTTCGAGCCCAGTCAGGGGAGATTTTTTGAAAATGGTTTTTGTTTAATTCTAAATTATTTTATAATCACCCTGTAATATGGTGTGTCACTCACACAATTTTTTATTACCCTGCATTTTAATACTATAAAGATAGATATTTTGTGCTTTTTAGTTCACATTTCAATAAAAGTGTGTTCTTTAATTTTTTAGAAGTATAATTTTATCTGGATATAGTATTTTGTTTTATGTTGTAAATTTATCCTTATGTTTGTAATATTTGTATGTCATCATAGTAAAGTTTATTGTATGATATTTAAAATAATCTGTTCAATATTTATTAGTATTGATAATCACATATATATTATATATATACAGTGTTCGCCAAATGTCACATCCAGCCCACTGTATGAACGCATCATAATTCCTGAAAATTATAAAGCACATGTTTAACTAATTTAACCCATTAACCGCCAAAACTAGAAATGATGATTTTTTACAAAATACAAACAGTAACGCTCATTATTTTGATCATTTATAACAATAATTTAAAATAAAATTATGAAAATTGGTCTTACCTTACTAAAAATAGAGTTGTATTTGTACAACTTCAGTGGAATAAGAGTATGAAAATTTTCTTGAGGGAGCATGAAACAGCAGAAACTACAGATGGTTTCAAAAATAATTATTTTATTATGAATTTTTTTTTTTTTTTATAAGTTACTCATTGAAATATGAAAATTTTCAAAGGTTTTGGTTTGAAAAGTGCTTTAAGTTTGAAATTAACTTTTAAATATAAAATTACTCTTCAGATCAAATTTTTTCATAAAAAAAAATAAACATTTGCTATTTTCTTACTTAAAAACAATACTTAATATAAAATATCTTTTATAGTTAACTGTTAAACACAGTTATTTCTGGTGTTGCGTGAACACAACACCAGCGGTTAATAGGTTAAAGAAGATTTTAAAACCAATGTAACATTTAAAATGAGATAAAAATACAAAAATTTTTAAAACTTTAAAATACGTTTTAATTAAAAACATTAAAATACTCAACAGGTGTTTCGGCTAGAACACTAGCCCTCCTCAGTGTCAAACATACAAGCACAACATTTACAAAAAATCATAACACATCATAACAAGATTATATATTCAGGAGGAATAGCTTTAGCCTCGTTCAAGGCAGAATGTTGCATTTTAGTAAAAGCGCCCTCTAGAAAAATACGGGATTCATATAAATTTAATACTTCTTTAATAATTACTAATACTCCATATTAGTAACTTTCTCTCAAACTTTAAACCCGCTGTCCCCCTCTTAAACATCTAGGTGTAATCTATTGTATCCCCTGTAAAAATTGTGATTCTACATATATCAGTGAAACTGGCAGAACAGGTGAAATTAGATTAAAGGAACATAAACGTTCATATTAAACAGGTGATTTAAGGGGGATCGTCAGTTACGGCTTTTCTAGATTACTAATGCTAAAATTCTAAAATCAATCCCGTGCATTGTTAATGCAATTAATTTGTTTGAAATTTTTTTTTGGCGTCAGATATAACTTTTATCTCTCAGACGATATAATTTTTAAAACGAGATGTATTCTCAATCTTTTTTAAATTTTAATTTTTCAAAAAATTGCAAATTTCATGTTGTTTCTTTTAGCTATTAATAGATGGCGTTGCTATTACGAATCGTTTCTCCTATTTATTGAAAAGCTTTTATTTTTGTCATTTTTTAAATTTTTCTCATAATTTTATGTCATTTTTCTACAAATAGCTGTATAAGGGATATGTGTAGAGCAATATGATACCGAAATATCCTTCAGAAAATGCTTTTATTATTTTTTAAACTGATTTTTTTCATGACATACTGCAGCAGAATGACAGATATTTTTAATGTTCCAGTAACCCTAAGCCGTCTGCTTCAGTTCCGGTAAAAAGAGCGCTTATGTTTTGAGTTGAGTTTTAGTTTCAGTAGAAAATATCAACTGAGCTTATTACGTTGTTTTTCTCGACTATTGCAGCGACTTTAATTAAGATTAAGAAGATTAAGCTTTCTTATTTATCTATTTATTTACTTAACATTTTATATTAGAAATGTTCTTTTCGTCCATTTTATTTTTGTAATTAGACAGAATGTCGATGTTTATAACTTGTTCATTGTTGTCATTTGAAATAGACATTTCGGAATAACTTTTTCGATAAAATCGTTGCTTACAAATAAATCATTACAAGCGCAAATCATTGACGTTTCAGTAAAAAATTGGAAAATATGAACTGTTTTTTTTTTTTTTTTGTTGTTGTTGTTGTTTCTTTTAATCATTATGCAGAAAAATAAACATAGGCAGTATTTTTAAAAGGGATCGGGCTCATTTTCATGTGACAATATCGCATAGGCAAACTTTCGCATATCTCTTTTCTCGGATAGTGGGCGACGGACAAAGAGGCTTTCCATTCGTCTATTTTCACTCTGCTTGGAGAAATAACAGAGTAGTAAGAAACGAAACTGCCGAAGATAAAACTTTTACACCAAGCATTTTTCCTTTTCCAATCTGGCGCGATCTCGGGCAGCGCACACACAGACTCGGGTCTCCGAGAATCTAAAAAGGAGAGATTAAATGTGAGGTTATAAGATGGCAAGATTTTGCAATATTTAAGTCTATAAAAAAAATGTTTTCTGTTACCGTATCGTGTAAGAATTGTATCTATAACTAGACCAAATTTTTACTCGCCACAGTAAAAATTCCACTCGCCAATAGCGAGCTGGCGAGCGGAAATTGCGCGCCTTGTATATATATTAATAGAATCGTACATCATAATCCAAAATAACAAATATTTCCTTGGAAAAAAAAAAAAAACTATATAATTTTTTTTCTAAGAAATTTGAAATTGATAAAAAACAGAATTTCCAAATCTTTTATTTTCTATTGTTTGATACAACAAATGCATAGTAATCTGTTTTTTATTGGTGTATATGCACTAGGAATGGTAATAAAAAACATTTTTTTTTTTTTTTTTTCTAAAAGAAAAAAAAAAAAAAATGTTAGGAAGTCGAAAATTTGAAATCATTGAATTGGCGAGATTATTGGATTATTGTTCATATGTATGGTAACAAAGTTGTAAGATGTAAAATGACATAGATGATAAAAAGCTGCCGCAATGCTGAAGAACCAAAATGAATTTATTCATTTATGTGTATGTGTATATATATATATATATATATATATATATATATATATAAATTTATTGAAAAGAATTTATATATATATGAGTTTAAAGATTAGAAAAAACCAAAACCATCCTCCATGACAAACTGTGTAATTGCTGGAAATATAAAATACAAAACCGACCATTATAAAATTAACAAATTAGGAGTAAGTAAATGTGTGCGTGTATATATATATATATATATATACACGATAAATATCAAAACTAATTATCTTACACGGTACATTTTTCTAAAATAAAGATTTGGAAAATAAAATATTCATATTCTAATAAAATTTGAAGTCAACCTGAAACCCAAGTCAAACTCTACACAGAAATTTTCATCAACCCGCACCCGGAAAAGAAATTTTTGTTGGTAAAATAAACAAACACTAGACACAAGCTGCCGTTCTCTCCGCCCCTCAAAATAAATAAATAAATAATAGTGATTAATAAATAAATCAAATGACATAATTTATAATTTTTTATTTTAGAATAATATTTTATGAAATATTTTTCAAACCCATCCAGTAATATTCTAATAATAAAATAAAGTAAACTAGCGGTGTCACACAATTATTTATAAGATATTTTTGAGCGGGATACGAATACATAATTTACAACAATCATTTTAATTCTCCTGTATACCGTTATGGTAAGCGTTTTAGATCCAATGCGAGATCACGCCCCCCCCCCCTTTTTTTTTTTTATGTTCTGTGCATCTAAAATTAGCTTTCGAACATGAAAAATAAATGAAATAAAATCTTGGAATATTGCTCAAATGATTTTTTTTTTTTTTTTCTATAGAATACGTCGCCTTTTCACATCGAACTTTTCCCCCTCTTCCAGTTCTCGGAAAAATAGACAAAAGAAGAAAAACAAGAACGTACTTCCTACATTATATTCTCCCTCCTCCCTCCCCACATTCATAAAGTTTAGCAAGAACTGAAAGAGGGATATCAGGCTTTCTCACTTTTATCAGCTTTTCGAATAAGTGGCATTGAAACAACTTTTGAATTCCCAAACTAGAGTCCTGCATCGGGTCGGGTAACCCGATTTTACCCGAACCCGACCCGCGTTGACAGAATTTTTTCTCTTGCGGGTCGGGTTGACTGATCTTTTTTTCGCGCGGGCCGGGTTTGGTTTTCAATAAGTCGGGTCGACTTGAGAACACCTTTCAAAATATTTTTTACAATTATAAACATAAATTTATAGGCATGTTTACAACGGCCTATTAACTATGTAACTAATTTAAATATTCTGTACATACTATACATACTAGACATGTATCGGTTGGTTGGTTGGTTGGAGGATTTAAGGCCGATTGACTCCAGATGTGCCCTAGGCCTGCAGGGGATTGACTCCAGATGTGTCCTAGACCTATAGGAGGAATGCCCTCCGTTTGGGTCTTTCTAAGCGGTCCTACCCCGTATTTACGCGTGTTTCGGAGGAAACCATGGTAAACTCCGAAAGGCTAGGTCGATGAGCGCGACCTGGGATCGAACCCGACACCTTCCATCTACCAGCTTCGAGCGCAGAACCGCTCGGTGGCTGGTGGGCAGACATGTACCGGAGCTCCCTCTTCGTATCCGCGGATAGCCGCCAGAAAAATAGATCCGTATTTGTATCTGAATCTGTATTCTTTTCTTTAACGGAACTAATATGTATCTTTTGTAGAAATTGTATGAAAATTAGAAAAGTATTATAAATCTTTCTTCACTGTTGTTAATGTATATATTAAAGAAATACAAATACAGTATAACCTCGCATTTACATTCTGGAAATTGAAAAGATTTCGCAGTTTACAAGTTTTTTTTTTTTTTTAACTTTCTTCTATATTTAGTAGAAGAATGTATTAGATTCGCAAAAATTTTCAACTTCCAGTTTTTAAGGAATTTGCATGTTTTGAGAGTCCAGAACACGATTTGACTATTTCCAGAAAATATCAGTCTCTGTATGTGTGTGACAAAAATTTTGTGGAGACTGTATCTCTGGAACTACTGCACATAATTGCATATAAATTTATAAATAAATGCACCTTGACATAAATTAGTGCCTATCAACTTTTGGTGCCCATCGCTCAAAAGATAGCGCTGCTATACAGTGATTTCCACAATTTAAGGGTAATTGCGCTGTTTACAAGTTTTTTTTTTTTTTTTACTTTCTTCTATATTCAGTAGAAGAAATTATTAGATTCGTAAAAATTTTCAACTTCCGGTTTTTGATGAATTTGCATGTTTTGAGAGTCAGGAACTACTGCAGAGAATTGCATATAAATTTATATGTAGATGCACCTTAACATAACCTAGTCCCTATCAACTTTTTATGTCAATTTCTCAAAAGGTGGCGCTGCTATACAGTGATTTCCACAGTTCAAGGAAAGGCTTTATTTCAGGATCTACTACACAAAATTGCACATAAATTTATATGTGGATGTACCATGATATAAATTATTGTCTTTCCACTTTTGGTACCAATAATTCAATAGGTGGCGGTGTTATACAACGGTTTCCATAATTTAAGGGAAAGAGATATCTCAGGTTCTACTGTGCATAATAAAAGAAAAAAAAATGGATATGTGAAAAGACCATTATCAGACATTATGCTGATTCAATTTGGATGCATATCGGCCAATAGGTGGCGCTGCTGTACTGCAATTTTCCCCGAGAACGGAAAAGCTATATCTCAACTTCCATGGTGTATAACTGTACAAAATTTGATAAGTGCGATAACCATTATCATAACGCATTTTTTAATATATTATTTATAGAGAATAAAACTGTCTTTCTTTGTACTTTTAGTGTAACTTTTCTCTAAGATGAAAATCGTCTGCATTCATTACGGTAGGTAATTTTAATAAATAATAGCTTTAATAAATTATCAGTACTGAGCGAATTTGTATTAGAAAATATAGAAGAAAGTCTTCTGGTGGGCACAACATACTATTTTTTTTTTCTAATACCTTTACTTTTAATGAAATTCAATGCTCGCTTTTATGTGAACGAAATTTTGAATTTTCCTCCATTTATACTTGTATATACATCAAATATAGAAGAATCACTTGCTGTGATTTCATTTAAAGCTAGCATACTGTGAGCACCTCAAATTTTCTTCTATATTTTCCTATAGGAATTCGCTTAGTAAAAATATTTTCTTAAAAATATTATTTATTAAAATTATCTACCATAATGAATGATTTTCATTTTATAAAAAACTAACACTAAATATAAGAAAAGAAAGACAGTTTAATTCTCTATAAATAAAGTCTAAAAAAATGCATCTTCATAATGGTTACCTCATACATCGGGTTTCGTACCGTTATATGTCATAGAAGTTGAGATGTAGCCACATTCCGTTCTCAGGGAAAATTGCAGTATAGCAGCGCCACTTATAGGCTGATATGCTTCCAAACTGAATCAGCGTAATGTCATGTAATGGCTACACTGATACGTGTCAAGTTTTGTTTGATTATGCACAACAGAACCTGAGATATAGCCTTCTCTGAAAATGCGAAAGTCGACGTATAACAGCACCACCTGTTGAGCAAGTGACACAAAAGTTGGTAGGCACTAACTTATGTCAAAGTGTATCAAGTGTATCTGCATATAGATTTATACGTAAAATCGTGTAGCAGTTCCTGAGATATAGCCTTTCCTGAAATTGTGAAAACCGCGGTCCAGCAGCGCCATTTGTTGAGAAATTGACACCAAAGGTTGATAGGAACTAATTTAGGTCAATGTACATCAGCATATGAATTTTTTGCAGTTGTCTGCAATAAGATACAGTCGCCACAAGTTTTTTTTTTTTTTTTTTTTCACGCACACACACAAACAGACAGACACATATTTTCCAAAAATACCTAATCAAATTGTGTTCTGCAATCCGCAAAACGTGTAAATCTATCAAAAAACGGAAGCTGAAATTTTTTACGATTCCAATACTTTCTTCAATTGAATACAGAAGAAAGTAAAAAGTAATGTAAAATAAACACATTTAGGAAACGGATTCCATCAAGGCATAATAATAATATTCTTATTCTCTTGAACAAATAAACAAAACACGAAAATTGCCACTGTAGAAAGATAATTTGCTGATCATGTGAATTGAAAGTGATTGTGGGAAAGCAGATGTCCCAAATAATTATAAACATTCACGTCGAACAAAAGCAATAAATAAATATACATTTTTTTTTTTTTTTTTTTTTTTTTTTTCAGAATATGAGTATTAAACAACGAACTAGTAAGTAACGCTGAATTTGAAGTACATTTTTGCAATCTTGAAGTTCACAACTCACATAAATGTTTAAAAATTATTATTAAACATTTATTTTAGATTTTTTAATTTTTAACTCAATACAATCAGTAATTACATTTTAATTTTTTTTTTTCACTTTCTTCTATATTCAATCGAAGAAAGTATTGGATTCGTAAAAATTTTCGACTTCCGGTTTTCGATGGATTTACAAGTTTTGAGAGGTCTAGAAGACCATGATTTGACCATTTTTAGAAAATGTCTGTCTGTCCGTCTGTGTGGGTGTAACAAACATTTTGTGGCAGCTGTATCGTTGGAACTACTGTTCAGACTTGCATTTAAATTCATATGTAGATGCACCTTGACCTAAATTAGTACCTATAAATTTTTGGTGTCAACCGCTCGAGAGGTGGCGCTGCTATACAGCGATTTCTGCATTTTCAGGGAGGCTATATGTCAGGTTTCATTGGGTATAATCCAACAAAATTTGATATGTGAGAAGACCAATATGAGATATTTCGCTGATTCAATTTGAATGCCTATCAGCCAACAAGTGGCGTTGCTATACAGCGATTTCCGCAATTTAAAGAAAGGCTATGCAGAGAATTGCATATAAATTTGTATGTAGGTGCACTTTAACATATATTAGCGCTTGCCAACTTTTGGTGTAAATTGCTCAACAAGCGGCGCTGCTACACAGCGATTTCCACAATTACAAGGAAAGCTATATCTCAGGTTCTACTGCGTATCATCAAACAAAACTTCATATGTGAGAAGGCGATTATGAGACATTATGCTGATTCAGTTTGAATGCTTGTCGGCCAATAGGTGGCGCTACTATTCTGCAAATTTCATCGATAACGGGATGGCTATATCTCAACTTCTATGTCATATAACTGTACAAAACTTGATATGTGAGATAACCATTATAAAAATACATTATTAATTTTTACTTTATTTTATATTCAATAGAAGAAAATATTGGATTCGTAAAAATTTTCGACCTCGGATTTTTGAGGAATTTACACGTTTTGTGAGTTGTAGAACACGATTTGACCATTTTTAGAAAACGTCAGTTTGTCTGTCTCTGTGTTTGTGTGACAAAATATTGTAGCAATTGTATCTCAGGAATTACTGCAGAGAATTTAATACAAATTGGTATGTAGTTACATCTTGACATAAATTAGTGCCTATCAACTTTTCGTAAAAACTGTCCAACAGGTTGCGTTGCCATCCCGCTTTTTCTAAATTTTTAACCCGGTGGTATAGAACAAAATTTTGTATAAATGCGCAAAAATTTTGTATAAATATTTTTAATAATCATTATGAAATTTAAAAGAATTATTTGTAATACAGGTATTCAACTGGGGAAAAAAAAAAAAATGTATGTAGGAGCCTCGTCTTACCCCTTGGGGGCAAGTCCCTCCCTCGAGGGGAGTAAATTTTCATGATGGGTATTTTTCGAAGGAGCTCGTCAAAACCTTTAAAACGAATGGTTGAACGATCGATCTGCGATAATTTGAAATAAAGTTATTGATTTTTTCATTTTTAACAATAATAATAATAATAATATTCAGGATAAAATTGACTTTTTTGGACATTTAGTGTTATACTTCTTCTCTAATATGGAAGTCGACTGCATTATCATGAAATATAATTTTTTTAAATGTTAATTTTAATAAAGTTTTTTACTGAGTGAATTTGTATAGGAAAATATAGAAGAAAGTCATGTGGTGGACACAACATACTACTTTAAGATGTTATTTATAGACGATAAAACTGTCTCTCTTTAGATATTTAGTGTTAGATTTCCCTAAGATGAAATTATTTGCATTCATCATGTTAAATATTTTTAATCATAGTTTTAATAAATTATTCGCACTTAGTGAATTTGACAAAAAAATATAGAAGAATGTCTTGCGGTGGCCACAACATACTAGTTTTTTTCTTTTTTTAATTTACCAACTGTGTGACAGTGAAAATTTACTTTATTTTATGTCATGTTATATCATTTTACCTTGTTTTGCATGGTTTTTAAATGAATAAGTAATGTTGATTTATTTTTCGGGTTTCGGGTCGCAAAAAGTTCTCTGTGTTGCGGGTTCGGGTTGGTTTTCGGGTTGATGAAAATTTTTTTGTCGGGTTCGGGTCGGGTGACTCTATCGGGAAGTTTTGTTGAATCATATAAACGCTACCGACGCAGCGGGGATCCGATACAATCGGCTAAAAGAATTTAAAAAATGCATTGTCATCGTGTTCTGATTTATTCAAAAAGTTTCAAATGGCTAGCTAGCCGGGAAGTTATGATTGTTGAATCATATAAACGTTACCGAAGGCAGCAGGGATCCGAAACAATTGACTAAAAAAAAAAAAAAAAAAAGCATTGTCATCGTGTTATGAATTTTTCTAAAAGTTTCAAATTTCTAGCTAGTCGGGAAGTTATAGGATTGTGGAATCATATAAATGCGACCGAAGGCAGCAAAGACCTGAAACAATTGGCTAAAAGTATTTAAAAATGCATTGTTATCGGGTTTTGCGCTATTCTAAAAGTTTCAAATGTGTAGCTTAGCTAGGCGGAAAGTTAGTTAAATAAATTTTCTGTTGAAACATATAAACTCTGTCGAGGGCACCAGGGACCCGAAACAGTTGGGTAAAAATATTTAAAAAATGTATTGTTACCGTGTTTTGAGCTATTTTGAAAGCTTCAAATATCTAGCTAGTCGGGAAGTTAGTTAAAAATCGATTGCAAGATTTGTACTGGACACACAAATAAACAAGAATCGAAGTAAATAAAAACATGGTAAAATATAAATTAATTTGCAATAATAAATTATCGCATTATGTTGAAAAATGTGTTCTTAAAACACAGGAAAAGGGGAAATGACGTACTCAACAGAACTAGTTTACCAGAAACAGAAAACTATCGCTCAAGTGAAATACAACGCCATCTCTTGGGAAAAGATAGATTATCGAGAAACTGACGCTCCCCCTTAAGATCGAAACTCGTAATCCATTCCCTCAATAGTGATCATATTCCTGATTTTGACAACTTTAAAATTCTAGCTTCTAATGTAAATTTATATGAATCCCGTATTTTTCTAGAGGGCGCTTTTACTAAAATGCAACATTCTGCCTTGAACGAGGCTAAAGCTATTCCTCCTGAATATATAATCTTGTTATGATGTGTTATGATTTTTTGGTAAATGTTGTGCTCGTATGTTTGACACTGAGGAGGGCTAGTGTTCTAGCTGAAACGTCTGTCGTGTATTTTAATGTTTTTAATTAAAATGTATTTTAAAGTTTTAAAAATTTTTGTATTCTTTATATCATTTTAAATGTTACATTGGTTTTAATATATTAATGAGACGTATAAATTATGTTTACTTTTATTAAATAAAATTTTGTTTAATTTATAAAAAGGTAGGGGCTGAAAGCAGCTAAAGAGGAGGTGGGGGGGGAGGGGGGTGTAAAATTTCAAATAGGTAGAATGTTCTTTTGGTAGCTTGATAATAACATCTTTTGAAGAAAAACATTATTTAAAAAAAAAAAAAATAAGTTTTATCCAGTTATGCGTTGTTAAGATGTGTTGGTTAAAGTTTTTGCTAAAAATCCTTCTCACCATTTTTACTTTCTTCTATATGTAATATAGAGAAAGTATTGGATTCGCGAAAATTTTCGACCTCCGTTTTCTGACGGATCTACACATTTTGGGATGTCCTGAACACGAATTGATAGTTTTTAAAAAATGTCTGTCAGTCTGTCTGTCTCTATGTGTGTGTCTGTGGTTTCTTGTTTTCACCGTATCTCATAAACCAATGAATGAAATTCAACCAAACTTGGTATATAGTTGGACCCTGGCGGGGCATTGTGCTGATTAGATTTGGGGATCAATTGCCCAGCAGGTGGCACTGTGATCACATTTTATGTAAACTTTTAACATGGCAGTATAGGACAAAATTTCGTATTTTTCACTGTATCTCACAAACCAATCAATGAAATTGAACCAAACTTGGTATATAGTTGGACCCTGGCAATGGCATTGTGCTGATTAGGTTTGGGGATCAATCGCCCAGCAGGTGGCGCTGTGATCGCATTTTATGTAAACTTTTAACATGGCAGTATAGGACAAAATTTCGTATAAATGTACATAATGAGCGTTATTTTTAACTTGTGTTTGTAAAATTAATATTAGTTATTGATAATAATAATAGTTAACTAGGAAAAAATTTCTGTGCATGTGGGGGCATCGCTTCCTCCCCCTTGGGGGGGAAGTACCCGGGGGGGGGGGTAAATTTTAAAGATGGCTATCTTTCGAAAGATCTCGTCAATACCTTTGAAACGAATGGTTGAACTATAAATCTGTGATAATTTAAAACAAAGTTATCGATTTTTTTAACTTTTAACAAAAAGAAAGGAAAAAAAAAAAATCATAATTTTTTTTTTTTTTAATATTGTTACTGATTGAATATGTACAGGAAAATATAGAAGAAAGTCTTGTGGTGTCCACAACATACTAGTTTATTATATTTTGAAAACACCTTAAAATTTCTGAAAACTTAAAAAAAAAAAAAAAAAAAAAAAAAAAAGCTTAATCAATTTGAAGAAGATTGTTTGAATGATTAAAAAAAAATTGAAGCTGAAAAAATAAAAGCATCAAATAAAGTAACTTTGAAATTGCAAATGGGAAGGGAGCTTTATTTAGCCAGGTTAAAAAGATTTTTTTTTTATCTGTCTAAATATATTGCAAAATGTCCCATCTCCTTCTGCATTTTGGTCATATGTTAGAAATTCTAAAAATTATAAAAGACATATTCAATCAATGTAAGATTCCTTTGGTTTTAAAAAATTAGAGCTATTGGATTATTGGGTCTATTTACAAAAGAAAATTTTGAAATTTGAAAGGATGTTTATTAGCTCTTTAAAAAAGTCTTCTAAAGGTAATCTTTTAAAGAATGTCCTACAATACTTAATAAGAAGTTCATGACAGATAAAAAATTTTGATAAAAACCTCTACTCCTGTATCTAGAGATATTCAGTACTTCATAAATTTTTAAAGCAACATTTGAAGTTTCGCACTGTAGTACACTGGTGTTCAAAATTTAAGCAACAACCTGTTTTCTCGGTTTCTTCTTTTGCACATAATTTTTCAACAAATAAACATATGAACATAAAAATTGGATAGCATGTTCGTTAGCATACCATAAACTGAATTTTATATAATTTTAACATAAGTAATAATTTTTAAGCTAATAAATATTCATTTTTTATCAAAAATAAGCTTTGGAAAAAATGAAAAATTTCAACAATTTTAGAAAAGAAAACTTAAAGAAAAATTATCAACCCGACCCGAACCCGACAGATGAATTTTAAATCAACCCGAAACCCGACCCGAACCCGATAAAAAAAATTTCATCAACCCGAAACCCGACCCGAACCCGACAAAAAAATTTTCATCAACCCGAAAACCGACCCGAACCCGCAACAGAGAAATTTTTGCGACCCGAACCCGACCCGAAACCCGACTGATCTAACCCGAACCCAACCCGAAACCCGAAAAATAAATCAACATTACTTATTCATCTAAAAATCATGCAAAACAAGGTAAAATGATATAACATGATATAAAATAAAGTAAATTTTCATTGACACACAGTTGGTAAATTATAAAAAAAATTAGTATGTTGTGGGCACCACAAGACATTCTTCTACATTTTTCTGTCAAATTCACTAAGTGCGAATAATTTATTAAAACTATTATTAAAAAGTTTAACGTGATGAATGCAAATCATTTTCATCTTAGAGAAATCGAACACTAAATATCCAAAGAGAGACAGTTTTATCGTCTATAAATAACTTCTTAAACAATGCATTTTTATAATGGTTATCTCCCATATCATGGTTCGTACAGTTATATGGCATAGAAGTTGAGATATAGCCATCCTGTTATCGATGAAATTTGCAATATAAAAACGCCACCTATTGGCCGACAAGCATTCAGACTGAGTCAGCATGATGTCTCATAATCTCACCTTCTCACATATTAAGTTTTGTCTGATGGTACACAATAGAACATGAGATATAGCTTTCCTTGTAATCGTAGAAATCGCTGTGTAGCGGCGCCACCTGTTGAGCGGTTTACATCAAAAGTTGACAGGCGCTAACATATATTAAATGGCACCTACATACAAATTTATATGAAGTTATGTGCACTAGTTCTTGAGATATAGCCTTTTCTTAAATTGCGAAAATTGCTGTGTAGCAGCGCCACCTGTTGGCTGATAGGCATTCAAATTGAATCAGCATAATATCTCATATTGGTCTTCTCACATATCAAGTTTTGTTGGATTATACGCAACAGAACCTGAGATATAGCCTCCCCTGAAATTGCAGAAATCGCTGTATAGCAGTGCCACCCGTCGAGCGGTTGACACCAAAAGTTGATAGAATCTAATACTTTCTTCTACTAAATATATAAGAAAGAAAAAAAAACTTTCAAACTGCGAAATCTTTTCTATTTCCAGAATGCAAATGCGAGGTTATACTGTATTTGTATTTCTTTAATTTATATATTAACAACAGTCGAGAAAGATTTATAATACTTTTCTAATTTTCATACAATGTCTACAAAAGATACATATTAGTTCCGTTGAAGAAAAGAAAACAGATCCAGATACAAATACGGATCTATTTTTCTGGCGGATATCCGCGGATACGAATAGGGAGCTCTGGTACATGTCTGCCAACCAGCGGCCGAGCGGTTCTGCGCTCGAAGCTGGTAGATGGGAGGTGTCGGGTTCGATCCCAGGTCGCGCTCATCGACCTAGACGTTCGGAGTTTTCCGTAGTTTCCTCCGAAACACGCGTAAATACGGGCTAGGAGAAGAAAGACTCAAACCCTTAGACAGACTCAAACGGAGGGCAATCCCCCTATAGGCCTAGGACACATCTGGAGTCACTCAGCCTTAAATCCTCCAACCAACCAACCAACCAGCCGATATATGTCTAGTATGTGCAGAATGTTTAAATTAGTTACATAGTTGTAAACATGCCTATAAATTTATGTTTATAATTGTAAAAAATATTTTGAAAGGTGTTCTCAAGTCGACCCGACTTGTTGAAAACCAAACCCGACCCGAACCCGAACCCGACCCGCAAGAAAAAAAATTCAGTCAACCCGACCCGAACCCGACCCGCACGAAAAAAAGATCAGTCAACCCGACCCGAACCCGACCCGCAAGAGAAAAAATTCTGTCAACCCGACCCGAACCCGACCCGCGGGTCGGGTCGGGTTCGGGTAAAATCGGGTTACCCGACCCGATGCAGGACTCTAATGCACATACATGCATCCATGTTTTAGATTAAAACCGGATCTTTTTACCTGTATTCACTTTTCTGTTTATTCTTTTTTTCGCATGTGAACAACTTTTTTAAAAATATACACACAAACATGAAAATTAGATACGATGTTCATTATAAAACTATTTATCAACATTTTTTATTATTCTGGTGATGCTCATAGTTTACAAATTATTAATTATATATATTTTTTAAAGTATATTATAAAAGTAAAAGAAAAGTTAATACAGAAAGAAAAAATTAGATTTAGAGTAACATTTCAAGGCATATGCATCTTTATCTATCTGTAATGCATCCTTAACACCACTTTTCATTAAGTTTTCTTTTCTAAAATTGTTGAAAATTTTCCTTTTTTCCAAAGCATACTTTTGAAAAAATAAATAAATAAATAAATAAATAAAATAAATAAATAATTATTAGTTTAAAAATTATTAGTTATGCTAAAATTGTATAAAATTCGATTAATGGTATGATAATGAACAGGCCATCCAAATTTTATGTTCATATGTTTATTTGTTTAAAAATTATGTGCAAAAGAAGAAAACGAGAAAACAGGTTGGTGCTTAAATTTTGAACACCTGTGTATCTTGGACATTTCTTGCCAAGATCTTTACTTATTTAATTGCGATAGCCATTTTAATTCATATTGAAAGGGACAGTAAAAATTTAGAAACCCTCAAGGGGCTCCTATGCTAAAGCTGTACCAAAGAAATTTTAAGAAGCAAATAGAATAATTGATGGTAGCAAATGAAACACAGTTACTGCATGCCTTTATATAAAAGAATAGATTGAAATAAGTCCTGTCAAGCTAAATTAAATTTTGTTTTGCGAGGAATTTTGTGTCTATTATTTAGAAACGAAGATAGGTAAAAAATTATTTAGTGGAATTCTATTAGATATTAGATATTTTTTATATTCTGATTACAGAATATTGTGTCTAATCCAGTATGTTCTTTTCTAAAAATTATTATTGCATTCTTTTGAAAACCCTGTATATTATAAACAAAAGAGTATGTGGGAGGGTTGTTGCTATTGAAGAAATCTTTGTATTTCTATGAATATGTGGACTATTCACATAGGAATGAATGCAGATAATTAAATGAAACCTCTTGATCAAATCACATACTATAGTCCTGCCACATTTCAAACATTTTTTACAGAGGTGCTTACTCAAACATTTTTTTTTCTTCTTTAGTTTGTTACTGGCTCCCTTTTTGCGTTTGAGGCAAAATCTTTGCTGAAATATATATGGTATAACATGTTGTTCCAAGAGAATCAGTCATCAAGTTTTTTCTATAGTTAGTCAACAAAATACCTAAATTCAAAAGTATCATATTGTTATTAATCTGTATATTTATTTGTTTGAAAAGTTTTTGTATACTATGCATATTTCTTTAACTTAAAAATGCATATTAACAACAGAGCATTATTTCTGTCAAAAAATTTAATAGTTTAATTATCATAGAAAAAAAAAAAAAAAAAAAAATATGCATTCTCTGAAAATCATTTTGAATGTCTCAAATAATTTGTTAGTAAAACTAATTATTTCAATTTTTGATTGAAAACATAAATAAATAAATAAAATAAACTTTAGAAATACATAGAAATTGAATGTTATCAGTAAATAACTGAATTTTTTTTTTTTTTTTTTTTTTAAAGGATGATCAATTTTTTAATAAAATTGAATTAAAAGAAAAAAAAAAAAAATCTACATCAACTTACAGATAATTTTGGAAGGAAATGCTATAGATAATCAAGCACAGCCCTTCAGTAGATGCTTTCACGCTGTACGATTGCTACTTTTTTGCCTGATGAAGGATTGTATCTAATTATTTTTTACCTGAAACAACAGTTGCGTTTTTTTTTTTTTTAAATTAAGAGCCTATCATGTTATTCTATGGGGAAAATTTGTAACCAGAATCACTCATCATCTAATATGTATTTTTTAATTCCATTTTTACATCTGTAAAATTAGTACTCATTTTCTGAAAATTGACTTTTTTTTAATTTTTCTATTTCATTTTACAGCTGAAAAATGGGATATATACACTTAGTTTTTTGCATTTTCAAACCAAAAAAAAAAAAAAAAAAAAAAAAAAATCATTATTAGAAAATGAGTACTAAATTTTACAGATGTGAATTTTCTGAATATGAGAACAGAATTAAAAAAAACTGTGCATTTAGATGATGAGTAATTCTGGCAAAAAATTTTCTATAGAATAACATGATCTTTGGTTGTAGGTAAAGATAAGTATTGTTTTCTCTTAATGTATTTGTTTAAAAATTTTATATTCATCATCATTTCTTTTTTTTTTTTTTTTTTTTTTTTTTAAATGTGCGTTTTTACTGTAATAAATTATACTATAATATTTTCTCCTAAATTTTGATGCTCATCCTTAAAATTTCTGATATTTGAAGATTGATTTTAATATGCTTTATTTTTGTTGTAGACATATAACTGAAATATTAAACGATTTGGCAGTAAAAGAAACTGGCGAAGAAGATTTCTCTAAGGTTTCACTTTTAACTACAAATTACCATGTTTATCCTGATTTCCATGGGAATCGCTCGCCATTAGCCAATCCAGACCTTAAAGGAATGGTAGAAAATTATTTTTTACATTTATAATAAATCAATAATAATACAGTAAGTGATAATCTATTATTAAGTATGATATTGTATCTATATGTTGTAATATTAAATTTATAATGATATGTCTATAGTCTAAGCATCACTTTAAGCTACAAATTAACTTGTTTAATATTATTTCTACAGGGATGTTGTGTTCAGGGTTTACCCCTGATTTCAGGGTTTTTACTCTAACCCGTCTGTGTTTTCATATTTCCTATAAAGTTATTTTTTCTTTCATTGGTTGTTCATTTTTTATGCAGGTGATATGTGAATGTAATGTAAAAGGATTGAGGGCTTCTGGCCTAAATAGTTTGAGTGTTATTTGATATTTTGGGTTTTTTCTAATTTGAGGCTCTAATTTTCAGGGTTTTTACCTTTGAGTCACAATCACCCCTGTTTCTATGGGAATTGCTCACCTTTAGCCAATCCCCCTCCCCCCCCCAAAAAAAAAATAAATAAATAAATAAAAATAAAAGAATAAATAATAATCTGGTGTGTCACTCACACGACTTTCTCTTACCCTGAAATTTAATACTATAAATACAGGTTGGAGATTAACAGGTAAGATACGATGTTATGTAAACCTATGTTGAACAATTCAAATTAGGCTTTGGAAGAGTTTTGTATGATAATTAATTCTGTGTGAGGGGGGCTACCACCCCCCTCAACCCCCCGTTTCATTAACGCACCTACATTTATATAGAATTTAATTCAGTTATTACCAAAAATAATTCTGTTTTTAAAAAATAATTTATTAAAATTATTATTTAAAAAAAATTATCTTTTTTAATAATGCAGACAATTTCTATATTAGAGAAGTAGTATGACACTAAATATAAAAAAAAAGTCCATTTTATTCGCAATATTAAAAAAAAAAATAAATAAATACGATTTTTTTTCTATTTATATTTTTTTTTCGTTAAAAGTGAAAAAAATCGATAACTTTGTTTTAAATTATCGCAGATCGATTGTTCAACCATTCGTTTTAAAGGTATTGGCGAGCTGTTTTGAAAGATACCCATCATGAAAATTTACTCCCCTCGAGGGGGGACTTCCCCCCCAGGGGGGAGGCGAAGCTTCTACATACAAAAAAAAAATTTCCCAGTTGACTATCTCTATTACAAAATATATATATTCGTTTCATTTTGTTTAGTGCAGTCTATAGACGTTAAACTCTACTTACCTGCAATTTCCCCCATAGACGTAATGTATTAGAATTCTCTTGATTGTCCCTGTACACGAACCATTTGCTTGATCTTAACGAAAAGCTTACTGTAGCATCCCTATATGATACACATTTAGAATACCAAGTTTGAACTTTCTGCCATAATTTGTTTTTGAGATATGCTGATAACAGACAGACACACAGACACACACACACAGACCATTTGCTAAAAACATGATTTTCGTATTCAGGGGACCTTAAAACGTGTAAATATAACAAAATCTCGCGTTCGAAAATTTGACCCAAAAACAATACTTTCTCTACCTTATGGGTAAGAGAAAGTAAAAAAATGGTCAATTTTATTTTATGCATTGATAATATATAAATAATAAGTCTAAATATTATATGATAATGTATTATCTAACATGGCTCAAAAAATATGTTTTAATGTTTACTTTATTTTTACAGTTGTTTACTTTACATATTTGTAAATCTTGGAGGGAAAAAATGCAAAATGTAAAATATTTGATTACTCACTTTAATCTGAAAAATCTCATTTATATTTTTTCTTAAGAGTGAGAAAATCCCACTCAATATTTTTTTCTAGCGTGAACCCTGATCAGAAAATTTTGATAGTCTGAAAAAAAAAAAAAAAAAAAAATCTTGACAATATTTCCTCTTATTTATTTATTTATTTTTTAATGTATTATTAGAAATTACACTGATTTCTTGTGCAAATTTTAATTTTAGAATTTTCTGAATTACTTTCATTTGCTTAAGAAGTTTTATTAATGAAAGCATTCTTAAGAGATCGATAAAATTTATTTTCACATCACATATGATGGATTCATAATTATCAACAGAGGTATTCTTTAACCACATTTCTTGCGACCATGGAAGCCTCTGCGCAAGTGCGGATTGAACGAGTCCAGTGTTAAAATAGGGGTGACTGAGAGAAAACAAGCGATAAGGGAACATAGAATAACTGGATGTTTGCCAAATAACTATCTCTCGGCCAATTTTGCATCCCTCAAAACTTTTGGACTCGGCCTCACTGCTAGTCGTAGGAAACGTGGTCGCACTATACACCAAATTGTTAGTCTGTGTATAATTAAAATACAGTGAAATCTAAATTCAAATCAAGATCAACATCTCATTTTTGATTTTTATAAAAAGTGAATTTTCTTTACTGAATGAAAAAATAATAAAACATCTTTCAATTTTTAATATTACATTTGTCTGAAACAGTTTTTCATTTTCATTAGTAATTAAAACAAGGTTCACATTCTCTGCTTATAATAAAATTCACTTTCTAGTTTTGCGCACTTGCATTAATACATCTATGGTGTAAACTGCCATTATTATTATTATTATTTTTTTTTTTTTCGCATTTTGCAAAATGATATCGTATTTTGCTAAAATATGTCATCAAGAATTTTGCTAATAGACAAAAACCAGATAAATTTGTAAAAAAAAAAAAAAAAAATCTCTACACAGTAATTTTTAATTTTTATTCAAATATTTGCAGACAAATATTATGAAACCACTCAAAATATCGAGAATCGTTGTTTATTTTATATATTTAGTAGAGCTGTACCGAGTACTCGTTATATACTCGGTACTCGGCCAGTTTGCCGAGTACTCGGTACTTGGCCAAATATGGACTAAGTATTCGGCCAATACTGAGTAGTTGTAAGAATTTCATTATTTTTATGTATTATTGAAAGAAATGTATTCATAAGAGTTGTTTATTAATAACTAAACTAAAAAATATGAAGATATAAACATAGTCATTAAACTTTTGCTGCAAACAGCTTTCTGCAAAAACGAGCAAGCAGATTGCCACCAAACTCTGTATAGAGACGATTCATGATATGAGCTTATCCATATTAGTTACAAGAATTTGAGTATAACCATCTTGTATGCGTGTAATATACAATTTTTTTTTATAAAAACTTATTGTATCTATGAAACAGACAAAAATAAAATATTTTAGAAAAAAGAACCCTTATATAATACTAATATAGTAAATAAAACTTTAGTTACATGTTTGTTCAAATAAAAGTAAGACACTTTTAAAACTGTAAGAAAAGATTAGTTTTTAATTTAAAAAATAATAATTATGAAAAAGGTAAATACACTAAAATGTTATTAAAAATATATTTTAATAATCAAAAATGTTGTTTTTCAAATTATGGCCCAAAACCACCTATCTTTTTTACTCTTCTAGAATTTGAAGATTAATGAAATCTAACATGTTTGAAATGATAAAATATTTATTTTAATGTTCTCATTTCATATGTGAACTTCATGCATCTTAAATTAAGCCTGAGTGTATAGGAACTTTTATATTCTCTAAGAATTATCTGAGAATGATTCGCATCTGAGAAAGACTATATAATAAAAAAAGAAGTTATCAGTTATTATGGTTTTAATAATCCACTAAGCTGGAAATATCAAATATAACAATGAACCTAATTGTGTATATACACTACAAAAGTTCTGAAACGTTTCATGAAAACATGCTGTTTACCATTTAACTGAATTTCGTTTTCAAAAAGCCTTTTTTAAATTTCAAGATGTGCGAAATTCTTCATATGTCAATTATTCTTTCTTACAACTACTCAGTACTTGGCTACTCGGTACTCGACCGAGTAGTAAAAGGCTGAGTACTCGGTTACTCGGCCAAAGTGCTACTCGGTGCAGCACTATTATTTAGTTATAATTTCTATTTTTAATAGGTGAATTGAACTCTGAAAATATTTAAACATATTCAGAATTCAAAATCTGCTTCATAGAAGTGTCTTCAGCTCTACACGCCTTCTACTTGCTCCTCTTTTAAATGATTTTTTCATTTTGCACACCTGACTCAGTTGCCTTTTTTTTCAATTAATAAACTTGCAATAGAGTTCCATTGATTCATATTTCTTAAAACACAAGTGTGGAAGAGAAATGAATAGTGTCAAAAGAATCAAATTAACTTTTGGAAAAGCTAAAATACTGCTTGGGTAATTTATCTAAAATTCTAAACAAACTTTTTTGCTAAGTTAAAGCAAAACCACTGAACAAACCAGTGGAGCAAAAAATTTATGATGTGATTATAAAAATGCAAAAACATTCAGCTCATTCTATAATATTTAAATGAGCATAAAATATTTTGCAGTAATTAAACTCATTATTATTTAATTAAACAAACTCTAAACATCTTTCTTGTGATTAGTAAGTATTTGTATTTTTTTATTATTATTATTATTAAATAAGTTTATTTTATATTTTTAAAATGTGTGTTCTCTGATCATTGTTTCACAAATATATTTGTATTAATTATACCTTTTTACTTTCTTCTATATTCAATAAAAGAAAGTATTGGATTTGTAAAAAATTTTTACTTCTGGTTTTCGACGGATTTACATGTTTTGAGAAGTCCAGAACACAGTTTGACCATTTTTAGAAAATGTCTGTCTGTTTGTCTCTGTGTGGGCTATATCTCATTTTCTATTGTGTATAATCAAACAAAACTTGATATCATGTGAAAAGTCCATTTATGAGACATTATGCTGATTTAATTTGGATGCTTATCGGCAAATTGGTGGTGTTGCTATATTGCAAGTTTCCTCGATAATAGAAAAGCTATATCTCAACTTCCATGGCATATAACTGTATGAAACTTGATGTGTGAGATAACCATTATGAAAACACATTTTTTAAGATGTTATTTATAGACAATAAAACTGTCTTTCTTTGGATATTTAGTGTTAGTTTTCTCTAAGATGAAAATTATTTGCATTCATCATGTTAGATAATTTTAATAAATAATAATTTTTATAAATTATTTTTCCTTGGTGAATTTGTGTAGGGAAATATAGAAGAAAGTATTGTGGGGGCCGTAACATACTAGTTCATAAAGCTTTTAGACTAAATTTAAAAAAATTAAACAAGATTGCTTTAAAGGCCTTATTCCACAGCCACTTTTGCCAGGGGGTACGGCATCTTCAGAGGAGAACCTTCATGGTCAGCAGTCGAAGTATAAGTGATGTTTATTGCTGTTCTTGTTTTGTTGTTGACTAGGTGCTGGCACATTCGGTCAACATTAGCCTTAGGCTCTGCCATTTCATCACTTACATTCCCAGTGCTAACTCAACTGTGAAAGTTCTTTGACGATGCCAGGGGCCCCTGGCAAAAGTGGATAAGGAATAAAGCCTTCAAGTAAGGTTGCCTAAATTTTTAATATATATATATGAGTTTTTTAAGAAATAATGTCAGTGATTCGCATGGTTTTATATTATGAATTAAGTAATCAATTGGACCTTTTTATTATGAAAATAGTAGTCCTTGAAATCCCAAAAGTTGACAACCTCTGAAATAGATAAATAAGCTATTCAATTTATTTTTACTGCTTCAGCAATATTTTATGAATATTACAGTTCTCTTATTATTAAATTGCAATCATTATTAATACATTTACCTCATCTAAATTAGTATGTAATTTTATGTGTGTCAGTTTTATATATTAGTGTTCGTGCAATTTCATATGCAGTAATCTTTGTAATGTATGTAAATGCAAAATTCTCTCCAACTCTGCCATGTTATAAAAATCTTTAATTTTGGATAACTTACAAAATTTTTAAAGCAGTGCTAATATTCAATAACATTCATACCAGTATCTTAAATGATATAAAATAGTTCCACTACTTTACAATGAAAATTTATATTTTTACTGTCATGGTAAAACAATCTTAAATTTTAATTAACTTATGAAATTTTCAAAGAAGGATGTTGAAGTTCAATAGAATTCTTGCCAATATCATGAATGATATTTTTGAATGTCCAACGTTTTTTTGGTCAACTATTTTTGAGATGATGTATACACAAATTGAAAAACAAATTAACAGAATAATAATAACAGGAGACTTGGTATTGGAATATTAAAACCCGAATAAACTACTACATCAGAAACGCCAAAGAAAAATATTGGAAATGCATACAACTGTTTCGGTAGCCTTAAGCATACTGTCTTCAGTGCAAAAAGAATTCTGAATCAGGAGAAGTGCTCGTATATATAGGAGAGGGGCTGGATTTAGTTCAACCAATTTCCCGTAATCCTATTGGTTGAACTAAATCCAGCCCCTCTCCTATATATACGAGCACTTCTCCTGATTCAGAATCCTTTTTGTACTGAAGACGGTATGCTTAAGGCTACCGAAAGAGCTGTATGCATTTCCAATATTTTTCTTTGGAGTTTCTGACGTAGTAGTTTATTCAGGTTTTAAATTAACAGAATAACCTACAGACAGACATTATATTGTTTTCTGGTTTTGGGATTTCTCACATCTTAGAAATGCAAAAAAAAATTGAGTTTTGAAATTTTCATAAATATCAAAATTCCCTATAAGGTGAAGACACCAGTGTTCATCACCCCTAAGTTTGCACCAGTGTCCGTCACCCTCACAAAAAGACATGCTAAAATAACCATTAATTAACATCTATGAATTTGAATCTGTTTGAGCTAAATTTTCCGGTTTTAAGGAATCTAATGCTGGTTGATTGAAATTCATTGATGTTATCAAACACTTATTTTAACATGTATTTTTTTGAGGGTGATGAATACTGGTGCAAATCTTAGGGGTGATAAACACTGATGTTTTAATTACTTATAGCATGATGAAGAAATTTAAAGGATATATAACATTTTTTTTAATTAAATGCGCTCTTCCCCCTCCCCCTACCCATCCCATAATTTTTGTCCATGCTCTGTTTATGCTTCCAATACCTCCTCCCCTCTCCCTTAAATAAATAAATAAATAACAATAATAATCAGTCTTTATTTTAATGCAAACATGGATAACTAAACTGCTGTCAGATTTACAACTTTGGTGTTATCTTTTATAAAGAAATTTGAATATTTGTATTATCAATCAAATTTAAAAACATAGTTTTTAAACAGTATTCTTATTTATTTATTTTTAATCATGTATCAATTAGATCCAAAATGAAATACTTTAAAGTCTAGTAGATTTAAGGTAAAAAATTTGAAGTTCATCTAAACTGTTGATTAAACAGAATTCAGTAAAATTTGGCTATTGACTATGCAAGCTATACTGTGTATCAGAGTTTGATCATAATGGAAAGCTGCAGTTTTAATACACTTTGATCTTATTATTATAAACTCTGTAGAACCACATATTATTATTAATTTTATTATTATTAGGACTGCGGGCCTATTAGTCTCAATCTGGGATTTTTGCATTGTCGATTTCGATAGTTGGACATTTGTCGAAATCTAAAATTTATCAAAAATATAATTGAATAATTTGAAAGCGATGTTATAATTTGAAAAAAGAAAAAAAAAAAAAAAAAAAACTAATAGTTCTCCGTCCTAAACTAAATTCTGCTTTTGCCAGAATTTCATCAAAATCTTTTTATTATTATTATTATTATTATTATTATTATTATTGAAGAAAAAGAAAAGAAAGTTAATAATAATCAGTATCGTTACAAGCGATATCGAAAAAGTTTTTTTTTAATAATTTTGAATTAGGAAATAAAAAGTGCGTGTGAAATAATATGAAATAAAAATAAGCAAAAAAAATGAATTTAATGTTTTTGTTTTTCGGGGGCTGCTCATGCATATAAAAAATGCATATTAAAACGAGTCGAAGAAGGAAGCGAAATAAGTATTGAGTTATATTACGATAAATACGATATATAATATGATACGATATATTAGACCTATCGTCCAGGGTTAGTAGGCATTTTCGTTGAAAGAAATAGTTTGTTCGTTCGGTGCAACTTGCACATTAGTACTGTGAGGTACAACTTTCACATTAGTCCCTTGAGGTACAACTTTCACTTTAGTCCCTTGAGGTACAACTTGCACATTAGTCCCCTTTAATTTCCTTTTTTTTATTATTATTAATTTTATTTATTAATTTAAATTTTTATTTTTTTTTTGGTGTGGGGTGTGTGTGTGTGTAGGGGGGGGGGTAGTTAAGACATGTTAAAAATTTTATTGTGTTGTGCGAAGTTTTTCTGTATATTAACTTAATTCATTGTACAATTTTTTATTAAAAGAAGTTTTTTTTTCTTCTGAATTAATATGTTTATTCTCAAAATTCTAAATTTTTAGGTGTGTGGTTTAAGTTTGTCAGCAGATGTAGAAGATTTAGTCAAACTCTATGTAGCTACTTTACAATCACTAGCAGTAAGTATTTTAAAACTTACTATTTAAAATATGCATTTTTCTTTTCTTTTTATTTTTTTTTTAACTTTTGTTTAAAATTTTTTTTAAATTTTTAAAACTGAATTATTAATGGTAAATTCTGCTTTTATAGTAGTATTTTTAGTTTGCATAAAATTATATTACTTAATTTTGTTGGTAATAAGTAATTCAAATATGTTAAAACCCGAATAAACTACTACGTCATAAACGGCAAAAGAAAAATATTTGCGATGCATACAGCTGTTTCGGTAGCCTTAAGCGTACCGTCTTCAGTGCAAAAAGAATTCTGAATCTGGAGAAGTGCTCGTATATATAGGAGAGGGACCGAATTTAGTTCAACCAATAGCATTACGGGAAAGGTGGAGTGTGTGGCCAATAGGAATTTAGAAATGTTAGCTGTGTAAACAGTAGAAAAATTAAGAAAATGTGGACTGAATGTCAAATTTCCAACAATCAGACAAATAGGGAACAGCGAAATCACAATTTACAAGGTTTTTAAAATTTTTATAAATATGAAAAGCTTCAAAGAAATCAAGTTCATGAATGGATTTAGGTCTGTAAATTATTTTAGCTGAATTAAATTTAAAATTATGATTTTCCTCCCAGCAATGTTTAGAAATAGCCGATTTATTAGTTTTAAAGGGAGGCTGGGAGGAAAATCATAATTTTAAATTTAATTCAGCTAAAATAATTTGCAGACCTAAATCCATTCATGAACTCGGTTTATTTGAAGCTTTTCATATTTATAAAAATTTTAAAAACCTTGTAAATTGTGATTTCGCTGTTCCCTATTTGTCTGATTGTTGGAAATTTGACATTCAGTCCACATTTTCTTAATTTTTCTACTGTTTACACAGCTAACATTCCTAAATTCCTATTGGCCACACACTCCACCTTTCCCGTAATGCTATTGGTTGAACTAAATTCGGTCCCTCTCCTATATACAGAGACTCCAAGTACTACGGATTCTCCGTAGTTTCTACGGATTTTGATGTTCAACTACGGATTACGGAAACTGTTCCGAAAATTACGGAAAACTTTTCGAAAAAGCTTTTTAATTTTTTTTACCGATTCTCAGCATTTTTTACTGCAGATTTCGCCTCCCGGAATGCCGCCAGCGCGAACGGTGTTCACGGAAAATTTTCTGCGGACGGCAATCGCAAAAAAATTGCCTACTATTCAGTTTTGGTTTCTATTTGTGCAATACATTATTAGCGAACGCCGTTTGTCTGCGCTTCTAAGCCGGAAACAAACACAACTGATAAGAGCAGTGGTTCTGTTTTCTTACCGCTCATTCCAAAGTCTGGGCTTTCGCGGCCGCGGCTGTCTCTTGACAGGAGGGGGTGAGGGGAGGGAAAAGAAGCGGTCAGCTTTCTCTTCCTTTAATCACGGGAGGTTTTTAATCGGCGCTCGCTATTTGTTGCGCATCGCGCCATGCTTGGATGCGAAGGGAACTTTTTGAATGGAAAAGCTAGAGTCATAGACAAGTAGATAGATTCTACTTGTCTATGGCTAGAGTGAGGAGAGGGTGAATCATTATCGGACATCGGAGATCATCATACATACTGCATTCTAACCGGCAGGCGGCCCGGCCCGTGAGAGAAGGAAATGCTTTGCTGTTTGTTTAGTTTACACTTGCGCTTCGAAATTCTCGTCGATTTTTTCTTTCTTTTTTTAATGTAGCTTATTTATTTATTATCTTATTTATTTTAAACTTAATTTTGTTAGAAAGCGAACATAATTTCCGATAATGCTAGATTCCTTGATATTGATAAAAGACGAAAAAATAAATAAATTTCTGTGTGATTGGCTTTCAAGAAATGTCAAATTAATTATTAGTTAACTGATTAAGTTTTAATTCTTTTTTTTTTTTTTTTTTTTTTAAACATTTATTTTCTTTTTCTCTGAGTAAGAATTCTTATTATTATTATTATTCAATATTGTTCTAATTTTTTTAAAAATGTGTTCTGATTTTTCCTATGTTATTGCTAAAAATCAAACTGAATTTAGACCAAATTTGGGTACTGCAACTCTTTAATCTCTTTTGATAGAGAAATCAAAGATGTTTTCTTCAAATGAAATGTGCTATTCAAAGCAATTTACCCACAGTGAACTCAAGGCTGCTAAACAGGCAACTCTAAAAGTGAATTCAAAGTAAATGAATAAACCTGAACCTAAATAAGAAATCCCTTTTTTTTATTTTTATTTATTTTTTTTTATACCATAGTGAATTGAATCACTTTTTCATTACACCTTTTCAAACTGATAAATACATATATTTTGATTTTAAAATATATGTTGCTCACTAATTTTATAAATATATTTTAGTTACCAGCATCAATAGTTAACTAATTTTTTTAACTAAAACCTGTTTAAAAATATATTTTATATGTAAAAAAGCAATTTTGGGCATTTTAGCTTATTCTCTCAAAGTTATTTTGTATAGTCTTTGTCTTAAGCAACAAAATAAATTTTTGTTAGTCATTGAGTAATTATTTGGTAGTATATTTCTTTTAGTTAAGAATAATTAAGTAAAACATTTTTGCATAACTAATTTTTGTTTTTAGTTCAATCAGTTAAATTATTGTGTTTATTTAGAACTGCTTGAGACCTGTCTAAATAGTTTATTATTTTTTTACTTTATTGAAAATACGATTTTTTAATAACAAAAGTAAGTATTTTTGCTCAATTTTAAGTTGGTTTAATTTTATTACAGTGCTTTTGCGACTACATTTTTTTATGCGAAGATTTGGTGCGTATATTACTGAACGACGTAAAATGTCGTGTATACTGTACATAGGTACTACTGACAAACTTCCTGGAAGGTTGGAGTCTCTGTATATATACGAGCACTTCTCCAGATTCAGAATTCTTTTTGCACTGATGACGGTACTCTTAAGGCTGTCGAAACAGCTGCATGCATCGCAAATATTTTTCTTTTTGGCGTTTATGAGGTAGTAGTTTATTTGGGTTTTAATATTCCAACGCCAAGTCTCCTGTTATTAATTCAAATATGGCTATCTCCATATTTAAATTAGCATTAATATTGGAATTTTCATTTAAACCTTTAAATTTAAGCACCATTTCCCCAAAATAATAACAATAATCTATCTCTTTTAGTCTAAAACCAGGCGTAACACAAAATTGTTAATTTTTAACCCTTTCATTCCCAATTTTTTCCATCCATAAAACAATAAATCTTATATTTAGTCATAAATTTATTTCAAAGGTAATATATATAAATATTTTCTTTAAATATAAGTAATAGCAGAGTATGAGTTAATATAGCTAACAAAGTAACTCAGAGTGCTTAATATAAGCACTGATGCCATTTAAAATAAAAATTTTGGAAGAACATATTGTAATTAATTAAAATACAAATTATGAACATTAAAAAATAAAATAAAAAATATTTCAAACCATTAATTTACTTAAATTGCCCGAAACAGGAAACTGATTCCGATATTATTATGAGAATAGTGTAAAATATACTTTCATTTATCAACAAGTATAGTGAAATCATCTAAAATATATATTTTTCGGTGGGAAAATGTACATAGATTATAATATTGTTCATTTTGAATCAGTGGGAGTGTTAGATGGTAAGAAAGAAAATCTGAAATATTATGATTCCAATTGGCATCACGGGGAACGAAAGGGTTAAGAAATGACATTTTTGAAAGGAGTGAGCGAGTTGTTTAAATAAATTTAAATGAAGGAAATTGTTAAATAAACTTAAATGAAGGAAATTGTTAAATAAATTCAGAAGAAAATCATAATAATGTGTTTGAGTATTTCTTTCCAAACTGTATGTTGGTTAATAGACCATAATATATCCAAATTCTTTTGTGCATTACTGTAAAAGAGCTATAAATGATAAGCTTGTAATATCAGATATACAGGTGTTGGACAAAATGGAAACACTTTCACTTTTTTACATTTTGGCGAATATCTTGAAAAATACTTAACGTGTTGTTTTTAAATTTTAGGAAAAAGGAAAACATGTCTATCTTCATATTTTTCAGCAAAGATTTTGTCACGAAGTCCCTTAGGGGATGAACAACAAATCCAATAAAATAATAAATATTTGCAATTACCCTGTATATGGAAAAGCAACGATTGATCTGCAAATTTTAGATATGGTTATAAATGTTATATTTTATGCACGTGTAGAGTTTTGTGCAGATATCTCGAATATTTAAGAAGTAATTAATATATTTTTTAAAAATGGAAAAATTTTTTGAAAGTTTTTACTTTATAACTCCAAAAGTTTTTCTTCAAATTTCATGAAACTTTCGGAAAACATGACAGCATATGCCTTGATCATTATATCAATATTATCATCATTATATCAATCATTATATGATCATTAAAACAAATATATTTAATATTCAAAGAGATATAGACAGTTGTAGTAAATAACTTATTACTATGCATGCGTGGACTGTAGCAAAAAAAAAACGCGACATAGTGTAATGCTCAACTTTATAGAGCACCTTATAAAAAAATCTGGAGTGACTCCACTCGACTTTCCGAACATTGAGTAATTAACAGTTTTGTAGATAAAGTAAAGAAAGAGGAGTTGTTAAACAAACAAAAAAGAGAAAACCATAATAGAGTGTTTGAGTATTTTTCTTCATATATTACACAATGTTTTATTTAACATTACTGGACTTTTAGCCCATAGATCATAATGATAAAGAATTTTTCGTTGTGTCCCTGTAAAAACCTATAAATGTTAGATTCACCAAAATGCTTATAGTTAGTGCAACAGTGATTTATAATATTCATATAAATTTTCAGCTCAGTTGAATAAGGCATTTAGATGCTATCACACTTTTAAAAATTTGGTCCCATAGGCCATAATGATAAAGAATGTTTCTTTGTGTTCCTGTAAAAAAACTGTAAATGCTAGATTCACCAAAATCTGTACAGTTGGTGCAACTGTGACCTATAACATGTGTACAAATGTTTTGCTCAGATTAATAAGGCGTTTAGACGCTATCACACTTTTAAGATTTTGGTCCCATAGGCCATAATGATAAAGAATTTTTCTTTGTGTCCCTGTAAAAAAACTATAAGTGCTAGATTCACCAAAATCAATAGGGTTCGTACTATGGTGACTTACAATATACGTACCAACTTTCAGCTTATTCGAACAAAGCGTTTAGACGTGTTCACACACAGGCATACACACATACATACACACACACACACATACATACATCATCGCAAAAATAGTGAAAACGGACTCAGGGGACCTCAAAACGTATAGAAACATCAAAATCTCAAATTCGGATTTTTGACCTGATTACAATACTTTCCTCACTATAGTGTTTGGAAAGTAAAAAATCTAGTTGAATATCACAAAAATTCATAGAGATATCAGTGATTAAATGAGCTGTTTTTCAGCTGTTTCCTAAAAGGGCCTTTACAATAAGGGGTCATTCACAAATAAAAATTTGTATCAGAAAAAAAATTTATTTAAAAAAAAAAAAAAAAAAAAAAAAAAAAAGATAGAAAAAGAAAAATGAATTACAATTGTATTAAGTTTCATTGTGTAACATAGTTTTTTCTGATACAAATTTTGATTTGTGAATGACCCCTTATTGTAAAGTCCCTTTTAGGAAACAGCTGAAAAACAGCTCATTTAATCACCGATATCTCTATGAATTTTTGTGATATTCAACTGGTAAATTTTTTATAAGGTGCTCTATACAGTTGAGTATTAAACTATGTCAAATTTTTTTGCACAGTCATAAATTATTTACTACAACTGTCTATATATCTTTGAATATTAAATATATTTGTTTTAAACTATAGTAGTATAAGGATTAAGGCATATGTTGTCATGTTTTTCGAAAGTTTCATGAAAAATGAAGAAAAACTTTTGGAGTTATAAAGTAAAAATTTCAAAAACTTTTTGCATTTTTAAATAAAATATTAATAACTCCTTAAATATTTGAGGTATCCTCTCAAAACTCTACACACATATAAAATATGGCATTTATAGCCGTATCTAAAATTTGCAGATAAATTGATGCTTTTCTATATACAGGGTAATCACAAATACTTTTTATTTTATTGGATTTGTTGTTTGTCCCCTTAGGACCGTGACAAAATCTTTTCTGAAATATATGAAGAAAGACATGTTTTTCTTATTCCCAAAATTTAAGAGCCAACACATTAAGTGTTTTTCAAAATATTCAACAAAACTTAAAAAAGCGAAAGTGTTTCCATTTTGTGTCCAACACTTGTATGTACCTTTTATTTATTTATTTATTTATTTACTTATTTGTTTATTTATTTATACATACACGTGTGTGTTTAAAACAATTTAACATTACTAAAACAAATTTTAAACAGTTTGAGCCCATGGACCATATTGTATAGAAATTCTTTGTATCCTGATTAAAAAAAAAAAAAAAAAAAACATAAGTCCTACATTTATGTAAATCTGTATGATTTTTGTGATGATAATCTATAACAACATGCTTACTAGAGGTTCACACGGGCCCAAACCAGCCCAGCCCACTGGTTGGTCTGCGACAGCAGTCCAATGGCAAATCTTTAAATGGCCGAGCAAACCAAGGGTAATTTTAGTTCCCCATCATACTATAGGTATGGGGAACTTAGGTAATCGTGAAAATTTTCGACCTCGTTTTTTTAACTTTTTTACACGTTTTCAGGTGTGAGGAATCCGAAAATGGCAAAATTTGTATGGTGTCTGTTAGTACGTTAGTCCGTTAGTTTGTTAGTCTGTGTACACGATATCTCAAGAACAGATTGTCGCAGAGAGGTCAAATCAGTTTTAAAATATTACTTTCGACACTGGCAAGAACCCTATTCATTTGCAACATTCGAATTAAAAAACTTCGTAAGTTATTAGAAATTTACGATTTTCTTAACATGGGAGAATAGGACAAAAATTCACTTAAACGTGCATTAAATGGAAACTTTTTACTGTAAAAATGTTAGACCAGTTTTAAAATATCAGTTTTGATGCCGGAATGAACATCAGTAACTATAAATATGCTACTTTGAAAATTTCGCAAGTTATTGGAAATTTACGAATTTCTTAACATGGCAGAATAGGGCAAAATTTCACATAAACGTCAATTTTGAGAGATATTTTCATCGTAAAGATGTCAAACCACTTTCTAAATATTATTTAGGATACTGGCATGAATATCATCGACTATGGATTTTCCAATTTAAAAAATTCGTAAGTTATTTGGAATTTACGATTTACTTAACATGTCAGAATAAGTCAAAATTGAGCATAAACTTCCATTTTGAGGATCGTAAATACATTAGACAACTTCAAAATTACATTTATGATATTTGTTTGAACATGATTGAATACAAATATTCTAATAGGAAAATTTCGTAAATTATTAATAATTTACGATTTTATCAACATAGCGAAATTGTAAATTTTTTATATAAATATGAATTTTGAAGATTATTGCATTGGAAATTGTAGCATGAAAACTAAATAATGGAATTGACCCTGATAAAATAAATTAATAGATTAGAATAAGATAAATATATCGAAGTGAACGGTGGATAGCCTATTAGGCGGGGTTTCATTCTGTTACTGTATCAAGCTTTGGTCAAATTCATTTCTTTTAACATGATTATAATATGTCTCACACTAGAAATTTATGAGAACATAAATATGATGGGGAACTGAGCAGAGTCCACCTATGCCAACTAGTTTTAAAAGACCCCGGTTAGCAAACAAAAAGTGATTTTTAATCAGATCAGGATGTGCAATTAAAACAAAGATGAAATTTTATAAAATTTTCAATCAAGAATTACCGAGGTATATTTGAGAAAGAATATAAATGGGACAGATTGACCATTTCTACTTTGTTATCATTAAAAAGATATATCTAACATAGAAACATCTGCTTCAAACATTTTATTTATTTTTTGCCTTTCTAGTTTTCCATCGTTTTAGTTACTTTAATGTTTTAGATAAACATTAAATGTTTATGTTTAGATTGAATATAGTTTCAAATCCAACTGCATGCTGTTTTTTATTTATTATTTTTTTTTTGTGTGTGTAAAACTAAATAAATAAAAGTAAGCTTGTGTAAAATTTTTATTGCAGAATTAGAAACAAATATCTATTAACTTCATATCTATTACTTTTTATGTTTTATTTACCTTCTTTTTTCCCTCAAAATATGAGAAGATTTGTGTTTTGTCAATAAGTAAAAAAAAAAAAAAAATGTTCTACAGGGTGTCTACAGATCTGCCTTTTTTTTTACTCTCCCACCAGTATATTGTCAAAAATTTACCCATTAATAATTGTAGAAACATACTGTAGAAATATATTTATGGAAGAGTCACAAAAGAAGTTGTGTAGACACACTGCTTTAACCCTTTGTGGCGCAAGACAATTTGGATCATTTAAATTATACTGCCACCGGAATTCATGAACTAAATTAAACTTAAAATTTTTTTTAATTTTGAGGTTAAAAAACCGGCCTTTTCTGCTATGTTATAAGCGTAAAATTTTGCTAAAAAAATTCCTGGATGAATTTTTGCAGCTGGATCTTAAATTTTGCGTCCTCGCAGCGAGGACAGCGCACGTTAAGGGGTTAAATGTGATTTAAATAAACAAGGTGCAAGAGTTTCCATCTCAAGATGGAATTCTCTTGCACCACTATTTTTCAACAGTAATTTCTATTGTATTCGACCTTTAAAAATTATTGAATAAATATGGTAGAAGTTATGGACAAAAAAAAAGTGATATGAGAGTTGCTTCTTGAGATAGAAAATCTTGCACTCTTGAAGTATATATGGATGCTGATTTTAATTGACTTCTTCAAAGTTTTATATAATTATTTCCATTGTGTGATATGTATATTGTACAAGAGTCTCCATTCAAAAGTAATATATTTTATGTAGTAAGACCAGGTATATCAAGTAACGATGAACAAAAAATCAATTTCATACCACAACTGAGAATAGTAATCTTTGTCCTATTTAATCACAGATAATTATTACAAAAGTATGCTACAGTAGAGAATCTTTATAAACGCACACCTTGGGACCAGAAGTAGTGCATATTATAGAATTTTGCATTATATAGATAATTTTACATATTGTAAAACTTATCGAGTAACCATGGTGAAATATTGCCTAGAATAGATTATGATTTGAACATTTAAGAACCATTTTAAGTAAATTGGAGTGTAAAGGTTGATATTTTTATTTACCAACTATGTGAAAAATACCAGAGCTGGGAATCGAACCCGGGCACCTCCACTTAACGCACGGATGCTCTACCACTGAGCTACCCTGGCTGACAACCAGCTAGGCATTTCTCACATAATATTCGTTGGCCAAGTCACCGAGTCTGCAAATGCAGCTGTATCAAGTGATGATATTAATCGCAGCACAACTCCATAGACCACGAAATTTCAATTTAGAAATATTTATTCATGAATTCATCAACCGTGAATATTCATTTTAAGTAAATTGGAGTGTAAAGGTTGATATTTTTATTTACCAACTAGTTGTAAATAAAAATATCAACCTTTAAACTCCAATTTACTTAAAATGAATATTCACGGTTGATGAATTCATGAATAAATATTTCTAAATTTAAGAACCATTTCAAAAGATAAATTTTTTCATAGAATGAAATATAAATTCAATAAAATTTAAAATTTGCATAAATGATTATTTAAATAAATTAGCAGCAAATAAATTTACACTATACTTAATTTTGTTTTTCAAATCATTTACCAGTATTTTATTTTCTGCAGTTTTGTTGATTTTTTTGGATTATGAAATTTAGTTTTCTAGTTAGAATTTTTTGTTTTAATAAATTTTAAATGTTTTATTCATTAAAAATATTTTTTTTTTCATTTTTTTTATCTCCCCCCCCCCCCAACCTCTTCCTTTCTCCTTTACATCTGAATTTGTTCCTACAATGGTTGTTCTCCGGCAGATTTAAAGACAAATTCTTCCTTAATCATACATGTATTAGAAATTTCAAAGTTTCTCATCTGATATTTAATTCCAACATGCCTTTATTTTCATTTATCTTAATGTATGTGATTAACAATGTTTGATGCTCACTGTAATAATTGTATTCTTTCTTTATTATTTACAAACTATGAATTAGGAATATAAAGTTGAAAGAATGTGTCAAACATTTATTTTAGTTGTGTGTGAATATTTCTACATGCCAGATAAATAAGTTTCTCAAAAGAAAATTTTTAATGTTTACATCCAATCAGTAGTGCGTTATATAGATCGGCATTATAAAGATCATCAACTGTATTTAAAAATTTTGGAATGAAAGTTATGAACAATCCGTAATAACTTAGCACTTCTGGGTAAGACTATTGATGCCAAGTTGTCTTTGACACATCAAATTTTAAAAAGCATTTATAACATAATAAAAATCAGCATGAAATTTCAATCATAAAACGACTTGGTGATCTTCAGTATTGTCTAATGTGAAGTTATTTCAATTCCAATCAGGCTGATTCAGAATAACTCAAATTTTTAAAATTTTGATGCATATCCTATCATAAATTGACAATAAAGTAGCATATGAATATTTTTTGTATTTTAAAAAGATGCAAATTTACATTCATGAAATAATTTACATATTTGAGAAAAAAAAAAAAAAAATTGAAATCAGGAAATTGTATGTAAAAATTTAAGGATGCACATCTTGACGCTTTTTATTATATTCTAATTTTAAATTAATACGAATGCTAAATTAAAATTTGTTTTTACACCAGGCTGGGGCCTACATTTCTATGGACTAGGCTCAACTTTTACTTCTTACTGGGTCATGCTGACAAGTAAACCTTCTCTCCTTTGATACCGGTTTTCCGGAAACCTATATATTTTCTGAAAGCTTATGCCACAAGTAGAAAAACTGTGAAATCTTAGGGGCAGAGGGATAAGCGTTTAGGAGTTATAGGACATAAAATGTTGGAAAGATGACACCAAAAGTCGCTAAAATGTTCGTTTCACGTATTTATATGAACTAATAATATGGTAAGAAGGTGGAGGTATCATTATAAAGGAAGAAACAACTCGCTGAAATGAAACAATATGCGTTGGGATGTTGAAAATGTGACTTGCTACTGACTTCAAACGAAGTCCATTACAAGTGACAATCAATGTACAATTCACCAAATAAACAGTGAGACGGGCAGAAAGACAGTTCACAATGGGCACAAGTTTACAAAAGCGATAGCCGCACATTTGCAAACTCATCATTTGTCAATGAATTGAAGCAGTACTCCATTGGCGCAATCCACAT
This sequence comes from Salticus scenicus, assembly GCA_963930645.1. Classification (NCBI taxonomy): domain Eukaryota; kingdom Metazoa; phylum Arthropoda; class Arachnida; order Araneae; family Salticidae; genus Salticus; species Salticus scenicus. The sequence goes on along the minus strand of OZ005659.1, from coordinate 253,719,743 downwards.
ACCAGGTTTGTCGTCCAAGTATCCGCTTTTATAAAAAGCATACTTAATCAAGTTCTTGAAACGAGGAGCATTGAACTGATATAGGGAAAAAAGACTGCAGGGCCAGAAAACTATCGCGGTTCCAGATGTGCTCATGTGTCTCGATAATAATTGTTTCCATTATGTAAAGAACAAAAGATTTCTAGTGTCTGAAAAAATGAATATCCAGAGGCTAAATCTTCCCTGTACATCCTTCAGGTACCAATTCTTTTTGTAGGACTTTACCATCAAGTACTTCGGAAGCAGACAATGCATGATCTTTGTTAGAACACCATGAATCCACTAAAAGCAGAATTTTCTTCCTGTCATTAGCCATACTTGACCAAAATATGTCATGACAGAAGCGGAGACTGTGACTGTTGCGACGAGCATTGCTTTTCCTTATAGACACCATCATCTTCGAAGTCCATATCCTCGTCCGTTCTTCTCCATCGCCTCTAACAAATCCTAATGTCCGGATCCCTTCCACAATCTCCGTATAATTTTCCAGGAGAATAATTATGTGTTTTATCATCTCCGATTCCTGGATGTTCGGAGACCGATTACTTGTTCCGAATCGGGAGACCAAGGCCACCACAACGACTATAGTATCCATATAATAAGCAATGTAAGAAGAAGACATACCATACGTTAGTACTTGACAGCAATATACGGGAACATACAAGGAATAGAGACGTTTTTATGGGAATATGTCCCTCTATACACACTTTACTGATACTTTGTGGGCCCTGTATCTCCTAAACGCTTGTCCCTCTGCCCCTAAGATTTCACAGTTTTTATACTTGTGACATAAGCTTTCAGAAAATATATGGGTTTCCGGAAAACCTGTATCAAAGGAGAGAAGGTTTACTTGTGAGATTGCCTCCACGTGGGATGGACCTGAAATTTCAGGCCTGTACAGCCTGTAATGCTTGCCAGTTTATATCTTAATCAAATATTAGATGCTAACACACTTCATATAATTCACGTCTGTAATCCGTAATGATATTATAATTATTTTTCTCTGTTTTTCCTGTAAAAGATCTATAAGTTTTAGCTAACTCAGATAAGGTGTGAAGATATTATCACACTTTAAATAGTGTGAGTCATTGGCCATAATAATAGAGAATTTTATTTGTGTTCCTGGAAAATGAAAAAATAAACTGCAATTGCTGAACTCATCAACATCTATACAGTCAGTACAATGGTGACCTGTAACATACCTATCAGCTTTCAGCTCAATCAATCAAAGCATTTACACATTATTGTGTTTACTCACATATATATGCACACATAAACATTATTGTTAAAATAACAGAAATGAACTCTGGAGACCTTAAAACTTAGATACACCAAAACCTCATAGTTGAATTTGTTTATGATTACGTTATTTTTCTTACATAATGTACATTTGGAAAATAAAAAATGTTAACTAAACTATTTTATTAAAAATATGTTGATTCTGTGTAAGCGAATTTTAAACTTTCGTTGTTTTAATAGTACGGAGGACTATTAGTCTCAATCAATGGATAAAATGTTGTTGCCAGTTTTAAAATGGTTGGAGATATACCAAAATCGAAAATTTATCGAAAATATAATTGAATAATTTGAAGGCAATGTTATAATTTGAAAAAAGAAAAACTAGTAGTCCTGCTTATTAAACTAAATTCTGCTTTTGCCAGAATTTCATAATTTTTTTTTTTTTTTTTTTTTTTTTAAGAAAAAAAATTAATAATATTCAGTATTGGAAAAGTTGAAAAAGCCCTTTTTTAGACAAAAATACATAATTTATTTTAATTTTTACTTGTTGCCAAAAAATTTTACGAGTTGATTTAATTTTTTTTTTTTTTTTAATATGGTAAGAAATTCAAGCATAAATATTAAAATTGATATAAAACTTTGTGAAAAATTAAACTTGCAGGGTAAAATTGACATCATTATAAAAGATATTTTTTTAAAATTATTATTATAAAATTAATTTATTAATTTTTTTTTTTTTTTTTTTTTTTGATAGAGCGTAAGCTTAGGAGCTTCTTGGTGGCTTTTAAATTTTTATTCTAAAATGGCTATTGCAATTGCATAATTAAAGACTTTGGCGAGAAATGTCGAAGCTAATTCGGTGCCAAATTTGTCAAAGGGGTTCTAAAATTTTTGCATATTCTTTCTTTTTATTATTTAAAGTTCATTTTAATTTCCAGTGCAGCACAAAACACATTATCAATGCTTTGGAGGAGAAGGGTCATGTTGTAAAAAATCTGCTCATCTGCGGTGGACTGGCAAAGAATCCTCTTTATGTTCAGATGCATGCTGATTTTACAGGTCAGTTTCATTTTAATACTTCTAGTAATTTTATTACCTTTCCTCTATATCCAAAAGAAGAAGGTACTTGAATTAGGAAACGTCTGTTTGTGTGTGACAGAAAATTTCTGCAAACTCTTACTCAAAAACTAATACACAGAATTCTGTAAAAAAGTCATTTGTAGTTGCACCTTGACATACATTAGTCAGGGCTCAACTATGCTTTTTGAAGACCCGGGGCACTGATGCTATTTGGAGGCCCCTTTACCCTGCTCTAAAGAGCTTGCGAAAAGGACCCATTCTCAAAACAAAAATAAATAAATAAAAATAGTGCATTTTTTTAGATTTTTCATTTAATTATACTTTCCATTTCCTCGTTTTTTTAGTAACCTATAACACAATCATTAGTTTTCTGTTCAAGACAAATGAAAAACTGAAGCACATTGATCAGGCAATGTTTAGAAAATTAGTCACAAAATTTAATAATTGTTTAAGCTGTTTAATAAAATATAGAAAGAAAAAAAACAATTAATTTTTGTTTTTAATAGACATATAATGAAAATATTTGTACTATTACTTCTGAATTTTTGGAAATGAGGCCCCCTAAATTTGGAGGCCCTGGGCCAGTGCCCCGTGTGCCTGTGCCATAATCTGGCCCTGACATTAGTGCCTATCAACTTTTGTTCCAAATTGCTTAACAGGTGAAGGTGTCATCCCTTCTTACTTACTTCTATATATGTATGAGATGAAAATATTGGATTCGCGAATTTTTTTTACATTCAGTTACCGATGGATTTACAACGTTTTGAATATGATTTGACAATTTTTAGAAAGATTTTGTCTGTCTCTCTGTGGGTCTCTCTGTATGTATCAGAAAATTTTATAGATGCTGTATCTCACGAACAAAAGTGAAATTTAACCAAACTTGGTATTTAATTGGACCTTAACCAGAATTGGTGATGATTACATTTGGGGATCAATTTCTCAATAGGTGTTGCTGTCCTCTCTCTTTTTTTTTTCTTTCAAAATTATTAATATTGCAGTACAGGACAAAGTTATATATAAATTTACATAATAATGAGAATTATTTTTAACTTTTTAATGGGAAATTAAAGAAAATATATTTATTATAGTTATAGTGAACCAGGAAAAAAAATTATGCGTGTGGTTACTGCTTTTTTCCTTGGGGTGTAAATTTTCATTATGGATACCTATATTGTAGCTTCTGCGATTCTAATATAAATTTTATACCATAACGCAGTCCAAGTTCAAACTACTCTGAAAGATGGCCGATAAAGTACAGCAACCTAAGTGACACTGCATAATATTAATTTTATTTTGGAGAGACATTATTGAGCAATTCAACATTTTAAAACTCTCTTAAAGGCCACAAACTGTAGCTTTAAATAATGATTTTAACTATTCCTATTTGCATAATTTATCTATACAGCATTCTGATAATTATTAATATTAATTTGTTTTATTCCTGAAATCTTTTCAAAAATAATTTTGTTTTACAAAATATATTTTACATACCAAACAGATCACTATTTTTATCGTGAGTTATTGTTAATGTGTTTTATTATTATTATTATTATTATTATTATTATTATTATTCCTTTTTGACGTACTTATATTCTATTTAAATGTGAATATATATCAATAAACGTTATGGTATGGTATTCGGCTTAAGACCAGTTGTCTATAATAGGGAATTCTTTTTAAGGGAGATGCCCTCGGTGGGGGGTGGGTCTTTTCTAAGGGGTCATAGCACGTATTTATGTGAGTTTCAGAGAAAACCACAACAAAATCCGAACAGCTTAATGGATGAGCACTAATTGGGATCAAACCCGGCACTTCCTGTATTCCAACTTTGACAGAAAAACCTCTCAACCACTGGTGGGGTACAAAAATTACACTTATCACAAAAATTATTGATTAGAAATGGAATACGACAGAATCTCTCTTAAACGGCCTACCACCATACCTTTAAATATTGTACCTACACAGAGGTGGCCTTTTAATAGAGTTTCAAAAAATCTTAATTCATAAAACAAATTCTAAATTATTTTAACTATTCAAATTTGCATAATTTTTCTATATATCCTTCTGACAATATTAATTTGTTTTAATCATGAAAGCTTTTCAGGAATAATTTTGTTTTTCAAAAAACATTTTTCGTACTAGAACAAATTGTTAAACTTTCAATGTTATTTATATCATATTCAGTTTTATTTTCATTTCAGTATTATTTTTGTGATAAGTTATTGATAATATAAATTTTTTATATTCCTTTTTGAAGTACTTATGTTTCATTCAAATGTAAGAACATTTTCATAAAAATTACGGATATGGTATTCGGGTCAAGGCCTGTTGTCTGCACTAGAGACCTGGGCATAAGGGAAGATGTTTTCTAATTGGGGTCTTCGTATATGGTTCTAGCTCGTATTAATACAAAAGACCACGGAAAACTCCCAAGGACTAAGTAGACATGGGCTACATGGAATCGAACCCGTTACTTCCCGTTTTCTAGCTAGCAGCACCACTCAGGTAAAATTAAATTTATCACAAAAATTATCGGTAGGCAATAAAATACAGCAAAACCTTCCTAAGAAGGCCACCAGCCGTACTTTCAAATATTGGGCCTTTACAAAGGTTATCTTTTAATAGACAAAATCGGAATTCTGGAAACATATTCTAAATGATTTTAATTACTCAAATTCACATGGTTTATTTATATAACATTCTGATAATTATTATTAGTATTAGTGTGTGGTAATTTTGAAAGCTTTTTAAGATTTTTTAGAATTTATTTTAAATTAGAGAATAAATCGTTTATTTATGTTTAATTTAAATGTGAAAATATTTTGATAAAAATTACAGGTTTGGTCAGGTTAAGGCCTATTGTCTGCACTAGGGGCTTGTGCATAAGGAAAGATGGCTTCTGGTGGTGATCTTTCTAGATGGTTCTAGTCCGTGAATTTCAGAGAAAACCACAGAAAACTGAACGGCTAGACTGGCAAGTGCTACATGGGATCGAACCCGGTACTTCCCATCTTCTGGCTTTGGGAGCAAAACTTCTTGACCTATTGGTGGGGAATAAAGTTAACTTATATATATATAATATATCACTAGGCAATAAAATACAGCAAAACCTTTCTAAAAAGGACTCCAACTATACCTTCAAGTATTGGACCTTCACATAGTGGTCTTTTAATAGAGAAAACCTTAGTTCTGGAAAACAATTCTAAATGATTTTAATTATTCAAATTTAAATTGTTTATCCATATAGCTTTCTGATAGTAAGTATTATTAGTTTGTGGTAATTTAAAAAGCATTTTAGTTTATTTATTTTTATTTTTTTAAAGTATATTTTAAATAAGAGAAAAAATTGTTTACTTATGTTTAATATAAATTAAATATGTTTTAAATGAATTTAAATTAAATTAAATTAAAATAACTATGTTTAAAATTAAATAATGTATTAAAATTAAATAATTAAATTTATTAAATAATTATTAAAATTTATGTCCACACACCTGCACATAAGCAAAATAAAAAAAATAAGTAAATAAAAAATCAGTTAAACAATTTTCCATACAATTTTTTCCTCTTAATAAAAATTTGAAAAGTTATTTTTTTTATATACATATTTTCTAACGGAGTTGAAAAGTGTTTATGACTTGTCTGTCTGCCCCCTAAATTCTGTGAATAATTTTTTAGTATTTTTGAGCTGATATTACCTAAAAATATTAATTTAATAAGCAAAATAATAAAGATTTCATATTCAAACAATGTTGAAAGGACGCAGGTACCGATACTAGTGTCACGAAGCAGCAAAATGAATTTTAGGACCGGTTTTGACTCTGAAACGATACTGGAATTTCCGATATTCGGAATTATCTTTTTCTACATTCTAAAGTGGCGGTGGTTCCCGCCCACCCACCCCCACCACCGCCAAGAGTTATACTAGGCGAGTCGTATTAATCCTGGACGACAGGATCCATGCCCCAGCCCGCCCGGTTCCCGCTGTTCAATGTATTTTTCTAGTCAACTTTGTCCCCTTATTACTTCCGGTGTGAATTTTTTTTTTTTTTTTTTTTTTTTTTTTTTTTAACACACTTGACATTGTGAGTTTTTTTGCTTTTCTTCCCATGCTATTCCTATGGGGTTTTTAGCCTTTTTCCCCCTCGCCTAGCAATGAGTAAAGTGAAAAAAAAAAAAAAAAAACAGGCTCACACCGGAAGTAATAAGGGGACAAAATTGACTAGAAAAAAACATTGAACAGCGGGCGAATAAGCCTATACTAGGCGAGCCTAAATATACGCCTAGGATATTTCTCCTTCTCTTTCTACCTTCATGGGGTTGGGTAAAATGGATTCTGGATAATTGGTCCTGTACTGAATCTTTTTTTTTTTTTTTGTGGTGGGTAGAGAAAAATGATAAATAAAATCACATTATCTTTAAAAATGTATGAATATTTTGCATTTTTATGGATATAAAAAATGCAAATTTTCATTAAAGCATATAAAGCCAGGTTTTAATTTTCTAATCCTTATTAAATAATATTTAATGTTTTAAAATCATTTGGCAATCTTGGTTAAAAGCATTTGGATTTGGGTAGATTTTGATTTTTATGTAAAGTTAACAAGTTTCAAAGATATTTTCTATTAATTTCAAATTCTGATTAATAATGTATCTTAATTGAAAATTATTTTAAAACTTTTTTCAGTTTAATTAAATAATTAATATTATTATTTATTAAAAATGTTAATTTTAGATTACAAAATCAGAATCATATGTATTCTGAAAGTGGTTAATGAGGGTTACTTTCGTGAGCAACCAGTTATCCAGAATAGTCTTGTCCGAACCATTCCGGATAATTGGTTCCGTACTGTATAAAATAAGAAAAAAAAAAATCTGGATATCATATGGATAATATGTAACATTTTTGGTGCATTATTTTTTACACTTTAGTTTAGTTTGAAAAAATCATGGGCACGGCACAAGAAATAGTGGGCAAAATCTCATCCTTTGGTATTGACGGGAGCAAGAAGAAACGGGTTAAGAGATAATTGCTGTAACATCTATTTTTGAATTTCCCAATACATATTTTTAAATGGTTACAAAAATGTTTGTACATTCTGTGTATTTTTCTAACAGTATTTAATTCTAACTTGCTTTATTTATTTATTTTTTTTAATACTTTAGGACTACCTGTTATTGTGCCTCATACTCCAGAGCCAGTTTTGATTGGATCTGCCATCCTTGCAGCAAGTGCATCAAAATACTATTCATCTGTTTTGACTGCTATGTCAGCTATGAGTGGAAAAGGATTGCTAATAAAACCCAACCATAGGCTAAAAAAGTGAGTCATATGTCATTTTTACTTTCTTCTATTCAATATAGAAGAAAGAATTGAATTTGTAAAACATTTTTTAATTTATTTACACGATTTGAAAAGTCTAAAACATGATTTGATTTTTTTTTTTTTATTATTTAATTTAGAAATTTATTCATCAACCCTGAAAGATCATTTCAAATAATTTTGGAGTGGAAGGCTGATTTTTTATACCAACTATGTGAAATATACCAGAGCCGAGAATTGAACCCGGGCCTTCCGCTTTACATGTGGATGCTCAAACCATTGAGCTACCCTGGCTGACTACCAGCTAGGCATTTCTCACATAACATAAATGCCTAGCTGGTAATCAGCAAGGGTAGCTCATTGGTTTCAGCATCTGCACATAAAGCGGAAAGCCCGGGTTCGATTTCCGGCTCTGGTATTTTTCACATAGTTGGTATAAAAAATCAGCCTTCCACTCAAAAATTATTTGAAATGATTTGATCATTTTTGGAAAATACCTGTCTGTGTGTGAAAAAAAAAAAATTGTGGCTGCTCTTTCTCAAGATCCTAATGCACTGGTGTTAAAAGAAAAACTTTTAACACTTTAATTCATTATTTGTTTAAAAAGCAGCATTTTTAATTATATATCCTAGCTGCAATTATCATTAATTATTCCCCAAAAATTAATTAGGAAACTTGAAAATAAAATTGAAAACAATTTACTAAATATTCATCAGGGTTTATACTGTCATTAATTTCTTTAGCCTTTTGCTAAAAGATATCGTATTTTGCTAAAATATGTTGGCAAGAATTTCGCTAAAAAGCAAAAAACAGATAATTTCATAAAATATTTCTATACTAGCAAACCCATGCAAAATTTTCACACTTTCTATTTTTTTTTTTTTTAATTATTATTATTTATTTATTTATCTTTAAATTTTGAAACTTATAAGTCTTATACCAGTTTCACCCTCCGATTAAAATTTTAATTCACCAGAAGCCAAATTATTATTAGTTTTTGTGGGATGAAATGCTAATGATAGTTAAACCAAATCAAAGAAAAATTTCAAAATTAAATTCATGTTTCACGACCCAGTTTTCATATTTACCCAGACAAGACAGCTTTAATAAAAGACTCCTATGACGAATTTTAATTTTTTGTCGTCATGTTGGCGAGATCCTTTTTATTTTATATTTTTATTATTTATTTATTTTGGCGTAATTTTTTATTAAAAACACTTAGTACATATTTTAATTATACTTTTTATTATTGTGTTTCTCAGTCAATTTATGAAAAAGTTCATATTTTGCTTATATCTTTAAAGTATTTCTGGGTTTAGAATGACACTTGCAAGGATTGTAAAGATTCAACTTTTAAAAATAAATTTTTCTATAAAATGATCTAATCAGATAAATGTCGTCATTTTATTATATCACTGAACTGAGTCTGCGTGCTTAAATATTACTTCTATATTATTTTTAATCTTCACATATTCTATTGTCACTATTGTATCGTTATTCAAAATATAATCATAACTGGTCCACATTAGACAAATATTGTATAGATTTTATTATATCACTGAACTGAGTCCACATGTTTAAATTTTACTTGTATATATTTTTTTATCCTCGCATATTTTATTGTCACTACATCATATCGTTTCTACAAAATATAATTGTAACTGGTCCATGTTAGAGAAATATTGTATAGATTTTATTATATCACTAAACTGAGTCCATGTGCTTAAATATTGCTTGTATATATTTTTTTATCCTTGTATATTTTATTGTCACTATCATATCGTTTCTAAAAAATGAAATCGTAACTGGTCTACATTAGAGAAATATTATATAGATAATAACCTCTAATTTTTATTCGGATATTTGCCAGCAAAAGTCATGAAACTACAGGAATTTTTAATTATTTAGTATATTTGGATTTAATTTCAATTTTTGATGATTGAATTTAAATGCAAAAATATTTAAATGTATGCTAGCATTCAGAATTTGCTTCAGAGAAGTATTGTTAGTACTACTATCGCTCTATGATCTATTCCTACTCCCCTTTTTAATCGCTTTTTCATTTTGCACATATGACACAGCTATCTCGTTTTCTATTGTTGAAACCAAAACAAAATTTTACTGATTCATCTTACACTATTAAGTGAGCAATATTTGTATTAGGGGGGACTGGAAAATTATGTCGTTTTGAATTAATAAAATGAAACCGGAAATTTTTGTTTAACAGTGTTTACATGGTACTTTACAAATAACCACCTTATAAGTTACCTAAGAATATCTTAAATTTTCTCCAGGATAAATTTCCGGTGTCAGTATTTTAATTCAAAACGACATTATTTTCCGGTCCCCCTAATATAAATATATATATATATATATATATATGTATATTTCCCTGTTCTCGAAAACGGTAGCTCGGACAGTCACGTGATTTAACACAAAGGTGACTCCCATAGTGTCATTGTGCACATCAAAGTCAGATTTTTGAATTTTTGATTAGTTTTCTAATTAATAAAAATATGAAAATAAAACTTCCCATTTCTATAATGACGCAGAATGGAGAATCTTAGGAGAGATTTGATTGGTTTATTTGATTTTCATTGATTTGGGTGTATTTTACATTGAACTACAAATACGTTATGAGGAATTACAAGAGATTTGAATGGTTTATTTGATTTTCATTGATTTGAGTGTATTTTACGTTGAACTAGAGCTACGTTATGAGGAATTACGAGAGATTTGATTGGTTTATTTGATTTTCATTGATTTGAGCATATTTTACGTTGAACTAGAGCTACACTATGAGGAATTACGAGAGATTTGATTGGTTTATTTGATTTTCATTGATTTGAGTGTATTTTATGTTAGAGCTACGTTTAGATTTTATTTAAAAATATTAGAATTTTTAATATTTTAATATTATGCGACTTTTACAGAGAGCAAATTACGATTGGCGCCACAGGCGTCCGGGAGCATGTTTTTTGGTAAAAATTTTCATGGGTCTCTGGCCAGCTAGCTGATGAAGCCAGCTAGTGTTTATAAATTGCAAGTATGGACGATCCATGATTCATGCTTTTAGAATGATTTTTTATTCATCTGGGTTGTCTGTCATTCTGTCAGTCATCGAGCCACTTTTCTGCTATATTTTGGCAGAGTCATCCCTATGAATATGAGTGACCAGTGAGTGACCCCTTGATGATCAGTAAGTGACCCATAAGTAACTCAGAATATCAGAGAATTTTACAGTATTTAAAGAATTTCAAAATCTTTGCATCCTGCTTCATTTCAGTTTTAAATTTAAATTTTTTACTTTCAATTTAAAAAAAATATAAAATAAAATAAATCTTTTTTTTTTTTTTTTAAATCACAAGTACAGTTCTTGGTTAATATTATCAGTGAACAAAAGAAATAGAAAACAAAATTGGCTATAACCAGTTAAGAAAAAGAAATGAACAGTGTAAAAAGAATTAAATTAACTTTTGAAAAAGTTAAAATATTGCTTGTGCATTTTTGCTAAAGCGCTAAAGAAACTTTTTTGTCAGGTTAAACAGTAATATTCATAAAAGTATTTTTTTTTTTTTTTTTTTTTTTAATTAACCCCTTAAAGCACGAATTTTTTTTTTTTCAGAAAAACTGGTAAAAAAATATTGTTTTTTCTTTTTTTAATTTTTTTTTTTTTTTTTTTTTTGACAAAGAATTCCTAACAACTTTTAGCTAATCATCAAATAAGTTTAATTATAATGTAGCCTATTTATTTTTACTGGAATGGATCTCAGATGGGCATTAGAAATAAAATAACACAAGATACAAGTGCAAATTTGCCAGTAACTTTTGCCCATGTCTGACACAGGCAAATGTGTTAAGGTGGTATGGAACTCTATAATATTTATTAAATAATTCCTAAAATGTATGATAATATTCCAAAATATTTAATAAATGTTTATCTAAAAATATTGATTTAAAAATATATATTCTAAATTGTTTGCAATAATATCTGGAAAATATTTATTTTTGCTTTTTTTATATTTTGGAAACATACATCTTTTATCACTTAGCATCTTTTTCATCGAGAATGTTCTTCAAGATTTGAATTTTCACCTGACTGGAATTGTTACTATACACATTTCAAAGAATAACATAACTTTAAGGTTTTCAGCAAAAAGTAAAGAAAATAAAATAAAATTCAAATAAATCAAAAATAATTCAATCCTCAAATAAAGATAATTAAATTTTATTAAGTTTAAATTAATTTTTATTCATGAAATCAATGATAAATAAATTTAATTACTGCACAACCAGGGTTTAACCTGGCAAAAAAATCACTTTAGCATTTTAGTGAAAATAGGCAAGCACTATTTTAGCTTTTTTGAAAGTTAATTAATTCTTTGGATACCATTGATTTCTTTTACTTAGCTTTGTTATCCTCAGTTTTGTTTTCTATTCCTTTTGTTCATTGATGATTTTAACCAAGCATCCATATTTGTGACTTTAAAAATATGAATCGGGGAAACTATGTTTTGATTTTAACAACAGAAAAAGAGGTACTCATATCATATGTGTAAAATGAAAAAGCAATTTAAAAATTAAGTAAAGTGCAGTGGTAGATAATCATGAAATACTAGTGCTAAGAATGCTTCTATGAATCGAATTCTGACATACTTTTAAATATTTTTTCATTTAAATTCAATCATTTAAAATTAAAAATAAATCCAAATTACTATATAAATAATGATTCTCAAAAATGTTAGTCCTTTCATAGTTTTTGTCTGCAAATATTACAAAAAAAAAAAATAATAATCTGAGTTATTATATAGAGATATTTTATACAGTTATCCAGTTTTAGCTTTTTAGTGAAATTCTGACCGACATGTTTTAGCAAAATTCTAAAAAAGCTAATGGCAGTTTAAACCCTGTGCACAACTAATTGTGCAGTAATTATTGTGTAATTATTGCACAACTAAATTATTGTGCAGATTAATTTTAAGGTGCTCAGTCCTCCCATGAAGCCGATTTGAGGGGAAGCTAATCTCTCTCGCTGTCTCTTAAGATTTCAGCTGCTACAGGTGGCTGATCAACCAGTAATCAGTAATATAATTATTTAATTCAAACCAAATCCTAAAGTTTTAGAAACAATTAATAATTTATTTATTAAAATTTTTAATTTTAATTAATTAATTTTTTTTTAATGTATGCATATTAACAGATATGCATAAAGATTTACATTTAGTTGTAGCTTGACATAAATTGGTGCCTATCAACATTTGGTGCAAATAGCCCAAAAATTGTCCGCTCTATGCTGCAATATCCCTTGTTTATGAGATTGCTGTATTTCAGATTCTATTATGTATAATTGCACAAAACTTGATATGTAAGAGGGCCATTATAAAACACTATGCTGATTCAATATTGGTACATATCGTCCAATAGTTGATGCTGCAATTTTCTGCGAGCATGGGAAGGCATTTTTCAGTTTCTAAGGTGTATGAATGCATCAAACTTGATGTACGAGATGACCATTATGATAATCAATGCTGATTTAATTTTGGTGACATATAGGTGGTGTTTCCTTTACTCATCTTCTGTGATTTTTCACCTGGCTACATCTTAGTACAGTTTGATTAAAATTAAATTAAACTGCATATGTAAAATCTTTATTAGGAGAAGTTATGATTAAATTTGTGTGTGTGTAACCAATAGGTAGTGCTTTATATAGAATAATGTAGAGGTCAGTTTTATAATGGCCATATTATACTAGATTTTTTTTTCTTCTAATTATTGTATCAACTGTATGTATACAATTGAACCTTCAGGGGTCAGTCCAGGCAAAAGTTAGAGGTCCCCTTTGCTACCCCTTCAAAAAATTCCACATCATAAATGGGGACCCTTCACAAAATTCAAATCCATGAAAAGGGACCCTTCACAAAATTTAAATTTATGAAATGAGTATTTTATAAAAGTGATCCTTTTTCTATATTTTCAGCATTTTCAATTAATTGGTTCAATTAAACTATGTTAATTTGATATTTAAAAACTACTTAGAATGACTGTTAAAAAGGAAGGTTTTACATGATATTCTTTTTTCTTTTTTTTCACAAAAATAAATAAAAATTTCACAAAAATAGTTTGTTTTTCACAAAAAGGGGACCCAAAATTTAAAACTTGGATCAACCCCTGACCTTGTTAACGTGGGGAAAAATAACTTGTTCATGCTATCAGTAACTAATCTTCATGTAACTAAACTAATCTTTGTTTTGACAGGATTGTGGAAACAGTTCATGTTAAATTAATTCACATTAAACATGTTCATGTTAACAAGGCCTTACTGTATTCAGTTTTTAATTTTTTATATTTGTACTACATAAGGGCTAGATTATATGAAAATTTTAAAGATTGCTTTAAGAAACTTTTTACCATGTTTTTATTAACTTCGATTCTTGTTTGTTTGTTTGTGTGTTTGTCAGGGACAAATCTTGCAATCGATTTTTAACTAACTTCCCGACTAGCTAGATATTTGAAATTTTCAGGACAGCTCACGACACGGTGACAAGACATTTTTCTAATAATTTTAGTCAACTATTGCAGGTCCCGCTGCCGATGATTTGACAGAAAATTTATTTAACTAACTTCCCAACTAGCTAGACATTTGAAACTTTCAGAATAGTTCAGAACACGGTGAAAATACATTTTTTTAATACCTTTAGTCAACTGTTTCGTGTTCCTGCTGCCTTCGGCAGCGTTATCAGTACAAGGCTTGCAATCGATTTTTCACTAACTTTCCGACTAGCTAGACATTTGAAACTTTCATGATAGCTCAAAATACGGTGACAATACATTTTTTTAATACTTTTAGTCAACTGTTTCAGGTCCCCACTGCCTTCGGCAGCGTTTATATGATTCAACAGAAAATTTATTTAACTAACTTCCCGACTAGCTAGACATTTGAAACTTTCAGAATAGTTCAGAATACGGTGAAAATGCATTTTTAAAATATTTTTAACCAAATGTTTCGGGTTCCTGCTGCCTTCGGCAGCGTTATTAGTACAAAGCTTGCAATCGATTTTTCACTAACTTCCCGACTAGCTAGACATTTGAAACTTTTATAATAGCTCAAAACACGAGAGCAATGAATTTTTTTTTTTACTTTTATCCAATTGCTCCGGGTTCCCGCTGCCTTCGGTAGCGTTTATATGATTCAACAGAAAATTTAAAAACATGGTATATAAAAAGATCTTTTTATCTTGTAATTATTTAAAAGTAATTTATACATACCAGTTGTTTTAATTTATTTATCACTCCTCTGAGAAAATTGAAAGGGCTTGTGACTTTTCAAAATTACAAGTAATCTATGTGTATATATAATTTGATTTACAGTATATAATTTTTTTTTTTCTTTGTCCTCATTTAATTTTATATTTGAAATTTAAATGCAGGATTTAATTTTCAATAATTATCCTTCTACTGATATCTATCAATTTTTCTGCAAAATTTTGTTGTTTCATTTAATTTTGTAATTTAATAAAAAAGACACTTTCTTTTTCAAAATTTTCTGTCATTTTTGAGTATTTTATTTTCTTCCGTATAATCTCCAGGTCTGATGACTCAGTTTTATAGCAGAAATTGCAATTAACAGACAAAGTTTCATTTATATGAGGTCGAACATATATTAAAATTCAAATATTATCTGATTTGCAGATTATACATAGGAAAATACAGTAATTGTGATGCCAATAATGTACAACAAAAATATTTAAAACAAAGTTAGGTTTGAATGTGGATATACAGTTGAACCTCGTTAGCATGAACCTGAAGGGGAATAAAATTTTTTTTCATGTTATCAATAGTTCATGCTATTAGTAACTAATCTTCACATGACTAAACTAATCTTTATTTTGACGGGGATTGTGGAAATAGTTCATGTTAAAAGTAATTCATGTTAACGAGGTTTGACTGTATACGGCTATTTTTTCAATTTCTTTATTACTAACATAGCTATACAATTGCAATTGTATTTAAACTTTGTGTAGTATTTTATAGTTTAAATAATTAAACCAAAATAAATGCTTGCGTGTGTATATTTTATAATACTTAACCTGTTTGATTCCAGTAAAAATTAAGATGTTTTGTACAATCTTATGTTTGTTTATATTCTATTATTATTCAATTTTATTATGCTTTAATAATTTCTGCTTATTATTATTATTATTATTTAGCATTTTAATTTTATTTATTAGCTCTATAACCTAAATTACAAAGAAAAAAAGTTTAATAAGTCTTGCTGTTTTTTTTTTTTGTTTTTTTTTTGTTTTTAAGCAAAACCATATTTGATGAGCAGCAGAGTAGGTATTGTTGCTTTAAGGAGACTTGGCACCTTTAAATTGGCGCTACTGCAGTTTTCATATGAAAGTTTATATTTTCATTTAATATTTATGAATTGAGTTGCATTAAGTTTGTTAAATAAAATATATATTCAGGCAACAATTCTTATTCATATTTTTTATTTTTTTACAGATTTGAAATCTTTAAATTGTGTTTTCTCTGTTTGCATTTTTTCATGAATTGGTGATCCAAAATCCCTCTCATATTCTTTTAAGTAGGTTCTATTCAACATCCAAAAAGAAATATATTATGTATTTTCTTAAATATCTATAGAAGCGCATATGTCTTAGCATTTTGAAGATCATAAATTTATGATCAAAAATGCAAACTGAGAAAATGAAATTTGAAGATTTTAAATCTGTAAAAAATGTATCAAAAAACCATAAAAATTGTTCCCTGAATATATATTTTATTAAAGAAAACTAATATAGTTCAATGCATGAATATTAAATGGAAATACAAGCTATGAAAGCTTCAGTCATACCAGGTCGAAGGTGTTGAGTTCCAACCCACTGAGCATCTTCTAAGTGGACAAAAATTTAATGTTTTCACTGCATGTTTTTTTTTAATGTCTCAGAACAATAATTATTTCAGTTGGAAATTAAAAATGTGACTACAAATGTCAAGATAAACCTCATGAATATTATATGTGGCTTTCATACTTTAAAATCAAGCTAAATTTTTTTTTTTTTATAATTATTAGTATATTAAAGAAAAAACTATTGCTCAGTGTATGGAAAATATGTATCAGCTACTCAGGGGGTTAAATACAATTCAACTTGTGAGGTCTGCGTCCCGGCATCTACAGCAGACCCCATCTTATTAACTACTTAAATTAGAAAATGATTACAGAGACTTGTATAAAATTAAATAAACGTTTATTCAAACTTTGAATATGGGTAAAGGACAATGTAAAGAAACTCACTCAGATATTTAAATGACTAAATTAAAGCTAAATATGAAAAATTATATGCTCACTGCTGGTGGCTAAGATGACTGTCGTAAGAAGCTTATTTTAAACTTTATTCTCTCGAGAAATACCTCCGTTGATCACACAATGTCGATGGAGAATAACTAAACACTCCAGCTAGCTTTCTTCACACACTCTACTTTTATAACTCCTTAAGAACTACTACTCGCCCAAATTATTGAGCTCCACCGTCAATTTCACTAATTGCTTAATACTCGCATAAATCTCGGCTCTCTCCAACATATCGCTATTTAAACACCCTCAAAACAGAACGCATTCTTCACTTCGATTCACCAACTTATGTCTCCAAAACTAATCCCATTCAACCATCTTTACTCAACCTGCATAGATTTTAATTTTCTTTTAGCTACTCCATGCCGACCTAAAATCACCCCAACTCGACAACTTCAAACTATCACTTTCACCACTACTGTCAACACTTGCGCTGGACCCAGGTTATACTTCCCATCCTCTGATCTACGTACGGCGACATCCTTTTACCCGAACTTGACGCTACATCCCTCACAAACTTACAAATTGCAGGCATGAGATTTTTCCGCGGATCCACGATTTTCCACTTTTATGTGATTTCCGTTAATTCCGCTTTTTTTTTAAAAATCAAACTCCAATAACGATCAGTGTTCAAACGCTCCAAGAAAGACTTTAGATTTTCAATCTTTCTCCATCCAAAATATAAATGTCAGTATATTCATTTTAAATGTGCTTTATCAGATTCTATAACTTATAAAAGTACAGAATTATTCAATATTTCTCACTGATGTAATTTTTTTTTGTTCTGCTCCCCCCCCCCCTTTTTTTTTTTTTTTTTTTTTTATCTCTAACCATCGCCGATCAACCATTCTGTGGGAAACTTTTTAGTTTTGAATATTTATCCATCCACAATAGAAATATCAATATTGATTTTAAACTTTATGATATTCTAGAATCTACAAAGAAGTAGAATTGTGTTTAATATTTCTCACTCATGAACTACTTTTTACCCCCCCCCTCCCCTTTTCCCATTTTTCATCACCAATCAATGATTAAATGTTGATTGCTTTTGCTAGCTATTTTTTTACACACAGGTTTTATTGTGTTGATGTGCATTACTCTTTTAGTTTAATTTGTCACTTTTAAAATATTTTGTATAGTTTTTCCCTGTGCACATTATTTTTCATTTGAAATAAATTTTATGAACATATTTGTATAGTTTTCCCCTTGCGCGTTATTTTTCATTTGAAATTAATTTTATGAACATGAATGTTTCCTCTTTTTTTAATTTTCTGCACTCTCATGCCTGAAATTGAATACATATTCATTTATGTTGTTCATATATTAAAATTTTCTTATTCATATTATTCAAAATATTTATTTATGGATTATTATTTTTTTTTATATACATAGATATCATGAGAAGAAGTATGAAGCATATATGAGCTTATTAAAGTGCCAACAGAATATTAGTGAAACAATGAAAGACTTCCAGAAATGCAGAGAGGAGGATTTTTTGGAGAAAATACTGAACAAGCCAGAACATTTTTCACAATAATATTTTTCCATTTTTAATTTTATTAAAGAGGTTAAAATGGCTTCAGTTTGTTACAACTAAAGGAACAATAACTGCAAGAAAATTCCAGTCAATTCTGAAATCCACTCACTCATCTTGGGACCAAACTTTTAGTAGATTATAGAATTCAGCAGATTATTGATAAAATTGTTAAGTTTATACACATGTCTATACTTTTTTATTGTTTTAGAAATAAGCAGTATTTTAATTACGATGAGAGTACAAAAGAAATATAATGAAGGTATAGCATATTTAAAACAAAATTATGCATCTATAAATTTTGTAAGTTATTCCTTTTTAAAATCTGACACAATGCCAATTAAGTTATCTTTTTTTTTTTTTTAAACGTTGTATATAGTTTATTTTCTTAATAAAGTCAGTTTATGTATATGTGTGGAAAAGCATCAAAATTGTTTAAGCATAATCTAGTTAATTGAAAAATCTGGTCATTTAAATGAAGTCTTCATTAAAAACTGTATTTATGGGCTTAAGAGCCCTCTTCACTCAACGCCGCCGGAAGCCGAAGCTAATGTTATTCTATGGGAAATTTTTTTTTACAAATAACTTATTAACTAATACATATTTTTAAATTCTGTTTTCACATTCAGAAAATTCCCAGCTGTTAAATGGACGGATCTTTTTAAAAAAATTATTTTTTTAATTTTTTATATTTTATTTTGCAGCTGCAAAATACGAATTTTCAATATGTGAAATTTTTTCATTTTGCAATTTCAAAATAAAATATTAAAAATTAAAAAAATTCATTTAAAAAAAAAAGTGTGTCAATTTAATAGTTGGGAATTTTCTGAATGTGAAAACAGAATTTAAAAATATGTATTAGTTGATAAGTTATTTGTAAAGAAACTTTTCCCATAGAATAACATTGACTCGGGCTTCCGGCGACGGTAAGTGAAGAGGGCTGTTAATTGTCAAACCCAATTTCTATTATTTATTTAAAAGTGAGTGTCATATTTCACAGAACGGACTGTAATTTGACTTACCAAAATTAGAAAATTGTCATTTTTTATATAAATATATTAATTCTGATAAATGGCAGATTGTCAAAGAATAAAAATAATTTTAAACCAGAAAAAAATTGAAAGAGCCAATTACTAAGATTAAAAAAAAAACTTTTTTTTTTTTTTTTTTTTTTTTAAGTAATGAACTGTAGCCAAATACCTCTGAAAAGCCTTGTTATATGTAAAATGAAATTTATAAAAAAAAAAAAATGTTTTATATATATATATATATATTTTATAAAACAACTTGTTGATTAAAACTGTTATGTAAAGTATTAAAAGATAAATAAAATATTTTATTACTGAATTAGACTTTTCTTTCTAGAAAAGTAATGATTGAAATTCATGCACATAATTTTGATTGCCATTATTATTAACATACTAGCAAACCCGTGCAAAATTCTTGCACTTTATTTCTTTTCTTATTTACCTTTAAAATTTGAAACTCATAAATATTATATCAATTTCACTACCTAGTTAAAATTTTAATTTACCAGAAGCCAAATTATTATTAGAACCAAATCAATATTGTGCAGTATTGAAACCAAAATTTTTTTTTGCCATGTTGGCAATGACTTTTTATTTATTTTGGTATAATTTTTGTTTGAAAAACTGTTTCCTATTTTGGTTATATTTGTTATGACTGTGTTTTTTTTAGTCAATTTCTGATAATAATTCATATTCTTTATATTTCTTTAAAGTATTGTTAGGTTTAAAATGACGCTTACAAATATTCTGAAGAAGCAACATCTGAAAATACATTTTTCCATAAAATAATGTCATCAGACAAATGTTGACATTTTTTCTTATTAGTTCGCTGAGCTGAGTCCATGTGCTTAAATATTGTTCGTTTTTAAATGTTATTTTTTATCCTTGCATATTTTGTTAATTACACCACTATATCGTTTCGACAAAAAATAATTGTAACTGGTCCACGTTAGAAAAATATTATATAGATTTTCCAGTATATAAACCAAAGGTTCAATAAATCAGTTTTACAATAGAAATTTAATTTACATGTAAAACTATACTTGTACAACACAAAATCTGGTTTTAAAAGTTACTTTGTCATTTTGTGGAAACTTAACTACAAAAGAATTTTTTTTTGACGGACCTTTAAATACTATTTAGGTAGCTAGGGGGGAATTGAGGCATAATGCTATGCCACAAAGGCCGCTTTGTCTCAAAAAATCTTTTTTTTGAACCAGAACTTAATATTAAAATTTATAAGGACTATGTATTTTAACGTTTCTATAGACTTTAATGGCAATTTTACCTTTTATCACAAATATACCCATTAGCTCAATTTAGCTTTCAATTTTTTCCCCAGATAAGTTCTTAAAAAATAACAGCTGCGGATTATCTGCCACTGTGAACTATATTCCAAAAATTACGGTAATTCTGTTCTGCATCAAATGAACAATGTAGAAAATGCTTATAAGTAAATTTTAAATAGCTTATTTAAAAAAAATTAGGAGCTTTTGGTCAAAAGATAATTAGGAGTTGAAAGGTTAAGGCTTGTTTTTTCTTCTGTTGCTTCCAAACAGTATGTCGCTCTAATGAGATAATCTTATATAATTTTTTATTCAGATATTTCATATACCTATTATGCAGGTGTAGTTATTTCTGCTAGTGCTAAAATTTAAGAAATTTTAAAATTATTTTCAGTAGCTGTTTAAGTAATGCTTTAGGCTGGTGGCGCCAGCTAGGTGGCCAGGGGGGCACAGCCCCCCCCCCCCGTTGGGGAGTCTGTGATCACCCCATCGGGGCATACTCCTAAAGTCTCTCAGGGGAAAAAATACAAAATTTTCAGTTTTTCTACTTTTGGCAGCATTTTTCTTTCCTTGTACAAATTTGGAGCATTCCAGTTTTTCCATTCTATATTCAGTAGAAGAAAGTATTGGATTCGTAAAAATTTTCAGCTTCCAGTTTTCCATGAATATACACGCTTTGAGAGTTCCAGAACACGTTTTGACGACGATATTTTTAGAAAATGTCTGTCTGTGGCACGATGATCTCCAAAACCACGAGGAGTACTAACAAATGGAATGGTACAAATATTAACAGTAATATTATTAACAGTATTGCAGTTTTTGATAAATACCTATATAATAAACTCTCTTTATGTAGTGCTCCCTGTCGGGGAGTTGGTGTCCCCCCGTCGGGAAGTTTCTGGTGCCACTACTGAGGAAATAATAAAATGATTTGGTTTCCTTAATTATATTTACACAAAAATTAATTAATTTATTATTCTTTAATCTTCTCTAAATAAGCAAAATGTCTTTTTTCCCCTGTGTGTGTGTATTTTTAATAATATTCAATTCTTTTAGCATGTGACAGTTTTCCAGCACATGTCTTTAATGCTTCATAAAAATTGAGAAAATCAGTAGGATAATTTTTTTACCATATACTACGGATACATTTACATTGGTCTCTCACTGTGGGTCCCAAACTGTGTGGTTATAGGGATTTTTATTCCCACAGGAGAAAAAGCCTGTGGGTCCTGCTAAAGTCCTGCTAACAGTCTGCCTACAGTCCTGCTAAACCATGCCTGAGACAGACTCAGAACACAGCTAGGGCAGAAAACCATAGTTTAATTTATAAACAGGAGGTACATAAAATTTTTTACTTAAGATTGTTTTTAGGAAAGACAGTGCTTGAAAAAGAAAAAATAACTTAAGATAAAGTAATAATAATTAATATATTTGTTTTAAAAGTAGTCCAATAAAAGTTCTTAATAAGTGCAATAAAATATTTGGTTAAAGTGTTCAAACTTCAGCATTCAAGTTTGCTGTACTATTAATTATTATTTAACAATTCTTTTATGTATCATTACAGTTCACTTGAATACTGTGAGTTCTAAAAAGGTAGTTAGTCTTTTACTAGTTTATGAGTAGAATGTTCAAAGTATACACACATTTTTGTCAAATTTCTAATAAATATCTAGTCAGAAATTTCAAACAATAACCCTGAAACTCACTTCTGATAATTGAGTGGAAGGCTGATTTTTACCAACATATGTGAAAAATACCAGAGCCGGGAATCGAGCCCGGGCCTTCCGCTTAACGCACGTATGCTCTAAACCACTGAGCTACCCTGGCCGATAACCAGCTTGGCACTTCTCACATAATATATGTTGGAAGGGTCACTGAGTCTGCAATAGAGCAGCTATATCAAGTGACAGATTTTGAACATGGCACAACTCCAACAGACCATGAAATTCTAAATTAGAAATTTTCAAACAACAATCCTGAAACTCGCTTCTGATAATTGGAGTGGAAGGCTGATTTTTAACTAACATATGTGAAAAATACCAGAGCCAGGAATCGAGCCTGAGCCTTCCGCTTAACGCGCAGATGCTCTAAACCATTGAGCTACCCTCGCTGATAACTAGCTTGGCATCAGCTAGCTGCTCTAATGCAGACTCGGTGACCCTTGCTAACATATATTATGTGAAAAGTGCCAAGCTGGTTATTGGCCAGGGTAGCTCAGTGGTTTGGAGCATCCGCACGTTAAGCGGAAGGCCTGGGCTCGATTCCCGGCTCTGGTATTTTTTACATATGTTGGTAAAAATCAGCCTTCCACTCCAATTATCAGAAGTGAAATCTAGTCAGTTTGACTAGAGCCTCTATAATACAGGCCGACTTATCGTCCTCCATATTTGCCCCCATTTGGAACCGTGCTTCCCGACTGGCGCGCTTATTGCTTTATTGGCGAGTTTGAATGAAGGTTTCTTTTCTCAGAGTTCAGCGCGATATTTAACACGGCATATATAATAGTTCTTTTCTTAATTCGAGGCTGCACTTAATCGGTAGTGATTTCTGCAGTAGTGAATAACATTTCTTGTTCAATAATATGAGAAATGTTAAATTTTGCTTTGGTTCGTTTAATTGTTAGATATAAAAATAATTTCATTTTCATCAAGATTTTATAACTTAATTTAATTGCAAAATAATTTTTAAAGTTTTTAACAATTTATTTTAAAATTATATATAGATGTTTATTGTTATTGTGCAAATACTGTGTAGTAATTTAATATATATATATATGTATATATTAACAACACTTTCATTAGTATAGATGCAGAAATAAAGAACGAAAATAAACTAGTATGTTGTGGCCACCACATGAATTTCTTCTATATTTCCTATACTAATTCACTCAGTAAAAATAATTAATTAAAATTTTTATTTAAAAAAATTATCTTCCATGATAATGCAGACGATTTCCATATTAGAGAAGTAGTATAACACTAAATATCCAAAAGAAAGTCAATTTTATTGTCAATATTACATAAAAATTTTTTATTATTATTATTATTATTTTTTTATTTATTTATTTTTTTTTTGTTAAAAATGAAGAAAATCGATAACTTTATTTTAAATTATCGCAAATCGATGGTTCAACCATTCGTTTTAAAGGTACTGGCAAGCTCTTTTGAACGATACCCATCATGAAAAAAAAAAAAAAAAAAAAAAAAATCCACAGATGTTGGCACAAAATTGACTTTCTCTCAACATTTAGTTTTATACATCTCCTCCGAGACGAAAGCGCTCGAAGCTGGTAGATGGAATGTGCCGAGTTCGATCCCAGGTCACGCTCATTCACCTAGTCGTTCGGAGTTTTCCGTGGTTTCCTCCGAAACTCGAGTAAATACGGACTAGGACCCCTTAGAAAGACCCCCATGGAGGGCATTTCCCCTACAGGCCTAGGACACATGCGGAGACAATCGGTCTTAAATCCTCCAACCAACCAACCAACCTCCGAGACGCAAACCGTCTGCATTCCCCATGGAAAACAATTTTAGCAAATAATTTGCGCTGCGTGAATTTTTTCAGTAAAATATAGAAGAAAGTTTTGTGGTGGCCACGGCATACCAGCTTGTTTTATAATTTAAAATTTAATTATGGTTAATTTAGCCCTCTTCTTCATATATGTATAATAGGTATGTGGGTATGTATGTGTATAAAAAATTTACAAATCAAAATCAGTCTCCTACAGATTTCAGTTTCATATACTATAACTAAATTTTATGAAGAATAATAGCTCCTTTCCAAAGTTTCTGTGGAGTTTTTTTTACTTACTTTTTCTTTATATATATATATATACTAGCAGGCTTCGCCCGCTTCGCTGGACCCTATTTTTAAATGAATCACTATAATTACTGAATTCTCAATTTTTATTTTTTGCCCCACCACTCTCCCCCCCCCCTTCCCAATAATTTTAAAAATTCGAAAATATCCGCAATCGATTTGTAAGTATCGAAAACCTCTATGTACCAATTTTGAATGATCTAACTCTATTTTTTTTTTTTTTTTTTTTTTTTCTTGCCCCTCCCGTCCCTCCTAATAACGGTACACTTTCGAAAATATCCCCATTTGACTTGCAGGCCTCTAAAACCAATCTGTACTAACTTTGAACGGCCTAACTGCATTTCTATTTCTTTTTGCCCATAGCCCCCCCTCCCTTACCGACCCACCCCTCTTACCGCCCCTCCTTATAATTTTACAAATTTAAAAATATCCGCATTCGATTTTAAGAATCGAAAACCATTTGTGTACCAATTTTGAACGATCTAACTCTATTTTTATTTTTTTGCCCCCCCCCCATCCCCTCCCCCTTCTCGCCCCTCCTAATAACTTTACACTTTCGAAAATATCCCCATTCGACTTGCAGGCTATTGAAACCTATCTGTACCAATTTTGAAAGGCCTAACTGTATTTCTAATTGTTTTTGCCCCTGCTGCCCCACATGAGGGCTGAATTTTTTAAATTCCAGAAATTGGTTTTTAGATATTTGTATTAGATATATTTTATAGCAAAAATTTCACGTATATCTGTTTTTTTTGTTTGAGATATATAGGATTATGCGAAATTGCGTTTTACGCATGTGAAATCCCGTTTCGCCCCCCCCCCCCCCGCCCCCTCTTGGGGACCGAATTTCGAAAATTCTAGAAATTGGTTTTTAGACATTTATAATAGCGATATTTTAAAGCAAAAATTTTACGGATATCTGTTTTTTTTGTTTGAGATATGAAAGATTTTTTTAATTCACGTTTTGACCCCTCCCCCCCCCCCCCCCTTGGGGGAGCGAATTTTTTCAATTTTTCTTTTCCTAAACCATCCCTGACCTATAAGGAAAAAAACAAAAAAAAGAATGATCGAAATCGGTCAAGCCGTTTACGATTTTATAAAGGATATACAGACAAACGTTCATTTATATATATATATATATATAGAGAGAGAGAGAGAGATTTCTATAATAAAAGTCTGTTACCCTCCAATCAAGTAAAAAAAAAAAAAAAACTTAGCATTTTGTATAAACTTATCATCAGGGCTGAAGTCTTTCTAGAAATTTTCTATGTTCCCCCGCCTTTTTCTATTTTTCACTATAAAAATTTAAGGATGATAAATTTTGCTTTGCTTTCCTTTAAAAAATTAGTGAATCTTCTCTAAATGTCCATCTCTTTTGAAAGGCCACATTCCTTCAGGGCCAATTTTAACAGATCCAAAATTTCCTTCTATAACTTAATATTAATATCCCTCAAATAAAAGCCCACTTACAACTGTATTCCTTTTTCAAGATCAAGTAATTTTACTTTGCCTTTGAACCAAACTAATAAGTGTTCACCATTTATAAATGAGAGGTTAAACACTGTATCTTCAGCTATGCAGTGGCAGATTTATGAGGGAGGGGGCTAAGGGGCTGAAGCCCCTTATTGCTTTATTGGCGAGTTTGAATGAAGGTTTCTTTTCTCAGAGTTCAGCGCGATATTTAACACGGCATATATAATAGTTCTTTTCTTAATTCGAGGCTGCACTTAATCGGTAGTGATTTCTGCAGTAGTGAATAACATTTCTTGTTCAATAATATGAGAAATGTTAAATTTTGCTTTGGTTCGTATAATTGTTAGATATAAAAATAATTTCATTTTCATCAAGATTTTATAACTTAATTTAATTGCAAAATAAATTTAAAGTTTTTAACAATTTATTTTAAAATTATATATAGATGTTTATTGTTATTGTGCAAATACTGTGTACTAATTTAATATATATATATATGTATATATTAACAACACTTTCATTAGTATAGATGCAGAAATAAAGAACGAAAATAAACTAGTATGTTGTGGCCACCACATGAATTTCTTCTATATTTCCTATACTAATTCACTCAGTAAAAATAATTAATTAAAATTTTTATTTAAAAAAATTATCTTCCATGATAATGCAGACGATTTCCATATTAGAGAAGTAGTATAACACTAAATATCCAAAAGAAAGTCAATTTTATTGTCAATATTACATAATTTTTTTTTTTTTATTATTATTATTATTATTTTTATTTATTTATTTTTTTTTTTGTTAAAAATGAAGAAAATCGATAACTTTATTTTAAATTATCGCAGATCGATGGTTCAACCATTCGTTTTAAAGGTACTGGCAAGCTCTTTTGAACGATACCCATCATGAAAAAAAAAAAAAAAAAAAAAAAAAAAATCCACAGATGTTGGCACAAAATTGACTTTCTCTCAACATTTAGTTTTATACATCTCCTCCGAGACGAAAGCGCTCGAAGCTGGTAGATGGAATGTGCCGAGTTCGATCCCAGGTCACGCTCATTCACCTAGTCGTTCGGAGTTTTCCGTGGTTTCCTCCGAAACTCGAGTAAATACGGACTAGGACCCCTTAGAAAGACCCCCATGGAGGGCATTTCCCCTACAGGCCTAAGACACATGCGGAGACAATCGGTCTTAAATCCTCCAACCAACCAACCAACCTCCGAGACGCAAACCGTCTGCATTCCCCATGGAAAACAATTTTAGCAAATAATTTGCGCTGCGTGAATTTTTTCAGTAAAATATAGAAGAAAGTTTTGTGGTGGCCACGGCATACCAGCTTGTTTTATAATTTAAAATTTAATTATGGTTAATTTAGCCCTCTTCTTCATATATGTATAATAGGTATGTGAGTATGTATGTGTATAAAAAATTTACAAATCAAAATCAGTCTCCTACAGATTTCAGTTTCATATACTATAACTAAATTTTATGAAGAATAATAGCTCCTTTCCAAAGTTTCTGTGGAGTTTTTTTTACTTACTTTTTCTTTATATATATATATATACTAGCAGGTTTTGCCCGCTTCGCTGGACCCTATTTTTAAAAGAATCGCTATAATTACTGAATTCTCAATTTTTATTTTTTGCCCCACCACTCTCCCCCCCCTTCCCAATAATTTTAAAAATTCGAAAATATCCGCAATCGATTTGTAAGTATCGAAAACCTCTATGTACCAATTTTGAATGATCTAACTCTATTTTTTTTTTTTTTTTGCCCCTCCCGTCCCTCCTAATAACGGTACACTTTCGAAAATATCCCCATTTGACTTGCAGGCCTCTAAAACCAATCTGTACTAATTTTGAACGGCCTAACTGCATTTCTATTTCTTTTTGCCCATAGCCCCCCCTCCCTTACCGACCCACCCCTCTTACCGCCCCTCCTTATAATTTTACAAATTTAAAAATATCCGCATTCGATTTTAAGTATCGAAAACCATTTGTGTACCAATTTTGAACGATCTAACTCTACTTTAATTTTTTTGCCCCCCCCCCATCCCCTCCCCCTTCTCGCCCCTCCTAATAACTTTACACTTTCGAAAATATCCCCATTCGACTTGCAGGCTATTGAAACCTATCTGTACCAATTTTGAAAGGCCTAACTGTATTTCTAATTGTTTTTGCCCCTGCTGCCCCACATGAGGGCTGAATTTTTTAAATTCCAGAAATTGGTTTTTAGATATTTGTATTAGATATATTTTATAGCAAAAATTTCACGTATATCTGTTTTTTTTGTTTGAGATATATAGGATTATGCGAAATTGCGTTTTACGCATGTGAAATCCCGTTTCGCCCCCCCCCCTCTTGGGGACCGAATTTCGAAAATTCTAGAAATTGGTTTTTAGACATTTATAATAGCGATATTTTAAAGCAAAAATTTTACGGATATCTGTTTTTTTTTGTTTGAGATATGAAAGATTTTTTTAATTCACGTTTTGACCCCTCCCCCCCCCCCTTGGGGGAGCGAATTTTTTCAATTTTTCTTTTCCTAAACCATCCCTGACCTATAAGGAAAAAAACAAAAAAAGAATGATCGAAATCGGTCAAGCCGTTTACGATTTTATAAAGGATATACAGACAAACGTTCATTTATATATATATAGAGAGAGAGAGAGAGAGAGAGATTTCTATAATAAAAGTCTGTTACCCTCCAATCAAGTAAAAAAAAAAAAAACTTAGCATTTTGTATAAACTTATCATCAGGGCTGAAGTCTTTCTAGAAATTTTCTATGTTCCCCCGCCTTTTTCTATTTTTCACTATAAAAATTTAAGGATGATAAATTTTGCTTTGCTTTCCTTTAAAAAATTAGTGAATCTTCTCTAAATGTCCATCTCTTTTGAAAGGCCACATTCCTTCAGGGCCAATTTTAACAGATCCAAAATTTCCTTCTATAACTTAATATTAATATCCCTCAAATAAAAGCCCACTTACAACTGTATTCCTTTTTCAAGATCAAGTAATTTTACTTTGCCTTTGAACCAAACTAATAAGTGTTCACCATTTATAAATGAGAGGTTAAACACTGTATCTTCAGCTATGCAGTGGCAGATTTATGGGGGAGGGGGCTAAGGGGCTGAAGCCCCCCCCCCCCTCCAAAAAAAAAAGCACTAACATTCCGAACTGAATGTTACAATTGTAAATTTTTCATTGATCTGGATTAATATCTTGAAAACTCTTAGCCCCCCCCCAAAAAAAAAAAAAAAAAAAAAAAAGTTAAGTTCTGGATGCGCCACTGCAGCTATGTGATCAAAACTTAAATTCCTATAATCCAAATGTAATTTATAGATTTTGTGGCCTGAATAGGATTTTCTGAACAACCTTAATTAAAAGGCTACTTCTTTTTAAGGGCTAATATTTTATGGCAGGTGGCTCCCTTACTATGGTGCACGTGAAGGTGTTAAGGTCAACTGACTACACGAGGGTCCTCTCCCTGTAATAACTTTAGGGTGGTTTTATTGTATAAATATATATATATTAAAGTTTGTATACATATATATACATATATATATATATATATATATATACATATATATATATATATATATATATATACATATATATATATATATATATAATCTGTCTTCTACAGATTTCAGTTGATTTGCTAATTATATCTTTACAGAAAATTAGAAAAATATAGAATAGTGTTCCTAATTAACAAATGACTTTTTTTTAAAGAATTAATTTGAACATTCACTGATTTCTTTTTTTTTCTTTTTAAATGTAATTCTTGTCTATAATGTTTAAGTCTCCCAGTACCTTTATTTATGCAAGATTTTAATTTTGTATTACATTTACTGTTATTTTAAATATTTTTTAATGCCAATGTTCACTTAGTCACTCTCACACATTTACTGTAGATTGTAACATGCAAAAGTGTTTCATAATTTATTAATATAATTGATTTTTTTTTTCTTTATTATATTTGTCTTGAGTACATATGAATATATACAGAGCCTGATTAAGACCTGCTGTGGCCCAAGGCCCAGGATAATTTTCGTGCCCCCTCCCCCCAAACAAATTAAAGCTTATTATTATTATTATTTTATTTTTTTCAAAAAGTTAAGAAAATTTCACAAAGTTAAGAAAATGTAACTGGATACAAACCTGAGGTGTAGGTTCAGTGGGTTCAGTGTTGCATTAGAGCTAGGAAACAGAAAATTGGTGACGATTTGGTATCTACCCCTAGGTGTGGTCTGTAGGCATACTAAAGATTATTATCATTAGCTAACTTTCAATTAATTTTTTAAAGAAAATCTTTGCCAAAAATAGCATTTAGAAATTTTTAAGTTATTTTGGTGCTCCTAAATAGAGGTGCCCTAGACGGCCTGTGCGATAATCAGGTCCTGAATATATATAAGTAAATTCTTCATTTTTCCTTTTTAAATGTTTGAACTACAGCTATATTCCATATCAATGGAAAGTTTTTTACAATTTCTCTTTATTTTAAACAAATAACATTCAGTCAGTGCCAGACTTACTTTTACTACAACAACATTGTGCAATATGAAAAATGTTTTATAATTAATAATTAAAAACATATTTTTTATTTCTTGTCTTTAAATAACATCGCTCATTCTTCGATTTACTCTTCTTTTCACTATAATTTTATTTTACTCTATTATGGATTTGCATTACTCAAATGTAAGTTCTCATAATTAAATTCTTTTATAATTTTATCCAGTAACCTCAGAAAGTATTTCATCCTACTTTACTCCAGGTGAATGATGTTATAATCAAAGTTCTCACAAAGGGAAATTTGAATACCATTTTTTACCTCTATTTATTTTTAGAATTGGCTAATCATTGATATATATTTTTAAAAAAATTTCTTGTATCCAAATTTGTATTTGTGAGAACCCTGGTTATATTAGGTTTCTAAAAGTAATATTCTATATGTGCTAATAAAATGAAAATAAATCCAGTAATATAAACTTTTAATCATTAGTTAAAAAAGAGTAATACTGACCCCCCCCCCCCACACACACACTTAGTTGTGAGTCTATATGCACTCATTGTTTCAAAAGATGCAAATACCAGACAAATAAAAATACATATATTTTATTTATTTCATTTCACAAATTATTTACACTGTTGGAGAAATCTAGATGCTTATAATGTTTAATCAGATGCAACAAAGGCTTGCAAAATAATAATAATAATATATACAGTACCTGGCCAAATTATTAGACCAAAGAAAATATTTAAAGTTTTTTGAAATTTTTCTTATATTTGCTTTTATTTAAATATTTTTAAGTGTAATATTCATTCAATTACTCTCACATTTACTATAACCTGTAACATGGGAAAGTGTTTCATAATTTATGAATGATGCATGATTATTATTCACTATAATAATTTTTCTTTACTCTAATATAGATTTTGAGTACATATGAATATACACAAGTTAATTCTCCATTTTCACTTTTCAAAAGTTTCAATTACAACTATATTCCAAATCATAGGAAAGTGTTTTATAATTTGTCAATGATGCATTATTTTAATTTTTCAATAACACCCAGTCAATCATTATCTGACTTACTTTTACTATAACTTATGTAATATTGAAAAGTGTTTCATAATAATGGACTTAAGCATATTATTTCTTTCTTTTTTTTTAATAAAACCACTCAATCATTCTCCGATTCACTATAATTCTATCCTGTAATATATAACAATATAATAATTTAAAAGTTATCATGTTTGCATTTTATTCTATTATGGATTTGTGATCTAACTTACTACTTCATTTATAATTCTATTCAGTAACCTGGTGAAATATTTCATCCCATTTTATTTCACGTGAACGATGGTGTTGTAATAGGTGTCTAAATGTAATAGCATTTATAGACTAATAAAATGAAAATAAAACCCAGTAACATAAAATTAATCCTTAGATTAAATAAATAAATAAAACCATCATTTCTATTTATCAAATTATGAACCTATATTCTTGTACTGTTTCAAAAGATGCGAATAATACTAGAAAAATAAAATACAAATATTTTATTTATTTCGTTTCACAAAATGTTTACATTGCTGGAGAAATCTATATATGCTTATATTGTTTTATCAAATACAACAAAGGCCTTGCAAAATAGGATGTAATATAATTACATATTCACAACACTTTTACAAATTGAATTGATATTAAACGAAGTAAAAAATGCATATCTGGAAAATATAAGATGCAGGAAGGTTCATCGCTCCGATATGTAATGCTCTGTCTATCAACCTAAAAAGATGCAATTTGCTTTTCAGACAAAAATGAAGATAGCCCCCTGTCTTTTTCTTGTATTGCATCTTTTTCTTTTAATATCTTTTAAATTTTTACGATAGCATTTTCTAATGCTGCAATTTTCTTTTTCAGAATTTTGTTATATTCTTCATGACATTCCTATAAAAAAAAATAATAATAATTAACCAATAATTTCAGTCTATGATAACTAATTTTTCAAATATTTAAGTACATAAAATGATACAGTAAGAATAATTTTGATGATCTTTCGAAGAAGAAATAAATGAACCAGGGTTGGCAAGGTTTCGGACACTACGGTAAAAACCACGGTATAAACCATGGTTTTTACCGCACTGTCCAAAACCTTGATGTCTTAAACTGTCCTAAACTGTCCAAAACTATATTTTTTAGTAGAATTATATTTTATTAAAATTATGAAAATATTTGAAAAATTTACATATTTATTATAATTATTGTTGTTTTGTAACATTTTCCAGTATATTCCATAATGTTTAGTGAAAGATACATATAATAACAATTATACTATTCAAAAGCAAAAATTTTTTACTGAAGCTTTAATGGAAAAATGTGGATAATTTTACCTCAAATATTGATATTTACATTTACACACACATACACAGTATATATATAGGCAACATGAAGAAATATATCAAGAAAACAAATTAATATATAATCATTATTATATATATAAGAATTTACAATAAATCATCTCAAAATAAATATTAAAAATGTGCAGCTACACAAACATATTCTATTTTTAAATAAATGAGAAAATATATATGTAAAAATATTAAATGATACACACTTTAAAGATTTTTTTTTTTTTTTTTTTTTTTTTTTTTTTTTGGGGGGGGGGGGGGGGGGGGCATGTCTGCTGTTTTTGAAAATGCATATACTTCATTACCTAATTATAATTTTTATATTTTATTTTTGGTATCTTTTAATGTATGTAATTTATGAAAGAACTTTTAAAAATAATTTCTATAAAATATTGGATATGTAAGTATTTTGCAATTAAAAATAAAAGACAAATTATTCATTTTGAATATCCTATCATACATTTTTTATTGTAAGAAAATTTTTTGAGTCATTAAAATTAAACTTTTTTTATAGCTATTTATAAATTGTAAATTTCTTTTAACTTAAAAAGGTCTACATTTTCAGTATAAAATACTTTTAATTACTAATTATAATTGCTACTGAGAATGTAGGGAATAGAATTTCATATAATTTTAGGTTTTGGACACTTTCGGACAGATTTGTACAGTTTTAGACAGTTTAGGACACTTTTGGACGGTAAAAACCACCTGTCCTGTCCAAAACCAGTTTCAGACATCCTAAACCCCAACCCTGAAATGAACACAATTATGCATCTCTTATCCTGTATAATCTAATGTCACTGAAAATAACAAAAATATCCTAAATAATCTGTTATGATGTTTACATTACTTCCTTTTATCCTACAATGTGATAAACATATTATATGGTAAGGTACTAAGGTATAAGCTCAAAGGCACTGTATTTGAACATTTCTAGTCTATTTCAATAGTAGTTCTAAAAGAACTTTTATTTAACAAAACGTTCTGTGTGAGGAACCTTCTCCATCCTCCTCTCTCTTTTGTTAACCCCCCCCCTTTTGTCTGCAGCCTTACCTTCAATAAATAGCACATTTGCTAAAAATATTTAAGAAAATCACAGTGCGAACTAGGAGACAATCAAGTTAAAATTGTAAAAAAAAAAAAAAAAAAGACAAACTAATTTATAACATTGCGTAAAATCCAGGCCCGTACAAAGTATATAGAGAAAAATACATAAATAATAATAATAAAAATGTCTGAGCCTGAACTGTGAAGAGTATTTTTTTTTCAGTTGTTTACAAAGACAGTGTAAAGTGTTTATAAATGATATTTACATTTTAGTAATTTAAATATACAGAGTTTGCAAATGAGCTAAAAATTTGTTTAATTTATTATTTGTGCATAAATAAATAAAACTTTATTTACAGATTTAAAAATGAAATAATAAAAAAATACAGGGTTCATAAATATAGTAAAAATCTTATTTAATTTAGTATTTGTAAATGAAAAAATAAAATTGCTTATTTGCAGTTTTAACTATATTAAATTGCATTATGTAAAAACACTTTAACTTTAAAAATATAATTAAAAAATTTAAAAAAAAGTTTAATATGCATCCTTAATTTTTTTTAATTTAGGATGCATATTAGTTTAATTTTGTGTACAACTTAAAATTCAAAATTATTGTGCAAGACAGGTATCAACATTTACACATTTATAGCATAATACGTCATAAAAGAAAAGGAAAAAAAACCTTTTCTGGATTACTCAGATGTGATTCAAGTACACAACCAGGTTTTGGACATCCAGTTTCAGCCTCAGTCTATTCTGCTTGAATTGGGACTCTTCAAAATGGTCCTAAAGAATTTTTTAAAATCTTATTAGGAGTATTAACAAATTAACATACATTTATTTAAAAATGTATAATAAATGTATTCAAAAGAAGTAAATTGCTAGTAGTAAATTGATACTTTTATATAATATTTACAATTTACATATGGAACATTTCAAGAGTTGACCAAGAAGTTTTTTTTTTTTTTTTTTTTTTTTTTTTTCGGGGGGGATGGGGGGGCAGTGGTATTTTGGCAGAATATATAAGTGCAAAAAGAAAATTTTGTAAAAAAAAAATTGTACTTTTGTAAACAAATAAAAATTAGCACTAATTTATATATATATATATATATATATATATATATATCAAGTTTATAACGTGGCAGAGAATCAAGTGCAAGTAGTCATTTGAAATAATATTGAAAACATGGGAAATTTTTAAAAAAATTTAATTTTTATAAAACAAAAATTTTGTGAAATGACTTTATGAACTAAAATTTAGTGAATGGGCTCATACTTCGTTTACTAAATTTAAATTTTCTGAAAGGGTCTATTTTATGAACTTTAATTTTTTGAAAGGCCCCATTTTATAATATTCAGTTTGGAGAAGGAAGGGGGGAGGGGGTTAAAAGGAATTTTTTTATTTTGATCAACCCCTGAAATTAAAAAATGAATCCCCCCCCCGAAAATCCTATTTAAGGAAAAAAAAAAAAAAAAAAACAGAAAAATATTGATTTAACAATTTATAGAATACATAAACATTCCCATAAAGTAAATCTTCATCTGAACCTGAACAATCTATCATTCAAGTGTGCAGTTAAACTAAATATTAAGATAGAAGTTAAAACAGATTGGATACTTTGTATAAATATCAAATAATTAGTTCATGTTCTAAAAGCATTTTAATTTTTATTATATCATGTTAATTAAACTTTAAAAAACAAATAAGATTATTTAAAATTAAAAATAATGGGTTTTTCTTGAAAGTTAACCGTGAAAACAGAAATAAAAGCACCAACTTGTTTCAGAGAAATTTCCTCAATAAAGGTTTAATGCATATATACTACATTAAACTTTATTATAAATAAATTTCTTAGATATATAATAATATGACTGCATATTTTGACTCACATAATGTCAATTAATATACCATGTTCTAAGATATAAATTTTTAAACATAAAAAGGTTTTGTTTCTTATATTGATCAAAATATTTAGCATTATTTCACAAAAATCTTAAATCTCTTTATATTTTGCAAGAATTTATTTATAAGCAAGATCTTTTATTAATAATAACTAAATTCTTTCTTATCAAAATAAATAATTATTATGTAATAAGTAAATCCATTTATTTTAAATAAAATATTTAACATTAAAAACAAGGACGTATTATATGTGAAAATTACTGTAGTTTAAAACGAAATTTAAGGAGCATATATTTCTTAATCTAGAAAAAAAATTCTTAATCTAGATTTTTTGAACGAGGATTGTACAAGTTTCTATTGAAAGATTTTAGCATAGTAAACTTAAATTTTCAAAATTCATACTTTATTATTATTATTATTATTATTATTATTAATTTAAATTTACCTCTTTTAAGACAATAGAAAACACCAATAGATATTTCAGAAAAGTACAAGTCTATCAAGTAAATAAATGCTTTTTACTGTAGTAAGTTAAACTATAATACATATGAATATATTGTTTAGCACAAAAAGTTTATTATCTGATTTTAATGATTAAATAAAAATAACCCTATAAATGCAAAAATGCGTACATTTCTTTAATAATAATTCACCTATGATTTAAAATTAAAACAAACTAAATTTTATTTGCATTAAATTATGAAAACAAAACTTTATTTGGCGAAATTTGACGTCGCCAATATTTACAAACTCAGAATATCACATTAAGCTCATAGTTAACTTTTTTACGTCTTTAAAACATATAAGCAGTTAAATATTAATAAGTAGCAGCATGCATTATCATATTTTCACATAAAGAGGAGGTATTTATCAAGAGATATATTAATTAAACAAAATTTAACTTACATTCCACACTTCAGCGCCGGATCTCTGAATGCATTTGTCTCGACGAAAATTAACAGTCCAAATTTTCTTTCTGATCGCCTCTAAAAGAAATCCAAACATCCAAGGATTCTTTCTTGAATGAATACTGCAATTAATATCTTAACATCCATCTATATTTATTACTTTATACACAGAAAACAATAAATATCCTCTGACAGCGTAACGATAACAAGGGATCTAAACAAGCAAGCAGACGACAATGAAAGAAGTGTGCTTCCGCGGAAGTAAATAGTTCCACAATTAGAAAAAGCTATTCAGCTATTGATAACCTAATATTATATTTTCTTTTAAATTCGAAGCTAAATTTGTTTACTTATCTTTTATGAATGAATAAATTTTATTTATGCGTTTGAAAATTACCATTTAAAAAGCATGCAATTTGGCGAACTTTGAAACGAAACGCGTAAAACGGCTCAGGGTTGCTTTTCTCTCCCACGCTCCCCACTTGAAGGAATTGGGGGAAAAGATGCCGGACGAGTCTGCTCGTATTATAGGTGCCTTAAGTTTGACGATAGGTCCAGGTTGATGTGAGAATAAAGGTTGTTTTTGTGGCATTGAAGAAGTTGAAGGGAAACGAGCTATTTGTGAATATAATTGATAAATCTGATAAGGAAAATGTTGCTGCTGTTCATTCATGTTGGGAATTTCAGCATTCGAGTGATAAGCTTGATCCAGTACAGAAGCATTTTCATGAGATATTTGCTGTATTGTTTACTGAGGAGCTGCTTGTTTTTTGGTTCTTTTTGCATAATATTCATTTAATAATTTGGATTTTACACTTTTAGGAGAGTAAGCCACATGATTATTTTGTGGGTTATCTAAGTAGTTACAATTAACACAACAAAGTGTTCTAGACGTACAAGATGATACTACAGATACTTTGGGGATGAGGACTATTATTTTCAAACAGGAAAAAAAGTTATTACCTGCTTGCTATAGACCACACTGAATAAAACAGGATGTTCGCCAATTAAAAATAGTAATAATAAAAAGCCTCTTATCAAAAATTAAATTCTGTTTAGAATAGTGTCTTAATTTTGTTATTTTTTTCTTACATATATATATAATTTCAGGTAAAATTGTATGCAAAGGGATAATTTAATTTATAAATAATTATAAGATAAAAAACTCTTTACCATGTTTTTAAATTTTCTGTTGAATCATAGCTATATATTAGCACTTTATCAATGCGTATAACTGTTTAAAAGTGATAATGACGTCCATTTTTGTGAGATGCATAATTTAACTTTTTACAATTTTTTAACGTTCACATTTAATTAAATGTATTTATTTTTATGTCGAAAGAAAATGAACTTGTAATTTTTTTTTGGCAACAATTAAATTATAGCTAATATTTTAATGGCTTTTTTAAAGCTATTAGGAGGTTATTATTTTCATACTTTAATTAATTAAAAGAAAAGTAATAAAAAATTCAAAAATCAGGCTTCGAAGTATTGTGTTATCATTGGGTTCTGAGCTATCGGGAAAGTTTCAAATGTCGGGAAGTTAGTCAAAAATCAATTGCAAGATTTGTACTAGACAAACAAATAAGAATCGAAGTTAATAAAAACATGGTAAAATACACTGTTTCAAACTTTTTGATTGTAAAAGCATGCAGCATGCTTCTAAGAGTTTCTATGGCAAATTATAAGATTATTTTTATTATTATTTTCTAGACCACTAAATAAAATCACATCAGTACTCTCTCAAAGACCATATTGAGATTATTCTTAGCATTATTTCTACATTAAATTTGAGATTAAATATAAAATTAGTATCAGGGTCATAGCAAAGGGGAATTTTGGCAGTTCAAACCCCCTTGATGTTTTCAGATTTGTCAAAAATTTTGGAGTTATACTTCATTTTTAACACTCAGCACGTACAAAAGTTTGAGCCCTCTCCAATTTTTTTCTCTAGCTATGGCCTTGGTAAGTACTTTCCCAAAGAAAATTGTTTTGCTCTGAAACTACTATTGATGGCAGAATAATAAAAAATAGCATTAAAGAGACCTTTTTCTATAGCCACTAGCAACCATAGCCTATGCCATACCTGCCAACTCTACTGTTTTTTGTTAAAAATCTGTTAAAAATTAGGAGTCTGCAAGAAAAATTGAGCAATTTTCCTGTAAAATATATGAAGGAAAATATGCAGAGAATAAGTATACTGAGTCTTATTAAATATATGTGTAAAATATTGCCATATTGATTTTAATTATCGCAAAATAATCTTAAATTTTTCGGTTTTTTAAATAATGCTTTTGTAACGAAATATATTTACATATTTTAGTCATTGTGAGTGTATTTTCAGTCAGATAAGATAATTAAAAACTGAATTTTGATCCTCATTATTTGCTAAAAATCTGGAGAACATTTTAATTTCTAAATGCAATGAAAATTTAAAATTGCTGTGAACAATTTAATTGTTCTTTTCTTAATAAAGCAAAATCTGCTACAAATGTAAAAAGTTGTGCTTAAGTAAATATCATTGGCAACATTTTCTTTTTCCTAATTTTTGAGATTTGAAATTAATTCTTTAATATACATAATCTCAATATTTTATTTGTTTTCCTTTGAAAGATGGGTGATTTTAAAGAATATTACTATTTATAGAAAATCTTTTGTAAATATACATTTTTCTTTTTGTCAACTATATATTTGTATAAATTCAGTCTTTATATTGTTAAAAATATCAATTTATAAAATCTACTGCTTTTTTTTTTCAATAAAATCTACTGGTTGGCAACTATGCTATGTATTTTATGGGAAAATTTGTTCAAGAATTACATTACTTAGAGTAATTTTTTTCTTTTTTTAATTCCACTTTCACATTCTGAAAATTCACAAGCATTAAATTTATTCTTGTTTTTTCAAAAATTCCTTTTTTAAACTTTAAAAATGGACTAAAAGTATTTTTTGCTTTTTATAGCTACAAAATGAAATATTAAAAAAAAAAAAAAAAAAAGAAAAGAAAAGAAAGAAAATTTAACAGTTGTGAATTTTCTGAATGTGAAAACAGAATTAATATATATATATATATATATATATATATATATATATATATATATATATATATATATATATATTAATGAATGATTCTTGTAACAAATTTTTTCATAGAATGGATTTGGCTTCTGGAAATAGTGAAACTGTAAGAAGTTAAAAGGATCCTTAAGACTACTTATCAGCAAAATTTATTCTTTTTTCTCTTACCATGCAATATAGAATTTTTGTTTACTATGTTATTACAAGGATATCACATTCAAAAATGAAATTTTTCAAATTCTACTTTTTGAACATGTTGTCATTTATTTTAGTGAGCAGTTTTTTAAAATAATATATATATATATATATATTTTAACTAGAGCCATGATTTTATCTAATAAAATGAAATATTTATACATATATATATAAAAAGATTGAAATTCAAAAACAAAAATAAAAAATACTTAATTTTTGAATACGTTTTATAATATGAAGCAATAAAAATCTCATGGGATTACATGGGAAAGGAGAAAAAGGGAATCTGATGGATGAACAAAATTCTGCATCAAAATCACGTTTCCTATAATTACAATTTTTTGTCATGGTATCACACTAAATAAAATTGGTCTGTATGACTGATTAAAAACAGACTTCATTAAGAAGGATATGGGATTCACTAAACAAAATATGAAATTAATTATAAGAGGAGAATCAATTTGCACACTTTACATGCAGAATCATTGAATCGTGGATATATTTTTATCTTTATATCTTCAGAAGCAAGGCTTAACAATTAGGTTGCCACTTCCTCTCTCTTGAAAAATTTCATATTTTAATATTCAAATAATGAAACGACACCCCATAATCTGCAGCATAAACAGTTGTTTCTCTTTTTCTTCATAGTTCTAACCAAAGAAATAATTTTTGGATCTAAAAAATATAGACATATTACAGTAGCAAAAAAGCCAGAGTATCTCATAAACTAATGCATTTTTAAAATGAAAACTTTTGAAAATTTTCATGCTTGAATGAGTTTACATAATTTGTTAAAAAAAAAAATAAATAAAATTTTCATAATAAAACAATTACTTGAAAAACTATCTGTAGATTTTATTGATTTAGTCTCTACTCTAAAACAATTCCGTACTCATTCATTTGTATTCAATTCATACTCTTATTCCGTTGAAGCTGCACAAATGCAACACTATTTTTAGTAAGGTAAGACCAATTTTCATAATTTCACTATAAATTGTTATATTTGATCAAAATAATGAATTTTATTGTTTGTTTAGAAAGTCTTTATTCATCAACCTTAATTAATTTTAGGAAATTTAGAGTGGAAGGATGATTTTTCACATAGTTGGTATAAAAATCATCCTTCCTAAAATTTATTATTTGTATTTAAAAAAATTCATTGTTTCTAGTTTTGGCAGTTAATGGGTTAAATATTATTAATAAATAATTTATAAACTAAATTTAATATTTGGTTGGACCTTTACTTAAATTGGTGTTTGATGTATTTGGGGATCAGTTACTCAACTGGTGGTACTGTCATTCTGTTTTCTTTCATATTTTTTAATAAAGTAACATAGAACAAAATTTCATAAATCAAAATCTTGTGTAGAAGCACCACTCCCTTTCCCTGAAGTGGGAGTAAATTTTCAATATAAATATTTTTCAAAAAAACTCAAGAATTCAATACCTTAACCCTTTGAGTGCTGAATACTCGCGGCCTATGTGGTCCATACGGATGGCGCGCGGTTGGCGCTGACGATTCAAGAGGGTTTATAATCGTCTCCTTAAATCAGTAACCAAAGAAACTGTACAAAACGTCATGACGACGGCTAGAAGCAATCTTCGCAAAATGGGACTTAAAGGTGTATATTCTTCAATTTAAAGTATCAAAAGTGATTAAAAATGTTTGTTTGTCAATTTCATGCAAGTAGCATTCATGTAAGAAATATTTTGTTGAAAATAAATGAGAATCAAGGTGTTTCATTCTTATCGCGGATGCGCTTTATGCGAGTGTTGCATAGTACACTGATAATTTTTGCCGGGCGCGTATTTG
The DNA here is from genome assembly GCA_963930645.1 of Salticus scenicus. Classification (NCBI taxonomy): domain Eukaryota; kingdom Metazoa; phylum Arthropoda; class Arachnida; order Araneae; family Salticidae; genus Salticus; species Salticus scenicus. The sequence goes on along the minus strand of OZ005659.1, from coordinate 253,677,703 downwards.
CGTCTATAGTCCATACTGATAACATCTGCTAAGCGCGTATTTGCGTCCATAGTCTATATTAATGACTTTCGCTGGACGCATATGTGCGTCCATAGCACTCAAAGGGTTAAAAACAAATGTCGAACCATAGATCTGTGATAACTTTGAAACAAAGTTATTGCAGTGTTGTTACACAAATCAGGTAAAAAAAAAAATTATGAGTTTTCCCTGTCTCTTTTAAAGGTAAAAATAGATGACAGGCAATCGTGCAGCATTAGAATCTAGCACATTTATAGGTTAACTGAGCATATCTACGGTATATTAATTACTATGTTTTTATTTAACTCACTTTCTCGTTTGTTTGTCCAGTACAAATCTTGCAATTGATTTTTAACTAACTTCCCGACTAGCTAGACATTTGAAACTTTTAGAATAGTTCTGAACACAATGACAACGCAATACCTCGAAGCCCGATTTTCGAATTTTTGATTAGTTTTCTTTTATTAAAATTCTGAAAATAATAACCTCCTAATAGCTTTAAAATTAGCCATTTAAATATTAGCTATAATTGTTGCAAAAAAAAATTTACGAATTCATTTTCTTTCAACATGAAAATAAATACATTTAATTAAACATGAACATTAAAAAATTATAAAAAGTTAAATTAGGCATTTCACAAAAATTGACACCATTATCACTTTAAAAATTTTATGCACATTGATAAAGTGCTAATGTAGTTCATGATGCTAATATATGTTGTTCTAAAAGGATTAATATTTTATTTTTAAAAGTAAAGTTTTTTTTTTTTTTATATCGTTTTCAACTTGCTTTCCTGTTTGTTCAGTACAAATCAATGATTTTTAGCTAACTTCCCGAAAAGCTAGACATTTGAAAATTTTAGAATAGCTCAGAACATGATGACAATGCATTTGAAATTATTCGAGTAATGTGTCAAGTTTATATGATTCAACAGACAATTTAAAAATGTGGTATAGAAAAAGTTCTTTTTTTCTTGTAATTATTTTATTAACTTACTATAGTTGGGGAAAAAACTCTTCATCATAAAACATTAAAATTTTAAAAAAGGTTCGATTATGAAATTTATTTTTCCAAAATATTTCAAAATTTCCTGAAATTTTCAAATTTCCTGAGTTTTTCATGAATTCCAAGTACATTAGCAACCCTGTATTGATTCTCCATTCCATCCCTTAAAAAAAAGCATTTATTCAGATTTCATGTACAAGACACAAAATTGAAAATAGTCTGCATTCACCATGGTAAATAATTTTAATTTCCATTGTGTGACTTCATATAGGAAAATGTAGAAGAAAGCTGTATAATGGATACAAAATACTACTAAAAATATGCAGTTCCTCAGATGTTGTTTGTAAGGCACAAAATAACTTTCGACAATTAGTGTTATACTTCACTGAGATGAAAATCATCTGCAATCATCATGGAAAATATTTTTGATAAATATTAATTTTAATAAATAATTTGTACCATGTAAATATTTATAAGAAAATATAGGAGAAAGTTTTGTCATGTTTACACTATAACTTGCTTTTCTACCTGTATTTCTTGAATAAAACATTCAATTTCTGTGATGATAGTATTATTTTCAAATACATGTATTTGACATGTACATTTGCTGAAAATTTTCTTATCCCCTTCAGATAATTCCATCATGGCACATTAATTTTTTTTACAAAATACATAGAAAAATTAATAATAAAAAAAAAGATAATTCTAAATTTAGTAAGAAAAAATTCTTAATTTTGCCAACCCTGTTTAATAATAGGTAACGCTAACCACTTCACCAGCTACTATAATATGTGTTTCTCCCGAGTTATCGTGAGATAGCCAGTACTGTTATTTGAAAATGATATTGTTCTGCATAAAACTATGCTTCAGTATAATCAAGAATTGATAAAAAACACATTAATTTTGTGTGTGTAGCAGTGGTGTCTCATGAATGACATTTTGGGTATGCTCTACTCTATTAGTTAGAAACAGTACAATTAATATGGACATTTAATCATCTTATCGGTTAATTCCCTTATTTCGAGATACAATGCAGATGACATTTCAATAGTCAATGAGCATTTCATGATAACGAGTTGTTTCTAGCCACCAGTATTGCCAACACAAAATTTTTTTCTCCGCTAAAAGTACACATGAAAATCCGCTAAAAATTCAATTGCCCATAGTGTAGCAATACTGCAATGTAAAATCCAATCCACTAAACCTTTATTTTTTCCCGATAGATCGTGTTAAAAATCCGCTAAATTGGCAACACTGCTAGCCACCCACATGGAGCATCTCCAAAACATCATTCATGATACACCACTAGTGTGTATTATACATTTTCCAATGAAAAAAAAAAAAAAAAATGCTGGAGTTGTGATTCCTTTTCAGTTTTGTGCTTTGCTTCAGAAGAGAATAACACCTAACATCTACGTTAATCAACTCCACATCATTACAAATGTTTGGGAACACCAAAACAATATTTAAAAAAAAAAAAAAAAAAAAAAGGCATTAAACAAAAACTTAAACTGTAGAAATCTTGTCCAATGAACGAACTTGCAATGACGTAGAGCTGATCAACACTGATATTAGGTGGCACTCTCCCCTAAAGGAAAGCACAAAACAGAAAATGGAATCTTAAAAAAGTAATAGAAAGGACCAGGATTTAAATTAAAAGTACTTGTTAATAAAAACTCTTAAGAGCAAATAATACGTAATCTTGCCAACAGCCAAGTCCCATGTTATTCTAAAAGAAAATTTGTTTCCATAATTACACTCACTACCTAATTCCATTTTCACATCAGAAAATTCATAACTGTTAAAGGCCCACCAGCGGCCGAGCATTTCTGCACTCAAAGCTGGTAGACGTGAGGTGCCGGGTTCGATCCCAGGTCGTGCTCATCGGCCCAGCTATTAGGAGTTTTCCATGTTTTTCTCCGAAACTTGCATAAATATGGGCAAAGACCCTCAGAGGACACACCCCCTCATGCCTAGGACCTACAGCAGTCAATCTGCCTTATTCCGAAATCCAATCCAATCCATAACTGTTAAATTAATACTCATTTTCAAAAAGAAAAAATATATATATATATAAATTTTAAGTTCAAAAATACAAATTTTCAGAAAGTGCATTTTTTAGCCGCACAATGAAATACTAAAAATATCAATTTAAGGAAAATGAGTACTAATTTGATCCTTATGAATTTTCTTAATGTGAAAACGGAATTTAAATAATACATTAAGGTAATGAGTCATTGTGGAAACTAATTTTCCCATAGAATAACATGGGCCTTTGCTATCGGTGGAATTAAGTATTGTCCCCGCTTAAAGTATTTATATTTGTTTAGTTATATTTTATGCTATTCTGATATAATAACAGAAAATATGTTCAGGAATAAAGTTTAGAGAAAGTCTGAAAAATGCATTAAATTAAAAAGATGCTTAAAGATTGGTGTATGGCAGTCGCAGCTCGTAAATGATGTTTTGGTGGTGCTGCATCGAAGCATCTAGAAAAAGTACGTTGAATGGAATCTTTAGTCGTCTTATTGGCAGATTCGTTTATTTCGAGAATCAACGTAAATACGTCGACACTTCAATAGCCAATCAGAAGAAAAAGCTTTTTATGCTAATAAACTGTTTTTATTCACTAGCCTGCAGCCCACCCAATACGTCATTCACCAGCCGCCTCTGGTGTAGGGAAGGAATGAGGAAACCACTTACAAAGCAAATTTGAAAATTAACAAATGAGATACAACTGAATGTAACTGAATAATTATTTAAAAAAAAAAAAAACACACCATACACATAATTTTAAAAGCACATATAATCAATACAATAAGAAATATAATTAATACATCTACATAAATTTAAACAGAAAATTATTTTCAATTATAGAAAGTTTATACAAGAACTAATTTAATGTTGTGAATTTTCTAAATGTGAAAATTGAATTAAAAAAAAAAAAAAAAAAAAAAAAAAAAAAAGCTGCTTAATGCATAGCTACCAACCCTCTCATTCTTTGCCCTGCAAAAGAGACTTCATACCATTTATTATTTTTTTTTTTTTTTAACAATTTCTGATTTATTTAAATCATAGAAAATAAATCTGACATATATTTCAATTTTAAAATAGTGGTGATAAATCTCATTTAAAAATTCAAAATGTTTGCAATTATGGGTAATGAATAATTCTACAAAACAAATTTTCTCCATAAAATAACATTGGGTTTGGCTGTAAGTGAAGATAGGCATTAACTGAATCTTTTCTGAAATTTCACAGCATTCTTATATAAAATTTCAATAACGGAAGCATAGTTTACTTTTATTGAAATTAATATATATATATTTAAAAAAAAAAAAAAAAAAAAATGGTTTGTGATTGATGACTATTTTTCACTGTAAAGCTCCTATCATATCATCAGTAATATCAGCAACGTTAGAACCATCAATTAAAATCATATAAGTTTCTTCTCCTTTATAGAGATTGTCTGTAGAGGTATTTTCATTAGAGGAATTTTCATCAGACCTCATTAAATGTTTTTCTAGATCTTCAATACTGTTTCCTGTTGTATCACCCTGTTTCGCTAACAGATGGTTATCATCATTCATTAATATCCAAGCAGCGTCAGCTTCAATAGATATTAAATTTTCACTTTCATCTGCTAGGATTTCATCCTCTTCAGCATTTGTCACTGCTGTATCAAAGCTTTGTTCTGCAGGTGTTGCATGAATTTCAGAATGTCTTTTAAAACTACCTAACTGCAAAAATTTTTTACCACAAGTATTACAAGTGTATGGAATACATCCTGTATGTGTTATGACATGTTTTTCAAGATTTCCTAATCTTTTAAAGATTTTTCCACAGTGTTCACAAGTATGAAGCTCTTCACTATGCATAAAAATATGTTGTTTCAGACTAGCTTCATGTACAAAGCTTTTACTACAAATTTCACAGGTAAAGCGTTTATTGGCTGAGAGATGACCTAACATGTGTTTCTTTAAATAACCAATCTTAGCAAAAACTTTCCCACAATCTTTGCATTCCAATGACATTTTCTCCTCTTCCTCGTGTTTTAACAGATGTCGACGCATTCCACCGATTTGTATAAAGCCTTTTCCACAAATGCGGCAAGAGTGTGGTCGCTCACCAGTGTGTATCATTTGGTGCTTTTTTAAATCACTCAGTTGATTACATGTGCGCCCACATACCTCACAGGTATGGGGACTTTGTCCTAAATGTACCATTAAATGCAGCTTTAAATGATGCAATCTGTTAAATTTCCTTGCACATATATAACAACTAAATGGACGCTGATCTTCAGGTTTGTGTATTATGGTATGCTGCTTCAGCTGATTCATCTGGTGAAAACTTTTCCCGCATTCTCCACACGTATATAGTTTTTCACGCTGCATTGTTAGATGATGAATATACTAAATGCAGGCAACAGACTGTCACATTGAGAAGATTGTTCTTTATTAGATCTGGGAAAGTTTATTTATTCTACAATCTAAAAAAAAAAAAAAAATAGCATTACAATGCAAATTAGCACATAATTTTATATAGCAGTAAAATGCACTAAAATAAAATAGTGATTGAAAGATAAGAAATAATATGAAAATGAACACCATGAATTGCTGTTTTACAACTGTTTTGAGACAAACTAAGCACATCCGTTCATCAGGCATAACGTAATTCTTCCCTTGGTGAAGGATTGTGTTTAATTAATTTGGCCTAAAACAATTGTTACATGATTTTTAAATTTATGGAGTTTATTTTCAAGGTTCATATTATTCACAATTTTATATTTAAATTTTTAAAGAACTCAAAATGTAAAATTATGCACTTTCTTGAAGTAAATATACTTGATAATACGAGTTGCATTTTTACTTCCATTACCCTACTACCGTAGGTAATGGGAGTATTGTATTCGGTTCAAAAATTCGATATCCAGTTTTCACCCGATTTACATGTTTTAAGTCTCGAGTCCGAAAAAGTGTTTTTTGGCAATTGGTCAGTATGTGTGTATTGTATGTGCATGGGGAATCTTCTGACTATCATAAGTCCAAAACTAGTAAAGGTAGAACGACGATACTTCAGAATTGAGTTAGGTCTGGTGTACTGTCTAACGATTTTCTTCAAAGTCGCTATATATAAACACCCTATAAGATGGCCTTTCGTACATTATAGTTGATTAGTTCATAAAAATTGATAGGCATTCTGTCAGGGTTTCAGACCCACCCACAAAACCACACACAAAAAAAAAAAAAAACTGCCTGGGTTTTATTGGGTTTTTTAAATCTAATGAAATTTTTCATAAATAATTTATTATTTTGTCACTTATATTTTTTTACTTGACATTATTATAAACATAATAAATGCATTATGTGTAATATATATATATATAATAATTATTATATATATATATATCCACATAACATAGTGTATCATATTTGTGATATATATGCCAGTTTGAAATTATGTAATTTTTCAACTACGCTAGAAAAATTCCTTTTATTTCAACCATCTATCTGCAGTATCTCTTTTGAACAGAGCAGTTTTGCTGTTTTGAAAAAAAGAAAGACGAGAGTAAATGAACAAAATTTGCAAGCAATTTTTGTACTTGTAAGTCATGATGTAAGAAAAAAAAAATACTTTGTCTAAAATTCTAAGGATTTAACAACAAATGTTAAACTTACTAACAAATATACATACGTATATTGACCTTGTAAGGTTCAATACAGGCAAAAAATGGAATTCTTTTGTTGCCCCTCAGTAGGACTGGGCTTTATATCGATGTAAAATCAAATATCAATTTAACACTAATATCATTTATTCAATTTAAAAAAATGTTTCATCTTCTGTGAAATATCAATGCAGAAACATAAAAAAGGCATGACCATCTGATGCCAGGCTAAACCGATTCAGTAATGATGGAATAATGCCAGATAGCTATTCATTCAATTGGACATCGGTTTAGTGTAAAGCATGCAGTCATAAACAGCTAAATCATGAAAATCTTGATTCAATCAAACCACAAAGAATCAAGAGAATAATATTTAGCCGTTTTGATTTATTGTTGTGCAGGTGTACTGGAAAGAGAATATTGGTTTAAGACCCGACCCGATAAACATACCCATTTTTATTAATGATACCTTGCCCCATTTTTCATACATACCAGCACTCTACCTCTTTTCAAACTTAAAGGAACTCTGTAATTATTTAAACCTATATAATAATTGATATTTCAAGAATTCTTAATATATTAAAAGACAGATTAAAAATTCAAAGTGAAAATTTTATTGGAAACAAAATAATTTAATAAAAATAAGAAAGCAAAATTTTCCAAGTTTAAATCCTGCTTTCCTGCTGCTTTTTTACCTCAAAAGATTGTTGTAGTTTTGACATCAGTCTCAAATAGAGTGGTTTACACCAAACTTGTGTACTTCCTGAAACTAAGACTATTTTTATCATGAAGATATATTAGAAATAAGAAAAGTGGATTTAATTACATAGTGTAATTTTGTATGATAATATTTTTACTGCATCAGAATCTCATAAGGTAAAAGGACAATCCAGTTTTTAACAGATCTATATCCTATCAGGTTCATACTTTTCTGTGGGTAAAATTTAAAAAAAAAAAAAAAAAAAATTGTGCATGTTATACTGAGAATGAACTTATTTCATATAATAAACATTAAAAAAAAAAAAAAAAAAAAAAAAAAGTTATATCATTAAAACTATAAATCTTAAGTCATAGCATATTTCTACTTAGGGAAATATTGCATTTTTTAGTAACTCTCTTATATATCTTTTTTTTTTTTTGTGAGTGTGTTATTTACAAATTTGCATAAAACATATTAATCAAGTAAATTGTATCAAGAGCAAGAGTGACTTTGTCAGACAGCTTATTTTGACAAAATGGTAGTCATTTAAAAAGTTTAAAATTTTGAGAAATTAAGACTTATTAAACTAAAATATTAAAATTATGTTCTGTAAATGAGATAAAATTAATTATTTTTTACTAAAACAAATAATGTATATTGATACATTTTTCAAACCTTTTTATGTAATCTATATTAATTTTGTGCTTAGTTCATTACAACTTGAAAATATGAAAGAAAATTGTCTTGCATACAGTTCCTCTTTTTAAGACTTAGTTTTTGACAGTTCAAACCACTTTTTGATGGTTTAAACCAGTTCTTGATGCTTGTCATTCTGTATAGAAATCTCACAACAATTGTTTTGGGCCATAATATTTTCAGGACCCTTCATCAGGTGAAAAAGAAAAATTAGGCATGCGTGCAGCAACTTGCAGCTGCATATTTCTGTCTGAAGGGTCATAATACTATTTTGATCTGAAACAACTGTTGCGAGATTTCTAATTTTTTAATCCAATTCTGCGATTTCAAATGCATGAAAATTAAAAATGTTGAAAGAAGAAGATAATTTACTCAAGTCATATAGGATTAAAAATCAATAATGTTCAAGAGAATTATGTTTAAAATAATGATGATTTTTGAAAAGAATTAAATATGTTCACTAGATAACTTGGCGATTTTTTTTTCCCCGCCAAGGGCAACAGATAACAAATCTGCTCCTAATTTTTTGCATTTAGAAAGTGAAAGAAACAATTCTCGCGCATTCAATCTGAATATTTAATAAATTGTGAGGAGTAATACCTTTAGCATATATTAGCGATGAGGGTAATACAAGGTACTCTTTTGAATTGATTACCTAATGATGTTATATTCCAAAGATTTTAGAAAATGTAAAATAAACCAAAAACAAAATCATGTTTTGTACAGGATCAACTATTGTGAAGATACACTTCTGTACAAATTTTAATGGATCTAGGTTACCTTTTTTAATGTGAAAACATGACAAACATTTTTATTATAAAGATTTTGATTTTTTGAAAAAAAAATTCTTGGTCACATATTTAAATATATATATATCTTTCTAAGAACAATGATATGATTAACAGTGCGGTGCAGTAGCATTCATTTGTTCACGTTTTTATTAATGCAAACAAATGCTACCACACAAGATTGTAAAGATTAGACAAATGAAAACAAATACATTATATTCACAGAAAAGGGGGTGGGTAAGCGTAGGAACTACTTTATGAAAAATATTTCTGATATATAAAATTTCAAAGCTTTATTTAACATGTAAACATGAACTCTTCTAATTATCATATTCACACTAATAGATAAAAGTTGTGCTTCTTTTTAAACTAAATACTTACTATCTAACTGACGACGTATACATGTTTAATTTTTAATTGATCACTTGGTTACAAATTTTTACATTAAATGTCTGTTTTAAAAAATTTGGGCATTAAAAAAAAAAAAAAAAAAAAACTACTATTCAGAATTAAATACACTTACCAGAAAAACAAATTCAAATGACCTTTTTTACAGCTGTCTAAACAGAAAATTGAATAGAATGCTAATTTCAGATTCAGGAAATTATAATAAGATCGTTTACTTTTTTTAAAAAAATTTACTTTTATCATAACAGGACTACTTTGTCTAAAAATAGATCTCTGTATGTCTTCGCGACATACCGGTAAGATAATTTTAACTTTTTTTTCAAACTCAGTGAGGTCTATGGAAAAACCAATGCAAAGTAAGTCGGAAGATTATAACATTAGCAAATAAAATAAAAAGTAATTAAATAATGTCTTACTCAGAGGTATAGATAAAAATATTATAATATAAATATTTTACGGAAAATATGGAAACTACTTCTAATACTTCAACGTCATTCTTGAATGAGGTATAAACGCATATTGAAGTTTAGGGGATAAATGATTGTCAATGGGGAAAACAAATTAAATTAATATAAAATAATTCATATAGCTAACATTTCACAACATTCAAACAAGGTGGTCTGCTTTAGCAAACAATTGTTACCTTTTCCAGATTTCAATCTGCTAACTATACTTTTTAAGGCCTCTTCCAGATTCATGAAAATGGTGCTTATAACTGGAATCTGCTCCATTTATTTCATAAAATACCTCTAATTGTATAGTTTTACGCTTTCAGATAATATGGAGAAACAGAAACACATTTTTTACTATAGCACAATAACAATCTGATGTTATAATAATTAACGTTAATAAATTAATTGCTACACATACATGTATAATGACTGGATTAGAGTACCTTTATAACAGAGAAATGTTAAAAATTGCTACCATCCTACCATGTATTTTTTTCTTTCTAAGTAAATAAGGACTAAAAATAAAATATCAATGATAAATAATTTGCTTTATATAATTTTCCAAACTTAGAAAAATGCCCTACTAAAAGTAAAGGTCTTCCTCAGTAAATGGGGACAAATGAATACTAATTATTGTTAAAACATTTAAAAAATCAATTGAGTCAAAAATATAATCACAAAGAAAGTTTTAAAACTAAATTTTTAAATTTTCGATTTTTTCCAGATCTTTTTTTTTTCTTTATATTTTTTAAATATATCTTCCATGGTCAAATTTGATATTTCTTAAAGTCAATTTCAAATTGGCAACGATATTTTGATGTTTGTTTATTATTATTATTTATATTTTTTGTCTGATCGCTTGTTTGATGTGATTACTTTCATCTGCAATATTTGTTGTAATCTTTTTATAAAGCTGTTATGATGCCAACTTTTCGCGAGAAAGTTGGCGGATTTTTACGTCAATTTTCGACAGGTCAAGAAAAAAAATCAGATTTCAAATCGCCGTGTACTTCACCAACATCAACTGGATCTTTTATACATAAATATTTATTAGGGTAAATGTTTTTATAGCAGTATGCCTAATACTATTCAATTTCAGTGAATAAAATTTTGCTGTTTAAAATATTACTATAACACATTTTACAATTTCTTAAAACAATATTTACGAAGTATCAGGTACTTAAGAAGATGACTCATCTTGCATATCAATGTAGATAATCTCTTTTTGCGTTAATTAACTTATTTATGCATGTTTTTTGAAAATGGTGGTAAAAATATATTTGAGGGTGCCCCCTTGGCGAAATTGTTTGGCACATTTTTGTTAATAGCCTATAACACTATATACATATAACCTATACATATACAATATATATATATATATAACTATTTACATATGACCTATACATATAAATAGGCTAACCTTAATATATTTACCGCGATCACAACTTGGCGAGAATCAAGGAGCACCCTCAAATATAGTCTAACCAAAATGATTTCTTATATTTAGCAAGAGAAATCTGATTTGTTTGAAGATAATTATTCTGTTGATTATTTTTATTGCTTAGTACGAAGGTGAAGGATCGGATCATAAAAATCGTTCGTTATAAACAAATATCGGTTTCATACGAGGTAAAAGTGCCCTAGAAATAAATTACAGTATTGACAACTTAGCATGCATTTTCTTATATTATTCATCATGATTATAACAATATTCATAATCTATGTAGGGGGTACTGCCTTTGAACCCAGGTCGTATCTGCCAGCTGGCTATTCGTAGTTTTCCCTGGTTTTCTCCAAAACTTAGTATGTAAATACTTAATACAGCCCTCCTCCTTGAAGAAGGGCATTGCCCTAAACTTTAATCCTTTAGGTAGATCAGTGGCAGATGCAGAACTTAACTTTTTTTTTTTTTTTTTTTTGGGGGGGGGGGGGGGGGTAAGATTTTTCAAGATGTTATTTCAGATCAATGAAAAATTTACAATCATAATATTAGTGTGTATTCTTTAGATACATTAGACTTCATTAAGAAATTGTTCAATAATTTATTTATAATTATTATTATATCTATATGGAAAAATTCTGAAAGATTTGTTAATTTTTTTTTTTATAATACATGCGCGCAGGTGTGTATGTAATACATTAATGGGAACTGCAATTAAAAACATAAAATGTAATATAAGTGTCTATGGGGGACAGGTGATAATATATATATATTTTTTAAGACAATCTCATCTAATATATACGTATAACAATGATTACCTGCAAAACTTGCATGTAGTTATGATTTGTACAAAATAAAAATATTAAAATGTGATTTATAGAAATAACCTTCATAGAACGTAAGGTTTCAGTTTTTTTTTTTTTTTTTTTTCATGTGCCTGTACAAATTAGTTTTTACATTTACCCCATTTTAACTCGCGTGCATCCCATAGTAAACTTGAATAACGTATATCAATTTCAAGAAATTCGGTGACTTACGAAAGTGGTCAGTTCACATCAAAAGTTAAACAATATTACCTGCTGTGGCAAAACGGGACCCTTGACAAACATATGCATTTGTACATGAGTATTGAATCGAGGTAAATCAGAAGTAAAGCCTAAAAGGAGATTTTGGGAGCGAGAAAAATTGACGCTTATAAGAGGTGGCCCTTAAATAGAGGTGGACTTTTAGAGAGGTTTTTGATTGCTGATGTTTATTGAACTACAGCAGATAATTATTTAAAATGATTTTACTGAAAATATTATGGGGGATGGGTGCTACAAGATATTGTTATTTAAGAAATTTTATATGTTATTAAAAAGCTTAACAGTTAATAATTTTCTGATGGTGAATTCAGTATTACACTGCTACTTATGTATAGCAATATTTCCTCATATTTTTCTACGTTTATATGAACCACTGTTTCTAAGTAAATGATATTACTGAAAAAGTTTGCAAGAAATTAGGTGATTGACACCTGGATATAAGAGTAAATCAGCCAGTCAGTATTCGGCCGAATATTCGGTATTTGGACAAAACTGCTTTTCTGTGCATCCTTATTTCTTAAATCTATAATATACTCTGTTTATTGTATAGTCTTAATTTATTTTCTTTGTAGATACAAATTTTACATATTTTCTGAATTGCTAATATTTTTTGTGATACCAAATTTGGTCTGGGGATCTTGGATCGTCCATAAATTTTGTTTTGCTGCAGATAGATATAGATTATAGAGAATTCTGCTACTTGGCTGAAAGCATGGAAAAGTTTTTTAAAGGATCATTTTAAAATGAAATTTTGTCAGAGAGCTATTTTTATGAATTTGAATTTTGTAATGGGGCCTTTTTATGAAGTGGAATTTAGTAAAGGGGAAGAGCTAAAGGGCCCCAGTTTTTGCCTGGATCAACCCCTAATTTATTTTTTAAAAATCTAACTGATTTTGGAAACAACACACAAAATATGCAGAATTTTGATTTTTAATTCGTGAATTTGAATGTGGAAATATTTAAACATATATCAGAATTTGGAATTTGTTTTCTAGATGTGTTTTCAGTACTAGTATTGCATAGAAATCTACCCTTACCTGCTACTACTTATCCCTTTTTAATTTCATACAATTGACATAGCTGTCTCTTTTTCTATTAATAAACTGTAAATAATGTTTTATTGAATCATGTTTATTAAAAAACAAGTATGGATACCTGGTTAAAACCATCAATGAAGCAGAGAAAGAAATAGAAAATGAAACTGTGAACAACCAAGTTAAGAAAGAGAAATCAATAGTGTACGAATAATTCAAATTAATTTTCGAAAGGCTAAAATACTGCTTGGGTATTTTAGCTAAAATCAGGACCTGATTAACTTCATGGGGGGCACACATACTTTCTTGAACTCCCATCGCACTGAGCGACAGTTAGCAAAAGTATACATATATACCATACCTGTATATGTGACTAAAATGACAGAATTTTTGCAGTTTATGATACTATTTTTTGCCACATTTAACCCCTTCCGCTCCAGGCTAGCTGTAGTGTAAATATGTGAAATACCAGATTATAATGTTGAAATAATGCAATACATAACGAAGTAACAATGTGCATTTTGTTGTGAAGTAAATATATTTAATTAATGAAGGTAGTAAATATGAATACATATCAAAGTATTTCAATTATTTATAGCAATGACTGCTGTAAGTGGTTCATCATCACTGTCATCGCTTTTGCCGTTTTCACTTGTTGTAAAGTCATCATTGGAATCTTCAAGTTCGTCATAATCGGGGATATAATCACTATCCGAATCACTAGAATCAGACATTATTCACAGTTTTAAACACCAGCAAAACACACAAAATCGAGGAGCGAAAATTACACACAACCGCAGCCGCGAGAAATCACGAAACATCTGGCGTAGCCAAAACTAATAGGTCACCGAGACTACTAACGCTATCTAGTTGTCAGTAATGAAAATACAATTTCAAAATACCATATGACAAATAAATTAACTCTCTCTGATACCACTACAACGTTGGGCTTATTGTATCGTATACTTTCTTTGGACGTATGCACGTACATCCATGGTATTAATGGCCATTAACACTAGGACGTACGCACGTACGTCCCTGGAGTGGAAGGGGTTAAGGGCAAAACGGCATTTTCAGAGCCAGGTTTAGTGCCCCCTGCTACTTAGGGCCCAAAGGATGTGCCCTGTTTGCCCCTGTGTTAATCTGGCCCTAGCTAAAATGCAAAAGAAACTTTCTTCTTATGTTAAACCCTGATTATATATCCTATATACACTCTGAAGGGGTACCTTGGATCAGAACTGCAAAATTCACAATGTATTTTATGAAGTTAATTTGTAATGAACTATTTTACTATATTTACTAGAAATACCTTTTTAGTTCTTTGGGCAAGTACTTTTTGTTCAAATTGGAACCTTCCTTATAGTCTCTCACAGGATGTTGAGGGTAGCTTCTACTATTTTATTTCTCTTCGCAGTTCCTCCTTCCAACAAGCAGTGCCACCTCATGTTGATTTTTATTAGTTCTGTATCACTACATGCATTTTCATTGGCTAATATTTTCACTGCTTCATGTTTGGTGGCACTATTTGTTGGAGGGAGGAATTGAGAAGGAAAATGGTGGAAAATATAAACAATACCCAATGAGGAATTATGAAGAGAAATTAAGTCCAAATTGAAAGTACTCACCCAAAGAACTAAAAAAAAAGTATTTTCTAGTAATTATTAACAATGTATTTGGTAATTACCTTTGGGAACTGGCAGAAACTGTGTTCAAGATTGCCTTTTCAAAAATAAAATAAATAAATCAAAATAATTTTTGAAAAATAAGGACTGAATGAATGGACATGAATTTTCTTAATAGAGAAGAGAAATTAAAAAATTATTATATTTATAGATACGTATACTCACAATATATTTGCAAGCAAAGCAAGAATAAGAAGATGTTCCCATTTTCAAAGTCAGCAAAATGATCATTTTCATTTGAGTGACTAACCAATTTTGAATGAATATCACCTGTCCTAAAAACCTAGTTGCGATTTTTATATTCCAGAATATTGAATATTTATTCTTTCAATACAGTGAACTCTCATTAAAACAGACAATCAAGGGCCAGCAGATTTTTTCCATATTAATGAGAGTCCATTATAACAGGAGTTCATAAACTGAAGTTCTATATGAACTGTAAAATCACTATTATGTACACATACACAGTATAACATGAATGAAAATTTGTTTCCTCAAACCCTTTTATTCACTAAAAATATAAAAGCAGGAAAACCGATACTTACTTTCAAAACTTCTTTTCTTCATATAGTACAACTTGATAACAAAATCCTTTGCTATGTCTCCACAATAGAAGTGGAGACAGGTGCAAATTGTTGATCTCAACTGTCACTGTCAATCAATACTGTTTACCTCCCACAGTGTAATAGCACAGAGTGAAAGAGATTTACCCTTTTATTATTAAACCTTTTCATGTTTAAAAAAAAAAAAATATTTCAAAAAATTTTGGGAAGACTCTTTTTCGAAGAAAGTAAGATTTGTGTGTGTGTGGGGCGGGAGGGAGGGGGGGGGTAAATGTCCATCTTAATGAATGAATTGTACGTATAAAGCGATGTTTATTACATGCAATTCCTATAGGCCTTAGCTGTTTTTGTACGTAATAACGAGAAATCCATCTTAAACGGGGCCGTCTTAACGAGAGTTCACTGTACTAATGTTTTGGAGCATTTTATTACATTCCATGTATTTGTGTATCAATTGTTAATATCATATTCTATACTTATTTTGAAAATGTTACTTTTGTAGAGAAGTTAAACGGGATCATCCTGAAGTATTAAACAGCAAGTCATGTTATGATTTACCAGTTCAAGAAATTGCTCCTCTCTCCAGAACTATTTTAGCAGCATGTACTGGTCCACAAGGTGGTTTAACCACAGTTGATCTGGGTGCAAAACCTTTTGAATTTCCAGATGCAGATGTCTATTTCATTGATGAAGATTTACAAGACAGTTCAGAAAATCTAGCCAAAGAGGGATTTGAGAGGGTTGACAAACCTGTTGATGGTAAGCAAATCTTTTGGGAAATTTCTTATTTTGGATAACCAAAAATCTCAATGTAATCAAATCTGTGCAAATCTTGATGAAAGAAAGCAATAGGAAATGTAAAATTATTATACAGTAAGATGTTACAATTTAATTAATACAAAGGAAGAAAATGAATAAATACTTTAATATTTAAACTTAGTGCTTTATTTTAGGGCAATTTCATATCGAAAAAAAAAAAAAAAAAACTTTCTTTCTGTCATACAGATAGTAACATGCATAGTCCACATAAATGTGACACTACATTTACGTGCGATTATCCTTTTAACTTAAAATTAGCACAATTTGCAATGTATTATTAGAAATTTTTTCTTGCAGTTTTCTGGTGTGAGTAAAATAATAGGCATCTGTTTTTGTTTTTCCTGATAATGATTTCTTAATACATTTTATTAATTTGCTCTCAACATTAGTTTAATAAATTGTATCCAAAATTAGAATTCAGTATTACATTTATTTGTATTCAATGCTTCAGATGTGAAACTTAAGAATAGGTAATAGTAGTGATTTCCTGTTGAATTTAATTAAAATTTATAGCAAATATAAAAGTAATAATAACAGGAGACTTGGCGTTGAAATATTAAAAACCCGTATAAACTACTATATCAGAAACGCCAAAGAAAGATATTTGAGATGCATACAGCTGTTTCGGTAGCCTTAAGCGTACCGTCTTCAGTGCAAAAAGTATTCTGAATCTGGAGAAGTGCTCGTATATATAGGAGAGGGACCAAATTTAGTTCAACCAATAAGATTACGGGAAAGGTGGGAAGTGTGACCAATAGGAATTTAGGAATGTGTAGCTGTGTAAACAGTAGAAAAATTAAGAAAATGTGGACTGAATGTGAAATTTCCAACAATCAGACAAATAGGGAACTGCGAAATCACAATTTACAAGATTTTTAAAATTTTTATAAATATGAAAAGCTTCCAAGAAATTGAATTCATGAATGGATTTAGGTCTGCAAATTATTTTAGCTGAATTAAATTTAAAATTATGATTTTCCTCCCAGCAATGTTTAGAAATAGCTGATTTATTGGTTTCTTGTTTGCGAACGTAATTCATATGTTCTTTTAGACGAAATTTAAGGCTGTTTTAAGTCTCACAAATGGTTTCTTTAAAGTAAGAGTGATAAGACAATGATAAAAAATTTTGTAATCCAGTTGTGAAATCCCACATATACATAGTAATTAAATTTCAGAGGTTGCATATATTTTTTCTAGGGAACTGGTAATTAGGAGAGTTTAGAATTGGATTTATATTGTGTGCTTTAGTTTTAGAAGATTGTGAAGTTTAAAAATGAGTAATGAGTAAGTTGTTCAATAAATCGATGAGTAGGTATTATATTCATTGCAAAATTAAGGGATTCAGAAGCAGAAGATGATGAAATTATGAAAGTACAGTCAACTCTCAAAAATCCGCAACCCTAAAATCCACATATCATTTGCAATGTAAACAAACATTGTCAGAACTGATTTCTTGATTAGTGGATTACAAAAATTTAGCTGTTTTAGGAGATAAATCAATTATTAACTTGTGCTGGTGAATCACCAATCACTCAGCATGTTACAGAGGAGAAAATGATAATTTTAATTATGCATAATTATCCAAAAATAAATCATTAATTTAGAGAAAGACAGTTTTCATGAAAGATTTTATCTCATGAAGATAAATATTCAAACTTTCTCATAACACAAACTTATGTGATTGACCAAGAATTGCTGACTTTTTTTGAGGTTATAGGAAAATAAATATATATGAATATTCTTACTTAAACTACTATTGATTAGACTTTTCAAAAATCTAGATAATTTGAAACTATAATAAAATGTATAAAAATCGTTCTTCAAATTAAAATTTCATGAAATATATGTACATTTATCACACACTTTATTTCTGCATTGTATATATAACATATAAATTGTTTCTTAAAGATTTGCTACTCAAATGAGGTTCTAAGATTTTGAGGTTCTAAGTAAAAGAAATTATTCTGAAATCTGCAAAATTCAGAAATCCGCAAAACCCTTCGTTTTAAGCTGTGCGGATTTTTGAGAGTGTACTGTATGCATTTTAAGAAAAAGCTAAAGTATAAAAACAGAGTTACTGAATTTTGAATAATTTTAATGTTACTTTTGTGATGGATGGGTTTGAATCAGAGCATCAGAGGTGGAAGGAGATAATTGCAAAATATCTGAATTCTTCAATTTTTAGAGACCTTTCTTTCTTTCTTTTTAAGGTGGTGATTGAACTGATTGAGAGTTGTTAAAGAGTCACAGTACCTGTTATGACCAAGCCAGTGTTATTCTTTGAGAAATCTTGTCCAATTATTACTCATTAACTAATACATATTTTTAAATCTCATTTTTACATTCAGAAAATTCACAACTGTTAAATTGATAATCATTTTTACAAACTGATTTTATAAATATTTAATATTTTCTTTTAAAGCTGTAAAATGCAGAATTTTGCATTTTACGGCTTTGTCTTTATGTATTCATTTATATTGTTTCCAGGGATGTATAAACAGCTTATGTGTATAATCTGAAATATAATTAATAATTTCAAAGTGAATGATAATAAAATTAAAAATTCAAATCTATAAATCAACATTAAATTAATATATTCTAAATTTCCCCTCATCTCTTGTTATAAAACAAAAATGAAAATAATAACAAAGTTTCAAAATTAATATCAGAAGCTAAGTTAAAAGCAGCATTCATTTAATGTTAGTTTTTTCATACTTAAAAATTAACCCAAGGCATGTATATGAATATGACCATTCAATACAGGTTCAGCTGTTAGTCAAAATTCCTAGTAACAAATGGATATTCTTCTCTCCCCCCCCCCCTCCAATGGTATCCTATGAAAATTGTAGATTAAAATTTAAAGATACCACTTGGAAAGAGTTTTACCATTCTGTAGTTGCTAAAGAAATGTAGGTCTTAGCAAAGTCCCAAAATTTAATATTTGACTTCTTTTTAAGGATGCCCCGCAATCAAATTAATACTCAATATTATACTCAAACTGTCTCCAGTATCAATCGAAAAGTCTTTTTATTAATTCTATCTTCCAGTCTTGGCTACAAAGATTTTAAGAGGTGTAAAAGAGTTGCTTAATAATCAATGAATAGTCTCATGAATACACACTCATATACACATGTGTATATAATTTCAAAATTACTTCAAGAGTGTTAAAAAAATTATGCATTCAATATATATGTAATGCAGGGCTGCCAACAACTACGCAATTGGCGTAGTAACTATGCTTTAGCCTGCTTCTGCTACACTCTACGCATCGCATATTTAAAGCTACGCTTTTCCTTTCCTCATCGTTATCTTGTTTATAACAAGCGAACTCCGATTTCGCACCGTATCTGCAAATTGCAGTTACGGATGAAGTAGCTTGAAAACTCCGTAGGTTGGTAGGTTGTTTCATTTCCTTCTCTCATAAACTATGACAATATCATGACTGTGTACGTGCGGTGATTGGATGTTTGGAGAAGTTCTTTTCTATCACTAGAGGTCTAATGCTAATCTGTTTACTTTTGTTTTTTGGTATCATGTGTTATCGGCTGGACTCGTATTTCTGCATTTATTTTTTTACTTAAAAGTGGGCAAATTTGTTTAGTTTTTTATTTAATAGTATTTTAAGTTAAAATGAGCGATTATGGTGATAATCCAAAGAAGAAAAAAGTTCCTGATCAAAAATTTCTATCGGAGTATTCTGCTAAATGACCATGTTTGCGATCTGTTGATTCATCACCCCATCAGGCGTATTATTGTACAATATGTAACAGCAATTTTCGCATAAATCATGGTGGACTTCATGACAATCATGGACAATCATGGTGGATGATTGTTCATGTTATATTGCAACAAGCCAATGTATTATTGTATGTTAGATTATTAAAAGTCAATAAATTTCAGAAAGTAAGTTTTAATGTAAACAAAAGATTTTATGCTTATTTATATTTTAAGCATTTTCTTATTTTTTTTACACTTTGTAGCTCAAAACTACACTTTTTCTTGTTTTTTAACTACACTTTAGCACTCCCAGAGGTTGGCAGCCTTGGTAATGTATCATGGGTCCGTAACATTAAGTGGGTTGGTATTCCCGTAATGTGAGCATCTTAGAAAGGATGAGGAGTCCATCAGATTCACTAATAATCCTTTATTAAATTCAAGATGCAGTCTTGCCTGAAAGTTAGACATCCTGATCGTCATATGTCCCGTAACCACGCCGAAGGTCAGCACTTCTCCGTAGCGGCACCCCTCCAGGCCTGCGGGTTTCGTTAGCGAGCTTTTACATGATAAGAGTAATATTTAATGTAGATTTATTAGGCAAGTCAATATTGGAAAAAGCCACGAGTTCTCGTGTGTTCCGGCTTAAATACTGTCTATTTCGGCGGAAATATTTAGTCCTCCCCTGCTTAATCATTGGCTATTAACTTTATGATTGACAGCTTAGCTGAGGTTCAGATCCCCAGGATTAATTAATATGCATTACTTAACCACAAGAAAAGGAGAATTGCACTTACTCATCACTTTTTATTCTGAAAGTTGTTCAATTTTTCTGATTTTCGCGTTATGAAGTCTTCTGCTGTGAAACAAAGTTTAAAGGCACACTTACGAATTATTAGCGATTTCTAGATTTTAAAATGGGGTTTTAATTATTTAAATTTAACTATTTTTTATCCCTTCCATATATAGATATATATATTTTTTGTCTATCAAAATATCAATAACTTTGTATTTTATACTCGAAATTTATTATTAGTTAGTAAAAAAATATTAATTATTTTATCTCTAAATAACATGATTAAGTTACTTTTATACTCTTTTGAACTAATTAATTAAAATTTTGTAGATATTCAACCATGGCCTGATGTAAAATGTGAGCATATTCCGATGGAGAAGGAAGCAGAGGTTGCTGGAATTAAAGATTGGTATGCTCCATGTGACTCTGCTTATGGCATTGCTACGACTTTGTATGAATGTCATCCTGTTACCAAAGAAAATGCAGGTCAATATCTTTTTACTGTCTTTTACTTTTTGTATCATTTGCAGTAAATTTTAAAACATATGCACCTTGGTTTCATATTTTTTATTTATTTTGTTTACATCCTGCATTTTTGCTAAACTTTAAATTTTTAGCAGACATGCCAAGTCTCTTGCTTTTTGCTTGTTTTTCTATGCTCCTGATTTTCCACTCATTTCTCCTGCTTTTCTGGTAATTTTTATCTATCCCTCTTAGCATAATTTATGCTTAAAATTCGTGGGATTGGGTAAAAATTTTTGAAAGAAAATTGAAATTTATCTTGCTCTGCAATTTATCAAGTTCAGTTTGAATGTGAATTACTATACAATGCTTTGAAACTAATTTTTGCTGAGAATAAATTTTTTAACTTTCATTTTTGCATAATAAAAAATGTCTTATTATCAAAAGATTTTTTTTTTTTTTTTTTTTTATAATGCAAAAATGAAAGTTAAAAAATTTATTCATTTTTTAAGTACCATAACTTTTGAAAACTTAAAGAATTCAAATTTCATTAGAATATAGCTGATATTTTCATTTCTTTATTACCTTTTCTTTTACAAAGATAATTAAGATTCTTATTGTTTTATATTAGGAGCAGAATGATCAAATCTGTCTATTTTGACTTAAATTTTAAATAACTGTATGTCTGAGTTTTTTTTTTTTTTTTGATAGTTTGTTTTACTGTAAGAAACATATATTATTCATTTAATTTTAATACTGATGCCTTGTAAATACCTCCTAAGCTTATAAAGCTTTACTTAAAATTAAATTTGCATTATTTTATTCATTTTTCTTACAAACTTTCTTGTTAGAAAAAGTCTCGGGATTTCTGTTAAAAAATCTCCTGCTTTTTTTTGTCATTAGAAGTTGGCATCTCTGTTTTAGATTCTGTGGACGTAATCATTAAAAATAAATAAATGAATAGTAAGACTTATAATAACTGTTTAATATATTTCTTTCCATGGCTCTTTTTAGATTATTAACTAGCATTTTCAATGATTACTTGCATTTAAAATGCATTATATACTATGTAAATTATTATCAATTTTTTCTTTTTCATATATATGCTTCATCACATTTAAAAACAGATACATATTTATATAACTTTGCAAAACTAAAATGTCCCCTGGTGTAAATTCTATTGACTTTTAGTAGTTTATTTGAATTATTCTTGCAGGGGTCGATCCAGGTTTTAATTTTTGGGTCCCTTTTTTGTGAAAAACAAAATATTTTTGTGAAATTTCTATTTATTTTTGTGAAAAATAAAATATTTTTGTAAAATATAAAATATTTTTGTGAAAAAGTAAAATATTGTGTAAAATCTTCAGTTTTTACAATCACTTTATGTAATGTTTAATATTAAGTTAATAGAGTTTCGTTGAGCCAAATTAAGGCATAAATTAAAAATACTGAAAATATGAAAACATTTAATAAAAGGATCATTTTTATAAAACAAAATCTTATGAAGGGACTCATTTTATAAATTTGAATTTTGTGAAGGGTCCCTTTGTATGGATTTGAATTTTGTGAAGGGTCCCTTTTTATGAATTTGAATTTTGTGAAGGGTCCCTTTTTATGAATTTGAATTTTATAAAAGGTCCTTTTTTATGAATTTGAATTTGGTGAAGGGTCCCTTTTTACTAAGTGGAATTTTGTGAAGGGGCCGCAAAAGGGACCCAAATTTTGCCGGGATCGACCCCTGTCTTGTGTAATTTATTTGTTTTCTATACTCCATGATATTTTTTATTTTGTGGCATTTTGTAATTAATGTAATTATCTTGAAAGCTATTTGGTTTCTGGGCAATAATTAATATTATCTGCAGTGCTATTATCTTATGTTGTGATTTTATAATGTTCAGTTATTCAATTATTATGCTTGATTGACATATTCAGAGTATCCCAGTCAGTCTGCCTAAATTCTGCACAGTCAGATTTCTCACTTGCAGTACATAAAATATATCCAAAGAGCTCAATGTCAAATAGTTTTCAAGAAAATGTGAAAGACAAAATAATGACATCCTATCCATAGGTGCTAACATTACTAAGTTTTAAATCAGATTTATCCACCAGTATTTTTAAAAAGAAATCTGTCTCGTATATTTTTGACAAATATATAAACTTAAATAAACTGAAAACATTTATAAAAAATTTCCAGTGTAAATTCTCCATTGATAATAAAGGAGACTTGCCACCTATGCATATTCATTGCAATAATAATAATTATTATTAAAAAATTGAAAACATGAATATTAGTATTTACATAAGTTTTTGAGGACGATAATAAAAATAATTACTGTGCATATCGAGGCCTGCATAAGTATGCCATGATGTCAAGTCATGCTTTAAACTGTGTATAAATGGTTACATTTAGTAGCTACCTATAATCTTCGTATGATAATATACTCTGTGAATATTGTAACATGCACTTAATCTTATTAAACATGCAACATGGGTAAGCAAACATTCCACAGTGTGTGCATGTATGTCTCGACATGCACAGAAGACATTTTGAATATCTTCCTCTGTAAATATATGCAAATACTTTTGTTAATGCCTCTCTTCTTCTCTCCTGAAATTTTGCAGATTATGCAAAACTTTTTGCATATATCATGTTAACACTGAATATTATGTACGTAAGTTAACCCTGTTTGAAAATTTTTCTGGCTACAGCCAAAAATCCGGATAATTACAGCGGCGTTAATCATCATCATCAACAGCGATTTTTTTAAGTATAAATATATCTAAATAAAGAACCAAAAAAGTATTTTATTTCTTAGTAATCTTCAAAACCAGCATTTGCAAAGTCTGAAAGAGGAGGGAGAAGAAGATTATAATAATAGTAACAATTCTTAAACATTTATCTAATTGAGAACTAAATTCCGTATTCTATTTCAATTATGCTCGAACTTTTAGTTGAAAACCTAAAGTATACTTTAAAAAAAATCACGGAAATGTTTTAAAAGTGATATATTTTTCTTATTTATTTTCTTTTATTGTAACTTGTACTAATTTTTGTATGCAAATATTTCAATAAATCTGTTTTGTTTTTCAAGTTTAATTTTCAATTTTATTTATTTATTGCTAAAATTCATAACAAAAATATTACAGAATATATTTAAAAATCATAATATATTGCATGTTACTTGAATTTGCATATTATTCAAGTACTTAAATAAACAAAATATTATATTTTTTAGGCATGACCAAAAATCCGGAATTGTCACGGTCCCGGCGATTCTAGATTTTCGGCTTCATACTGTATATGCTTAAAACATAAAATGAGATTTAACTCTGTTATAAATATCTCACAGCTACATTTATAGTAGAAATTATATCAAACTAAAAATCTAAGTTGTAATGCTCATTAAAATTATTTAAAAAAAAAAAAAAATCTTACCACCTCTTTTTCAACATCGTAAGTTGATTTTCAGTACTTTTTATCATGCTTTTCAATTATATTTTAATTAAATGTATATATATATATATATATTGTTGGATTCATAGATGACTTAAAATAATCCACTTCTCAGCAGAATTTTCTATTGATTTGTTAGAATTTTTTATATTCATACTTCCCACTTATAATAAATTAAAAACATGATAATAAAGTTGAACAACTAAAATGGAAGATGATGGAGAAATTATGCAGAGAAAAATGTTCTCCAAGATTTTTGTAACATTATGTAAATGATAAGATTAATTGTGATTATATTTAACGACTGTCAGTATATAACTGTTTCACTTTTCTGCAGTTTGTATAATTAAAAAAAAAAAAAAAAAAAAAAAAAAAATTCTTTATGTATTGTTTCAAAAGATTTCCTACTTTGATTGCATTTTGTTCAACCTTTTATATATATATACAGTGAAATACGTTTAACACAAAAACGCTTAACATGAAAAATCGGTTTACACAAAATAATACAGCGGTCCGGGCAGTATACATGCTATTTAATACATTTTTTTTCTTTTAACATGAAACAAAAATCGTTTAACACACAAAAAAAAAAAAAAAATCTTTCGATCTTCAGTGGCATGTATGCTACAACAGAGATGCCAACATTTTAATTTATTCTGAAGCATTTTTAGATCCACCTTTATTTTCATACCACTTTTTTCTTAAGAGTATTTTTTTTTCTTATTTTATCATAGTTATATATTGAAGGAAAATAGTCTATAAATAAAGTGGTGTGGGTTGAAGACAGGGCTAAAAATGCTCTGGAACAAAATAGAACATTGGTAACTATGATACTACATGTTGCCATCACTGATCATGTGTTTACAGCACCAACAATGAGATTTTTTACATTGTTCATCATTAAAATAATTCCACTTATTTAAATTTTGATGACGAATCTAACAACTGAATCAGCGATGCAGTTTCTGTCCCTTCTGCTTCAGAAATGAAGAAAATAATGTGTATCCGCAGTTATTTAGATGCACATTCAAATTCAGAGATGAATAAAACAATGTATGATTTCGACCAGTTTTTGAACAATATGACGTGCTGAAAAAGAAGTAAAAGATATGTGATTTCCCCCCCCCCCCCAAAAAAAAAAACAATAATATTTGTACTTAATTTTTATCCTAATTGATATAAGTTAGTAGTAGTTTTACAGGAAATGGAAATAATAATTGACGACATGGTAAACATTGGCCAGTTTTGTACTTTTTTTACAAATCTTTTTACATGAAATTCTTTTAACACGAAAAGATATTTCGGTCCCCTCGGTTTTGTGTTAAACGTTTTTAACTATATTTTGTTCTCTCTGCTCGAATAGCAATTAGACCAATAATAATTAAACCCTAATTAATAATTAAAAAAGGATTGCTATGCAAATTCTAGTTTACAAGTCTTTTCTCTTATAATATGTAGCATACATTTTCTGTTGAATTATGAAAAAATAGTAATAAATTTACAAGTGGCTTTAAAATTATATAAATGTATAAAAGCTTTTTTTTTTTTTTCTAACCATGAACTTGGTATTTTTGATATAACTAAAATTGTGAACTGAGTCAAATTAATACTGACTTATAAATCTCATTTTACGAAGAAAAAAAAAGAAAACTTTGTTTGAATGGTGATAAGATTTATTTATTTTTAATTTTTATATTAACCTGTATTATCAAAGACAAAACTTATTATTTATAATTAAAATGTTATAGTATGTAAATATTCATTGGAATGTTTAGCCTAGAATGACTGATTTCACAGTTTCAGGTATTGAATCTAAAACTCTAATAACTAACAGCAGTTAAGATCTATTTCTTCTTCTTCATTTTTTTTTTTTTTTTTAAATATAATGTGTTACATTTTTCCCCTCTTTTGAATTGTCCTTAACTTTTTGTGGAAAATGTGGGGGGGGGGGGGGATGGGA
Organism: Salticus scenicus; assembly: GCA_963930645.1. NCBI lineage: Eukaryota > Metazoa > Arthropoda > Arachnida > Araneae > Salticidae > Salticus > Salticus scenicus. Next base: position 253,650,961 of record OZ005659.1, on the reverse strand, counting down.
TGGTTTAGTATCAAAAGGAATATGGATGGTAAAAGCAAAAATTGAAGAAAGCTAAAACCTTCTTCTTAAAATATATCTGTACTGATAAGTATAAAGGATTTAAGTCCAAAAATGTCGATTTTGAGTTAATTACATAGTCAGACCCAGAAAAAATTTCTCTATCGATTGGTATAAAGGATTTAAATCCATGTCATTTAATCTTTGAGAAAATCCATTGGTAAAAAAAGATTCAAGTCAGAAATTTAGCATTAATCTTTGGTATAAAATATTTAATTCAATTTTTCCTTTTATTAAATGAAGATTGGCAATCATTGAATGGTATAAAGCGTATAAACCAACATAATCCCTTTTTCCTAATCGATTCTTCTGATTAGTTTTTAGTTAGTTTAACTTTATTTTTCGTCTCCTGAAAAATCAAGAATATGGACTTAAATCCTTTATACTTATCAGTACAGATATATATAATTATATTAACACAGAATTGGGAAAAATTATAATATTTTTTAGTTCTATTTATAATTTTTTGAATAATAAAAAAAAAAAATCACAAGTGTTTTTTAATCAAAATGATGCATCTCAGAATTCTAGTGTTAAATAAAATATAGTCATACATTATTTTATGTAATGTTGTACAGTTTGTTAAATTTATGTAGTTAATTATTATTAATAAAATCCTGTATTTTAGGCAATCCCATTGCTGATGCATTTGCTGTTGTTATGCGAGAGAACAGTGCCATATTAGCCTTAGCTGATGGAGTTAACTGGGGTGAAAAAAGTTGTTTAGCTGCACGGTGTGCTATCCATGGCTGTATTAACTATTTGAATAAAGTATTGTATAGGGAAGGTGGTGGAACTATCACAACACAGGTGTGCTTTATATTATTTTAATTATCATGTAACTTAATGTTTATAAATGTAGTATGTTAAGTTACACTGCCTGAGCTTGTTATAAACTATTTTTATAATACATTATTTTGTTTTATAATACATTATTATTCAAAATGGTGTACGATATTTTAAAAGATTATAATAAAGCCATTTTTAAATACTGATATATCATAATTGGTTTTAAAAGGAAGGACAATTAAAATATTTTCTTTTCCCTGCACCTCTATATTTAAAGTGTACAAATTTCTCAATAATGTGAATTCTGTTTGTTGCATTGGCCAGACCAGAATAAATGATAAAGTGATGTTTCTTTGGTCGTCATGTCACTGTACTTTACCCTATGTGATTTTTTCTTGTGGGGCTCTGTGAAAGACAAGATATATGTACCATCACTGCAGTATTCCTGCTATGATCGCATTTTTCACAAAATGCAAAATTTTTATCTAAAAAGCAAAAAATAAAGAAGACAATTTTACTTTTTTGCTAAAGAATTTTACTAAAATTCTTCTACTTCCAAATGGCTTGTACTGTATTAAATTTGTATTAATGATAAACACAGTTATTAATTACATTCCCATTTCAAGATTTTTTATTAGTTACCCTATAATAATTATTTAAAGCAGGCATGTTAAATTTTAAATTCATTATCTTGACCGAATGTTAAAATTTAATTGACAAAAGGATATAAAACAAAGGCATATAGAATAGCATACATGCACTATTTGTAAGCATATTAATATTTTAGCATTTTGCTAGAGCATATTACTTGACTTTAGCTTTTTTTCTAAAGAAATTTTGTACTTAGTATAAACCCTGCATCACTGTCACACAACTTGGAGGACTTACGGATATGCATAAATAGAATTTAAACACTAGACATGTTCTACTTTAATTTAGACATGTTCAAATGAGTATAAGAAGAAATGGACATTTGCCTGAATGCTGCCTGCGTGATTCAATTAAGTCATATCAAATACTTATGCCATAAAATGAAAGTATTTGCATTGTCCTTTTCTTTAAATTTTGTTCTGGTAATGGTACATGTTTGTTTATAATTCATTTTATTCTGGTGTATTAAAATACCATATATCATTTTGAATATCCCTGTATAATTATTAAAACCCGAATAAACTACTATGTCAGAAATGCCTAAAGAAAAATATTAGCGATGCATACAGCTGTTTCGGTAGCCCTGAAGCGGTAACTTTCTTTTTGCACTGAAGACGGGTACGCTTAAGGCTACCGAAACAGCTGTATGCATCACTAATATTTTTCTTTTGGCGTTTCTGACGTAGTAGTTTATTCGGGTTTTAATATTTCAACGCCAAGTCTCCTGTTATTATTTATAACCCTGTATATTTTGTATATATATATTTTGAAATATATTTTCTGTCTTTCTATACCATACTTATTTTTAGTTGCTGAATTAAAAAAAAAAAAATCTAAAGTAATTTTTATTAATACTATATATGATTTGTTTTATGTGTATGTAAAAAGTACAAAATTACTTATTGCACTAGAGTACAGATCTACCTTGTATTGTGTGGAAAGGTAAGCATCCAGTTTAGTGATGGAGATAGAAGAGTTGATTATGTAATAGAAGCTCCAGTTAAATTTTCGAAAAGTTTGTTGCTAAGCTAAATACCATAGAATTTTATTTATTATAAGTCTTTTCTGTCTTTAAATTATACTTAATATTTTTATTTATTTTATATAACTGAAATATTGCACCAATTTAAAATAACATAGATCAAATTTCATATTTGTAATCATTTAAAATTTTCATTAAAATTTTCATTTAAAATTTCATTCAGATTATTCATGAAAAAAAAAAAAAAAAAAAGGTTTAAACATATAAATAAAGAAATTAGTATAAAAATGAAATTTAAACTTTATTTACTAACAATTTTAACTTTTTACAATAAAATAAAAAAGTGTTTCTGGCCGAAGTATGTTTGCTTGCTCATAAACATTTTTAGAAAGCCTTGAAACATATACTATATCTTATTCATGTTCAGTATGGCATGTTTCCTATATAATTAGTACTATTCATTTATGTACAGGGATACCCAAAAATATCCCATTCCATGAGGGTCATTTTTATAAATATACATAGGATGTGTTGGATGATTTTCAGAAATTAAAATGATGGGAAATGTTTTTAAAATATTAAAAAAATGGGTACCTTTCAGTTAAGAAGACAGGAGTATAAAGTGTATATGTCATGCATTAAAAAATCTGGAGTGACAGTACTCATCTTTCCGAAGATTTAATAATTACCAGACAATCGAACAAATTTGAATCTGTGAATTATTCAGTCAGTCAACAAAAGTGAAAAGTATTACAGGGTGTTTGAGCATGTCTTCTCAAGTTCATATATTTGTACAATAGACCACAATATATATACAAATACTTTTGTGCATCTCTGTAAAAGAATTATAAATGGCAAAAAGACTGTTTCTGGTAATGACCATGCTATAGCCAAATTCTAAAATATATATTAATTTCATTCTGTTTTAAGTCATTTAATGCTCTTCGGATAATTAGCCTCCGTAGTATGTAATATGCATAAATTCTTTCATACTTTTCTGTAAAAGAACTAAAAAACTCTGTATTCATGCAAATGCAACAGGTTTGCCACGCTACCTGGAAAACCTGGAATAGTCAGGGAATTCAAAAATTGATTGTAAAAGTCAGGGAATTTGAATAGTTTAGCTAGAATCTGGAAAAGTCAGGGAATTTCATTTGATGACTGCCAAAAAATAAACAATTTTTCTACCAATGTAGAATCTTTTTTTTTTTTTTTTTTTTTTTTTTTTCTTAGCTTCCGCCATTTGTTTTAAACAGCCTCATCCTTTTTTTCCACTCATGAAAGAAATTTCTTATCTCGCTTATAAGCAACAGATGCTATCACTATATGCAACTTTTATCATATGTAACTTTTGTGTTTTCAAGTGGTACCATAATAATTTTACCCTGAACACAGCCAGTGCTCAATATATGGTTAAACTGGAATTTTCTTAGAATATTTCGGAGAAACCTGGAAAAGTCAGGGAATTCCATTCTCCTGTTTGAGTGGCAACCCTGATGCAACATTAAAATGACCCTGTAGCAATGCTCATGTAGGAGAAAAAGAAAAGCTTATCATAATAAAATTGCTTTGAAAATTTGTGCATTCTTTTTTCATGGCTCTATGATTTCATATATTACTTACAAACTTTGAATAAACACCATAAAATGCATTAAACTTGCAACAATTGTTTCGGGTCGAAAAAACACATGACCCTTCATCAGGCGAATAAAGTAAGCACGTCAAAGCGGCAATGCACACATGCATTGCCGCTTTGACTGCAGCACTCGTGCTTACTTTATTCGCCTGATGAAGGGTCGTGTGTTTTTTCGACCCGAAACAATTGTTGTGAGTTTATTGCATTTTATGGTGTTTATTCAAAGTTTGTAAGTAATATTTTTTACAACGCCAGTTTTGTGGTGCTTTTTTATTAGATTTCATATATTGTTAACGCTAAGAGCTAATACCCGTAGAGTTCTTGACAGTAAAAATATTTAGGATAGCCAAATCAAAATTTTATCTCTTCTACAACATTACTTATTAATTAGCATGAAAACTTTAATTTTTATTGATTTGTAGTTATTTAATTTATCATTACTGTGGTTATTATTTCTTTGCAGGATATCTTTATCAGTTTATTGAGATCTTTTAGTGAAGCTCATAATTTAATACTTCAAGAACATGGGACTCTCACAACTCTCTGTGCAGTTGTAGTGGTTCAACTAAAAAACTCCAATAAATTCATCGCCTGTGCATGTAATGTTGGCGATAGTTTAGCTTACATCTACAGTCCTAAATACGGTGTCCGGGAAATCACTCAAGGTATGCTTCTCTTCAAATTTTGCATGGATGACTAATTTTATATAATGTGTAGGGTGGCTAGAAAACTGGAAAACCAGGAAAAAAGTCAGGGAATTTGGCAATACTGGGAAAGACAGGAAATCCTACAAACAAAATTAAGGGGACTGAGATGTTTGCGACAACCGTGAAATGGGAAATTTAGGTTGTTGCTTTTAATAGCCATATATTTTTTAATTATGCGTGTATCAATAAAAAAAATTTATGAAATATTAACAAGAATTTCAAGAAATATTTGATGCAAATTATTTACTCTTATGTGTTACAGTTTTTTTTTTTTTTTTTTTTTTTTAAATAATAGCAATGTAAACATATGTATTTTACTCTTAAGGATTTTTTCACTTTGGTACACTTTTCTAAGAAAATAATGAAAATCTTACCTTGAAATCATGAATGATGATAGAAAATACTTTTGTTTATGTACTGAACCTATTTTATGTTTTGTTGTTCTATTTTTAAAATTATAAAAAAAATGGCAATTTTTACTTATTAGAAATATGCATTTTTGAACATATATTTTCGCTCTTTTAAAAAAATATCACAAGGTATATACATAAAAAAAATTGTTTACTATATGAAGAGACACTTATTTTATTTCCCTCTAAAATTTCAAGGAACTACTTTCAACAGATTTTTCCACAAAGTGTACCAAGGTGAAAAAATCCTTAAGAGTAAAATACGTATGTTTACAGTGCTATTATAAAAAAACTGTAACACTTAAGAGTAAATAATTTCCATCAAATATTTCTTGAACTTCTTGTTAAAATTTCATAAAAAAAATTATATTGATACATGCATAATTAAAGAATATATGGCTATTAAAAGAAACAACCTAAATTTCTCACTTCACGGTTGCCGCAAATGTCTCAGTCCCCTTAATATGGGCCAACACTGAAACTACAGCTGTTTTTGTTAGGTTTCTTGTTGGTCAACAGATTATGACTCAGTTGTTGGCACCGATATGTAGTATTTTACTTTGGCAATGCATTTTACTTTTTCTTATTTGCTACACTACGCTAACAGCACATTTCATCCACACAACATCCTCAGTATATCCTATGGATGAAAAGACACTCAATGGAGATCCTTAGGAAGTACTATGGTTAAGTGTGCTGTTAGGGTATCTACCAATAAGTATTTGGATACTTTCGAATTGAGACGTTTTGTCAAATATCTAGAAAAATTCTGCAGGAATTATTTTTAAACTTTGGGAGTATAAAGAACATATTATATCTCATATATTTCAGTGAAAGTTTTGTCCTGAAGAGGAAAAGGGGACCAGTAAAAAATTAAATAAAAGTCAAACTGTTTTGGATCACCCTGTAAAAAGTAATGCTTGAAATGTATTTTGGCTGTAGCATGATTCTTCTAATTATTTGCATAATTTTTTATAAGGCTACCACATATATTTGTGGAGATATAACTGTTTCTTAAAAAAAATTTACAAAAATTTCTACTTTTTTAGAAGGTATTAGACCCAGTGTAAAGCTGTTTTTAGGAAATTTGACTGACGACATTAGACACAGCATATTGCAAGTAGAATGCAGAAATATGAATTTTTTTACAAAATATGAGCATTTTTACCTAAATAATTTTTAACTACACATACTCAAGCTTTTAAAATTTTTATTTGCATAATTTAATAGCCAAAAGTATTAAGCTACTTATATGAAAACCCCAAACAAATATTGTGTAAAATCAAAAAGTTATGAGCTATAGAATGAACGGAGTTCCAGTTCCTTAAAAAAAAAAAAAAAATGATGGTGATAGGGGGTTTTATCCATATTTATTTACAATCGACAAACACTATATTACCATTGGGCATGGACTGAATCAAAACAAAAATGTGAGTAAAACTCCTTATAGTTTAGCTTTTGTTTTGAGAGGAACTGAAATTCTGGTTATTCTGTCTCTCATAACTTTTTGAATTTACACGATATTCGTTTGGGGTTTTCACATAAGTCACTTAATGCTTTTGGCTATTAAATTAAGCAAATGAAATTTTTGAAGAACTTGCACATGTGTAGTTAATTGTTTAGTAAAAATGTTCATATTTCGTAAGATGTTTGTTATTTTTGCATTCTACTTGCAGTATGCTGTGTCTAATTTAGTATGCCAAGTTTCTTAAAAATGGCTTTTCATTGGGTCCAATACCCTATGTCTTATAATTAAAAAGGTGGAAAATTTTTTTGCAAATTTTTGAAGAAACAGTTATTTTTCCTCAAATATATGTGGTAGCTTCATACAAACAGGGTTGCCACACTACCTGAAGAACCTGGAATAGTCAGAAAATTTGAAAATTGACCATAAAAGTCAGGGAATTTGAATATTTTAGCCAGAATCTGGAAGAGTCAGGGAATTTCATACGATGGTTGCTAAAGAGAAAACAATTTTTCTGCCATCGTAGGGTCATTTTTTTTTTTTTTTTTTTTTTCCCCTTTAGCTTTCCTGATTTTTTTAAACATCGCCATCCTTCCTTTCCACTCGTGAAAGAAATTCCTTATTCCGCTTATAAGCGACAGATGCTATCACTGTATGTAACTTTTGTCATATGTATTTTCTGTGTTTTCAAGTAGTGCCGCAATTATTTTGCCCTCAACACAGCCAGTGCTCAATATATGGTTAGACTGAAATTTTCTTAGAACGCACCTGGAAAACCTGGAAAAGTCAGGGAATTTCATTCTCCTGTTTGAGTGGCTACCCTGTATAAATTTATACATAATTAGAAGAATCATCATCATCACATATTTCCACCAAAATGCATTTCAAGCATTACTTTTTACAGGGTGATCCAAAACATTTTGACTTTTATTTAATTTCTTACTGGTCTCTTTTTCCTCTTCAAGACAAAACTTTCTCTGAAATATATGAGATATAACATGCTCTTTATACTCGTAAATTTTCAAAATAATTCCTGCTGAATTTTTCCAAATATTTGACAAAACGTCTAAGTGTTACTTATTCATAGATAGTGTATTTTTATACTTTCAAGCAAATAAATAACATCCTCGACGATACTTTACTGTGTATAAAAAAAAAATATATATATATATTTTCTTAGAAGTCATGTAAAAGTCAGAAATGAGCCATTATATGCAAATTTAATGCATTGATTATTGTTAGACTCGTAGCATTGTTTATTATGGGGGGCCAAATCATAGCAATCCAAAAATATAAAATGTCAACAAAGGGGACAAAATATGTGCTGTTGTTTCATCTGACATTATTTCATCTAACCAAATGCAATTGTGCAAAACAAATATCTCATCTGTTGATGGGCTAATGACCTATATTTGTAGGGATGTTGCAAAGTTTGATTGAAATCTGTAAAAGTCTGGAAATCAGGAGCTTGCTTGCACTTTTAGCCACCCTGGGTGAAAGATTTTAGCTGTCTTGTTCAAAAGAAGAGCACTCTTTTAGCCTCTGCACCCAAGAATTAAAAAAAAAAAAAAAAAAGTATTGTGCAACCACGGGAAGTGAGAAACTTGGCCTATGATTGATTGAAGATTATGTTTCCTGTCTGTGTTGAAGGAGAAGCAGATTTCAATCTTCATATAAAGAGGGTGTATTGAAAATATTTTAAGTCCTGAAGCATACACATATAGATGTAGGACAAATAAAATTACCCTAGATTTTTCTTTTTGCTTGACAGCTAATTTCAGTAGATCTAATTTTCAGCTGATCTTCATAATTTTTAGCCATGCTGGGTGACCAACCATTGCCCTCCTTCCCTTCCCTAAGCTTGGGTAGAAGTGTTGATTAAATATTGGGGGAAAAAAAAAATAAATAAATAAATAAATAAATAAATAACAATGAAACTACAATTCATGCTGGAAACTCCAGACAGAAAATATTGATTTTTAAAATGCTGTGCCAAAATGAAAGAAAAGGACCTGGAAAAGTCAGGAAAATGTCCCTTTAATTATCCCGAAAAAGGCTGAGAAAAATCACAAGGATCAAATGTTAGCCACCCTGTATATAGTTACAGCATTTAGTATCATATGACTTATAGACTGTATAAAAATTATAAATTTATTATTTTTGCAGAATATATTTTTTGACTCAGACATGCTACTTTTCAGCCTTAAGGCTGAATTCAGCCTTTTTAAGCTTGAAAGTTATTATTCTTGGGATCAATGCAAATCTGCATTAAAACTTTTTGGACATGTGTAGGGGGGGGGGGGGGGTCAGCCTGAATGTGTGCAATATATTATTAGCAATTTCTATGTAATTGGCTTTCAAGAAATGTCAAATTCAAACTTGGAGAAAATGAAAAAGAAATAGCACTTTAACTGCATTTTCCTAATGAACTTGAACTGCATTATTTTGCTAATCAGTTGCCCCAGCAAACAGTGCTTCATTAGAATGAACTTATTTTCAAGTATATGTAATAAGTTTGTCTGTTTTTTTAAGAACTTACAACTATTTTAATTATAATTAATATGATATTCAATATAAGATTTATTGTTCCGATTTTGTTTGTTGTGTGTACATGTATGCAATCAGATTTAACATTATTTTTATTATTGAAAAATTTATATTGTGTCAGTTGCCTGATACCACTTTCGAGAGGGGGGGGGGGGGCGGGAAAAGTTTAGCCTTTTTTTCTGTAAGCTTGTACCATGTCTGTTGACTTGAACTGTTTCTAAGAAAATTGATTTTTCAGTTTAAAACTTTTTGCCGATGGAAGTATATTTCTATTATTGATAGCACCAAACATTCTGTATAATATTGCAATTTATTTATTGCATCAAGTTATAAAGTATGTAGAGTTGTAAATTATTACAGTATTTAATTTGTTAACTTAAATCTTTACAGCATTGTGATATGAAAAATATACCACACATTCAAACTTTTCCTGGGTCATTACATGCTGACATAATTTTGCTACCAATTATTATTTAAGATTAAATACTTCCATTTCAAAATTTGATTACATGTTTTATACTATATTTAAAAAAAAATATTTTCAGTTTTATTGGCATTTTTTATTTTGTAAATATAAATAATTTTTTGTTTGGGAGTAAAATAAAATTTTATGTTTAATTTAGAAATTTATTCATCAAGCCTGAAAGTTCATTTCAGAAAATTATGGAGAGGAAGGCTGATTTTTTATACCAACTATGTGAAAAATACCAGAGCCGGGAATCGAACCCGGGCCTTCCACTTTACGTGCAGATGTTCAAACCATCGAACTACCCTGGCTCGATGAAATTGAAAATCTCATGGTCTGTTGGAATTGTGCCATGATTAATAATGTCACTTGATACAGCTGTGTTTGCAGACTCGGTGACTTTGCCAATGAATGTTATGTGAGAAATGCCTAGCTGATAATCAGCCAGGGTAGCTGGATGGTTTGTGCATCCGCACATAAAGCGGAAGGCCCGGGTTCGATTCCCGGCTCTGGTATTTTTCACATAGTTGGTATAAAAAATCAGCCTTCCACTCCATAGTTTTCTGAAATAAAATTTTATGTATTAAAAAATTAAAATATTTGATATATATTTCTCTCTCTCTCCCTCCCTCTCTCTCTGTTCTTTTGAATGAATGCTAAATAACATCAATGAAAAAAGCTTTTATAATAAGTTTCAATGTAAGAACTTGTCACTTACTGTATCCAATTCAAAATGTAATTACAGGCAATACCTATACTTGAAATTAGTTATAATTTTAAAAATGAAATTTTTAATCTAATAGGGGAAACTGGGGAGCCTTGGCCACATTTTCAGAAAAACTTTTTTATAAATTTTATTTTAACACTAAAAAATTCATATGGTAGTACATACTAAAGAAATTTTATTGGCAACAAGGATATAATTGTGATAAATAAATAATGCATATATTCTTCTCTAAATTTATTAATTTTTAAAACATAGTCAAGTGAGCCAAGCCTCCCTTGATAAGGGAGACTTGCCTCCTGCAATAATGTATAATTTTAACGTGCACAATAGTAATTTTGAAAGTATTAGAAAAGCAAGTGTAAAATTTTTAATATTATAACTGTACATCCCAAAATCATTTAAAGATTATGTACACCATTATTATATTTAAGTAATACATTTATAGTATTTTAGTTGTATTAAAAATTAGAAAATAAATAATTTAGTTATAAAATTTTCCATACAAATAAAGTAAATAGGCCTTTCTATTTATGTTAAATATATTTTATTAAGTTTGTACATACATAAAATACACTAAATGAACTTATAAATTTATCTTAATGGCATGAACTGTGAAAAATCAAAATTAAACTGCACTTTCACAGCTACTTAAGACATAGGGGAGAGTGGGGATGAATGGGACATTTTTCATGTTTTTACTGATTTTCACCATATGTAATTCAGAATTTTGTAACATGGCTCATAAGTACACTTCAGAAATCAGTTTCATATAAACATACTAACTTTAATAAAAAAGTTATCATTTTTAATTAATATATATAATTTTTTTTATATGCATGTGCATTGTCCCATTCATCCCCACCTATGGGGATGAATGAGACATGATTGGGGATGGATGGGACAAGACTGGAGTTAACAAAGAAAAGAAAACAAAATGGAAAGTAAATAAATTTTTTAAGTTAAATTGGTTTATGTGATTTTATTACACACTATGAATTTACTGAAATTAACATAAACTGATGTATTGACTCAAATTAACGTCAAAAGGCAAAAGTCCTTTGGTTTGCACAGTTCCTGTGCTCTAGGCTTTGGTAATTTAATCTAATAAGATCTAATCTAAAAATAAATAAATAAATAAGACACTAGAAAGAGATAAATCATTATAATAGAGTACAAATTATCCAGATAAATTTTTGTTTCCGTCTGATCAGAAAAAATCAGCATTCTATTCTGTATTGCAATAATAATCACCAGAATTTATTAAATTAGCTTGATTGAAATTGTGATTTTAATCAAATGATTATTAATAAATTTATTTATTTTTAATTATTGATTTAAATTGCATTGAATATTCTAACTTATAATTTTTTAATCATAATTATTATAAACAAAAATCAGAACAATTAATTTTAATCTATTTCTTTAAATCCATGCTACTTTTATAATTCCATGTTATAACTACTGGACTACAGGTTATAAAAATATTGAAAATCTATTTAAGATTTGTTTTAATGTAATTCTTGTGTACAATTTTAAATTAGCACATAGTGGGGAATGTCCCATTCATTCCAACGACCACATGATCATATAAAACAGGAAATAGGCTTAATCAACAATTGTCAATATTCTTCTTGAATGAATATCATAAACACAATAAAAGATTATGCCTTTTCACTATGTAAGAGTTATATTAACTTTGAGGAAATAGTTAATGTCTTAACTACTACCTAATTGAATCAGTAAAAACTTACTTTGTCAGCTGAAAAAGACACTTTAATTTTTTTCTGTCCTTCTATGGATAGAACAGTTCTGAAACTACACTTGTTGAATGACCTCAGTGCTGCCATATATCAGAAAAATTATCAAGTTTCCAGTGCTTGCAAAACATAAAAATTTTGCTTTTGTCCCATTCATCCTGTGTCACATTCAACCCCACTCTCCCGTAGGTCATGGTAATTTAATCATATCTGTTAACTGAACAACAGATAAGTCTTCTTTTTCCGGATATATAAAATTACATGTTTATTTGCATCATCATAAGAAGTTGACTTCATACTCATCATTTACAATTTCCCGTGTCATCCAGCCAACAAAATAATACAAATAACCCTTAAATGGATGATTCTTATTTCTTCCAAAAGATTGTATTCAAATGTAAGTTAATTTTATTGCACAGAAAATTCATACTTGCCAACTTTTCCGGTTTTCCCGGAAGACTTCTGGTTTTTTAACTTACTTGGGGGTTCGTGAGTTGTCTGAGAATGAAAGGCCAAACGTACAAAAATTCAGTAATTTATTCACAGAAAATTCCAGAAAAATGCAGGTCTATAAACCAAGTATCAGCTTCAATTCAAACAGTAAACACAGCTTAAACAACAGCTGTCAATAACAAATCCACAGTACAAACTGTATACCAATAACACTTGAAGCAAGTCTCTCTCAAAGAGGCTCAAGAGCAATGCAAGCACTAGCGAAGCTCGCTGAGATCTGAACTGAACTGACTGCCCTTGGCGAGGGAGCGCTCCTTATATGCTGTTCCATGGAGCCCAGATTTTTCGAGAAAACTCTAGAAAGTGGTCAACCAATCAACTTACAGCTTCCATATTTGGTATATCCCATATAAGGATTTTCTCGCCAAGGTCGCCAAAAAAATCGCCAAGGTGGGAAAAAGTCGCCAAATTTGGCGCCAAATCCATTACGTGCATTACTGGGGCTTTTTAATGCGTTTTTAAGGGAAAATAAGGCTATTTCAACGCTAAAACGACTAGAAATGCACAAAATTAGCACTTTATCAACTTACTAAGCCTCTTTGAAAGAATTTATACAAAAATAAACACAATTATTTACAATTTCGTAACACTGCCCCCCTCCCAAGGACTGCACGTCCCGGGCAGTGCAACCCTTGGTTAGGAGGCGAAACTAAACAAATTTACACAATCTAAAATACAAAAACTAAGTTGCACATAACGATAACATAGAAATATAAATTAAGTGGGAAATATTTACAAAATTCACAAATATGTACAAATATTTACAGTGCGCATGCGCAAATTTTACCACTATTTACATTTAAAATTTTAATTTTACCGTTACTTGTGGTACTTGGCTAGCCTATTATAGTGCACCACCTTCGGTTTTGACGATGGTGTTTTAGTGATCCGCACCACTACATCATTCAGCCTTTTTAAGACTGTGTATGGTCCGTCCCAGTTGCACTGTAACTTGGGAGAGAGTCCTTTTCGACGAACAGGATTCCACAACCAGACCTTCTCTCCTTCCTGGAACTCATGTTGTGTAGCCTTTAGATCGTACCTTGTCTTCATTTTCTCCGTTGCCATGTTAATCCGCTCCCGAGCAAAGTTGTGTACGTCCTCAAATCGTGCCTGGAGATCTTGGATGTACTCCTCGGGCGATGAAGGCGCATCGGGTGGACAACCAAACAGGAGATCACAGGGGAGACGAAGTTCACGTCCAAACAGCATCTGGGCTGGAGTATAGCCGGTGGTTTCATGGACAGCACTTCGATAAGCCAGCAGGAACAATGGCAACTTCAAGTCCCAATCTTGCTGGTTCCTTGATACTAGCAGAGAGAGGTTATTTAGGATGGTACGATTGAACCTCTCGACCATGCCGTCCGACTGGGGATGTAAGGGTGTTGTCCGGGTTTTGTCTATGCCGAGCAGTTGACACAGTCCTTTGAAAACATCAGAGGTAAAGTTCCTACCTTGGTCGGTATGAAGCTGTAGGGGCGTGCCGTACCTTGACACCCTTTGCTGCACTAGGACTTCTGCGACTGTGCATGCCTCTTGATTGAGAATGGGATATGCCTCAGGCCACTTGGTGAAATAGTCCATCACGACGAGGATGTATTTATTTCCACTGGAGGTCCGTGGCAAAGGACCCAGGATGTCGATTGCAATCCGTTCAAATGGTGCTCCCACGTTATACCGTTGCAGTCTCCCTCGACTTCGTTTCTGCGGGCCTTTACGTGCCGCACAAGCATCACAGGATTTACACCATTTCTCCACATCCTCCTTTGCCTTGCACCAGTAGAAGCGTTCCCGAACTTTCTGCAGAGTCTTCATAACCCCAAAATGGCCTCCGGTAGAGCTACTATGCAGTTGTTCTAAAACAGCCGGAATTTTTGATCTTGGTAATAAAATCTGCCATCTGAAGCTTTTCCCATCATTAGATTCCCACTTTCTGTATAATACGCCGTTTCTGATATGAAGAGAGTCCCAAAGTGCCCAATAACTTTTCGTAATGGGACTAAATCTGGAAATATCCTGCCAGATAGGTCTGTTGCAGGTCGTCTCCTTCAGCTGTAATATTGGCTTTATGTCAGGATCTTCCAACTGGGCTTTTCTAAGCTCTTCGTCACTCCAGAGATCGGGATCTTGTTCTGATGGTGTTGAGACAGTAACTTGGCGAGCAACTGGCTGTATTCTTTGGGGTCTATCCTCGGCTTTAGAGCTGTATTTATGATCTTCAGATGGAGACTTCCGAAAGAAGGCATTTGGATTTTCCCGAAGAGCTCCTTCTGTGTGGCATACTTCCCAGACATCCTTGGTTGCTTCTCTAGGTGTTCTTACTGGGCAGCTTCGCTTGATATGCCCATCTTTTCCACAGCCCCAGCATTTAGTTGTTGGAGTCTTCCCTTTTTCCTTACTCTCAAGAATGCGTAGTCTTCTATTAATATCTGGAATCATGTTCTGAATTTCTTTAAAATCATCTTGAGAACCGTTCACTTTGTCTGCTGTGCTGTTCTGGCGATGTCTACAGCAGGCTTGTTGGGCTGTCTCGAGCTTTAGGGCATACACCAAGGCTGACTCCACATCTTTCACGCCGGAGAGTCTGAGGGCTTTTTGAATATCTGGATCTCTGACAGCATCAATGAAATATTCTAGAGCCAGATCATTGCGTGTTTCAGGATGACAGTCTGAGAAAGCCAAATGTGAAAGCCTCTGGATGTTTGATGCCAGTTCTTGTAAGCTTTCCCCTGGTCTCTGACGACGGGACCTTAGCTGGAGTCGACTATATTCTTTAGACCATTTCGCTCCAAAACGTAGCTCTAGTGCTCTGGTTACAGCTTCGAAGTCATATCGCTGTTCCTTCGAAAGGGTCTCCAAAATACATGCGGCGTCGCCCCGCAACGACCCTACCAGATGAGCCGTCTTTGCAACAGAGTCCCAGCCGTTAGCTTCAGCTACGATGGAAAACTGCGTCTTATATACCTGCCAGGAGGAACTGCCGTCGTAGGTAGGTAGCTTAATCAATTCCTGATTCTGGATTCTTCTCTCTTTCTTTTCAGTTTCCTGAGGCATGGATTCTAACTTTTCTTCGAGATTCCGAATCTTGCTCAGCAGTTCATTCCCTATTACTTCTCTGTTCCACTCTTCTTTCATTTTTCTTTCAAGATCTTCCTCCATTCTCTTAAACTTGCTTTCTATCTCTGAAAACCTTCTTTTCAGCTCTTGATCAAAGTTTTCTTTAAATTTCTCCTCAAGATTCTCTTCTATCTTCATAAATCTCTCTTCAAAATTCTTTTCCACTTTCAAAACTTTCTCTTCAAAATATTCTTCTATCTTTATAACTTTCTCTTCTATTCCATCCATTCTGTTTTCCATATCCGATAATTTACTTCCAATCACTTCCTTTACTGTCGAAAGTTCTCTCTTCATCTCGTCTTGATTAGATTTAATTTCTTCGGTCAAACTGTCTTTCAACTCTCTTTGCGATGTTTCCATTTTCTCTTGTGCTACCTTCATTTCTTCAGTCAAACCGTCTTTCAACTCTCTTTGTCCAGTTTCCATCTTTTCCAGTCCTGTTTCCATTTTCTCTATCAATCCGGTTTCCATCTTTTCCTGTCCGGCTTTCATTTCATTTATCTGGGTAGCTAAGGCTTCTAGAAGTTTTTTCATCTCTTGCTCCATAGCCCTCGTTATCACCATTCACAGACGACCCCACTCCTGACACCAGAAATGTTGCGTACTTGGGGGTTCGTGAGTTGTCTGAGAATGAAAGGCCAAACGTACAAAAATTCAGTAATTTATTCACAGAAAATTCCAGAAAAATGCAGGTCTATAAACCAAGTATCAGCTTCAATTCAAACAGTAAACACAGCTTAAACAACAGCTGTCAATAACAAATCCACAGTACAAACTGTATACCAATAACACTTGAAGCAAGTCTCTCTCAAAGAGGCTCAAGAGCAATGCAAGCACTAGCGAAGCTCGCTGAGATCTGAACTGAACTGACTGCCCTTGGCGAGGGAGCGCTCCTTATATGCTGTTCCATGGAGCCCAGATTTTTCGAGAAAACTCTAGAAAGTGGTCAACCAATCAACTTACAGCTTCCATATTTGGTATATCCCATATAAGGATTTTCTCGCCAAGGTCGCCAAAAAAATCGCCAAGGTGGGAAAAAGTCGCCAAATTTGGCGCCAAATCCATTACGTGCATTACTGGGGCTTTTTAATGCGTTTTTAAGGGAAAATAAGGCTATTTCAACGCTAAAACGACTAGAAATGCACAAAATTAGCACTTTATCAACTTACTAAGCCTCTTTGAAAGAATTTATACAAAAATAAACACAATTATTTACAATTTCGTAACAGTATCTTCCGGTCTTCCGGACAGATGATGAAATCTTCCGTTTTTAAAAAAGTCGCGGATATCGTTCGTTTTAAAAAGAAACCCCAAATGTTCTACGAAAACTCCTGATTTCCAATCTTTCTCCATCCATAGCATAAATGTCAGTATTCATTTCAAACTTGCTTTATGATATTCTAGAACATGTAAAGAAATAGAATTGTTAAATATTTCCTGCTGATGTAATTATTTTTTGTCCCTCCACCCCCTTTATTTATCTCCAACTAGTGATCAGCAATTATATGTTCTGCAGAAGTCTTTTGTTTCCTAATCTTTATCCATCTGCAACATAAATTATATTAATTTTAAACGTTTTTCATTAGATTCTAGAAGTAAAGTTGAAAGAGTTTAATATTTCTTACTTTGTAATTATTTTTGTATCCCCCCCCCCCCCCTCCAACTTCCCCGGATTGTGATCAATGATCAATTCTAGAAACAATACAGCAATGGAAGTGCTCAATATTTCTCACGTATGTAATTATTTTTAGATCTTTATAGCTGAATTTAATGAATCTGTTTATTTTTCCTCAATTAAATATTTGTATGTCATTTTTATACCAAATGTGTAAACATGGGGGAAAAAATGAAGAATAATTTTTTCAGGTAGGAAAATTTTTCCCAAATCAATTTAAGAAAATTGATACTCAGTTGGTTTTATGCACGTTTGAAACTGATAATTAGCTACTGCTACTTTTTTTTTTTTATATGTATGATTAATGTACATATACAAAAATCATATTCTATATTTATTTAAAAAAATTAGTTATACTTTAACTTAACTAAGTTTTTTGTCTATTGTTAAATAAACTTCTTACAGATTCTGTTTTGTAGATATTTATATGTTGAAGAGGAATAACTTCATTTAAAACTTTAATATTTTTAGTATAATCAATCTATAGTAAAACGTTTTTATAGCTTGCTTCAGAATATTAAAACTGTATTGTTTAACACTTCAAAGAAAAAAAAAAAAAAATCTTCCCTTTTTTATATGAAATCGTCTGGTTTTTCAACAAAAATCTTCCCTTTTTTATATGAAATCTTCTGGTTTTTCAACAAAAATCTTCCCTTTTTTTATTAAAATTGGTTGGCAAGTATGAAAATTCAACGAAAATATATATATATATTTCTTTTTTTATGTAATATGCTAATTTATAAGTTACATATTGATTAGTTAATAGAAACTTCACCAGAAATTACCAAAACCCATTTTTTTACATGATGCAAATATGCATCACTATGTATTTAAGGGTTAATTACAAATTTTTACTACAAGGTCACCATTATAAACTTGTACTTTCATGTTTTCTCAGTGATAACTCCTGATGTATACATGAGTCCACGCCACCAATCATGAGAAGCTATTATACCTAGAATCTATTTGTGTGGGATTTATTTATTGTTTGCAACTGCAAACTCGTATATACAAACTGCCTAATATTCTTTGAAGATAATCCACAGGGCAGTTTGGATCACATAATTAAATATTCAGTCAAAAGCTTTTCTTCTTCATCAGTAAAAAATTGCCTAGTTTTGTAATTAGGGTGCATATCCACCTCTTCTCTGTTTTTATTCAACTTGTATTTTATGATATACCTCTCAAGAGTTATTTGGGCAATACCATAATCAACAGCTGTGCTATGAACACTAAAATCTTCATCAATAACTTTCTTCACTGCTGTCTTCATAACTTTTGTGGGATGTATAGATTTTCAAAATTATTTAACTAAGGGAGCCTTGGCTCAGTGACCAATCTTTCCTTACAGAGAGTGGGCTAAGCCTCCCCAACTAGCCACTTTGTAAAGAATGGGGCATGGTGATTTTAAACCTACTTCATTGTAAAAACTTTATACAGTAGAACTTGGATAATTCGAAGTTGAAGGGACCAGAGAAAAATTCAAAATATCCAAAAATTTGCATTACATATACTTTTTTGTCAATAAAAAAAAAAAAAAAAAGAGATAAATTAAAATATTAAAATTCTACGGTCAACGATTGAACACATAAAATTTATATCTAAGAATACTACTACATTCCCCCCCCCCCCTCCCTCTCCCACCCATTAAATCATTATTTGTTATGAGCTTAATTATTCAACACTTTTTAAAAAATAGTCAGATATTTTTGATTTCTTCTTTAAGTACAACCTTTGTGTCACAGCATATGACTTGATACAAAATAGAATCTTCTACATTAGACATGAACTTTAATTTAAAAAAAACCCCAAAGTTCATGTATATGCACCACATCTTCTGATGCACTAGCTAGGGGCTTCTCTTGTATTTTCTTATCCTTCTTTTGAAAAACTGTCAAAATATATAATGCACTTTAGCTGAGAAAAATCTCGGGAACAAACTTTACTGTAATATTTTAAAGGTAATCGTATGAAAAATTTGAATTATTCAAAATAGAATTTGAATTATCGACAATTTTTTAACATTATTTTAATACACAATTCAAGGGACCGAGTAAAAAATTCGAATTGTCCAGAATTTCGAATGAAACAAGTTTGAATTACTAAAGTTTCACTGTATCTTAAATAAAACCTTAACGTAACAGTATTTATAAAATCCTACTTACTAAAATTTGATTCATTTGGTTTGTCAGAAAAATTCTTATGAATTATGTTTAAAAAACTTACTTTTTGGATTGAAAAACTTTCTTTTTTGATTTTCTCCACATTGCTAAGAAGTAGCTCAATGAAACTAAGGTAGATGTACAATGACAACAGTAGCTTTGACTAATATCTAGAGAGAAAATGTTAAAATATTTTTAAATACTAAAACTGAAGAGTGGGCCAAGCCTCCCCAGTTTCCTCAAATTTTTTAGTGATACTTTATAAAAACTAAACTATGAAGTAAACGTAAACATCTATTTAAAACATTTAAAATATACAACCTTTTTTTATTTCTTCATGTCACTTGCCGACTAGTTTCACATGTGGCGCCCCAGCTTGGTCTCCGGTGACACGGTGCTTGAAGTTCGTTGAAACTGGCGGTTTATGCCTCCTTCTTCTCTTTTAAAGACTCGGCGCCATTGCTGGTCCAGTAGAGCCGCATCGTTGCCATTGCAATTATTAAAATTTGACAAAATTTCTACGGATTCTCTAAAGCTGGGGCGCCCCGTGCAAAACTAGTTGGCAAGTGACATGAAGAAATAAATAAAGGTTGTATATTTTAAATGTTTTAAATTTTTTACTGATGTTTAGAAATACCTTGTAGATTTCCATGCTTTTATTCATTTGTTATATATGGTATTTTGTATATTCTGCATGTGCTCATAGAATAAATATGTACATTTTTGAAGCTTGAGAATAAAAAGTTGTACGTATATATCTGTACTGATAAGTATAAAGGATTTAAGTCCAAAAATGTCGATTTTGAGTTAAGTACATAGTCAGACTCAGAAAAAAATTCTCTATCGATTGGTATAAAGGATTTAAATTCATGTCATTTAGTCTTTGAGAAAATCCATTGGTAAAAAAAGATTCAAGTCAGAAATTTAGCATTAATCTTTAGTATAAAATATTCAATTCAATATTTTCCTTTTGTTAAATGAAGATTGACAATCACTGAACGGTATAAAGGGTATAAATCAACATAATCCCTTTTTCCTAATCGATTCTTCTGATTAGTTTTTAGTTAGTTTAACTTTATTTTTCGTCTCCTGAAAAATCAAGAATATGGACTTAAATCCTTTATACTTATCAGTACAGATATATATTAGTAAAATATCGATACTTTCTTCTTTATCTAAACAACTTGGATAGCATCAGATAAAAGCTTTTTGTATATATAACCAGACTTGACATTGAACTGAAATATAAAATAAATATTTACGCAACGTTGAAAACACCGTTGTAAAATAATATTAGGTGAGCAAACTGCAATTTTAGTAGTGTTATGCATACCATCATCGGTGCAGAATGACAAGATGGATTATTGCTCCTATTTGTAGATAGAAAAGTGAATTCTAGAGTCGGAATAGCAACCAATTTCATATTGGCTAACACCTCCAATTATATATCCCAATTTCCTATTGGGATGCCTCCAGTTTCTTAAATTCTTTTTGGCTGCTATTCTGACAGTAATATTCACTTCCCTATCTACATATAGGAGCAATAATCCATTTTGTCATTCTGCTCTGATGATGGTACGCTTAATGCTACTGAAACTGCAGTTTATTCATTTAATACTTTTTTGCATTCGTGTTTTCAGCATTGTGTGAATATTTATTTTATAAAAGCATTTTGTGCTAATTTAAATTCCTTTTACTTGTTGTCTTGTTTCATTTATAATTATTAGAGGTCAAATGCAAGTTTAGTTTTGTGTTATCTAGTTTTAATTTAAACTAGCTGCCTTTAATGACTAGTTGTTTGACAAACCAGGATGTTCTAACCAAAGCAAACTTCCATTTCCCTTGACAAACTCTACCAGATTGTTCGCATCCAGTGAAAAATCTGATCATGCAAACTCCCATTTGTTGACCCTTCTCAATTGACGACAATAATTATTTAGTTGGTTAACTCACTGCCTTACTATCTAAAATAAAATATCATTAGCAAAAATTAATTATTTATTATTCTTTAAAGTTTCAGCTGTATATAACATTAAACGAAAAAAAAAAAAAAAAAGTGCAAATAAAAGCATGTTTTGCTCTTTTTTCTTATTTTTTTTAATATAATGCCAATTTTATTTATTTTTTATTTTTTTTTTAACATATAAATGTTACTTTTTAACCATGCAATGTATGACATTTTTCACAGATTTGATAAAAATTTAAAATCAAATATGATGTCAATTTCACAAAATGTTTTTTCCATTATTTTTTTGCATAATATATGTTGACTGTTAATCATGACGTCATTTTCCAAAGATTTTGTGAAACATAAAATAAGTAAAAAACAATATCGGAAATTGAAGATCGAAAATCAGGTTTTTTACACAATCAGATTTTGTAAAGATATGCTTGTGTACAAAATTAGTGGATCGGTCACTTCTTTCTTTCTGAAAGTGTGAGGATAAACATACGTGCAGGCAATTTTATTGTTAATAGAATTTATTTACTCTGTGACAAGACAATACTTTATTCCAGAAGAATGAACAGTGAACTAGCACAATTTGCCACAGCTGAATGATATTTTTTTCTTATTGATTATAATAATATTGTTATATTATAATATTTGTATTTATAATTTGAATAAGGAATAATTTCAGTGTTTATTTTTTAACATTTAATGTATTTTTTGCTTTGTCAGGATCTCACGATATCTATTCAATGAGAGACATGAGAGATGCTTTGGGTGCACTAGGACCAGTAGACGGTATAAATCCTGAACTGAGTAATTTAACAGTGTCTATGTCTGAATTAGATCAAAATGACATAGTTTTCCTCGCCAGTGACGGGATATCTGATAATTTTGATCCTGTTGTGGGGAAATTTGCCATTCCTAGAAAAAAGGACAAAAAAGCAAAAACTCCTACTGATGCCACAATTGATAATTCCGATCAGACTATGAATGGTCAGAATGTGGAAAAAGAAGCATTTGTTTTGGACTTCAATCTTCCTGTTGTAGAAGCCCATCAGCGGCATGAATTAACTCTTCTTCGAATGGAAGATCTTATTCTCAACGGGGTCAACGAAGGTGATGGTCCTTGCAAAACTGCTCGACAGATATGTGAGCAAATGATTGACTTTGCCGAGAAACTTACTATAGCAAAACGCCGCATCTTAGAAGACCCTGAGCTTTACAAGAATGATGATTTAGAAGTTAATCAAGCTGGTCAGCGTCTGCGACGTAGGAAGGTTGGTGAAAAGTTGGCTATGGTTCCTGGTAAATTAGATCATGCTTCCATTGTGGCTTATACTGTAGGACTGCGCTTTCAAGAAAAGGTACCTCTAATAGCTGAATGTGAATCCTATAGCGATCTTAAGTGCTAATTTATCAGATACTGTTTTGTACTTTTCCATTTTACTATAAAAAAATTCCATTTTTTAAATTTTAATATTTATTTATACAATTTTATAGTTCTACTACTTGAACATGACAAATGTAAATAATACATCTATAAAACAAGAGCTGTGACATTCTTCCAGTTTGAATTTTTCAAAATGCTTTAAAGATTTGCTTGATTCCCGCAGTCTCTGAAAAAGTTAATTCTTGGTTGAAGAAGTTCTTTAATGTGAGATTTTACTTGACTTATATATATATATTCTTAAATATAAGTAGATTAAAATCTTACTCTTTCAGTGAGTTTATGCAAAAATCTTAATGTTGATATTTTTTTGTGTTAAAATGCAAATTAATTTTAATTCTTTGAAAATCAATTAAATCTGTCATAATTAAAAATATATATACAGTTGAACCCTGAAAATCTGGAATTGGTGTGGGACTGTGGCGATTCTGGATTTTAGAGACTTGTAAAAAACTAATTTTTTAAGCCATTATAATGACATACAAAATACAATTTTTATGCTAGTGAAAGTAAAGAACGATCAAATTGGCAAATTAATTAATAAAACAGGAATATAAAAAAACACTTATGCTGAATTAAAATAATGTAAAACACAATAAATTAAAATATAATAGAGAATAAATAATGCCTTAACCTTTTACATGCCAATGTTCCATAAATGAAATATGGAATTAAAAATTCTTTTAAAAATTAAATGTCATGAATACTGACTTGAAAAAATTATCAGCTGTAATAGAAAGATGACTTGATTTTTTGAAATAGAAATTACACTTCAATCATAAAAGGGGAAATGTACAGAAAATTATAAAATTTACCTATTTTATCTTTTACCCTACAGTTTAAAAATTCACATAATTTAGAAAAATAAGCAATTGCTTCTAAAATAGGGCTGGCATGTTTAAAATAGCTTACGTTATTAAATTAAAATATAATATAATAATATTAAATATAATAATATTAAATTATATTAAAAAAAAAAAATTTTTTACACATTTTAATGATAGAGTTCTTTAAACTAAAGCATTAAAAGGCAAAATATGTAAAAAATAAATTTAAATTACACCTGGATCTAAATGCAGCGTGTAAAAGGTTAAACTATTTATTCATTAAAAAAATTACTCAAATAAAACTATGGAAACTGACAAAGTATTTCTTAAGTTCATTTACATTTTCAGTAATTAAAAGCTGTTTCACTCTAGTAGGAATATTGTTTCCTTTTCTTTTTCTTTCTTTCTCTTTTTTTTTTTTTTTTTTTTTTTTTTTTAATTCAGTTTTTTAAACTTCTTGATTTTGTAAAGATTAATAAGTAAAGTAAAGTCTTTAATTAACAATCAATCAGTATGAAAATAAAATATGTCAAATTATGTCCATATTTATATATTTGGGGTTCAATTAAAAGGATTTAAAGCTGTATTTTACAAGAAATAGGGAAATCAGGTATAGCAAAGTCTTATTTTAAAAATAAAACTGAAATTGGGATAATGTCCGAATTTTAGAGATTTCTGGATTTTGGATGTCCGGATTTTTCAAGTTCAACTGTATTTAGAGTGTCTTAATATATTTTGTTATATATAAAAGTATTCCAAAAAGGACAAGGAAAAAGAAGTCGCTATTTATTTAAAATATACTTTAAGTAAACAGTTAATTAAATCCTAAAAAAAAAAAAAATCCTAATGTTGATATTTTTTATGATAAAATGCAAGTAAATTTAAATTATTTCAATGTCGATTAAATTTGTCATAATGTAAAATATTTATATTAAAAGCTTCTTAATGCATTTTATTATATTAAAAATAGTCTAAAATAACAATATATATGTTAAAATTATATTTTAAGATAGTAGTTAATTAAATATTTCACATTGCTTTGTTAATACTATCATAAAGCTTTTTAAAAAGTTCTGAACAAATGGAGCTTCAATAATTAAGGCTTACTATAATAAAATATGTATCAGTAATGTAACAGTAATTTGTGTGTGACATTTTATGCAAATTTGAATTGAAGTTCTTTTGCAAAAGCTGGATTTTATTATACATTAAATGAATCACCAGTTTAAAGAAGGGAAAAAATCCAAAATCAGGACTTTTGGAAAAAATGAGAAAAAACATTTTAATTTCCCCTGTACTTATTTGTAAAAGGTAAAATTTGTACAGAAGTAATATTAATTTATGTTAAACATCTGGTTTTTGTTTCTTTCTTTTGCCTGGCATGTGTGTCAATGCAATGCAAAGCAAATTAACCCTTTCAGGGGCGGAGGTATATATTTTATACCACCTACCAGCTGCAAAAATTGATCCCAGAAATTTTTTAGCAAAAACGTTTATAACATAGCAGAAAAGGCCGTTTTTTTTTTAACCTTAAAATTTAAAATTTCTTTTAGTTTAATTTAGTTCATGAATTCCAGTGGTAGTATAATTTAAATGATCCGAATTGTCTTGCGCCACAAAGGGTTAAAAAAAAAAATAATAATAATAACTCAATTTTCAGTTCATGTCTCTTGTTTAGTTCTTCAAACTGGTGATTCAATTATTATGAAAAAAGAAACAATGGATAGACACATTTTTCTCTGCATAATATTAAATTACATTCAGGGGTGCAGAATATGTCTGAACGTGTGAACAAGGCTTGGGCGGGGGAATTTGCACTGACTGGGAAGATTTTAATATTATCTTAGGTGGAAATAAGAATGAAAGTAAAAAAAAAAGGGGATGAGATTTTTCAGCTTTTCAGTTGATTTCAGCTTTTTTGTACATTTAGCTTTTCAGCTTTTTAAACATTTTTTTCAGCTTTTTTTTGTTTTCGGTGTGTGTTCTTTTTTTATACATTGAAGATTAAAATAAATTTTTATTACTCTAATATAATAGATTTTGTCATCAAAATTCTGATATTTAATTTCAATGTCTTGCCTTTGTATACAGTTTCTGCTTTTTTCTATTTTTGTTAATCTCATCCCTGAAAAAAAAAAAAAAAAAAAAAAATTCTATTGCTTATAAAGTAAACTAACAGCTGTTTTCTTATGTTGTCATATACATTTATTCTCTTAAACTTTTGTTAATTGTTCTATTCTTTTCAACGTAGTTAGTTGAATTGTACTTATGAGGTGCTTCTGGTTTTTTGGAAGCCGAGTGAATTTTTTTCTAATTTAAATAGTTAATTATTACTTACTTAAGATTCTTTGGAGATAAAAAGTATTAAATTAAACAACTTATTGAATTAGTAAAATTTTAGAGAATCTTGAAATGGAACTACTTATTCCAATATCACATATTCAAGAGAAATTTTACGAGGAAGCACCTTTGAAATGTGCATGATTAACCAAAGGATAAACACTTTTCTCATATAATTAAATGGCTTTGTATATAATATAATACACTTGAAGATCTTTAATCTGCACACCTTCATTCTAGAACTTGTGCAGATTATAGATTTTTGCAAATTATAGATCAATGATGCAATTTGCTCGCTATATGAATTAGTATAATGTACGTAAAATAATAAACTTTATTTAATGAAATTAGAATTGTTTGTTTTTATATAATGTAATGAAGGCAATAAATATATAAAACAAAATTTATTTAATGAAATAGAAACAATGTGATAGTTTAAACCCTTAAATGAGTAATTGCTAAAAAAAAAAACAAAAACTGTATTGCTTCTGGACTATGATTTATGCAGCCAGATACTTGCAGTGTGATTAGTTTGATGCAGTTTTTAATGACTGCATTGTAGATCTTATCCTCAAAACAAATGCTGGTATAAATTTTTCCTTAAATAGTTTTGTGTATTTTTGAAATACCGCCATAAAAAGAAGATTTACACTAATGATCCTTAAATATCTGTGAAAATATGCAATCACACCAAAAAGCATAATTATTTTTTTCCTTTAAAAATTAATTATGTATATATAAATTAAATTTTACACTCATTTTTCTTCATTTTGGTATGGGAATTAACATCATATTTTCTCCTATACATCCAAAATGTCAGATTTTCATTACTGCAAAATCTTTTGTTTACATTTGCAAAGTGAGTGCGGATTATAGACAATTGCGAATTATGTGTATGTGGATTATAGATCCTCAACTGTAGATGCTTTGAGGGAAATTTAGAAGGTGTTTGGGGGCAAATTTTAGAAATCTAAACATTTTCTGCACCCCTGATTATATTGATTGTAGTTTAAATAAGGAATTTAAATAGCTTATAAAAAATTACTTAAATATAGTCTTCTAATTTTTCTGTTGAATATTTTTGAATTATAGTTTGATATATTAAACATATTTTGCATTTTAGAAATTAAAAAAAAAAGAACCTTTAAATACTAAGTATTATTTAATATATATATATATGTATATATATTCTTTGAATTGTGGGAATCTTGCAATTCTTTCTGAGATGATGTGTTAGAAATATTAAGTTTTATTTTAATGTTTCCAGATATATCAAATTCTAAATCTTTTTCATTTAATTCACCCTATCCTAAAATGAAAGATTTAATTTTTCATTTCATTCAACTCAAATATATGTAAAGTTTGAAAAATCTGAGTGTTTTCTTCTGCTTCTTGTTTTTATTTTATTTCCATTGCATTTATAAATAGTCTTTATCTTACCTGCTTAAGATGCATTATGACAAGGTTATTAATATTATTAAGCTTTAACTTTTATCACTATAGAGACTATCTGTTGAGCATTATAGTACTTTAGCTTAATTGTAATGCAGACATTCTTAAACATTTTTTTTTTTTTTTTTTTTTTTTTTTTTGTAACAATGTTGCACTCAAAATGTAATGAGATTTTATTTTCTTCATACTCTGAGTTGACTATCATATCATTTTTATTTTCTTTTTGCTTCACTTTAAATTCTTGAATGTATATTATTCTTATATTTTCTTTTTTGGCATATTATTATTCATTCAACATCAATTATAAGTATCTACTTCTAAGAATATTGAAAAAGATTCATCTTGCATCGTACATGCCAATTACTTTATAGTTTTTGTTGGAAAAAAATGTCTTGCTTTATAACGATTTTCTGTAGTGATAATTATATGATTATATATAAATCTAGTCTTATATCACTGTTTAGAAAACATTAGAGCTGTGATTCACTACTATGGTTCTGCCAGGCGTCACTAAAAGTCATTTGAACTCTTTTTTTTTTTTTTTAATGTAATCTTTTCAAAAAATCAGAAGAAGTAAAGAAAAATACCAGTGAAATGTGTAACAAAATTTTTCATAAGTTTCCTTAAAGCACTGATGATCAAATACTTTCCTAATCATCAACTAAAATTATTCACAAATCTAGAATTAAATCACAATTCAGTTGTACTGTAATATAATTTCACCAATTAATTAATACCATTAAGTATTCTTTGATTATTCTAAACTAGTTACCTTATATAATCATTGAATTCATTCATTATTAGTTAAAAAACTTTGAATCATTCTGAAAATTTTTAGAAAACTCTTAAAATATTACTTAAAAAGATCGGAAAAATTGGTAATAGTATAATTTTGGTTATTGACAGTGTCGGGTTTTGGATAGGAAGCGTTGTTTTCATTGTCCAAAATATATAGTATTAAAAGTATTTGTGATAAAAACAGCCAAACTATTTTTAACCACTTTTCTTGTGACCATCGAAGCTTCTGTGCAAATGCTGGCTCAATAAATCCAGTGTTAAAATAAGGGTGATAACCCTTCTGCTTGATTGAAAATAGCGATAAAGGAACACCCATAGAATAATAATAGAGGAAGAAGGACCACGTCAATACTCTAATGCTTACAAACCCCTTCTAGTGAATTGCCAGCGAAAGCTGCTCCTGCTGCTTATTACCTTAAAGTAGGGCACCCATCCTTGGTGATATTATCGCTATTTGTTGTGGGTGCTGCCTTGCTGACTGATTGACAGAGAGACGAGTTGATTCAAAAATCTCTCCAACAAGTCGCCAACCAATCAGATTGAAGCATAGTTACAACCCTTTACCTGGCATTCCTGGATTTTACAAACCGAAACCAAAACACATACGCTCCTTCTTCCTTTATTATTATTCTATGGGAACACCGAATGACTGGATGTTTACCAAATCTCAACCTGTCGGTTAATTTGGCACTCCTCCAAACCTTTAAACTTGTCTTCAAAGCTAGGCGCAAGAAACGTGGTTATGCTAAACAAATAGTGAAAATTTTTCTTCACCCTTCTCTCCACACTTTTTTTATCTATAGAATTATTGCAACTGTTATTATTATACATTTAACATTTTATTCTTTTTCACTTAAATGTGTACAGCTTAGTGTTTAACATTTTAGTAAAACGTATCAAGAAAATTAGATGTGAGAACTTCTTAAGCAGGTCTTATGTTGAATCATGTTTGGTTTTATAATTTAGTATTGCTTAGTTTTATTAGCTCAATATTTAAGCTAGTATTGCATTCATAATTTATCTGTCGTGTAGCATATTGTAAATAGTTCCAGCTTGTGAATAATCAAGACTTTTAGCTTTTCTGACTGTGATCTGAAAATTGTTCTCTTATTGCCATATTTAAAAATTGTTATTTGTTATCTTTTTGCTATAAGAAAAACTAAACTAAAATATGAAAATTCTAATGAACTACATCATTTAGAAAAGAAATAATAAAATGTATATTCAAGAAAATTTAGATAATGTTAAAAAAAAATTTAACTCTTTCCAATTGTTATCTATTAAAATTTCTATATTTATGTAATTAAATGTTTCACTGAACCAAAATTGTAAGTGTAAATGCTGTAGCATTTTACTTTCCGAGTCAATATTTTACTTGTAGATATATTGTTAACGGATAGTTGATAAAATCACGCTCTTTAAATGTTTATTGAGTGCTCAAAATATTGAAAAAATATTTTCTTTGTTTATTTCATATATATATATATATATATATATATATATATTTTTTTTTTTTTCAGGAAGAAAGAAAAAAAAGAATGTCCATTTTTTTAAAGTACAGTGGCCCATTACTTTGCTAAAAATTTGATATATATCAAATAAATATTAAAAAATAGGCTAATCTCATGGTTCTATAATATGTATTAAATAAAAACCAACATACCTTTAAATGGTTCAATACAGTAGGAGTAGGCATTTGCTGTTTATTATTACAATTTTGAAGAGTAATTCTTATCGGGAAAAATATATAAATTATCATATACTAAAACTTAGTTTAAAAGTTTTGTAACTTTATTCATAAATACTTATTTATTTATCACGAATTTTCAACTTTACGACAAACATTAATTTTGCTTATATACATTCAACTTTTTTCTAATAACTGAAGCTATAACATTTTACATATTGGTAAGCTAAATTATATTTACACTTTGAACTTAATTACATAGTCTTCTACCCTCCATTACATTTTAAGAAGTTTTATTCATCTGTATATTTACTTAATTTTTATACAACTTACAATTAAAAGAAGGGGGAAAAAATCACAATTGAATTGAGATTTGAAAAACTTGATACACTCTCTATAAATGTGTCGCATTAAATTTTTTGCGATAAAATTTTAAACAAATCTCCAGTAGGTGTTTTATTACACAAAATGTGTGTAAAAAAGTTTTTATTCAATTAATGCATTATTATTTTTTTTTTTTTAAGTGAAAAGTAATGCAGTATAAGAGATAATCACAAATATTAAACCAATTACACTGTTGATAAAATTTTTCTGTGATATTTTGCAGGAGTCGATCCAGGCAAAAATTGGGACCCTTTTGCTGCCCTTTCCAAAATTCAAATCTCTAAAATGGGCCCCTTCACAAAGTTCAAATCCTTAAAATGGGTCCCTTCACAAAATTCAAATTCAGAAAATGGTTCCCTTCACAAAATTTAGATTTATAAAAACAGCCCTTTCACAAAATTTTGCTTTATAAAAATAATACTTTTGTAAAAATTTTCCATGTTTACAGTATTATAGGAGTGTTTGTGTTCAGGGTTTTTACTCAACCCATCTGTATTTTCATATTTCCTATAAAGTTATTTTTTGCTTTCATTAGTTGTTCATTTGTTATCCAGGTGATATGTGAATAAAATGTAAAAGGATTGAGGGCTTCTGGCCTAAACAGTTTGAGTATTATGTGATATTCTGGGTTTTTTTAATTTGATGCTCTAATTTTCAGGGTTTTTATCTTTGAGTCACAATCACCCCATGTATTATTTTTAATGAGTGTCTATACTTGTTTAATAAAATGCTATTAATTTGATATTAAACATTAGAGTAATTGCTAAAATGAAAGGTTTCTAGCAACAATTCTTTTTTTCACAAAAATAAATAAAAATTTCACAAAAATAATTTGTTTTTCACTAAAATGGGCCCAAAAATTAAAACCTGGATCAACCCCTGTTTTGTTAAAAAATAAAAATACAAGTAATTAAGGGGTGACCTAGAGACATGCCACCAGAACTTTGATTATTTGCAAAGGGGATGATTCCTTCACTTTGGTAACACCTGTAGCTATGTTTTCATGGAACCTAAAGGACACATGGTAAAAATCAAGGAATTATGGGAAAGTCAGTGAATTTAAGTGAGTGTGGAAAAGCCAAGGGATGTTGACAAATTTTGTAGAAATAAGCCATATTTGAAATATCTTTATTATAAATTGTTGAATTGTTTGCTAATTTTGTGCAAAATAAACAGCATAACCAAAACAAAATTCAAAACTGGTGTTCAATCAAT
The DNA here is from genome assembly GCA_963930645.1 of Salticus scenicus. Classification (NCBI taxonomy): domain Eukaryota; kingdom Metazoa; phylum Arthropoda; class Arachnida; order Araneae; family Salticidae; genus Salticus; species Salticus scenicus. Next base: position 253,619,199 of record OZ005659.1, on the reverse strand, counting down.
ATATAGATTTTAAAACTTCTTTACACACCATAAATTTTAAGCCAGCACAACCGGTTTCGAAAGGACGTAGCCTTTCTTCATCAGGTGCAAAAGAACATGTGCTACTGCCTTGGAGGCAAAAGCAAGACTGATGAAGAAAGGCTACGTCCTTTCGAAACCAGTTGTGCTAATTTAAAATTTATGGTGTGTAAAGAAGTTTTAAAATCTATATAAATAGCATAAGTCAGAGAAAAGACAGAAAAAATGGTGAAAAATAGTCATGGAAATATCAAGGTATTTGGGAAAGCTCTAATGTTAGCCACTCTGAAGACATTGCAGCTATGGCAAATTTAACATGCTACCATAAACATTGACTGGCTTGAGTAACGATCCTGCACCTACGCTGTACCAATTAGGTTATCGCAACCCAATAAATAATTATGAAAAGGATATTTCTACAAATAGTCAACTTAACAGTACAATTAAAAATTGAAATTTTTAGTAGTTGAATAGATTTTTTTTTCTATTCATTAATAAATTAGTCTATATCTATAGCAGTATTTTTTTATGAATTAATTCACATTTTAAAAAATTAATTAATTCTAAATAATTTTATATATCTGTAATTAGTAAATGTTCTTTTATACATGAAAAAAAATAAATATTAAATGTAACTTACAAGGCAAACAGTAAATTTTATTGAAGTGTATGTTATATTAATTTAACTTTTATATTATCTTGCATGTTTGTGATTAAGTATTAGATACTAATAAAGAATTGAGATTTTTTTAAGTAAGCATGATAAACTGCAAAAAACACTTCAGATCAAAATAATGAGCTCTTTATTAGTGGGCGTGGGGGGTGGGGGGAGAGTTACACTAATACAGAACGAAAATAGTTTTTGATTGTATGTTATGAATGTTTAAAATTGATTTCAATATTTTTGTTTTCAAAGAATGAACAAAGAAATAATAAATGTTTTCCAGGTAAATGAAACAATATAAAATTAGTTTCAAGTAATAATTGATATGATTATTTTATCACAATTGGTTAACTGATCTTATAAACTGAAATCATTAAAAATGTACCAAAAATGGGCATTCTTTTTTTTTTTTTTATCATGTACTTAATTTTTTGAAATTGTATAAAAAAAAAAAAGAAATTTATGTATATGTATTTTTTTAAATTTTCATTTATTTATATTTTCCATGTGTAGTGTAATCTATTGAGATGTGTTTTGTAGATTTTTGCCTTATCAAACATTATTAATTTTGTTTCCTTTTTTCCCTTAGAGCTTTGCAATATTTACATTGCTTTTTTAACTAGTTTCCTCTTAAGCAAGTGCTTACATTCTAGTCCCTTTTAAGATATAATTTTTAATGTTTATTGTCTCGTTATGGTAAGTTATTATTTTTAAATAATTTGTTAGTTGACTTGTGTAGTTGCATGAAACGCTGTTATAAAATCACTGCCATATTTTTTTTTTTTTTTTTTTTTTTGTGCTTACTTTTTTACAAATCTGTGTTCATTAGTCTAGCCATACAGATTTTTATTATTTAAGCTGATTTAATTATGAAAATATCTTTTTTAATTAAATTATCATGATTTCTTGGCAATATATTGATAATAAAATTGAGCTTTCATAGATTGCAATTTTGTGTAATTATATATATATATATATATATTTTTTTTTTTTTTTTTTTTTTTTTAATATCGTGAGGTTACAAGGAAAACATATTAAGTCAAAATTATCAATTTACAGATTTTTGTCTTTTCTTGGCCACAAAACTGGAATGTTTTAACTGGTGACCCCCACTAAGTCATATCTCTATTTTTTTTTTTTTTTTTTTTAACATAGTTTTAATTGGAGTACTTAATCATGTTATTAAGTCATGTTATTATGTCAGGTTATTAAGTACTCCAGCCTAGTAGATATACATGTGGCACATGCTAAGGAACTTAGTTGGTGTCTAATGTTGAAAAATATTTCATAGTAAAAATAAACGCATGCTAAGTTATGACTTAGAGGGATTTTTAATGATGTTAATATCAAAGAAATTAAAAGAATGAAATCTTTGATCAGCATTTTTTCCAAAATCATGTTTTTCGATTTAGTGTGTTTCACTTGTAACCCCACAGTATATAACTGCAAAAATAAATGTATGATATTGATTTTTCTTGAAAAATAAGCCAACAAATTAAATAATGATAACAAATAATAACTGACAAGTAAATAACTTTTTATATATTAATTTTTTAGAAGTTTTCCCCCCAATGACTGTTTTTTTATGACAGAAATATTTTATTTGAATTTTCAAATGAAATCTGTATATGTTCATGATGATATAAAATAATAAGTGCTATTAATTTTATAATTTTATTACTGAACCTTCATCATAAAATAAAAAAAGGTATATACAATAAAATATCATTTTTTACATTTTTATAGAGCAAGTAATGCACAAATAGTATACAATCTTTATCAGTGTTGATCATTAATTGTATATCAAATATTTTTGTTAGCATAGTTTTATCCATGTAAATAACATTTGAAATATAATTTTTAATAATATCTAAAAGATCTTATAACTAAGATCAATATAAATAACTTAATTCTGTAGTTTTTGAACCGCAATTATGCTTATCATTCTATACCCCCCCCCTTTTTTTTTTAACAGTAAATCTTGGTTTAAAAAAAAACAGTAAAACTTGGTTACCACACCATTATACAGTAAATCTTCGTTAAAAAAAAATCTGTTAAAGCAAATAGCGTAGCTTTGACTGAAAGGATCTCATGCAATTTTAAATTTGTTCATGTATACATACAGCCACAAGAAACTGTTTAAAACAGATATGTATATTTTTCAGTTTTATCTAAGTCTGTGATTTACAAGTTTTACTGTTATAATTTTGCAATTAATTACTTTAGGAATGCAATTGTATATAGTAAATATAACAAATATATTCCAAATACAATTTTTAAGTATTTATTGCATTAATTATCATTGTTTCTCTCTCTCTCTCTCTCTCTCTCTTTTTTTTTTTCTTTAAATAGTTATCATTTGCGAGTAGCTAAAAATTATTATTATACTTTATTATGCATAATAAATTGGTAGTGAACCTATTATGCCCAAACCAATTATAAAATATTTCAAAATTTAGCTGGTGTATGAATACCGTATTCATGAAAGCTTTGGTGTATTATCAGTTTTCTGATTTAGTATATCACTGAATAAATAGATTATGAAATAAATTATAATTTTAATATTAAAACAAACCAGTAAGCATAGAATAAAGGGTTGTATCTCACCAAGTAAAATATAAGCCTTGTATGTTTTTTTTTCCTGAAATTTTATTATGAATAATCATCACTACTGTTCCAAAATAAAAATTATTATATTACAAATCATCATTGAATTACAAACAAATGTGATATGTATTATTGTACAATCAAAATATTAAAATAAATAAATCATAATTGATAAATTGTATTAGTTCATGTCAATTCAGTTCTATTTTGAATTTCATTCTTTTTTGTTTTGTTGTACATATTATCATTATGTAAAGTACAAAGTAGTATAGTATTTAATTAGATTTTGCGGTATTTAGAATATTGATTTTTATACTTTATTATTGAATCATAATTTTCAAATACTGCAACTTTTGTATTATCGGTTGGTTCTTGATATTAAATCAAATGGTACAGTACGTACCATAATATTCGTAGCATGTGTAATTTTTAGATATACTAATCTTTTTCTAATGAAAACAGATAAAATTGTATAATTACTTTTTGTTATCTTTCTGTTAAATGACGTTCTCTATGCAAGTGTAACTATGAAGTGTAATTTTAACTAAATGTAAACTGCAAATTCTTTTTCTTTTTTTTTTTTTTAATTTCTTTTTCTTTCTATCTTTCTTTTTTTCTTTTGTTCATAGAAAGGCCAAATTAATTTTAACAAGAGCAAAGAATGACTCAAGCCAGGATTCAGCCCATCAATTTAACCTGAATTCTTGGCATAATGCCTTAATCAAAGGGAATAATTATTAAGCATAGTTATTGCAGTGGAAAGAGAGTTAGTATGGATATAATAGTATGGTTGCAACCATCTGGTAAATGCTCAGTAAAATATAAAAACACAAACTGTTTTTCATGTGTGATTAATTCTAACAATTCCTGTCAGCTTTGTGAAAAGGCAGAGTGAAAAATCAGTAGTCTATAGCCGAGAAAGAAAGGAAGAAAAAGTTGTGTCCCAAGTTACATTATTCATGTAGGTGTTTTTTATACAAAAATAACCATGATAACTGTAGGATAAAAAAAAATAACAATTCGAGAGTTTGATTTTACAGGTTTGATTTTACACTGGTGAGTTTTAGTGCGAAATATGAGTTCCCACACGTTTTGTTCTAATGTAAAAATTCACTGAAATTAAAGAAGTACTATGCTTCGATGCATTCCCATGCAAAATAAGCCCTGTCCCTGACTTAAAATATTGATAGACATATTTTTGGTTGATTTTCATTCACAGCCAAAAAAGGTTGCAGCCCCTTAGGTTAGAGCAATGATGTGATATGCCAAAGATCCAGGTTTGGTTCAAGCACTCATCACCTTTCAGTCTCGTTAAAATTAATTTGGCCTTCCCATTAAAAAAAAAAAAAAAGTATGTATGCAGGTATGTAATTTCTATTCTTATATTCATATAAACCAGTATCTGAATTGCTTCATTTACATACAGGGTATTTCAAAAGGGATTCCCCAACTTCAAAATAACATAACTGTGAAACAGTGAGAAACAGAAAGGTGAAACAAGTAGTGTGGTGAATGGACAGGTCTGGAATTTGTTATACACTAGCTTGCAGAAATAGTTCCTAGATTTGCTAATAGATGGCCCCAGAAGCACTTGAAGCTTTAAATACTACTCAGAAGTACAGAAAGTTTGCTCATCAGTCTGTTTCATCGCTGACATGTGTAAGGGAGTTGTCACGAATTAGTTATTATAGGAAATTGAAGAACATCACTTCATATTCCTTTGAGTCAGTGTTTCCGCAACGGTTACATTTTTTTTGCAAAATAAAAAAATTAAACCACATTTTCTCTTTTTTGCTAAAGCATCTTACTAAACACAAATTAAAAAAAAATCTTTGGTGAAAAAATTATAACAAATCTTTCATGAAAAAAAAAAAATCACACAACATTGAACGCTTCACACATAAAAGAGAAATCAAATACTGAACTTTGCATCAGAATTGCGTACATACAAGCAATCTATTTGTAAACAAACAATTATTCTTTGATTTCACACAGCTTTCATGACATGCTAAAACCATGGAGATAGATATTTTAACTTTCTACTTCCATGGGCTAAACCAGATGCTACACTTGCATTGGAACAAGGATATACGTGAATCAGTGTATGCATATGTTGGATCTAATTTAGCCTTGTACCCCACATGTGTGTGTAAGAACAAAAAACACTGAGTACTCTGAAAAGCTTTTAGCATTTTGCTAAAGCTTTTATTCGGATTTTAGCTTTTTTTCTAAAGAAAATTTTAACTCTGCTTAAACTCTGCTTTGAGTAACATGTTTTTATTGTACTGAAATACCACCAATTAGGTCAATGTCTGACAATGATAAAGTGAAGCTTTCAAGAAGTAGAAAATTCCAGACCTGTTGGTCCAACATACCACTTGTTTCATCTTTTGGTCTCTAACTGTTTCACAGTTATGACATTTCAAAATTGGAAATCCTTTTTAAAACGCCCTGTACTTAAACTTTTTTAGTGATCTCTTTTATCATACATATACATTTTCTTAGACACAATTTTAAAAGAGAATTTTTATACTTACATCATTAAAAGTTAATTTTTAATGACTGTGTATTATTTATTTATTTATATATATATTTAAATTTTGTATTCAATACAAATAAATGAATTAGGGGTGAAGTTACCAAACATGCAAAATCCCTGAAAATTGCTACTTAGCTGCAGAATGAATCAGGAAAGTAGATATATATTGATTATATATCATAAGGTTATTATTAAAAGTGTTTATATATAATACGTGATATTTTTAGAGTTCTTAATGCATTATAAGGCAAATAAAACATTCAAAATAAGAAATTTATATAAAAACAAAATAATTAATGTGATATTTAGAGGGAATTTTTCCAAAAGTTTAAATTCAGGGGCAGCCCCTGGAAATTTTCACCCCTGTAAATAGAATGAAGTACTTAGATATAGATTTAAATTTACCTAATCATCATTCTTTTGGTAATTTATTTATTTATTTTTATTTTGTAAATATTTTATCGTTTTGTCCATTATTCGATTAATGAATTTGTTGTAGATCAAAATTTTGTCAATGTAAAGTTTTGAGCAATTCTCATGTCTGTTTTAATACTCATTTTTGTGATTGAGTAATTTGTGTACTAATTTTTGTAAAAGTTCTAATGTATAAAAATGTTTTTTTTTTTTCATTAGAAAAAAAAAAAAATGTTCATTTTTGTCAAGTTAGCAGGACATGAATTCTGAAGTGTAAATGAAACGTTTGTCAAACATTCCAAATAAATTTGTGATAAAGCAATGAATGATTATATTTTAAAAACTCAAAATTTATTTTATTTGCCATTGTTATTTATGTATTTGTTTTTATTAAAGTCATTTTTAATTTCTTGTTTTTTTTTTCTGAAAGTTTTTTTGTATATTTAAATATTGGTTTTTAGCGTCAGTTTTTAAAATAAGAAATATAAACAACTGCTTTTTAAATGATAATTTAAGAATTATGTATTTACTGTTTCATAGGATAAGTCTATGATAAAATTATATATATATATATAGTTCTGTTTATAACAAGTCTTCCCATAGAATTAATGTTCAAGATATCTATTTTTCTTTTCTATACTGATATGCAAAGTTAAAGGAACAATCTACTTTCTTGTTTTCTTCTTTTGAACATAATTTTTAAACAAATAAACATATTTATAGAAAATTTGGTTGACATGTTCAGTATCAAATTCTTGATATGATTTTATATAACTTTAACATATAAATAGTAATTTTTAAACTGATGTTACTTAAGTTTTTCTCAAAAGTAAGCTCCAGAATAAATGGAAATTTTTATCTATTTTAAAAAAGAAAACTAAATGAGAAGTAATGTGTTAAAGATGCATTACAGATAGGTAAAGACACACATGCTTTTAAATGTTAAACTAAAATCTTATTTTTCTTCCATAATGGAATTTTTTGAAATAAAATATAATTATTAATTTAGAAATTTTATTTATTATTTCACATAATTGGTATAAAAATCAACCTTACACTCCACTTTATCTAAAATTAATTTCATGGTTGATGAATAAATAAATAAAATTTCTAAATTGAAATTTTGTGGTCTATTGGAGTTGTGCCACGAGTTATATTCTCACCTGTTACATCTGCGTTTACAGACACAGTGACCTTGGCAAAGGATATTATGTGGGAAATGCCGAGCTGGTTATCAGCCAGGGTAGCTCAGTAGCAGAGCAACCACATGTTAAGTGGAGAGCCCGGGTTCGATTCCTGGCTGTGGCATTCTTCACATAGTTGGTATAAAAATCAACCTTATGCTCCACTTTATCTAAAATATAATTATTAATTTGTAAAATATGAGCATCACTAGAATAAAAAAAATTTCAATAAATAATTTTTTAATGAACATCTCATCCAGTTTTTATGCTTATACATATATTTTTTAAAAGTTTTTCACATGTGAAAAAAAGGAGAAACTGAAAAGTGAATATAAGAAGAAAAATCTGTTTTTAATGTAACATATGGATACATGTGCTTATGCATCTTCACATTCCTTAAGTGCACCCTTGACACTAATTCTCGTTTAGTTTTCTGAAATGTAAAAAAAATTCGTTTTTTCAATTGTTTAATTTTAAGAAAATTTAAATTGCTATCAGTTTAAAAATTATTACTTAAGGGCCCACTTCACTCACTGTTGCCAGAAGCCGAAGCTAATGTTATTCTATGGGAAAATTTTCTTTACAAATAACTTATTAACTAATACATATTTTTAAATTCTGTTTTCACATTCAGAAAATTCCCAACTTTTAAATTGACAGACCTTTTTTAAAAATGTATTTTTTCAATTTTTAATATTTTATTTTGAAACTGCAAAATGAAAAAGAAATTCACATATTGAAAGATCGTATTTTGCAGCTTCAAAAAAAAAAAAAAATTAAAATAATAATAATAATAATAATTTTTTTTAAAAAGTCCGTCAATTTAACAGCTGGGAATTTTCAGAATGTGAAAACGGAATTTAAAAATATGTATTAGTTAATAAGTTATTTTTAAAGAAAAATTTCCCATAGAATAACATTAGCTTCCTCTTCCGGTGGCCCTTAAGTTGAAGTTATATAAAATTTAATTAATGATTTAATGATGAACATACCATCGAAAATTTATATTCATATGTTTATTTTTTTACAAATTATGCACAAAATGAGAAAACAGGTTGTTCCTTTAACTTTGCATGTCAGTGTTTTTTTTTTTTTTTTTTTTTTTCCCATATTTATAATCTTGAATCCTTGTTATAGTAAAACAAAATAACATTTTAAAGTTCTAATGTTGTTAGATTAAACTGATTTATCAAGTAAAAATAGTTTATATTAATAAAAATAATTTTTCTAAGGAATAAATTATTGTTATTTATTATCAAATGACAATAATTCATTATTTTTCATATTAATGTGATAAAAATTTATTGAAGAGGTATAGCTCATTAAAATATTGTATTTAAAGACTATTGAACAAAGTATGTTAAGGATAAAATTAAGAACAAACTATATTAATTATTAATACTAAAGCTTGCATTTATTACTGGAAACAAACAAACAAAAATATTAAATATTTAAAGTTACTAGATTTTAATAGTTATATGTTCTTTTTTAAAACTGATAAATTATATTTAAATATTCTGTATTTCGTAAAAGGAAGTTCTGTATAGTTTTTTCTTTTGTAAACATTAATTAACACAAAATATTTTTTACGAAATCTATGTTTGTCTAGTAACTGCTAATATTATTGAAATATATATATATTTATTTATTTATTGTAATAGGTGTTCTTTTTAAAAATATTTATATTCCAAATAAAATCATATCATTTTGTCTTATATACAGTACATATTCTATATCGGTCTGAAAATTTATCACAATCTCATTTTCAATTGTCATAATAGACTTGTATAACTTTTTTTTTTTTTTTTTTTTTTTTTTAATATGTTTATTTTATAGTTGCTTCAAAGCTGGCTTTAAAATATCATTTTTATGTCTGTACGAGAAATTTAACAGCAATTTTGAATGTTCCATTAAAAAAAAAAAATATTTTGTATTTGTTGCTTTTATTGATTTTTTTTTTTTTTTTTAAATCAAAAATAAGATTAATATATTTCTGCTTATGTTTTTATTTAATGTATGAGATTTTATTTATGTTCAAAATGTATGAGAAATATTATTTAGAATATGTACATTTAGTAAGCAATTGTGATGTCTCGTTAGACTGGTTGAGATTTTTATAGTATAGTAATCACCATAATCAAAACTATGAGTTAAATACTATTTTTGTTAGCGGTTAATAATTTAATTAGCTACGTAAAATCTGTGTCATATCTGTGGAATATATCTTTGAAATCAATATCATTCACGAGCATCATATCACATTATATTAGTTAGAATTTTTTTATTAGAACTTAGTTTTATAGCTTTGTGGATTTTTCGATATATTACTTTAGCATTAAAACAGTGTTCATACTTATACACATGTGAATTAGTTTTTGTAATGGTATTTTTTATTATATGTATGTATGCCTGTGATTTGAAAGTAATTAAGTTTGATAGAATTGAGTTTAGACTGATAATAATGTTATTAATTATGTTTGCACTTTAATTGTGTTACATTAAAAGCCTGATAAAATATAGTATACCTCGTAATTCTGTCTAGGTAACAGCATTTTCCTCTTTTTTTTTTTTTTTTTTTTAGTAAGTTGGTGCTGTATTGATAAATTTGCAATAATAATAAAAGTATGGCTTTAAAGTTAACGGCCCTCTTCACTTACCATCGCCGGAAACCCGAGCCAATGTTATTCTATGGGGAAATTTTCTTTACAAATAACTTATTAACTGATACATATTTTTAAATTCTGTTTTCACATTCAGAAAATTCCCAACTGTTAAATTGACAGACATTTTTTAAAAACGTATTTTTTTAATCTTTAATATTTTATTTTGAAATTGCAAAATGAAAAAAAAAATTCACATATTGAAAATTCATATTTTGCAGCTTCAAAATGAAATATAAAAAATTAAAAAAATAATTTTTAAAAAAAGATCCGTCAATTTAACAACTGGGAATTTTCAGAATGTGAAAACAGAATTTAAAAATATGTATTAGTTAATAAGTTATTTGTAAAGAAAAATTTCCCATAGAATAACATTAGCTTCGGCTTCCGGCAGTGGTGAGTGAAGAGGGCCCTTAATCATAACACTGTTTATTATTATTAATACATTCAAACTATTGTTAATTTATATTGTCAAACTTAGTATAATTCTGCTCTTTATACTAAGTTGCTATATTTTAAAGATGTTTAATGTCAGCAATCAAGGATATAAACTATTAGCTTATCAGTAATAAAAAATTTCTGAGACTTAATAACTGATAACTAAAATATATAATTATCCCTACTATGAACATATGGCAAATTAATTATTCATTTTTGAGATTAATTAAATATTGATTTTATTTGAGCAAGAAGGAAAAGTGACAAAGCCAGGGTTCAAATTTGGGTTTTTTGCATAATACACCAATGTTCTATCACTAAGCCAAAGTTCACCAATGTTTTATCACTATATGATTTATCACTTGTTATGTGGAAAGATAAATATTTCATTTAGTGGCAAAAATGGGCAAATTGATTTTTTGATAGGAGCTATGGACAGACTTTCGGAAACCTTTTTTCTGAATTAAATACAATAGCATTTGTGCATTGTAAGGCCTTTTTCTAAATTGCACATAATCTTTTTGTGTAATTTAAATTGTTTTATTCTAATACTCAATTTATTTTATATAACTTAAATATTGCATCTGATATGCCTTAACCAAATTTCAGATTTCTAAATTATTTAAAAATCAGAAATTAAGAGCATACATAGATATTGGAACATAAAGCAGATTACCTCAATTGATTTTTTTTTTTTTTAAAGAATTTTAAAATGAAAATTAATAATTATTACACTAAAATTTCACTTTCAAAATTTAGATACATTACATTAGTTTGTAAATCATGAAAAGTACAATAAAATTTTACATTTATATTAGTTTGTACATGTTAAAAATAAACTGAAAATATACTCAATTATTTGATTTAATAAGATTAATATTGAAATATATGAATTGAAATCTAAATATTTAAAATGAGAAGCGTGTATATAAAATTACTATGAAGCAAACAAATAACAATAAGATTGTGATAATAAAAATAAATTAGAAGTACTCAAAACAGCTAAATATAAAAATCCTCTCCGCTTTTTTGTCAGCTCTAGTAAATAGTAATTTGTGGATTCACCTGACTGTTTGTCAAAATTCCATTCTATCTGTTATTAAGAGTGTACAATATCTAGCCTCACCAACAGCCAAAGTTCATGTTATTCTGTGGGAAAATTTGCTTCCACAATTATTTATTACCTAATGTGTTTTTATTTTTTTTGTTTTAATTCTGCTTTTAAATTCGAAAATTCACAACTGTTAAATTAGTACTTGTTTTCCAGAAATTTATTTTTTTTTCACATCTCATTTTCTAGCTTAAAAAAAAAAAAAAAAAAAAAAAAAAAAAAGAGTTAATTTTTTGCCTTTTAAGCATAGTAGCTTTAATCCCTTAACGCGCGCTGTCCTCGCTGCGAGGACGCAAAATTTAAGATCCAGATGCAAAACTTCATCCTGAAAATTTTTTAGCAAAAATTTACGTTTATAACATAGCAGAAAAGGCCGGGTTTTTTAACCTTAAAATTAAAAATTTCTTTTAGTTTAATTTAGTTCATGAATTCCGGTGGCAGTATAATTTAAATGATCCCAATTGTCATGTGCTGCAAAGGGTTAAATAAAGCCATCTGACAATTTGTGTTCTAATGTTTAAAAATAAAAATGTTTGCACATCTAATGTTTGATTTTTTTTTTTTTAACATTCAGTGTGTTTTTATATTTAATTTAACCAATAATTGCCTCAAAATTCCAAATAAGGAGATCTATGCCTCAGTGGGTTAACTCAAAAATAAAACATTAAAAATGAAAAATAAATCAATAAAAACAGATACAAATTTAATTGTTGTGAATTTTTTATCGTGAAAAAGGAGTTTAAAAAAAATTAAACAATAAGTAGTTGTGGAAATAAATTTCCCCATAGAATAGCACAGGCTTTGGCTGTTGTCAAGGTTATGTATTGTGCATTTTTAAAGAATAACTTGCTCTGCTTCTGATTGCCGTCTTTTGCTGGAATGTTGGAAATTTTACTGCTTTTGATAGGACATTGATTCAATTCCTATCCTGACCATAGATATAGTAATGTATATAGATCTATCATCCCCATGTTATTGAGCAAAAAATTTTGATGCCGAAAAAAGTTCTAAAATCAGCCATTAGAGAGTATTGAAAAAAAGAATAAAAAGAAAAATGAATTTAAAACTGTACCTGGTGTTTTTCATTCACCTTTAGTAAATAAATTATTCATAGATTTTATTTACTAAATTATCCATGTGTATTCCTGTGTGTGATTTACTCGGGAAAAGGCAGCTATTAGAGTGACTTTTCCTGAAAAAAAAAAAGAACTTTTTCCCTCTCACTGATCAATCTATGTCTTATTACTATATCTATGATCCTGACAGGTTTTATTTCTCGTTAATGTTAATTTAGTTCTTTCATAAAAAATATTAAATATAAGAAATGTTTTTTACAGTTTAGTTTTATGGAATAACTTTTCATAAAACTAAACTAATTTTCTTACAGTCTTTGATATAGGAATATTTCATTGGGCTTTAATTTAGTTTATCAAGTTAATTGCTGACATTTTTTAACTTTAAAGATAAAATGAGTAAAATAAGGTGGTGGAGACGTAGTTGTTATCTATGCAATTTTTTTGTTCTTTTTTTTTTTTTAAGAGATCAGCAATTTTACTAATAATGTTAGTATAGTTTAATAACCTTTTTTGGTGTTAGTTGTGATATAATAAAGCTCCTACCTCAGCAGCATTATAGACCATATATTATTCTGACACTAAAGTCATTTGTTTAGAGTTGCTTTTCATTCTGTGTCATTCAAATGTGCTCTTCATGTTTTTTGTAAAAACATATTTAAATGTTTACTAAATATTTTCATTAGTATTGCAACATTGTTTTTTTTTTTTATCGACCTAATTGAATTTGTCATTGGATGTGCTAAAATATATTGAATTTTGATAATCATGAATCCAAATGATTTTTTTTCCCTTCATATTTTTAAATGTAAAATGGTGCTTTTTTTTTTTTTAAATATTTTATATTAATCTTAATAATTTCTGATATGACAGATTTTCAATTTTAAAATACTTTTTTTGTATTCCTTTTTTACGTGTGTATCCATTCAAAAATTATTAGAAGTAATAAAATGCCTCAATTTCAATTAAAAAGAAAAAAAAAAATGTAGAAATAATAACATAATTTAAATTTATTTGTATATTGTAAAAAAAAGTTTTCATATATTTGGGGCAGATTATTCTTGTAAAAGTATTTGCATGAAATATAATGAGGCTGCAGTATTCATTTAATATTAGTGCAAATGCTTTGGATTTACCAAAAACTTAACTTTTTTTATTTATTAAAATTAAACTTTTGCTCTTTTTAATAAATTAAGTGAAAGTACCTAAATTATCTCGAATGTAACTTGTGCTTTTCCATTTTAAGACTTACATTTGGCTCTTTTGTGTCTGTACAGTTGGCATCACATGTCATGTGATGAAGAGAAAAAGTTACAATGTTGAAAATAAATTCATTGCTGCGTATTTATATTTGATTATGCTATATAATTATCTTTTGTACATCTGAGTATTGCTAAGATATAAAAGAAGTAGTCTTTACTTTTTTCAAGGTGAGATTGTTCACCTTGAATAGAAAACATGTGATTTTAATTTCTTTGTATCTGTTAGAATTTATAAAGAAAAACTATTCAAAATATTTTGATAGTCTTTTTTTTTTTTTTTTTTTGACAAAGTAAACAATAAGGCAATAAATGATTTCAATATGGTATTTCGACTTTGATGGTAAAAAAACCATTTCAAAAAAAAGTTTTTTTTTCCTTCTTTTTTCTTAATCATTGTTTTTATCATATTTAGCTTAAATACTCTAAAATAGTAGATTTGAAAAATATATTATCAAGGAGTATTTTGTTGTAATTAAAAGCTTGTGTGTATTGGTGAAAAAAACAAAGGTTAGTGAACAGGTTGGTTGGTTGTAGGTTTTTTAAGGCCAATTGACTATGTGAGGGTCCTAGGCCTGTAAGTGGAATGCCATCCGTGGGGGTCTTTCTAAGGGGTCCTAGCCCATATTTACATGAGCTTCAAAGAAAACCACAGAAAACTCCAAACAGCTTGGTTGATGAGCACGACCTGGGTTCGAACCTGGCACTTCCCATCTACCAGCTTTGAGCACAGAACTGCTTGGCCGCTGGTGGACCCTTAATGAACAGGATATTACATGTATGGCCACCAGTGTGTTAAGAGAAATATGCTTCGTTGCAATCACACATATGATCATGTAGGTAAGAAAAGAATAAATAAAAACCTTATTGGCAAAATATTTTGCATTTTCAAATTTAATATAAAACATGCGTTACTTTTTACCAGTTAAAAAGAAATGCTTTTTTTAGTTGAGTTTTAGGAAAGCTCGGGATCTGTTCCATATTCATATAAAATGAAATATGTTTATACACAGATGATATATTTTACTGCTGGGAAATTAATTTATGCATTAAATATATGAAAACTTTTTGAAAACACCACATATTAATTTTCTTTATGAAAGTAAAAAAAAAAATAATAATAATAATTAATTTAAGTATTTCTTGCCTATAAAATGTATTCTTTTATTTCACTCTCTTTCTTTTTTTAAAATACATTTACCTAAATGAGATTATGAATGAAATTAATTGCAATAAATCCGTAATAAAAAGAAAGTTAAAAATATTTGCTTTAAAAAATAATAATAATACTTCATGATTTATAGTACTGACTTTGCTTTTTATGTCTGTTTTAAAATATTCCATTTCAAACCAGCCTATAATTATATTTTCGCACATTTTAATGACCTAGTCCTGTTATATATTTAACCTTTAAAAATGCCATATTTCTGTAGATATACAGTGCTATATGTCTGTTTTCTAATTATTTCCATCCAGATAGAGTGATTTTTTGAAGCATATAGTTTTTATATGTAAGCATATCTCATATTTTTGTTGTGTTTTTTATCGAATGAGATGCCATTTTTAAATGCTGTTTATAGATGTTTTCATGCAAATATTTCGCTAGCGTTTATATTATGTGCAAGCAGACTTAATCTAGTATTTATCTTTTGTCATAGTATTTTTTGTTAGCTTTTTTTTTTCCTCTTAACAATACATATCATACTGCATATTTATTCATTTATTTAAGCTTGAGGAGAGAAATATTGTTTTCCTCAACTTTGATCATTCATTCCCCCCCCCCTCTTTCTACCTATGATTAAGAAGTTTGACTATTTAAATATACTAATACTATAAACAAAATATTAATTTATGTAATATAGATTAAATTTATTCAGGATGTCACATCAAAACTGCCTAAGTTCGCCGCAACTAGTTTCCTCACTTGAAATACATAAGAAATGCTTAAAAAATTGTCCTCTGTAATTCATAGTATTCAAGTGATATCATAACTAAGGCTCCTATATATACGAGCTGG
This sequence comes from Salticus scenicus, assembly GCA_963930645.1. Taxonomy (NCBI): domain Eukaryota; kingdom Metazoa; phylum Arthropoda; class Arachnida; order Araneae; family Salticidae; genus Salticus; species Salticus scenicus. The sequence goes on along the minus strand of OZ005659.1, from coordinate 253,603,215 downwards.
CGCATCAGGCATTTTGTTGCCTTAGGGTTGCCACATGTACCCAGCGCATTTCTCTGATAAACAAATGACAGACTTTTTTTTATCGTCTTACGTTACTTTAGAGTAACTTGTTTTATTATATTTCATAATTTTAGCTAAGTAAACTATGATATGGAAGTTTGTTTAGCGATAAACTACTATAATCATTCAAGAAGTGAATATAAAGTGCTCACAGACCTTCTATTACTGTGTATTTGAGTTTAAACGATATTTTGTAAAAGAAACAGAAACCGCCCTAACAACACATCTTACCCCAGTACATCCATAGGATATCCTCAGAATAAAATGACATCCTGAGAATGTACTGTGAAAAAAATGTGTTTTTAGGAATATTATTGTTGCTTATTGCTCTTATCTTGACCAGATTAGCTTCAGATCAAGATTTCTTAAAATCATTAGAGAAGCAATAAGGACGGCAAGCGGGAATGCTGTCCTCTTCGGAGGCAAAAAAATGGCAGTGATGTGCCGGCCTATTACTTTATTTAGATGCTCTAATCTTAATATACCAGTGTATGAGGAAAGAAAAAAAAAACAGAAATATGAACATTGGTATTTGCATTTGTTTACATAGGAAGTTGTTCAGATGTCCTCTACTCATATCGATGCACGCATGCCTATGAAAGGCTGACTGCACATGTTGCACCTGCATGGTGTCCATTAAGGTGCACACAGCCTGAAATTGAGCAACTTAGAGTTACTTTCTGTAGTAATTAGGTTTTGATTGACTAGTTACTTCAGATGGTCCCATTGGAAAAAACCCAACCTTTCAGATCTAGCAATTGTGGCAGCCGTAAAATTGTAATTCATATCCAGTTTAGCAGCCTGGGTATTCAATATCCAACCATTTTCCCCAAAAGCTGTGGTTTGCACAGGTTCAATTCTTTAGGCAATTTTTATGTATCACAAATGGAGAATCTAGTTGGGCAGAGTTTGAGTAGTTTTGATGGAACACCCTGTATATATACATATTTACATGTATATGTCATTTTTTAAAATAAAAGCTTAATTGTAAAGAATAATGTTTTTTTTTTTTTTTTTTTTTTTTTTTTAATTGTTGTTTTTATTAACTATAAATTTTCATATCCTGAAATTTATGGTTGCTTTTTCAGAATTTATATATGAAATATGATTATGTTAATCAAAATTTTACATAAATACATAGATGGATTTGTACATATTTAAAAAAAATATATATAAATAAAATTGATAACTTTATCCAAAAATAAATAACTTCGGTATATATTTATTTATTTATATGACTTATTTTTTAATTTATAGTTAAAGTATTTTTACAAAGTATATTTATAGTTAACGTATTTAACTCAGTATAGTTATTATATATTTATACATTTATAGTTAAAGTATTTAACTTTCCGTCATTATATGATTACATATCTTTAATGGATGTGAGCTAGTTATACAGGATTGAATATTTAATATCTTTTTTTCTTAATTTCATTTAAAAATTATTGGTCTGATTGACCTCTATCACAATTGTAATATTGTAGAAGAAGTTGGCTAATGAAGAAGAATGTGCATAAAAGACTGTTTTGATTTTTTCTTAGATATTATAAAAACTGATATTTTTTAAATTATTTGTAACTTAAAATTCGAGATAAGTTTAAAGTATTACTTCTCATAGGTTTATTTGTTTCTTCTTCATCAGTTATTCTGTCTTCATCAAAAACTGCTAACATTAATTTGTCATTGCTAATTTGTAGATAATGTTATTTAATAGAGTGTGACCTTTTAAAAAATTGGCATTCTTTTTATTTTATAAATTTTATTCATAGATTTCATTAAATCAAATGCAGTTAGTTTTCATTCAAAAGCTCTTCTTAACCAATAAATATGCACCCCATTCCCTTCTCCCCCCCCCCCCACATCAAAGAAAAAAAAATAAAATAAAAATAATAAAAATAAATGTAAATGCACAGAGTTAGTTAGTATCAGGTTATTTTATTTTCTCTTTTCAAGTTTCTGGGTCATGGTTTTTGCAGATTTCAAGCTTATAAGTTTTCAGGTACAGTAGGTATTAGTCCAAAATCATTAAAGATTGATTTTAGATGTATAAAATATTATTATCGTGTTTTATTAAAAAAAAAAAAAAAAAAAAAAATCCAACCAATATATATTTTTAGTCTTGAAGTTTTGTTAACTTAATTCTCCGTAAGTGGAAAATGCATAAATGGGAATTGTAATTTTGATTACATGTAAATAATAAAAATAAATCAGGCTTTCGATCTAAAAATATTAAAAAATGTGTAGCTTATTTCTAATAAAATGTTTACATTTGTATTTTACTTTTGTAAACAAATTTCTGCACCTTCAAAAAATGTAGGGTATAGTAAAATAATTTTTCTGATTTCAAATGATTATTTACATATTAAGTTTTGCGGTTTACACTGTTTACATATCTGAACAAAAAAACTTAATGATATTTGTTCAGCCAAAATCTGGATCAAAGTTACGAGCTCTTGTTCACTGGTGCTACCATCTTTCACACTAGTTTAGGAAGCTGAAGTCTTGCTTCCTCCATTTCTAATGCTCTTCAAATGTGGAAGGCATTTTCCTCTCTCCATAATTCGGGTAGTTTTACTACTAGAATTTTCAAGTGGCATTATGAACAACAACAATATTTGTTACAAATTTATTAAATGAAAAAAGAAGCACACTAACAAGGGGCACACTGATTGTAACTAAACTTTACAGGGAGTCAAAAAGTATGGAGATATACACTTCTACCAATTAATATGGCAAATGTTTCTTCAGAACAGAGGTATTAGTGTTCATAGATGGAACTTTTTTTTTTTCAATATTGTGACATCATTCAATTTATCTGCTTGACTTTTTTTTTTTTTTTTCTCTTCATCAAACACGCGCTGTTGATTTATTTATTTAAATTGTATTTTTTAATTGTCTGCACATGCATACTTTTCTTGCTCTAGGATTCATTTTTTTAAAGATTTGAAAAATAACAATGTGTTTTTATATAAGAGAGATTTTAATTAGAATTTTTAACAGTTTATTCACTTCCTATTTTATTATATAACATTTTATTATTATATATATATTATTATATAACATAAAGTATATTAAGCAGTTAATAATACATAGTGAATGGATATTTTGATGTCTATTTCTGTAGAATTTTATAAATATATACATCTACATTCTTTCTTGTTAGCAATCTGAAATATAATTTAAATAAATAAATCAACAGCACATTTTTTGGTGAGGGAAAAAATAGAAATGTCAAATAGATAAATTGAATGATGTCACAATTTTCGAAAAAATTAGTTCCAAGTTTGATCACAAACACCTCTGTTCTGAAGTAACGTTTGCCGATATAAATTAGTAGGAGTGTATATTTTTGTACCCTTTAACAACCTGTAAAGTTTGGTTATGACCTGCGTGTTACAGTCTGTATGTGCTTTTGTATATTACTGCTCTACAAAGTCACTTGATCTTCTTGTCTGTAATTTTTTAATAGTGTGTATGTTAGTTAGGGAGGATAGATTTAAAAAAAAAAAATCACATTTATACAAAACGTAAAAGAAAATTTACCCCTCCCTTAAAAACTGTTATTTATTATTATTATTATTATTTATTTATTTATTTTGTATATGTGTGTAATGAAAAGAATTTGACTATATTAAACATTTTCCCCGCCCTTCCTTGGAATATAGAGATCATTTACTTTAACAATAAAATTCAAAAATCACCATTGACTACTTTTTCATTAATTGGTTTAAAATTTTAATATTTAGTTTTTAACAATTTCTCAGTTTTTCTATTAATACCTATATATATATAAATTTTTGGAAGAGGAATATTTCAATAAGGTAAAGCTAGAAGAGATTGCATGGTCGGAGAGATTGCGCACATAAGGGATCGGCAGGAAGAAGTACAATGGGTGCTCTGAAACTCCAGGGAGTTCCACAATATCGATAGCGAAGTGCTCACTTAAATGTGCATTTTCATTGTTTGAACAGTCTAAGATTAAATGTGATTATTTTGTCTCGTTTTCAAAAATGTTTACTTAAATTTTCAAAACTCTTTCTAGGAATTTTTATAGAATGGTAGTATTACGAAATATTTTTTAAATAAAACGACTTCCCATGGACTCGTTTATAAATTTTACTTGTGGCAGGTGGTTGCATGAAAGTTGCATCATTTATAACAATGAGTGCAGCGATCATAGACAACGACAGAATAGGTCAACAAACAAGAAACCATTCAAACTGAAAAGAAACTTTATTAATTTTAAGTTAAACCTATTATCTAGTAACTAAATGTCACTTTTTATTATCTAGTCTTGTTTTTTTTTTTTGTTGTTGTTGTTTTTTTTGTCTGCTTCTTTAATTTATTTTCTTTAAATAAAAATTTTTAATCCTTTTTAATTTTCTGTTTTTTTTTTTTTTTTTTTTTTTTTTTTAATTATTAAATTGAAATACCTACATATAATACAAAAATATTTGTTTACAAAAACCTTATAAAAACATCATTTAAATGCAATTATCATTGTTAACAATTTTATTGCAGTTAAAATTAAGCGCAATCTCTCCTACCTTATAAGGAGAGTTCTCTTGTTTTTATTACAGCTGTTGCTTTAAATCATAGTATAACAACAATACAGTAATGGAAATACATAGAAGAAGGATCACTTCAAAGCCATGTACCAACAGTTTAGCAAAAAAATAAAATTAAGATTTTTTTATAATGTTTTGTTGAATTTTGGGCAAACTCTCCTGGCTTTACCTTATATGTTTTCCATATTGTAGTTAAAGATAAAAATTTAGGGCTAAAAGATTCACAGACATTATTGACAAAGGAACATCCATTAAAGATATTGACATGACTAAGGTAATATATTAAAATCACACAATCAACGGGCATTATTTTCACTCAGTCGGAAAAATAAATTTCAATAAATATGATTTTCTTCCCAATCAGTTGATTGTGTGATTTTAATATATTGTATTTCTTTCTCCCATTGTTTAATGGTGTTTTCCTTTACCTGCGGCTTATTTCTGTCGAGCTATCTACATGATAGACCAGATCTTTCTGCTTAAAGGTTGTCTGGGTGAGTAATGTCCACCGGTTGTCGGCCTGGATAGCTCAATTGGTAGAGCCTTGACCTTGTGAGTCAAAGATCTGGGGTTCGACTCCCGGTCCAGGCATTATTTTCACTCAGTTGGAAAAATAAATTTCAATAAAGAAACATCCATTAAAGATATTGACATGACTAAGGTACTTTGATTTTGTTTTCAATTGTATTTACCAGTGTCACTAGCAATAATGAGGTGTTTTATAAGTGTACTAGATTATGTCTGCTTGTAGAGTTTTAGCCATTGTTCACTTAATAATTCATTCTCACATTTTCTGTAAGACACATTCCTAATGCTTAGGAATCACCTTTCAAACTTGTGCATGATTTATGGGGAAAATGTTTTTTCCTTCTTTTTAGCTCACAAAGACAGCCCACCTTTCACATGGCCATTTTGTAGATTTTTTGCATAGCCTGTATATAGAAATACTATATTGCAGTTTAGGTACTGTTGTATACTAGAAAGATGCCCTAATGCAAATAAATTATTTTATCTCTTTCAAGCTCTTGTTATTTACTTTAGTCTCTCTCAATTTCAGTTGTATGCAGTGGCAGCTCATGAATGATGTTTTGGGGAATGCTGCATCTGAATTTCTAGAAAAAGTACATTAGGATGTAATATTTGTGTTAACTGATTTGCTTGTTTCGAGAAACAATGTAGAGATGAGGATATTTTAACAGTTAATGAAATGAATGAGTTGTTAAAATTACAAATTGTTTCTAGCCATCTATATGCAGTACTCCAAATGTCATTAAAGAGCTACCACTAGTTTTATGTAAAACTTTTTTCTACATATTTTATTTTTAAAATCGTTAAACTTAATAGTATTTTTAATTTTTGAGAAATTTTTTTGTTTAAAAGATCTATATATTGATTAAACTTAAGTAATAATTGATTTAATAAATAAATAATTTTGATAGGTAAACACTATAAATTACAAAAAACGTACAACTGTTGTTTCAGGTCAAAATAATAGCACAGCCCTTCATCAAGTGAAAAAACTAGGCATGAGTGGATCATTAAAGCAGTATTAAGTCTTGTGCCTATTAAGAAATTTAAAGTGACTTCTGTATTTGGCTTCCTCTTAAACATTGATTATTAAATTTCAGACAAGTGCTGCTATCTATTGAACAGAAAAGAACTAAAAATATAAAAATTGATTAAAACAAGGAAAAAACATTTAAAAATTGTTGGGAGAAAAAGAAAAATGGTTTCAGTGCAAAAGTAATGAACATTAAAGGATTAAAGTGTGGGAAGTCCCTTTTCAATTTCAAAAATTTATTAAAAATAACAAATGATAAAATAGATAAGTAAAAAAAATGTTCACTTTATGGAAGTGTGTTAAAGTGGAAGTGTTAAGTGTTTAGTCTCCTTATTGGATTTGAGAATAAGTAGTCTTATTACTCTTAATGAAAAAAAGATACTGGTTTTAGTTTTTGGAATGATGTATTTTAGAAACTATACTTTGGGCTATAAATCCATGTTAATAGCTGTTCATTGCCCATTAGTCAATTTATTATCTGAAACTAACAAATTTGGGCCATCAGCTGCTGTAGCTCACATTCAATCATAAGTATATCTACAGAGGCTTACAATTAGTGTAACAATAGTATAATAACAATACTGTAATAATAAAAAGTTACATGGTAATGCTGGTGCTTGCAGCAAATTTCCCTTGAAATTTAAGTCTGCAAATTCATTATTATTTGCAGAATAAGTGTAGTTTGAAAAATAAAGCATTGGCTATACACTGAAAAAGAAATTAGAAGGTATTCTACAGGAAGTAATATAAGATCATATATGTTTAAAATGGATGACTAAATTAAATTTAAGATTGTGGCAGCATGGACATATAGTACTAAAAATATCCATTTATCACTCGCCACATGGTAACTTAAAAAAAAATAAAGTGGAAATAAAAATAATTAAGCAACTTGCCACATTTTTTCTCCTTTGAGTATGATTTTCATTAATTTACCACATGAAAAGGATGTATCTCAGCAATTAAACATTAATTAACATCACAAATCAATGCTGCATGTCTGACCCCATGTTATTCTATGCTATATGAAATTCTGTTGTTACTATTACTTACTGCCTAAACATCCTTTTAAATTTCCTTTTCACATTCAGAAAATCTCATCTATTAAATTTACACTTGTTTTACAAAAAATTTTTTTTAAAGTTTCTTAAAATTTAATTTTGAAGCTATAAAGTAAAAAAAAAAAAAAAAAAAAAAAAAAAAGGCACTGGCAATAGCTAGTGTATATCTTTAAGTCAAGCAGCAGTAAAATGATCCTGCTTCCCTACCTGCAAAAAACATTGAGAATTTTGGAAAATGAATATAAAATAATCTGATGAGATACCATATTGTTTACCTGAGCACCCTTTAATTATATGAATTCTTATAAAAACACTGACATTTTTTTATTTGACAGCTTTGAGACCTATAGTTACAATGACTTTTATCTTGATTGATCCATATTGCAATTCACAGAAACAAATGCACAGTATTTTGCAGACATAGAAAATCACAAACATCCATGTCTGTACCAAGATTCGAATCCAGGACCTGAGGATCTAGAAGGTAGTGGCCTACAAACCGAACCACCAGGCCAGCAAAGCACTAACATTTTTGTGGGTGTAAATTGTTTGTAAATCTGTACTGATAAGTATAAAGGATTTAAGTCCAAAAATCTCAATTTTGAGTTAAGTACATAGTCAGACTCAGAAAAAAATTCTCTATCAATTGGTATAAAGGATTTAAATCCATGTCATTTAGTCTTTGAGAAAATCCATTGGTAAAAAAAGATTAAGTCAGAAATTTAGCATTAATCTTTTGTATAAATTTTTAATTCAATTTTTTCCCTTTATTAAATGAAGGTGGACAATCACTGAATGGTATAAAGCGTATAAATCAACATAATATCCCTTTTTCCTAATCGATTCTTTTCATTAGTTTTTAGTTAGTTTAACTTTATTTTTCGTCTCTTGAAAAATCAAGAATATGGACTTAAATCCTTTATGCTTATAAGTACAGAAATAAACAGGCAGATGAATGTAGGCACTTTATTTGACTAATATTCTTAAAATAGTAAAATGAAACTATTACTTGCATCACAAAAATCATGAAAATAGCATTTATATATCATAAAATACAAATATTGCTTGTTCAGGAACAGTAATCAACAGCTTATTGCACAACCTCTCATTGATGAATGCACAACTCAGAGTTCAATGCCATTCATTTATAAGCATATGGCCACTTTATACACTCTTTTGTAAAGATTAGTGGAGAGAAATCAATGCATTATACCAAAAAAGTTAGTTGATTCTCTTTCAAATTAAGAAAGGCCTTCCAGATTCTGGTAGTCCTAAACTACCATTTTTCTGCAAATAGGATTGCTAAATTTGGCAATACAACAAACTGATCTCTGTCGAAGTCAATATCCTGCTATCATGTTCTTTGTTCCTTGACATATACTTTCATTCCAACAACAATTCTGATAAATTAAAGGAGTTTTACCCTTTGTAACAAGTTATTACCAGCTCTATTCAGTGTTGTTAAATTTAGAGGTTTTTTTATTCAATATCTGCCATTAATTTTAATTGTAACGGTTGCCTAATAACTTCAAAGTTTAATATATCAAAAACTCTATTATGTATATCAAATATCACTCTAAAATTATGTAGGTCTACAAAAATAAATGCTGGCAAAATTTTATTTGATAATTTTAGTTGATACATACATTTTTTAAGTATGTTGAAACTAAAAATAAAGCCAGTTTTTTTCTAACATATAGATTTTTGTCAATACAGGGTGTTCTACTGACACGATTGCTTCATTTTCGGTAGTTTCTAACGTTTTTCCATGATTAATTATAATGAATCATCAAAACATACTATAAAAGTTACCATATAATTATATTGCTTAAAGAGTCACAGAAGAAATTGCTTCAATAGACACTGTATTGACAAAAATCTAAACGTGATACAGAAAAACTAGTTTCAGTTTCAGCACAGCCAAAATTATCAAATCAAAATTTTAGATGTCGACCTGTATTATTGGTGATCATTGAATAGAAAAGCCCCTAAATTTGACAACACTGGCTCTGTTATTAAGTTCTGTCGAAATCTTGAAAGTAAAATACCAAGCACAATAAGCTTTACATTTACAACAAAAATCTTTTACTTGCCCTTTTTGTCGCCAGAATATTTGCTGCTGGGCGCCCAGCTCTCGTCCTCTACAACTTCCTCCATGTTGGAGTCTCTCTTCACAAAAGCGATGTTTCTGTGCGGCTTCCATCATAAGGTGGCGCCAGATTTAATCCGGACCCGTTGTGTCACTATCATTGCAAACGTTTAGATTAGTAGCGATCTCTATTGATTGTCTAATCTGAATGTTTGCAGCGATAGTGACGCAATAGGTCCGGATAAAATGTGGCACCACCTTACAATAGAAGCCGCACAGAAACATCGCTTTTGTGAAGACAGAGACTCCAACACAGAGGAAGTTGCCACCGACGAGAGCTGGGCGCCCAGCAGCAAATATTCCGGACTCAAATAAGGCAATTAAAAGGTTTTTGTTGTAAATGTAAAGTTTAAAATGCCTTGTGTTATCATTACTTTACACAATAAGCAGATTGCAGCACTCGTGCCTACTTTGTTCGCCTGATGAAGGGTCATGTTTTCCTTCGACCAGAAACAATTGTTGCAAGTTTATTGCATTTCATGGTGTTTATTCAAAGTTTTGTACTTATTACAATAAGGATGTCTCCAAACTGGAAAAATATGCAAATACTGATCAAAAGAGAGCTCCACAATTAGATGTTATATAACAAACCTAAATACAAATTTGAAACCTAGGGGATACTTCACCTAATGTGGGCAGCAGCTTAACCCCATTTTTTTAATTCTATGGAGAAATTTGTTTTCAAAATTACTCATTATCTAATGCATTTTTACTTTCCGAACACTATAGTGAATAAAGTACTGTAATCATGACAAAAATCCAAATTTGAGATTTTGGTGTTTTTACACGTTTTGGGGTCCTTTGAATTCATATTTACTATTTTTACAATGTATGTGTATAGGTATGTGAGTGAACACGATAGCGCCTAAACGCTTTGTTCGAATGAGCTGAAATTTGGTATGTATATCATACATCACCATAGCACGAATCCTATTGATTTTGGTGAATCTAGCACTTATAGTTTTTTTTACAGGGACAGAAAGAAAAATTCTTTATCATTATGGTCTATGGGCCCAAATTTTTAAAAGTGCCTAAACGCCTCATTCGTTTGAGATGGAAATTTATACACATGTTAAGAGTCATCGTTGCACGAACTGTATAAATTTTGGTGAATCTAGCGTTTATAATTTTTTTTACAGGGACACAAAGAATTATGGTCTATATGGATCAAAAATTTTTAAACTGCTATAACGTCTAAATGCTTATTTCAATTGAGTTGAAAATTTACACACATGTAATAGGTCATTGTTACACAAAGTGCATAAATTTTGGTGAATCTAGCACGTATAGTTTTTTTTTACAGTGATACAACGAAAAATTCTTTATCATTATGAGCATGACCTTAGGGCGGAAATTATTCCACGGACGTGCAATAGCGTCTTAACTCATTTGAACGAATTGAAAATTCATACACATATTACAGGTTACAGTCGCAGACACCATATAGATTTTGTTGAATCTAATTCTTATAGTTTTTTTACAAGGACACAAAGAAAAATACTTTATCATTGTGACTTATGCTGGGCTTAAAGTATTTAAAACTGCAATAGCGCCTAAATGCCTCATCTGATTGATCTGAAAATTTGTATGCATTTTATAGGTAACCATCGTACGAACTTTATAGATTTCGAAAAAATAAAAAAATAAAAGTTCCAAAATGTTCACCAGAGAGCGCCTTTTCCGGAAAAACATTAAATTGAATACAGTAAACGACCAAAACGGGATACAGAAACAATATCAACAATCCAGAACAAGAATTATGAGTAATAAAATGTAAAAACGGGAAAAGCTGTCAGTTCTAGGGAAAAAATGTCGAGATTTGCATGCTTGTGAAGAAGAGGAAGCTTCATGCAAAACAGGTTAGGGTATAAAACGTTTGCAGACGTTGTCATGATTTATGTCGATGTTTCCGGCTGTAATGATGACGGTATCTTTAGTTGAACGTGCGCTATTGGAGAAGCTGCTTTACGAAAACAAAGGGAATGCTTCTGCTGCAGATCGTGAATTTCGTCAAATTTAAACAGCGTACTGTTATTTTTTCTTTACCTTTACTTAAGGGCCCTCTTCACTCACCGCCGCCGGAAGCCGAAACTAATGTTATTCAATGGGAAAGTTTTCTTTACAAATAACTTATTAACTAATACATATTTTTAAATTCTGTTTTCACATTCTGAAAATTCTCAGCTGTTCAATTGACGGACCTTTTTTAAAAAATTATTTTTTTAATTTTTTATATTTTATTTTGAAGCTGCAAAATACGAATGTTCAATATGGGAAATATTTTCATTTTGCAATTTCAAAATAAAATATAAAAAATTAAAAAAATAATTTTTTAAAAAAGTCCGTCAATTTAACAGCTGGGAATTTTCAGAATGTGAAAACAGAATTTAAAAATATGTATTAGTTAATAAGTTATTTGTAAAGAAAATTCCCCCATATAGAATAACATTGGCTCGGGTTTCCGGCGACGGTAAGTGAAGAGGGCCGTTAAGGGTTAAGATAACAAGAAATGTATACGAACCTTTTTTTTTAAATAATCAAAACATTGTAGGTATAAGAAGAGTTTTATTTGACATTAAATTGTGTGTAAAGGGGAGCTACCTCCTCTCAACTTCCTATTTGAGTATTTATAAAGAATTGAAGGTTTTTATTAAATTAAAAATTTTATTCCAAATTATTCACACAACTTTTACCTGCAAAACTCCTTAAAACTTAAAATCTTGATCAAACATTACAAGTGACAACCTCATATGAATTTAAAAATACCAAACTTAAAATTCCTGCAAATATATTAGTTTTAAGTTATGCTGATAACAGCAAGGACACCGTTCAACCGCTAAGTCATTAACTTTCCTATTCCAGAATGCATAAATATATAATAACTAGCAGGCAACGCCCGCTTCGCTGGTCCCTATTTTTAAATGAATCACTATAATGAATTCTCAAAATTGCATTAATTTTTATCACATGAAAAAAAAAGAGAAACAAAATCTGAGTAGGAAAAATGTCGCACCGGGTTCTCACTGCCTTCGGAAAAAATTCCCAAAATGCTCTAACTCTTATTTCTATTATTTTCCAACTTCGCCCCCCCCCTCCTGTCTATCCTAATAATTTTACAAATTTGAAAATATCCGCAATCGATTTGTAAGTATCAAAAACCTCTATGCACCAGTTTTGAACGATATATCTCTATTTTTATTTTTTTACCGCTCTACTCCCCCCCTTCCCGCCCTCCCAATAATTTTAAAAATTCGAAAATATCCGCAATCGATTTGTAGGTATTGGAAACCTCTATGTACCAATTTTGAATGATCTAACTCTATTTTCTTTTTTTTTTTGCCCCTCTGCCCCCCCCTCCCGGCCCTTCTAATAACTTTACACTTTCGAAAAAATTCCCATTCGACTTGCAGGCCTCTAAAATCTATCTGTACCGATTTTGAACGGCCTAACTGTATTTCTATTTGTTTTTGACCATAGCCCCCCCTTCCCGCCCCCCCCCTTCCGGCCCCACCTAATAACTTTACACTTTCGAAAATATCCCCATTCGACTTGCAGGCATCTAAAACCTAACTGTACCAATTTTGAACGGCCTAACTGTATTTCTATTTGTTTTTGCCCCATAGCCCCCCCCGTTGCCGCCCCCCTTCCCGCCCCTCCTAATAATTTTACAAATTCGAAAATATCCGAAATCGATTTGTAGGTATCGAAAACCTCTATATACCAATTTTGAACGATCTAACTCTCTTTTTATTTTTTGCCCCCCCCCCTCTCCCCCCCCCCTGCTGCCCCACCTGGGGGCTGAATTTCTAAAATTCCAGAAATTGGTTTTTAGATATTTGCATTAGCTATATTTTAGAGCAAAAACTTCACGCATATCTATTTTTTTGTTTGAGATATATAGGATTATGCGAAATCACGTTTTTACGCATGTGAAATCACGTTTTGCCCCCCCGCCCCCCTTGGGGACCGAATTTTGAAAATTCTAGAAATTGGTTTTTTGACATTTGTATTAGCTATATTTTAAAGCAAAAATTTTACGGATATCTGTTTTTTTGTTTGAGATATGAAGGATTTTGTGAAATCACGTTTTGCCCCCCCTCCCCCCCTTGGGGGGCGAATTTTGTAAAATCGCTTCTTAGTGGATGCCTACGTCATAGAAAGAACATTGTCACAAAATTTCATGCTTCTAGGTCCAGGGGTTTGGTCTGGGCGTTGATAGATCACCCCCTCACTCACTAACTCACTCAGGAAGTGTTCTTTTATATATATAGATAAAATAATCTGATGTGTCTGCCACTCACACGACTTTCTCTTACTCTGCATTTCTATACTATAAAGATAGATTTCAGATTATGTCTTAAGATCAATGAGGTAAAATAATAAAAACCAATCTACTTTTAAAAAAATCTAAAATAGGTTTAGAAACAGTTTAATTTGACGTATGTACGGTTGGGGGCCGCCCTCCTCAATCCCCGTTCAATTATAGCGCCTACATATTTCTTTCTTTTTAATTCAAGAAAGTTATTAATTTGCCTTCAAATTTACCAATTTTAATCAAATTTTTCTAGTGGCAAAAATACCAAATTTGAATTTCCTACAGTTATTTGATTTTAAATTAGGCTAATAACAGATATACGCATACAGATCAACCGCTAAATATAGGACTTTCGCATTAAGGTTTCCTCAAAACGTGATATTATACAAAATAAATAATTATAAGATAAAAAAAACATTTTATAAACCATGTTTTTAAATTTTCTGTTGAATCATAGCTATAGAACTAACTACACTACTGGCCATTAAAATTGCTACACCAAGAAGGAATAACAATAACGGAATGAAATTTGTTGGACACATACATTATAGTAGGAAGAACAATTGATTAAAATTTCAGGAAATTTGGAGTAATATGTACTGAGAAAACAATACATAAAGCAGTGACCTCTGTGAGTAATAACAGCACATATGTACGGGGCAGACATGTACGGGTAGAGCACTTCATGAAATTTTAACACGATGCCACAATTCATCAATCGAAGTTACTGGTGAGTGGTGGGGGGCCAGTCGCTTTTCAATCGCTGTTCGATTCAATGCCTAGGCAAATAAGTGCTGTTATTGCTCACAGAGGTCGCTGCTTTATGTACTGTTTTCCCAGTACATATTACTCCAAATTTCTTGAAATTTTAATCAATTGTTCTTCCTACTATAATGTATGTGTCCAACAAATTTCATTCCGCTATTATTATTCCTTCTTGGTGTAGCAATTTTAATGGCCAGTAGTATACATTAGCACTTTATCAATGCGCATTCTTACGAAATTGTAAATAATTGTATTTATTTTCGTATAAATTCTTACAAAGAGGCTTAGTAAGTCGATAAAATGTCAATTTTCTGCATTTCCAGCTCTTTCTCGAGTTAAAATAGCTTAATTTTCCCTTTAAAAAGCACCAATAGGCAGGTAATGGATTTGGCACCAAATTTGGCGACTTTTTGCCCATTGCGACTTTTTTGGCTAATTTTGGCGAGAAAATGCTTATTATCAATATTCCAAAGATGGACGTTCTAATGTGATTGGTTAAAGAGTTACGGGAAATTTGAATTAAAAATAAAAGTTGGTTTTAAAAATAAAATATTAATCCTTTCCGAACAACATATATTTGCATCATGAACTACATTAGCACTTTATCAATGTGTAGAAAATCTTTAAAGTGATAATGACGTCAATTTTTACCAAATGCATAATTTAACGTTTTACAATTTT
Source organism: Salticus scenicus (assembly GCA_963930645.1). Lineage (NCBI taxonomy): Eukaryota > Metazoa > Arthropoda > Arachnida > Araneae > Salticidae > Salticus > Salticus scenicus. Next base: position 253,588,052 of record OZ005659.1, on the reverse strand, counting down.
TTAACGCTCACGTTTAATTAAATGTATTTATTTTTATGTCGAAAGAAAATGAACTCTTAAATTTTTTTGGTAACCATTAAATTATAGCTAAAATTTTAATAACTATTTTTATTGCTATTAGGAGCTTATTATTTTCACATTTTAATTAATTAAAAGAAAACTATTCGAAAATTCGAAAATCTGACTTCGAAGTATTGTGTTGTCACCGGGTTCTGAGCTACTGAGAAAGTTTCAAATGTCTCTAGCTAGTCGGGAAGTTAGTTAAAAATCGATTGCAAGATTTGTCCCTGACAAACACACAAGAATCGAAGTTAATAGAAACATGGTAAAAATACTAAAAGCAGTCTTTGGGGACTGCCGATAGAAGTGAAAACTAAGTAACTTGTAAATTGTATCGTCGAGCTATTAGATTATTATTTTTGGTTTGTAAAGAAGTGTTTATGATCTGTATTATAGGGTTCGGCACAATATTTGTAGCTACCCAAATTAAATGAACTAAGCCTTATATTAGGTAAAAATATTGTAATATGATTAAAATAATTTTCTTTTTTTTATTATTTATTTGAAAATTTATATTGAAAGCAAAAAGAAGAATATAACAGTCTGTATAAAAACACGTGCTTGTACTTTGTGAACTATGTATATACTGTGGAAAAAGTACATACATACATACATATAGAACTAGAAAGAGACAGATGCCAGTAGCCAGTATACTACTCGTATTAGTATACATTTTATACATATATGTATATGAGGCATGCCGCGCCGTGCACTACATATATGGATATATATGTAGAGAGATATACTCTTTGTATATATATAATGTATACTAATAACGCACGGAAGTATATCTGTGCACATATATACACAGTATACATATAGCTCATAGAAAGCGTTCGGTGACGATGACGCGAGTTCCATGATTTTTGTTCACCCAAAAAGTGCTCAACGCGCCTAGAGAAGTTTTCACTTCAAAAATAGAGTTGGAAACAGAACTTCAAAAATTACATTCTTTACAGTATAAGTATGAAAAATTAATTTTCTCGAACAGTGTTCGACGATGTAAAATGTAGCAAAGCACTTCCAACAATTACATTCAATAGAAAAAAACGTTTAAATTATTTTTGGAATAGTCCTTTATATTGTCTGTAAACTATAGCACATCACTCTATGTACTTAAATATAGTTTTATATGAAAAACACCCAACACAAAATGGTAAAATATTATAGTAAAGCACTTCCACTAACAATATAAAAGAATGCTATGGCTTAAATATTGGCAACCCTGTATATCTTCTGAAAGTCATGTACACATTACAGGGTGCACATAAATAAATCCTATAATTATAACACACGGCTCAACCTTAGGTACACTTCCATAAATTTTCAAGTATTGTCGCACTATAATTTAGTTCTTTAGTGTAGCCCTGTAAATAAACAGAGAATGATTTCCCTACCATATTCTATATAAGACATGTTTTTACGCATATAAAAAATATATATTCGTTTAATTTGGTTTAGTGCAGTCTGTAGACGTTAAACTCTACTTACCTGCAATTTCTCCCATAGACGTAATGTATTTGAATTTTCTTGGGTGTCTCTGTACACGAACTATTTGCTTGATCTCAAAGAAAAGTTTAGTGTAGCATTCCTATATAATACATATTTAGAATAATAACAGGAGACGGCGTTGGAATATTAAAACCCGAATGAACTACTACGTCAGAAACGCCAAAGAAAAATATTTGAGATGCATACAGCTGTTTCGGTAGCCTTAAGCGTACCGTCTTCAATGCAAAAAGAAATCTGAATCTGGAGAAGTGCTCGTATATATAGGAGAGGGACCGAATTTAGTTCATTTGCACATTGTGAAAAGAAGAAAATGGCTCAAAATATTACTCACTGTTCTTTTTGCACTGAAGACGGTACGCTTAAGGCTACCGAAACAGCTGTATGCATCTCAAATATTTTTCTTTGGCGTTTCTGACGTAGTAGTTTATTCCGGTTTTACATATTTAGAATACCAAGTTTGGACTTTCTGCTATAATTTGATTTTGAGATATGCTGATGACTGACACACACACACACAGAGAAATCGCTAAAAACATGATTTTCGTATTTAGGGCATCTCAAAGTGTGTAAATATAACAAAAACTCAATTTCGAAAATTTGACCCAATGACCCCAAAACAATGCTTTCTCTACCTTATGGGTAAGAGAAAGTAATATGTTAATTCCATTTTGTTTAGGGCAACCTATAGATGTCACACGGCACTTACCAGAAATTTCCCCCATAGACGTAATGTATTTGAATTGTTCACGAACAATTCGTTTGATCACAACACAAGGTTTTGTGTAGCATCTTTATACAGTACAGATTTAGAACTCCGAGTTTGAACTTTCTGCTACTATTTGTTCTTGAGATGTAACAATAACAGGTAACAGACACACATACAGACCAACCGCTAAAAACCTGTTTTACAGATTCAGGGAATCTAAATATAATAAAAAATTAAATATAAATAAATAAAATATAATAAAAACTAAATTTTAAAAATTTGACCCCAAAACAATACTTTCTGTACCTTATAGGTAAGGAAAAAAAAAAAAAAAAAAAACTTAAGAAAGAAAATAAACAGTGCTAAAAATTTAACTTCAAGGAATAATCTGGTGTGTCACTCACACGACTTTCTCTTACTCTGTAATTTAATACCATAAATACAAATTGCAGATTAAGGGGTAAGAATACGAATACTGTTATGTAAACTCATGTTAAAACAATTCAAATTAGGCTTCAGAACTGCTTTATTTGACAAATAATTCTGTGTGAAGAGGGGCTACCGCCCAATCAACCCCCCCATTTCATTAATGTACCTACATTTATATATAATTGAAATCTGTAATTAAATTAAACAATTCTTTTAAAATTATCCAGACACTTACACACGCAGAATTCCTTGAAACTTATCAATCTTGATCAAAACTTTCCTAGTAACAAACGTATTAACTTCAAAATACAACATTTGGATCTCCTGAAATTATTTGTTTTTAATTTACTCTACGAGATACAGATAAAGATCAAACATTAAAAATTTGACTTCGGTATTCAGGAAGCCTAAAACGTGTAAATATACAAAAAAAAAAAAACAAAGATGATAAATATTTAGCTTAAAAAAAAAAAAAAAAAAAAAAATCATTTAACCATAGCCTCCTTAACTAGATGCCTGTCGCGTAGCTCGGAAACTAGGCAACAGTTAAAGCGGTAGACAGCGCCACCTGTTACAGATTGCGCTACTTTTTTATTCAACAGCCACCAAAAATTTTTAAAAGTGGGATATGATATACATAAAAGGCGAATAAGAACGAAAAAACGTCGATTGTATGTATCTTGTATCACTTCTTTAAATTATTGGTGACAGTTGAATAAGCAAGTCCCATAATATGTACTAGGTGGCGCTGTCTACCGCTTCAACTGTTGCCTAGTTTCCGAGCTACGCGATAGGCATCTAGTTAAGGAGGCTATGATTTAACATATGGCTATTAGAAATTAATTTCAATTCCTCAGCAGCGTTCTTGGTCATGGTCAAATATCACAGTAAAGCACTTTTACTAACAATAAAAAAGAATATTATGTCTTTAATATTGGCAATCCTGTATATCTTCTGATCGTTATGTACACACCACATGATGCACATAAATATAATCTTATATTAACAACACGCGGCACAACCTGAAATACACTTCCATCAATTTTCAAGCATTGTCGCACTGTAATCTAGTTCATTTGTGTAGCCCTGTAAACGAACAGTGATGGATTTCCATACCATATTCTACATGAAACATGTTTTTATGCATATACAAAATATATATTCGTTTCATTTGGTTTAGTGCAGTCTACAGGTGTTAAACTCTACTTACCTGCAATTTCCCTCATAGACGTAATGTATTTGAACTCTTTTGGGCGTCTCTGTACACGAACCATTCGCTTCATCACAACGAAATGTTTGGAGTAGCATCCCTATACGACACACATTTAAAATACCAAGTTTGGAATTTCTGCTGCTATTTGTTTTTGAGATATGCTGATAACAGACAGACACACACACAGACCAACCGCTAAAAACATGGTTTTCGTATTCAGGGTTCCTCAAAACGTAACAAAAAATCACTTTCGAAAATTTGACCCAAAAACAATACTTTCTCTACCATATATGTGGGCAACAGAAAGTAATACATTGTCGACCGTATAGATATAACTAATTAATTTTCATTTTTAAGCAGTTTACCTGAACATGGTAAAATGTAAATTAAGTTCATTAAGTAATCAATTAAGTTCATTAGAAAAGAATGTTTTCGCTTAATTTTCGGTACCATTGTATAATGTCGAAAATTTATTTATACACTATACTGTATTATAACATGGTGTGTCACTCATACGACTTTCTTTTACCCTGAAATTTAATACTATAAATACAGGTTGCAGATTAAAGGGTAAGATAACGAGTACTGTTATGTAAACCTACATTAAAACAATTCAAATTAGGCTTCGGAAGAGTTTTATATGATAATTAGTTCTGTGTGAGGGGGGCTACCGTCCCCCTCAATCCCCCGTTTCATTACTGCAACTACATTTATACAGAATTTAAATTTGTAAATTAATGTGAAAAATTAATAGTTCTCTTAAAATTATTCAGACAACTTTCACACGCAACATTCCTTAAAACTTATCAGTCTTTATCAAATTTTTCCAGCAACAAACTTATATTAATTTCAAAATACAACTTTTGGATCTCCTGAAATTATTCGTTTGTACGTTACTCTAAGAGACACAGACAAAGACCAAACGTTAAAAAACTTGGCTTCAGTAATCAGGAAAACTCAAAACCTGTAAATATACAAAAAACGATTCATGAATATTTAGCCTAAAAACATACATCATTTACTACATGTCTTTGAGGAATTCATTTCAATTCCTGAGCAGTTTTCCTGGACAGGTAGTATATTGTAGTAAAGCACTTCCACTAGCAATTAAACTAGTTGGCGTAGGTGGTTTCTGTGCAGTTCCCCATCATATTTATGTTCTTATAAATTTCCAGTGCAGGACATTCTCTTAATATGTTTATCATATTAAGAGAAATGAATTTGACTAAACACTTGGCACAGTGACAGTATAAAATCCCCGCCTAATAGGCTATCCACCGTTCACTTCGATATATTTATCTTATTTTATTAATTTATTTTATTAGGGTCAATTTCATAGTTTAGTTTCCATGCAACTTTTTTCAATGCAACAATTCTCAAAATGCATATTTATATGGAAAATTTTCAGTTTTGTTATGTTGATAAAATCTTAAATTACGAATAACTTACGAAAATTTCCTATTAGAATATTTGTAGTCAATCACGTTCATACAAGTATAATAAATGTTATTTTGAAGTTGTCTGATATATTTATGATCCTCAAAATAGACGATTATGCTCAATTTTGCCCTATTCTGCAATTTTAAGTAAATCGTAAATTCTAAATAACTTACGAATTTTTAAATTGGAAAATTCATATTCTATGGCATTCATGTCAGTATCCTGAATAATATTTCAAAAGTGATCTGACATCTTTACGACGAAAATATCCCTCAAGATTGACGTTTGTATGAAATTTTGCCCTATTCTGCCATGTTAAGAAATTCGTAAATGTCTAATAACTTACGAAATTTTTATATAGGAAAATTCATAGTCAATGATGTTCACGCCAGTATCCTAAATAATATTTCAAAAGGAGTCTAACATCTTTACGATGAAAATATTCCTAAAAATTTACGTTTATGGGAATTTTTGCCCTATTTTGCCATGTTAAGAAATACATAAATATCCAATAACTTGCGAAAATTTCAAAGTAGCATGTTTATAGTTACTGATGTTTATTCCGGCATCAAAACTGGTATTTTAAAACTGGTCTGATATTTTTACAGTAAAAATATTCCGTTTAATGCACGTTTAAGTGAAATTTTGTCCTATTCTCCCATGTTAAGAAATTTGTAAATTTCTAATAACTTACGAAGTTTTTTAATTCTAATGTTGCAGTGCCTTCTTGCCAGTGTCTAAAGTAATATTTTATAACTGATCTGACTTCTCTGCAACAATTTCTTTTTGAGATATCGTGTACACAGTCTAACAAACTAACTAACGGACATACGGACTAACAAACTAACAGACACCCCTGCAGACAAATTTTGTCATTTTCGAAATCCTCACACCTGAAAACGTGTAAAAAAGTCAAAAAACCGAGGTCGAAAATTTTCACGATTACCGAAGTTCTCTATACCTATAGTACACTGTAAAAAAAAACTCGTGAAAAAAACGGAAAAAAATTGTCAGCCCAGGACGCCAATCATATTCCGTTTTCTTTACGGGGAAAAAATGTTTCAAATTAACACAAGAAAACCGTTATTCTTAACAGAAAAACACTGTTATTTTCAAAGAGAGTTCTGTAAAAATTTACAGAAAAATCTGTAACTTTTACGGAACAAAAAATTTTTTCTCTGTAAAATTTACAGAAATACCTGTAATTTTTACAGAACAAAAATTTTTTTCTCTGTAAAATTTACAGAATTATCTGTAATTTTTACGGAACAAAAAAATTTTTCTCTGTAAAATTTACAGAAATATCCGTAACTTTTACAGAACAAAAATTTTTGTTCTGTGAAATTTACAGAAAAATCTGTAATTTTTTACAAAACAAAAACTTTGTTTCTTTTAAAATTACAGTGTACTTCTGTTAACATAACGATATTCTTATGTTTATATAACAAAATTTGGCTGTTCTTAAAAAACGTTTTATCCCATCAAGAAAACAGTTTTTTACTGGCGTCCTGGCTGACAGCTTTTTTCTGTAAATTTAACATTTTTTTTTTTTTTTTTTTTTCTCCTTTTTCAAATATAGTCACATTTTGATTGCTATTTCAATAGGAAAAATTATTTCAACAGAAGACAGAGAAATCTTTTTTCGTTTAGCAAATGAAACATTATTAATAATAAACAATACAGATTTTTTTTATTTTGAAGAATTTGTTCTGATAAATACAAAAAATTTAAAAAGAAATATTTTTCTTTAAAAGGAATTAAATAAAAATAAATTGTATAATGGTTACTGCCAGGAAACGCAAAAGATTGAAATGTAAGAATAAATTTAAGAAAATGAGGCAGAAAATTCAATTGATAAAATTCACAATAATAATAATGCATCACTGTTACAGAATAAAAATTTTCAGGATCTACAATCATGTCAGTGCTTATGCACATTTTTTTTTTTTTTATGGAAGATGATGCTCCTCTAAACATTACAGGAGTGAAACTTCCCAACATGCAATAACTTTGAAAACTATTACTTGCATGCAATTATGTAAGACTCAGTAATGATATACCAAATGACTACCTATAATAAGTGATATTTATGGCAAATTAAGCATTTATAACAAGAAATTTACATAAAAACAAAATATTTTATCATGAAATTCAGAGACCAAAAATTTTCAAAATTCTTGAATTTAGGGTATGCACCTGAAAAGTTTCACTCTTGATATTAAGACAACCTGAAAAATCATGTGTCATCAATTATCACTTTCATAATCTGTGGTCTTCCCAAACCCCAGCCTTAATCATATGGGAATTTTGCCTTTGTGAGTTGGGTATTTGAAATATCTAATAATATATGAAGTGTATATTAAATGTTCAATTAATTACAAAACTCTCTGGTGATGAAATATTTTTTATTAGCTCAAATTAATTCCCATCTTCTCAATTCTATATACACAAAATTTTATAATTTTCTGAACATTGTTTTGTCTGTAGACAACTTTAAAATAGAGTCATTTAATTATGGACATTATTTTTCCCCCCACTTTTATGACCTGACACAACACATGCCACTTGGACTTTTTGAACCACCCTGTATATTCCAGCAAGAAAAATCTATATATTTTTTTACTCTATTCAAAATTTTGAAGACGCATAAAACAACAGGGGTCAATCTAGATTTTCATTTTTTGGGCCTACTTTTGGGAAAAATCAAAATTTTTCTGATTTTTTTTATTTATTTTTTGTGAAAAAGAAAAAATATATATACACACATATATATAACACATTTTATAAATACAGTGAAGAGGACTATTTTACGGATATGAATTTTGTAAAGGAGGCCTTATTATATGGAATTTCGTGAAGAGGCATAAAAAAAACTAATTCTTGTCTGGATTGACCCTGAGTAGGCAAATGAAATTAAAACATTTATTCGCATAAAACACATAAATAAAATATATAAAAATTAAAAATTCTTTTTTTCTTCCAAATTTATTTTGATCTTCGACTCCGATTAATTCCAAGAAAACACCTAAAAAGAAACATATTTACTTTAGCAAGTTAAAATAACATTTCTGTAAAATAAATAAATAAAATAGATAACAAATAAATATACATATTTTCTATGTAAATGAATAAATAAATATTGCAAATTGGAAATAATCGTATACAAGGCCGTAGCCAGGATTTTTTTTCGGGAGGGGCCCATCACATTTCTAATACAAGGTCATCGAATATGATATACTAATACGCATACCCAATGAAAAAAACATACGTACACGCAATCAAGGGCCTGATTAACACAGGGGCACATGTGCCTCGGGCCCTGAGTAGCAAAGAGCCCTAAAACTGGCCCTGAAAATGCCCTTTTGTCTCTAAAAATGACAAAAGTGGTATCATAAAATGCAAAATTTTGTTATTTAAGTTTGATATACAGGTATATATATGTACTTTTGCTGATTCCAGCACAGTACGAATGGTAGGGGTGGAGCCCACAAAAGTGTGCTTACGCCGGGCCTCACATGAAGTTAATCAGACCCTACACAAAAAGACTCTGATTAACTTCATGCGAGACCCGGGGTACACATGGTTTCGTGAGCCCGCGTCCTCCTTGCATTGTGCACCAATAAACACAGGTATGTCAGAATTTGCACTATATGATACCATTTTTAGGTCATAAAAGGCTAAATGGCATTTTCAGGGCAAATTATATGGCCCCTGCTATTCAGGTCACATGTCTTACATGCCCCTGCTTTAATCAGGCCTTGCACACAAATCTTTCGTCTATATTTTCCTATACAAATCCACTCAATACCAATCATTTTATTAAAACTTTTATTTATTAAAATTAATTTCCTCATGCATTAATAGTTCAACTGTTAGTCTTAAAAAATACTGATGAGTTCTTTTAAAAGATACTCATATCGAATAACTGTCCCCAACCGGCGGGGGGACTTCACCCTTCCTATTTGTGCCTACTTGATTAATACTATGATAAATAATTCTTACTGTGTTCATTTATAAGAAATTTTGAACTATACCGCCAAGTTAAAAACTGAGAAAAATTCAGACGGCTACGCCACCTGTTGGACAATTTTCACCAAAAAGTGTTAGGCACTAATTTATTTCATGGTGCAGCTGCATATAAATGTATATGTAATTCTGTGCAGTACAGTAGTTCCTGAGATACAATTGGAACAAAATATTTGTCACACACAGACAGACATTTTCTAAAAATGGTCAAATCGTGTTCTGGATCTCTCAAAACATGTAAATCCATCGAAAACTGGAAATCAATTTTTTTTTTTTTTTTTCGAATCCAATACTTTCTTCTATTGAATACAGAAGAAAGTAAAAAGATTGAATTCATGACGTAGGACAGTCCATTATAGCTTTGACAAGAAGGTGGATGAAATTAAACGAATAAATATTGCGAAATTAAGGTTGAATGGGTTTTACGGCACTCTAGAGCTTAAATATAGAAAAGAAAGAACGTAATGGGAAATTTAATTAAATTAATAGGTTTTATTAAGTTATTTTTAAATACTTTTTTTTTTTTTTTTTTCAAGACAGCAATGTTTGCCTGATACATACTACACAAAATCAGTCTTTCATCATTTATTTTGGGGGGGCTTGGGCCCGTCGGGCCCCCCCTTGCCTACGGCCTTGATCGTATACATTCATTAACCCTCGCTTTCCCAAGATTTTGACCCCATTTTGAAGATGAAATTTAGTTTACCCCGCCTCATTTGAAAAGTGCACTAATTTGTCAGAGATAGCAAACATAACCAGTGGAGTGCTGCAACTTCTAAAAAACAATACAAAAAAGTGCAGTGCCGCACTGGTGATTTTCGGCAAACGTGCCGAGCGGCACCTGAAAGCAATTTTTCTGCAGTAACGCCTTGATCTTGGGAAAGCGAGGGTTAATTCCAAAATCCTATTTTCAAAATTAATTTATTTCATACAGGGGCATATTCAGGATTTATTTCGGGGAGGGCTGAGTTAAGTTTAATAATGTTCCCCAATGTACAGAATTCATGCATATTATTCTTAATCTTCCATTTCCAATCTCCAAAAATCAGGTACAGACAAGGGCGTAGCAATTCAAAAATCATGGGAGGGGCTCAAAAATTTTCATTTTAAAAATGACTCAAAATTAACTTTAACAAAATCAATTAATAATTAGATGTTAATTAACATTCACTAATTATTAGTATTAATTATAAAATATTACCAATTATGAGCATTTATAACACATTAATTTTAGTTTTAATTTGGTGATTCTTTTATTTGGCATTAAAAAGAAATTTCGTAATAATCAATAGGGGGGGCTTGAGCCCCCTGAGCCCCCTCCCTTTCCTACGCCACTGGGTACAGATCCTAGAAATCACACTTTGTGAAACTCCTGTGGCTTCAGCTACTTCAGTTTGTGTTTGGACACTTCCCCATCTAACCGACCAACAATTATACTTATGTTCAAAATTAAGGGGACAACCTGCTTTTCATGTTTTCTTCTTTTGCACATAACTTTTAAATGATAATCATATGAAGGTAAAATTTGGATGGCATGTTCATTATCATTAACTGAATTTTATACAATTTTAGCGTAAGTAATAATTTTTAAACTAATAATTATTCCTTTTTTTTCACAAAAGTAAGCTTTGGAAAAAATGAAAATTTCAACTATTATAGAAAATAAAACTTAATGAAAAATGGTGCTAGGAATGAATTACAGATGCGTGACGACGCACATGTCTCTACATGTAAAACAAAATCCTGATTTTTCTTTCTGTATTTACTTCTATATGGAATTTTGGAAAAAATATAGCTACTAATTTGTAAATTAAGATAATCAGCAGAATAATAATAAAGCTGAGAAATAATTTAATAAAGAACATCTTACCTGATTTTTATGTTTGTACGCATATATATATATATATATATATTAACTAATTCACATGCAAAGAAAAAAAAAAAAAAAAAGAGAAACAGAAAAATTAATACAGGAAAAAAAAAAAAAAAAAAAAAAAAAAAAACAGTTGCAAACTAACACTACTTGATTCACACTGCACTTGCATTTTCACCTTTCTGAACACCATCCTTAACACCATTTTTCATTAAGTTTTCTTTTCTAAAACTATTGAAATTTTTCTTTTTTCCAAAGCTTACTTTTAAAAAATTGATTAATTAATTAGTTTATAAATTATCACTTATGCTAAGGTTATATGAAATATGGTTAATAAATAATATGACAACGAACATGGCATCCCAACTTTTCGTTTCTGTGTTTATTTGATTAAAAATTATATGCAAAAGAAGAAAATGAGAAAACAGATTACTGCTTTAATTTTGTACATCAGTATATTCCGAGCTTTTGAATCTTTTAAAAAACTACTAAATAAACCATAAATTATAAATAAGGCCTCTTCCTGAGTCATTTTCAGGGTGGCCCCATTTATTATCAAAGGCGGTCTTCTGTGGTAGTATTTCAAGTTCCAAGTGCGCTTGTGCCTTTGTTTTTGGTTCCAGCTGACTGATCCTCCAACATAACAAACATATAAGTCAGTGGTCTGGGTCCGTTAAAAGACCCTTTACAAAATTTTCTCCCTTAAAAACAGATCTTTGATAAATGTGTTTCATTTTGAAAACTAATCTTCCGTGGTAACACACAGGCCGCCTGAATAATATTGAATGTGATCTGCTGTATTTCCATGGAAAAGCTGATATTCAGTTTTTAATTTATAAAAGGTTTCTATGCATATGTGTGAGTTTAGCTCTATAAAAGTGAACCACCATTGTCTAAATTAAACCTTACCTGAAATTTTATTTTGCAAAATTACATTTTTCACAAAAAGAGCACCTTAGCCGAAAAGTTTGAAAGAACTTATTTTCACACTAAATTTAGAATCACAAAATTATGTGTAGATTTTTTCCAATTTCACAAAAACAGGACCCTGTCTAAAAAGTCTGGACAGACCCCTGTAAGTGAGCAGAGATTTAAATGAAAAATAAGAAATTTTGGATGTATTTGCAAACACTTTCACATCTATTTAATATCTGACAAGGGTAGTGATGTAAAATATACTGGAATTTATTTTTAAGGGTAATACCCAGGGTATTTATTTTTCAGTGAACTCTAATAAAATACATACATTTGTGTTATTATATTGATATATAATATATAGAATCATTCCATATAAATTGAAGGAGGTGTGTTGCTCAGCCATTTTTGTTTCTTTTGATACTTTTTTCCCTTATAGGCACTTATGTGAGATGTTCAAAACAAATTTTATTCTTTTTCTACTATTAAACTGGGATTTCACACAGGTCATTAAAACTCGTTCTCCTGGTCAAAAATGGGATTATTAAACCTTTATATTTTGACACAAATCTCTTTGAATAAAATGTATGAATGCTAATTTTAAATATTAGTATCAAAGTACATAAGATAAAGGTGTCACACGCTTAATTACACTGCTGTACCTTAATAACTAAAATAATTACTATAGCTCAAAGTTCAAGGTCTAACATCAAATTTTTGTCAAATTCGATAGTGAATACCTCTTCTAGGGAACAAAACCACAAAATAAAATAACCCACAAATTTATCTCTGGAATCACACTAATGAGAAAATGTAATTGTAACTGTGTAGTATTTAACCCTTTAATGTTTACAGGCCCCTGAAATGTCAGAAAAAGGACAAAAATGACATTTTCAGACCCCTATAAACCAAAAGGAGAAGGGAAAAAAAAATCTTTGCCATTTTACTATTCCATTTCAGGGATGAGATTAGCAAAAAGACAAAAACGCTGAAACTGTACGCAAAGGAAATTAAGTACTAGAACTTTTATGACAAAATCTATTATATTAAAGTAATAAATAAGTTTTTAATCTTCATTAAGCATTAATTCAAGTTTAGATTAGCTGATGTAACAAATGCACATCAAAAATCACAAGGAAAGTTGATAAAACTGAAAAAAAGCCGAAAAGTAAAATTTACAAAAAAGCTGAAATCAGCTGAAAAGCTGAATAATCTCATCCCTGTATATTAGGTCGTTGCAAAGGTTCATGCGGACGCGGATCATTTTATTGCCTCCAAAGACGAGAGCTTCTATCGTTGTGGTATACATTTGTTACCCGAAAAATGGGCAAAAGTTGTAGAAAGTAATGAAGAGTATTTTGATTAAAAATTGTCATTTGATTTGATGTATTTTTATGAAATGAAGCAATAAAAAACCGCATGAACTTTTGCAACGACCTAATAGTACTACACATACTATATGTATTGTTTTGTGTTTAAGATTCATATAAAAAAGAAAAAAAAAATAGTTGTTTTAATTTGCATAATTTGGCTGATTAACACACACTAAAGTAGAAAATAAAACATTGGAATTAAATAATTGCAGACTAATTTTTTTAAAACTAAAATGAGCTTTAAAATAATGCAAAATTACTTCAATGAAATTATAATTAAATAGAAAATTATTTTACTCTTTTTTTTTATATATAAATATTTAAGTGTTATTCCATAAATATTGAAAATTGATTGTAAAAGATAAAGTACTGCTCACTTTTAATTTATAATTATTTATAAATAATTAAATGCTTGTAAAAATTTGGTTAGTTAATACATACACTCTAAAGCAGAAAAATAAAGAGTGAAAAATCAATGCTCATTTATGCATTATACTATATAATCTATATACTGAAAAGACATAAGTATGAAAAATCATTGACAATGATAGATAGATTCAAATGATTTTTTTTTAATGCACACTTCTTCATACTTTTTACTGTTAGACAATTTTATCCTGAGCAGGGTTGGCAAGTTTCTGCCGGGGTAGTTAAAACCACTGGTTATAACTAACTTTTTAATACTGGCAGTAAGTGGCAATAACTGGCAGAAATGATAAGAATCTGCAATACCATAAAACGCAAATCAGTATATAAGCATTAATAAAAAAAATTTTTTAATGATCATATGTATCTCTTTTACTTGATTAAAAAAATATATAGTAGTTTCAAGGCTAACAAATAATTTTCTTTCACATAAAAACCAGGTATTCAACATGATCGTCGAATTTTTATTTAAAAGTACTTTTTTAAAGTTAAATTTACAAAAAATTTATAATATTTTGCTAGGTTAAATTATATATAATAATGTAATAAATTAAAACTCTCTACTTATACAAATAAAAGTGATTCCTGTAAAAATATATAAGTAGATACTTGAAGCAAAAAAAAAAAAAAAAAAATTACACTGAGAAATAAATTTTAATAAAATACTATATTATGCACAATCTTTATTTTATATTATTTAAAGAATAAATTTACCATTTACATATGTTACCTTTTTTTCCAAGCATTCCATAGCATATAACTAACTTTGCTAATCTTTCTGAACCCAAATTATTTCTTAATTAGTTCTGAATGAAAGAAAAGTGTGAAAATATCTAAAACCAACATTACTGAAGACTGTATTATATAAAATATGTGTTTGTTAATGTAATTTATGAATTGGTTTGTTAGTATAACAGTAAATTACAATTACTATGAAAACTTCATTGTTTGATATAAAATATTAAATCAAGGTTCTCATCAGAGGAAAAAATTCATTGAGGATTTCTCACACTTCCTCAAAAACAAAGTGAGACTTTTAAGAACTATGTGAGATTTCTGAAATTGAGACCCCAAATAAACTTTGAATAACAACAAAAGGTCTTATGCAAACACATAGAATTTACACGACTTATTTTTATAGTTTTCGAATTTTGTGTGGATTTTAGTTTCTATAGTAGGCTCAGAGTAGAGATAACTAGGGCGTAATTCCTACTCCTCTGGGCTGTTTTTTCTCATAGGGCAGATTTTAGAATGTGTTTATGAAGTGTTAAGGGCATTTGCATTTTTTAGAATAGCAGAAGCTTTTTTTTTTTTTTTCTTTATTCTGTTGAATGGATGGAGGACAACAAGAAGTTGCATGTATTTGTTCAGATTAGGGCCTGGCTTGTTTGTCACATGCTTTGTCTATAATAGGACAAATATAAGTCTAAAAAAACTATTAAAAAAAGTTTAAGAGTTTTTTTTTTTTTTTTTTTTCTAAATAGATTCCTGAAAACTGAAAATGTGCAAGAACTCGCAATATTAAAATTTTTAAGTGAGATAATGAAAAAATATGAGAGATTCTTGCAGTCTCACACTCCAATGGGAACCCTGTTAAATGCAATTTTCTACTTTTATTTAATACTGTAAATGCAAATTACTATAAATTGTGTATATATAAAATTACACAGTTATATTGTAACAAACAATAATTGCATATTTTTCTTATTAATATATATATGATAAAGTATAATAGTTGAAAAAAAAAGAGAATAATAAATTCACATATTAAAATGAAAACTACAAGATTACATGTTGGGGAAATAAGGATATTAGTGCAAAAAATCAAACTTTCCTAATAATATATATATATTAAATTAAAGTATTAAGTATTCACCATACTTTATTAGCAATTTCTTCTGAATAAAATGTATTTAAAAGTTTGGTACTAATTATAAAGGCTCAGATAATGCCATGGAATTGTTTTTTGCCAGTTATTACAAGATTCTGCCGGTTTAAACCGGCCATCAGTTATAACCAATTTCTGCCATTGACGAGGCAGAAAGCCAACCCTGATTCTGAGTGTACTTAAACTCATTGGAATAAAACAAGGGTTAGCTCTTGCATTGGGAAATTTATTGGCAGAATCAAACCTTTCCTGAAGGATTGTTTCAAAAAGTTCAATACATTGTATGCTTACATATATGAACTCAATGCTTGTAATAGCAGTAGTGCAGAAATTATACATTTCTATTGGTTAAAATATGATTTCCTGTAGTGCTTTGCAAGCTGGCCTTTGTACCAATTGGTTTTGTGCTTCCTCCAATTCCATCACACGGTCCTTTACTGTGTGATGTTGCATAGACATGCCATTCAGCATTCAAGTGAAAAATTTTTTTTCTTTAATAATAGCATAAATTAACAAATTTCTTTCTATTTTTATAATGTGCACAATAAATTTTTTCCATGTTAGGAATAAACTGCTACTATAGTGTGACTCAAATAATCGCTTATTATACAAATGCTCTTTGTTTTTAAATCATTATTGTTATTCTTGTAATAAAATACAAAAGGATGTAAAGTAGCTTATTTATTAATCCAATGATAACTTTACATTTCATCTTGTACAATAAAATTAAAATCTCCAAGTATTAAACACATTTACTGCTTTTTTGTTTATACAAATGAATGTTTAATACTTGGGGATTTTTTAGTGCATATTATAAAAATAGAAAGAACTTTGTTAATTTATGCCATCATAAAAAAAAAAAAAAAAGTTTAATTTAAAGGAGCATCTGGCTGAATCGGAGGAAGTGCAAAAAGAATTATTACAAAGGCCAGCTTGCAAAGAACAACAGGAAGTTATATTTTAACTCCAATAGAAATGTATAATTTCTGCACTACTGTTATTACATGCATTGAGTTCATATATGTAAGCACACAGTGTATTGAACTTTCTGAAATAATAATGCTTCAGGAAAAGTTTGATTCAGCCAATAAAATTCCTAATACGTCATTTTTTTATTCCAATGAGTTTAAGTACATTCAGAATAAAATCAACCAAATTACGCCAATTAAAACAATATTTTTTGATGTATCTTATATTTTATTTTTATTAATATAACTTCAATATATTTTAATTTAAATTATAAAATCCGATTACTTACATAAATAGCTGCAATAGTGTCGAGTAAAGACTTTTTCATATAATTTGCAAAGATGTCCAAAACAGTCTTAACCATTCTTCTTTTGGATTGACAAACGCAAGTAAAAACAGTTGGAGAACTCTAAATAGAATTTAAAAGAATAATAACTTTTATTTAAAAAATAAAATTTTTTGTAAAAGAAAAGAAATTAAAAATATATTTTATGCTTAAAAAAAAAAAAAAAAAAAAAAAATGTTGTACAATTCAAGAAATACATTAGAAACTGGTTTTTTAAGTAGATAAATTATAAATTGTTTCAAATAAAAATTAAAATCTACAAGATATTTGTCAACAAGAGGTATTATTTCTTAAATATATTTCTCTCTCCTACATATATTTATAAACATTAAAAGAAATTCTTAAAATGAAGCACAAATTAAAATATTTTTTACAAGATAGACTGGATCAGACCCAATCACATTCAATACATAAATGAGAATGAAAATTTAAGATAATTTATTTTAGATTCTATATGTTATCTAAAAAATTAATACATTTACTAACATACTCTTCATTTATATTTTATAAATAAAAGTAATTTTATATGTTTATTTTATTTATCTATTTTGGTGAATTTCTTTCACAACCACTCGATAAAGTGCTAAATTATGTTCCAGACATTTAGCTAAATTAGAATGCTCAAACAGGGTCTCTACTAAGTATTTCATAATTAATTTTTATTAAGGAATTCCTAAAAAAATGTCTGACCAGTGATGTTGTGGAAATGCTAGAGTCCATAAAATATGCAGTGAAAAAAGGGAGGGAGGGACACGCAAATAAGTTGTTAAGTATCCCAGAAAGTCTAACTCTAAGTTTTAGTTACTTTTTCAAGGGTGATTGTGACTCAAAGGTAAAAAACCTGAAAATTAGAACATCAAATTAGAAAATACCCAAAATATCGAATAATGCTCACACTATTTAGGCCAGAAGCCCTCGATCCTTTTACATTTCATTCACATATCACCTGGATAACAAATGAACGACCAATGACAGCAAAAAATGACTTTGTAGGAAATATGAAAATGAGTAAAAACCCTGAAGTCAGGGGTAAACCCTGAACACTAACAATCCTGCTTTTTGGAGACTTTAGGGATTTTGGTGACCAGTAGACAACCTGTAAAAAGTAATTAAAATTATAATAAATTTAAAAAATAAATAATTTAGCAATAATATAAATAAATTCAAATCAAATAATTTTGCAACTATCTCATATTTTAATTATATATTTATTATTATTTAATATTTTGATGCCAATGGTGCAAATGATTTGGTCTTCAACTTCATATTACACATTGTCGTTAAGTCTCACCATGTTGCATAAACCAATGAATATAATACCAAATAGTATGGGGATCCTCAAACAGTAAATTTTGATTTATTATTTAGAAACATTTATAGACCTTGATTTGGAAACTTGTTATAAACTGTAATTTATTCAGCAACTTATTTTCTATTTTAAAATAAAAATCAGTTGTAACTGAAATAACAGCATAAAATAAAATATGTTTGGTTATTATACTTACAGAAGACAATATGAATCCTCGAATTTTTTTCCCCCTCAACATTCTGATAGCTGATGTTAATTGCTGCAATAACTCTGTATTTAAACTATTAACTGGAGGTCTTTGCATGATAACCATTGCAGTTTCTAGATAATATAGATTAAAAAACTTTAAATATATATATATGAAATCTAATTGTGTTCTTATTACAATGCTCTACAAACTAAGATTTAAGAATATACATAACTAGGTTTTGCATATACACTCTGTTTACAGCAAGTTTCTTTTATACTAAATCATTAAAAAAAGGAAACAGTAAATCAGCACTAACTTTAAATTTCCTAAATAAAAAACTGTTACAAAAAAAAGGCATTTATTTTTTCTTTTATAAACCATACTGACGGAAGAAAAATAGTATTTTCTTTGTTCCTCATATTTGTATATTATTCCTCATTGTTGTTTTGTTCTGGTAATATCCTCAGCAATAAGTTTAAAAGCCTAAAATTTAACAAATTATATAGATTGTAACTAAAGTACAATACTTGAGTAAAATTTATTCTAATATTCAATTTACCGTTGTAGCTGAAAATAACAAATATAACTAAAAAGTTCTGTTAGTTATTTTCGTCTAAAAAGATGTAACTGTAATCAGAGCCAGAACACAAAACAACGAAATAATAAAATGTTGCATGTGAAACTCTTTATAAATATCATTTTTCGGTCTGCTTTTTCATCTGCTAAAAACTGTGATATGTTGATATATGGGTTTTTTTTTTTGGAGGGGGGGGGGGGGGGGGGGGGGTGGAGAGAAGTCACTTTAGCAAGAACATTTAAAATTTACCAATATTATATTTAAATCAAAATTATCCACAGTATTTTATCATTTAGTACTATTAATATTTCAGATAATATGATAAAATGGGTTTTTGCCAGTACCAGGGCAAAAATTATTTTTCGCCAGCAGAAAACCAACCCTATGCCACAATGTATTTAATTCATGACTGAAGCCTATATATTTTTATAAATCTAAAACATAAAACAATACATACAGTACATTGTAGTACTGTTATAGAATAGTAAATTGGCAAAGAATTTTTTTTCATTCCCTTTGGTTTATGGGGGTCTGAAAATGTCATTTTTGTCCTTTTTTCTGATATTAAAGAGCACTGTAAACATTTCAGGGTTAAATATCACACAATTACACTTACATTTTCTCAATAGTGCGATTCCAGAGATTAATTTGTGCAGGAATGAGATTAGCAAAAATACAAAAAAGCTGAAACTGTACGCAAAAGTAAGACATTGAAATGAAATACTAGAATTTTTATGACAAAATGTATTATATTAGAGTAATAAATATTTATTTTAGTCTTCAATGTATAAAAAAAGAACAGCTGAAAAGCTAAATGTACAAAAAACCTGAAATCAGCTTAGAAAAGCTGAAAAATCTCATCCCTGTTTGTGTAATATTTTATTTTGTAGTTTTGTTCTCTAGAACAGTTATTCACTATTGAAATTGACAAAAAATTGATGTTGAACTCATAACTATTTTAGGGTTATTAAGGCACTGCAATGTAACTAAGCATGTGACACGTTTATCTTATGTACTTTGATACTAACATTAAAAATTTTCACTCATAAATTTAACTGAAAGAGATTTGTGTCAAAATATAAAGGTCTAATAATCCCATTTTTCACCTGTGTAAAATTTAAATTTCATAGTAGAGAAGAGAAAAGAAAAAGTTGTTTTGAACTTCAAAACAACTTTAATTTTTTTTATTTGAACATCTCTCATAAGTGCCTATAAAAGACAAGTATCAAAAGAAACAAAAATGATTGGGCAACACACCTCTTTAAATTCATATGGAATGACAGAGAGAGAGGGGGGGGGGGAGAAAAGTTAAAACATTTGACTCTACTTACAAAGCTTTACATCTTATAAAAATAAAATGTTTAATCAGAAGAAACAAATGTAATACAACATCATGCTTTGTGCATAAAATATTTTATCTGGAAATCAACCCTTTTTGAATTATAATGTATTTGCTGACTTTTAAGAGAAATATTAATTAAACTAAAAAGAAAATGTTGAGTTTAGTTTTAAAATAATAACACTTAAAAAAAAAAAGGGGGGGGGTGTAATTGCAATACTATTTTAAAATTCCTGAAAATTATTGCAGGGTTGTTTGTAACCTTCTTAAAATTAAAATAATCCCAAAGTAACATTAAAAAAAAAAAAAAAAAAAAAAGGTTTATACTTAAAATCTTTATAGTTTTTTTTTTTTTCTCTCAAAGTAACAAAATATATTACAAGTTATGTAATAAGTTCAGAAGTAAAACATATTACAGCTATATTGTAAATTTTAAATAAGGGATATTTTGCCTGTTACAAATTCAAAATAAAATATTAATATATATATATATATAAAGTTTAGAAAATGATTAACACTTTAATAGTTATGAATAGAGATATAAGGTGAGAATATTCTCCGATGCTTCAAATTCAGAGAATAATCGAAAATATCCTTATTTTTCTTAAATATATAAAAAAATTTCATGTTTATGATTTAAATTATAAAACTTATTCATAATGATTTAATTTTAAAGGCACAACTAGAACTAACAAACTTTATTTCACGATATTCTCTTTATAATTCATAATTTATCCGAGAATATTCCCCAGTAAGTTTCACAAAGCAATTTTTCCAAACATTCATTCCTTACTTATTCTATGACAAAAAGCATTCAATGGTAAATAATAAATAATTATTCATATTAAAATACAAATTTCAATTTTTTTTAATGATTAAAGATTTGCATCTGCAACAAAACCATTACTAAAATTTGAAATTTAAAGAAAGTTTTCCCCCCAGAAAAATTTTAGGGGAAAAGAAAAAATATATATATGTATATATAAATTTATTTATGAAATCTAATTCACATAATTCCTATTTCTTTAATTTTTATTCTATATATAAACCTTAAGTTTATTGTCTATTATATTGATGATTTTTTAATTAAGCAGTAAATTGATGGTATGTGCATAAAAATTAATTTGCTTGAAAATTTTTTTTGAATCATAACTGAAAAAAAAAAAAAAAAAAAAAAAAAAAAACCATAAAACTGGGCAAAATAAAATCATTGAACTGTACAGGTTCGATACATAAAATTATTCTGTTAAAGAAATACAATAAATGGTATTTTTAGCTTTAAATTAGCAATTTTAGCAATAAAAATATTTTATTGAAAATTAATAATTTTATTAATAAAAAGTATAATTTCATTTTAATCGCGATAAATTTAAAAAAAAAAAAAGAAAGAAAGAAAGTGTAAAGAAAATGCTAATTACATTAGTTGTATATTGTTTGAAAAATTTAACAAAGTAAATCTGATGTGGACTATTATGATGTTGGATATTGAGAGTAGAAAAATAAAATAAAAGTTATTTAATGCTATTCCTGAATCTTTAGGGCCGTGGTAGCCCAGTCGGTAGAGTGCCAGCTTCGTAATTGGAAGATTGCGGGTTCGGTACTCGAGCCGGCCAAAGACCGTCGTGTACACTAATGGTGGCTGGTGCACGTAAAATCTGTCGTGGCCGCAATGTCCTCCATGTTCCCATCAAAATTATACCTCTGGGGGTCACCGAAGCGGGAGAGCCATCCCTTCCGTGGAGGATCAAAATTGTGATGGCATGTCTCCGGACCACCTTTAGAGGTGTGTCCCAGACCGTCCCTAATTGCCCATCTGCGCAGCACTAGTGCAACGTAAAACCCAACCAACCAACCTGAATCTTTAAAACGAAAGAAATAGATAAGACTATAGCCAGAAAAATATTTCATACATAATCATAATGTTCAGTTATCTTCAGTACGTAATGTTGACAGTTAAAAATGAAGAATAATTTGAACACCTCCTCGAAAGAGACTATTTTTTTTTTTTCTTTAATAAGAATTTTAAAAATCAAATTTATATATTTAATCATGAGATTATTTTAAAGTCTTATTTTAATTTTGTAAACAAAAAAAAAAAATTAAATTGGTAACAGAAATTCCAGATGAAAAAAATACAAAATTAAATTTTACCCCCCCCCCCCCAAAAAAAAAAAAAAAATATATATATATATATACATGTGTGTGTGTGTATATATATTGCAAAAGTAATGTTTTTATAATGTAAATATGTACAAATGTGCATATGAGTATGTATATATATAATAAATTTGGTGAACATGCATAAAAATGTCGAGTGACTCCACTCGAATTTCTGAACATTAACTAATTCAATGTTGTTTGAATAAAATAAAATAAAAGAAGTCATTAAATAAACAAAAGATAAAATTATAATAGGTGTTTGATTAATTTCTCCCAAATAGCATAATGGAATGTAATATATCCAAATTCTTTTATGTTTCTAAGTAAAAGAACTATTAGTGCTAGATTCGCCAAAACCTACAAAGTTTGTCTAATATAGGACATTATTTCTGTAACATGTATATAAATTTAAAGCGCAATCAAATAAGCCATTCAAATGTTATTGCACTTTAAATAATTTCAGACTATAGGCCATAATGTTACAAAATTTTTCATTGTGACATTGTTAAAAAATAAATAAATAAATAACTAGGTGTCGATCTAGGCGAAATTTGGGTCCCTTTTGCTGCCCTTCACAAAATTCCACATCATAAAAGCGAACCCTTCACAAAATTCAAATTTATGAAATGAGTCCCTTAACAAGATTTTGTTTTACAAAAGTGATCCTTTCATAAAATTTTTCCATGTTTTCAGCATTAATTTTAATTAATTGGTTCAAAGAAAGTACGTCAATTTGATATTATAAACACTAATTTAGAATTACTGTTAAAATGGAAAATGTTATACACAATACTTTTTTTTTTTTTTTTTCACAAAAAAGTAAATAAAAATTTCACAAAATGGGGACCCAAATTTTAAGACCTGGATCGAAACCCTGAATTGGAACTTTTTGGGTCTCTGGAGACCCTAAAACATGTAAATCAGGTGAAAACTTGATTTCACCAAATATAATAATACCATTACGTACTTTAGTCGGGAAATGGAAGTAAAAAAAAAATTGTTTAAAATAATTATGACTACATATATCTACATACAACAAACAAACTACATATATCTAATCTTTTTGTGGCCCCTTCACAATATTCCCCATCGTAAAAAGGGACCCTTCACAATATTCAAATTCATACAAGAAAAGACGCTTCACAAAATTCAAATATATAAAATGAGCAACTTCATGAGATTATGTTTTAATAACAAAATAAATTGAAACCTCTACTTACGTAAATATCCAATCGTAAATATCCCGGAAGACGTATACATCAAATCAAGTGCAGTTCTGATGAACCGAAACACAAATTTCTAAAATTAAAATGGCGTTGGCGAAAGCGAAAGAACTTTTACACTTTGTTTGGATTGGAACATACATATACATACCCAATTCTCTCTATCTCTCTTCTCTTCACCCCCCCCCCCGCGGCTTCCCGCCTGTTTTGTTTACAATCCACTCTGTGCTCCAAAGTCCTGACGTCCTGAGTGAGTCACTGTTTCACGTGACCCGACCAACTTCCTGATAAAATGTTGCGTCTCGTATCAGATGATAGAAGAACCTTGGTATCAGCGAGAAAAGATCACAAATATTGGTACTATCTTATTAAGAAATATTGATTCTTTCGATAATTTATATAAATTCTGCCTTTCTTTTAATTACTCCTAACATTCTTTTAGTCATATTTAGAGTAAAACTAGGAAAACATTGGGATTTAAATTTTATTATATGGAGTATGCTTAAATTTTGTATATTGAAATTTCGTGAAATTTATCTCTCCTCCCTTCAACCAAATGATAATTGATTAAAGCAGAGGTTTTTAAATCGGTTAACAGCAATGCGAAATATTATAGCAAGGTTTTTAAACTTTATGCCGTGAAAAGATTTTAGTTGCACATCATCCGTCAAATTTTGACGGGTATTAACTAGTCTGTTTTAAATCATGTTTACTTTCTTCTGTATTAAATAGAAGAAAGTATTAGATTCGTAAAAATTTTCGACTTCCGGTTTTCGACGGGTTTACACGTTTCGAGAGGTCTAGAACACGATTTGACCATTTTTACTTTCTTCTATATGTATATATAGAGAAAGTATTGGATTCGTGAAAATTTTCGAACTCCAGTTTTTTATGGATTTACACGTTTTGGGATGTCCTGAACACGAATTGACTGTTTCTAGAAGATGTCTGTCTGTCTGTGTGTCAGTCTGTGTGTGTTTATCACGAATTTTGTGGATGCTGTATCTCACGAACCAATGAGCGAAATTTAACCAAACTTGGTATTTAGTTGGACCCTGACATAAAATGGTGCTGATTAGATTTCGGGATCAATAGTTCAACAGGTGGCGCTGTGATAACATTTTTTCTAAATTTTTAACATGGCAATATAGGACAAAATTTCGTATAAATGTATATAATGATAGTTATTTTAATCGTGTGATTGTAAAATTAATATGAATTATTGATAATAGTAGTAGTTAACTAGGGGAAAAAAATTGTGCATGTGGGGACATCGCTTCCCCCCTGGGGAGGAAGTAGCCCCCCTCCCCCCGGGTAGGGGGTAAATTTTCAAGATAGGTATCCTTCGAAAGGTCTCGTTAATACCTGTAAAAGGAATGGTTGAACTATAAATCTGTGATAATTTAAAACAAAGTTATCGATTTTTTTTTACTGAGTGATGGGATAGGAAGTGTAGGAAAATGTATAGAAGAAAATCATATGGTGGCCACAATATACTAGTAATGTCCGTCTGTCTGTGTGTGTCTGACAAAAATTTTGTGGCAATTGTATCGCCAGAACGACTGCTCAGAATTGTATATAAATTTATATGTGGATGCACCTTGACCTTGACATAAATTAGTGTCGACAACTTTTGGTGGCAACCACTCAACAGGTGTCCCTACTATATACAACGATTTCCGCAATTTAAGGGTAGGCTATATCTCAAGTTCTATTGCGTATAATCAAACAAAACTTGATATATAAAAACGCCATTATGAGATACTATCCTTATTCAGTTTGAATGCTTGTTGGCTGACAGATGGCGCTGCTATACAGTGATTTCCTTAGTTTAAGGAAAGCTGTATCTCAGGAACTATTGCACAGAATTGCATATAAATTTATATGTAGATGCATCTGGACATAAATTAATATCTATCAACTTTTGGTTTCAACTGCTCAAAATATCTATTTTTATGCAATCGGTGTGAATCTTCAGTACTGAGACAGCTTTTTGATTAGACATGTGTCGACATTTTAATCAATATCTCCACAACTAATTAAAATTTTAAAATTCTGTTTTCAATAGGGGCTGAACGTATAGAAGAACAGACAGACAAACCTTTCCTTTTATTATTACTGAAGATGCACAGCAATTTTGTAATTATTGCTTTTGAGCAAAAATATATTTCTATTAAGATATCTTAGGATTTTCAGATTTTTATTGTAACATAAGATTCGGCTCCCGGGATCCCCTACTTACATCAATATAAAAAAAAAATACATGATCTTTTTCAGATTTTTTCTGTTTAATGCGATTCTGTGAAGAAAAGTGTTATTGCCTTTCAAAATATTGAATAGGTGTCACATGGGGCCATGGGGCCCATTCATTAAACTTCATATGATACATCATTGAATGCACGAAATTTTTGACATCAATGTGTCCAGTGGAATTGCTTTTTTGTATAGTAATTTTAAAATATCTCAATTTTTATTACAATAAGGAGGCCCGGGGCCCCCTACGCTCAGTGGCGGATTTAAGGGGGGTAGGGGGCTGAAGCCCCCCCCCCCCCCCAAAAAAAAAAAAACAATGACATTCACAAATGAATATTGCAATTGTAAATTTTTTATTGGTCTAGAATAACACTTTGAAAAATCTTAGCCCCCCCCCCCCCAAAAAAAAAAAAAAGTCAAGTTCTGGATCCGCCACTGCGCTACTCTTAAAAAAAAAAAAAAAAAAAAAAAAAACATGATTTATAACAGATGTTTTCCACTTAACCCGAGTCTCCAAAGAAAAAGTATGGTTTAAAATTAAAAAAAATTAATCTGTTTTACGTGGTGGCCCCAGGGGCCTAATCATGATACTTTATTTGATAGATCATTTAACTGCACAAAACTTTAAAAATCAATGTTTCCTGCGGAATTGATTTTTATGAAGAAATTTTATCGTATCCGGATTTTTTATTAATATATGGGGGCCCCGGGGGCCCACTTATGATACTTTATGTGCTAGATCATTCGAACGCACGGAACTTTTGAAATTAATGTGCACAGCGATATTGTTTTTTATTAAGAAATTTTGGCATGCCCTAAGTTTTTATTACAATATTGGGGCCCGGGGCCCCCTACGCTTTAATGTAAAAAAAAACTATATTTGGTTTAAAACAGATTTTTTCCGCTTGACACGAGTCTGTGAAGAAAAAGTATAGTTTCTATAACAAAAAATTGAATTTGTTCCACGTGGTGCCCCCATGGGGCCCACTTATGATACTTTAAGTTATAGATTATTCGAATGCACGAAACTTTTGAAGTAATGTGTTCAGCGGAATTTCTGTTTTATTGGGATAATTTGGGATTTCTGAATTTTTTGTTGAAACCTAAAAAAAAAGGGCCCATAGGGGCCTCTTACGCTGCAAAATGAAAAAAAAAATACATGGTTTTTTTAACAGGTTTTTTGCGCTTAACGCATTTCTGTAAAAAAAAAAAGATATGGTTTCCTTTTAAAAATAAAAATGGAGTTTGTGTCACATGGGGCCCTCAAGTTAACAGGGGCATTTGTGGTACTTCATGTGAGATTATTTGGGTCCAGGAAACTTTTGAAATGTATGTGTTCAGCGAATTTATTTTCCTTTCGAGAAATTTTAGTGTACCCAGACTTATCAAACACCCTATATATATACATATATATATATGTGTGTGTGTGTGTGTGTTCATGCGTGCGTGTGTGAGTATGTCTGTATTATTCTGACATAAACCGAACACACAAAATGTGACTTCTGGTTTACTGGCAACAAAAGAAAATTGTCAGATTTCTTTTAATTCTGTGAACACACTCCACTTCTGACGCCATGACTGCATATTACGGTTACAGTTTAGAAATTTATGCACCCGCAAAACAGAAAAAAAAAAGCTGTTTTTTTTTTTTTCCTTTAAAACTGATTTTTTCTGTAAAGTATACAGTTCTTTCTGTAAACAATACAGTTTTTTCTATAAAATTTACAGATTTTTGTTTTTCAACGTTCTAAAAAACAGAAACGGGGAAAAAACAGAAAAAAAAGGGGAGAAAACAGAAACAATTATTAAAAATACAGAAAAAGTCTGCTTTTTCTTTAAAACAGTTCTTTTCTGTTAAAAATACAGAGTTTAACTGTAAAAACTACAGATTTTTTTTACAGTGTATGATGGGAAACTAAAAGAAAGTTATCGCTTAAATATTTGCAGCCCTCTGTATATCTTTTGAAGATTATGTACAGACCACATGGTGCACCTAAATATAATTCTATATTAATAATACACGGCACAACCTGAAATACACTTCCATCAATTTTCAACTATTGCCGCACTATAATCTAATTCTTCTGTGCAGCCCTTTAAACGAACAGTGAATGATTTCCCTACCCTATTCTACATGAGACATGTTTTAACGCATTTAAAAAATATATATTCATTTCATCTGGTTTAGTGCAGTCTTTAGATGTTAAACTCTACTTACCTGTGATTTCCCCCATAGACGTAATGTATATGAATTCTCTTGGGTGTGCCTGTACACGAACCATTTGCTTCATCTCAACGAAAAGCTTAGTGTAGCATGCCTATGTGATACACATTTAGAATACTAAGTTTAGATTTTTTGCTTCTATTTGTTCTTGAAATATGCTGAAAACAAACAGACAAACAAACACACACACACACAGACCAACCGTTAAAAACATTATTTCTGGATTCAGGGGACCTCAAAACATGTAAATATAACAGAATCTCACTTTCGAAAATTTGACCCAAAATCAATACTTTCTCTACTTTATGGGTAAGAGAAAGTAAAAAAGCAACACCGAACTGGTGTTTAATCGTAACAAGTACAAAACTTTGAATAAACACTATTAAATGCAAGAACTCACAACAATTGTTATCTGTCGAAAGAAAATACGACCCTTCGTCAGGCGGTAAAGTAGGACAGATTGCTGCAAACTAATCGGCTACGCGTACGCACTCGAGTGGATGAAAAAAAGGAAAAAGAAAAAGTGAAAGAAAAATATGGAATAAGTAAAAATATCAGTAATATGATGAGACAGGATGAGACATGTAATATTTTAAATAATTATTTAGTGCTGTCATCTCTTAAAAGAAAAATCAAACTGTTATTATAATAGTCTATATGTCTCTTTCATAAATATAACTACATAAATAGGTACATGACAATTAAATCCAATTCAACATTAGACTTTACTGTCAATAATAAAACTAGAAAAACAATTTTTAATTTTTAATAGACATCAATAATTTAACATTTATCTAGTAAGAAAAATATAATTAAAAACTTCTTTAAAATTTACAAATTATAGTAAAACAATAAAATATTTTATGAATTATTTTACTAAGAAGTAAAGAATTTGTTTTTCTTTATTTATGAGCAAAGAAGTATTTTAACAAAATCAGCAAAGAATAATATTCTTTTGCAGTTTATAATATTTTGCACCATTACCTTTCTCTGCACTTAATTTATTGAAACAACTTTCATTCTTTTCCAAATAAAGGTAAATGCATAAAATTACGACATTTATAATGAAATTTTATTCTTACAAATATTTTAAAACTTTTTAATTAATCATAAACACCATTCTAATTTCTTTTTTTTTTTTTTTTATTATCATTTTTTTAATTACTTTTTTTAAACTTTAGAATTTAACTCTATTCTCTTTTAATTCAACGATTGTTTGGTGCTGCCATCTGTTATTATTTTTAGTAAATATATTCGAATCTGCGAAAGTATGTTGTGTACACAAAGGTCCTACGTGCTCTTCATAGTGATTTTTAAAAGGGATCAAATCCCGTATTTAAGCGATTTTCTGATAAAACCACGAAAAACTCCAAATGGTTAGGCTGACGACCGCAACCTAGGATCCGTCGCTTCCTGTCTACAAACTTCGAGAGCGTAATATTATGCGTTTTCAGAGATTTGAGATTTATTGTTTTCAACAGAAGGAAAAATCTCTTGTACCTTAGAAATTAGAAGTATTGGTAATATGCCAATGAATCTCCCCCCTCCCCCCTTTAAGTAATCTAAGGGTAACACTTTGTTTTTTATTTGATTTAATTTGGAGAGGTCAGAAAAAGACAAAAAGAAAATTAATTTTTGATGCTAATCTTCATTTATTGAAGGAAAATGCATTGAAATTCAGATGAGGATATCTATTTATTTATTTATTTATTTTTTTAACTATTAATTGCTACTTTTGTTAAAAGGAAAAACTCTTGATTAATCAAATTGAAATCCATCATACAACATATAAAGCATTATTTATTGTTAATTTTTTTTAAGGTTTCTTACTGCATGAATTTGTTATTTATAAATTCGTGTGATATGTTTGTAGAGATTTTCGTATATATGTATGCAGAAACAATACATATTAACTTTTAAGCTGTTATATTAACTTTTAACTTATTATGTTTTGCCTTGTATCAGGCTTCATCCATATGTGGTTATTCGTTCTTTAATTCATGTCTTCTTTCCTGGTGTTTGGTCAATGTAATGATAAACTATTGCTATATATACACATATATATATATATGCATGAAAAACCTTTTCAAACAAATCAAAGGAAGAAATATGTACACTCCGCGACAAAAAGATAGGAACACTGCATTATCAAACAAATCTTATACAATAAACGTTTAATTTAAATCATATATTTATCATATCATATCAAATCATATATCACAGGAAGAAATGTGTATATACAGTGGGTGATCAAATTATTAGAATTTTATTTTTATTTTGACATTTTTTTCGATTCTCTAAACAAAAACTTGAAAAAATAACCTGGAACTTCACACATGTAAAGAATATTTAAAAACTCATTGTTTCCACTATCGGTTTTGTCCAGATGGCATTTGGAGGACCAACTATAATTTGAGGTAAAGCGAAAATACTTTGGATCACCCTATTTCATAAAAAGCTACAAATGGTTTGTAACTTTAATACGTTATTAAACATACTATGTACAATATTTGCATGTTTTGGCGCGCGAATTGCGCAATTATTTTGGCGGATATATATATATATATATATATATATATTTTTTTTTTTTTTTTCCAAAAATTACTATATATATATATTTTTTTTACTTTCTCTTACCCATAAGGTAGAGAAAGTATTGTTTTTGGCTCAAATTTTCGAACGCGAGATTTTGTTATATTTACACGTTTTGAGGTCCCCTGAATACGAAAATCATGCTTTTAGCAAATGGTCTGTGTGTATGTCTGTATGTCTGTATGTCTGTGTGTCTGTCTGTGTGTCTGTCTGTGTGTCTGTCTGTTATCAGCATATCTCAAAAACAAATTATGGCAGAAAGTTCAAACTTGGTATTCTAAATGTGTATCATATAGGGATGCTACAGTAAGCTTTTCGTTAAGATCAAGCTAATGGTTTGTGTACAGGGACAATCAAGAGAATTCTAATACATTACGTCTATGGGGAAAATTGCAGGAAAGTAGAGTTTAACGTCTATAGACTGCACTAAACCAAATGAAACGACTATATATATTTTGTAATAGAGATAGTTAACTGGGAAAATTTTTTTGTGTATGTAGGAGCCTCGCCTCCCCCCCTGGGGGGGAAGTCCCCCCTCTATGAGAGTAAATTTTCATGATGGGTATCTTTCAAAAGAGCTCGCCAATACCTTTAAAACGAATGGTTGAACCATCGATCTGCGATAATTTAAAACAAAGTTATCGATTTTTTTTACTTTTAACGAAAAAAAAACTTAGAAAAAAAATGGTACCTTTTTTTTTTTTATTTTTATTTTTTATTTTGAGTATAAAATGGACTTTTTTTTTATATTTGGTGTTATACTACTTCTCTAATATGGAAATCGTCTGCATTATCATGAAAGATAATTTTTTTAAATAATAATTTTAATAAATTATTTTTTAAAAGCAGACTTATTTTTTAATAACCGAATTAAATTCTATATAAATGTAGGTGCATTAATGAAACGGGGGGTTGAGGGGGGCGGTAGCCCCCCTCACACAGAACTAATTATCATATAAAACTCTTCAGAAGCCTAATATGAATTGTTTAACATAGGTTTACATAACGGTACTCGTTATCTTACCTATTAATGTGCAACCTGTATTTATTGTATTAAATTTCGGGGTAAGAGAAAGTCGTGTGAGTGACACACCAGATTATTTACAATACTTTTGCTTATAACTAAAACGGATTTCCATAAACTTTTACAAAACTGACTGAAAAAGTAACAAAACATTTAGAGAAACATTATTCTGAAACATAAAATTCACACGTGCATTATTCTTTGAGATACGAGCATTTTTAGTAAATATTATTTTACTGCGCATGCGCAAAAGATTTATATATATATATATATATATATATTGCATGGGTTAAAAGTTAGATATACTGAGCAATTTTTGTCAAAAGCTCATTTGAATAGAGTAAAAACTAAACAAATTGTCCGCAAAAGAACAGCTAGATTTTAAGTATTTTCCATAGTTGAAATTTCATAAGGGGTTTTTCATATGCTGCGTATTTAATTTGAAGATCTAATTACTTCAACCACATTACAAAAGTTCTATTTTGTGAAAAACCATTTATAGGCTTGTAACTTTAATATATTTTTATTTATATTTACTAAGATTTGTGAGTTCATAAGGGTTTTTTCACAAAAACGAATTTTTGCAACGTTATTGAAATAATTCGATCTTCAAATTAAATACATAGCATGTGTAAAACCCCTTATGAAATTTCAACTCTAGAAAATACCTAAAATCTAGCTCGTTCTTTTGCTGACAATTTGCTCAATTTTTACTCTATTCAAATGATCTTTAGACAAAAATAGCTCAATATTTTTAACTCTATACAATAAAAAAATTTTTTTTTTTAATCTTTCGCGTATGCGCAATAAAATAATATTTAATAAAAAGGCTCATATCTCAACGAATATTATACGTGTGAATTTTATGTTTAAAAATAATGTTTCTTTAATGTTTTGCCAAATTTTCAACTCGTTTCGTAAAACTTTATGGAAATCCGTTCTAGTTATAAGCAAAAAACTTATCAAAAAATTTAGTAAGTTTTGTAAATATATATATATATATATATCTGTCTATATAATTGCGCAATTTCCGCACCAAAACGTACAAATAGTATGTGTAACAATGTACTAAAGTTACAAATCATTTGTAGCTTTTTGTAATACAGGGTGATCTAAAGAATTTTCGCTCTTCTTCAATTTGTGGGTGGACCCTAATTGCACTCTCGACTATATCTATAGCGGAAAATATGAGTTTTAAAATGCTTTTTGCATCTATAAAGTTTTAGGCCATTTCGTCTAGTATTTTTTTAAATAATCGAAAAGATGTCAAAAAAAAAAAAAAAAAAAAAAAATAATAATAATAATTTGATCGCCTACTGTATGTGATTTTTCATCATTATAATGTTAAAAACCCAGGAAGCAAAATGCGCACACACACACATAATTAATAATCTCAAAATCATGTATAGTAATTTTCGAGATATTTATATAAAATAACAAACACATCGTTCAATAAGTCCCGGGAGTAATCCCTAGATAGCGTCGCAAATGAAATATTTCTGTGTGGGTAAAGTAAACCTAATTTTCAAAAGATACACGTTACAGTTTCATGATATTTCGATCGTTTGTTGCCGAGATATCAAAGTTTTAGTGACCCTTACTTTTGATGTTTTCAAAATGAGGGACAAAGCTGAATTTCGTTTGTTGTTTAAACACTGTTTTTTGATGGACAAAAATGCTGTTGAAATTGTTAAGCCATTGCTAAATTTCAACAATATTTTTGCCTATCACAAAGCAATGATTAATCAGCTCATGAAATTCATTTTTGTCCCTCATTTTGAAAACGTCAAAAGTAGGGTCACTAAAGCTTTGATATCTCGGCAACAAACGATCGAAATATCATGAAACTTTAACGTGTATCTTTCGAAAGTTAGGTTTACTTTACCCATACAGAAATATTTGATTTGCGACGCTATCTAGGGATTAGTCCCGGGACTTACTGAACGATGTGTTAACCATAAAATAAAAATTGCCATGCAAATTTTTATATTGAAATACTGTAATATTAAATGTATTCCTTATTAAAGGAATACATAAGTCAACGATCAAGTAAAGTTTACCACCAAATTTCAATTAAACCCCAAACAAAAGCGAAGAGAAAATAAAAAAATATTCATCTTCATCAAACAATTCTTCATATCTACTATGTAATAAAATTGCCTGTGTGTATGTGGGTCCCTTTCCTCATCAATTACTTACAAGGGATCTCGATGCATCAAATTTTGTGTACACAAGTATGAAGTGTATCTTTATAAGATTCGATCGTGTACGAAGTTCGATTTTCGAATTAGTTTTTGGGTTATTTTGTGCTTTCAAAACTGACGTATTTTTGTTAAATCTGGCGAATGTGGCATACTGTTTAAGAGTAAAATGAAAACAAAACTAGTATGTTGTGGCCACCACATGACTTTCTTCTATATTTTTCTATACAAATTCACTCAGTAAAAATAATTTATTGCCGAAACGTCAGTGGAGGCCCTCTGTTGAGACTCAAAACGGTTTTGGGCTGTGTCTGTCTGTCTGTCTGTCTGTCTGTCTGTTTGTCTGTCGCGCGATAGCGGCCGCAAAAATAGCGCTATTGACTTGAAATTTGGTACACATGTTCATGAGCCCCACGAAATCAGCTGTATAGTTTTTGGTATGTATTCCATTTGTAGTTCGTATACAGGGACACGCCAAAGTTTTTCTTATCATTACGGCCTATGGGAGGAATTTGTATGTATCGCGATAACGGCCACAAAAATCACGCTATTGACTTGCAATTTGGTACACGTGTTCATGTGCCCCACGAAATCAGCTGTATAGTTTTGGGTGTGTATTCCATTTGTAATTCGTGTACAGGGACACGCCAAAGTTTTTCTTATCATTACGGCCTATGGGAGGAATTTGTATGTACCGCGATAGCGGCCACAAAAATCACGCTATTGACTTGTAATTTGGTACACATGTTCATGAGCCCAACGGAATCAGCTGTATAGTTTTAGGTGTATATTCCATTTGTAGTTCGTGTACAGGGACACGCCAAAGATTTTCTATCATTACGGCCTATGGGAAGAATCTGTATGTACCGCGATAGCCACCGCAAAAATCAAGCTATTGACATCCAATTTTTTCCGAAACGTCAGTGGAGGCCCTCTGTTGAGACTCAAAAGGATTCTGGGTTCCGTCTGTCCGTCCGTCTGTCTGTCTGTCTGTCGTGAGATAGCGGCCGCAAAAATCACGCTATTGACTTGAAATTTTGTACACATGTTCATGATCCCCACGAAATTAGCTGTATAGTTTTGGGTGTGCATTCCATTTGTAGTTCGTGTACAGGGACACGCCAAAGTTTTTTTTATCATTACGGCCTATGGGAAGAATTTGTATGTACCGCGATAGCGACCCCAAAAATAACGTTATTGACTTGCAATTTTGTACACATATTCATGAGCCCAACGGAATTAGCTGTATAATGTTAGGTTTGTATTCCATTTGTTGTTCGTGTACAGGGACACGCCAAAATTTTTCTTAACCTTACGGCCTATGGGAAGAATTTGTATGTACCGCAAGAGCGGCCGCAAAAATCCGTCGATTGACTTGCAAATTGGCGCACACGTTCCAGCTTTGCATATAAGTAGCTGTATAATTTTTATTGCTACATTTTTTATAAACTGTGTACAGGGACACGCCAAAATTCTTAACATTACGGCGTATGGGGTGAATTTCGTTTAAACGCATTTTAATATCATTACTTTGGAATGAAGAAAATGAAACTAGAGTACGTGAGTAAGATGCTTAAACTTATGTTGTTTGAAGAAAATATGTGCTCTTAAGCTTTCTAATTAATGTACAGGACCTTACAAAAGTGTTCTGACAATGTCACTTAGTCATCCATACGATGTTACATTTGGAACAATTATTAATTTTAAACGCAAAATAAGCTGAATAGTTTTTACTGGTGTATACAATGTTTATGGTTCGCTTACAGAGACACACAAAAGAATTTCGTAACATTAAAGCCTATGGACAAATTTTTATTTAAGCGCGCACTTTAATGCGTTTATGCTGAATTGAACTTAATAAAGTTAACATACAATATAAAG
Source organism: Salticus scenicus (assembly GCA_963930645.1). NCBI lineage: Eukaryota > Metazoa > Arthropoda > Arachnida > Araneae > Salticidae > Salticus > Salticus scenicus. Next base: position 253,551,903 of record OZ005659.1, on the reverse strand, counting down.
ATGCTTAAAATCATGTTTTCTCTTAATAGAGGTTATGTATAGACTAAATAATTTATGGGACCACACAAAATAATTCCGAGTATGTACTGTAATCATCCAAATGGTGTCAAATTAGTTTGAAAAATTAATGAGTTATAATTAATTTGGTTTATTCTTATTATTGGCGTTTATAATGACTGTGGCTACTTTTCCGGGATACATAAAGGAATTTCGTACTATTACGGTCTATAATCGGCATTTCTTAAAAGTGTATTTTAACATGGTTACACACCATCAAATATAATGAAATTTTATTAGAATTTTAAAAGCATGTTTTCCTGTTAAAAATATTGGGCATAGAATTGATAATTAGTTTAAAGGTTACGCAAAATATTTCCGATATGCTATGTAATTTTTTTTGTATGAAATTTGGTATTTATGAATTTCAGGGAAATAATACAAGACCGTCGTTTATTAAGAATACATATTGTTGCGTACTTGGGGGTTCGTAAGTTGTCCGACAATGAAAGGCGAAACTTGCAAAAATTCAGTGATTTATTCACAGAAAGTTCCAGAAAAATACAGGTCTATAAACCAAGTATCAGCTTCAATTCAACCAGTAAGCATAGCTTAAAAAACAGCCGTTAACAGCAAAACAACAGTACAAACTGTTTATCAATAACACATAAAGCAAGTCTCATTCAAAGAGGCTCAAAGCAAAGCAAGCATTTGACGAAACTGATTGGCCGCCTTGGCTAAAAAAATGCTCCTTTTATACTATTCTATCGTACACAGACTGTTCTGGAAAATTATCGTATCTCATCAGCCAATGAGATTAGAGCTTCCATATTTGGTATATCCCTAATAAGGATTTTCTCGCCAAGGTCGCGAAAAAAATCGCCAAGGAGGGAAACAGTCGCCAAATTTGGCGCCAAATCCATTTCTTCCCTTATATGGTGCTTTTTAATGCGTTTTTAAAGGAAAATTAGGCTATTTTAACGCTAAAACGACTAGAAATGCACAAAATTAGCATTTTATCGACTTACTAAGCCTCTTTGAAAAAATTTATACAAAAATAAATGCAATTATTTACAAATCCGTAACACTTTATATGATATACAAATAGGTATACAAAGAGAGATACAGCGGGGGGTTGAGGGGGGCGGCAGCCCCCCTCAGGAATGTATCTGATTATGGTAATAAGTTGATCGAATCAATATATACTATTATATAATAAGGAATAAATAAAAATGACCTATTGAAAAATGTCTGATGCAAATAGGACGTTGAGGCTCCTGATCTGCAGATCCACTAGTTAAAATTATTATTTAAAAAAATTATCTTCCATGATAATGCAGACGATATCCATATTAGAGAAGTAGTATAACACTGAATATGAAAAAAAAAAAAGTCAATTTTATTTTCAGTATTACATTAAAAAAAGAAATTTTTTAAAATTTTTTTTTGGTTAAAAATGAACGAAAATCGATAACTTTAATTTAAATTATCGCAGATCGATGGTTCAACCATTCGTTTTAAAGGCATTGGCGAGCTCTTTTGAAAGATATCCATCATAAAAATTTACTGAAAAATAAAAAAGAAAAAAAAGAAAATAAATGTAAAATAAATGTAAAATGAATTAAATGAAAAAGAATTAATTTAACACTTAAAAACAAAAAATATATAATGTTTAATAAAAAATAATATTAATAGATTAAAAAAATATAAAAAATGTAATATATAATTTCAGTGGCAAATCCCCCCCCCCCACACCTAAATTTTTTCCTTGCCGCAAATGTTCATGTTTTAGAATTTTCCAACTCTGTTGCCCGTCAGAAGATATTTAACGGTTAAAATAATCCTTTCCAAACCTAAAAATCAAATTTATAGCTATAAAAATTACTGAAAAGGGATAAAAATAAGGGGCCGTCCCTAAAAAACTGTGGGTGATAGGGCAAAATGGGCGTCCTATTCGGATTCAGGAGGTCATTTTACATAAGAATTTGCAAAAATGGTATCGGGGTCAATTTTCGTGCCGAGCAATGTTATTAATATATTGTCATCAGATTATTTTTCTGTACTAAACAGTAAACTTTGTCTCTTTTTGCGTTTCTCTAAAACGTTACGTTACTTAATAAAATGATTTTGAGGCATCCCTGGTTAGATAAATTAAATTTTATCATCAGCAAACAATGCGGTAAATGCCATTGTCGTATGTTTATGCCAGAAGCACATACAGTGCTTAAGGGATTACACAGGTTTCGAAGGCTAAAAAAAAAAGCATATTCCATTTCTCTCTTTCTCTCTTTTAATATAATAAATAAAAATTTTTATTCAAAATTTTGGGCATATAAAAGAGCAACATTTAAATTTTATTAAAAAAAAAAAAAAAAAAAAAAAAAAAAAAAAAGGGAAAAACCAGTATGTTGTGGCCACCACAAGACTTTTTTCTATATTTTCCTATACAAATTCACTCAGTAACAAATACAAAAAAAAAAAAAAAAAAAAGTAAAATCGTGAAAATTAAAAAAAATCGATAAATTTGTTTTAAATTATCACATATTTATAGTTTAACCATTCCTTTTAAAGGTATCGACGAGACCTTTCGAAAGATACCCATCTTCAAAATTTACCCCCCCCCCCAGGGGGGGAAGCGATGCCCCCACATGCACAATTTTTTTTCCTAGTTAACTACTACTATTATCAATAATTCATATTAATTTTACAATCACAAGTTTAAAATAACTTTCATTATGCACACTTATACGAAATTTTGTCCTATACTGCCATGTTAAAAGTTTACAAAAAATGCGATCACAGCGCCACCTGTTGAGCGATTGATCCCCAAATCTAAGCAGCAGCACTGTCTGTCAAGGTGCAACTAAATACCAAGTTTGGTTAAATTTCATTCATTGGTTCGTGAGATACAGTGTCCACAAAAATCGTGATACACACAGACAAATATTTTCTAAAACTATCAATTCGTGTTCAGGACATCCCAAAACGTGTAAATCCATCAAAAAACGGAGGTCGAAAAAAATTTCACGAATCCAATACTTTCTCTATATTACATATAGAAGAAAGTAAAAAATTGGAAAATTCAGAGGAAAGTTTCTGGCTTCCGGAAACCCTTCAGTGGTGGACAAGTTGTGGGAAAAGTGGTGGACACGGTTTCTCAAAAAATAATGACCCGCTGTTATTGTAATTTTGCACACTTTTTACAAAATAGAATCGAGTAGTACTTGAGCGAAATGCTTTTATTTATTTTTTATTTATATATATATTTTTTAAAATAAATTTAAATTTTTGGCAAAGTTTTATGCAGTGGTGCCAGATTGGGGATTTTGTCCCCATTTTGAGGAATTTTGAGGCTTCTGGGGACAATTTTGGAGAATTCTAAAACTTTTGGGGACAAATCTGGGGAGTTCTTCAACTTTCTGTCAATGTTGGCAACGTAATGATTTATCCCTACGACTAGGGACTTTCAATAGCTCTATTGTTATTTGGAGATTATTTACAAAAATTGCCTTCATTTGGGGAAAAATCTGAGCTTAAATCTGCTTGATATATATATATATATATATATACATTTTTTTTCTTTTCTTTGAAAAAAAAATTATTTTCCCTAATCAAGTTGGAGATTTTTTTGAAAAAAAAAAAAAAAAAAAAAAACCCTGATTTGGGAAAATTTGAAGACCTGTTTGTAGAAATAATTTTCGACCATCTGGCATCACTGTTTTTATGCAAATACAGTACAATTTTCAGTGCATTCTACCCCACGTATAGCCTTGTAAAATTAGTTGCAATTGATTATTAAAAAAAAAAAAAAAAAAAAAATCTTTGTTTAAACACTAATCAATTTTATTTTGAAGAAGTGTGCAAAGTTTTAATAAGATGATTAGTGCATCAGTTTTTAGGAAATCATGCACACCGTTTTTCTGACCGGTCTCCGAAAAACAGGAACTTACTGATTGAATTTTCCAAAACATTTAATGAAAACTTTATAAAATATTGTTTAGGCTCTTTTATAGGCTCAAAATGTTGAATAAAACATCTTATTATATTTAAAAAAACATAAGAGAAAATATGATTTTTTTTTTAAGCCTTCGAAACTCATATTAGAGGTATGCACGGGCCGGAAATTCGAGGCCCGGGACCCCGGCCCGTACGAAAGCTTTTCTTACCCGGCCCGGCCCGTTATGAAGTCGAAAAATGCGGCCCGGGCCCGGCCCGTTTATTTTTTAACGGTGTATGGATCGGCCCGGCCCGATTCAAAAATATGTAAAATAACAACAACAACAACAACAACAACAAAAAATGAATGCCTTTCTATGAAAAAGATTTTTAGTATGTGTTTCGCAGAGGTTTTATATAACCAAACAATAGTACGTTCTTTAACAAAACTGCTGAACTTTTATAAGATTATTATATATAAACAGAAATTCATTATTATAGACAAGGCACAAAGACAAACAGAAAGTCAAATCGAAAATATTAACATTCATCAAACAATATAGGAAGGTATTTAAAAAGGTTAATACTACTAAAATTGCACTTTCAACCATTTCCTCTTATATACCGTAATGTATCCGAATCTTTCATGTGCTCTGGTAAACAAAACTTTAATGTTAATCCAACCACAATTAAATTGAAGTTACAGACACTGTTTAACAAAATAGAACTTTATGTGACATAAAAGCCTGTAAAATTATGTAAAATAAATGACTGAAGAAATATTTTATAATTTTCCTTTTTCGTTGACTTACGAGGAAACTAGAAAAAGATTCGGGCCGACACGGCCCGGAGAAAATTTCATTCAGGCCCGGCCCGGCCCGACTATACACAAAAAAAAACTGAGCCCGAGCCTGAAAAAAATTTTTAAGCCCGAGCCCGGCCCGGCCCGAAAGCAAATTCAAAAATTCGGCCCGAACCCGGCCGGAGGGCCGGGCCGGACTCGGGCTCGGGCCGTAAGCCCGGCCCGTGCAGACCTCTAACTCATATATTTTCTTAACATGAATACGCAGAATCATATTTTAAAGTAAAGTATTATTTTAGGAAAACGCCTATTGGCGGCGCTGATTTTTCTTAACACTTTCGCGACCGGTAGATTTTTCCTTTTTCTAAAACAGATTGCCGGGGAATATTGAAGTAAACTCAAGCTAATTGCCGCAAACTTTTGATGTTTAAACATCGATAAAAATGAGGTATAATGTTTTCAAATGTTACTCCTGTAATTTTCTGAAGCTTAAAATGAAGATTAGTTATATTACTTTAGAACGAACCATTAAGAATTAATACCCTAACAATGTTATCGAAATAATTCTAAAGTATTGTTTCCATAGAAATTCATTAAATGATGTGAATTCACGTCAGCGGTAACCAGGAACAGAATTTGAAACGACGTGAATTTACGTCAGCGGCAACTATCTATAGAAGTTAAAATGATGTGAATTCACGTCAGCGTTCGCGAATGTGTTAAGAAACGTAATTGTACCTGACCGTCAAGCAATGTGTTAAAGTGTTATTGTTTCAAAAATAAAAGTATTTAAAGTATTTAAAAATTATTACGCCTCGAAAAATTTTTAAGAAAATTTTATTACAATAAAACTTAGACTTATTATAATTTAAAAGCATTTAAAATATAAAACGTATGAAATAATGCATGAAATATTACACAAAACATAAAATTAAACGTTTCGAGCTTTTTTAGCTCTTTAACAGATCAGACATAAAAAAAAAAAAAAAAAAAAACTTTTAAAAGTTCAACATACTCTACCGGCTCAGAACATGCCTCATTCAAAGGAATGATAATAGTGCAACATACTCTACCGGCTCAGAACATGCCTCATTCAGAGGAATGATAATAGTGCAACATACTCTACCGGCTCAGAACATGTCTCATTCAGAGGAATGATAATAGTGCAACATACTCTACCGGCTCAGAACATGCCTCATTCAGAGGAATGATAATAGTGCAACATACTCTACCGGCTCAGAACATGCCTCATTCAGAGGAATGATAATAGTGCAACATACTCTACCGGCTCAGAACATGCCTCATTCAGAGGAATGATAATAGTGCAACATATTCTACCGGCTCAGCGCATGCCTCATTCAGAGGAATGCCTCCAGAAAAATCCTGCAATGGTAGTCAGAACAACTGAAACAATTTTAACACTTTCAAAATCAGGCGAAAAAATGGGTCTTTATGGTCGATCATTTGCCTGGTGTCTGTACTGATAAGGAGCTAAAAAAGATCGAAATGTCTAAATTTATGTTTTGTGTATTATTTTACGCATCATCTCATCTCATATGTTTTATATTTTAAATGCTTTATATTGTAATACGTTTGTCTTATGTTTATTGTAATTAAATTTTCTTAATAATTATTGTTTCATTTGTTAGAAAAATGTTTTTAAAATAATATATAATTAATTGAACTAAATTCATTGAAATAAGTAAACGACAGTCATGTAAGGTTGCTTTTTATTAACTATATAGTTCACGATTTTTCCTGAAATGATCTAAATAATAATAATTTATGACTTTATCTAAGCTATACAGCGTCTTAATTATATGAAATAATAAAAAAATTTCGATGCAATTTTGTAGCCAATACTGTCCATTCTGGGTAAGGCTTTCGTAGAATCAATATTTTTGAATTTCACTGCTTCAGGTTTACATTTTCTTTCATATATAACATTACGTCTCATGGATTTTACAACGGTTTCAGGGAACATTTCTTGTAGTGATAAAAAATTTAAATTGTTACAAAGTACTTCGTCTGCAGATTCACTTTCTTCTGAAGGTAGAACTGGATATAGGGTAATTTCATCATTTTTCATGCTCATCTCAAAGATATCATCTTGACTGGTTTTAGAACTTATTGACTGACTTTGATCTGAAGATTCAGTTTTTTGTAAACACGGTACTTCGTCAGCAGATTCACTTTCTTCTAAAGGTAGAACTGGATATTGGGTAATTTCATCATTTTTCATGCTAATCTCAGAGATATCATCTTGACTGGTTTTAGAACTTATGGACTGACTTTGATCTGAAGATTCAGTTTTTTGTAAACGTGGTAGTGTATCCTTTTCCATACTAATCTCATAATTATCAACTTGACTGACTTTAGAACATGATGGACTTTGAACAAGAGATTCAGTTTTTTCTAAAAATGGAAGTATGCATTCAGGAATTTCAACATTTTCTATGTTAATCTCATGGATATTAGCTCGATTGACTTTAGTGTTTCGATTGGTATTTGCAGGAAATGGATTGCTTTTTCTGCATTTTTCTCTAATAGGTTTTGATTTGAACAGTTTTTCCCATATCCATTCCTTTTCTGCTAATGATCCATCGTTTTCAAAAAGTTTGTGATTTATCAAAACTCCAGTTGGTGGCCTTGACTCAGGGGCAAGTCTTAAACAAGCTCTACAGAAATTTCTTGCTATCTTCAACATATTATTTTTTATGCTGCAGTTCGGAAAAAACAATCGGCATTCTTTATTAAAGTTCTTTTTCTAAAAATAAAAAAAATAAAAATAAAAAGATAAATTATTAAATCAAAAACTATTACACTTGTCACACAAAAACAATGCAACATTATAAATATTAGTTCATTAATAACTCCACCTGTGGGCGAGAGGCTATGCTCCCGAACATATATATTCGGACATATATATTAAAAAAGGAATATGATTAGTAAGGTTGAAAACAAAAATTAATAAAATAATAAAAATAAAGACAACCTTTTTATTTTTTTAATAAATCATTTTATAGGTTTTAATATTTATATGAATTATGATGCATATTTAAAAACAATTCCTTTGTATTCAATTTTAAATTTTTATTTTCTAAACTGGTTGGGTTTCTTTCTTTTGAAAAGATGTAGGGATTTAACCCGTTAACGCCCGAATTAATATTGCAAAATATCATTAGCTGATTATTTCACTTCTAAATTAATATAGACAACTGACAGTAAACTATATTAACTTAAACAATTCTTCTGATAGTTTTAAGTTTAAAGCCTATCCTTATTTATTGACGTTTAGTGTTCTAGCGAGAAAGCTTCGAGATAGAAAAACTTTGAGATAACAGATTAATTTCTTATTATATGTTGACACAGATCTCGAAGGTAAAATATTATAATATATATTATTATTCAACTTGATTTAAGTTAGTGTACCTGCGCAAAAAGCAAATATAGGTGCGACGAATGAAAAATTATAAAATGACTATCCAAATTATGAGTTAATAATTAATAGTAGGCACATAAAACTTTCAGGGATCATTTAGAGTGACGCTATAAACTGTCACTAAAAAGCAGAAATCATATACGTGCCATTTTATTAGCTGTACTCAAATGAGGACACTGGGCGCTAACATGTTAATTTACTTTTTTTTTTTTATTATTATTTTATAATTATTATTATTTACTAGTAATTCTTAAAACATCCCTGCTCTCCTTCACCCTGCTCCCCTGACGATGTCCTCAATGTTTTTGGTTTATTAATATTTTTTGTCGACTTTCAATTTTGCATTTTTTGCATGTATTCATTTTCAGTTTTTACATTATATATATAATATGCAGGATGAGTATTAAATTTAATTGTCCATTATTATATTATTTTTTTTCATGCAATTATATATATTATTATATTTAATGTTATAATTAATAATTTATGTACAAACATGCATATCATAATTAAAAAGACTAATGTCCGATATATAATATTGAAAATAAAATAAAAGGCAAAACATATTAATTAACAGAAAGAACTCAAAGCTCTAATTTGAATATGGATTTTTTGCAAATTTTTATATTCTTCCCATATATTTGCATATACAATAATAATGCATGTAATCCAGTTCTTCGCCAGTCAATGCGATCGAATGCAGAGCTGTCAACCATTCCAGCAAATTCATACCAATATTCTTTTAAAGTTTTCCGTGACTTACTTAATCACAGAATTTTCGTTAAAAAGTTAACTGGATATTTCTATAAAAATTTACTGGTATACAAAAATCCAGCAAGTTGGCTAAGTCTATGAATGCATGGCTTGAACTGGATTATCGTTTGGGTGTTTCTAGAGCTCTAAGAGGTTCATATATTGAAATTATTCTAGTGAATTTTTCAAAATATAATAAATTATCTTTTATTGTTTGCGTTGCGTTTTTGATGTTTTTCTTGTTGTTTTCAAGCTACAACGCCATCTATGAACACAATTTGGAATGAACTTTTTTATTTGCTACACAAAAATTTATCATAAGAAATATTGTAATACGCATTCTCATACGTCAATGACTACAGTCGGCAGCAAAATTATTGAAGCATACACCCCCGTTTTTCATATTTTGTTTTAATTTGATCGCTAATTTTTATCATCAACTTAATTTTTTATAAACAGCATAAAGACTAAGATGTTTACTTAACAAAGCAGTATTAGGTGCACATCATTTACGATTTATTGCTAGTGCTTCCATAATTTTGCTACCGACTGTACTTGATTTTATATTAAAGTTTAAAATGTGTCAGGTTTTCCTTTTGCCCCCTCTCTGTCTATGTGTGCATTTTGATAACTATGAATAGAAGTAAAACATACAAATTTAAACTTCATGTAAACACAAACGTCGAAAAATAACTACAATATATATATTTTTTTCTTACTTTCAAAATTTTAAAGAGTAGCGGATACATAATATCGCTCCAACAACACACTTCATCTGGAATATTTCTTGACAGATAATTGCCAGTGAGAACTTCAATTGAAATCATGCTTAAACACCACAGATCAAACCCTTTTCCTTTCACTGGGCGCTTACGATCGTCAGCTGAATAACATTCAGGGGGCAAGAATCCTTCGGGCATTTCATATCTAAAGGAGAAAGAAAACCAACATTTTATTTAAGCAAGACGTATACCACACGTTTCAGCAATACAATGCGGTGTTGCCAAAAAAGTTTTCATAAGGGGACAAACTTAAAGTTGCAAAAATTCAGTATATTTAACTATTTAGTTTAGACTTATATTGGTAAATTAAACCCCCCTCCACATTGTGTGTCAAATTGTTCCTAAACGTATTTTAGTTTATTTTTTAAGTAGATTGAACTTTAATATATTACCATATTGATCTTAGGCTTTAATCTGCAATTTATCTTTATAGTAATAAAATGCAAGGTAAGAGAATGTCGTGTGGTTGATACACCAAACTATTTGCTTTATATTCGTTTTTCAAAATATTTATCTGTCTCAAATTAAAAACTGGTATTTTATGGCCATCAGGAAACTTATTTTTCCCATTATAAATAACAGCTCTACCTACCAGTTAACGTGCGCAAAAATTTAATTAACATAGCTTCTCACAATAAAGATTTTGTACATACAGCTTGGTGCAACTTTAATAAACCGACATTGAGAGAGCCATATGGAAAATAGCCTAAAAGCAGCGCCATTTGTTTTCTTATACATTCCCAAATCAACTTATCATTCCTGTTCCTAATGACCATTTCACATATCAAGTTTAGTGCACCTATACACTGTAGAAGTTGAGATATGTCTTCCCGTATATGGGAAAAATTGCAACATTGCAATGCTACTTGTTAGCCTTTACGCACTAAAGTTCAATCAGAATATTTTTCTTAGTGATCTATTTATATATCAAGATTTGTGCGATTATACACAATAGAAGCTGAAATGGAGGATGGAGGAAATTTCAGCATACCAGCTCCACATGTTGGGTGGCGATATTTGCAAATAGTTGATAGGTACCAATGTATGTCAAAGTGCAATGAAATATAAATTTTTATGAAATACTGAGAATTAATTCGTAATCTAGCGCTGCCACAATATTTTGCTCACACACAGACAAGCGGACATTTTCTAAAAATGGTTTAATTGTGCCCAGGGCATCTCAAAAGGTGTAAATCCAACTAAAACTAGAAGTCAGAAGTTGGACCAACTTCGATATACACCCACAACGATATTTGGCGATTTTTTGTTGGTGATTATGGCTAAATCATAAATGATAAATGATAAAATCATAATCTAAATCATAAAACATAAAATCACAAATCTAAAATAAACAACATATAGGCTGCCATCTTATAACGCAAACAGTCCAGAACGACATCGTTATCATTCAAAACGGCGCCAAAGAAAAATCGCCAAATATCGTTGTGGGTGTATATCGAAGTTGCACCCAGAAGTTTTTACGAATCCAATGCTTTCTTATATGAATATAGGAAAAAGTAATAAATAAAACTTTGTTGCAGCTTTAATTATTGCTTTATTTTTTTATATTCAAATATTAAAGTAAAGTATAATAAAAAGTAAAATAATAAATTTATTTTATAAGTTCCATTTTAAAATTTGAATTTACTAAATATGTGTTATAAGTTGGCTATGACTATTACATACTATATTTAAATTCAGAAAACGTTTATAAAATAGAATTAACTTATGAAAGACATTTTTTTAATACTAATTAATCATTTTGTCGATTATAAGATGGAGAGTTAATTTTATCTTAAATATTCAATTGGAAGCAAAATGTTCCTACATAAACAAAAAAAAAAAAAAAAAAAAAAAAAAAAAATATCCTCTTTGACTATTATATGAACCAAAATTTTCAGTTTCACAACGGATGGTTAAAACAAAAAAATCTATATTGTGTACATTTATATGAAATTTTGTCCTCTTATGCCATTTTAAGGGTCATGATAAAACTGGAAGACAGTGCCACTTGTTGAGCAATACACATCAAAATCTGATGGACTCCAATTAATGTAATCTAAATATAACTTTCATGAAATTATGTTCCTTATTTTTATTTATTTATTTATTTATTTTATCTAGATCTGCCTTAAAAATTTTGTCACACGCATCCAGACATGCAGACAAACGAACATTTTCTAAACATGGTCAAACCGTGTTCAGAACATCTCAAAAAGTGTAAATGCACCGAAAACTGGAAGTCAAAACATTTTACGAATCCAGCACTTTCTTTTATACATAACCTAAACGGGAGTAATAAATAAACAACCGTATGGAATTGTAAAAGTTTGATATCCAAAAATACATACTCAGTTGTGTATTTTTCAATCCCGTTCATGCGATGAAATCCAAAAAGTTTAGCACTTTTATCGCTGCATATCATTACATTGCTCAGTTTCAAATTCAGAAAACTCAACTTCTTTGTATGTAGGTAATCAAGCGCCGACGTTATTTCTTTTATCCATGAAACTGCAAGCTTAAAGTTGATGGGTTCATCGAAGATGATTTTTTTCTTCAGCGCGTCTTCTAACGTTAAATCAACGCGTTTAGAAATAAACCATGTCAAACCAAATACTGGAAAATCTTCGGTATCCAAGAGAGGTAGTATATTTTTGTTGTTTAATTGCCCCCATTCTTTTTCTTTAGGACCCATGTCTTCACTCAACACAATTTTCATTGCCAATCCTTTGCCACCCTCTTCATTCCATACTCGTAAAACTGTAGAGACTGATCCTTGCCCGATTACTTCAGTGAACTTAAAATTCAAAGTTTTTCTGAAAACATCCGTTATTTCTTTGTGGTATACATCTTTAGATATTTTTTGATTTTTGCGAAGTTTTTTCAGTTCTGATATAAAATTCAAACTTTTTTCCATCATAAAAATTAAAATTAAAAAATATCGATGTGGTATAAAAAATGATCGAGGCTTATTTTAATTAAGATAATACTTTTGTCATACAAAATGGATAAACTAATTCTTTTGAAACACAGTGAAATAAATATATACATATTGTTTAATTTAAACAATGTAGTTATGTTTCAGACTTTGGTACATTGTTTAAAACAACAAACAATGTACATTGTTTAAAATATTTTAGCACATACATTGTAACAATTGAAGAAATTTGTTTCAAATTCCGGTAACAATACAAAAGTGAAAAGATTACTCTAATTTTAATTTTTTCTTACCCATATATGATAAAGTACAGTTTTTGAGTCAGATTTTTGAAATTTACTTTTTCTTATATTTACACATTTTGTGGTCCCCTGAATCCGAAAACCGGATTTTTAGCGGTTGACGTGTGTGTATGTGTATGTTATCATCATAACTCAAAAACAAATATTAGCAGGAAGTACAAATTCGGTTCTCCAAATGTGTATAATATGGGGATGCTACACAAAACGTTTTATGGAAATTGTACAAATAGTTCGTTTACAGGGACTTATACGTAGCTGTCAACTTTTAGCCTTTTTAAATCAGGTTTTGGGTTGTGGGAATTAAGGCCGAATGACTAAACTAAGGTCCTTGGCCTGAGAGAGTGGGCCCTCCGTGGGGGTCATTCTAAGGGGTCCCAGTCCGTATTTACGCAAGTTTCGGAAAAAACCACGGAAAACTCCGAATGTCGCGGTCGACGAGCGTGACTTGGGATCGAACCCAGCACCTCACGTCTAACAGCTTTGAGTGCAGAACCGCTCGGCCGCTGGTATGCCTTAAATCAGATTGTGAAAAATCCCAATCGTCTGGTCGACACGGCAACTAATATTTCACACTTGTTGACTAAATTTCAAGCAGCTAATTTTCTTTTAAATTAAAAATAAAACCTCTGCTTTAGATCTCTCTCTGTAATTTTACTTTCTCTTACACTTTTACTTTCTCTTATATGGTACAGAAAGTATTGTTTCCGGTAATAAATTAAAGAACTGGTGTACAATACGTAATTAAGCTTAAAAACTACTTCGGAGACTATAAAATTGATGTAAGCATTACCAGTTTCGTAAGGACGTAGCCTTTCTTTTTCAGATGCAAAAAACATGTGCTAACCTTGGATTGCCTCCAATGGGGTCAACGGAGCTTCAGTTATTTATGCTCTGTCCCGGGACCCTTCCGTGTGGGAGACTCTTTATTACCGCAGGTGCTCTAGGAGTTTCAGCACCTTGAATTTTGGACTCACGGAAAGATTATTAAAAATAATTACAATACACTGCCGATTATCCGCAGAATTCAGTGGCACGGATTAGGCGGATAAACTCTAAAACGGCTAAAAATGTAAATGAGTAGAAAAAAATATTCTAGCTTAAAAACGCAATTGTATCATATACAAAGTTGCGATAGACCCGCCTTTTTTCCACCATTCTTCCACCAGTATTTTTCTTTCGGAATTTTTGATAGTAAGTTTCAACGATTAATTAAGTGAAAAATTATCATATAAATATACTGGTGAAAGAATCAGGGAAAAAAGCCGGTCTGTCGCCACCCTCATATATAATACAAACAGAAAAATATTCAAAATAGAGTAAACCGTTTTGTATTTTAATTACTAAATGATGTAAAAACAATAAATAAAATAGCGTATTTACGATGAAGCCAAGGTACAAACTGTAAGCTAATTTATGCATTAAATTAACAGTACCGCAGACATGTCAGCATTTTAATTTATTCAGCAACATTGTGACACCCGCTCTTTTTACACACCACTTTATTTGTAGAGCAATTTTCTCCAATATATTTTTGTTCTGTGGCTTAAGACCGATTGACTACGCTAAGGCCCTAGGCCTATAGGTTGAATGCCCTCAGTGGAGTTCTTTCTAAGGGGTCCTAGCCCGTATTTACATGAATTTCAGAAAAAAAAAACTACGGAAAACTCTGAACGGCTAGGTGAAACTCGCATAAATATAGGCTAGGACCCCTTAGAAAGATCCCTCCGAAGGCATTTTCCCTATGGGCTTAGAAACCTAGCGTAGTCAATCGGCCTTAAACCCTACAATCTATCAACCTGAATAGTTAAGTCGATGAGCGCGCCCTGGGATCGAACCCGGTACTTCCAATTTACCAGCTTTCAGCACAAAATCGCTCGGTCATTAGTGGAACTTTCTTCAATATGTAATTACGATTAAATAAAAAGAAAAAATACATTTCAAGAAAAGTGGCATAAAACACAAAAACTGGTACTAACAATGCTCCAGAATAAATTAAATATTGGCATATCTGATACTGTACTGTATTGAACGAAACATAAAACAAAAACAATACAGTTCTTTATATTTATAATTTTTCTGAAAAAAAGAGAAAAAAATCATTTGTTTTTGTTTTTTCTTGAGAAAACACTTGACATATCATAATCATCTATCGACACTTTCATATCTGATTCCGTAGCAAAAGGATGAAAAATAAAATGCATCCGTAATAAAAAATCAAACTCTCTTTCGGAAGATAATGCCACGGCGTACAGGGTTAACAAAAATAAAAACGATTTCAAAAAACGCTGTAACAAATTTTGTACATATTGTAATTCAAAAAGGTCACAATACCAGTAAATGTTGGTATAAAAAAAAATAAAAAAACGAACAACGCGTCAGGAAATTATTATAAGGGTTTCAAAAATAGAAAATTTAATTCCTCATTATGTTTTGAGACCAAATCCCAACGTATAAATGGGGAACACTCCTTCCGAGAGTTAAATAATTCTGATGAAGATTTTGGGGCGACAGTAAACAAAATGAAAAACTTAGCGTTTATTGCCGGTGACGAACACAAATCTAGTTGGATAGTTGACAGTGGCTGTTCAGCACATATCACGAATAATAAGACTTTATTTGTAAAAATTAAAGATACTGGTGTTTCAAACGTAGTTATCGCTAATGGAAATGTCTTAACCTCGCAAGGTTCGGGTGACATAATGATTAAAACTGAAACTGAAAATGGGGAAGTAAATGAAATAAAATTATTAGATGTACTTTGTGTACCTGATATTGAAACAAACTTACTCTCTGTTAGTAAAGCCACTAAAAGTGGTTGCACATTGATCTTCGAGAAAATAAATGCCAATTGCAAAAACATGGGAAAACTTTCCTTGAGGGGGAAATAAAAGGAAATCTTTATGAAGTAATACAACCGAAATATGATGCTAATGAACAAGCTAGATTAATATCTAATTGTAATAACAAGAAATGTATCACGTTATGGCACAAACGTCTAGGTCATAGAAATTTCGCAGATATTAAAGAAATCATAGATAAGCATCTAGCTATAGGACTTGGCGTAAATTTTTGTAAACACGATAAAACGTGTGAAACGTGCATAAAAACTAAATTAGCAGATATGCCGTATCCTAAGCAATCTAAGTACCGTGAAAATAGGGTACTTGAACTAATTCATACTGATATCTGAGGACCTCTTCAGACACCCTCTATAGGGGGAAAAACATATTTCCTTACATTTATAGACGACTATAGCAGGTTTACAATTATTTACCTCTTAACACACAAGAGTGAAGTATTGTAAAAATTAAAAACTTACATAGCATTAGTCAAGAATAAATTTGACAGGCTACCTAAAAGAATAAGATCAGATAATGGTAAATGATATTTAGGAAATGACAGAGAATTTTCTTGAACAAAGCGGAATCAGACACGAACTCACTATTGTCTCACTATTGTCAGACACGAACTCATTATTGTCCACCACAAAACGGGGTTGCCGAAAGAAAGAATAGAACCCTTGTAGAAATGGCCAAAAGTATGTTAGCTGAAGCGAAATTAACGCATAAATTTTGGGGAGAAGCAGTTCATATCACAAACTACTTACTAAACAGACTCCCCACAAAACCTAATGATAAGACTCCCTATGAGCTTTGGAACAAAGTTAAACCTAACCTCTCCCATTTGAGAATATTCGGATTTAAAGCTTTCGCTTACATGAAGATAGTACAATGATAAAGAATTTTTCTTTGTGTCCCTGTAAAAAGAAACTATAAGTGCTAGATTCACCAAAATCAATAGGTTCGTGCTATGGTGACTTATAAGATACGCTCCAACTTTCAGCTCATTCGAACAAAGCGTTTAGAAGTTATCGAGTTCACATACACACATACATACATCCTCGTAAATATAGTGAAAACGAACTCAGTGGATCTCAAAAAGTATAGAAACATCCAAATCTCAAAGTCGGAATTTTGACATAATTACAATATTTTCCTTACATATGTATATTCGGAAAGTAAAATAAGTAAAATAATGAAAATAAAATTATCTTTATTTTTTTTTTTATAACGTTTATATCTTTATTTAAAATTTTACACATATATTCACCAAATTATCTTTTATTCTACAAAAGCTTTTTCGGAAATTTTAATGAAATTATTGACGTGGTTTTCAGTATTCTTAAAAGTCTAAAAATAATACGCTTTGTGTAAAAATGTAATAATAGTGAAAAAATTATCTTGTTAAAAAAATAATATTTGTACATTCATTCATTACATTTTGGCATAAGAAGTAAAACTGTGATTCTTTAGTGTCATTAAAATATTCGTGGTAAATCTAAATTAAAAATATATCGAAAAAAAAAGAATGTTTTATTAATCTTTATAAATTTCTGCGTAAAATAATCTTTTCTTTCTTTATTTTTCTTTATTTTTTATGAAAGTAATTTATCGCCACCATATTTGTTTGGCATTCACTCAAATAGACTCGTAAAAAACTATTTCCTAGATTAAATAAAGCCAAACGACATTTTTTCGATCCAAGAACTATTCCTTTTAGTTCTTTTATCGACATCGAATCTAAACAATCTCAATCTATTTCATAATTAACTCGTGAGTAGTTAGATATAAATTCCGAAAGAGTATTTCTGAAACTTTTGTTGGCATCACTTACAGTTTAGAAATGGCCAAAATCAGGCCTAACGCTCCGTCGTTTAAAATAACTTCTGCAGAATTCATCGAGGCTATACTGTGCTTTCACTTCCTGTCCACTATATACTGTACTTTGTTTACTAAACTATGGAAGTGTTCTTTTTTTTATGTCTTTACTTTTCCTAGTTGCTTTGCCTTAAAAGCATTTGCAGCAAGTTAGAACGAGGAAAAGCTGGCGATAAAGTTCTTTTGATGGCGTGAGTTGGATTAACACGTATAAAATAAGACTATGAAGGAGCTAAGTTAGAGGCAAAGGCTTTTAAATAGCACCGATATAACTTCGTAAGTTTGGGTTAACGCGCGGCAGGAATTCTATTTGTTTATATGAAATTTACGTACAAGTAGTTTATATGGGTCTTAAGAAGAATGTTTACATTAAAAGTTATGTCTTGTAGGATTATACTCGCAACTATAATGGAGATTATTTTAGGAACATTTAAAGTAATAATCGGTTATGACATTTACAACTGTTCATGTTTTGTAGTTTTAAGATTAGATTACTTTATCCCTAGATTTTGATTGTGCGAATGAAAACCTTTAAAAATGTTGTCGTTTTGAGAAAAATTGTTAATAATATGAAAATATTAAAAAATTTTTGGTTAAAAATAATGTTTATTTCTAAATTTAATATTAATTACATTCTCGAATTTCCATTTTAATAATGATAATCTTAACTAATAATGATAATCTTAACTAAAAATTTTTTCGTTATTTAATAATAAGTTAAACTGTTGCTGATAAATATTTTTTGTCTAAAAATAAAATTCCACAAGATTAAATTATTTCAGTGGAGCACAGCAGCGCCACCTATCAGCCGATACACACACAAACTTTAAGCTGTTGTCGATTAAATCATTTTTCTCTTAAAATAAATTTACACAAGGTTAATTTATTTTTTATTTTATTATAATAGAGTGAGAGAAGCATTTTGCCAGGTCTGTAATGTTCAATAGAAGCTGAGATATAGCCTCTCCTATATTGTGGAACGTGCGGAATACTTCCAGCCATAGTCCTCCAGATATGCTATAGAATCTGAAATATAACCTTCGGGGTAGCGGGAAGAACGTGAGCACACCAGCGGGGGCATAGCAGCGCCATCTTCCTGCTGATATACATACAAGATTTTAACTGTAGCTGAAACGGCTTAGAAAATTCGTGTTTAAGGTTTTTGGGTGTGGGAAATCAATGCATACTTTTAGAAATGTAGAATTATTTGGGGACATGTGGCGGGTGGCAAAAAAATTAAAAAAAATTAAATATAGCTCAGCTTTGAAACTTCGTATTTTAAGGTTTTTGAGGTTAAGCATTTTTGACTTACTTTGACACTGCAATAGTACTTTGCAGTAAGGTAGATCCAAAGGTGGCCATAGTCAAGCTTTGTAAATTTTTTATAATATTCTGGTTGCGTTTGTGTGGCTGGACTTTTTTCGTAAAATGATATTCTTATCTCTTATACATATCAAGTATAATTTTCTTTGTAAAATGTAATTTAGATAATTTTATAATACGATTTCAAAATTGTAGGTTGTGGGCCACCTTTGGCGGATAATGTTCCAAAGTTGGCCATACATTGAAAACACCTTTAAAATGTGCTTATAAGCTCTTTTGTTATGTTTCGGGTTTTACTTCTTATTAATTTTATCTTTTGACGCAAAAATACTTTCAGCCACCTTTCGTACGCAGTAGTTCAGAATTTTTATTCTGGGATTCATTGACTTCTTTCGGAAGATCTCTGGTATTCTCAATAGTGTAGAAATTGTTGGAGAATAAACGATAATAAGATTTTTTTTAGATATTTAAGCAGAAATTTTAAGTGTTACCCTTATTACATTAATTTCCGTTTTCATTCGCTGAGTTGGCTCACGTGTTCCAAGGTTGTCCGATATCTCGGCCACCTTGAGAACATGCATAGGGTCGCCATTTGCCCGGAATTAAATTATTTATCTGATAAATTTATTTATAATAAAGTTAATATGGTTAAAGAGAAAGAAATAAGCTTTTAGAAAACATATCATAACTCAAATTTCTAAGATTTTAAACACATGTAAATTAAATTATCTTCATAACTGGAAATTAGAATGACAGCCCTTCTAAAGTGAAATCACTGCATATAATGGCGGTCGATCAAGATAATCTCTTCAAATTCAGACACATACCCTGGAGATACATAGTTTACAATGCAGTAGCGCCATTTTGTGATTCGAAATAAAATTTAACCTCTTTAAGGGTGGTGGGCTACCTTAGGAACACTGGCCACCTTTGGTTCACCTACCTTATTCTTAAAACTTCTGTATGCAGTCAAATCGCGTTGTGCAAAATATGTCCCTGAGAGAACGATACCATTACGTCTTTGTTTATATTCATCAGTGCAATATTTGTCGCATCTCATGTCGTAAATAAAGTACATTTCCATGTGCTACTACATGCTTAAGATGTTCTAAGGATGAATGCGACGGGCTTGAGATGTCATCAGTGTCACATTGTAATGGTAGTGCGCTGTATGTGTACTGTTGGCTCAGAAGGAATACTTTACGTTTCGTCTGAAAAAATATACATTCGGTACATATTTAATTATAAACTGTCATTTGAACAAACATTAATCACCAAAGAATATTCACTTTGTTTTCTCTTCTGAGTAATATGAAAAATGTTGCCTCGTTTAGTGAAATCCAACAACAACAACGACATCTTTGGAAAAGTAATCGTTTATAATGATCTTCCTTTTTGTTTTTAAAGAGAAATTCATCTTTGAAAAGGTTTACACATTCCAGGCAACTCCGATCAGAAAAATGTTTTTTTTCTAAAGAATAGGTGCGAGAATTTCGTCAGTGTCACCTGGGTACTTAGAAATGTCTGCATATGGCTACATTCATTGTTCACTTCTATCGAAAAATCGAAAAAGAGAAAATTAGGATTCACTATAAAGGACGTCACTGGGGCAGTATCACCCATTGATAAAATGAGCTAAAATTGAATTACTATAATTTCTCACAATAAGAAATTTATGCGTTAAGTTCAATGCGATTCCATCCATTATAAGCGACAAATATAACTATTATAAAAGCTATTAAGTGATAAGCACTAAAACTTAATAAGCGCTATTTTATATTTAAGTGCATTTAAATATAATACTTGATCGATTATAAATCAGTTCTTGAACTACAGAGCCGCCAGATATGTGTTCAGCCGAGCCAGACAGACAAAGGTTTCATAAAAATAGTCAAAACATTTTAACGTTGATAGAAATGTTTAAATATGTGAATTATACTTATTATTAGACTAGTAGAACCGCCTTCGGCGACCAGCTAGTTCGCGACCCTTGAAAAATCTATTCATATTTAACTCCTATTCGGTTGCGCCTGCGGCCTCTTTTTCCCGATCCAGAACCTACAACAACTTGTTTGCTCATAGTGCAAATACCTTCAAAAATTCTAACTGTAGCACATACCCTTCCCGCTGGGTGGCGACTTACTCGACTTTTTCCCGTTTCATGGTATGAAGCCGTTTGTTCGCTCATCGTTCAAACGATCTTTGAAAATTCTAACCGGGGAAAAATGCGCTCCCGGTGGCACCAGCGGTGTCCTTGTCGGCCTTCTCCTTGAAATAGCCTGTTCACTCACCGTAAAAATAACCTTTGAAATTTCTGAGCACAGCGAATACTCATACGGTGACGACGGCGGTCCCCTAATTTACTCCTCTAATAATTTTACGGTTTCGAAAGTATGCGGAATCTTAATATATATCACAGTGCAATATAACTTTAAATGACTGGCATGGTTCGATGTATTTGCGATGTACTTGCAACTAAGTGTGACGTATTGGTAGTTCTTCCTTTTTTGTGACGAGACGTTCTGATCACGGTTTCATGCATATTAAGAATTGATTTATTCCGTCCTTGAGACGTCGCAATATTAATTTCAGAAAAAATACAGAAAAAAGAGCAAATAGGTCAATATTACGCAATATATTAGAGTGTTATACAACAGAAACATGTAGGAATAATTTTGTAAACACAAGCCTAAATATTGGTCGGCCAAATAAACCTCTAGGTTTATGATTAGCGGTTCTCAACAAAACTAAGAACTACCACTATAAGTTCACCCTTTTTTACTTTCTCTTACCCATAGGGTCGAGAAAGTATTGTTTTAGGGTCAAATTTTCGAACGTGAGTTTTTGTTATACTATTTACATGTTCCCTGAATACGGAAATCAGGTTTTTAGCGAATGGTCTGTGTGTCTGTCTGCGTGTCTGTGTGTCTGTGTGTGTTATCAGCATATCTCAAGAACAAATAGTAGCAGAAATTCTAAACTCGGTATGCAAAATGTGTATCATATAGGGATGCTACACTAAGCTTTTCGTTGAGTTGAAGCAAATGGTTCGTGTACAGGGACACTCTAAATTATTCATATACATTACGTCTATGGGGGAAACTGCAGGTAAGTAGAGTTTAACGTCTATAGACTGCACTAAACAAAATGGATCGAATATATTTTTTTTTGTAATTGAGATAGTCAACTGGGGATTTTTTTTTTTTTTTTGTGTGTGTGTGTGTGTGTGTGTGTGTATGTAGGAGCCTCGCCTCACCCCTGCGGGGGAAGTCCCCCCATCGAGGGGAGTAAATTTTCATGATGGGTATCTTTCAAAAGAGCTCGCCAATGCCTTTAAAGCGAATGGCTGCACCATCGATCTGCGATAATTTTAAATAATTTTTTTCACTTTAACAAAAAAAAAAAAAAAAAAAAAAAAAAAAAAAAAATCTTTAAATGTAATATTGAGAATAAATTCATTTTTTTTTTCCTTTAAATGCAATATTGAGAATAAATTCAACTTTTTTTTTAATTTTTAGTGTTATTCTACTTCTCTAATATGGAAATCGTCTGCATTATCATGGAAGATAATTTTTTTAAATAATAATTTTAATAAATTATTTTCATTGAGTGAATTTGTGTAGGAAAATATAGAAGAAAGTCGTATGGTGGCCACAACACATTAGTTATTTATTGTTAGTGGATGTGCTTTACTAATAATATTTTACCATTTCCTGGAAAGCTGTTCGGGAATTGAAATAAATTCCTCATACAGATATGGAAAATAATGTGTGTTTTAAGCTAAATATCCCTCGCTTGTTTTTTGTATATTTACAGGTTTTGAGTCTTCCTGATTACCGAAGTCAAGTTCTTTAACGTTTGATTTTTGTCTGTGTCTCTTAGAGTTACTTAAAAACGAATAATTTTAGGAGATCCAAATGTTGTATTTTGAAGATAATATAAGTTTGTTGCTGAAAAAGTTTGACCAAGATTGATAAGTTTCAATGAATGTTGCGTGGGAATGTTGCGTGTGTATAATTTTAAGTAAACTTTTAATTTTAATAACAGAATTAAATTCTATATAAATGTAGGTGTATTAATGAAGCGGGGGGTTGTGGGAAGTGGCAGCCCCCTTCACTCAGAACTAATTATCATATAAAATTCTTCCGAAGCCTAATTTGAATTGTTTAACGCAGGTTTACATAACAGTACTCGTTATGTTACCTCTTAATCTGCAACCTGTATTTATAGAATTAAATTTCAGGGTAAGAGAAAGTCGTGTGAGTGACACAACAGATTATCTTATATAGCTTGGTGATGTGATATTAGAGAATATTGTCAATATTCTGAAAATTTTCAATTAATTGCTTAAGTTTCCTCATCAGAGGTCGTGAAGGGTTTGGGCTCGTTGCTCTACGGTCTTTTTTTTTTCATTTTTTTTTTTCACATTAAGGGTTTTTAGACCGAGATCAACGTTTCAAAATAGATTCCGGAAAACTACGAACATCTGTCTGAATTGGAATTCGAATCCAGGATATTGAAACTAAATGCGAGAGTTGTGACCACGGAGTAAAAAGACAGGAGAAGAAGGTAACGCTGAAATTTTGTGATGTTGTTGTTTTCTAATGTTTACAGATGGCGCCAGCGTGCAATCCTTCCTTCTCTCCAGCTTCCGCAATGTTATTCAATGGGGAAATGTCTTGTTTTAATTATTTTTCTAAAAATAATATCAAGCTGAAAAAATTTCGATTGAAAGCAAATTTCATTAAATAGAGTATTCTAACCAACATGTTTTTTTTAAGAGCCATTTTATACTAATTTTACTTTGAAAGAAAGCTTTTAAAAAATGACGATTCTTACGAACCGAAACTAGCTAAAACAGACAATTGGGAGGAAGGAGAATGGATGAAATTTTGTAAAGAAAAAGAATAAACTTACTTTAGGTGCAGAAAACACGAACTCGGACTTTATTTTTTCCTAGGGCTTTTTTTTTTTGTTTTTCTTATCACTATCATAGCCTGTTTTACAACTAGGAACGAAGCATTTATTTGAAACATCTGAATTATGCAGTTTTAAGAACTTACAAACAAATTAAATTGCTTAAAATAAAAAATTTTAAATGTACTTCAGCAAAATTCTACTGAAAACAACAGTATATCCGCGCCGAAGTAGGGAGGAATGACAAGTGGCGCCCTCAATATTTACCAAAAATTTAGATCACAGTTTCGTAGCTTTCTCCCATTGGACCTTCAACTCCTATTAATATTACTCCGTGGTTGTGACCATTCTGTCCCGTATGGGCTAGAAGAAATCATCAATAACAAACAAACTCCATGTTAATCTATAAGGAAATTCGCCCTATCATTCATTAAGTGATACATTTTTTTTTATTATTATTTCGTTTTCTCATTCAGTTAAATTAAATTATGTTAGTCGCAGAACTTCGAGAACGAAATTATTTTAAAGTAATTATTTCTCTTCAAGTTTCCAATATTTTGGTCATGTTTATTAGCATGGCATCTTCGATGACACAAACTTAATGTCTCTTATCATGTAAAACTTTGTTCGAGGATATTTTTCTCCTTAGAATAACAATATTCGCGCGTGAAAGCTAAGCAATTTTTCATTCATTCGTGACATTTTCAGAAGATTCAATGTAATATTTACAGATTCGTAACAGTTTGCATTATTGTGATTATGCCTATTTCAACCCAAAACAATTGTTAAAATTTTTAGTGCGAGAGACCAATTAATTTCAGACAAAACAGACCAAATTAAAACTTTTATTTCCCTTTGGCATCAAGTTAAAAAAATCATTTAAGATAAAATTGGTTAAAAACGTGCGAAAGAAAATTCAAGAAATTAATAAATAACCGTTGCTAAAAAACTTTATTTAAAGTAAATATATAAATGTACATATATATATATATATTTATTTATACTTTACAACAATACGACAAAATACAGTTAAATCAAAAAGTAACTATTACATAAAATTCAACCCTCCGTGTATCCTCCCCCCAATAAAAAAGGCGTTGTTGCCGTGAATATATTGGATGTTACAGGAAGTTCCCAAAAATCAATTACAAAAAAATCCTTCGTCCACAATTACCTTCTATTGAGGACATAATTTTAATTTATACTGTTATCGTCTGCAAACTAATGTAAAGCGCAGACGTTATGAAAAAATAATTTAGTTTTTTATGCTTGTCTAGAAATTTCTTTTGTTTCACTTGTCTGCACCAGTTTTTTGTTTTTTTTAGTCAAAATAGGTAGTTTGTGTAGTGCAAAGAACAAACTACCGGAGAACTTCTTCATTATTATTACACTATATTCCTTATATTTTGGATTGACGAAAAATAAAACAGATTACAACTATTTATTCTTTCTGGGAATAGGAATATTGAATGTTAAATCATTCACATAATTGGTTTTCTTTAAAGATATTCATCATGGAGAAGAAAAAGAATTACCTATCATATTTAATATTGGAGTGAGCACCTGAAATGTCTTCCCAAAACAGCTGAAACTGTCATGGTATTCAACAAACCTGAACGTTTTAGAAAACAGATTAAAAGTTTCTGAAATGCGTCTACTTTCCTTGATGTTTCCATTTACTTTGAATTTCCACTGAAGCAGTCGCCAAAAGAGAAGAATATGTCGTGATTCTTCAAAGTTTTATGCTATCCCATTTAAAATCACTCACTTGAGCAGAAAAGCAGGGGCAATAAAGAAAAGAAGTGAAGGGCCCTTCCTATATATAAATGCTCAGCGCAAGGCAAAACTCTTCATTACAGTTAAGTGTTCTTTTTATTGTTCTCTTTTCTGCTACGAAATTTCTGGTATGAAACTTTCCTTTTAAAAGGAGAAAGTAGAAAAGTATTGCAATAGAAATCTGCATAACCAAAGGTGCTTTTAAAATGCACCGAAAATGAAATGAATTCTTAAAAGAAGAGAAATAATTACACAACGGAAGATAACATAAGGTTTTGAAGCTTTAATAAATCTTTTTAAATTAAACTCTGCGTGCATAATTTCGGTGAATTGAAATCTTAAATTTCATAACCGCTACACAAGTTTATCTGGATAAGGAAGTATATCTGAAAATAAAGCGGTGAAATGTTAAATTTAATTAAATGTGAGAGGATTTTTATGTTTGGAAATGCTGAACGATAAATTAATGAACTTAGCGAATATATAGTATAAAAAAGTATATAAAGGAAGTTGGATTAATCATTTTTAAAGTAATTTGGCAAAATATTGGCTTGAGTGGGAAGTATTTATCTTGAAATATGTAAACTATACTAAAATAAATATTTGCAGAATTAAAACAAAATGCATGTAGATTTTATTTATACACCCAAAAAGATAACGAATTTATTTTATTTTATTTATTTTTACATAAATCAATGAACTAATACCATAAATAATTCAATCTGTTTAAAAAGCTAACCATACATTTATGCATTCACATACATATGTACATACATAATCTTACTGCATACAGAATTCTTACAATGAATATATCGTGTGCAATTTTACAAACCATGCAATGCATACGCTAATATTCAACAAATTGCAACATGTTTAATGCATAACGCATTAAAAATAATCTTATAATGCATACTTAGAAATAATAACTACATTTTGCAAACATAAATGCATTCATTTATGTATTGATGCATGACAATACAAACAAATGCGTGAAAGCGAGTATTGTTATAGCGTAATAGTACTGAGTTGCTATTACCAGTCGGTCTCAGAAATGTAAAAGGCATCCATACATTCAGAGTTAAAATAATTTTGCATTAAACATCCCTGGAAATTTCACATACACGCACACACACACACACATACACACAAATAATAGTAATAATAATAATAATAATAATCACAGAAAAATTAATTAAAATTTTCATTATGCTTCTAGTTCATTTTTTCTTTTTAACTATACATTAGAACAAGTAATATAAAAAGAAAAATTTTTAAGTCAATTCCTACTTACAAACACTACCGAAAAAGTTTTTTTTTAAAAATAATTTTGAATTAGGAAATAAAAAGCGTGCTTGAAAAATGAAATAAAAGTAATTAGAAGACAAAAGAAACTTTTTATATACCATGTTTTAAATTTTCTGATGAATCATAGAGCTCTTATCAATGTGCATAAAATTTTTAAAGTGATAATGACGTCAGTTTTTGTTAGATGCATAATTTAACTTTTTATAATTTTTTAATGTTTACGATCAATTAAATGTATTTATTTTTATGTCGAAAGAAAATGAACTCGCAAATTTTGTTTGGCTACAATTAAATTATAGCTAATATTTTAATGGCTATTTTAACGTTATTAGGATGTTATTATTTTCATATTTTAATTAATTATAAGAAAACTAATCAAAAATTCGAAAATCGGACTTCGAAGTATTGTGTTGTCACCGTGTTCTGAGCAATCCTGAAAGTTTCAAATTTTTAGCTAGTCGGGAAGTTAGTTAAAAATCGATTGCAAGATTTGTACAAGAGGGAGAGTGTGAACTAATAGTAGGAATTGAAAAATAACAATTTTAATGTAAAAAAAAAAATGAGCATTTGAAGTTTTTACGCAAATACCGAAATTCATAGGTAAAAGTAAAAAATCTGAAGTGATTTCATTCAACTTTCCAATATTTCGAAATTTAACGGTTGTTTGAATAACTTTAAATAAGAAACGTAGTTAAATAAACGAAAATGAAATCATAGTATATCAATCATAGTAATCTTGTTTCAGTATTTCTCCCCAAATTGCATGTCGTTTGATGCATGTCGTAATGTATCCAGATGTTTTGTGCGTCACCGTAAATGGTAATCTGAATTGGCAATACGAAATATTTATCTATTATTTTTATGTTTTAAACAATTTAACATTAATAAATCGAAATTTAAAGAGTTTTAGCCCACAGACCGCAGTACGAAATTCGACTTTGTATACCGGTAAAAAATAAAATAAAGTAAAATAAAAATAAATAAAACTATAAGTCCCACAAAATCTGTTAAACGCTAACGAATTTCAAATAATTCAAGTCTTTAGTCCATAATGATAAAGAATTTCTTTTTCTGTTTGCAAATAAGTTAGAAGTCCTACACTTATCAATATCTATAAAATCTTGCGACGGTAACCTATAACATACCTGTCAATATTTAGTCCAGTCAGATAAGGCGTTCCGACGTTATCGCACTTCAGATAATTAATCTTATCTATAACTATTAATTATAATGATAAAGAACTTTTGTTTGCGTCCCTGTAAGAAAAATTTAAGTCCTACATTCATGAAAAACTATAGGTATCGTGTGACAGTAATCTATAACATAACCTACTGACTTTTAGCTTATTCGGACTAGGCGTTTAAATGATGTAATCCACTGGCCATAATGATAAGGAATTTGTCTCTGTAAAAGTACTATAAATCCTAGCCTCTTCAAAACGCAAATTGAAGGACACTAACCTATAACATACCTACAACTTTTACTTCATTCGAATAAGGCATTTAGACGCTATCGCACATTAAATAATTTTAGTCCACAGGCCATAATGATAAAGACTTTTTCTTTATGTTCATGTAAAACAAGCTATGAGCACTACACTCATTAAAATCTATTTTTTCATGATTACAATACTTTCGTTACAATATAATGTATGTTCGGAAAATACAAACTCTAAAACGAAATGGAATTTTTTCCCATTATTTTGTACTGTAAATTTTGTTGACAGTTGCATTATCATTAATAAATATCTTTCAACAGTATTATATTTCTGTTTTATTTTGTTTCGTTTCCTGGTGTAAAAGATGCTATATTTAGAATTTATTCTTATTTGCACATTATAATTTTTATTTTTGAACATCACAAAATATTCCATATATTACCTAAATAAGTAAATGTGTCTGCAATAACTACAGCGGTTGAATTAAAATAATGCCAATAAGTTATAGGAATAAGGTTAACATATGAAATTTTAATATATAAAATTTCTGCATTATATTGGGGTAATATACATAATAATACTCATAATTATATATTTATTGTATTGAAGCATGTATTATTTTCAATATATCTAATACATGTCGCAAATGATGAAATAATAAAAAAAAATTTGGTATTTGCGTTAATTAAATTATCCTTTCTAATAACACAGATCTTGTCTTATTCAACAGATTTGCAATAAATCACAGCCTGTTTTGATAGATGGCTGAATAAGTTATACTGATCAGCATTTTGGAAAATGGTGGTGCAAGTTTTAAGTCTTATTGCATATTCAAAGGAACTAAGCATGGATGGGACATCCTTCATAGAGACAAAGGGGACCTAGTTTATAATGACCCTATTAGAGTACCTTCATAATGAATTAGCATTAATAACTGTTACAATTATCTAATTACAGAGGTATAGTTTATGCTAAATAAATAAGAACTTAAACGATAATAATTTGGATAAATAGTTTCCATTCTACAATTTAGAAAAATTGTTTCAAAATATGGACTGTCCTCGAATTTCGAGGACATATGGTCACTATATCGTAGTTCACTTTAGGGTTACAAAGACTTTCACCTCCAAGTATTGCACCCGGTCCAAAAATTCGATACCGAGTTTTCACCTGATTTACACGTTTTAAAGCCTTCTGAGTCCAAAAAGTAGTTTTTGGCAATTGGTCAGTTTGTGTGTATGTATGTGTGGATTTTTCTAGCTATCATATCTCCGAAACTGATAAAGATAGAACTACTAAACTTCACAGTTGATACAGGTCTGGTGTACAGATGAATTTTCCAAATTTTAGCGAAAATTGAAAAACCGGAAGGGAGCCATCGGAAACCGGAAATGGGACCGTAATTCCGTATCTCAAAAACGGCTCAAACGATTTTCTTCAAAGTTGATACATAAAAACTGAATTAGATGCCAACTCGAATGATGTGGTTGGTTAGTTCAGGAAAATTGATAGGCGTCCTGTATAAATAGCTCAATTTCAGGTCTCGCAAGTGCGTTCCTTTAAAACGGCTGTACGGATTTTTTTCAAACTCATTGTATTAACTCCCTTTTAAATATCCTTTTGTATGTAATTATTGTTTTCCGGTCAATAATTGAGCATACCAAGTTTTGGCAAATGTTGATATCTCAAAAACGACTCTACCGATTTTCTTGAAAATTGGTTCGTTAATCCATTTTAGATACCCTTTATCATGTATTACGTGGTTATTACAGAAATATTAACGGTCATTCTGATTAGGTAATTCCGTTTTAGATCTCGGTAACTGGTGTTTAGAAAAATAACTCTTTTTCTTTTCTTTATTTTTTAACTTGCTATGTAAACTCTGTTTTATATGTCTTTATACGTGTATCAAGTTTCTCTTACTGGAAAATTCCAAAAAATGCATATAATACGTGTAATAGTTGGTAATGGAAGTCGTGTGGTTATTTCACACCATATTTTCCCCTATGGTCCTATACACGGTATTCACATGAGTTTTCGATAAAAAATACAGAAAATTCCGAACCGTTAAGCAAATGAAGGCACTTTCCATGTTCCAGATTGGAGTGCAGAATTTCCAAGCCATTGATGACATGTTTTTTGAATGGATTTGAAAAAATCAGCATTCCTATGTTATTCAATTCTTCACAGCATAATAATAGTAAGATTAAATTTTGAATTCTAATCGTTATATTTTAACGGCTCTCTTCACTGGTGACGTGCCCTTAGCGACCGTGCCTTTAGCGGAACGTGCCCTTAGCGGAATGGGATCAATGGGAAGAAGAAGGAATAGAAGAAGCCGTGCCCTTCGCGGCATTAAGAAGTTATGTTCCTTCTCGAACTGATATATGTTCATTATCGAGTGTTCTCTATGGAAAATGGAGTAAATATTGTTAATGGTTTATGTACAGGAACAGCCGAAAGTATTCCAAACCATTTTGTTCTAAGAGAGGTATTTCTACAAACCAAATTTTAATAACTTAGCACTTGTGTGTGTGTGAGGAAAATTTTGTGGCAACTGTATCTCTGGAACTACTGCTCAGAATTACATAAAAATTTACATGTAGAGGCACCTTGAGCTATATTAGTGCCTGTCAACTTTTGATGCCAACCGCTCAAATGGTTGCTCTGATATACATTGATTTCCACAATTTAAGGGGAAGCTACATCTCAGGTCCTATTGTGTATAACCAATCAAAACTTGATATAAGAGAAGGCCATTGTGAGACATTATGCTGATTCAATTTGATTGCTTATGGACTGACAGGTGGCGCTGCTATACAGATATTTCTGCAATTTAAGGGAAAGCTATATCTCAGGAACTGCTGGATAGAATTGCATATAAATTTATATACTGATGCACTCTAAACTAAATGAGTGTCTATGAACTTCTAGTGTCAACCTCCCAACAGGTGGCGCTGCTATACAGCGATTTCCGCAATTTAAGGGGAGGCTATACCTCAAGTTCTATTGCGTATAATCAAACAAAACGTGATATATGTAGAGGCCATTATGAGACATTATGCTGATTAAATTTGGATGCTTATCGGCCAATAGGTGGCTCTGCTATACTGCAAATTTTCTCGATAACGAGAAAGTTATATGGCATATAACTGTACGAAACTTGATATGTGAGATAATTATTATAAAAATTAAGATGTCATTTATAGACAATAAATCTGTCTTTCTTTGGATATTTAGTGTTAGTTTTCTCTAAAATAAAAATTGATTATTTGCACTTAGTGAATTTGTATAGGAAAATATAGAAGAAAGTCTTGTGGTGGCCACAACATACTAGTTTTTATTTTGTTTTATTTTTATTTATTTATTTTATTTTATTACTTTATTTTATTTATTTATTTACTTTATGATATGTGTCATTCAAATTCATTATTGATTATTCCCTACTTAAAATGGTCTAATAGAACCTATGTCACTGGCTTGTGTACAGGGATATCCAAAAAATGCCAATGCTTTGCGCTTTAGGGGAGACATTTTTATAAATCACATTTAAATAACTTCATCAAAAAATCATAAAGAATTTCGCATTTATTGTTTACATGCTAAGAAAATATTTTGTATAAACTATAATATGCTTAATTCGTACCTCCAGATTTACAGGGTTACGTAAAAATGTTTCGATACATTAAAGGGTGCAAATCGGAAATTAAGAGCAGCATATCTGTTTATGTTAAGCATTTTTAACTTTCCAACAATGTTTCAGAGTGATTATGAATTCAATTAGTCTATATGTAAGTCTTTCTGTCTGTCCATTGTGTTATAATATAGATAAAGAACGATACGATACGATACAACGAATACATACAGTTGGAAAGTGTTGATAATCAATGTGTACCTCATGATTTTTCCTTTTTGTTTTAGTTTTAAAAGGTGTAATGCTTAATTATATTTTTAAAAACTTAAATAAAATCATAAAATGGCAATAATGTACGTTTTCGTATGGAGTACTGTGATTCATTAAACTTTATATGGTTACATATCACCGTTCCCTCAAATAACGGATATTCTACAGTAACAGTACGCATACCTATTTTTCCGGCAGGTTACTTCTGAAGCAAAATATAGTCAGTGCTAAATGTGCATAAAGTGTAGAGAAAAACTGAAGAGCTCATTTTTTATTTATTAATTTATTTATTAATTTATTATACATTTCCGCTAAAGGCACGTATGCTAAAAGCACGCCACCAAGGGGAGATAACATTTCCGCTAAGGACACGGGTTTATAGATTTCCGTTAAGGGCACGGTCACTAAGGGCACGACCCCTCTTCACTTACCGTCGCCGGAAGCCCGATCCAATGTTATTCTATGGGGAAATTTTCTTTACAAATAACTTATTAACTAATACATATTTTTAAATTCTGTTTTCACATTCAGAAAATTCCCAACTGTCAAATGGACGGACCTTTTTTAAAAAATTATTTTTTTAATTTTTAATATTTTATTTTGAAATTGCAAAATGAAAAAATTTCACATATTGAAAATTCGTATTTTGCAGCTTTCAAATAAAATATAAAAAATTGAAAAAATAATTTTTTAAGAAAGGTTCGTCCATTTAACAGTTGGGAATTTTCAGAATGTGAAAACAGAATTTAAAAATATGTATTAGTTAATAAGTTATTTGTAAAGAAAAGTTTCCCGTAGAATAACATTAGCTTCGGCTTCCGGCGGCTGTGAGTGAAGGATCCCTTAAGGACTTTCGTTTAATTACGAATGTATCTCGGATCTAAAGCTACATGTGTTAGTGTAGAGTGTTAAAGAACTAGATTTCAATAAGAACTTCCTAGAAGTGTGTATTTAGATAAACATGTAAAATATTTATGAAATTTTAAATTATAATTAAGTTATAATTAATTAAATAAATAAATAAATGTTATATAGTATTAATTGTGGTCTTAAATTATCTAATCTTGTTTTATGTTTTGTGTGTTACCATTTAATTTAAATTTAAATATAAGCATTTAAAGACTAAAAATTTTCAGTTGTATTACTCACCACTTGTATGCCTAATTTTTATCGAAATTTCTGCAATATAAATTACATTATTTAGGTAATAAAAATAATATAAACTTAATTGTATAGCCTCAACTCATGAAACTATTTTTCAAATTTTGTATGCTGTTATTTAATTTAAATACAAAGACAATCATTTAATGGTAAAAGGTTTTTAATTGTATTTTCTCACCATTATTACATGACTAATTTACATCAAATACGGTTCACTTGCTTCTGCCTCTTTCACAGTATTGGCTTCTTGTTAGAGCCTTTTTATTGCCTTTTTTCCACCTCATAAAATCGCTTTTTCATCTAGAAATCGAAGCTAAGTGCTCCACCACTGAAAGGGAAATTCCATTTAATCAATTAGATTACTTGCCTGGAGGCAGGCCAAACATATGTACGTACATGCATACAGGCTTTCGCTTGTTTTCAAAGTGATACTAGAATTTTATGGTTACTAGAATTTTATGCCTTGCCGACTTAAAGAGGGTAAAAAGTATGTGAGAACTTTTTATGTTTTGCAGCGAATGCCTGCGACAAAGAATGAGTTTTACATACGACAAAAATTATTAGTTCGAATAAAACATATTTCGATTAGGGAAAGTGGGTGTAGTTTTGAATAAAGTTTTTCCTGCGAACTTCAGACTTATTGATGTTGAAATTAATCACAGAGCATTATATTTAAGGTTGTATATTTTATCTATTACATCAGTTATATTTGCCTGCCTTAGAGGGAATGCATAAATAATAGCATATATCAGCATTGACTACCTACCAAAAAGATTGAACTAGTTTCTTTTACATTTGTAAAAGAATAAAAGAAAAAGAAACTTAAAGGAAGTAGTACGTTGTGGCTAACACAAAACTTTCTTCTATATTTTCCTATACAATTCGCGCAGAACAAATTATTTATTAAAATTATTTTCCACGATGAAAGTAGACGATTTTCCTCTCTGAGAAGTGTAACACTCAATGTCCAAAAAAAAGTCAATTATAATTACTTTCTTTTTTCTTTTTGTTTGTTAAAAAGGAAAATAATCGATAATTTTATTTTAAATTACTACAAATCTATCGTTCAACCATTCGTTTTAAAAATAATGACGATTTTTACTTTCCGAACATAGTATATAAGGAAAGTATTGTAATCCTGACAAAAAATCGACATTCAGATTTTGGTGTATGCATATGTTTTGAGGTTCTCAGAGTTCATTTTTGCTATTTTTACGGCGATGTGTGTATGTGTGTGAGAGAACACGATAGCGTCTACACGCTATGTTCGAATGAGCTGAAAATTGGTCCATTATTGCAGGTCGACGTAACACGAACCCTATTGATTTTGGTGAATCTAACACTTATAGTTTTTTTTTACAGAGACACAAATAAAATTTTTTTATCATTATGGCCTATGGACCCAAATTTTTAAAGTGCCATAGCATCTAAATGCCTTACCCGATTGAGTTCAAAATTTATATACATATTATAGGTCACTTTTCCACGAAATATACAGATTTTAGTGAATACGGATTTTTACAGGGACTCAGCGAAATATTATATTTCCTAGTAATTTAAAAATTTCCCACCAGAGAGAAGGAAGTGATGCCCCTACATATACATAATTTCTTTTTGGTTAATTATTACTACCATTAATATACATATTTAATTTCTTATCGAAAAGTTAAAAGTAATTCTCCTTATTTACGTATATTCGAAAATTTGCCCTATACTGGTATTTAAAAAAAAAAAAAAAAAAAAAAAAAAAAAAAGGATAACAGCTCCTGTTGAGCCTCAAATCTTATCAGCAGCAGTTTAAGACAAGGTCCAACTAAATACTAAGTTTGGTGAAATTTCGTTTATTGTTTCGTGAGATACAGTCTTCACAAACTTTTTGCTACACACACAGGGAGACGTTTTCTGAAAACGTTCAAACTATGTTCAAGACATGTCCAAACGTAAAAATTCATCGAAGACAAAAGATAAAAAATTTCCAGGAATCCAATACTTTCTTCTTATTTATGTAGAAGAAAGTAATAAAAAAGCTTTTAAAAGGGGGATTTTTTTTTTTTTTTCTTAAGAAGTACAAATTTTTCCGAAAATGAGATATTAGTAGAAAATAACACCATCAATAATAACACAGGTCAGCAAAATCGTATGTTTTATTTTTATTTATTTATTTTTCACAGATTTGGGTGTCTCTAATATATTTTGATACACTGAATTCAGCAATGCTCTTTTTTTTTCTTCTTCTTATCACGTAAGCGTTTTTCAAAAAATAAGTATGTAGATCGGAAGAATTCATACAGAGGCTATAACGAATTCAGAGCTAATTAAAATATATTAAAATAGGCTATTATTTACACATCATTACTTTCTTCTATATTCAACAGAAGAAAGTATTTGATTCGTAAAAAATATCGATTTTCGACGGATTTATACGTTTTGACAGGTTTAGAATACGATTTAACCATTTTTAGAAAATGTCTGTCTGTCTCTCTGCGTGTGTGTGACAAAAAATTTGTGGCGACTGTATTTCCAGATCCACTGATCAGAATTATATATAAATTTCTATGTAGATGTACCTTGACCTAAATTAGTGCATGTCAACTGCTCAACAGATGGTGCTGCTATACAGTGATTTCCTCAATTTGAGGGGAGACTATATCTCAGGTTCTATTTCGTATAATCAAACAAAACTTAATATGTGAGAAGGCCATTATGAGACATTATGTTGATTCAATTTGGATTCTTTTAGGCCAACATGTGGCGCCGCTATACTGCAAATTTCCTCCATAACGGAAGGATATATCTCAACTTTATTTTTATTTATTTATTTTTCACAGATTTGGGTGTCTCTAATATATTTTGATACACTGAATTCAGCAATGCTATATCTGTAAAATATATTAAAATAGGCTATTATTTACACATTAGTACTTTCTTCTATATTCAACAGAAGAAAGTATTGGTCAAAACGTATAAATCCGCATATAACTGTACGAAACATGATATGTAAGATTACCATTGTAAAAACTCATTTCTTATGATGTTATTTATAGAAAATAAAACTGTCTTTCTTTGGATATTTAGAGTTAGTTTTCTTTAAGATGAGCATCGTTTGCATTCATCATGTTAGATAATTTTAATAAATAATAGTTTTATTAAATTAGTCGCACTTAGTGAATTTGTATAGGAAAATATAGATTAAGTCTTGTGGTGACCACAACATACTTGTTTTTTAAATGTGTTTCTTTATATCAAAGCCTCTATTAGAGCTCCTCCTCCTGTGCACGCCTTGAGGCGAAATTCTCTATATGCAGTATCCAATAATGCTAATCTGCTACTATGTTAACATTCCATAGTCCCTGATATCTCCTCTATATTGCTTTGACGCCTTGATGAAATAACTCCCCTTGTTCTTTACTCTCATCACCCAGATTTTCCGTGTTGGATTAGGTTGTGGGGATTAAAGCCGATTGACTGCACTAGGGCCTTAGGCCTTAAGGGAAGTGCCCTCCATGGGGGTCTTTCTAAGTGATCCTAGCCCGTATTGACGCAAGTTTTGGAGAAAACCACGGAAAACTCCGAACGGCTAGGCCGACGTGGGCGACCAGGGACCTAACCCGGCACCTCACATCTACCAGCTTTGGGCACAGAACCGCTCGGCCGCTGGTGGGCCAGATTATCTGGGAAGTAACTTAGATGGGAGTTAAAAATGTGGAGATTTAAGCTGAAAAAAAACCCCTTTTTTGTGAAAACTGTACATGATGGAGATTTTTGAATAGTTTTTCCTTAACCAGCATCCAAAAATACACCAGTAAAACACACCACCTTGAGAAAAAAATTTTCATCAAAGACCTGTATAATAAATCTGGTTTGAAAACTGTCGATCTGTGAAACTCCAAAATTCCCCTCCCCCCTTCTTCCCCCTCCCCCTTTTTAAACACCTCACATTTATTTTTACATATTTTTAATTTTAGTATATTTCATTCATTTTTTACTAATGTAAGTTGAAATGTAAATTAAGTGAATGATTTTTTACTTCACACATACATCATGCACATTCACTGCTTATCGATAAATAATTATTATTACTATCACTAACGTGGTGCTTCAAAACTGCAATTTTCTTAAACTAATAATTTATTGTCAAAATAACTCGCAAAATTGACCTAAATTTCATTCAGTTCGCCGCCATAATTTCTCCTAATGATGTAATATCGATGGTTTTCAGCTTAAAAGTTCTGCATGCAAAATTATTTCACGGTGGGAAATCTATTCGTGGAAAGCAATTATTTCTCTAAATTGTTTGAATCATCTTAAAGAAAATATAATGTAATATTTACAAAATTGTAAAGTTTAGATTAATTTTTTGAAGATAAGTTTTAATTGGAAATGAAGAAATTA
The DNA here is from genome assembly GCA_963930645.1 of Salticus scenicus. Classification (NCBI taxonomy): domain Eukaryota; kingdom Metazoa; phylum Arthropoda; class Arachnida; order Araneae; family Salticidae; genus Salticus; species Salticus scenicus. Next base: position 253,514,017 of record OZ005659.1, on the reverse strand, counting down.
TTACGGTTATTATGAACTCTTAAATTCAATCGTATGACGAAAATTCATGAAGATTTTCAGTTTGAACTGTTTTCTTTTTCTTTCTTTCTTTTCTTTTCTTTCTTTCTTTTTTTTATTTATTTTTTGTAACCGATGCTTTAATTGAGATATAAAATATTCAATGTACAAATGTATTTAGTTACATACAAAAGACAGCCAGTTAAAAAAAAAAAAAAAAAAAAAAAAATGGAACTTTAAAATATCTTAGAATTAACATGAAATATCTTTTTTTTTTTTTTTTTTTTGTAACTGATGCTTTAATTGAGATATAAATTATCCAATGTACAAATGTATTTAGTTACATATAAAACACAGCCAGTAAAAAAAAATAATTGGAACTTTAAAATAACTTAGAATTAGCATGAAATATCTTGAAATTGAGTATTATTTTGTACGCTATATATGTATTTGGACGCTTTCGAATTTAGACATTTTGTCAAATATCTCAAAAAAATATTTTGGAATCCTCTTAAAACTTTGGTAGCGCAAAGAACAAGTTATACTTAATATATTTCACCAAAAGTTTTGTCCTGAAAAAGAAAAGGGGACCAGAAAAGAAATTAAAGAAAAATCAAATTTCAAGCATTTTGATTTTTCTTTAATAATGTTTGTTCTGTATTACCCTGTAAAAAGTAATGTTTGAAATGTGTTTTGACTGTAGTGTGTGATTAAGAAGGATTTTTTCATTGTCTGTATAAATTTTTAAGAGACTACCACATATATTCATGGAGATATAACGTTATTTTTTAAAACACTGCAATTTTTTTTTTTATATTGTTAATTATAACACGTAGGGATCCAGATCCAGAGCGAAGACATTTTCAAAAAATTTGGCATGCTTCATCAGACACAGCATTCTTCAATCAGAATGCAAAATATCTTACGAAATATGAGCATTTTTACTAAATAATTTTTATCTACGCATGTGCTAGTTTTTAAAAAATTTCATTTGCCTAATTTAATAGCCAAGTGTATAGTCAGAAACTTACATGAAAACTCCAATCAAATATCGTGTAAGTTTAAGAGTTATGAGAAATTTATTTTGATTTAGTCAAGGCCCGATGGCAATACAGCGTTCGCTGATTTTAAATAAATATTGATAAAACCCTCTATCATCTTTCTCTTTTTATTTATTTATTTATTTACTTTTTTAGAAGAACTGAAATTCTGTTCATTTCATCTCTCATAACTTTTTTAATTTACACAATATTTGTTTGGGGTTTTCCTATTAGTTTCTTAATACATTTGGCTATTAAATTATGCAAATGAAATCTTTTAAAACTTAGCACGTGCGTTGATAAAAATTATTTAGTAAAAATGCTCATATTTCGTAAGATATTGAATATTTTTGCATTCTGATTGCAATATGCTTTGTCTAAGGAAGTATGCTAAATTTTCTGAAAATGTCTTTGCTCTGAGTCTACTCTATGTGTTATATATAAAAAAGCGTTTTTTTTTTTTTTTTTTTTTTTTTTTTGTAATGTTTTAAAAAACCGTTGTATCTCCATGGTTATACGTGGTAGCCACTTAAAAATTTATACAGATAATGAAAAAATTCTTCTTAGCTACATGGTCAAAACATTGTGATTTTTCTTTAATTTGTTATTGATCCCATTTTCCTTTTCAGGACACAACTTTTGCTGAAATGTATGAGATATAATGTGTTCACTACGCTACAAAAATATCAAGATGATTCCAAAAGAACTTTTCTAGATAGTTGACAAAACGTCTAAATTCGAAAGTGTCCAACTAAGTGAAATACTTATTGGTAGATAGTGTATTATTATTCCAAAGAAGCCTTTTTATCTCAAAAATTACTTTTTATCACTTAAAACACGCGCATACAAATAATAGATTATATAATAGTTCTTGATTTGTAAAACAATAGTATGTAAAACAAAAATAATTAATTTCGACGTTTCTTGTCCCCTTAAGGAGACAGGGCACCTATGACAGCATCCTTCAACTATGTTGCACATAAAAGTTTATGTTTCTAGTTAATATTTATAAACTGAAATGCGTTAGGTTTGTTAAATAAAATATATATTCAGAAATGAATTCTGATGATTTTTAATATATTTTTTTAGCGATTTGAAATCTTTAAATTGCGTTTTCTCAGTTTGCATTTTTCTATAAATTCATGATCTTCAAAATGTTTAAATTTCTACGAATATTTAAAAAAAGACATATTATTATTATTATTATTATTTTTTTTTTTGATATTTAATAGAACCCAATTAAAACAATTATAGGTGTATTTTGCTATACCTTTAAAATAAAAAAAAATGTTAAAAATAAAAATATAACAAAAATCATGTTTTATTTGCGAATTACACTGAGCTGAAGAACAACTGGAGCAAATGGTTCCAATACCTTTACACAGTGTTCGTGCGTGCCAGTTTTTCTGCAATCGTTTGCCAAATCTTGCACGACAGGCAGCATTTGTCGGGTCTCCTGTTACTATTATAATCTTTAAAGAATTAAAATTTAAAATTGTAGTATCGTGGTTGTTCGAACAGGCAACCTTTACACAATTTTACTTTGAAATATAAAGATATCAAATGCTTTCTGCCGTGCAAAGCTCGGAAGACAAACCTTCAAAAAAACGGCACGCGAAAACCGGCCCAGCATTTCCTCCAGTTGTTCTTCAGCTCAGTGGCGAATTATTACATAGACATGCACTTTTTAATTTTTTCTTCAAATCTAATGAATAAATTTCAAAATCCACCCCTTATTTTTTTAAGTGGGTTCCATTAAACATCTAAAAATAATATTAAGCCTTTTATTAATTATCTGTAGACATTTAACCATTTAGAAGATCATAAATTTAATGAAAAAAATGCAAATTCAGAAAACGCAATTTAAAAATTTCGAATCTGTAAAAATACCATTAAAAACAATAATTGTTGCCTTAATATATATTTTATTGAACAAACCTAATATAGTTTAATTTATAAATAATAAATGGAAATGTAAGCTTTTATATGAAACCTACTTTAGTGCTGCCGGCAATGGCGTCAAGTCCCCTTAAATTAAAACTAAATTCATCAATATTACTAATAAACTTCATTCTGTATAAAATTCAAACATGTGTTATACAGGGGAAAAAAAAAAGATTTTTTTTACGCCTTGAAGGAGGAAATAATTCCAGATACTTCATTCTCTTTTTTGTTTGGTGTCGGAAAGTCGGGATGCTTTCGAAACAACGTTTGGAAATGTGACGTCTTAAAAGCTGCCTAAAAGCTTAATGTCACTTCTTGTATTTCAAAAGAGTTCGTTTTAACTCTAGGTATTTTAAACTCGCTAAACTAAAAGGAAGCTTAAATAGACCGGCTATTTTTTATGTAGCCATTTGTATACACCACGAGATATAACGTTGTTAAGGAGACTTGCTACAACTGAGGGCTTTATATAAAAACTCATATTTCCATTTAATATTTATAAATTGAATTCTATTAGGTTTATTCAATGAAATACATATTAAGGCAACAATTTATTTGGTTATATAGGGTAAGTGCACCAGTGATTGACACTTTTAGAGTAATCTCTGATGTTTTTAATGTTCTAGTCATCAGAAAACATTTTTAGAAATCTTAAGTTAGTGCATATGGTATGAAAGACATCCAGAGCCACATATATGTTAAAATATGTACATTTGATAACAATTATTTTTTTATTTGATACCCACTCAATGTTCCAGTCATTGACACTGTCAGTTTTTCATTTTATCAGTAATTGACCCCCTATGTTCCAGTATTTGACACTGCTAGTTGTTCATTTTACCAGTTATTAGCACCCTATGCTCCAGTGTTTGGCATAAAATGTTAAAATTCTTATATGTAAAATATGTGATTTTATTCTTTTTCTTATTTATTAATTATTTCGGGATAGATGTCAGTTACTGGATCATGCCAATCACTGGAGCACCTACCCTATATATATTTTACACATTTGAAATCTTTAAATTGCCTCTTTTCAGTTTGCATTTTTTCATGAATTCATGATCTTCAATATGCGAAAACTTCTGTATATATATTTACACTCGAACCTCGTTAACTTGAATCTCAAAGGGGATAAAATATTTGTTCATGTTATCAGTAGTACATGCGATCAGTAATTCAGAAACTAATATTCCGTTTGACAGGAATTGCGAAAACAGATCATGGTTAAAGGTAATTCACGTTAAGCGTGTTCATGTTAACGAGGTTCGACTGTATCATGTTTGATAGAACCTACTTAAAAGAATTAGGGATGGTTGGTTGGTTGATTTTTTTTTTTGGCGCAAGGTCCACAATGGGACATGCTGCGCCATACAAATCAAAGAAAAATAAAAATGGCTTCTGGATGGAGAATTAGGGATGGATTTTGGAATATCTATAAAAGAAAAAAATGGTAAAAAAAAAAAATGTAAAAAAAAAAAAAAAAAAAAAATATATATATATATATGGTTTCTGCAAATGTTTTAAGTAGACAGACATTTTTTAGCTTTTTTGCTCAAAAGCTGATTATTAAAATTCAAAATTCATTCCTAATTCTTTTAAGTAGGTTTTTTTCAAACATCCAAATAAATAAATAAATAAATAAATAAATAAAATAAAATAAAATTATAATAATAATTCATTTATAACTTATCTGTAGACATTTTAACATTTTGAAGATCACACATTCATGAAAGAATGCAAACTGAGAAAACACAATTTAAAGATAGTTAAATCTGTAGAAAAAGACATCAAAAACTATAAGAAGTCTTGTCTGAATATATATTTTATTGAACAAACCTAATATAGTTCAATTTATAAATACACTACGCTGAAAAAAAAAAAAAAAAAAAAAAAAAAAAACAAATCTTTTGAACCCTGATACCATTCTTGCTTATTCTTATGTAAAATGACCTCCTGAATCCGAATATGACCCCCATTTTGCCCCATCACCCATCGTTTTCTCGGGACGTCACCTCCTCCTCCAATTTTTATCACTCTTCGGTAATTTTGTGGCCATGAATTTGATTTGGAGAATGAAAAATAATTATTTGAACTCTTAATATATATACATACATACATACATATATATATATATATATATATATATATATATATATATATATATATATATATATATATATATATATATATAAATGATAGATATTATAATAAATTTTAACATTAAAATTTGAGCATTTAATAGATACAGGATAATACCCACATCACAAAAATAAAACCGATAGTAATACAGTATAAAAACTAGCACAGAAATGTTGCGATTCATACTTAAATCCAATTAAGTGACAAAATCATTTAAAATTACTTACGCCTACAGTCGGTAACAAAAGTGTCCGAACACTAGCAAAAATTCCTATGTAAAAAAAGTACACTTCATACGGTTTTGTTAAATAAATCCTTATCGAATCATGTTCGTAGACTGACTAAGAACAGGATTCTATAAGGATTTATTTTACAAAACCGTATGAAGTGTACTTTTTTTACATAGGAATTTTTGCTAGTGTTCGGACACTTTTGTTACCGACTGTACATGAGTAAAAAGCACAATTAAACATACTGACGGGGAAAATTGATGAAAGATCCCATTAAATTAATTAAAAATGATTCAGGAATTAAGAATGAAGTTAAAAAGAATGAAAGAAAAAAAGAGAAAAGAAAAAGGACCACAGGAATAATAAGCGAATTAAAAAATGCTTAAAAATAGAAATATTATCTCATCAGGGAGCATGTACTTCCTTAAAGCAGAGAAAGCTGCAAGATTTCGTAAAACAATATAACTAACAATAGCAAAAATATTGTTCATGTTCCAATCTTGCATATACACTGATGGAAAAAAAAAATCCCAACACCAAGAAAAAATTATTGTACTGTAATGAAATTTCAGCAATACATTTGTCTAGGTAACATATTTAATTGATTAAAGTTTCAAGATCACAGGTAGAGCCATTGACGAGAAGAGCCATTTCAAATGGGAAATGTTGGTACATTAGTAACCGGTGTAACCTCCAGAATTTTGAATGCAAGCATGCAAACGTGCATGCATTGTGTCGTACAGGTGTCGGATATCAGTTTGTGGGATGGAGTTCCATGCCTGTTGCACTTGGGCGGTCAATGCAGGGACGGATAATGCTGGTTGTGGATGACGCTGGAGTTGTCGTCCAATGATGTCCCATACGTGCTCGATTGGAGAAAGATCTGGTGATCTAGCAGGCCAAGGCAACATGTCGACACTCTGTAGAGCATGTTGGGTTACAACAGCGGTATGAGGACGAGCGTTATCCTGTTGGAAAACACCCCCTTGAATGCTGTTCATGAATGGCAGCACAATAGGTTGTATCACTAGACTGACGTACAAATTTGCAGTCAGAGTGCGTGGGATAACCACGAGAGTGCTCCTGCTGTCATACTAAATTGCTCCCCAAACCATAACTCAAGGAGTAGGCCCTTTGTGTCTAGGCCGCAGACAGGTCGCTAGCAGGCGTTCACCTGGCCTCCTTCTAACCAACACACGGCTATCACTGCGACCAAGGCAGAACCGGCGTTCATCAGAAAACACAACAGATCTCCACTCCGTCCTCCAATGAGCTCTATCTTGACACCACTCACGTCGCAAACGGCAGTGGTTTGGAGTCAGTGGAATGCACGCTACAGGGCGTCTGGCTCGGAGCTGTCCTTGAAGTAACCGATTTGTAACAGTTCGTTGTGTCACTGTGGTGCCAACTGCAGCTCGAATTTCAGCTGCAGACGCAGTACGATTAGCCACAGCCATACGCTGAACACGGCGGTCTTCCCTCTCAGTACTGCCACGTGGCCGCCCGGAACCCGGTCTTCTTGAGGCAGTACCTTCCCTTGACCACTGCTGCCAACACTCATGCACAGTGGATACATTCCTGCCAAGTCTTTTTGCAATATCGCGGTAAGAAAACCCACCTTCTCGTAGCCCTACTACACGACCTCGTTCAAACTCAGTGAGCTGTTGATAATGGCTTCTTTGTCTTCTTAGAGGCATCCTTGACTAACATTAACCCACTACGTCAAATCTCAACTGTAAATAACGATCACGAACCTTACAGCGCTTATTTAAAGCAAACCTCATTTGCATGTTCATAGTGTCGGTACTAGCGCCACACTTATGCGAGTAGCTCGAAATTTGAATCGACGTCATCTTTCAGATGTATAAACACGCCTACCAAATTTCGTTTATCTAGCACAGCTCCTTCCTGGTGTTGGGATTTTTTTTTCCATCAGTGTGTGTGTATATATATATATATATATAATGTATAATAAGTGATAATAATAATTGATTAATAAAATATAATAAATGTAACATAATTTCAGTGGCAATTCCCCCCCCCCTCCTTCCTAAATCTTCCCCTTGCTGCAAATGTTCATGTTATAGAATTTTTCACCTCTTTAGGCGCTCAGAAGATATTTAACAGCTAAAATATTTCTTTTCTCCACTATAAATCAAATTTATAGACATCATAAAATTACCGAAAAGTGGTAACAATAGGGGGGGGGCGTCCCCAAAAAACGGTGGGTGATAAGGCAAAATGGGCGCCCTATTCGGATTCAGGAAGTCATTTTACATAAGAATTTGCCAAAATGGCGTTGGGGGTAACTTTCATGCCGAGCATTGATATATTAAATGGAAATATAAGCTTTTATAATAAGACATCTTCAAGGGTGCCAAGTCCTTTTAAAAGATCACATTTTTATCATTCTCAAAATAATAAGAGTAACAGTATTTTTGTCAGATTTTATTTTAGTGCTGTAGAGCCTCTAGTCTAACTATATGTTACGCAACGCGTGTTTTTATACTTTTGAGTACTCAATAGAAGAAAGTATTGTATTCGTAAAAATTTTCGACTTTTGATTTTCGATGGATTTACACGTTTTGAGAGGTCCAGGAAAATATTTAATTATTTTTAGAAAAGTTCTGTGAGTGTGGGACAAAAATATTTCGGAAACTCTTGCTCCAAAACTGTTTATTAGAATTTCCTAAAAAGTTATGTTCCGTCGGCAAATCTTGACATAAATGGATGCATATCGTTTAACAGGTGACACTTTCATCCTTTTTATCATAATTTTTAATATTAAAACAAAAGACAGAATTTCGTATAAAAGTACAAAAAGAGGATTATTTTTAACTAATAATTGTGAGATAAAAATAATTGTATAATACTTTATAAGTTTTTTGTATGAGGAAAAGCATAACTTCCTTTTTAGAAGAAAGTACAACCAGGGGGGTGGATGTAAGTTTTCAATATAAGTATTTTTCAAAAAAAAAAAAAAAAAAAAAACTTTTGAATAAGTTTAAAACAAATGGTTGCAATATATATTTATGATATTTTGAAACAAATTTATCGACCTTTTCAATTAATTAGAAAAAAAAAAAAAAAAAAAAAAAAAAAAATGAAAAAAAGATTTTTTAAGATATTGTCTATAAGAGTCTACAAAATCGACTTTCTTTCAATTTATTTTCTGAGAAAATAAATGTTTGCACTGACTATGAAAATTAATTTTTATTAATAATAATTTTAATAAATATTTTATACTGAAGGAATACGAAATAACCTGGTGTGTCACTCACACGACTTTCTCTTACCCTGAAGTTTAATACTATAAATACAGGTAGTGATTAAGCTCTTTTGAAAGATACCCATCATGAAAATTTACTCCCATCGAGGGGGGACTTCCCCCCCCAGGGGTGAGGCGAGGCTCTTACATACACAATTTTTTTTTCCCAGTTGACTATCTGTATTACAAAAAATATATATTCGTTTCATTTGGTTTAGTGCAGTCTATAGATGTTAAACTCTACTTACCTGCAATTTCCCCCATAGACGTAGTGTATTAGAATACTTTTGAATGTATTCAAAGTATGTGTACACGAACCATTTGCTTCATCTCAACGAAAAGCTTACTGTAGCATCCCTATATGATACACATTTAGAATACCGAGTTTGGAATTTCTGCCATAATTTGTTTTTGAGATATGCTGATAACAGACAGACACACACACAGACCAACCGCTAAAAACATGGTTTTCGTATTCAGGAGACCTCGAAACATGTAAATATAACAAAGTCTCGCTTTCGAAAATTTGACCCAAAAACAATACTTTATCTACCTTATGGGTAAGAAAAAGTAAAAAAAAAAAAGTTTTGTTGCAATATATGTTTTAAAGCAGACTTTTTCTCAACCGATTTTCTTGGGGAAATAAAAAGCATGGTTTCTATTTGAAAAATTCGAGTCTATGTAATATTTGTGAATTTTAAGAAAATTGAGAATTTCGAAAATTTTTAGTTTGTGTAATTAACCCCTTCTGCTCTGAATTATGAATTGGACAAACAAAAAAATCAATGAATGGTTAGGTATTCTACATTATATATAAGCAACTTAATTATAAAGTATTATAACATTTTGTCAATTACCAAAGTAATTAAAGAATGACACAATAGTAGAACACTAACTTATAATTAACCATAAAGGGAAAATTTATTTTATGCACAGTTTACAATTATTTTGAATGAAATAGTCTGAAAAAAATTCTTTGTGCATGAATCCATAAAAATACCGCACATTTCTCACAAAAGGAAGTAGTTTTAGTAGAAAACATGCATTTGTAGACTGTAGTAGAAAAGATAGATTTACATTTGGGCTCGAAATGACTAGACGCTTCCATTATCTTCTGTACTAGGGACGTCCTACCATCTACTGAGCAAAAATGGTATCATGCTGCTATTCTTGTATGTATTATTAGTAGGATACTAACTTTTGAGGTTAAAATTAATGAAAATGGGCAACTTAGACTAGTGTAAAGATGTGTTCTCTAATGATAGGACGTTAGGGTCGAAGGGGTTAAATTAATATGTTCAGCGAAATTACTTTTCGATTGAGATATTTTGTGATTCCCACACTTTTATTCGAACATAAAAATCGGGGTTCTAGGGTACCCCACATTCCAATCGTAAAAAGAAATATATGTTTTAAAGAAGATTTTTTTCTGCTCAACACCACTTCACACACACATAAAAACAAAGCAAGTATCTATTGGAAAGATTTGGATTTGTATGAAGTAGGCCCTCTAAAACATGTGAGCTACCATTGGTCCCATACGATAACTCATCTATTTTTACTAAGTTTTATTAAAGCTAAGAACTAAAATAGTTTAGTCATTAGTTTTGATAAAACTTTAAAACTTTGTAGGCAAAAGTTATAAATCGAAAGAAATGAAAAAAAAAAAAAAAAAAAAAAAAAAAAAACCTCCGATCAGGAAAAAAAAATGTGTAGTGGAGTGTATTTTTTACTGCACTTGTGCCTATATATTTTTGCGGGATTTTTATTGTTTAATAAAAAGCCTAATTATTTCAACCCGAAATGATTGTTGCTTGTCTTTGTAATGTATGATTTTACTTTAAAAAATTTTATTTCTCATTATTCATCAATAAAATTTTGTGAATTTTTTCTGTGATCACTCACATTTGTTTCTTTTTTATAATATATATATATATATATACACACTATCTACCAATAAGTGTTTGGACCGTTGCGAATTTAGACGTGTAAAGAACATGTTATACCTCTTATATTTCAGTGAAAGTTTTGTCCTGAAGAGGAAAAGGGGACCAGTAAAAGATTAAACAAAAGTCAAAATGTTTTGGATCACCCTGTAAAAAGTAATGTTTTAATTATGTTTTGGCTACAACATGTGATTAGCGGTTGTAGCCAAAGTGAATAGCATTGGCTCACTTACCGTCGCCGGAAGCCCGAGCCAATGCTATTCTATGGGGAAATTTTCTTTACAAATAACTTATTAACTAATACATATTTTTAAATTCTGTTTTCACATTCAGAAAATTCCCAACTGTTAAATTGACGGACCTTTTTTAAAAACGTATTTTTTTAATTTTTAATATTTTATTCTGAAATTGCAAAATGAAAAAAATTCATATATTGAAAATTCGTATTTTGCAGCTTCAAAATAAAATATAAAAAATTTAAAAAATAATTTTTTAAAAAAGGTCCGTCAGTTTAACAGCTGGGCATTTTCAGAATGTGAAAACAGAATTTAAAAATATGTATTAGTTAATAAGTTATTTGTAAAGAAAAAATTCCCATAGAATAACATTAGCTTCGGCTACCGGCGGCGGTGAGTGAAGAGGGCCCTTAAGAGAATTTTTCTTATTATCTGTGTAAGAGTTTTTATGAAGCTACCACATATTCATGGAGATATAAACTTTTTTTTTTTTTTTTTTTTTTTTTTTTTTTTAAAGCAAAAAATGCTTCTACTTTTTAATTATAACGCCTAGGGTATTAGACCCACAGTGCAAAAACATTTTTAGAAAATTTGGCATACTACATTAGACACAGCATAATGCAATCAGAGTGCGAAAATCTTAAATAACTTACAAAATAGGAGCATTTTTACTAAATATTTATTTAACTACGCATGCGCTAGCTTTAAAAAAAAATTCATTTGCATAATTTAACAGCCAAAAGTATTGAGCCACTTATACGAAAACCCCAAACAAATAGCGTGTAAATTCAAAAAGTTATAAAGATAGAATGAACAGAATTTCAGTTCTCTTAAAACAAAAGCTAAACTATAAGGGGTTTTTATTCACATTTTTATTTATTCAATCAATGGCCAATGGTAATATGGTGATCGCTGATTGTAAATAAATATTGATAAAACCCCCTATCATCTTCCCTTTTTTTTCTGTTTTCTTTTTTTTTTTTTTTTCTTTTTTTTTTTTTTTTGAGAAAACCGTAATTCTCTTCATTTTATCTCTCATAACTTTTTCAATTTACACGATATTTGTTTGGGGGTTTTCATATAAGTTCCTCAATACTTTTGGCTTATAAATTATGAAAAGGAATTTTTTTTAAAGCTAGTGCACGCATAGCTAAAAAATATTTAGTAAAAATACTCATATTTTGCAAGATATTTAACATTTTTGCATTCTGATTGCAGTATGCTGTGCTTAATATAGTATGCCAAATTTCGTAAAAATGACTTTTTACTGGGTCTAATACCCTACGTGTTATAATTGAAAAAGTGGAGATTTTTTTTTTTTGCATTTTTTTTAACCGTTATATCTCCATGAATATAGGTGATAACCTCATAAAAATTTATACAGATAATGAGAAAAATCCTCATAATCACATGCTACAGCCAAACCAGGTGATTCGAACCTTTTTGTTTAATTTTTTACTAGTCCCCTTTTCCTCTCCAGGACACAACTTTGGCTGAAATATATGAGGTGTAACATATTCTTTACACTACCAAAGTTTCAAGATGATTCCTGAGGAATTTTTCAAGATATTTAACAAAACGTCTAAGTTCGAAAGTGTTCAAATACTTATTGGTAGACAAAGTCTAAATTTATAAACAAAGTCTAAAGTTATAGTCTACAAAATTATAAAAATACTTTTATTACTAAGAATTACATTTTCATTGAAAAAATATAATCCCATGTACCCCCCATGTATGCCATGTACCATATCTTTTGTCTTACATTTAAAAGGTAAATTGTCTTTACAATAATTAATTATTGGTGTTTCTTTTCTCTAATGTATACAGATTTAGAAGCACAGTTTAAAATTGCTGTACAAAATGTAAAGATTTTTTTACTACGAAGGAACTGTATTTTCATTTCCATGGAAGAGAAATTATCGCGTGTACTGTCTTTTTTTTTTTTTTTTTTTTTTTTTTTTTGGAATGTCAGATGTTTTTTACAGTGTTATATAGTCACGTGACGACTTAAAAGCTTTACTACAGATTTATGTCATTCCTTGTTTTGCTGATAAGGCCGATTTGTCCGCAGGCGTTTTAATCCTTTTTAAACGAAATAGAAATCAGGGGAAAATGTTTTCCCTTTTTAAGGAACTTAATTTCGAACTATTATGGAAACATAATCATATATTTCATAAAATAAATTCTTTAATAAAATGAAATATTTTATATTTAAACTTTTTTATTCTGATTTTGAGTATTTAATAGTTTTTACTTTGTTAAAAAGTTAAAAAAAAAAAAAAAGGAAGTTGCCACTTCTATATTTAAAAATATATTATTCCATACATTAATATTGTTTTCCAAATTTTCAATTAGAATAAAATTGTTTTCGTACGATTAACCAAAAATCATTAATTTTATCCTATTTTTATTTTCTTGATGAAGAATTGTGCTTAATTATTTTGACTCGAAACAATTATTACGCGTGTTTGCAAGTTAATATTTTGAAGTTTTTGTTATTCATTACGAAATACCAATATTTCAATGTTTTTTACCATTATCAATCACACTTGTTTCTCTTCTCTAATCACTCATCTAATGCACGAAGACAATATTGTTGCAAAAGGTTAAGTCTCTTTCCTGCATTGAAACAGTTGTTGCGGAAAAATTAGATTTACAGGCATAAGATAAATAATAACGCTCCATTGATTTCTGCAGAGGTTAGCCTTGGCGACAAACTCGGTGACTTGATGACACATTTGGCAACTCGACGACCAAATTTACAAAAAAAAAAAAAGATAGTTTGGAATGGGGAAGTCTGGAAATCCTATCTCAATTAGTATCGAAGTTCTGAGACTTTTTAGTAAAGTTTGTGAAACTGAACTGGTTAAATATACAGTGAGCTCAATATTTTGAGAAAAATGTACAGTACCCGTATTTACAAATTTATATGAAATTCAAAGTGTCGACTGTGAATTAATTAAAGGGCCACTTTCCTTTTTTGAGGAAAAAATGTTCTACACTGTTAAAAATTTCAACAGAAAACTCTGTGTAATCTATTATCTTAAGTCTTACGTAAAATTACACAGAATAATATTATAGTTTTAAAAAATTAAAGAACACGCTTTTATAAAAATGTGAACTAAAAAGCACAAAATATCTATCTTAGTATTAAAATGCAGGGTAAGAGAAAATCGTGTGAGTGACACACCATAATATTTACATAAATTTAAATCTTTAATTAAAATAATTTAGAATTAAACAAAAACCATTTTTAAAAACTCCCCCCCGACTGGGATCGAACGCTAGACCTTTAGGTTCGTAGCGAAAAAGCTATACCTCAACGCCACGGCGTTTACGTAAGGAAAGTCTTTTTTACAATATAGATTTTTTGTTTGCTCCCAGAGCGGTTACAAATATACAAACATACATACAAACATACATACATACAGGTGAAGCTAATAAAAGCGTGTTAAAAAAAACGGACATGTTAAAAAACTTATATATTCATGCCAATGGCTAACGTTAATTTAATTAATTATTGGTCAGAATACATTTGGGACTCAGAATACTTTTTTAAAAGTAGAAATAGTCATTTTTAATTTTAATTAAAAAATTAAATAATTAAATTAGGTAAAAATACAGAATAAAGCTTGAGAAACTCGATTAGTCATTTTACCTAAGAATTACTGTAAATTTACAGAGACTCTGGATAAATATTTACATTAAATTTACACAAATTTTTAACAATGTATAATTTTATCGCGCGTAAATTTATTTTTACAGTCAGTGACTGGAACCACTTTTTAACAGTCACTGAAGCAATCTACCGTTAAAACATTTTACAGTATTATATGTTTTCTTGTGGCGAATCATCTCTAATTTCCCGCCTAGACTACAAAAGGAGATGACCCCACTTCCCAAGAATTCAGTTTGTGTTCAGACTTCGAGATAAGAATTTTGCCCCTGAGGATTGCGCTATAAGCTGTTGGTCATCGCCAGAGCCTGATTAAGGGGGAAGCACACATTATCTCCGCTCTCACCGGAATATTTTTACAATTATTTTTTACTTCATGTCATAGAAATTCCACGCTTTGACGAGGAAATATTTTTTTATAAAAAATGAACTTTGTAAAACAATCCAATTTACTCACCGTTATTAGACACCAGAATTCTTTTAAAATAATTTTTAATGAGAATTTTCTGTTTATCATAGGAGGAAAGTATTTGTTAAAAAAATAACGGTGTAAGTATAAATAATGTGTGCTTCCCCCTTAATCAGGCTCTGGTCATCGCTTCTGAAGAAACAATATTCTTGCTCTGTAATGTACAATAAGGCTGTTTATTTTAATTTCGTGAAACTAGCAACAGTTATTCTGAACCTTTGGAGCATATTTGTTGAATAAAGTTCATTTGTTGCATAGGATCCGCCCGTAAATCTAAGAAACTTTTTCTGTACGCTGAAAAATTGACATTTCCGTAACAATACATGCACATACTTGCCAACCATCTCATTAATAACCGTACAATTGTTAACGCCCCCTGAAAAAACGCCCCTTTTCTCACACCACTATATTTTTAAAGTTATTCTCTCCAAATGTTGTTACGATTAAATAAGACTGAAATTACTCTAAAAAATTATTGGTGTGTAAAAAAAAGGCGGGTACTAAAAATTGTACGGTTCATAATGAGATGGTTGGCAAGTATGCATGCATTAAAGCATAAAGCAGACATTAAAGTTATTGAACAGAACATAAAGATATTTTCACAGCAGAATCTTTGATTTCTATAGAATCCTATGAAGCTATTTTGATTTCTATAAATAAAAGAAATCCCATGTACTATCTCAATTCTTATTCCATCTTTAAATGTCAAATCTTCTTTACAATAATATACAGTCATGTGACGACTTAAAAGCTTAACGTCATCCCTTGTTTTCCGGATATGGCCGATTTGACCCGAGGCATTTTAATCCCTTTTAAACGAAATGGAAAGATGGAAAAAACGGTTTTCTTTTTAAAGAAACTTAAACTCCATCTGCTATAGAAATACACATATATATATACAAAACTTCATAAAAGGAAATCTAAAAAATGAAATATTTGAAATAAAATGTTTCAATTCTGATTTTATGGGAAATAAATATTATGTACTCAGTTAAAAAGTTAAAAGTTTTAAAGTTTTACTTCTATATCTCAATGTGTATTCTCACACGCATTATGAAATGTTTTACAAAGATATTAGATCGGTACACTTGCATTTGTACACGAATAAAAAATCTTTCTGTACATTCGTATAAAATTTTCATATATTTTAATTAACATTTTAAGTAAATAATGTAGTTTTACTCCCCGAACAAAGTTATTTAAATAATGTATTATAATAATAACAACAACAACAACAAAAAAATCTGACTTTGAGAATTAATTTGTGTGCTTTAAAGATATTCTGATTTCACATTTTCTATTTTTATGGTAATATATGTATGTATGACAAATGTTATTTGATCTAGACAAACATATTTGGTTTGACAAGACACGTTTTTAGTTGCACCAAGCTGTAGCTGCATGTAGGTATGGAAGACATCCCATAAACTATATCGGCTTTGTACACCAAGATAGATTGTTTACATTAAAAGAGCTTCTGTGAGGGAATTGAGCGTAGATATTTGTTATGATTTGAGATTCCTGGAAAGTCTAAAGATAAACTCGACAGATAACTGTTACACACTTTTTTTTTTTTTTTTTTTTTCAGATCACTTACACACATTTACATCATATCCGCATTCAAACGGGCTTTAACAATTTCAGCAGGACAATCCTATTAAGTGATTTCAGTAATATTGTTTTGAGTTCAACGTCCTCGATTTTCTACTAAAATCTGACAAGAAAATTAGTGAGCATTTCTGAAAAGCCTTGCAGTATTACGATGCAACACATACCTCCATCACCTTTTACCTCTTCACAATTAGAAACAGCCCTACAAAGTTGATGGCGACTTTCGACGTCGGTATATCGTCACACATTAGTGGAGACTAGAGCTCCTCCAATACAGGCTGGCTCATCAGGCATTTTGTTTCCCGCTCAGCGATTGTTGCCCACGCGGTCCGAATTTCAAGTGTTATCAAATCACATAAAATGGAGGTTTTGCAGCCGAAAATTGCTCAAATCATACCAGAACTGCTTTTAGAACGTTTAGATTTCCAACACATGAAGAAAGGCGAAAGAAATGGGCTATTAATTGTCCAAAAGAAAATTGTACGCTTAACTTTCAATCACAAATATGAAGTGTATCTATGCTATGTTTTCTTGCATTTTTTGTATCAATTATTTGTTTTTATTGCTGTTTGATTATCTAAATGTTGTATTTTACAACCTACACTACTTTACAACGTGTATAAATATTTTAAATTAACTAATTTAACAGCAACAGTGATGGCTACTTTTTACAAGGGTTATAAGAAAATTTCGCCAAATATTACCGCCAAACTTATCGAGTACAAACAATAATTCGTTCTTCTGTTAAGCAAACTCGACATTTTAGGCGATAAAGACGCTGAGTAATACGTCTGCAACTAAATGTCGCCAAGCTATATTTCCGCTGGGCAACAATGATCAGCTGTGAGTCAGCTCGTATTATAGGAGTCTTAGTGGAGACTAGATTGCGTAGTGGCAATTCTGTAGCCTTCCAGATATTAAGTGGGTGTCTCATTTTTTCTGGCACTTGAATTTATGTGTGTACGTACCAGGGGCGAGGCGTGGTTCAGGAATCAATTCAGTCTTTAGACGAGGCGACGTTACTTGATTACTTTTTAAAAATCATAAATAGGGGAAGCGCTGCTTCCATCGCTTCCATGGACGCTTCGCCACTGATACGTGCGTATGCGAATGAACACAACAACGTTTAAAACCTGCATTGTAGTTTTCTTAGCGTGCAGCATGAACTAGTTTACACTTATTATGACGTATGGGACGTGATTGTCTGAAATGAATTAATTAAAAATAAAGTGAATCTGATGCTTTACAATTTTATAAAATACGGTAGATACTGGAAAGTGCACGCTCCCCATGTATATTCCTTTTAGAGGAATGCTTAAAAGGTTTCTGAGACGTCACTGTATATTGTGCAAATTTGCAAACTCGAGGCGAGATACCACCTTTATTATGATTTACACTTTGAACGTAATTAGCCGGAATTAATTTCCAAACCACCAAAGAGATTAATTTCTTTGATGAAAGTAAAAAACCTGGAGTGACTCCACTCGACTTTCCGAACATTGAGTAATTAACAGTTTTGTAGATAAAGTAAAGAAAGAGGAGTTGTTAAACAAACAAAAGAGAGAAAACCATAATAGAGTGTTTGAGTATTTTTCTCCATATATTACACGATGTTTTATTTAACGCTACTGAACTTTGAGCCCATACATCATAATGATAAAGAATTTTTCGTTGTGTCCCTGTAAAAAAATATAAATTCTAGATTCAACAAAATGCTTGTAGTTAGTGCAACAGTGATTTATAATATTCATATAAATTTTCAGCTCAATTGAATGTTTAGATGCTATTGCACTTTTAAAAATTGGGTCCCATAGGCCATAATGATAAAGAATTTTTCTTTGTGTCCCTGTAAAAAAACTGTAAGTGCTAGATTCACCAAAATCTATACAGTTGGTGCAACTGTGACCTATAACATGTCTAAAATTTTTTTGCTCGGATTAATAAGGCGTTTAGACACTATCACACTTTTAAAAATTTGGCCCATAGGCCATAATGATAAAGAATTTTTCTTTGTGCCACTGTAAAAATACTGTAAGTGCTAAATTCACCAAAATCTATACAGTTCGTGCAACTGTGACGTATAACATGTGTACAAATTTTTTGCTCAGATTAATAAAGCATTTAGACGCTATCGCACTTTTACAAATTTGGCCCCATAGGCCATAATGATAAAGAGTTTTCCCTAGTGTCCCTGTAAAAAAAACTCTAAGTGCTAGATTCACCAAAATCAATAGGGTTCGTACTATGGTGACTTAATATATACTTACCAACTGTCAGCTTATTCGAATAAAGCGTTTAGACAATAGCGTGTTCACTCACAGACATACACATACACACATACATACATACACACACACAAACAGTCGGTAACAAAAGTGCCCGAACACTAGCAAAAATTCCTATGTAAATAAATCCTTGTCGAATCCTGTTCTTAGTCAGTGTAAGAACATGATTCGACAAGGATTTATTTAACAAAACCGTATGAAGTGTACTTTTTTTACATAGGAATTTTTGCTAGTTTTCGGACACTTTTGTTACCGACTGTACATACATCATCGTAAAAATAGTGAAAATGGACTCATGGGACCTCGAAACGTATGGAAACATCAAAATCTCAAATTCGGATTTTTGACATGATTACAATACTTTCCTCACTATAGTGTTCGGAAAGTAAAAATGAAGATATTTGGAAAAACAGAAATCGATCTCACCTAAATTTATCTGAAAGGGAACATTGCAGAAAGGGAACTGTTTAAACTATTTCGATAATAATGAATGCTGTGTTGAACTATCGAGAATATTTGAAACTTTAATATGGTAACAATGCACAAAAGTCGTCTGATTTAGTTGAATAAAAGATAATAAAATTATGCGTTGTGAAAGGGTTATTGGTCTTTGGCACAAAATTAAAAATCTGGAAAATTCAGATTTATCTATTTATTTATTTTATTCTTAATATATTCTTCTCTTTTACTCGAAGTTTAAATCGGTGAAATTTATTTGAAAACGAATTGAAGTGTCTTAAAAAGGAAGACTTGAAAAATAATTTCTCTTCTCAAAGGTTTTAACTACTGGTAATCTAATAAATTCTAATAAAAAGAGCATTTTTGGAGTTACCTGTTCGTAGATGAAAATCAGAAAGCGTAAAAAATTATTTTCAAGTTTTCTATATGAGCCATCCATATGTCAATAACCACCACTGTCGATAACAATATAGCAAGCAAAAAAGAAAAAAAAAAAAACGCCGCATTTGGATACTTTCAGTTTTTTTTACTTTCTGAACATACGTATGTAAGGAAAGTATTGTAATCATGTCAAAAATCCGAATTCGAGATTTTGGTATTTCCATTTCTATACGTTGTGAGGTCCCCTGAGTCCGTATTCACTATTTTTACGATGATGTATGTATGTGTGTGTGTGAACACGCTAGCGTCTAAACGCTTTGTTCGAATGAGCTGTAATTTGGTACGCAAGTTGCAAGTCCCCATAGCACGAACCCTATTGGTTTTGGTGAATCTGGCACTTATAGTTTTTTTTACAGGGACACAAAGAAAAATTCTTTATCATTATGGTCTATGGGACCAAAATCTTAAAAGTGCGATAGCATTTGAACGTCTTATTCAATTGAGCAAAAAATATATACACATATTATATGTCACAGTTACTCAATCTGTATACATTTTGGAGAATCTGGTACTAATAGTTATTTTACAGGGACACAAAGAAAAATTCTTTATCCTTATGGCCTGCGGGACCAAGTTTTAAAAAGTGCGATAGCATCAAACACCTTATTAAGCTGAGAAAATAATTTATACACATATTATAGGTAATAGTTGCATGAACTGCATAGAGTTTGGTGAATCTAGCACTTATGGTTTCTTTACAGGGACACAAAGAAAAATTCTTTATCATTACGGCCTATGGGACCAAATTTTAAAAAGTGCGACAGCGTCTAAACGCCTTATTCAATTGAACAAAAAAATTATACACATATTATAGGTCACAGTGTCACGATTTATGTAGGTTTTGGTGAATCTAGCACTTCTAGTTTTTTTTACAGGTACAGAACAAATAATTCTGTATCATTATGGCCTATGGGGTTAAATTATTTAAAGTGCGATAGCATCTAAATGCCTTATCCTTTTGATTGGAAAATTTATATACGAGTTATAGGTCACCATCGCACAAACTGTATGGATTTTGGTGACTCTAGCACTTAACGAGTTTTACAGGGACACAATTAAAAATTGTTCATCATTATTAAGACCTATAGGCTTAAATTATTTAAAGTGCGACAGTGACTAAACACCTTATTCAAATGAACTGAAAATTTATATACATGTTATACGTCACCGTCACACGAACTTTATGAACTTTAGAGAATCTAGCTCTTATGGTTCTTTTTGCAGGGACAAAATGCAAATTTCTTTATAATTGTGGCATATGGGCTGAAACTTTAAAGTACTATAGCGTCTAAATGCGTTATCCGATGGAGCTGAAAATTTATATAACTATTATAAGTCACTGTTGCACTAACTATAAGCATTTTGGTGAATCTAGCATTTGTAAGTTTTTACAGGGACACAATGAATTTTTCTTTATCATTATGATCTACGTGTTTGGTAAAATAGCGTTAAATTAAATATCGTGTACTATATAAAGAAAAATACCCAAACACCCTATTATAATTTTCTCTTTTGTTTATTTAACAACTCCTCTTAGTTTATTTTATCTACAGATGCATTAATTACTCAATGTTCGGAAAGTCGAGTGGAGTCACTCCAGGTTTTTTTTTTTTTTTTTTTTTTTTTTTCAAAAATCAGCAATTTTAAAATTTAAATGCAGGGCTGTAACAGACAGTAATTTGGTCAGATATCAATGTCTGCTTGTTACATATATGCGGTATTCGGAAAAATCACTATCCATTTTATCCCTATTTTCAAATGATTCAATTTCACTTTTTTTTTTTTTTTCTTTTTTTTATTACAAATAAAAATTATCTAAATGCGGCCTGTTTTTTTTTTTTTTTTTTTTCTTTTTTTTTTCTTTCTTGCTCCTTAGTGTATATGCTAGGTTCGAAACTGCAGCTTCAAATTACTACTCAATTATTTTACCTGTCAAGTATTCTTACACACGCATCAATACATGTAGAGGAGATAATATTTTTCGATCAAACATTCGAAACTGAGTTTTTATGAAAATTACACGATTTGAGGACCCTGAATCAGAAAATCATGTTGTTTTCGTTTGGTCTGTGTGTGTGCGTGCGCGCGTGCACTTGGTAATAGCATAACTTAGAAACAAATATCAGCAGGATCTGTATCACATAAGTTCCATTAATTAATTAATTAATTATTTTTTTTTAAATTACACTGTTTGGCATCAAAATTGCCCCCAACATTATTTTGGCAAATTCGTATGTAAAATAACCTACTGAAACCGAATAGGACGCCCTCTTTGCCCTATAACCCACCGTTGTTTAGGGACGGCCCCCTATTTTTATCACTTTTCGGTAATTTTATGGCTATAAATTTGATTTTTAGAGGGGGGGGGGAGAAGAGGATTCATTTAACTGTTAAATAACTTCTGAATGGCTACAGAGTTGGAAACTTCTAAAACATCATTATTTGAGTCAAGGGAAAGATTTAGGGAGGAGGGGGGGGGATTGCCACTGAAACTATGTATTACATTTCTTACACACATTTTTAATCTATTAGTGCTCTTAAGTGTTAAATTAATTCATTTTCATTCTCTAAATCAAATTTATGGCCATAAATCTACTGTACATTGATAGAAATTGGAGGAGGGGTGGTGTCCAGAGAAAACGGTGGGTGACTGGGCAAAATGGGAGTCATATTCGGATTCAGGGGGTCATTTTACAAATCAATTAGCAAGAATGGTATCAGGTGTCGATTTTTTTTTTTTTTTTTTTCAGCGCAGTGTTAGTATACAGGAACATACGAAAGTATTCATCTCTGGAAGAATATTTTGGTAGGCATAGTTTAACCCATTTAGACTGTGCTAAACAAAATTAATTTGACATAAATTTTTTCTATGCGAAAAATACGTTCTCCATAAATTTCAATAGTATAACAAATAGTTATAGCTCGTTTAAAGGGCTACACAAAAGGATTCTGAAATATTAGTGTAACGTTTGGAATTGGATTGAAGTTCCTTCTTTCGCTCTCTAAAGTTTAATTACAATTAAAAACAAAAACTATTTTATTTACGAGACAAACTGTAGTTAAAATACATTTAAAAACAAAATATACATTGAAAAACATTTAAAATTTAGACGTTTCTAAACCCTTCCAGTTTTCCTCATCAGTATCACTACAACATAATTTGCAAGCATTACATGAATACACAAGGAATTTATAGAAGTACAGAATTTTGAGGAGCCAGTTCGCATGCTTCATTGATAGTGTAGAGATGGCTGGCAGTATTCCAACTCTCAAGGAAAATACGTGATTTATAATTATCATAGCCAGAATTTAGAACTTGTATATTATCGAAATCAGGTTGTGTTCGGTACATGGATAAGTTATAGATAATATACAGAGCTACTCAAAATTAGACCAATGAGTTTTAGAGAATTATTTATAATTTTCTAAATAATTTGAAATAAATTTTAAATTTGAATTAAAAACTTGAATGTTTCATAAATGTAGATGTAATATTCAAATAGGGGGTTCAGGGGAGGGGCGGATGGGCATTATCCTCCCTCCAAATTTCTGCTAAATAAAACTGTTTCTAAACTTATTTTGAATTGTTATTTAAAATTCACAAGGAATGTTCAAGTATAGTACCTCACATATTACACCTTCATGTGTCATAAATATGTCCAAAATAAATGAAAGTAGGGTGAAAGCTACACCAGATTATTTATTTAAATTGTTTTTGTTATTTTTTCCTAAGTCACATTATTTATTATTTTCTTCTGTTAGTATTGGTTTCGTAAATTTTTAACTGGATTTATACGTTTTGATCACTTTAAAAAATATTTAACTGTGTGTATGCGACAAATATTTTGTGTCAACTGTATTTTATGACTTACAGCACAGAATTTCATACGAACTTGTATACAGTTGCCTCTTGACATAAATTAGTGCCTAACAACTTTTGGTGAAAATTGTCCGACAGGTGACATTGTCATCTCGTTTTTTCTAAATTTTTGTTATGACGGTATAGAACAAAATTTCCTTTAAGGGTGCACAATGAGAGTTATTTTTAACAAATGTTATGTAGTAAAAATAATCATTTATAATAGAATATTCAACTTGAAAGAAATTTGGACACGTATGGGTGGTATAATATGGTATGGGTCAATATGGTATGCTGAAAAAGAACTCCTCAATATCTGTAAAATGAATGATTGAATCATTAATAAGTGGCAATTTGAAACAATGTTATATATTTTTTCCTTTTAAAAATTAGTATGTTGTGGCCACCACAAGACTTTCTTCTATATTTTCCTATATTAATTCACTAAGTGCAAATAATTTATTAAAACTATTATTTATTAAAGTTATCTAACATGATGAATGCAAACGATTTTCATCTTAAAAAAACTAACACTAAATATCCAAAGAAAGACAGTTTTATTGTCTATGGATAGCATCTTAAAAAATGCGTTTTTATAATGGTTATCTCACATATCAGGTTTCGTACTGTTATATGCCATAGAAGTTGAGATATAACCTTCCCATTATCGAGAAAAATTGCAGTATAGTAGCGCCACCTATTGGCCTATAAGAATCCAAATTGAATCAGTATAATGTCTCACAAATGCCTTCTTACTAAAGTTTTGTTTGATTATACGCAATAGAACCTGAGACATAGTCTTCCCTTAAATTGTGGAAATCGCTGTATAGTAGCACCACCTGTTGAACACTTGACACCAAAAGTTGATAGACACTAATTTAAGTCAAGGTGCATCTACATATAAATTTATATACAATTCTGAGCAGTAGTTCCGGAGATACAGTCGCCACAAAATTTTTGTCACACGCACACAGACAGACAGACATTTTCTAAAACGGCTCAAATCGTGTTTTAGATCTCTGAAAACGTGTAAATCCGTTGAAAACCGGAAGACGAAATTTTTTACGAATCCAATACTTTCTTCTGTTTAATATAGAAGAAAGTAAAAATCATGCAGTTTGCATAGATTATTAACACTTTCCAAAAGTACGTACCCGTTGCATCATTTAAGCTTCAGTGTACTTTGCCCACGTGATCGTATGACGTATAGACAGGATGACAAATATACAAACAGACGAATTGCATTCATGATCACTCTTAAATATTTTTGCAAAGTGTTAAAAACAAACTCAAATGCACATGTGGCCAATAATGTATCTGAATATTTGAGTTTGGCCTGTGAATCTTAACGCTCAACATAACATATTCTAGAGAATACATTTATTTTTGCATAATAATAATAATAAATGCCAATCTCATTATTTGTGTAGTACAAAATTATTTAACACTTCACTGAGAAAAAAAAAACATATCGCTTTCATCTAGAACGAATAGGTGGTCCTTTTCTAAATCCCTAAACTAGAAATATAGATTTCCGAGCTATGAGTATAAGGCACGCCAATACACTGAGAAAAAATTCTATAACTGACATCTAGAATCTAAATTGTGGCTCTAGAAAAAATAGTTCCATGTCATCCTTATAAATTTCTTATAAAATTTTTTCTAGTCCCCTTCGAAAGCGAATTCTAGAGACCTCTATTCGAATACTTGAGCATTTCTCTATACTATCGAGGACAAACCTATTTGAAAATATTTCCAAATAAATGAGACTACAAGAGGCGAGTTTCAGCAGCTATAATCTTGGTTTATGATCCAAGTCTAGAAAATCAAGCGAGAATTTCTCGTAATACAAGATTCAGAATATTCAGAATATTATTTCACCCTCTAGAAATGTGTAGATTAGAAATTCTCGACCATTTGGTCTATTCAGTATATTGGCGTGCCTTATGCACATAGCTCGGAAATCTATAATTATAGTTTAAGGATTTAGAAAATGACCATTTATTCATTCTAGATGAAGACAGTATATTTTTTTTTTCTCAGTGTTTGTCGTTGAGGTATTTGCCTATTTTAAACAGTAGTTTTTCCATCAAAACTTTATATTATTTATTAAAATGATTGTTACGTATTCATGATTAAATTATTCAAATTATATTCTTAGTAATTGATTCTGTAAAACAGTATATAAAGTGTTAAACACGGACACGTAAAATCATTTTTTGAAAAATAATGCATTTTTTTAGAGGAATGCCTGAAGGGAAGGCTCGTTTTTCATGAAAAACGTAAATTTAATTGACCTCAAGCAAAGTGTTAAATATAATTTTCAAAAATTCATCTCATAAAACACAAAGCACTGGTATTATTTTGCGTGTCTCTGTAGATAAACCAGCTGTGCTATTTTTACCATTTTGAATAGGGAATATGCTGTAGCGAGCTTGAATAATATATATCATTTTGAAGAAATTCTGAAAATATTTGCGAATGCTGGAGGCGAGCAGACGGATAGATAGACAGATAGAGTAATTCAAAACATAATCACACTTGAACGAACGTCGTAAGAAAGTGTTATTAAAGCTTTAAAAACAACAACAACAAAAATCTGGAGTGACTCCACTCGACTTTCCAAACTCTGAGTAATTAACAGTTTTGTATATAAAATAAAGAAAGAGGAGTTGTTAAACAAACAAAATAGAGAAAACCATAATAGAGTGTTTGAGTATTTTTCTCCAGCATATATTACACGATGTTTTATTTAACGCTACTAAACTTTGAGCCTGATAAAGAATTTTTCGTTGTGTCCCTGTAAAAACCTATAAATGCTAGATTCACCAAAAGGCTTACAGTTAGTGCAACAGTGATTTATAATATTCATATAAATTTTCAGATCAGTTGAATAAGGCATTTAGATGCTATCGCACTTTTAAAAATTTGATCCCATAGGCCATAATGACAAAGAATTTTTCTTTGTGTCCCTGTAAAAAAACTGTAAGTGCTAAATTCATCAAAATCTATACAGTGGGTGCAACTGTGACCTATAACATGTGTGCAAATTTTTTGCTCAGATTAATAAGGCATTTAAACGCTATCGCACTTTTAAAAATTTGGCCCCATAGGCCATAATGATAAAAAATTTTGCTTTGTGCCCCTGTAAAAAAACTGTAAGTGCTAAATTCACCAAAATCTAAACAGATCGTGCAACTGTGACCTATAACATGTGTACAATTTTTTGCTCAGATTAATAAGGCGTTTAGACGTTATCGCATTTTTAAAAATTTGGCCCCATAGGCCATAATGATAAAGAATTTTTCCTGGTGTCCCTGTAAAAAAAACTCTAAGTGCTAGATTCACCAAAATCTATAGGGTTTGTACTATGGTGACTTACAGTATACGTACCAACTTTTAGCTTATTCGAACAAAGCGTTTAGACGCTAGCGTGTTCACTCACAGGCATACACACATACATACGCATACACATAAATACATCATCGCAAAAATAGTGGAAGCGGACTCATGGGACCTCGAACATATAGAACCATCAAAATCTCAAATTCGGATTTTTGACATGATTACAATACTTTCCTCACTATAGTGTTCGGAAAGTAAAAATGCAATTGCAGAAATTACCAGTTACCACTCCTTAATGAATCTGAATATTTTCGTGTGGCCCTATAAATCTTAATGCTAAACAAACTATATTCTATAGAAAACCTTTTTTTTTTGTGCATATAAAAACGTCAATTTCATTATGATTTGCGCCAAACAAATGTATTAAAATATGGTTTATAGAAACATCTGTCATACAACGCATTATTTTGAAATATTTAGGGTGTGGGTATCCCTGTATACAAACCAGTAGTGGTATTTAGTTCATTTTCAATAGGGAATACCACTTAGTGAACTTTAAAAACATACTATTGGGTTGTTTGGAAAATACTTTCGTTTTTTCCTTTGAAAATGAAAGACGATTTTCTTATATTGAATAAATATTTTATTGAATTATATATTCCCCACTTTGAACGGTTTCTTAACGATCTCACGAGTTTTTATTTGGCAGTTTTTCATAAATCAATATTTTATTTCGTTTTCATTAGCATAAATTTGTTTTTCAGAACGTAATGCATATTCAACGTCAAAATTGCCGGAACAAAAATTGGTAAACCAGTTTTGACACTGGCGTTCTTTAAATAAATTTTCTGTATACACATCGTATACTTTTTTCCTTGTTTGAGCAGTATTTTCGCCTTTTTGATAGCAAAAACAAACTATGCCGAAAATGTCGCTTCTGATTTTCTTTATTTTATAGGGCACCCATCAAAACCTATTGAGCAGAATGAAACGAACTTTTTCACAAGCAAACCTTGCTATATCATCGGTCTCAATATATAATGGTAATGCAGATTAAATGGGAAGATGGTGTGAAAAAAAATACAATTAAGTCCTCTGCTGAGAAAAACGAAATTACTTTCCGAACAACACAATACGTCATGTTTCGGACAAACGGACAGACAAACTGAAATCATATTTTTCCACTTTGTTGGAAAGTATTTAAAAAAAATCTGGTGTGTCACTCACACGACTTTTTCTTACTCTGAAATTTAATACTATAAATATAAGTTGGATATTAAGAAGTACGATAACGAGCACTTGTATATAAACCTATGTTAAAACAAATCAAATTAGAATTCGGAAGAGTTTTATATGATAACTAGTTCTGTGTGAGGGGGGCTACCGCTCCCCTCAACCCCCCCCCCCCGTTTCCTTACTGCACATACATTTATATAGAGCTTAAATCTATTATTAAAATTAAAAGTTCACTTAAAATTATTCAGACAGCTTTCACATGCAACATTCTTTGAAACTTATCAGTCTTGATCAAACTTTTCCAGCAACAAACTTATATTAACTTGAAAATACAACTTTTGGATCTTCTAAAATTATTCGTTTTTAAGTTACTCTAAGAAACACAGACAAAGATCAAACGTTAAAAATTTGACTTTGATAATCAGGAATCCTAAAAATGTGTAAATATACAAAAAACAAGCGAGGAATGTTTAGCTTAAAAGCTTACATTATTTACCATATGTCTATGAGGAATTCATTTCAGTTCCTGAGCAACTTTCCTGGACATGATAAAATATTATAATAAAGTTCTTCCACTAACAATAAAAAAGAATATTATCTCTTAAATATTTGCAGCCATGTATATCTTTTGAAGATTATGTACAGACCAAATTGTGCACCTAAAAATATAATCCTATAATAATAACACACGGCAGAACCTGAAATACACTTCCATTAATTTTCAGCTATTGTCGCACTATAATCTAGTTCTTTTTTGTAGCCCTGTACATGAACAGCGAATCTGATTTTCCAACCATATTCTACATGAAACATGTTTTTATGCATATAACAAATATATATTTATTTAATTTCTTTTAGTGCAGTCTATAGCTGTTAAACTCTACTTACCTGCAATTTCCCCCTTAGACGTAATGTATTTGAATTCTCTTGGATGTCCCTGTACACGAACCATTTGCTTCATCTCAACGAAAAGCTTAGTGTAGCATCCCTATATGACACACATTTAGAATACCGAGTTTGGATTTTTGCTACCATTTGTCCTTGAGATATGCTGATAACAGACACACACAGAGACACACAAGCAGACAAACACACACACAGACCAACCGCTAAAAGCATGATTTTCGGATTCAGGGAATCTCAAAACGTGTAAATATAACAAATACTCGTTTCGAATATTTGACCCAAAAACAATACTTTCTCTTCCTTATGGGTAAGAGAAAGTAAAAAGCCGCATACATATATATTTTTTAAAGCTATGGTTATTATAGCAGAAAATCGATTTTCTTCGTATATTTAGTGTTAATTTCTCTAAGATGAAAATCGTCTGCATTCATCATAGAAGATGATTTTAATAAAGAATTATATGTACTGAGTGAATTTGTATAGAAAAATATAGATGAAAGTTTTGTAATGGAAACAACATACTAATTTTTGTTTTCATACTTCTGATTGGACGGTTTTTTGACATAATATTGTAGTGGTGGCCACATATAGTCGTGTGTATATATATGTGCATGTAAATCATTAATATAGAAAACTTTATTGAAAATATAATGTTTTACTTCTGTTTGTTAGCGGATAAAAATGGATTTCTAAACTAAATTTGAATCACCTGAATTTATGTGAAAGAGAACTTATAAGAAAGGGAACTTTTGAAGCAATATCCGTTCCAAGAAGTTTTAATTCCCGTAGAAAAAGTTATAATACAAAGAGGTTTTCGTATTTCTTTATATTAGAGAGATTTCGGTCATTATTTTAGCAAAATTCTAAAAAAGTTTTCATTTCAACTTTAAACAAACTCTGGTTCGTCCCTAAATTGTAAAAGAAAGTTTGCAAACAGCTTTCGTTAAGAAGGAAGTTTATAAAGGAACTATAAGGTTTTATTTGCGACGGAAAAAATATTTAACGGAAAGTTCTTATGTAATCTGGAAAAAACTTTTGTAATAGAAAATGAAAAGAAAGTAGCTTTCTTATTTTATAAAAGAAATTTCTTAATATGAGCTTAATGAAGGGGCAAGAAAAATTGTTTATAGCTTTTAATACTCATTTTTTACTTTCTCTTACTCATGTACATAGTAGAGAAAGTCTTGCTTTTGGGGCAAATTTTCGAAATTGAGTTTTGGTAATACAGAATGGTTATAATTAAACTTCCCCCATAAACATAATCCTACAGCGCAAACAAGTGAACGGAATGCAAAGAAATTTTGTGTATAGACTATACACGAGATGCGCGCATGAAATTTCGAAAAAAAAAAAAAAAAAAAGAAAAAAAAAGTTCCAAAATGTCCACCAGAAGGCACCTTTTTCGGGAAAACATTAAATTTAACACAATAAACGACCAAAACGGAAT
Organism: Salticus scenicus; assembly: GCA_963930645.1. Taxonomy (NCBI): domain Eukaryota; kingdom Metazoa; phylum Arthropoda; class Arachnida; order Araneae; family Salticidae; genus Salticus; species Salticus scenicus. The sequence continues at coordinate 253,483,483 of OZ005659.1, read as the reverse complement.
ACAGAAACAATATGAACAATCCAGAACAAGAATTATGAGTAATAAAATGTAAAACCGGGAAAAGCTGTCGGTTCTATGGAGAAAAAAAAAAAAAAATGTCGAGATTTGCATATTTGCAAAGAAGAGGAAGTTTTATGGAAAACAGGTTAGGGTACAGTCGGTAAAAAAATCTCCGAACACTAGCAAAATTTCCTATATAAAAAAATACACTTAATACAGTTTTGTTAAATAAATCCTTGTCGAATACTGTTTTTAGACTGACTAAGAACACGATTCAACAAGGATTTATTTAACAAAACTGTATTAAGTGTACATTTTTTATATAAGAATTTTTGGTAGTGTTCGGAGTCTTTTGTTACCGACTGTACCTTTCCTTACATTTCCTTAATGTGGTCCGATGACAAGGTGATGAGAAACTAGTCAATAAATGTTTATATTGTTTCTGTATTCCGTTTTAGTCGTTTATTGTGTTGATTTTAATGTTTTTCCGGGAAAAGCGCCTTCTGGTGAACAGTTTGGAATTTTGTTTTTTTTCGAAATTCCGTGAGCGCATCTCGTGTATAGACTATATACCAAATTTCATTGTATTCCGCTCACCCATTTGTTCCGAAACACATGTTTTTAGTGGTTCGTCTGTGTGTGTGTGTGTGACTCTAATTAGCATAACTCAAGAACAATTAATAGCAAGAAGTTCAAACTCTGTATAGTAAATATGTATCATATAGGTATGCTACACTGAACTTTTCGTAGCGATCAAGAAAATGGTTTGTGTACAGGGACACCCAAGAGAATTCAAATACATTACGTCCATGGGAAAAATTGCAAATGAGTAGAGGTATACAACTATAGGTTTCTCTAAACCAAATGAAATGAATATATATTTTTTGTATGCATAAAAGAAGCTTTCAGGTAGTATATCATATAAAAATCATTCACCGTTTACAGGGCTACAGAAAAGAACTAGTATAGAGTGGGACAATATTTGAAAATTGATGGAATTGTATTTCAGGTTGTGCTATGTGTTATTATTATAGGACTATATTTATGTACACCCTGTGGCGTGTACATAAATTTTAGGAGATGTACAAGACTGCCTATAATTAAGCGAAAACATTCTTTTTTATTGAATGTAATTAATAGAAGTACTTTACTATTATATTTTAACCTTGTTCAAGAAAACTGTTCAGGAATTGAAATTAATTCCTGATACCCATACAGTAAATAAAATATATTTCTAAGCTAAATATTCATCACTTGCTTTTTGTATATTTACATGTTTTGAGGTCTCCTGTATACCGAAGTCAAGTTTTTAATGTTTGGTCTTTGTCTCTATCTCTTATCAGAGTAACTTAAAACAAATAATTTCAGGCAATTCAAATGTTGTATTTTGAAGTTAATATAAGTTTTTTAACATGAAAAGTTTGATCAAGATTGATACGTTTCAAGGAATTATGTGTGGGAATGCTGTCTAAATAATTTTAAAGGAGATTTGCAATTTAATAAGAGAATTGAATTCTGTATAAATGTCGGTACAATAATCAGGGAGGGGCGGTAGCCCTCGTCACACAGAATTATTTGTCAAATAAAGCTGTTACAAAGTGTAAATTTAAATTGTTTTTAACGCATATTTGTACAACAGTACTCGCTATCTTAGCCCTTAATCTCCAATCGGTATGAATAGTATTAAATTTCTGGGCAACAAAAAATTGTGTGTGATACAGTAAATTACTTTTTTAATGTTTCTGTTCTGAAAACAATGTAAAATATATTAAGTCTTAGACGATGGATATAAATTAATTACTATTAGTATTTGAAATGAGTAAGTTAAATTCAAAAACTGTGTTTTCATAGTCTGTAGGGTTGTGAGATCTTACTTACTCAAATGGTCGAAATCGCTACAGAATTGAAAAGGTTTTGATAAATGGAATTACACTGAGTAAAAAAAAAAAAAAAAAAAAAAAAAAATGTACCGCCTTCCACTAGAATGAATAAGTGGCCATTTTCTAAATCCCTTAGCTAGAAATATAGATTTCCGAGCTATGCGCATAAGTCACGCCAGTAAACTGAATAGACGAAATGATTGAGAATTTCTAGTCTACACATTCCTAGATAGTGAAACAATATTCTGAATCTTTTGTATTGCGAAAAATTCTCGCTTGATTTTCTAGAATTGTGTCATAAACCAAGATTATAGTTTCTAAAACTCGCCTCTTATATTTCCATTTATTTGCAGAGATTTTTAAATAACTTTGCCCTTGAGAATATAGGCAAACTCTCTAGAATTTCAATAGGGGCTTCTAGAACTCGCTTTCCAAGGGGACTAGAATTTATAAGGATGATATGGAACCATTTTTTCTAGAGCCACAATTTAGATTCTAGATGTCAGTTATAGAATTTTTTCTCAGTGTACCAAATCTTTCTTATAAATTCTACTAGAAGTTATTCACAATTTACAGCTCATCTGATTTGAATTAATTATATTTCTATTTAATTTTTTATTTGATGTTTTACTTAGCAGAGATTTGTTTAGTAGATACTCCCAGAGAAATGACATAATAAAACATTAAAATTTCTTTTTTGTTCTTTCACAGTTGCTATGTACTCAATACTCCGTAAAAATAATACGTCTGGGGATGAAAGATGTCCTTTTCATGAAGGATCAAAATTTTTTATGGCGTATCTCCGGACCACCCCTAGGAGTGAAACTCAGACGTCAATTGTCCACTGAGAGTGACAGTAAATTTACTGAACTTTATATCTAAAGATAATATTATTTAGCTTATTTTGACCTTCAATATCACAAAAACTTTAATGTCTTAAAAAACCTTTAACATTTTTTAGGATTTTTGTCTACGTCTTTCCTGTCCGATATCTGAAAATTAAACACATAAATTTTTTTCTGCATCATTGTTATTACTTATTACACATTTTATTTTTGTTATCTATTTATTTTGTTAGTAAATGTTATTTATTTCCTTATTTTTACTATAGGTGTGTTGCTGCTTACACGTTTCACTAATGCCTATTTTTTTCACCATTTGAAGGATTGTGCTCAATTATTTCGACAAAAAGCAATCGTTGGTGTTTATTAAAATTTATGGTGTGTGTTAGTAAAATACTTAATTCTGATTCAACGCCTGTTTTTCTACTTTTTTCCCTCAGAATTAAATACACTTTTAATCGAACATTTAGGATTAAAAAAAAAAAAATCCTCTATTTTCGATAAGCTTTCTTACTTTGTGGATAAAGTTTCTTTCATATCTTCTATATAATGCTGGATATAATTTCTCATTTCGAGAGTTATGAAGCGCTTTAAACGGATTTTTATAACTTCAGAAAATACAACAAGCTTGCATTGGAAGATGGTATCGATTCTTCAGACAGATATCTCTGCCTTCAAAACGATATTTTTATGAAATGGATGCAGTAAAGTAGTATAGTATTTCCTGAAATACTTTATTTTGATATGAGAGAGGCTATTTTTGTTTTTGTTGTTTCATTCTACATTCTTTAGATAAATAAACTCTATAGATATGAGAATTTTATTATATCACAACAATGTTCACTTCTGTAATTTAGGAACATGTTGCTGTGATCAGAAAAACGTTTTCAGATAATTTGATAACTGTGATTAAATATCTAACTATTTAAAATGCTTGAAGAAACTGTTTCTTAAATTTAAAAGTTTCATTGCCAAAAATTTGAAACATACATTTTCGAAGGGAAAAAATTTAATTGATATTGGCACTTTCAGAAGAATTGCTAGAATATTCATACCGAGATGGAAAATTTCTGTTTCTAGATGGCTGTGAGAATTATAAGTATAAGAATTCAACTGTTTTATATTGTTTCATTCAAAATTCAAAATACATTAAAAAATTTCATCACTTTTTATCCCCAAATTCTTATGTACTTACTGTCATTCACTACGGTATGTTTGTGAATCTCAACCACTCAACATAATTTAATTGTTGCCAATTTCTTTTTTTACGACAGAATAAAAAAATAAATAAAAGAAAAACGTACATTTATTTAAAATAAGGAAAATAAATTAGAAAAATTAGAAATATCAGTCGTATCGTTACAAATAAGGTACCAAATGAAAGGAAAATTTTTTGTGAATCCGATGGATTATCAAAGCTTATCTCCGGACAATTAGATTTTTTAAAATTAACTAAAGTAGGAATTTTAGGTGGCAACAGCAGATGATTGTATGGAAACCGTTAGGAGAAATAATAATAAAAAAAAAATCTTCACATTAAGTCACATGTTTTTGAAGTGGGATTAAAAATTGCAGTTTTCAATTAAAAAAAAAACAATTTCTCTCACGAACACAAAAATATAATACACAGTCTGTACCCCACAAGACCAACTTGTATTATCAATTTCATCAATGTTTTTGGTTAATAAATAAAAAAGTTACTTTTTTTTTTTTATTAAATTTTATTCTAACTTCGAAAAAATTTATGTGATACGATACATTAAGAATTTGGGTTTTAAAAGTTTTTTTAAATAGATTATTTTAAAAATGCGTCTGATAGATACTTTGCAGATTTCTTTGAATCCGCAACATTGTAATCTATTTTCTGTTGTTGTAGTTGTTGTTATTTCTGATCCCCGAAATGGTCTAATAAATTCGATCAAATCCATAGGTCCATAAACCTTCAAGAAGTCTAAAAAGAGGATAAGTTCCGAAAGAACCTCGTCCAAAGTAAAATCAAGACAGTTTAAAATATGAACAGGCGATACCTGAGCAGCCCTACGTTTCGTGCAGGTCTTAAAAACTTTCTGACCATGTTCAAATGTGAGTCTTTTCAAGTGTTCAGTGACAAAACATGCACGTTTGCTGACTTCTTTATCCCCCAAATATTAGATCACCACCAGGATGATTTGATGATTTCTTACGTACCAGTCATGTACTGGGGGGACATTCCAGATATCCCTAAGGGACTTTGTCGGCGTTACGTAATAAACCCTTGACACGTGACTACTACAGGGAAAAATGCAGAATTATAATGTTTACATTTGTGTTTTATAGGGAAATGTTTACATTCTACAGGGAAATATTTGCATCCTGGAGGGAAATTCATAGGGAAATGGAGAATCAGAAGTCACATGTTGGGTATGATTTAGCCTCGAACCCAAAAATCCGATAGAGTCCATTGTTTTCTGGTACTCAGAGAGCACTTCACTGTAAGTACAAAGCAAATCTGGTTGGAGAGTCTCTAAAGAAGCGGCTTTTGTGAGAGAATCTGCAATCAGTAGCTACATAGATATTGTTTTCTGCAAAGCCATAGCTATTGCAAATGGGCCATGCGCGCAATTTTAGCTTTTTGAGTTACATTTTATAAACTTTTAATGTAGGACTTCGATCCTCCGAAATTGCAATTTTTATCATTTGAAATGGCTTTTTCTTGAAAGGCACTTTTATAATTTGTAACGAATCAGTTTAGGGAGCAAATTTTTACGCATCATCTTGTTGGGCACAGTGAAAGGGGATCAGGTTTATCTTTTCACTATTTTGATTTTATGGTGGTAGTGCAATGTCCAAATAATTTTTCTTTTCATTGTAAATAGATTGATATAAAAATCCTTCTCCAACACCAAGGATGTACAAACAGAGAGAGGGAGAATGGGGGGGGGGGGGTGGAGAGAGAGAGAGAGAGAGAGAGAGAGAGAGAGAGAGAGAGAAGGGGGGTAGAGAGAGCAAATGACAAATCTAATGAACGGTTGCTGCAATGAACGAATAGTGATTTCTACCGTGCATCTTTAATGAATCGTTGACTACTACTTAAGTGACCCCATACAGTCCGTAACAAAATTGTCCGAACACTAGCAAAAATTCCTATGTAAAAAAGTACACTTCATACGGTTTTGTTAAATAAATCCTTACCGAAATATGTTCTTAGACTGACTAAGAACAGGATTCGACAAGGATTTATTTAACAAAACCGTATGAAGTGTACTTTTTTTACATAGAAATTTTTGCTAGAGTTCGGACACTTTTGTTATCAACTGTATATTTAGCGTTATATCAAAGCAGTGTCCTTTAGATTTGTGTAACTTCTAGAAATCTTAATCTAAGTATGGTCATCATCTCTCAAACGGAATGAAATACAATATTTGCGTTTGTGTCATTTGTTGAATATAAATCTAGAAAAGATAGATTCAGTCATCTCAGACACAAGATTAATTGTTCATTTCCTGCAATAATTGTAGTACTATCGGTTATAACGCCTAATAATGTGCTTTGTTTAAAATTAATTACATCGTTTTTCCAACCGTGTTTGTAAAAATGCAACATTTTGACTTCTTTCCTCGAAAAGACGAAACGAATTCCTCTGCAACTTCTCCATCCTCAAAGAGCTTGTTATCTATTAATCAAAGTAAATCGAACTTACAATAATACGCAAAGCTTGTTAATTATCAAGTACAAGCACTACGGTAGAAGATAAGTGATTTTCAAAGATTTTCTGAAAGGTCAAGCCCATCTGGCCCTTAGGTGTCTGAATAATTAGAGCTCTAGCAGCCTGCATTTAACAGTTCATATTCTTGCTCAAGTAATATGTTCTTAGTGATTAGGAATCTCCTTTAAGCAGTATTGGGTGGTGCCCTCGGGTGCAAAAATGACTGTAGAACGACAATTTAAATGAAACCAAATCTGCAAAAGACCAAATTGTTGGATTATGGAAAATTGTTTGGTTATGTTCAAAAATAAATCACCGTCGCGGTTTTAGGGAGGTGGTCGTAGAAAGTTGCTGATAAAAATAGATAATAATGCTACGATATGATAATAATGCTATACGTGATACGCTTTTGTTAAATGTTCATTTTGAGTACCTAAATGTGGTAAGACCAGACCAGTTGTTTTGCAATAAACACATTCATAGTTTTTAAAAATCTTGTGGTTATTTATTTGTAACCATAAGAAGTATCTAAATATTGAGGAATACTTTGAGCATACAGTAATATGGATTTGTAAGATGTCTGGCATGATGTGTCGATCGCAACAATATTATCTGAAATGGCGACGTACGTGTGATAAGAGTCTCTAGGCATTATGTGATTTGTTTTTGAAATAACCCTATCTTAGAGTACTCTAGCAATAGAGAATGAAACCTTGTTAATAAAATTCATGTTTTTGTCTAATTTATGATATGTACCCTTACAAAAGTTTGTTTTTCATTCTTGTTTAATATCAGTATTTCAATATACTTTTCTGGAATATTGTGGCAATTACTATGTATATCTGTGTGGGTATATGAGTCTCTACATATAATGTTAGTCTTTAACACAGATAAAATAATACTGTAATTATCGGTGTATAAATTGCTTGATAGAAAAATTCTTTTTCCTTTAATTTTGTTTTTAGGATGGAGAACTATTAATTTCAATCTGTAGTTTTTGTAGACCTATTTTGTGTAACACCAAAATAAATCAGAAATATCTGACCTATCGTTACAAATTCAGTACCAATTGAAAGGGGCGATGTTTCTGAATCCAGAGGTGCAAACAGTTTTTCGACACTACAATTAGATTTTTTAAAATTAACTAAAGTATGAAATTTAGGTGGAAACACTTTATTTTAATTCATTTCAGTCCTTTTAAAAAGTACGTGGCCCAGTTTTACGGTCAAAAAATGAGATTAAAAATAAATAAGAATTAAAATTAAAAATTTTAAAGATTTAAATTAATAGTCTTCCGTACTAAACTAAATCCTGTCTTTGACAGGCTTTTTCTATTTTTTTAAAATATTAATTTCAATTAATCAAAGAGTCTCACATGCTTTTTTTTTTTTTTTTTTAACTGGTGTAGTTATATATTTGTATTAGGTTTTAAAATATTAAATTTTACTAAATAAAATTTCTGGTGCAAAGAGATTTATTTGAAATGCAATTTGTACACCGTTACATGACAAAACGCTTTTTTTTTTTTTTTTAATTAACAAAGAACACTTTTATGGCACAATACCGTATAATATCTACTACAGAGAGAGTAGTTATAACGTTTTCTAAATCAAAAACGTTATAGACGAGTACAAGTAAATAAATTGTTCAAATAGGGTCTAGCCTCTTAAAGTAATCAATAGATCAGGATGCTACAACCGATACAATTGAAGTGCAGTCAGTAAGGCGCAGTTTTTTGCTAATAAAATCGAAGTCAAGGAGTCGTATGGGGAAAAAAAGAAAAGGTACTTCCGGGCAAAAAGTCTCTGGCCAGTGAAACTTTGATAATAACATATGTTACTAAGTAGCAGCGAATAACAGCCTCGCTACTAGACATTTCTGTACGATCTGAAGATTTAAGTTCATCATTTTAAGATTACTGTTCCTATTTGAAAAACAAATTATTTCTCTCACAGGGCATTTGTTTGAAGCTGGAAGGCTTTTCACTTTCTTTCTTTTTTTTTTTTTCCTAATGAAGACAAAGTCGGCTCCTGCAAGTCGGACTTTTCCCCCATTACAATGCAATCCTCACCAAAGGAGAAGTTTCTTAATTCATTTAGTATAAAACTTTTAGACTTGCTCTTTTCGCCATTGACCTGCATTCCGTCGATAATTTCCTTCCAACGAACTTTTAGGTAAATTTCGATACTGGTATGGTTTATTGTATAAATTTTATGTACATTTGTACAAAATTTTGTCCTATACCGCCATGTTAAAAATAAAAAAAGCAAACGCCACCTATTAGACGATTTTTGCCAAAAGTTGATAGGCTCTAATTTATGTCAAGATGGAACTGCATATCAAATTTTAGAAAAAATTTAGTCAAATCCTGTTCTAGACCTTTCAAAACGTGTAAATGTATCGAAAACCCGAGGTCAAAAATTTTTACGAATCTAGTATTTTTTTCTGCTGAATGTAAAAGAAAGTGAAAACTGTATTATTATTTAGAAATTTGGAGTTTAAGTTTTTACTTGTGGTACAATGATTGCCTCGAACCAGAAGCTGAAAAATATATGACTAAGATAGATCGTTCTTTTAAATATTGGTAAGCATTGACGCCACCTTTTGGACGATTTTTGCCAAAAGTTGATAGGCACTAATTTATGTTAAGATGGAAATATATACGAATAAATACATTTTGTCCCATACCGCCATGTTAAAAAAAAAAAAAAGTGGTTATGGCAACGCCCCCTGTTGGACGATTTTGCCAAAAGTTGATAGGCACTAATTTATATCAAGATGGAACTACATACTAAATTTTAGAAAAATTTTAGTTAAATCGGTATAAAAATAGGTATCTATCAAATTTTAGTCAAACCTGGCTCTAAAGCAGTCATTCCTGCTTTAGAGCACACTATTTTAAAAGTAGTGTTTTTGGCCCCCCAATATAAGAAAGGTTATACATTTATATATTTAGAATAATAATAATAATTACTACTTTTTTTTCCCCCACGAGAATTTTAGTTTATAGAAAAAGATGATAAAGATGTTGATGTTCTTCGAAAGCAGATGATCGTAGATGTCTTTGGTTGCTTATTTTTTATTTCCTGATATCAAAATTGTGACGCCGGAGCATTCCTGACCGGCCTGTGATTACCGATGAAGTACTCTGAAGTCAATTACTGCTGTTTCTTGATTCCTACGTACTTTAAACAGGAGTATTCTTAACCAGTTTGTGAGTTCCAACGAGTGTACTTGATGCCAGTCGTTCCTCATCTGTAATTCTAAAGATCTAAAACGCCATTTGTTCCCATCGTTTATGTCGATGATCCTGGACACCTGATAGATGAGGCCGCGGTAGCCCAGTCGTTAGAGTGCCAGCCTCGTAATTGGAAGATTGCGGGTTCGGTGCTCGAGCCGGCCAAAGACCGTCGTGTACGCTAATGGTGGCTGGTGCACGTAAAATCTGTCGTGGCCGCAATGTCATCCATGTTCCCATCAAAAATTATACCTCTGGGGGTCATCGAAGCGGGAGAGCCATCCCTTCCATGGAGGATCAAAATTGTGATGGCATGTCTCCGGACCACCTCTAGGGATGTGTACCAGACCGTCGCCATTTGCCCAGCTGCGCAGCACTAGTGCGACGTAAAATCCAACCATCCAACCATCTATCCATCCTGATAGATGAAGTGAAAGCATACCGATTGATTAATTTTATTTCAGTGAATATCCTAGGCTATATTTTAATTAAAATTTTATTGAAACTATTGCGTATTTCATATTCGTATTAATATTTTTTTGTATAAGATATGAATTACAGAATTATGTGTATTCATATTCATGATGTGTATTCATATTCATGAAGGCATTGATGTTGTTCAGTGGAAAATGTTGCATTGAGAAAAAAAATATACCGCCTTCATCTAGAACGAATTAGTGGTCATTTTCAGAATTCATAAAATAGGCATATAGATTTCCGAGCTATGTGTATAAAGCATGCAAATAAGCTGAATAGATGAAATGATCGAGAATTTCTAGTGTACACTTTTCTAGATGGTGAAACAATATTCTGAATATTCTGAATCCTTTGTACTGCGAGAAATTCTCGCTTGATTTTCTAGAATTAGGTCATACACCAAGATTATAGTTGCTAAAACTCGTCTCCTGTACTCGCATTTATTTGCAGATGTCTTTAAATAAGTTTGACTTCGATAATATAACCAAACCTCTAGAATTCTAATAGGGGTTTTAGAATTCTAACTCGCTTTCAAAGGAGACTAGAATTTATAAGTGTGACCTGGAACTATTTTTTTCTAGAGCCACAATTTAGATTCTAGATGTCAGCTACAGAATTTTTTCTCAGTGTGACATTTTTACCAAAATTATAGACATATATATATATATAGACATATATATATATTTTAATTTTTAATGTATAAACATAAGATTTTATTAAATAGAATTTGTTGCTTTTTTATTAAACAAAGACTCATTAGTTATTTTGACCTAATAAATTTATAGTCTCTACTACATGTTTTTCAGATGTAAGACAAATTTTACCTGGATATAGCAAAATTTTATTATACAGGTAAATCTTTCTCCACAACGCAAGTTTTATAAATGTTTCCTTTAATATTCTACGACTTTTTCTTATCATCGGTCTTTATATTATCTAATGCTATTAATTTGCATCCGTGCAGTAAATTCATAGCTTCTACTGATATAAATTAATAGCAAAATATGCCAAAAATCTTTTTTTTTCTTTTTTAAATTAAGAATCGAGAATAAATATTGTAGTACATTCAGAGACATTTTTTATTCATTTAAATTAACACAAATTTGGTTGGCACCGCGAAAATTTATGTTTAAGTGTTATGTTTTGGATTAACAAAATAATTTTAGAGATTTGTTTTGCAATTCTAAGAAAAAATATTCTGTGTTTCTTACAAAAAAGTTGGGTTTTATTAAAAATATACAAAAGTAAATAAATAAACGAATAAGTAGTTAATATAAGCTACTACAAAAATTTTTGCAAATCTGCTAACAAATCTTTTGTATAGAAATCACAAAATTGGTCTTTCCCTTCTAATAAAAATTTGATTTCAAGTAACAGAATAACCTAAATAATAATAATATAAAAAATATTTTGTAGATTTTATTAAATTAGTTTTCTGGGGGAGTTATGCTGAATTTTTGTCATAAAGGATCTGTAATCATGCAAACTTTCACAATTATATTACATTCTTAAGGTATAATTGAAACAATATTTTGAATGCAGATGCATTAATCTAAAATACGTTTAAGAAAGATGCATCGTCTAAAAATTAAGACTTTTTTGGCATGCATGATTCTTTTTCCAGAGAATGGAATAGTTAATCACTTTCACAAATTTAACATATCCTTTACCACTACATCTATTTTATTATTTTTTACCATGTTTTTATTAACTTCTATTCTTGTTTGTTTGTTTGTCCGGTAAAAATCTTGCAATCGAATTTTAACTAACTTCCCTACTAGCTAGACATTTGTAACTTTCACAGTAGCTCAGAACCCGGTGACAACACAATACTTCGAAGTCCGATTTTCGAATTTTCGATTTGTTTTCTTATAATTAATTAAAATATGAAAATATTAACATCCTAATAGCGTTAAAGTAGCCATTAAAATATTAACTATAATTTAATTGTTGCCAAAAAAAAAAAAAAAAAAAAAAAAAAAAAAATTACGAGTTTATTTTCTTTCGACCTAAAAATAAATACATATAATTAAACGTGTACGTTAAAAAATTATAAAAAGTTAAATTATGCATCTCACAAATATTGACGTCATTATCATTTTAAAAATTTTATGCACTTTGATAAGCGCTCTATGATTCATCAGAAAATTTAAAACATGATATATAAAAAGTTTTTTTTATCTTATAATTGTTTTATTTCTGGTAGATATTATATATGATGTATTCTAGTAAATATAGATACACTCATCTAAAAATAGCTTTATAAACGTGCTTAAAAAGAACGCATCATCATAAAATCATATAATTTATAATCGAACGTTTATAACTTCAAATAACCTTTTGTTATATCATATAAAACTGCTTTTATTCTTTCTATATGAATATGGACCCGGATATAAAATACTGATTTTGAAAAGTAAAGCGTTTTAAATCGTGATCTCGTGAGTCAAAAGAACACGAGAAGATTGTTATAGAAGATGATACCCGTTCTCTAGAGAGATATTTCTGCCGTTAAAGCAATACTTTCATAAAAATGGATGCAACGGAGCGCTCTAGTATTTCTCGAAAAGTTTAAAGCTGATATGAGGAGAGTGGCTGTTTGTCTTCCAGAGTTATATGTTTTATCTTTCAGATAAGCAGAGTTGAAATCTATAACTATGGCTGCTACAATATCTTTTGTTCGGTTGCTTTTAGAGCAGCATTAAATATAAGAAAATGAAAATATGAGATTCTTTTCTGAGAATTTTATAATAGTGTGATCAGTTTATTGCTTATAAAAGTCTCACTTTAATAGAGTAAACAGTGAAAAATGTAATATTAACTATGTAAAGCGTGGTAGATGTCAGTATTTGTTAGATACGTTCATTCTAGCTCTTTTTTTTTAATTCATATATTCGCATACATATGAACGCTAATATAAAGAGTGCCATTTTGATATAAACGTTTAATACATCTGTTTCCATATTATATTTTAAGATTGATAATTTTCTTATAAATCTGCAGTGTCGGCTAAAATTCTCGATCACATTTGAAACTTTAATAAAAAATCAAGTAAGTGATGTATAAGAGTGTGGTTTACATTACAATATGTCTTGAGCTGGAAAGTTTGGTTAAATCAAATAAAAATATTAGTTCTAAATTTTCCCATCAGAGGGTGCTACTTGTACTGTTTTTTGTTTTCATAGCATTTATTGTAGTTTTGCTATTTCCACATTTATCACCAGACTTCATCCCTCTTAACTTTTTCTTGTGGGAAGGACGTATTCTTTCCCTGTAATAATAAAATATTCAAAATGCAAATAACGCATGTGATTCCCACAGTTAATGCTAGTGAATACGTCAGTTGAATTATTGTACAAATTGGACGTGGATCGAACTACTGAAATATTTTTTAAAATTTCGCAAAATATGTGCTATTTTACTGCTTGCTTTACATTTTCTTGGTATTTTCAATACAGAATGCCATCTATATATATATATATATACTAGCAGGCTTTGCCCGCTTCGCTGGACATTAAACTTAAATGTGTTGTCAAAATCCCATATCTTTATTAATAACCTAAGTTCTTGCTGTGATTGGTAGAGGTTTTCTCGCTCGCAAAGTGAAGAGTCTAGGTCTCCACTGTCTTCGGCACAACTTACTCACTTCTTACTTCCCCTTCTTCAGCGGGTGAGTTCGAAGTTTTTCAAAATCCCACTAATGTACACAATGCGTACACTTAATCAATATCCGCACACCAAAATTCGCCATTCTAAGATAATTCAAAGCGAATTGAAACGGAAAAACATGTTTTTACACATGTTTATTGGAAACGACTTCAGTATAACCCCACAACGATATTTGGCGATTTTTTTGTTGGCGATTATGGCTAAATCATAAATCTAAAAATCATAAATCATATATGATAAATGATAAAATCATAATCATAAAACATAAAAACATAAATCCAAAATAAACAACATATTAGGCTGCCATATATCGCAAACAGTCCAGAACGACATCGTTATCCTTCAAAACGGCGCCAAAGAAAAATTGCCAAATTCAGCTGTGGGGTTATACTGAAGTTATACCGTTTATTGCCCTCCGACTCCGAGAAGGAGGGGGGGGGGATTTCGAATTTCGTGAAATCCAGTTACAATAAGTACCGGATGCAAACAAACAATTTACGCACCAAATTTCGTGACCACAGAAGTCTTTAATAGAAAATAATATAAATAAATAAATACAAAACGCACAGTTTTAGTATGGGAAACCTTTGGTGACTTTAAATATTTTAAGCCATTTTTGCGATGAATTGAATTGGCTATCTCAATTGTGCAATTAAAGATCTTGGCGAGAAACGTCCGAGCATCTTCGGTTCCGAATTTCAAATTTTGCGAAAGGGATCCAATACTAAAGCTGTTCCGTACACAAAATATATAAATAAATAAAATAAATTAAAAAATCTTTTCTGGTATTTACAAAATAAAAATAAAAAATCTTAATAAAATCCAAATTATAATAATTTACAATTAAGGGGAGAACATACAAAAAACCTCATAAGGTACATAATAACAACAAAAAAATTTGTTTTACTGCAGGAAAGAAAAGTGCTGCCTCATTAAATAAAAATATTAAACTAATGTCAAATATCGATATGAAAATATTTATCCACATACAAATTCCTGATTAAAAAAAAAAAAAAAAACTTTTGTAGGTATTTTCCTCTCTAATTTTTATTATTATTCACGTGAAATTGATAATATTTCATTTTATTTCTGGAAAATAAAAATATATATAAATATAAAACCTTCTAGCGAATCTGGGTTGAAAACGAAAAAAGGGTAAAATAAATTAGAAATATCAGACCTATATTTATAAATTTGATACCAAATGAAAGGGGCGATTTTTCTGAATCCAAGGGTGCAAACAGTTTTTCGATGCGACAATTAGATTTTTTAAAAATAACTAAAGTATGAAATTTAAGTGGCAACGGAAAACGTAAAAAGGGAAAAATAAATTAAAAGTATCAGACTTATCGTTACAAATCCAGAACCAAATGAAAGGGGTGATTTTTCTGCATCCTGGGGTGTAAACAGTTTTTCGATACGATAATTAGATTTTTTAAAATTAACTAAAGTATGAAACTTAGATGGCAACACTTCATTTCAATCTTTTCATAATTTGTAGCCCGAATCACGCGAATAAAAAAGTCTTTAACTTAAAAATTTATTTTTCCATTTTATTTTTCCATTCAAAGCGTTTTAGTGAAAAAATATTTATGGCGCATGCGCAGGCGTTTTTTACCCACAACTTAAACACTTATCATAATTTTGAAAATTTCTATAGATATAATTTCAAGTTGGGTGAAGACCTAAGTTTCTGCCAAGCGCCGTTGAATTCCGTCCAGCCGTACTCGAGTGATGCCCGGACAAACGTGTTTTAGTCTTTTACCCCCTAGGGGGGGGGGGAACGGGGGAGAATTTCTGAAAAGTTGATAGATATAATTTTAAGTTGGGTGAAGACCTAAATTCCTGCCAAGCGCCGTTGAATTCCGTCCAGCCGTTCTCAAGTAATGCCCGGACAAAGAAAGCGACATTCGGACACGATGACACACACACACACACACAGGCAAAATTTTCTGAAGTCATTTTCGGCTTTTATGGGGTGTGAAACGTGAAGATATCGCAAAATTTTTCGATTCCGACAAATTTACAGACAAAAGTCTGATTTTATTAATATAGATATATATACATATATAAAACTTTTCAATTAAATTTCTTTTTCGTTTAAGCAAAGTTTGTTTTATCGTAAGAAGCAAACCACACTTTCGTACGTCAATTACTTGATTTTCATTATATGAGTGCTTAAAACGTGTCAGGGATGATTTTTGTCCCATTCTCTATGAGTATTTCAATATATTATAAAATTTTTTTTGACTGATAATATATATATATTTTTTAATTTATAAATAAAAATACTTAATGCGATCTCCTAACAATTTTTATATTGATAGTTTTCTTTAAAATCTACAATTAAAAATATTTCACTATCTTTTCTTATCATTTTGTACATTGATAGTTGTCTTCTAAAATATACGAATATTACAGTATATTTAAATAAAATTTTATACATTGACGATTCCATTTTAATTGTAAAATTACAAATATTTCAGTGTAACACTAATAACACTTTATAGATAGACAGTTCTATTTAAAATAAATAAATATATACATATATATGTATATACACATATGTATACCAGTATTTAACTACATGTTTTAGTGAGTTTCTGTCCTATTGTTTTTAAAACAGAAACATAAAGCAATAAAACGAAGAGATTTTTATGAGACTTACACAATAGGACAATCAGTTTCCTGTCTATTTTTTTTTTTTTTTTTTTTTTTACTTTATTCTATATTCAATAGAAGAAAGTATTGGATTCGTAAAAAATTTCGACCTCGGGTTTTTGATGGATTTACACGTTTTGAGAGCTGTAGAACACGATTTGACCCTTTTTAGAAAATGTCTGTCTGTGTGTGTGACAAAATTTTGTGGCAACTGTATCTCCGGCACTACTGCACAGAATTTCATACAAATTGGTATGTTTGTTACACATTGACATAAATTAGTGTCTATCAACTTTTGGTAAAAATTGTCCAAAAGCTTGCGTTGCCATCCCGCTTTTTCTAAATTTTTAACATGGTGGCATACGACAAAATTTTGTATAAATGTGCATAAAGAGAATTATTTTTTTAATAATCATTATGAAATTTAAAAGAATTATTTATAATAAAGATAGCCAACTGGGAAAAAAAAATTGTGTATGTAGGAGCCTCGACTCCACCCTAGGAGGAAAGTCCCCCTTTGAGGGGAGTAAATTTTCATGATGGGTATCTTTCAAAAGAGTTCGCCAATACCTTTAAAACGAATGGTTGAAACATCGATCCGCGATAATTTAAAATAAAGCTGTCGATTTTTTTTTTTTTTTTTTTCAAAATTGACTTTTTTTGGATAGTTAGTGTTATACTACTTCTCTAGTATGGAAATCGTCTGCATTATCATGGAAGATAATTTCTTTAAACAATAATTTTAATAAATTATTTTTACTGAGTGAATTTGTATAGGAAAATATGGAAGAATGTCATGTGGCGGCCAGAACATAGAGGTTTATTTTATTTTATTTTTTTTATTTTATTGCTTGAACGACTTTTCTATTTTAAAAGTAGTATATTGTGGCCATCATAAAACTTTCTTCTATATTTTCCCACATAAATTCATTCAGTAAAAATAACTTCTTAAGATTATTTTCCATGATGAATGAAAGTAATTTTTTTCTCATAGATGTATAGCACTAACTATCCAAAGAAAGTCAAATTTATGTTCTAACGATATTTTAAAACTGCGCTTTTTTCCTTTCTTTTTTTCCCTATTTTTCAATAAAAAAAATCGACAACTTTGTTTTAAATTATCACAGATAATTGGTTCAATTATTCGTTATAAAGCTATTGAGGAGTTATTTTGAATGATATCCATATCGAAAATTTGTCTCCCCCTGGAAGAAATTTCCTTCCAGGGGGAAGCGTTGCTTCCACGTGTCCAAAAAATATTCATAGTTAACTCTATTACTATTATAAATAATTTTTGTAATTTCCTGATGATTCGCTACAAATACTTTTCATTTTTTGTAATTTAGTGACCCCTCAGTATCCCTAAAGTGTCTCAACCCTATAGGGTCATGGGTTGGGTATGGTTAGCATCCCTTCTCAATCAATTGAGCTGATTCCTATGTATGGTTTTATGCTCTTTTCTTCTTTTTGAGTGAACCGGTTGTCAGAATAACTTTTGTTATGTATCGTTGGAAAGGTCTGGACTAGCCACACCTTCTAGGCTAACCCTCCTCCCTCCCCGCTAGAGGGCGCTTTTTTTTTTTTTTTTTTTTTTTTTTCATGATTACTGTAGTTAATAAGCTATTCACAATAATCCTGCAGTTTCTGTTGCCTTTTGTTTAGTTTTCTTATATCTTCTTTACCCTCAAGCGCCTTTTTAATTAACGGTTTTTTGGCGACCAGGGAACCAAAATTAAATGTTGGTTACCTCTTTTTTTTTTTTTTTTTTTTTTTTTTTTTTTTTAACCTAAAGATCATTCCATTCAAAAATTTTTAACTAATTTTGTGCCCAAGGACTTAGTTTTCACTAGTTTGAAAAGTCCTTTAACCCTTTTTACTTAACCATTTATTTGGCGCCATTTTTTCTTAACTTTTCCAGTTTTTCGGTTTTTTGTCAATTTTTCAGCCTCTAATCATCCGAAGTTAACTTTCTATATATCGTTGAATAGGTTTTTGCTTGCCCCACCCTCTGAGCTTACCACATTTTCTCCCCGCCAGAGGGCGCAATCCCTATTCCTTAAAAACCGTATCTTTTTAACCAATCATTGCAATCTTGCGTTTCTTGTTGCCTCCCTTTTATTTTTGTTATTTCTCCTTAACCCATCGACTCTTTTTCGTTTTTGGCGTTTTGGTGACCAGGGAACCAAATTGCAATGGCTGTAACTTTTAGAATTTTAACTTTCCGACTACCCCAATCTAAATTTTAACCTGTTTCTCAGCCCAAGGACTTGTTTTTTACTAATTACTTAAGTCCTTTAACCCTTTTAGCTGACCATTTATTTGGCGCCATTTTTTCTTAACATTTCTAGTTTTTTGGTTTTTTGTCTATATTTCAGCCCTTAATCATCCGATCTTAACTTTCTATATATCGTTGAATAGGTTTTTGCATGCCCCACCCTCAGAGCTTACCACCATTTCTCCCCGCCAGAGGGCGCAATCCCTATTCCTTAAAAACCGTATCTTTTTAACCTATCATTGCAAATTTGCGTTTCTTGTTGCCTCCCTTTTATTTTTGTTATATCTCCTTAACCCATTCTCTCTTTTTCTTTTTTGGCGTTTTGGTGACCAGGGAACCAAATTGCAATGGCTGTAACTTTTAGAATTTTAACTTACGACTATCCCAATCTAAATTCTTACCTGTTTCTCAGCCCAAGGACTTGATTTTTACTAATTACTTAAGTCCTTTAACCCTTTTTAGTAGACCAATATTTTGGCGCCTTTTTTTTTTTTTTTTTTTTTTTCTTAACATTTCCAGTTTTTCGGGTTTTTGTCAACATTTCAGCCCATAATCATCCGATCTTAACTTTCTATAAATCGTTGAATAGGTTTTTGCATGCCCCACCCTCAGAGCTTACCATCTTTTCTCCCCGCCAGAGGGCGCAATCCCTATTCCTTTATAAACTGTTCAAAAATTTATTTGTATGTATATATATATATATATATTTTTTTTTTTCTCGCAAGTTGTGCTCCCCGTGTATGTATATGTGTATGTGTGTGTGTATGTGTATATATATATGTATATATATATATATATGTATATGTATATATATATATATATATTTTTTTTTTTTTTTTTTTTTCTCCCTGGCAATCGGCTAACTCTCCCCCCCCCCTTCTTTTTTTTTTTTTTTTTTTTTTTTTCCAGGTGGGTTTTTGCGCCAAAACTTAGGCTCAATGTCCTCTATTTATTATTATTATTTTATTTATTTATTTATTTATTATTATTATTATTATTATTATTATTATTATTTTTTTTTTTTTTTCTCCTCCAAGGTTTCAGGAGGTAACTAAAATTTTTAAATCTACATCTATAAATATATGTGTGTATGTGTGTATATATATGTATATATGTATGTATATATATATATATATTTTATTTATTTATTTATTTATTTATTTATTTTTTATTTATTTATTTATTTATTTTATTTTATTTTATTTTATTTTATTTATTAATTTAATTTTTTTTTTTTTTTTTTTTTTTTTGAGCTGATCGTTCTGTGTCTGATGCGCGTATGCGTGGCTGGGAAAGCCCCTCCACGGTTTGATCTGGATAATTTTGAATTAAAAATTTTTGTTAGTATCATTAATACTGAAATCTTTGCATAAAACAAAAGCTTTTCTAAAAGCTAAAATTATATTAGGATTCCAAAGTCCTTTTTAAGGCTAATAGGCCCTTTCAAAACTACATCAAATGTCTAGTCCCTACAGTTCAAGTGTAGAAGATAATAACGAAGAAGATAAGCTCGTTTCAACAAAAATGTCAAATACAACACAAGATGTCGCTGACCCCTCGCTGATTCCCATGGGAGACAAGCTAAGAAATAAAGAAAATTTTATCCAGTTTTCCTCGGCTATCGATGTCGCAAGGGCCGCAATTTCGATTATTTCAACAGTCAGAAAAAAGAGTTTAAAAGCCCCTTTGAATATCTTCGAATGCGCCTTTCATCGCATTATAGCCCTGCAAACAACACAAGACCAAGTGGCTACCTCTCCACAAGAATCTTCAGCACAACCCTTAACTCAACAAGTCGATGCAAGCACCGATCCCAGTTCTCAAGCAATTTACTCCCCACTGAGAGAATATCAGAGGGGAATACAAAAGCGACTAACAGAGATTAACCAAAATATTCAGGAAATTAA
This sequence comes from Salticus scenicus, assembly GCA_963930645.1. Taxonomy (NCBI): domain Eukaryota; kingdom Metazoa; phylum Arthropoda; class Arachnida; order Araneae; family Salticidae; genus Salticus; species Salticus scenicus. The sequence goes on along the minus strand of OZ005659.1, from coordinate 253,462,849 downwards.
GGGTCTCCAAAATAGCTTAAATAATAACTTCAAGCAACAAGAAACTCTAATTAGGGAATACTTACCTCATCCACCCCAAAAAGAACAACAGGTACCTCACCAAGTATTGCCTCAAAGAGTTTCGCCAACTTCTCAATCATCTAATGGAAGTCTTACAATGGCTCAAACCCTAACCCTTCACCACCAGAGAAACAAAGAATTTCCTCAAGCTCCTTTAAATCCAATAAATAGCGAAATGCTTCAAGCCCTGGAAGCACACAAAAAGCTTAACTGTACTCTCTTTGTAAAGTCGACAAATCCTTCTGACAGAGGAATTGACATTATGAACTTACTGAAATCTCGAAACTTAGCTACTTTAGCCAGAATCGAAGGAAAACAAATATACAGGGCCTCGGTAGACCTTCGCTGTCCCACCCCTAGAGACGCAGAATTAGTATCGGCAGACCTTCTCGCTAATCCAGACATCAAGGAAAAACTAGTCATCAAACCCAAACCGTGCCCAAACGTTTGGTTTATTCTCTTAGGAATTCCAGCAGATTCAGACGAAATCCTTCTCCTCCAAAAGATCAAATCTTCAACCGGCCTACCAAATGAGTATCCAGATCTAAGAATCATAAAGTATCTAGATACTAAATTTAATTATCTGAAAAATGTTATCCTACAGGCCCCGCTCCCTGTAGCGGATGCCCTTATAAATTCAGAAAAGTTGTCACTAGGTATTTATACTAGTCACTTTCGACCTTACACCAGAGTGTCTCGCTGCACGAACTGCCAATCGCTCGAGCATGTCACGGCTCAATGTTCCAGCGATGCCGTGTGCTCCAGATGCTCAGGAAATCACAAAAATGAGGGTAGCTGTGCAGCTAGACCCAATTGTGTAAATTGCCAAAGGTACAACAGCAAAATCCGAAAAAATGGGGGAAAGATCATCTCCTCCGAACATCCCGCATATTCTCTTGAATGTCCCCTATATGCGGACAAATATAATAAATGTAGAGAGAAATTGGACGCAAAATATTCAACTAAAAAACCACCTCCTCCACCTGAAAATCCACCAAGGTCAAGATCTAAATCCAACACAAATAATCAGCAAATTCAAAGAGACATTAACAAAGCCTCCAATCAACACTCCAGCGATTCCCGTTCAAGAAATGAACAAATTTCAACTCGATCAAAAAGGCCTAGCCAGTCTAGAGACAGATATGCAACAAAAAATAAATCACAGTCTTCTAACCAACAAAACAAATCCCGTCGATCTCCCAGCAGATCTAATCAGAAGTTCCAGAGACGACGAAATCGTTACCCTAGTTACATACAAAACAGTGACTATTACCAAGAACAATTTCAGGATCAACAACCTTACTATTCGGATTCTCTACAATATCCTTATTACTACGATTTCCCATACCCTCCACCCATGAATTACGGACAATTTATAGAACCGTCAACATACCCAAGGCAGCTTAATGAAGCTCCTTACCGCAGCTCTTCAAGGTCTTCTTACAGGTAACCAAGTTACCCCTTTTTCTTTTTTTCTAACCTTAAAATTGTTAAAATTCGAGTCTAATTTAAAAGTCTCAAAAGTTCTCTCTTCCCACTCCCAAGAGACAACGTCCTCTCTAAATCAACAAAATTTCAATAACTTAAAATTCCTGCAGATCAACCTCAATCATTGCGCGGCGGCTAACTCAACAGCTCGGGATTTCATGGAGAAAAACTCTATCGACTTCGGGCTGTTGCAGGACGCCTACTGCGCCGTTGGGGGTGATCTGTATGGCTTCCCCTCCACCTGGTCCAAATTCAGCTCAAAGAAAAATTCAGCACACATAGTAATCGCAACACAAAATCTAAATTACACACATCTTTACACTGGGGATCATTGTGTTTTTGTAACTTTGACCACGAAGGAGGGTGAGCTCATTTTGGGCAGTGCCTATGCTCCCCCGTCCGCAGACTTCGATGACTGTCTGCTGGAGTGGCAGCATTTAATTTCTCAAAAGTCTCTATTCCTTTGCTGCTGCGACCTCAACGCTAATTCCCCGCTTTGGTGCTCACCACGGGAGGACGCTAGGGGTCGCAGTCTCATTGAATTTATAACCTCTAATAATATTTGTTTGGCCAATTTCGAAAATTCGGATCCAACTTTTACCAAAGACAACGCTAAGGGCTGGCCAGATTTCACCTTGTGCAATCCTAAGACCTTTGCCAAGATTAACGACTGGTCAGTCCTAGATATCGCGAACAATTCAGACCACAACTATATTACATTTACGATAAATTCTACCCCATCTGTAACTCATTCAAAACGCTTTGCCACAAAACGTGGAAATTTCAATAAATTCAATAAACTTCTCTCCACCCATACTTCCTCCTTAGCAGAAAATATAAACTTAGTAACAGTAACAGATCAATTAGAAAATTTTACTCAAAATTTAATTAATATAATACAATCAGCTGCCACATCTGCCTTCAGACTGAAGAAGTCGGGACGGAAGTTCACTTATACCTTCTGGTCTCCCCAACTTCGTTCCATGCGAAACCACATAACTGCACTTAAAAGACAATTAAAATATATAGATCCCTCCCTCAAACAACAACATAATCAGAAAATAAAACAACACTCGGCCATTTTCAAAAAACAAGTTAATCTAGCAAAACGTAACGCATGGAAGAATTTCTGCACATCACAAACACGCACTTTTGGAACAGCTCAAAAATTTTTCAGTAACAAATTCTTCACACCCACAGAGCTGAAACTTGAGCGTCCTCCAGCTCTTTCTTCAAAGAAAAATAACCTCGAATACCTCACCGAAATTTTATTTCCACATACAATTTACCCGCGTTTCGAAGAACCTTCCTTCTCGGCTCCCTTGGATGCGCCCTTCACGGAGGCCGAGGTAAAAGCCACTCTTTTTAGCTTCAATATTAACAAGGCCCCTGGTCCAGACAACATCGATTTTAAAATTTTAAGAAATTCATATAATACAATGCCACATATATTTTTAGCCTGGACAAATAAATGTCTTGAATTACAATACTTTCCAGAATCACTGCGCAGAGGCGAAGTGGTGTATTTTCTTAAGCAAGGGAAACTTCCCTCTGAACCCACATCATACAGACCGATCTGCCTGCTCCCCACTCTAGGTAAATTACTAGAAAAACTTATAGTAACAAGACTAAATTATTTTCTCGAAACCAATCAACTCCTCCATCAAAATCAATTCGGGTTCAGAGAGGGCAGATCCTGCGAACAGGCTTTGCAATCTATTAAAAGTTCCTGTGCCTTAAGCGCAAATGCCAAGAATTACACCACTATCGTCTCCCTGGACATTAAAGGAGCCTTTGATAATATAGAATGGCCCCACATTTTCAACAGTCTCCAAGAAATTAACTGCCCGAGAAATCTTGCGGGAGTCATCCGTTCCTATCTCTCGGAGAGGAAAATCTTAGTCAACTGGGGCGAAGGAATGTCAGTCCTTCCCCAAACAAAGGGCTGTCCCCAGGGCTCATGTTTGGGTCCAATATTATGGATTATCATTGCAAACAAGATCCTCAGCAAGATGGTCTCAGAAGGCTTCGCAACTTTCGCCTATGCGGATGACTTCTCCATTATTTTCTCGGGTCCTCGGAGGAAAGATCTGGAGGACCAAGCCCAGGTGGCACTAAATCTCTTTAGTAATACCCTTAAAGATCTTGATCTACAACTTTCACCTTCTAAATCTAACGCACTAACTTTGGCATTCCCAAAAGCCCTCAAGAGAAGTCCCACGATGCGGATTGAGGGCGTCAGCGTGCATCATGTTCACCAGCTAAAACTCTTGGGCATTATCTTCGATGACCGCCTCAACTGGCTAGCCCATGTAAAATATTTAAAACTTAAGTCCCTCGCGCTATACCACAACTCCATGAAAATGGTTGGTAAAAGATGGGGGATTTCGTCTTCACTATTGAAATTCTGGTATAGCGCAATAATAGAAAAGATACTCACCTATGGTGCTGGCATTTGGGGTGGTCACCTCAGAACTGATGCTATAGCTCAATTAAACTCTGCACAAAGGCCCTTCCTCTTGCAAATCGCAAGAGGATACAAAACAATTTCTACTGACGCCCTCACCGTTATCACTGGTATTCCTCATGCCCACCTGCAGGTCTCCCAAATTTATATTAAAACTAATATTCTTCAACTTAAAGACACTGAATTAGCTTCAATAGTTTTTCCTCAGACCCCAATCCAATCTACGACCTGCAGTTGGAATATTCATCCGGGAAAGGACGTTGCTTCCCTTCTTATCAATAGTTGTAAAAATAGTTTTACTCCCTCTGCTCAGGTGGCTGTCTACACCGATGGATCTAAGACTGTTCATAGTGTGGGTGCAGCTTTCTGCACCTTCGCATCGGGTGAAATTGTCCACCGGTGGGCGGGCCGACTTGAGGACTATAACTCGGTCTTTCAGGCCGAACTCTTGGCCATTAAGAAGGCTCTGGACTGGGCACTTTCAGCCTCCCAGTACCCTGAAATTTGTATTTTTAGTGATAGTCTCTCGGGTCTGCTCGCTATTGCCCGCCACAGGAGCAGAGATCCACAAGTTTTAGAAATCAAAAAACTTTTAACGAACCAATCCATAAAAATCTCCCTGGCGCACGTTTCGGCCCACAGGGGAGTCGCCGGCAATGAGCTTGCGGACTCTCTGGCCAAAGAGGCGACCGAATTTCCAACAATCAATATCTCCCTCCCAGCTCCTCCATCATTCGTTAAAACAAAAATTAAACAAATTCTAAATCTTAAATGGCAAAACCTGTGGAATGATTCTGAAAAAGGTAGGTATACCTTTAATCTCGTTCCACAGGTTAACCACAATTCTTGGAATCTGACCCCCCCCATCACGGCGTTCCTCACTGGCCATGGTCCTTTTCCATCGTATCTTCATAGGTTTCATTGTCGACGATCTCCACTGTGTCCCTGCGGCGAAGAGGGGACTCCAAGTCATTATTATTTCCACTGTCCCTTAACTATAAATTATCATTTAAGAAACCCAAATCCTCGCCCCCCAAATTGGCTAGAGGATATAATCACAAGAAAGCCGCTAGTCCACAAACTAAACAAAATATTTGATCTATTAATGGAACTTTCCAATTTAACTAACTGAAATTTATCTAATTTTCTCAATTTGTAAATTCTTGTATTTTTATTTATTTTATTTTATTTTACTTTATTTTATTTTATCTTTATTATTGTTTTAATTTTTATTTTTAAAACTCAGTACTTGGTTGCCTGTACTGCTGCTGATTAGCAGAAAGATCTGATATCACTACAGCTGCCCCTTGTCGCGTGAGGGAATACTCCCTGGCAACTGAAGTCAACCTACTTTTTCTTGATGAACTTTTTTCACCAGTTCTTCATGCACAGCATTAACCGTAGTCAGCATGCCAACTGTCGCGTGGGACCGGCTGGGTTCGGCATGCTGACCAACTTTGTTTTGTAATTTTTTTTTTTTTTTTTTTTTTTTTTTTTTTTTGATCCTCCTGCGTGCAGGGGGATCTTCTCGGGACAGCCCTACGGGGACTTCGGTCCTCGTATAGCTCAACACTGCTCTGCGAGCGGTGAGCCGGGGCTGTTCCCCTGTTCAAATACTTTTCATTGGGCACATATATAATAAGTTTGTCCAATACCGCCATGTTAAAAATTAAAAAAAAGCGGGATGGAAAAATCACCTGTTGGATGATTTTCACCAAATGTTAATAGACACTAAATTATGACAAGGTGCAAATACATACCAATTTGTATAAAATTCTGTGCAGTAATTCTTAAGATACAGCTGCCACAAAAATTTTGTCAGACACGTAGACAAACATGTTCTAAAAAATGGTCAAATCGTATTCTGGACCTCACAAAACGAGTAAACGCATCAAAATCCCGAAGTTGAAAGTTTATATGAATGAAATACTTTCTTCTATATGAATATAGAACAAATATTGGTTTTCTTCTATTGAATATAGAAGAAAGTAAACATGCTACAGCTTCTCTATTTCCTTTACTTAATTTACTGTATATATTTCACGTTCTTGGCTTGTACGGCAAAAACTGTTTCGAAAGTAATAATAATAATAATAATAATAATAACACAAAAGAACCGTGTGCAATTTTGTTCACATGATGTATATAATTTTTATGAGTACTAGTGTCCAACGTGTTTCTAGTGTAGTGAGAAGATGCGTACTTTATGTCCTGGCTTTGCATGTGTTTGAAAATACAAAATGTCAAAGGAGTTTCTTCAGTCAGAATCGGACTCTTTTATCAGAAGTAAAGAATCTTATAAATGTGTTTTCTTACCAGAAAAAGACCTCTCAGCGAGTTCGTCTGCGCACGTAGCGTATCCTTTGTCATAAAAAATTGTACATAATATTGTGTAATTTTGATGTTTACATGTGTGTATAACACACATTTTACGTGTCACTGTTTTCAATATTGTATATAATTTAATTCAATACAGAATATTTACAACGACAGGAAAACATGTGCAGGAATACTTAGCGAGCATTTTAATATGTGGTAACGTAATATTCTAACAGCTAAAAAGTAAAAATCAATTGATTAGGCAGGAATAAAACTGAGCTATTATATTACATATTCTAGTTTAATTACTATCAAATTTACAATGTTTACAACACCAAAAAGGTATGAAAATCGTATAGGCATTATGCCTGATTAAAAATAAATAAATAAATAAAATAAACATTCATTTTTTTGGCTCTCCTGCCTTTCTCAGATCTAGAGATCCTCTGGGCTCTATGCTCTACTGTCCGCTCCTGGGTCTGGAGAGGGGGGGGGGAATAAACACCCCTGATGTTTTCAGGAACCCTATAGGTTCCCAGGATTCAGAGCCACACCTAAAAACTTTTACCGAGCCAGTCGCTTGACCACGAGCTTGGCGCCACTAAGACGTCCCACCTTGATGAATTCGCTGGACATCGGAATCATCAAAAGACAGCGTGAAATCAAGTTCAATGGCGTTGGTAAAACACTAAGAGCAGGTTAGCCTCCATAGTCCTTCACTGAGGCAGACAACGTGTCTCTCCTGTCTACCAACCCTGCGGGATCCAGATGCGAAGATTCCGTGAAGAAAAGGGGGGAGGGGGTGTCATTACAAATAATATTATAGTTAACGATATAATAAGTAAATATTGATTATTTAATATTGTAAATTTAAAGCAAATCTAGCAATTATTTTCAAGTTTTAATGCAAAATTAAAATACCACAATAACATTTCCGATGCTCTCGCATATACTAAAATTATTTTCTGATTGGCTATTGCTGTTATAAATATAACTTTTTTAATTTTACGATTTTCGTTAAAAATATTTCTTATTGCGTACATTTTATAAGAGAATTTATCCTATACTACCTTATTAAAAATCATGAAAATTCGGGATGGCAGCGCCACCTCTTAGACGATTTGCACCATAAGTTGATAGGCTCTAATATATCTCAAGATTCAACTACAATTAAATTTGTGTAAAATTAGGTTTTGTTCTTTAACTGAAGATTCCACAAAATTTTTGTCGTACACAGACAGACATTTTATAAAAATGGTCAAATTGTGTTCTAGACCTCTCAAAACATTTAAATACATCGAAAACCGGAAATCAAAGAATTTTTATCAAACCATTACTCTACCCTATTGAATACATTTTTGACAGAAGGAATTTACCAGTAAAATTTGATTATGCTGTCATCTAAATTAAACACAACTTTCATTATACAGACGAATTTTGAAAATGTACTTTATTAAAATATATATGATAAATTTTGCATATTATTTATACCTTTTTTATGCTAATACTTTTACCAGACGCGGCATCTTAGATATTGCTTTGGCATTCCAGAATTATTTGCGTAATATTATGCATTTAATCAAATTCAGGTTTGATAGGATCTTCTGTCAGAGAAGTCATCATTTCTCTGTGAAGAATTTGACAATACTTTTATTTTTTATGTCACGTGCAGGAAAAATAATTTAGCATTAAGATGTGATTTTATTTTGTATTTGATTTTCGTACAGTTGTAATATGAAGAATGTATTGTATTTCTAATGAATGTATTCCTAAAATGTTTTAAAATCTGGCACACTAGCGTACTTAGTAATGCAATGTGAAATAGAAACTACAATATAATATAATAATTAATAAGAAACTTAATTTGTATGTAACTCTATTGACTATATCTTATTTAATAACTAGCAGGCTACGCTCGCTTCGCTGGTCACTATATTTGAACGATTATTCAAAAGAATTGAATCAGTATTTATTTTTATTTAATGATATCGCGTTGTGAAACTTTGAAACGTAATATCTTTAAATCTAATAACTTGATTTATAGAGTGTTCGCACAAAAAATGAACAGTCTTTAGAGCTCTTTAAAAAAAAAGTATAACATTTATGCCGTATCTTTTAAAAAAATTCATCAATTTTTACTAAAAAAAAAAAAATGGCAGACCTTCCTCAAAAGCAATCGAATGATATCGCATTGTGAAACTTTGGAACGTAATATCTCTAAATCTAATAACTTGATGTACATAGTGTCCTCAGAAAAAAGAAACAGTTTTAGAGCTCTTTTAAAAAAAGTGTAACATCTGTGCAGTAGGGGAAAGTTGGACGAAACGGGATACCATTCTTGTTTTTTTTTACTACGAAAAATGTGTTGAAGAAAACCACACATTATGTTTTTTTTGTAACTACAACATTTATTGAAGCACACAAAAAACATAGTTTTAACTAATTTTAATGACTGTGAAATAGTTAAAAAAATTATTTACCAAACTCTTACACATCCCGTTTTAGCATACCTGGGGTGGACAAAACGGGATAGGGATTACAATGTTTAATTTTTTTTGTAAAATTAACTGAAAAGCATAATTAACTGGCAAAAACCTGTAAAGCAAAATTTCTGCTTGAAAGAATAATGTCTTCAGTAATCCGAGACTTAAAATAAGAGTTTTTTATGTTTTTATTTACAAACTAGTATATAACCCCGTCAAAAATGACGGAACGTGAACAATAAATCTTGAAAACAATCTTTAGAACATAAAGATTACCACGTGATCATTTAAATGTATTTTCAATTTTTGTTTATAAATCAAATATGTTTCGATATTTTATAATTTTCGTTCTGAAATTGAAAAAATTCTACCCGATCAATAAATATGAATGACAATAAAAAAACTGCTCGCTGACAAAAAGTATAGGCCCGACAACACATCCCAGTGTTCCGTTAAGTGCTCTATTTAAAGTCATCATAATAAGAATAATCTGGTGTGTCACTCACAGCACTTTCTCTTACCCTGAAATTTAATACTATAAGTACAGGTTGGAGATTAAAAGGTAAGATAACGAGTACTGTTATGTAAACCTATGTTGAACAATTCAAATTTGGCTTCGGAAGAGTTTTATATGATAATTAGTAACTTTATTTTAAATTATCGCAGATCGATGGTTCAACCATTCGTTTTAAACGTATTGTCGAGCTCTTTTGAAAGATACCCATCATGAAAATTTACTCCCCTCGATTGGGGGGCGGCGAGGCCCCTACATACACACACACACACAAAAAAAAAAAATTCCCAGTTGACTATCTCTATTACAAAAAATATATATTCGTTTTATTTGGTCTAGCGCAGTCTATAGATGTTAAATTCTACTTACCTGCAATTTCCCCCATAGACGTAATGTATTTAAATACTTTTGAATGTCCCTGTACACGAACCATTTGCTTCATCTCAACGAAATCTTACTGTAGCATCCCTATATAATACACATTTAGAATACCGAGTTTGGAATTTCTGCTACTATTTGTTCTTGAGATATGCTGATACAGACACACAGACAGACACACACACAGAGAGACCATTCGCTAAAAACATGATTTTCGTATTCAGAGGACCTCAGAACATGTAAGTATAACAAAAAACCACGTTGTAAAATTTGACCCTAAAACAATACTTTCTCGACCCTATGGGTAAGAGAAAGTAAAAAACTATTCACTTCATTTTACCAAAATACTTTTTTTTAAGACTATCGAAGATCCTGTTTTCAAATACGCAAGCGAAGTGTGACGTCACTGACCTTCCTTGGATGCAAGAAAAAGATTCCCTATGTTAATCGTCCATTGGATTTTTTGCAAAAAATTATTAAAAATCGAGAAAAATTATTTCCCGATTTTAATACCTGTATTTGGGTATAGATATGCTATCGTATTCATGCGTTAGATTGAGTTATTTTGCTGTCAAATTGACAAAATTTTAAGTTTCAAAACTGTGTCATCTTTGGCGTTTTTTGTATTTGGCGATTAAAAACATAATACGAAAATATACATGACAGATGTTTATTTTCGTAATATGTATTGTACGAAATATTGTTTCATATAATTCATCGCTCTCTTAATATAAGTTGTTAAAATAACCATGATTTTTGAAAGGAATTAAATATGTTCGCCAAAATAATTTGGCGATATTTTTTTTTTCCGCCAAGGATGACAGATATGTTAAATCTATTCCGCTGCAACATATGAGTATCTTATATCAGACACTTTATTTAGACATTTGAAAACAAATTTGACTTCAAATTATGATAGAATATTTATCATTTTCCTTTTAATTAGTATATTAGTTGGTTATTTATTGTGTAAATATCATCTTTTGAAATGAAATGTTTTTGTTTTGAATCGAATATGGAAGTTTGCCATTTTTTTTTTCTAGAGTTTTGAAATTAAAAATTTAAATTTTATCAATTTTACAGCAAAAACAACTTAATCTAACGCATGCAGACGATAACTAATACATATCTATACCGAAATATGGGGATTAAAATCGAGAAATAATTTGCCTCAATTTTTAATAATTTTTTACAAAAAATCCAATGGGCAATTAACATAGGAAATCTTTTTTTTTTTTGCATCCACTGACGGCCAGTGACGTCATCACTTTGCTTGCGTATTTTCTAATTAACTATCCAATAATTACAGACACTCCATGCTAACACAAATTCAACTCTACTCGATTCTTCCAACCAGCTATCTCACCCGCAACATCGCCAAAATATCCGGGATCAAGCTATGGACTTTCTCATTCTCAACCGAACATTTTATCTTGACTCGAGATTATCACTTTAGACTACTCTACTTTCAATACTCATTTCAACTGGTGACCTTTACTTGCCCAACCAAATATTCTATCCCAACTATAAATTTACACTAATTTCAAAACTAAAATCAACTGGCGTCATTTACGTACCGAACTCGACGCCAATCATACCTCACAATGTAAACAAACAATGAAGCTTGATAAAAATATTTAAAGACTTTAATATGCTTTTACAAATATTTTAAGAGTTTTAAGGCTTTAATATGTTTTAGAAATACTTTAAGCGTTTTTTTTTTTTTTTTTTTTTTTTTTTTTGTAGAAACAGTCAAAGAGTCGTTCATTCGGAATCCATTTGGAATTTGTATTTTCTAAATGGCAACAGTTTTGGTTTGTTTTTATTTGGTATTCCGTTGCTTACAATCATGAATCATGAAGTTACATAATTCTATTTATAGATTCATGTTTATAATAGCCAGTGATCCATTATATTTAGTGTAGATCTTTAAACATTACAATTGAATAGTTTTTCAAGGTTTTAGTGAAAATAAATAAGAATACGTGCGATACAAAACATATTATATGTATGTTTCCGTAAGTTGAACCAGCTCAGTGAGTTGAACAAACGGGAAAAAAAAAAAATGGCTGCCAAAAGTTTCTGTTTTGAAGCGGTACTAACCGGATTCGTTCATGACAGATGAGGATCATTATATATATTAATGAGAAAGAAGACCTTTTATTTGGGCCTATAGCAGAACAAAAGTCGCATAAAAAGGTGCCGTCCTCTTCGTCGGCATTAGAACATGCTTCGTGAGTCCATTCTTGGCATCCAGAACATTGGATCCTCTTCTCCAGCCTTAGAGTCGACTTACAGTGCATTACAAAATATGCAGGTTTCTCCTCCCTCTGTTTTATTTTCAGACGATGACGACATGCATTCTTGGCTGCTTGCTGAAGGTTTATTAAACCTTTCTATGTTTTGACTTTTAACATCAGGATTAGGCTTTCCTTTGGATTCTTTTGTAGGCCTACTTTTAGGTTTGGCTGGACCTGGTAGCTCTTTTTCATCCTCTTTTCCATTTCCTTTTCTTACAAACTTCTTTCTTGGAATTTTTAAGAGGGATTTCTTAGCAGCCTTTTCTTCAATTTTCTTGGTTCTTTCTTGTTGTTTAATCGTCCTTTCTTTTTCTTCCATTTCTAACTCACTCCTATATGGAGATGATGTTATTACTACAGTTTTCTTCTTTCTCTTATCAGCCCTTTTTTCTGGGCGAGGCCCTTTTACTTGAGGTACAGGCAGAACAAACTTTGGATAGATGGAAAATGGTAGCTTAGGTCGAAGTTTGTTGGTTGGTGTACTCCTACGGTGTCTTTGAAGAAGTTGAAGGTTGCTCTTGGCCTTTGCTCATATCAGTCTGGTGCCCAACGCCTGGAGGTTCTTGCTGCAGGTCTGACGTAGGGTGGTCTGTGGTGACAGAGGGTGCAAACAAGTGATCTGGGAAGACGTCAGGATTCTAAGGACTTATGCCAGTTTTTATAAACTCTTTAACGGCAGTGTTTGCAACAGCTGCCCGTAAATAGGCTGCGTTGAACAGTTTTGCAACTTCGTAAATTATGACGCTCCTACCTGGATGGTTGAACAGCCACTTTTGAACTTCTTGTTCATAATGCGTGCTCAATGGAGCCATGAAACTGACATCCAAGGGCTGAAGGCGATGAGTTGTATGTGGGGGGAAGGTTAGGATGGTTACATAATTTTCTATTGCCAAATTTACAAGTTCCAAACATTTGGTGTGACTGTTGTGTCCATCAAGTAGCAACATCACTGGCTTCTCATGGGCTGGGTTGGAAAATTCTACGAATTTTTTAAACCAAACAATGAAGCTCTCTTTCGTGATCCAACCGGTCTTGTGATGCAGTGCAAATGATACTGGAAGGGCATCATCCATGTGTAGTGGGTTTTCCTTCACTCGAGGAAATACAAACATAGGAGGGACGAATATACGGCATAAAAAAACTGTATCCCGTTTTATCCAACTCATAAGTGTCCCGTTTGTCCAACTCTGACACTTTTCAAAACAAACATGGCTGATGCCTAAACGTGAAAGGAAAATTAGATAGACTACACATGAGAATGTTCGTTAATAAATGCTTAATCAAAGGTAATACTCACCGGAATTGTATTCCCATATATGTAGGCAGTATAATCTAGAAAACAACGCATGTAAATGTAGAAAGTGCCAAGAAATCAGAGTAAAAAAGTTCTAAGAGCTACAACTTTCCATCAACTAGTGGTCTCGAGGCGGGACGAACTGAGAATGGTGTAATGACGGCCGAGAACAAGTTTCTGTCGTCGTCCGCTGGATAGCATCTAAATGCCTTATCCGTTCTAGAGGAAAATTTATATACGAGTTAAAGGTCACCATCACACAAACTATATTGATTTTGGTGACCCTAGCACTTAACGAGTTTTACAGGGACACAAATAAAAATTGTTCATCATTAAGACCAATAGGCTCAAATTATTTAAAGTGCGACAGCAACTAAACACCTTATTCAAATGAACTGAAAACTTATATACATGTTGTACGTCACCGTCACACGAACTTTATGAACTTTAGAGAATCTTGCACTTATGGTTCTTTTTCAGGGACAAAATGCAAATTTCTTTATCATTGTGGCATATGGGCTCAAACTTTAAAGTACGATAGCGTCTAAATGTCTTATCCGATGGAGCTGAAAATTTATATAAATATTATTGCACTAACTATAAACATTTTGGTGAATCTAGCATTTGTAGGTTTTTACAGGGACACAATAAAATATTCTTTATTATTATGATCTAAGTGTTCGGTAAAATAGCGTTAAATTAAACATCATGCACTATATAAAGAAATATACTCAAACTCCCTATTATAATTCTCTCTCTTTTGTTTATTTAACGACTCCTCTTACTTTACTTTATCTATAGAACCGTTAATTACTCAATGTTCGGAAAGTCAAGTGAAGTCACTCCAGATTTTTTTTTTTTTTTTTATGTGGCAAAACAGCATCTTCAAGTGACGAAATCTGGTGATACCTTTTGAAAACTTTTAAAAATGTATCAGAGCTTTTAAATTTTGCAGTCATCTAAAGATGCTATTTATGATAGCGAAAAGCTTAGTGTTATTGTAATTTACAAAAGTTTTACCTTTTTACTTTCTCTTACCCATAAGGTAGAGAAAGTATTGTTTTTGGATCAAATTTTCGAACGCGAGTTTTTGTCATATTTACATGTTCTGAGGTCCCCTGAATACGAAAATCATGTTTTTAGCAAATGGTCTGTGTGTATGTCTGTGTGTATGTCTGTGTGGGTGTCTGTCTTTTATCAGCATATCTCAAAAACAAATTATGGCAGAAAGTTCAAACTTGGTATTCTAAATGTGTATCATATAAGGATGCTACACTAAACTTTTCGTTAAGATCAAGCAAATGGTTCGTGTACAGGGACACTGAAAAGTATTCAAATACATTACGTCTATGGGGGAAATTGCAGGTAAGTAGAGTTTAGCATCTATAGACTGCACTAAACAAAATGAAACGAATATGTTTTTTTGTAATACAGATAGTCAACAGGAAAAAAAAAATTGTGTATATAGGAGCCTCGCCTCCCCCCTGGGGGGAAGTCCCCCCTCGAGGGGAGTCAATTTTCATGATGGGTCTCTTTCAAAAAAGCTCGCCAATACCTTTAAAACGAATGGTTGAACCATCGAGCTGAGATAATTTAAAACAAAGTTATCGATTTTTTTACTTTTAACAAAAAGAAAAAAAATCGTATTTTTTTTTTCTTTTTAATATTGAGAATAAAATGGACTTTTTTTGGATATTTAGTGTTATACTACTTCTCTAATATGGAAATCGTCTGCATTATCATAAAAGATAATTTTTTAAAAAAATAACTTTAATAAATAATTTTTTTAAAAACAGAATTATTTTTTAATAGCTGAATTAAATTCTATATAAATGTAGGTGCATTAATGAAACGGGGTGTTGAGAGGGGCGGCAGCCCCCCTCACACAGAACTAATTATTATATAAAACTCTTCAAAAGCCTAATTAAAATTGTTTAACACAGGTTTACATAACAGTACTCGTTATCTTACCTCTTAATCTGCAACCTGTATTTATAGTATTAAATTTCAGGGTAAGAGAAAGTCGTGTGAGTGACACATCAGATTATTTTCAACCACGTTTCTTGCGACCATTAGGGCATCTATGCAATTGCTGACTTAAGGAGTACTGTGTTATAATAGGGGTGATAACCATTGTGGTTGATAGAAAATAAGCGATAAGAGAACACCGAATGATTGGATGTTTACCAAATCACAACTTGTCTGTCAATTTAACATCGCTCCAAGCTTTTAGAATCGTCCTCAATGCTAGTCGCGGGAAACGTGGTTGCATACACCAAATACAATATTTTGTTTAAAAATTGAAAAACTAAATAAAATCAACTCTATTCCCAGAGATAAAAAAATAACCCTTTGATATCAACAACAATTTTCTGACATATATCTTATCAACTGAAAATAAATTATCTCGATAACATTAAACTCATTGGTTTGTTTTAAAACAAATTTTCTTTAACTGAAAAATAAATTATCCCTATCATCGATTTGTTTTAAAACAAATTTTCTTTAACTGAAAAAAAAAAAAAAAAAAAAAAAAAATAAATAAATAAATCATTTGAACCAAAACTTGATTATATTTAACCTTAAACACTTAAAGGATTTAACTAAACATCCTAAAAGAAAGAATAAATAATTACTTTTACAAAATGACTTTACAGTTATTTCAAATGCATTACAGTGGAAATGAAATTATTTTTTTTTAATTTTGTTAAAACATAAAATTATTTTTTAAGGAATTGGTTCAGAATATAAATAAATTTGTTATTATTTTCTATTCGGAATAACCGATAAAAGAACGTCGAATGATTGGATGTTTACCAAATCCCAAACTTTTGGTCAATTTGGCAATCCAAGCCTTTGGAATTGTCCTGATAGGATGATTTCACTGGGCAAGTTGTTCTGTCATTTTGTTTCCATGTTGCGACCACTTAAAATCAGGTTGCCGCTTGAAAATTTTTCATAACAATAACTTTTGAAATACTGAACTAATTCGAACCAAAGTTGTAGAGTGATTTTATGCTTCAAATATCTTGGATAACTTCGCTAGGCAACTTGCTCCGCCATGTTGATTCTAAGTGGTGGCCACCTGGAAATTTGTTATCATGATAACTTTTGAAATACGTAATCAATTAGAATCAAAGTTGGGGAGTGGACTTATTATTCAATTATATTAAAGGATTTCAGTGGACAAGTTGCTCCGCAAATTTGTTTCCAAGTTGCGGCCACTTGAACGCTTCCACTTGAGAATTTTTTTCACGATAACTTTTGAAATATAGATTTTAGTCAACCCGAAGTTGGACAGTGGACTTATCTTAGAAATATCTTGGATTAATTGACTGAGCAACTGGGTCCGCTATTTTGTTTGTAAGTGGCGGCCACTTAATTTGTCAACATGATAACTTTTAAAATACTGAATTAATTTGAACTAAATTTGTAGAACAGACTTGTCTCAGAAATGCATTTTATATTTTTGTTTGCCAACTTGATCCGCTGTCTTGATCCACCGCCACTTTAGAATGTAGAAAAAGAGAGGAAAAAAGGCTAAAACCCCCATAGAAATAGCATGGTAAGAAAAGCAAAAAAACTCACAATGTCAAGTGTGTTAAAAAAAAAAAAAAAAAAAACAGGCTCACACCGGAAGTAATAAGGGGACAAAATTCACTAGAAAAAGACATTGAACAGCGGGAACTGGGCTGGCTGGGGCATGGGTCCTATCGTCCAAATACGATACGACCCATGCCCCAGCCCGCCCGGTTCCCGCTGTTCAATGTCTTTTTCTAGTCAATTTTGTCCCCTTATTACTTCCGGTGTGAGCCTGTTTTTTTTTTTTTTTTTTTTTTTTTTTTTTTTAACACACTTGACATTGTGAGTTTTTTTGCTTTTCTTACCATGCTATTTCTATGGGGTTTTTAGCCTTTTTTCCTCTCTTTTTCTACATTCTAATGTGGCGGTTCAAATTCCCGCGAAAAATATATTTATGAGCTTATTTGCTTAAAACTACATATATACATAGCCACATCAATATTTCCATTAAGCCCATTAATAAATTCTGTACTGATAAGTATAAAGGATTTAAGTCCCAAAAGGTCGATTTTGAGTTAAGTACATAGTCAGACTCAGAAAAAAATTCTCTATCGATTGGTATAAAGGATTTAAATCCATGCCATTTAGTCTTTGAGAAAATCCATTGGTAAAAAAAGATTCAAGTAAGACATTTAGCATTAATCTTTGGTATAAATTATTTAATTCAATTTTTTCCCTTCATCAAATGAAGATTCATAATTACTGAACGGTATAAAGGGTATAAATCAATATAATCCATTTTTCCTAATCGATTCTTCTAAGTAGATTTTAGTTAGTTTAACTTTATTTTTCGTCTCCTGAAAAATCAAGAATATGGACTTAAATCTTTTATACTTATCAGTGCAGAATTGTTCACTTGATATAAAACGCCCACTTGATAAGAAAAGAAAAAAAGAAATCAACCTACCCTACCGAATGAGTCTGAAAGATTTGTTTAACTTTGCGTGCATTAAAGTGAATTTAAATCCTTATTAACAAATACAAGATCTAAAATGAAAAATAAAGCTAAACAGACTTTAACTTAGACGTAAAGAAGAAAAAAAAAAAAAAAAAAAATTGTCTTCTTATCAAGAATCGATTGATTTCCAAGTTAATGAAGTCGCTACTAATACGTCTTTCTCTGCTCTACTTCCTTTTCTTTTTTTATTTTCATTTCCTCACTAATCCGAGAGATAGTCCTCCGAGACTCATTAAAAAGTTTTCGTTAATAAGAAAAATAAGAGGATAATCCGACCGGAATAAACAGATATCTAGGAGTAGTACAATTACCACAATATTTACAGAAAGCTGGAGAAAAAGATTTTATTAATGCCGATTGGGAAAAGAAATTTAGGTCGAATGATGTAACATGGATTATGTAATCCTACTTGATATGAACTTCTATACATTTTTATTTAATATGATATAAGAATTTCCATGTAATCAAGTATCGCTGATTATTTCTTAATAGGGTTGTGAATAATTTTTTTTTTCAAATTTGAACTATACAAAAAATCTGGAGTGACTCCATTCGACTTTCCGAACATTGAGTAATTAACTGTTTTGTAGATAAAGTAAAGTGAGAGTAGTTGTTAAATAAACAAAAGAGAAAAAATTATAATATGGTGTTTTTGAGTATTTTTCTTCACAATGTTTAGTTTAACGCTACTGAACTTTGAGCCCATAGATTATAATGATAAAAATTTTTCGTTGTGTTCCTGTAAAAACCTATAAATGCTAGATTCATTAAAATACTTATAGTTAGTGCAACAGTGGCTTATAATATTCATATAATTTTTCAGTTATATTGAATAAGGCGTTTAGGCGCTATCGTATTTTTAAAAATATGGTCCTATAGGCCATAATGATAAAGAATTTTTCTTTGTGTCCCTGTAAAAAACTGTAAGTGCTAAATTCACCAAAATCCATACAGCTCGTGCAACTGTGACCTATAACATGTGTATGATTTTTTTGCTTAGTTTAATAAGGCGTTTAGACGCTATCACACTTTTAAAATTTTGGCTCCACAGGCCATAGTGATAAAGAATTTTTCTTTGTGTCCCTGTAAAAAAACTGTAAGAGCTATATTCACCAAAATCTATACAGCTCGTGCAACTGTGACGTATAGCATGTGTATAAATGTTTTGCTCAATTGAATAAGGCATTTAGACGCTATCACACTTTTAAAAATTTGGTCCCATAGGCCATAATGTTAAAGAAATTTTCTTGGTGCCCCTGTAAAGAAACTATAAGTGCTAGATTCACCAAAATTAATAGGGTTCGTGCTATGGTGACTTACAACATACGTACCACCTTTCAGCTCATTCGAGGAAAGCGTTTAGATGCTAGCGTGTTCACTCACACACATACACATACACATACATACATCATCGTAAAAATAATGAAAACGGTCTCAGGGGACCTCGAAACGTGTAGAAACTCAAAAATCTCAAATTCGGATTTTTGACATGATTACAATACTTTCCTCACTATAGTGTTCGGAAAGTAAAAATTATAAAATAATTATTAATTTATTTTGTTCAGCTATCTGACTTTTATTTCTTAAAGATTTTGAATTTGTATAGGAAAATGTAGAAGAAAGTCATGTGGTGGCCACAACATAGTAGTGTTTACTTTCTCTTACCCATATATGTGGTAGAGAAAGTATTTTTTTTGGGTCAAATTTTCGAAAGTGGTCTTTTATTATATTTACACGTTTTGAGGTCCCCTCAGTCAGAAAAGTACGTTTTTAGCGCTTAGTCTGTGGGCATGCCTGTGCATCTGTGTGTTTGTGCGTCTGTCTGTGCGTATGTTATCAGAATATCTCAAGAAAAAATAGCAGGAGAAAGACTAAACTTTTTATTCTAAATCTGTATGATATAGAGATGCTACACTAAACTTTTCGTTGAGATCATGGAAATGTTTCGTGTACAGGGACATCCAAGAGAATTCAAATACATTACGTCCATGGCCGAAATTGCAAGTAAGTACAGTTTAACGTCTACAGACTGCACTAAATGAAATGAAACGAATAAATACTTTTTATAGGCATAAAAGCATGTTTCATAGAGAATACGGTATAGAAATCATTCACTGTCCATTTACAGGGCTATACAAAAGAACTAGAATATAAAGTTAATACAAGGTTTTTACTTGTAAAATTTTATCAAAATTCATAAGTTTCAAGGTATGGTGCGGGTGAAATTGTCTGAATAATTTGAAATGAACATTTAAATTTAATAACAACTTTTGAATTCTTTTCAAATATAAGTACAATATTAAAATCGGGGGTTGATCTCATACAGAATTATTTGTCAAATGAAGCTTTTTCGAAGCCTATTTTAATTTGTTTTTAACGAAGGTTTATATAACAGTATTCGTTAATACCCAATCTGCCTTTAGGTTATCGAATTTTAGGGTAAGAGAAAGTCGTGTGAGTGACACAGAAGAATATTTTAGAATGTCTTGATACATGTTGCATGTTTCATATTGAAAATAATGTAAATAACACTGTGGGTCCATGTACAGGATTCACAAAACAATTCAGGTACATAACTGTCTATCAGAAGCATTTACTTCAAATAAATTTTTAATATCATATTTTTATATGCCACTGAAGTGCATAAAAGCATATTTCTTATAAAATATGGCCTGATAAGTATTAAGGGTCGGTTTAGAAGGCCACGCAAAATTATTCTGTTGCATTATGGTGTATAAGGGAAAATGGCTGAAATAGCTTTTACAATTGTGTTATGAGAGGAGTGTTACACTGTATTTAATTTTTAATGCAGTACGGTGCGAATGTGTTTTTTCTAAACAATATACGGGACTACACAAAAGAAATACATAAGAAACTTTCTCTTTAAAAACAAAGGTGTCCTTATAATTCTTGTAATATATATTTTAAATAACTGGTTCGTTCCATATAAATTCAAGGAAGTGTGTTGCTTGACCATTTTTGTTTCTTTTGTTTCTTTTATGTCCCTTATCAGCACATGTGAGAGATCTTCAAAACAACTTTTATCTTTTCTCTACTATTAACCTGGGACTTTACACAGGTCATCAAAAATCGTTCTTTTGGTCACAAATGGGATTATTAGATCGTTATATTTTGGCACAAATATCTTCGAATTAAATTTATGAGTGCTAATTTTAAATATTTAGTACAAAAGTACATAAGGTAAAGGTGTCCCATTCTTTAGTTATACTACTCTAACTCAACAACTAAAATAATTGCAATAGGTCAAAATTCAAAGTCAAATATAAAATGTAAAATGTTTATTAATTTCGATAGTGAATAACTCTTCTAGAGAAATAAAACACAAAATAAAATATCACAAAAATTAATCTCTGGAATAGCACTGATGAGAAAATTTAATTGTAATTGTATGTTTTTTCACCCTTTACAGTTTACAGGTCTTCGAAAGTCAGAAAAATGGCAAAAATTACATTTTAAGACCCCCCATATACCAAAAAAGGATGAAAAAAAATCTTTGTCAATTGATTAATCTACTTTGATACTAATATTTAAAATTAGTACTCATAAATTCAGTTCAAAGAGATTTGTATTAAAATATAAAAGTCTAATAATTCTATTTTTGATCAGGGGAACGACATTTGGTGACCTGTAGAAAACCCCAGGTTAACAGTAGAGAGAAAATAAAAGTTCTTATGAACATCTTTTATATGTGCCTTTAAGGGACACTAGTATCAAAAGAAACAAAAATAGTCGAATGGAATGACCCAATTATCATGGAGATAAAATATATTGAAGGTATAATTATTACAATATATCAGTTATATGCGCATATTACTTTCCGAACACTATAGTGAGGAAAGTATTGTAATCATGTCAAAAATCCGAATTCGAGATTTTGATGTTTCTATACGTTTTGAGGTCCCCTGAGTCCGTTTTCACTATTTTTACGATGATGTATGTATGTGTGTGTGTATGTGTGTATGTGTGTATGTGTGTATGTCTGTGAGTGAACACGCTAGCGTCTAAACGCTTTGTTCGATTAACCTGAAAGTTGGTACGCATATTGTAAGTCACCATAGTACGAACCCTATAGATTTTGGTGAATCTAGCACTTATAGTTTTTTTACAGGGACAAAAAGAAAAATTCTTTATCATTATGGCCTATGGGAGCAAAATCTTAAAAGTGCGATAGCATCTAAACGCCTTATTCAATTGAGCAAAAAATTTATACACATATTACAGGTCACAAATACTCAATCTGTATAGATTTTGGAGAATCTAGCACTTATAGTTTTTTTACAGGGACACAAAGAAATTTTTTTATCATTATGCCTATGGGGCCAAATTTTTAAAAGTGTGATAGCGTCTAAACGCCTAATTAATCTGAGCAAAAAATTTGTACACATGTTATAGATCACAGTTGAACTAACTGTATAGATTTTGGTGAATCTAGCACTTACAGTTTTTTTACAGGGACACAAAGAAAAATTCTTTATCATTATGGCCTACGGGACTAAATTTTTAAAAGTACGATAGCATCTAAACGCCTTATTGAATTGAGCTGAAAATTTATATGAGCATTATAAATCACTGTTGCACTAACTATAAGCATTTTGGTGAATTTAGCATTTATAGGTTTTTACAGGGACACAACGAAAAATTCTTTATCATTATGATCTATGGGCTCAAAATTCAGTAGCGTTATATAAAACATCGTGTAATAGATGGAGAAAAATACTCAAACACTCTATTATGGTTTTCTCTCATTTGTTTGTTTAACAACTCCTCTTTCTTTACTTTATCTACAAAACTGTTAATTACTCAATGTTCGGAAAGTCGAGTGGAGTCACTCCAGATTTTTTTTTTCTGGAAGTGATAAAATTATATCAGTGTTAATACATTTTACTTAGAAAAATTTATTTGTTTCAGGCATTTTTCATGTTTTATTTATTATTGTTATTTTTATTACTTAAGACGTTTAAATGATGTTAATTAGATATATCACTTCTAAAGCATCAGTATATTATATATGTGTATAAATGAGTGTGTCTGTGTAAAATATTAGAGTCATTTATGTATCTCAGTAAAGATCTTATAATTTTAAAAATTATTATGTATTGTTATTGTTGATTTTACGTAACGGATCAACACATATATCAATTAAAGGAGCATTTTTCCTTTATAGGTGGAGGGTTATTTTTGCTGTGAATCCAAATTTATATAACTAAAAAAACGTAAGAAGGAAACGAAATGTAGTGAGTAATAGAAAACGGGAAAGTGTTTCAAAATCTATCCCAACAGCAGGATTTTCTTTTCTTGTTCAATATGTGAGGTAGTTACATATTTGAAACGGTTAGTGAAAATCATTGAACATTTTTCAGATTTATTTTTGTTTACTTTTTATTCACACACATTTATATATTATCTAAAATTATACTAAACGTATTTCTTACATTCTGAAAAATGTGAATTCATCATAAAGAGTAGCCTGAACATTTTACAAATCAAATACTATTTTTTTTTTTGTAATTATACGTAATAGAGAGACAGAAATAAATGAATTATAAAATAAAAACGTACAAAACAATTTTTTTCGATTATACAAAAACTAAATAATTTTAACATTTTATTTCATTTCATCAATACACCAATCACTCCGTTTTCACCGTAGTCAAAATTTAACATATAAAGGAATACATTTAATTTTCATATATCTTATAGTACGCATTTTACAACATCTATCTATGTCTTTATCTATCTGTATACATTAAAATAGACACAGTGTTTTTACAATGAATGCATTACATATAATCTATTCTACTGTAACAATTTTCTTTAAATTTTAAGAATAAAGCTTTATATACCGCTTATTCCATTTGTTATAAACAAATAAATATTTATTTCATTCTGTAATTCAGAATCTTATATTGTCAAGAGACTTACAGATTATGTATTAGATTATTAAAAATGACTGATATGAATGATTATAAAAATTGATTGATATGATTGAAATATTTGATTTATATTTTTAAGTATAATTTTAAAGTAATTTAATAATCGATAAAAAATCCCATAAATATCGAAGACTTTTTTTCGCCTTTGGTGAAGAAAAAGATTCGATTGAAAAATAAAAGTTTTTCAAGAATAACTTTTCATGAAGTAAAAAGGAGTAAAGAAAAGAAAAAAAAATTACTCTTTCATTATTTAGAAGCTTAGAATACTATTCGGAAATTATACTTTTAACCCCTGTGCATTTCTTTTTCGCTTTTACGAATAATCAAAGAACTATAAAATAATCAATAATAATAAAAATAATAATAATAAGTTGGAATTTTTTAGAATGTAAACATTTAATAGAAAATTTCAATAAAATAAAATATTGAGTAGTTATTCTTCATTTTTACTTTGTTTAATTCTTTCAAAGGTGCATATTTGATACAAAGAAGAGAAGTAAGATAGTCTAAACACTTTCTGTCTTCGCTGAATATATTAGGCTAAAACATTTTACAGGAAAAGATGCATAATCACATAGTTGAAAAAGATAAATACAGAAAAAAAAATGTGCTCGGATATCAGTATTATTTTATAGTCCATTTCTGCTCATACCATTTATGTAGTCATTATTTTCTTTTCAACTTTTAAAATATTACTATTATTATTATAGCATTAAATTTCAGGGTAAGAGAAAGTTACGTGAGCTCTACACTAGATTATTTTTAACAAAATAAACCCGATTATTTTCTAATTATAGTATTTCCCAATACAATTAACCACAAATAATTACTAGAGAATTGTTGCTGTAAATATCTCTTATTTTATAGTCCATTTCTGCTCATACCATTTATGTAGTTATTATTTTCTTTTCAACTTTTAAAATATTGCTATTATTATTATAGCATTAAATTTCAGGGTAAGAGAAAGTTACGTGAGCTCTACACTAGATTATTTTTAACAAAATAAACCCGATTATTTTCTAATTCTAGTATTTCCCAATACAATTAACCACAAATAATTACTAGAGAATTGTTGCTGTAAATATCTATAAGTAGTAATACATATACTGACAAAAGCCAAAGGCTTGGAAACTATACAAATGCAATTGCAGCCATTTTGTTACTTAGAAATAAATAAATTAGTGCTTCATTTATTAATTCAGGATCTCAACCAAGATTTTCGTGTTATATGCTCCGTAGTAGGCTCTGCCCGCTTCGCTGGTCACTATATTTAAAGGAAACTCTTTTCTATATAGCTTTATCAAAAAAAGAAAAAAATAATACTGAAATCGCTCAAAGGCTTGCTTTGGGTTCCCGCTGCCTTTGCCATCGACTTGTTCGTCCTCGCTGTGTCCGGCTATGATCGGCTACGTCTATCGCATGAGACAATTATTATTATTATTATTATTTTGTGGTTATACATACTTCATGCTTAGTTAATAGTAGTTGGTATATAGAAAAATAAATAAATTAATTAATATGTAAACTTGATCATGGTACAGCCTTACTATATCTCCCCTTGGCGACTTTTGAATTTTTGTCGCCGTTTTACACCAAAATATAATTTATGCAATTATTGTTTCTATTTCTTTCTATCTTTTCCTTGGCGAAAAAAGTCCGATCTACTTCAGCATCAAAATTTAAAAAACAGTCCAGAATTATCAATAAGTAAATAGCTTTAATATAATGCTGAATTAGCTTTTATGCCAAGCGTGATTCATCCGTGCTAAAAAAAAAAAATCTAAGGTTGGGGTATATAAAAAAATGCTATGAAATAAAATTCAGAAGAAACATGCTAGATTTGTATTATTACTATTTTATTTTAAAGTTATAAAGACGTCATTCACCAATTTAACATTTAGTAAATTTTTATTTTTCGCGTGAAAACATATTTAATTTAATGTTGAAAAAGTAAATAAATAAATAAATAAATAAATAAAAACCTCGTAAACTGTTTTGTCAACAATTAAAAATTTAAATGGCTTATATTAAGGCAATTACCAGTTTATTATTTTCGTGTCTTAATTAATTTTTAAAAATCTAATCAAATTTCCGATATAAATAGTAGCCTATGTTCTATTCCATACTATTATCCATCTCTGAACCAAATTTCATTCAGATACGGTTAACCGTTGTGGCGTGATTGAGTAAAAAACATCCGTCCAAACTTTCGCATTTATAATATTAGTATAGATTTAGATTATTAAAAATACTTAACCTTAATCCCATAAGCTTTTATTAATATTTCGAAGAATAACTTAAAAGTAGTATGATAATCAATAAAAGAACACATAAGCATCAGTGGATTTTTTTCTTTCGAGAAAGAAATATTCGATTGAAAAGGTGAGCGTTTCTCACGAATAACTTTTCAGGCAGTAAAAATAAGTAAAGAAAGAAAATGGAACATCACTTTTTCATTATCTAAAAGCTTTCATTACTATTCGGAAATTATGCTTTTAACTTCTGTGCACATATATTTCGTTTTTAAGAATAGTCAGAACAACTAAAGAACTTTAAAATAATCTAATGAATAATATTCGAGACGAATATAAATTTTGTTTTTACTTTCTATATTCAACAAAAGAAAGTATAAATTTCGTAAATATTTTGATTTCGGGTTTTTTTTGATTAATTTACGCGTTTTCAGAGATGTAGAACACATTTTGATCATTTTTAGAAAATGTTAGCACAAAGGTTTTGTGGCAACTGGATCTCAGGGACTATTGCCCAGAATTTCATACAAATTGATGCGTAGTTGTACCTTGAAATATATTAGTGCCTCTCCCATTTGGTGCACTGAGAAAAAATTTTGTAACTGACATCTAGAATCTAAATTGTGGCTCTAGAAAAAATAGTTCCATGTCATCCTTATAAATTCTAGTCCCCTTGGAAAGCGAGTTTTAGAAGCCCCTATTAGAATTATAGAGCGTTTGCCTATATTCTCGAGGGCAAAGTTATTTAAAAATCTCTGCAAATAAATGAGACTACAAGAGGCGGGTTTCTGCAACTATAATCTTGGTTTATGACTCAATTCTAGAAAATCAAGCGATAATTTCTCACAATATAAATGATTTAGAATATTTAGAGAATTCAGACTATTGTTTCACCATCTAGAAATGTGTACACTAGAAATTCTCGATCACTTCGTCTATTCAATTTATTGGCTTGCCTAATGCGCATAGCTCGGAAATATATATTTCTAGTTAAGGGATTTAGAAAATAGCCACTTATTCATTCTAGAGAAAAGTGGTATATTTTTTTTTTTCTCAGTGTGGTAGAAATCGTCCAACAGGTGGCGTTTCCATTCAGCTTCTACTAAATTTTTAACATGGCGGTATACAACAATTTTTTTTTTCTGTAAATATGTAGAGTGAGAAATTTTTTGGACGAATAATTAAAAAATTAAAAAGAATTACTTTTAATAGTAATAGTCAAAAAAAAAAATTTTTTTTGGACATTTTGGACATGCTTCCCCCTGGGGGAAGGGACATACTCTCCCAAGGTGGGGAACAGATCTGATTTGTGATAATTAAAAACAAAGTTATTGATTTTTATTTTCCTTTTTAGCATTAACAATTACTTACAAAATAACTTTTTTTTAAGGTATCGTTTGTAACATACAAAATCGACATTATTTGGACATTTAATATTGTACTTTTACGGAAAAAAAAAAAAAAAAAAAAAGTCGTATAAATTATTTGTACCTAGGGAATTTGTTTAGAAAAATATAGAAGGAAGTTTTGTGATGACCACAACATA
Organism: Salticus scenicus; assembly: GCA_963930645.1. Taxonomy (NCBI): domain Eukaryota; kingdom Metazoa; phylum Arthropoda; class Arachnida; order Araneae; family Salticidae; genus Salticus; species Salticus scenicus. Next base: position 253,435,254 of record OZ005659.1, on the reverse strand, counting down.
CTAGTTTTTTAGAATGTAAAAAATTAAGAGAAAACGTCAATGGAAATAAATAGTTAAATAGTTATTTTTCTTTTTTACATGACTCAAAACTTTATTAGAATTACAAATGCCACAATGCAAATGCCACAATGTAAAGCATTTTCTGCCTGTGCTGTATGCATTAGAATAAATATTTTACATAAAAGAATATTTAATATTTTAAAGGTAAATATAAATACACTGAAAAAAATTATATATACTGTCTTCACCAAGAACGAATACGTAGTCATTTTAAGTCCCTATACTAGAAGAATAGATTTCCGAGCTGTGAGTATAAAATAAGCCAATAAACTGAATACACGAAATAATAGAGAATTTATAGTCTATCCATTTTTAGATGGTGAAACAATATTATGAATATTATGAATCCTTTGTATTACTAGAATTTCTCGGTTGATTTCCTAGAACTGGGTTATAAACTCAAATTATAGTCGATAAAACTTGCCGCTTGTGTTTGCATTTATTTGCAGAGATTTTTAAATAAGTTTGATCTCGATACGAACTTCTAGGCAACTACGAATTTCTAGGCAAACACTCTAGAATTCTAATAGGGGTTCCTAGAACTTGCTTTCAAATAGGATTATAAATTGTAAGAATAATATGAAACTATTTTTACTAGGGCCACAATTTAGTTTCTAGATGTCAGTAATACACTGAAAAAAAAAATATATATACCGTCTTCCTCTAGAATGAATAAATGACCTTTTTTTTAATTCCTTAACTAAAAATATAGATTTCCGAGCTATGCGCAAAAGGCACGCCAACAAACTGAATAGACGAAATGATCTAGAATTTCTAGTGTACACATTTCTAGATGATGAAACAATAGTCTGAATATTCCGTATATTCTGAATCTTTTGTATTGCGAGAAATTCTCGCTTGCTTTTCCAGAATGGGGTCGTAAGCCAAGATTATAGTGGCTGAAACCCACCTCTTGTAGTCTCTTTTATTTGCAGAGATTTTTAAATATCCTTGCCCTCGATAATATAGGCAAACGCTCTAGGATTCTAATAGGGGCTTCTAGAACTCGCTTTCCAAAAGGGGACTAGAATTTATAAGCATGACATAACTATTTTATCTAGAGCCACAATTTAGATTCTAGATGTCAATTACAGAATTTTTTCTCAGTGTAGAATGTTTTCTTTGTGCATGATTAATCCATAGAACATATGAACATACAATACTTACATACCTATATTACGTACAGTTACGATGTTTCCATTGTTCTTTTTTCATCACAATTGTCTACCAACAAATGGTTTAACAAATTCTGTTACCAATAATAAACCAATGTCTCCTTCATAAATTTAGATCATTTTTAAATAATTTTAATAATCTCTGTTTAAATTAAATTATTAGTAATAATTAAACTTATCTAGATAATGACTGACATTCTCAATTAGACTATTAAAATTATGTAAACATAATTTATTACTCTTTTATCTAACGCTTTGAAAAAAAATAATTTAAAAGTGGTATCTGTAATAATGAATAAGAAATCATAAGGATCAGTAACTTTTATACTTTTCCCGAGGAAACTGAAAAGAAAAAAGATTCATTTGAAAAGGTGAACGTTTTCCATGAATAACTTTTCATATAGTAAAAAGGAATAAGGAAAAAAACCTAGTTTTTTTAAAATCGTTCAATACTCTTCGAAAATTATGCTTTTAACCTCCACGCATTTATTTTGCGCTTTGAAGAATAGTTAAAGAACTGTAGAATAATCGATAAAGGAAAATAACTTCGATTCTTTTTTTATTTTTTACTTTTTATTCGGAAAGTGAAAATTCAGTTGAAAGGATGAACGGTTTCAAAAATTCGATTAAAGACTTTAAAGTAATCTTCATTTTTAAATGATTTTTTTTTTTTTTTCGTTAGTTACAATTTCGCTGTCTATTTATGTAACCCGCATTATACGCATATGCACTACATAAAAAGGCAGCATTACATTATTATAAAATCCCTAATGCTTCTTATATATATCTTTTAATCGCAGAAAGTATAAAATGAAAGTTAGATTAGCATTTGAAATGCTACAACAAAATTTGTTGAAATAAGCGATTAGGGTTGCCATTAATATTTATACTAAATTATTATTACTACTAACTGTTTTTGGTACCATAGTCTTATTTAAGATTATATACAGTAACAGCGACGTTTCTAATTTTGTGAACTTCTTCAGAATAGAATGAAATTTTAATTAAAGTGAGTTTAAACAAGGCTTTTGCTGTTAACCCCTTAGCGAGCACTGTACTCGCTGCGAGGACGGAAAATTTAAGATCCAGCTGCAAAAATTCATCCCGGAGGTTTTTTAGCAAAAAATTACGTTTATAACATAGCAGAAAAGGCCGGTTTTTTAACCTTAAAATTTAAAATTTCTTTTAGTTTAATTTAGTTCATGAATTCCGGTGGCAGTATAATTTAAATGATCCGAATTGTCTTGCGCCGCAAAGGGTTAGATAAATAATTAGAATAGTCATTCGAGCATTTACATGCTACAAACTTTATTGTGGGATGGCCAAATTAATGTTAAAAAAAAAAGAAAAAAGTAGGCATAGGTGGACTTTGCTCAGTTTCCAATCATATTTATGTTCTCATAAATTTCTAGTGCGAGACATATTATAATCATGTTAAGAGAAATGAATTTGACCAAACACTGGACACAGTGACAGAATAAAATCCCCGCCTAATAGGCTATCTACCGTTCACTCCGATATAGTTATCTTATTCTAATCTATTAATTTATTTTTTCAGGGTCAATTCCGTTGTTTAGTTTTCATGCTACTATTTCCAATGCTCTTGAAAATTCCTATTTATATGAAAAATTTTCAATTTTGCTATGTTGATAAAAACCTTAAATTAAGAATAGCTTACGAAATTTTCCTATTAGAATATTTGTAGTCAATTATGTTCAAACAAGTATCATAAATGTTATTTTGAAGTTGTCTGATATATTTATGATCCTCAAAATGGACGTTTATGCTCAATTTTGCAGTATTCTGCCATGTAAAGAAATTCGTAAATTTCCAATAACTTACAAAATTTTTATATTGGAAAATTCATAGTCAATAATATTCATGGCAGTGTCCTAAATAATATTTCAAAAGTGGTCTGACATCTTTACAATGAAAATATCCCTAAAAATTGACATTTATGGGAAATTTTTTCCTATTCTGCCATGTTAAGGAATTCGTAAATTCCAAATAACTTGCGAAACTTTCAAAATAGCATGTTTATAATTAGTGATGTTCATTCCGAATTCAAAACTGATATTTTAAAACTGTCCTGACATCTTTACAGTAAAAATTTTCTACTTAATGGACGTAAATTTTGCGATATTCTCCCATGTTAAGAAAATCGTAAATTTATAATAACGCACGAAGTTTTTTAATTCGAATGTTGAAAATGAATAGGTTTCTTGCAGTGTCGAAAGTAATATTTTAAAACTGATCTGACTTCTCTGCGACTAATTATTCTTGAGATATCATGTACATTGACTAACAAACTCACTAACATACTAACTAACGGACTAACTAACGGACTAACTAACGAACTAACTAACGAACTAACAAACTAACAAACTAACAGACACCCTATAGACGGATTCCATACAAATTTTGTCATTTTCGGATTCCTCAGACCTGAAAACGTGTAAAAAAGTGAAAAAACCGAGGTCGAAAAATTTCACGATTGCCTAAGTTCTCCTTACCTTTAGTATGATGGTGAACAAAAAAGATATTTTGTCATATTCATTATAATGGCACCGAGACTGAACATGTTATGGCAATACTATTATATGTTTTTTTTATAGATGTAGAATTGTAAGATTTGTGAAAATTGTACAAATCTACACTTTTCCAGAACATTCAAAACAATGCTTATTTTGAACGTCTTATAGAACCTTATTTTGACACCAAAACGCTGTTCGAAAGATTTCAATACACATTAAACGTTTACTTATTAGACAGCCAATAGACGTTCTCTTACTACTTCAGTATTACAAGTTATTTAGTACCAGAGGCCTGTTCAAACCCATCTATAGTAAGGGGGATATTTCCAGTTTTGAGAGCCACTTAGAATAAAGTGGAATTTTTTTGAAAAATCAGTTTAAGTAAGGTTCTGTTTAATAAAGAACATAGCCCGATTTAGTAAAAAAAAAAAAAAGCGAGAGAAAGAGAGAAATTTTCTGTATGAATAAATAATTACGTTAGTTACTTCAGATATTTATATACTGAAGATTTTTTTAGGGATAGGCCAAATTAATTTTTCCAAAAATGAAAAATAACCAGTCCAGGAATCGAAACTGGGACCTTAAACACTTCGCATCCCAAAGAACACGACATAAATAAGCTTACGACATAAATAAGCTTTCATGGCTTTTAGACACATATTGTAATTGAAATTTTATTTTTTCGACTGAGTGAAAATAATGCCTGGACCGGGAGTCGAACCCCGGATCTTTGACTTACAAGGTCAAGCCTTGACCTTGTAAGTCAAAGATCCGGGGTTTCGATTCCCGGTCCAGGTATTATTTTCACTCAGTCAGAAAAATAAAATTTCAATAAATATGATTTTCTTCCCAATCAGTTGTTTGTGTGATTTTAACATATAGTAATGTTACAAATTATATAAAAATGCATTCTTCTGAAACTAAAATTTTACTGGGCTAGAAATGTAAGGTTCATATGTGATTATCCATTAGTAAATTATAAATAATTAAAATAATAAATTCTGCTTATGTAGAGTGTAAATTAAAATTTGATGGCCTGAAATAAATTAATAGTTCATGATTAAATAGTTCGATGATTTTTTTCTTCCAGAGGATGTATTTTTCTGATGTATTTTTAAATACTAATTAGGAAAAAAACAATATTAAATTTTTTCCTATGCGTACAGTATAGACAGAAAAGGGGATTTTTTGACAGAAATAAGCATTATTACTCCACTTTCCAAACTCCCATCTCAGTTATATCCTGAACAATTTAGGCGGTGTAAGAAAAGATTGAGTAGAGTGAATTCATCGAGACATAAAAGTATGGAAAGGACTCTAGGCGGACCTTTGATGTAAAGAAACAGAGCCATTTGAAATATAATGCATTGAGGAAAAAAATATACCGCCTTTCTCTAGAATGAATAAGTGTCCATTTTCTAAATCCCTTAACTAGAAATATAGATTTCCGAGCAATGCATATAAGGCACGCCAATAAACTGAATAGACGAAACGATCTAGAATTTCTAGTGTACACATTTCTAGAGGGTGAAACAATATTCTGAATCATTTATATTGCGGGAAACTCTCGCTTGATTTTCTAGAATTGGGTAATAAACCAAGATTATAGTTGCAGAAACCCGCCTCTTGTAGTCTCATTTATTTGCAGAGAATTTTAAATAATTTTGCCCTGGAGAATATAGGCAAACGCTTTAGAATTCTAATAGAGGCTTCTAGAACTCGCTTTCCAAGGGAACTAGAATTTATAAGGATGACATGGAACTATTTTTTCTAGAGCCACAATTTAGATTCTAGATGTGAGTTACAGAATTTTTTCTCAGTGTGTGTAAACAAAAGCTTTTAAAATAATTTTACGCATAAAGAGCTTCGATTCAATTATAGCCTCTGTTTCAAATCATCAGACCTTTATCCTTACTTTGTGAAAAGCCCTTACGTGTTAGGAAGAAAAGGAAAGCACTTTTGAACTCGCGCTGTGAATAAAAATATAGCGTCTCCAACTAGAACGAATAAGTAGTCACTTTCTGAATTCCTAAACTAGAAATACAGATTTACGAGCTATGCGTATAAGGTAAAAAATAACCTGAATAGACAAAATGATCGAAAATGTCTAGTCTATACCATTCTAGAGGGGGGAAACACTATTCTGAATATTATAAAGCTTTTGTATTGCGAGAAATTCTCGCTTCATTTATTAGAATCGGGTCATAAAACAAAATTATAATTACTAAAGTTCGCCTCTTCAGTTCGCATTTATTTGCAGAGATTTTTAAATAAATTTGACCACTCTAATATAGGAAAAATTAATAATTCTAATAGGAATTTTTAAAACTTGCTAATAAAGGGAACTAGAAATTATAAGGACATTAAACTATTTTTACTACAGACACAATTTAATTTCTAGATCTCAGCCACAGAATTTTTTTCCAGCGCAGGGTTTCGAAAAACATTAGAAACATTCAAAGCTGGTGCAAAATAAAACAAAATAATTCCTCGATTTCGCAGACCCGTGTAATCTACATTTTGTTTTTACACCGTAAAGAATTTTAAGTATTTAAATAAGTATGAAAATTACTTTTTAACCACACTGTTTTAAAGCAGTTTTGTGAAACTGCACTGAGAAAGAAAAATATACCGCCTTCATCTAGAATGAATAAGTGGTCATTTTCTAAATCCCTTAAATAGAAATATAGATTTTCGAGCTTTGCGCCTAAGGCACCCAATAAACTGAATAGACGAAATGATCGAGAATTTCTAGTCTACACATTTCTAGATAGTGAAACAATATTCTGAATGAATCTTTTGTATTGCGAGAAATTCTCGCTTGATTTTCAAAAAATGGGTAATAAATCAAGATTATAGTTGCTGAAACCCGCCTCTTGTACTCGCATTTATCTGCAAAGATTTTTAAATAATTCTGTTCTCAAGAATGTAGGCAAACGCTCTAGAATTCTAATAGGGACTTCTAGAACTCACTTTCAAAGTGGACTAGAATTTATAAGGAATACATGGAACTATTTTTTATAGAGCCACAATTTAGATTCTAGATGTCAGTTATAGAGTTTTTTCTCAGTGTAGATTAAAAAATATCGTAAATTTAGTTTTAGGCTGTCATGTATTAGTATTTATTTATTTTATTTTATTTGATTATTTTTGTTTTCTAACAACAATCATTCAATTTCCTCCTAGTCAAAATCTAAAAATATTAAATAGTTTATATTTTATAAAGCTAAGAAAAGAAGTCCATATATCCATCGTTGAATCGAAAAAGTTGTCTTTGAACTTTTTTCAATTATATGAACTGATTTGGCCAATCCATCAAAAATCTGCAGTGCTACTCTGAGAAAAAATTCTGTAACTGACATCAAGAATCTAAATTGTATAGCTCTAGAAAAAATAGTTCCACGTCATCCTTATAAATTCTAGTCCCCCTTGGAAAGCGAGTTCTAGAATCCCCTATTAGAATTTTAGAGCGTTTGCCTATATTCTCGAGGGCAAAGTTATTTAAAAATCTCTGCAAATAAATGAGACTACATGAGGCGGGTTTCTGTAACTATAATTTTGGTTTGTTACCAAATTCTAGAAAATCAAGCGAGAATTTCTTGCAATACAAATGATTAAGAATATTTAGAGTATTCAGAATATTGTTTCACCATCTAGAAATGTGTACACTAGAAATTCTCGATCGTTTCGTCTATTCAGTTTATTGGCGTGCCTTATGCGCATAGCTCGGAAATCTACATTTCTAGTTAAGGGATTTAGAAAATGGCCACTTATTCATTGTAGAGAAAGGCGGTATATATTATTTTATCTCAGTATATATCGATCACGGAATCGAAAAAGTTATCGTTCAACTTTTTCAATTTTAAGAACTGATTTGGCCAATTCATCAAAAATCTGTAGTGCTACGTTAACAGTCAAAGTTACTATCTTCATTATTCAATGCCATTCAGCAACTATGGAATTAAATTAAATTAATAAATAAGAATTTTATTCGCAGCACAAATGGAAAAATTAGAATTTGCATCTTTCATATGAGCAAATTGTGCTGATTAGAGAAATTTTATTACATAAAAGTTCATTAAGGAAATAACAGGGACCCTTTTGCTGCCCGTTTACATAATTTCACTTCGTAATAAAAGCCCATTCACAAAATTCAAATCAATAAAATGGGTCCTTTCACAAAATAATTTATAAAACGTGCCACTTAACAAAATTTAAATCTATAAAATGGGTCCTTTCACAAAATTTAAATTTATAAAACGTGCCTCTTCACAAAATTCAAATTCATAATATGGGCCCTTTCAACAAATTTAGTTTTATAAAACTGATCCTTTTATGATTTTGTTTTCATGTTTTCAAGTATTATTTCAAACAATTGCTGTAATTGGCTCAATCAATCATTATTAATTTGATATTAAACATTATGCAACAGCTAAATGGAAGCTTTTAAATGATAATTTTTGCTTCCATTACCCTGCTATCGTAGGTAATGAAAGTATCGTATTCGACCTGAAAATTCGATATCGAGATTTCACCTGTTTTACACGTTTTAAGGTCCCTTGAGTCCAAAAAAGTGGTTTTTGGCAGTTGATCAGTGTTTGTGTGTGTGTGGAGAATCTTCTGGCTATTATATCTCGGAAACTAATAAAGATAGAACTACGAACCTTTAGAATTGAAACAAGTCCGGAGTACAGATGAATTTTCCAAATTTTGGTGAAAATTGAAAAACCGGAAGTGGGACCGTAAGTCCGTATCTCAAAAATGTCTCTAACGATTTTCTTCAAATTTCCTATATATAAACACTCTATTAGATGTCTTTTCGAATGATATAGTTGATTTGTTCAAGAAAATTTATAGGTGTACTGTATAAATAGTTCAATTTCAGGTCGTTCCTTTAAAAACGGCTGTGCGGATTTTTTTTCAAAAACGCATATTAACTCACTTTTAAATATGCTTTTGTATGTAATCATTGTTTTCATGACAATAATTAAGTTTTGGTGAAAGTTGGTATCTCATAAACGGCTCTAACGATTTGCTTGAAAACTGTTATATAAATCCATTTCTTTCTATTGTATCACGTAGTTATTAGAGGAAAATTAACAGCTACCCTATTTAGGTCAGAATTTTATATAGATCTCGAAAATTGGTGTTTCAAAAAATAACTCTACCATTTTTTTTTTCATATTTTTTTACCTCGCTATATGTAAGCTTCGTTTTATATGTCTTTACATGTGTATAATGTTTATTTACCGGAAAAATGTTAGGCTTCTATTTCTTTAAGTCACTTTTATATCTTCTGATCACATTATCTCAAAAAAAAAAAAAAAAAAAAAAAAAAAAAAAAAATGCATATAATATATGTGTAATAGTGGTTAATGGAAGTCGTGTGGTTGTTTCAGACCAGATTGTTTTCATAAATAAATACATAAAAAAAATTTATAACATATCTAAGACATTCTATGTTATTAAATATCCGGTATTGTCTTTTGTTTGACACTCATTGATTAAAAATAATAAGGTTAATGTTTTTAATAATTCCATATGTTCAAAGGAGTCTCTAACGTAATTATGAATTTCGAAATACTTTAAAAGATTCCGAAGAAAACATTTTAATAATTTTGCCAAGAATAAATCGTTTTGCGGATCAACGGAAAATCGTTCAGTTTATTGGTGTTTTTTCTGGAGATAATGCATTATTAATGGAAGTATTCACTAAGATCATATTTCCTGTAATTTCTATTGTTGATAATGAAAGTTCGATCAAAAAAAAAAAAAGTTTCTGTTCTTATAATACTTTGTAGAATGATAATAATGTTTATTACATTATAATAACTACTATGTTAAACTTTAAGCATTGTATTTTGTTCGAAGAATTTTGCCGAATAAAACAATTATATTCCTTTTCTTATAGTACTTTTTGCGCAAGAAAACAACTTAATAATTTTTTGAAAAAAAAAAAAAAAAAAAAAAACACGTTTGTGGCATTTAATAACTTTCGCAGTTGATTGATTTATTATTTAAGAAAAATGGGTTTTGTATATATTTTATCTATACTATTAATTGTAATAAAATTTAAAGAGAAAAACTATATAAATTTTTATATTACACTGCACAACGATGAGATTATATATATATATATATATATATATATATTGCAGTAATGTAAGGGAGAGTGCTGATGAATGGGACAGTAGCAAAATTTTTATGTTTTGCATGCACCAGAAACTTGACAATTTTTCTCATTTATGGCTGTACTGAGGTCATTCATCAAGTATAGTTTCAGAGTTGTGCTATCTATAGAAGGGCAGAAAAAAATTAAAGTGTCTTTTTCTGCTGCCTAAGTAACTTTTACTGATTCAATTACGTAGTAGCTAAGAAATTAACTATTCGCTTAAAGTTAATGTAACACTTACATGATGAAAAGGCATAATCTTTTACTGTGTTCATGATATTCAAGAAGAATATTAACAATTGTTCATTAAATATATTTCTTGTTTTATATGATCATGTGGGGGTGGGGATGAATGGGACAGTTTGAATAGGGATGAATGGGTGCCACTATGTGCTAATTTAAAATTGTACACAAGAATTATATTAAAACAAATCGTAAATTGATTTTCAATATTTTTATAACCTGTAGTTCAGTAGTTATAACATGGAATTATAAAAACATCATAGATTTAGAGAAAAATAGATTGAAATTAATTATTCTGATTTTAGTTTATAATAATTATGATTAAAAAATTATAAGTTAGAATATTCAATGCAACTTAAATCAATAATATCAATAATTAAAAAAATAAACTAATAATAATTGGATTAAAATCACAATTTCAAACAAGCTAATTAAAAAAATCCTGGTGACTATTAATGTAATACAGAATAGAATGCTTATTTTTCCCGATCAGTCGGAAACAAAAATTTATCTGGATAATTTGTACTCTATTATAATGATTTATCTCTTTCTAGTGTCTTATTTATTTTTAGATTAGATCTTATTAGATTATATTACCAAAATCTAGAGCACTAGGATCTGTGCGAACCAAAGGACTTTTGCCTTTCGATGTTAATTTGAGTCAATACATCAGTTGTTGTTAATTTCAGTAAATCCATAGTGTGTAATAAAATCACATAAACCAATTTAACTTTAAAAATTTATTTACTTTTCATTTTCTTTTCTTTTCTTTGTTAACTTCAGTCCTGTCCCATTCATCCCCACATGTGGGGATGAATGGGACAATGCATGTAAAAAACAATTATTATTAATTAAAAATGATAACTTTTTATTAAAGTTAGTATGTTTATTTGTAACTGATTACTGAAGTGTGCTTATGAGCCATGTTACAAAATTCTGAATTACCTATGGTGAACGTTATTAATAAAAACATGAAAAATGTCCCATTCATCCCCACTCTCCCCTATATATAGGGTAGGCTGGTGTAGGAATACTCCCTTAAGCTTCAAATTGTTCTAAAATAAAAATATATAATTCTAGATAACCAGCTTAACTTTTGTTTTGTTCTTAATTAACACATCTTTCATAAAATAACATAAAATATAAGAAAAATATACCCCATCTCTGGAAAAATAAAGAAGTAACAAATGTAAGAATTGCATACTCTAACAAGTGCTATTGGATAAGAGTATGCATGTGATTTTCAAATTTATTCTTATATGCCACATTTGCTTTTATTGTTGTTTGACAAAAGATTATTTGTATTGCTTTCGACAATATTACTTGAGATATTCAAATTGTCATGAGTTGTTTCCAGGTGAGAGAGAGCAAACCTTTTTTTTCTTCTTTTTTCTTTTTTTAGGATTGGGGAGAAATATGTGAGAACAAGTTCACACATATGTTCTTTTAAATATTTATTTCCTTTCTAAATAATTCAATTTATAATTTTAAATAAAAAAAGTCAATTTATTAAGAAAAAATATAAAATTAATTAATTCTTTTAACAAATTTAATTTAATTTAATTTATTCCAATAAAAAAGAACATTTTAATCTGTAATATCCTCTGAAAACAATTCATTCTATTATAAAAGTCAATCTCTATTTAATTTAATTTGTATTTTTACTAAGGGCTTATTCGTTTGTAAATAGATACATTTCCCCCTTTTCAACAACGTTATGTTTCAATATCTCATTTAATCATAGATAGAAAATAATTTATTTGTCTAAATTACTTTCTAATATAAACAAAAGTGCGAAATGTATTTCATTTCCGGTGATTTGTGCTACATAATGAATTATTGCAGTCTCATTGGCGTCAACAGATGCTGGATTCGTTTCTTTTAACAATAATAAAAAGAACAAATAAATTCTTAATGATATATTCCTGGCGCCGATAAAAAAGTAATTACCTTTGGCATAATTTATGTTGCCAAGCTTGTCTTTGTCTTTTGAATAACGGATTAAATTTTTGAATTAACCAATTAGAACATTCTTTTGGCGCTTTATTTGGCATTAGTTTATTAATTTCGGGTTTGAATTGGCGAATGCAATTCAGTACACCATTTGCTTTCAGACTGTCAATATCTCTTTTGTACTGGTGTAAGAAACAACTGCCCTCGTTTGCTCTCCCTCTCTCTCTAGCCTATAGAATTTTTTAGAGAACCGTGTATGTGCTTACTTGATTGTTTGCCTTTAACATAAAATTAAAAAACTGTTTTTTTTTTTTTTTGGAAATGACTGCTGTTATTTTTGTCAAGTGGCACTCTCTTTTAAAAGGATATACGAACTTCCAGCCTGGGTATTGTATTAAGCGATGTACTTTATTTCGTTTCCACTAGTTTCATGAAATACGGCCATTTCACGGACAATAAAACTTCGTCACAATACACTGTATAGAATATGACCGGGTTAGCATTAAGGTTTACTGGGCCACACAAAAGTATTCGGATGCATTCAGGGCTACAACGGGATAATGCTGAAACAGCAATTTCCGCTGTGCTAAGTATTTCAATACTTTACAGTAATTTTTAAGAGTGATTGTGATTTCAGATAATCTATCTGTATGTTTCATTGCGCTTTAATCTCCATTAATATTTACAGAATATCTTGAAATTAATATATGTTGTTAAAGTTCACTATGATATGTTTTCTTTCGAAAATGGTATTAAAAAAAAAAAAAAAAAAAAAAAAAAAGAAAGAAAAAAAAAGAAAACACTATTTATTTGTGTATAGAGTCCCGCAAAATTTTCTGATACATTACGGTCTATGAGAGGTATTTTGAATCATATTTTGCTATCTTTATACTACACAAAACATCTATATAATATTTCTCTAACGTAGGCCAGTTTCAATTATTTTTTGTCGAAACGATACGATACGCGAGTATAAAAAAATAATATTCATACATGAACAATATTTAAGCACGCGGACTTAGCTCAATGGACTATAAAGGAAAAATGACAACATTTGTCTGATACATTATTTTACGAAAAAAATGTATTTTTAACAGTTCAGAATCTTCAGAATCTTTGAATGTTTGCAAGCGTCCTTTTAAACCTAGCAATATTTTAAAGATATAAACAGAATATGACCTTTTGTGTCATAAATTGACTAAAAAACACAATCATAAAAAAACATAATCAAAATTGGAATCATTTTGTTTTATTTATTTATTATATATATATACACACACCCCGCGACAAAAAGATAGGTACAAAGGGTTTTTTCTTTGATTTTTCATAAAACAACATTATCTAAATTGTGCTTATCATTTATTATTATCATAAAATAACACTATTCTCGGACTAATTTTTGTTTTAAGACTAAAATTTTTCTAATTTAAGACTACACTCCGCGACAAAAAGATGGGAACAAAGGGTTATTTTAAATTTTTCATGAAAAAACATTATCTAAATTGTGCTGATCATTTATTATCATAACAAAATGTTACCACATCAAAGACATATTAAATATTTGAATCATATTCAAAATAGTCAGATAAAAAAAACAAAAAAAAAAAACACTTTTTTTTCCTATCTATTTTGTCTCGGTGTGTAGTCTTAAATTAGAAAAAGTTTAGTCTTAAAATTTTTCTAAATCAGTCTTAAAACAAAAATTAGTCCAGGAATAGTGTTATTTTATGATAATAATAAATGATAAGCACAATTTAGATAATGTTATTTTATGAAAAATCAAAGAAAAAACCCTTTTTACTTATCTTTTTGTCGCGGGGTGTATATATATGTATATACCAAAATTAATAAAAAGTCATTCCCAACCTGACTGCAAAAATTTAAAAGGTTTCGTGGGAATCCTATATTAAAATTCTGTACTGATAAGTATAAAGGATTTAAGTCCAAAAATGTCGATTTTGAGTTATGTACATAGTCAGACTCAGAAAAAAAATTCTCTATCCATTGGTATAAAGGATTTAAATCCATGTCATCTCGTCTTTGAGAAAATTCATTGGTAAAAAAAGATTCAAGTCAGAAAATCAGCATTAATCTTTGGTATAAAATATTTAATTCAATTTTTTCCCTTTATTAAATGAAGGTTGACAATCACTGAATGGTATAAAGGGTATAAATTAACATAATCCCTTTTTCCTAATCGATTCTTCTGATTAGTTTTTAGTTAGTTTAACTTTATTTCTCGTCTCCTGAAAAATCAAGAATATGGACTTAAATCCTTTATACCTATCAGTACAGTATTGTACTGCCTGTGAAAGTATGAAAATTGGGTCGTGAACCAGGAATTTTATTTGGAAATCTTCCTTTGAATGATTTTGGTTCCACTATAGTACAGTATTAATTTGGTTTTATTAATAATTTGGCTTCTGGTAAATTAAAATTTTAATTCTGTGGTGAAATTGGTATAACATTTATGAGTTTCAAATTTTAAAGGTAAATAAGAAAAGAAAGAAAAGTAATAGTACGTTACTAGTAATATTACGTTAAACGTATAAATACAGATTAAAAGATTGGATTATATATGCGAACTATAAGATCTTTCTTTCTTGATTATTTTTATAATAAAAATCGAAAATGAAAAAGTTTTCCATCTTTATCCTGTACAATGATGCATTTATGTTTATTACAATTTGATAATTACTAAATTTAACTTCAGGGAATGTACCTTAATGTAGGCATATCCCTGGCTTAAACGATTATGTTTCTTTTCACACAAGACATTTTTTAGAGAAAAAAAAAAAGACAAAGAAAAAGTTAATATATTCATAGCATATGAGACTTATTTCAAAATTTCGTGCAAAGACTCCCAAGTAACTTCAGCTGCAAATAAATCATATTGCAAGTCTGTAATCATGCAAATCATAAAGAAAAAAAAAAGGTCGGATTTAATGCGTCGTCTCACTTTGTGAGACTTACATTTTCACACTTCTATAACAACGTGAACATATTTTGTTCCCATCCCTAACTTCATCAACAACTTGCCTCGAATGATTCCCGTTTTTATTACGAAATTCTGGCGTAAAAAAAAAAAAGTAAAATAAGAAAAGAAAAAAAAAAAAGGAGAACCCTCTTCTTAGAATATTGGTATATCTTTCTATATCCATTCATTTACGCCCGAGTTCCAACAGGCAGTGGCACCGATAAGGGGCGGAAGAGGATTTTCTGGAGAAGTTCTCCCCCAACCTTCTTATGCAAATCAGGAAGAGAAAATCTCCATTCGAGATGATCTCCTGCCACCGACAAATGCTATCCTAACGACAAAAGAGGCTCGGTGGCATATTTAGGATTTCCTGAAAAGAGGAAGAGTTGAATGGAAAATGCATTTTGTCGGATGAGAACAATAATGGTAGGTTGAGGTAAGAATGCATGCAGACAATCTGTATTAATGGCAATTAGCTGCGTTCCACGACACAGGAAACCGACAAAAAATAGTTCCCTCAAATTGCTACACTCTTTATACTTTCTGCTATGCGGCATTTATTCAATACATGCAATTGTTAATTATCAAATGTGATTTACTTTCATTTAAAGTTTTTTTCATTAAATATATTAAATTCGCATCAATCTCTCTTAGAAAATTGGATGAAAAATTGTTGTCAATCATTCAAAATTTATATTCTCACAATCATCACATGATTATTTTTAAAATTACTTCATTCCATATTTTACAGTTGTGTTAGCTTCTTTTTAAAAATTGATGTAATTTGTTAACCATTGAAACATACATGCTCACAGCCTCGCACTTTCACAATTATTGATCGTATTCATTAAGGTATTTTAGAATAGCTTTAATTTCCTTTGAAATATTTGGAGGTAATTTTGTCAATCACTGAAACAGTTTTATCACAGTCTCACATTTAATGATCATTATAAAAATTTCTTCTTTAAATGTTTTAAATTCGCATTAATATTATTAAAATAAATAAATAAATAAATAAATAAATAAAAGAAAAGAAAAAATGTTGTTAACCATCGAAACTTTTTTTTTTCCCATAGTTTCACAGCTGCTGATTATTTTTAAAAATATTTCACGTTAAAAATATTTATATTTCGTTAATCACATGGAACTAGTTTGATTGATCTCATTGAAACTTATATCCTTACAATTTCTTAGTTACTACATTACTATTTAAATTTTTTCATTAAATATTTTACAGTCTCGTTAATTTTTCATTTTCTACTATTAGTTCATACTCTCCCTCTTGTACAAATATTGCAATCGATTTTGTACTAACTTCTCGACTAGCTAGAAATTCGAAACTTTCAGGACTGCTCAGAACACGGTGACAACACAATACTTCGAAGTCCGATTTTCGAATTTTTGATTAGTTTTCTGATAATTAATTAAAATATGAAAATAATAACATCCTAATAGCGTTACAATAGCCATTAAAATATTAGCTATAATTTAATTGCTGCCAAAAAAAAATAAAAAAAAATAAAAAAAATAAAAAAAAAATAACAAGTTCATTTTCTTTCGACATAAAAATACATTTAATTAAACGTGAACATTAAAAAATTATAAAAAGTTAAATTATGCATCTCACAAAAATTGACGTCATTATCACTTTTAAAATTTTATGCACATTGATAAGAGCTCTATGATTCATCAGCAAATTTAAAACACGGTACATAAAAAGTTTTTTATTTTTATTTTATAATTATTTTTATTTCATTCTTCACGCGTGCTATTTATTTCCTAGTTCAAAATTGTTAATTTTTTTTTTTTTTTTCGATAGTGTTTGTAAGTAGGAATTGACTTAAAAAAATTTCATTTTATATTACTTGTTCTTGGAAAACTTTGTGTAATGCTTTTAAACATTGACACTGATCTTTTTTTACTCTCACGGTCACTGGCTATTGTTTAAACTGTATTCATTAAATATTACAGACAAAAGTTAATTTCCATCAGAAAATTTGTTGTTTTAAAGGAAATTTCTTTTAGAAATTTTAATAAACCTTTTCAACTAATGAAAATGACATTCTCAAGCTTCACAATATCTGATTGTTATTTAAAAGTTCTAAATAAAAAAAAAATTACATTTACACTAGTTTCCCTCAGAAAAATTGGTATAATTTTGTTAATTACTGAAAGTAACATTCTACACTGAGAAACAAAATATACCGCCTAGTCATTTTTTGAATCCCTTAACTAGAAATATAGATTTCCGAGCTATGCGCATAAGGCACGCCAATAAATTGAATAGACGAAATGGTCGAGAATTTCTAGTCTACACATTTCTAGATAGTGAAACAATATTCTGAATCTTTCGCATTGCGAGAAATTCTCGCTTGATTTTCTAGAATTGGGTCATAAACCAAGATTATAGTTGCTGAAACCCACCTCTTGTAATCGCATTTATTTGCAGAATTTTTAAATGACTTTACCCTCGGTAATATAGGCAAACGCTCTAGAATTCTAATAGGGGTTTCTAGATCTCGCTTTCCAAGGGGAATAGAATTTATAAGGATGACATGGAACTATTTTTTCTAGAGC
Organism: Salticus scenicus; assembly: GCA_963930645.1. Taxonomy (NCBI): domain Eukaryota; kingdom Metazoa; phylum Arthropoda; class Arachnida; order Araneae; family Salticidae; genus Salticus; species Salticus scenicus. Next base: position 253,417,563 of record OZ005659.1, on the reverse strand, counting down.
CACAATTTAGATTCTAGATGTCATTTACAGAAATTTTTCTCATTGTTAAGCAATGAGAAAAAATATATCAATGCACTGAAAAAAAAAATATATACTGCCTTCACCTAGAATAAGTAAGTGGTCATTTTCTAAATTCCTAAGCCAGAAATATAGATTTCTGATTTATGCGTATAAGGTCAAAAAATAACTTGGATAGACGAAATGATTGAGAATGTCTAGTCTATATTTTTCTAGATGGTGAAGCAATATTATGAATATCATGAATTCTTTGTGTTGCAAAAAATTCTCGCTTGATTTCCTAGAATTGGGCCTTAAACCTAAATTATAGTTAATAAAACTCGCCTATTGTGTTCGCATTTATTTGCACAGATTTTTAAATAAGTCTGATCATGATAATATAGAAATACGCTCTAGAATTCTAATAGGGGTTTCTAGAACTCGCTAGCAAGGGAACTAGAATTTATAAGGAGGACATTGGATCTAACTAGGAGGCTTTGCCCGCTACGCCAATTAAAAAATAATTTAAAAAAACTTTTAAAACCCAAATTTTTATTATAGCGTATCATATAAATCTTTTCGAAGTTAGAATAAAATTTAATTAAAAAAAAAAAAAAAAAAAAAAAAAAGTAACTCTTTTGTTTATTAACCAAAATTGGGGAAATTTGAACTGTGTTAAGAAAAGAGAAATTATTTCTTAAAATGCACAACAGATGGCAGCACCACACGATTGCCTCTAAGTTTTGTGATTTAATTTTCTGATTAAGGGCCAATATCTGCAATTTAGTTATTCGTTTGAGGCACCGTTTTATTATTATTTTAGTTTATTATTATTTTTTTATATTATAACTTAACATTTTACTGATTTGGTTAATGTTTATGTGTTTTTCCTAATCATTTTTATTTTGTATTGTTAATTGTTTCATTGACATTTGAGTGAATATTCCGTCCAATAGAGGGTGCTTGTAGTCCAAAAAAAAACGTTTTTTTGCTTCTAAAAAGAGATGTAAGAAAAAAAGGCTTCTTAGAAAAAATCTTCAAAAAATCTTAAAATACTGTGTAATCAGCGATACATTTTCTTTTATCAATGGACATCTTTTCTACTAATTGTCTGCAAAAATTAACACTTCGGACCACCGGATTACTAACATGGCGCTCTTACCAACTGAGCCACGGAGAGACAAATGAAAGAGCTTGTATTTACCTTAAAACAGAGGCGCATTTTTTATTTGGTTTTGATCACAAACATACCGTAGTGAATGACAGTAAGTACATAAGAATTTGGGGGAAAAATCGTTATATTTTAAATCACTTTATGAATAAAGTCTAATAATAATAATATAAAAACTTGGCATTATAAATATACGGATTAGAGATTAAATATTCTTTGCTTGCATTCCTTTTACTTTTAATATTATAAGAAATACTTATTGAAAGAGCGCAATTTGATTTTCCGTTTAGCTGAAATAATTAAGTGTAGATTTATTACTCTGTTTGTTGAATAAATATCATTAACTGATGCAATTTAAATCTTTTATGGTTAATAAATAACTTATTACCCATCCGAAGTCAACACTGACAGTTAAGTGTATTATTTATTAAATAAACTACTCTTTTAGAAAACTCAGCGTCAAATAATATTGCATAAGTTTAATTTCATTATAGCTAAATTTAGAAATTCTTGTTAGTTAATATCATAAAACAAAATGATTTAGTTTCTAAATTACAATTACAGTGCATTCGTTAGATCTAAGGGTTTTTGATTCGTCTAATTTATTTTGTTGGCGAAATAATTGGCTATAAGTTTTTATAACGAACTTTTGATTTCAAAATATTTATTTCGTTTTATTCGAGAAAAAAAAAAGTATTTGGCGCTATAATTTGGCTGTTTTTTCTGAATATTGGCTTTTTACTTCAGACATCCCTAAATCTGTTCTAGTGCAAGGAACACAGATCTGTACCAAACAGTGATGCCAGATTGGGGATTTTCGAGACTTCTGGGGACAATTTTGGGGAACAAATGTTTGTGGGGACTTTTTTGGGGAATTCTAAAATTTTTGGGGACAAATCTAGGAAGTTCTTGAACTTTCTGTCAATGTTGGCAACGTAATCATTTATCCCTACGACGAGGGATTTTCAATAGCTTTATTGTTATTTGGGGATTTTTTCAAAAATTGCCTTCATTTGGGGAAAAATCTGAGCTTAAATCCACTTAAATCTACTTGAGATTTTTTTTTTTTTTTTGAAAGAAATTTTATTTTCCCTTTTTAGTAGAAATTAAGTTGGGGATTTTTTCGAAAAAACCCCCCTGATTTGGGGAAATTTGAAAACCTGTTTGGGGAAACAATTTTCGACCATCTGGCATCACTGGCTCCAAATCATCTTATAGCTAAGTCGTAATTACATTCCCTATCTCCAGCATCGCCTTCGACAATCTCTACTTCTCACCAGGGCTTATTTGCATCATCATTAAATATTATACAACGCTCTGTATTAAATTTTTGGAAATATTTATCATCGATATTTTTGAAGAGTTTCCTCAATAAGGACATCCCGATGACAGCAATCAACTGTATTTTTGTAACGTTTCTTGTTTACCTTTCATTGCAGCTTTCTCCACTAAACAACGATCACTGCAGCAACAAACTTTAATAACAGCACTTTAACATTATTACACACTGATTTTGATGCATAATACACATACTCGTAGTTTAATCATAGCGTCCTAAGCTAGATGCCTGTCGCGTGGCTTGGAAACTTGGCAACAGTTGAAGCGGTAGACAGCGCCACATGGTACAGATTCCGTTATTTAACTGTCACCAATAATTTTAAGAAGTGATATATGATATATATAATCGACGTTTCTTCGATTCTATTCGCCTTTTATGTACTATATCAATTTTTTTGTTGGCTGTTGAATAAAAAAGTCGCGCAATTTTTACCAGGTGGCGTTGTCTACCGCTTCAACTGTTGCCATGTTTCCGAGCCGCGCGACAGGCATCTAGTTTAGGAGGCTATGGTTTAATACCATTTCACACACGCATTTTAATACGCATGCGTACATATTTATTGCGCGCATATGTTCAATATACTCGATACATACATGCACACAAATTTTGATAATACCTATATTTTGATATTGTTACACACAAACTTTTAAATATACTCACACATCAGTAATATGCTTTATATACACACACATACACATATTTTGATTCATCATACACATACGTTTTTAAATACACACACATACATTATACATGTGTTTTATTAATTAAATACCCGCACACAGTTTTAATAAACGAGCACACATACGTGAATATGCATCACTTCCTAAACACGTTCTCGATTTAGTGTTTTTGTATGGAGCGTAAAATTTAATTCTTTTTTTCTTTTTGATTCTTACAAAAGCATTTTCTTTGAGCGGAAATACAAGGCCAATTTAACGAGATTTAAAGAAAAAAAAACTTTAGTAGTAATTCCCGAATCAATATTTCGTCAGGATACAGTAATAAGGAGCTTAAGTTTTTATTTTCTTTGGGACTAATGCTTGTCTCTTACGTACGAAATTGATAATTAATACCAAGGGAAATCGAATTCTCCTCCCTGTTTACCCCTCCAAGAAGAAGAATATCTAGCTACTGTACTAACGATGAATCCTTAAATATACATTCGTATAGGAGGGTGTCCAATCTGTGACTCATTCGTTTTCCATCTTGCCCGGGTATATTTGTTCTGGATTCGTCACTTCTCACCAAATTAAATTTTGCCGCCCAATTTTCTCCCCGTCTTTTCCATCTCTATGTATTGGAGAGCTCTTTATGCCAATCAAATTTATCTCCGATCGCGTAAAATGGCTTCAAAGTGTGGCGAACACTTTCTCCGAAAGATATTTATGGAGGATACGTAAATTTAGACGCCACAGTTTGAATATAATATTACGTGAGAAATGTGTGGGATAAGTAGGAGATGGAAGGCATATTTACGTGTAAAATTTGAGATCGCTGAAAATTTACGTATGCATTTTTACTCATCTGGCATTAGAGTACGGTGAAAAATAGGAAAAAAGAAAGGAAAAACTTAAAAGATATTTTGTTTTTTATTTTTATTTTTAGTTATTTTACGCAACTTAATTTGGTAAAAGCATATTTGTTCAAATTTCTTTATCTTGGAAAATGTGAAACTCCATCTTTTCAGTATCATCCATAAAATATACTTCTGAAAAAAGCATTTGCTTTTTAAAAATATGAATTTTTCTTCCTTTATTATACATATAAAGAGAATAGTCGATTCTGCAAGTTTTTGGACTTCTAGCTTTTGATAGCTTTTTTGCGTATTGTAATGTTATGAATTACATTTTACTATATTTTTTAGAAAATTATATCTATATAATAATAGGCAAGCATGAAATTTTTGGTACAATTTTAACATATTAATTATAAGAGTAGAGGATTGAAAGTGGTATCATTCGAAAGGTATGATTAGCCAGATTTGCAGAATACAAAAATTATTTTTTTTACGATGTCAACAAGGTATTTAAAAATACTTTTAATTTTTATGCCTTTTTCATTTTATACACGTATTCTTTTGTATTAAAAAAAATTCCTGAAGAAGAAAGTTGTTAAATCTGGCAATTTCTTAAAACTCAAATAAAACCACAGACGCAGTAATTTGCGTAGATGTAGCATCACTATACTCTCGACTACAGATTTTTCATTCTAAGAGAAAACAGCCATTAGAGTGTAGAAATTTGAGTGAATGAGTGGTAGATCGAAAGTTTATACTATTGATTGAAATAGGATTTGGTTTATGAAAGTTTTAATTTTTTTTTCTAATTTATTTCAGACCTAATTTCTTTCTTTCTTTTTTTTTTCTTTTTATGATTTACAACAGTTCTAATTTGAAGACGTATTTTTAAATTAAAACATAACACATATCAACAATTTAATTAACTGAAATTGACTACCTATTTAAAAAAAAAATAGATTTAATACTATATCTTCTGCAGATGTAAGAAGACAGAAGAAAATAAAGGAAAAATTTCGATTTCAGGTTTTCGATGAAGTTACACGTTATGAGATTTCCTTGCATTTCAGTTAACTGAAATTGACTACTTATTTTTTAAAAAGTGGATTTATTTTAGATTCTGCATATATAAGAAGAAAATTAAAGATACGTGAAAAGTTTCGATTTAAGTTTTTCGATGAATTTACCCGTTTAGAGATTTCCTTGCATTTCAATTAACTACTAGCTTCTTCATGTAAAAGAAGAAAGTAGATGATATGGGAAAAAAATTCAATTTCCGCTTTTGATGAATTTACACGTTTTGAGATTTCCTTGCATTTCAAATAACTGAAATTGACTACTTATTATTATTATTTTTTAATTGATTTATTACTAACTTCTACATATATAAGAAGAAAGTAGAAGATACTGGAAAACTTTTCGATTTCCGGTTTTCGATGAATTTACACGTTTTGAGATTTTCTTGCTTTTCAATTAACTGAAATTGGTTACTTACTTTTTAAAAAGTGGATTTTTTACTAGCTTCAGCAGATATAAGAAGAAAGTAGAACATACGGTAAAAATTTCTATTTCCGGTTTTCGATGAATTTGCACGTTTTGAGATTTCCTTGCATTTCAATTAACCGAAATTGGCTACTTATTTTTAAAAAAAAATGGATTTATTATTCTATCTTCTACATAAAAAAGAAGATAGTATAAGATACAGAAAAAAATTATATTTCTGGTTTTCGATGAAGTTACACGTTTTGAGATTTCCTGAATCCAATTCGACTGTATTTAGAAATTGTCTGTCTTTTTGAGTTCAAATACTGTACTTCATAACCAATGGACTTAATTTAATCGAACTCGATATTTGGTTGGAACTTAGTTTGAACTAGCGTCGATTAGCTTTTGGTCTATGTCATCCAACAGAAGGCGCTTCCACATTGTAATTTCTTCTCATTTCAGGAAAGGCTCAGCATCTACAGAGTACCAAACTTAGAGATATATATTAAGTAAGTGCTGATTCAGATTGAGTGCATATCGGCCAACAAGTGGCGCTGTTAAGTTATAATTTAATCCCATTTTGAAAGTAGTCGAGTTTCGACCACTGGGCGATGCTAGTATGTATAAATATGCTTTACCAAAATTTTAGATACACATCAGATAAAAACTAACTGACTTGATTTTGTTATGCTGAAAACTACATGATTTTTCTCATGTTGGATGCAATCTCAGAAAACATTATCTGTAAATTTTTTATATTTGATTCAATTTATTTATTGCTTTACAATGTCTCATTTTCTCAATTATCATGATAGCTATATCTTTACCTCTGTAGCATAGAATGAGAGAAAAATTAATACTATAAAATGCATATTTTAAAGAATTATTCTGCTTTAATTTTCATTTGAATTCATTTAATTTTCATTTATTCTACATGTTGACTAAATCAGTAAAATGATTAAGTGGCATATTTAGATGTTTGTAAACTTTATATTTCATTGAAAATGGAAGAATACCTGGGTAAAGACCAATTGTTTGTGTTATGTACTTAGGCCTGGGGAAAATGCTTTCAATGAAGATCATTATAAGAAGCTCTTAGCCCCTATATACGTGAATTTCGAAGAAAACATTGGAAGGCTCCGAACACTTAAGCCGACGAATGAGATCTGGGTTTGAACTCTGCCCCTACCAGCTTAGAAAAATGAATATCTCGGCCAATTGGAAGACGTTAGCATTGATTAAGTGACGTATTTAGATGTTTGTAAATTTTTTATTCCATTTAAAATGGAAGAATACTTGGATAAAGACCAATTGTTTGTGTTATGTGCTTGGGAAAATACTTTCAATGAGGATCATTATAAGAAGCTCTTACCCCCTATATACGTGAATTTCGAAGAAAACCTCGGAAGACTCCGAACACTTAAGCCGATGAGTGAGATCTGGGTTTGAACTCTGCCCCTACCAGCTTAGAAAAATGAATATCTCGGCCAATTGGAAGCCGCTAGCAGTATTGATCATTCAAGAATATTACGTTTTTCTGCAACTTGGATAGATCATGTTATCCAAAATTATTAATAAAATATATATATATATATATATAATTACTCAACCTGCTTGTTAAATCCCCCAAGTTATTAAAGGAATTACATGAAACAATTGTAAAACATTTATTCTATTGGAAGTTAAGAATAGAATGCCCAATCGGAATAATTATCGCATTTTAAAAATATTTAAGAAATAAATATAATGATTCTATCTCTTTAATAAGTTTCCTAAACGATTAAATGGAGTATATAAATCATTTGTAAAACTTTAATTTCCTTTAAAGGGAAGAAAAAGCATACCTAACAGAAATTATCTTTGTCGTTAACCTTTATCGATCAATCAAGTTAAATAAGCTTCCCTCCTGATTGTATATATCATATCATTTAGAATTATTAGTGAAATAAACATGTATTTTACCTGTTTATTAAATGATTCAAATAATTAAATAAAATATATAATCTATTTGTAAAATATTACTCCATCGGAAGTGAATGGAAACGTGCTTAGGCAGAATTTCGATCTCTCATTTTCATAATTATTTATGAAGTGAATATAGCTATTCTAACACTATTTTCTAAATTGTCCAAAGGAATAAATGAAGTATATATAAATTATTTGTAAACTTTTTATTTAATTTAAAGTGAAAAAAAAAGCATACTTTATCGGAATTCATTCTATCATTAACTTTTTTGATCAATAAAATAAATTAAATTTCCCTCCGAATTGAATTTGTCTGTCTACATATTCATTAAATTATCCAAATAATTAAATGAAATACATAAAATATATGTAAAATTTTACGTCACTGAAAGTGAATGCAAAGCGTGCCTAAACGGAATTTATTTCTCTCATTTTCAGAATTATTGACTTGACAAGGGTCGTACTCTAATTTTTTTTCTTAATTGCAACCACTACTTTTATACAATAATTTCAACCCTATTTAATCGCGGCACATTTCCATTAAAATACAACAAATATTTCTGCATGAAATTACAATGAGAAAAAAAAAGGATACCGCCTTCATCTAGAATGAGTAAGTGGTCATTTTCTAAATGCCTTAACTAGAAATATAGATTTCCGAGCAATGCCCACAAGGCAAGCCAATACACTGAACAGACGAAATGATCGAGAATTTCTAGTCTACACATTTCTAGATAGTGAAACAATATTCTGAATCTTTTGTATTGCGAGAAATTCTCGCTTGATTTTCTAGAATTGGGTCATAAACCAAGATTATAATTACTAAAACTCGCCTCTTGTATTCACATTTATTTACAGAGATTTTTAAATAAGTTTGACATCGATAATATAGGCAAACGTTCTAGAATTGCAATAGGGGTTTCTAGAACTTGCTTTCAACTGGGACTAGAATTTATAAGGATGACATGGAACTATTTTTACTAGAGCCACAATCTAGATTCTAGGTGTCAGTTACAGAGTTTTTTTTCTCAGTGTACCATCCCAAATCCTCCTTAATTACTATGATGAGATGATAGAAATAACTTTTATTGCATACATCTTTAAAAATGCTCTTAACTAACTAAAAAAATATGTTTCAAGTGCATTTTTGGTCTGTTTCATAGTTCGGTAGATAAAGCGTTAAAACCCAAGTTTTGTTTTCGAATTTTGCAAAAGCCATATAGAAATTGTGTCTGGTGTTTTAGGCCAATTCTCAGTATTTGAAACAAACATTATTTCGGAAGAGTTATCGGATTCATCTATGGTTACAGTTTCTGGGAGAGGTAATCTACTTGAGGCATCAGCATTTCTGTCATTTTTACCTTCCCGATATTAAGTGAAATAATCCTAACCTGCTAAAATTAAAGACCATTTTAACATCCTGGGTGATTTAATTATTTTACCCATTTATTGAATTATCAAAATGATTAAACGAACTATATAAACTAGGCCGCGGTAGCCTGGTCGGTAAGAGCAGCGAGTTCGTGATCGAAAGATTGCGGGTTCGGTTCTCGAGCCGGCCGAAGATCGTCGTGTCGCTAATGACGACTGGTGCACGTTAAATTCCGTCGTGGTCGCAAAGTCCTCCAAGTTTCCATTAAAAATTATACCTCTGGGGTACTGGAACATGGATTTAACTCTGTCCTGATCCGGATCAAAGTTCGAGTTCCTGTTGTTTGGCTGGTGCTGCCATCTTTCACCAGTTTCTGGAGCTAAATTCGTTCTTCGTCCTATGTGGCGCTCCTATAAACGGAAGGCGCCACCCCTCTTGCCTAAAATCCAGATAGTTCCACAACTGGGGCTCGGAATTTCCGAGTGGTACATGACAACAACAACAACTATATAAACTATTAGTAAAAACTTTATTCTATTTAAAGTGAAAAAAATGTGTACCTAACCAGAATTTAGATCAGTCGACATCCTTTTTTATCAGTCAAGTAATACCCTTCCCTCCGAGTTGTATTAGGTGTACGGGAAAGTTTTGTCGCATTAAATTAAAAAAATTGACGCCAGAAATCTTTCTTGAACATTTACATAACTTTTAAAAACACATTTGGTAAATTATAATACAAAGTGTTTTTAAACAAAAATATCCGGTGACATTAAAAAAGCCGCACTGCAGAAAAATTGACTTTTAACTTTTTTATTTGTAATAACTTCAAAACTAATGGTTGAAACAAATAAAACTATCATGTTTGCATAATATCCAAGAGATGAAATGATACCTATGTACATTTTTGATTTAATAATTCACTTTATTACACTCTATGAAGTAATTATTAAAAATCTACATAAAACATTCTTTTTAAACTTAATATAATAAACATATACTTTGTACTGTATTATGATTTATTATATGATATACACAAATTGTATTTTAATACATGAAAAAAAAAAAAAAAACTATTTATTTGTTCGATCTAAGGAATTTTTTAATAAAAATATGTATTCTGCATTGAGTTATTCCACCTTTATATGGAATTACTGCTTTAATGCGCCATGGCATAGTATTATGCAATGTTTTAATATAAATATCAGAAATTTCTCTGTGCTAAAAATCATAAATAATTTTTTCTAGTCCTTGCAGAGTTGTAGGCTCCAATTTTTTAATCCTCGCCCTTACTCGCACTTTTTTATAGACTAAATATTGTCGAGCGGATTGAGATTATGGCTATTTCCAAGTCTGATGAAAAAGGTTATCTAAGATATTTTTTGTGGGATTTAACTTAAAGTTAAAAAAGATATGATTGCTTACAGAGCTGTAGGTGCTCATGGGATAGGATAGGTAGTTTTAACAATTTGAATCGAAAAAACGCACCACAGACGCCTTTTAGTATAGTGAAATATCATCTTGAAATTCTGTTTACGGGAAAGTCTGAGATACCTTCAAAATAGTCGGTCAGGCACTGTTTTTATAATGGCCGTGTTTTATTTCGAGTTATTTGATCCCTTGGCACCTTCGTATCATAATGTACGGAGAATGTGTTACTGTTTTATGAATGTAATTTTCAATAATTCGGTTACATTTTTATCCTCTTACTAGATTTTTTTTTATCAGCCCGAAATAAAATACACTTGACTCATCAGAGAAAAACGGTTCGGCCTGATAATTAACTGATATATTTTATAAATTTTTGGTTAACTGAAGTCTTGTTTTTTTAAATTCTTTTCCTTAGTAATGGCTTTTTTTTTTTTTTTTTTGCAGATCTTCTGGTTTTTAACATATTTTGTTCAATTGTTCCCGCACTGTTTTTGAAGAAATTATTTTGCTATGCACATTTGTTTAATCTTTTCTAAGTTATTAGCATGTACAAATCGATTTTTTTAAACTTTTGTTTCTCAACTTGCCATCATCTCGCTTGGATGGGCAACATGGACGCTTAAAGACACATTTTCCGTTTAAACAGCCAAAAAATTTTAAATCTTCCTAAAAATTATCTCAGGATTATTTCGTTAACATTTAATTAATTTGCCAACTCACGTATTAAAATATGTTTGGACTTTCATTCTAAAATTAATACTTTTTGAGGCATCGTTAAAAGCCTTATACTTGCCATTCTTGAAATACTTTCTAAAATTATAATTTTCCTGACAGTTGCATTTTATTTTTAACACTGGATTCAATCCTAAAGTGTACGGGGAGGGCGACGTAATAAAATCTGCTCGAAAATTTGCTTTTTAAATGATAAAATTGGCGGTTGCAAACAGGGGAAAGGAAAATATCCAAGTGCGACTTTTTTTTTTTTTTTTTTTTTTTTTTTGTCGCTTAGTGTACAATCTACTCGTTAATTAAATCTTCCAAACAATTAAATGACATAAATAATAGACTAACTTGAATTTAGTTATCTCGTTACCAGAATCATTTCAGAAATAAATGTTAGTTATTCTAGCTATTTACTGAATTGTCCGAATGATTAAATGAAGTATATAAACCATTTGTAAACCCTTTATTTCATTTTGAGTGAAATAAAATCATACCTAACAGGAATTTAGTTCTGACGTTAACCTTTTTGATCAATCAAGTAAACTGCGCTTCCCACCGAACTCGTTTCTTTTGTCATAAGTCATCAAGGATTTACGTGAATGGAAGTAAGAGAGCAGAAAGAAATCACAAAAGCAATGAAACTGTTCCTCGGTTGTTAGTGTATCTCAGATAAACGCATTTCGCTGGAAAACTACAGAAGTTGTAGCTCAGATTAAGGTTAAAACATGTTAGAGGGCAAATGAGGAAAACTAAGTCTTCTCTAGACATCCCTTCTCTCTTGTTATCAGATAAGATGAAGATTAAATGAAAGGAAAAGCCTTAATTAAGGATGTGGTTCCTCTCTAAATGAGGTACTTGAAGTGTTATTCAGAAAGTGGAATATTTTCGGTTAGATGACCTTTGATGTTTAGTTGATGTTATATGCACCTGAATTATTTTTCGGAATTCTTAAAAATTCTGTATTTAGAATCGACATTACGATGCCAATCTAAGCGTTTCATTGAATGCATACATAAATTCAAGTTTATCAGATATAATTTTTATTTCATTGTAAAATTTCCTACACAAAGGTTATTAGATTAAAAAAAAATCTTAATAATGATTTATTTTTATTTCTTGTAAAACGTTGTTGCATGTAACAAATGCAGTGTATTTTCTTGTATACTGATGCCGTAGTATGTAGATGTGTTACTTTTCACTGTTTTTATAAGTCATCCATTTAAAATCATTATTACGATGTCAATATAATTGTATATACATATACACTCTCTCTCTCACACACATATATATATACTTATATATGTCAGTATTAAAAAAGGTATGATTTTTCTTTCATTGTAAAAGCTCCTATACAGAAATTTTTAGATTGAAAAACTCCTCAATAACGATTTATTTTGTTTGTTGTTTAACGTACAGCCCCATATCCTAAAACTAGAAGTGAGGACGCGTCCAAAATATTGGAGGGATGCCAGCTTGAAATTTTGAAAACATCCAGCAATTCCGTGCTCTCTTATTGCTCATTTTCTCCGAGTAAGTTGACTGTCACCCCTATTTCAGCATTGGACTTGTTGAATTAGCGCTTGCGCAGATGCTTCCATGGTTTCATCAAATGTAGTCGAAGAATATCGTGAATGTTGGACATAATGAACTAAGAGACTAAGGCAAGTTAGAATAGATCTTGGATTATGATTTTTCTAGTTTTTTTAGGCAATATTTAGAGAAATTCTAATGACGGCATCGGAAAGCTTAATTCTTTGGCTTCAAAATCATGTATGATCCATCAATTAAATAGGTGTTTAAACAATCCGAAAAGCTTGCAACTCTGACAGCTGGCATATCCGTAGGGGTAAGTTGGTATAACATGATATGGATACGGATACTTAGACCATAACCTCCTGAACTAGATGCCATCCGCGTGGCTCGGAAACTTGGCAACAGTTCAAGCGGTAGACAGCGCCACCTGATACAGATTGCGCGACTTTTTAATTTAACTGCCACCAATAATTTTAAGAAGCGATATATGATATATATAATCGACGTTCCTTCGATTCTTTTCTCCTTTTATGTGTATCAAATCCCCCTTTTTTTTGGTGGCTGTTGAATTTGGTGGTTGTTTTTTGAAAATTTTTGGTGGCTGTTGAATAAAAATGTCGCGTAATCTTTACCAGGAACTTGCGCTGTCTACCGCTTGAACTGTTGCCAAGTTTCCGAGCCACGCGGAAGGCATCTAGTTTAGGAGGCTAGTCTTAGACAAAACATAGCAAATTTTGGGAATTTTTTTGTTTTTCGAAACATCTTATTTTAAAAATATTTGGCCAAAAATTTCTGCTTAAATGTATAAGCAAATAGTGAATTCATCAAGAACAACAAATTCTGCTTATTATTATCGGTATTTATAATTATTCAAATGGAATAAACTTAAAGTTTGAAACGAACGACGGATATAAGAGTTGCGCGTTTGTTTATTCGAACAGGTGGGTTAAAATTTAGTATAATTTTACTTTGGTCATACGAAATTGGATCATTCTCACCTGGGCATCTCCATTTTTTCTCTTTTTTGACAATGGTGGACATGCAATTCTTATTGACATTTGTTTCGCCTGTTTTCCAATGTACTGATGGGATTGGTATTTGACTAAAACAAAGTCGTTTATTTTATATTCAGGGTGATCAGAAGCCCCTTGATTTTATAGAGGACTAGCTGTTATCAAGGCATGATTAATGCATGGTCCGACTGGGCCGTGGCCCATGGACCCGAAATTTTGTTTACAATTAAAACAAATTTAATTAAAAATATATAAAAATGCTCTTAAAAATACCATTTAACAAGAATTTTATTTCTGAAAGCAAAATAAAAAGTTTTACAAGGGTAAAATTTTACTCAATATGCATTTTTGCGGGAAAAAGTAGGAAAATTTTAGCCTTTTTTGTTTTTTCTTCAAAAAGTGGTAAAACCATGGGAAAATTATAATTAGGGGACCCAAATGCGTATCAGCCTTTGGCCGACTTATGGTTTGATCGGGCTCTGGCTATTATACCCGTTAAATTTTATAGTTAAACCCATTGTAACTGCAATACTCCGTTATAATTCTGATTAAAATAAGTACACACAAATCAGTGTAATTAACGGCAATATATACTTATATACTTATATACTAATAAATATTAATTATGATTAATAAAGCATATATATATATATATATATATATATATATATACACATTCTAATAATATTTTCTTTGTATGTATAGTAAGCTGCAGATATTATAGAATAAATTTTTTTAACATAAATTGAATATAAAGCCACGTGTTTTTATTTAATTATTTTATTTTTACTTTCCGAACACTATAGTGAGGAAAGTATTGTAATCATGTCAAAAATCCGAATTTGAGATTTTGATGTTTCTATACGTTTCGAGGTCCCCTGAGTCCGTTTTCACAATTTTTGCGATGATGTATGTATGTGGGTGTGTATGTATGTGAGTGAACACGCTAGCGTCTAAACGCTTTTTCGAATAAGCTGAAAGTTGGTACGCATATTGTAAGTCACCATAGTACGAACCTTATTGATTTTAGTGAATCTAGCACTTATAGTTTTTTTTACAGGGACACAAAGAAAAATTCTTTATCATTATGGCGTATGGGACCAAAGTATTAAAAGTGCGATAGCATCTAAACGCCTTATTCAATTGACCAAAAAATTTATACACATATTATAGGTCACAGATACTCAATCTGTATAGATTTTGGAGAATCTAGTAGTTATAGTTTTTTTTTACAGGGACACAAAGAAAAGAATTACAGGGACACAAAGAAAAATTCTTTATCATTATGGCCTATGGGACCAAATTTTTCAAAGTGCGATTGCATCTAAACGCCTTATTCAATTGAACTGAAAATGTATATGAATATTATAAATCATTGTTGCACTAACTATAAGCATTTTGGTGAATGTAGCATTTATAGGTTTTTACATTGACACAACGAAAAATTTTTTATCATTATGAAAAGTTCAAAGTTCAGTAGCGTTAAATAAAACATCGTGTACTATATGGAGAAAAATACTCAAACACAGTCTTATGGTTTTCTCTCTTTTGTTTGTTTAACAAGTCCTCTTTCTTTACTTTATCTACAAAACTGTTAATTACTCAATGTTCGGAAAGTCGAGTGGAGTCATTCCAGATTTTTTTTAATAAGGAAGTTATTTAAATTTTAAACTTTCAGTCAACAGCGAAACAAAATTGTAGATCGATCATCAAAATCATCAATTATTAAACCGTGAAATTCAATCAAGTTTTATATGAACATGGAGAAGAAAGGATTAATAGAACAGATTATTTATATGTGATCATCAGATTGTCATCAGATGATTCAGATGCAGCATGAATATTTACTCTTAAAAATCGCATATTCGGCCCAACAAAGATGGCAATTGGCCTCGCAAACGTATTTGAAGACATCACTTTCCATGAAAAGGTGAAAAATGTCTATAAAAATGGTATGATTAGCATAATGGTTTAGAGGCCCACTAAAAGATATTAAAAATCAGTACAGAAAAGGGACACATTGTGCCAATTTCGTTAATCGAATTTTTATACCTATGAGCGATATTAAAAAGTACTTAAATATTTATGATGAAAAGGGAAGTACAATTGAAAAGAGTTTATAATCTAAGCAAATCTATTTGTCTTTTTTGTATTTTTATCTTTTAGAATTACAGGCTCTTAATGGAAATAAAATTAAATTGGCAATTTATTATATCATTTTCCATTTTAATATTACTTTCTGCATTTTCTTTCAGTATATATCCAATATCATCATAATTTATTATATTATTATTATTATTATTATTATTCAGAATTGCAGTCTTGTAATGAAAAATAATTGGTAATTTATTGCATAAGTCTAGTTAAGCGTTACGTACGTTTTAATTCAATATGTACACTTAACATTACCATTTTTATTAGTTTCATTACCACATTTTATTAGATTGGATTTCTTTTCAGAATTTCAGACTTTTAATGAAAATAAAACTAAATTGGCAATTTATTGCAGCATTATAATTGTACATTACAACATCTTTAAAAATATACACTGAAAAAAAAATAAAGGAGTAAAAATTTAAAAATGTGAGTAAAATTGTCCCATATTTGAGATGTTACATACTTTAAATAGCTCCGAAACCCACACGCACACACACACAAATATTCTCGAATTTAAAAATCCCACGTGCTCATTATTGAGTATATTGACAAGTCCAAAAATTGGCATCGGCTGTCATGAATCCCAATATCCCAAACATAGATTCTCATTCATGCATTCTTCCACAAACCAGTGTGAAACCTTCACGAAATATAGTTCTAGAGATATGAGGGAATAAATTTTGTGCTCCAACTCTTTTTGTTTTAATTTGTAAAAAATCTATTAAGGAACTTTTTTCAGTTCACCGTATTTATAATAAATTGTGAGGTGAATGGATAGTAATTTGAAAACAGGCGATAGTTCATAAATGAGAGAAGCATGTTTTCCTTTTTGAAGCAAAATGACTCATTTCGAAACGAGGATGTCCGTTTACTCGATTTTGAGGACTTCATTTTTAACAGTGTATATTCAACATTATCATATTCTATTTTCTTTCTCTCTTTCTCTTTCATTTACAGTGATTTAAGGGATCGCATGGCTTTAGAAGGCTAAAAAGAAGCCTATTTTCTTTTCTTTTCTTTTTTTTTTTTTTTCTTCTGTGTTAAATATAATGAACAGAAATATTCAAGATTTTAAATGTATAAAAGAGAAACAATTATTATTTTATTTTTTTAAATAAAAGTTTCATTAAACATTTTAGATAATTCAGCCGGTGGGTCCCGGTTTCTAGCGACTCTTTAGAAAAGCGCTGAACACAAATTATTAAAAATTAATGCACCAAACTGAAATTTTGCATAATTTGTCGAAAAAGAATTGACTATTGTTCGAACGAAGGATTTTTATTTATTTCTTTTTTCTTATATATATATATATATATATATATATATATATATATATATATACTAGCAGGCTTTGCCCGCTTCGCTGGTCACTATATTTAAATGATTTCTTTTTAACTGAATAACTGAAAGTTTAAATAAATATATTTCGATTGGCGACTATTTTTGTTACAGCTTTAGTATGGTACCTGCTTGGCAATGTCAAATATTTTTTGAAATTCTCGAATCTGTATTAAAATGAATAGTCTCAAAAACATTCCAAAAGTAGTGCTAATTCTTCGAATATTCTGGAAACAGTTGAAGTTGTTACTCGTACAGCAAAAGTCACTATTCAATGAATGTTCCGGAACAGTCTAAAAAACAGTCACAGGAGTAAAACAAATAACATTAAATATTCCGTATCAAAAATCTTTGCTAGCTCACGAAAAATGTTGAGTCGCTTAGAGCTGCATACTCTCTAGCAGAAATGAACTCACTCCCTTTTGTAACTTTTGGCGATGGGGCTTGGCGATGATTCCATCGGTAATCCCATGAGAAGCTCGAGAAATATACTCCTGTGTGCCAGAGTGCTTCGAAACTTCGGGAACTTACCAAATTTAGTCGCCCACTCTCCAAATTTGTCGCCAAAGCCCAACCCTCTGAAAATAAATGATCTGCCCTTTCATTTTCACTTTGTCTGTAAAACTACTTTAATTGCAACAGTATAATTGATGCAGGGCAAAGACTTAATCCCTTGTTAACAATATGCTATAAGCACTATTTCTGCCGTATTTTAGACAACTAATGTTTTTATGGTTATATATATTTCCCATTAAACATATTTTTATTTTTATTTACATATTTAAATATTAATTTGAATGAATCAAATATTTCTGCCCGACAACGTGAAAGTGCGGTTACACACAGCAGCACATTTATTTGTGTGATAATTTAACGTAGTGACTTGCATATAAAAAATATAAATAAATGAGTAAACATTATATAGTGCTACAAAATTTTATTAAATCTCTCTCTTGGCGGCTTTTAAATTTTTGTCACTGTATTAGCGAAGGTTTTCTTTTTTCTTTTTTTTTTCGTACAATTTCTTGTGTAAAATCTTATATTGCTAATACTTATATCGGACACTTTTCCGTTAATTTATAAGAATTATTTATATTCTGTTTATATTTTTAGCGGTTTTAGGTTTAAAATAGAGTTTTAAAAGTAGTAGTAATAATAATAATAATAAAAAGCATTTTAGAAATACAAATATTAGTATCATAAAATATATCAGCACTTTATCAATGTGTATAAAAATTCCAAAGTGATAATGGCGTCTATTTTTGTGAGATGACTAATTTAATTTTTTATAATTTTTTTTATTGTTCTCGATTAAGTAAATGTATTTACTTTCCTGTCGAAAAAATAAAAACAAAAATAAAAATGAACTACTAAAATTTTTTTGGCAAAAATTAAATTATGGACAAAATTTAAATGGCTAGTTATTTATGCTAATATGAGGTTAATATTTTCATATTTGAATTAATTAAAAGAAAACAAATAAAAAATTCGAAAATCGGGCTTCGAGGTGCACAAGGACCCCTCGGAGGGCACCTTCATGTCGAAACTCGCGATTGTTTGAGCTACCGTCTTTGCGCTACGCTGTCCACACACAAACACGCAAACATTGCCTTTTATATGTATAAAGATACATATATATATATATATATATATATATTTATTACAACTCATTTTACAAGGCTTTACGTAGGGTAAAATACACCGAAATTTGTACTGTTTTTTGCATACATGTCTGCCAAAAATGCAAATTTCAATTTTTTAAAAGTCCTTCGTTCAAGTACTAGTCAATTCAATTTTGAAGAAGTGTGCAAAATTTCAATAAGATAGGAGCATTGGTTTTTGAAAAATCGTGTTCTCTGTTTTTTTTTTTTTTTTTTTTTTTTTAGGGTTTCCACTGCGTGCTTTTGTGCCTTAACCGGACATTTCCATTCAGGTGCTAACTGGATGATAAATGGTGCTACCAATATTCAAGAACTACGTTTTTCGGACAGATTATTATCTTCGCTCAATGGCAACAGATGGCAGCACCAGACAGTGTCCCCTGCTGCAAAATTTTAATTAATAATAATAATAATAATAAATTAAAATAGGGCTTCGAGGTGCACCAGGAGAGGTAAAAACGAATCTCTATGTAAAATTCTACAGTTCTGCGATCATCCTTTGCCTACAAATCGACCAACACGTCTTTAAGTTTAAATTTATTTTTGTCACTTTCTCGTCTTCCAAACGGTTTAGGATGCTGTGAAGGCACTGAAAGATTTTTCTTTTGTCAGTTGTAAACTTTTCTATTAATTACACTGCTCTGAAGAAAAAAATCGAGATCTGATACCATTCTTGCTGATTCTTATGCAAAATGACCTCCTGAATGCGAATATGACCCCCATTTTGCCCACTCACCCTGTCACCCACCGTTTTCTCGGGACGCCACCGCTTTGTTCGGTGATTTTATGGCTATGGATTTGATTTGGAGAATGAAAAAGAATTAATTTAACACTTTAAAACAACAATATATATATATATATATATATATATATAT
The DNA here is from genome assembly GCA_963930645.1 of Salticus scenicus. Taxonomy (NCBI): domain Eukaryota; kingdom Metazoa; phylum Arthropoda; class Arachnida; order Araneae; family Salticidae; genus Salticus; species Salticus scenicus. The sequence goes on along the minus strand of OZ005659.1, from coordinate 253,397,990 downwards.
ATATATATATATATATATATAGGGGAGAACCGTGTACCTAGGGCCACCCCCACTTTATTTGAATAATATTTAATTTTAAGTTTTATTACTCAATTGGGTGAGTAACAACACCAATTGCTACTTTTACAACTACTTTGGAACTTTTGAGAAGAAAGTTTTGACAAGTTACATGTAGAAAAGAATTTACATGCTTTGAAGTGAAATTTTACAGCCCATCTCTTTTGCTATTTTAAAAAGGCAAGTCAAATATTTTTCTTTGATTTCTAGTGTATAATTTTGCTAGTTATATTGAGTAATAAATGAGATATTTAATTAGTCTTCTCTGCATGTGGATGTTTTAGTGGAAGGCATTTTGAATGAAGTTACCAAAATTTAGACCTAGGGTCACATAGCTACCTTGTACCTAGGGCCAGCGTGTTTGGACCCTTTAACACTTTCGCGACCGCATGTTTTTGTCTTTTTGACAGTAAGGTGCGCCTGTGGGCGTTTTTCCCATAAGTTACAATTTTTCAAAACAAAATTTTCCATATTCACATTTATATTACAAATGGATATGCATTATAATCATACTCTCTCAAATCAAATTATTTGCATCTATAGTATATTGATTGTACAAATATGAATATTGTATATATTTTTTAGAAACTAACATACAAATTGCAAAAGAAACGCCAACTGGTGGAGTTTCATATTTTCAAATGACGAGAATGACGTCAGCGGTCGCGAAAGTGTTAAGAAACACAGCCTATAGTAATTGGATGCTGGCAAACCCTAGTAAACCAATCACTATATATGACGTTGCTGAAAATGTTGGCAAGTCCTATCCGTCGGCCTTTACTCCTGTAAACATTCTGTCAGGCTTTCGTGTATCAGGCCAATGAATTAAAACACATTCACTGAGGATGAATATTTAAGTTCAAATGTGACTGAAAGACAAGATCCCTCCATATATATAAAAAAAAAAAAAAAAAAAAAAAAAAAATGATTTTCCAGGAAGAAAGTGAACCAACAATGATAGAACTGGATGTCTCTGTTTCGTGTCCTGTTGAAATTTCAAAACCTTCAACATCTAACATCTTTTCGTGTGTCATGCTTTAACAGGTACGAACCTAAGCAAAACCTTTACCTAAAGCAAAACCTCCCACATCAAAGAATAGATGTGACCGAAAATCAGAGAGATCTAGAAATCCAAGAGACACTCCAGATACAAAAGAAACTGAAGAAAAAAAAACATTCTGTTAAAATATCCCAAAGAAAAGAAAAGAAAAGAAAAAAAATAAAAATAAAGAAAAATGTCGTGTTTCAAATTAAGGCAACAACATGATAATTATTATATGATAAATAAATATATTACTTGATATTGTTTCTTTTATAAAATATATGTTTATATGCTTATTTTCTATTCATTACAAAGGGAAATCTAAATTTGAGAGAATGGCCCTAGGTACAATGAGGTCTGGCCCCAGGTACAATGAGGGTGTTGTACCTAAGGCCACGAGTGAAGTTTTTTTAAAAACCTTCTACTTGTCGGAGTTTATTATTTTAGGTATTTATATTAATCTCAATTGGAAGTATTTAGTCCTAAAGATATGTACATATCAGTTTGATAATTTTAAACAGGTCAAGGGCTCTGGTTTTGGGCGTTGAAAAAAAGCGGCCCTAGGTACACGGGTCTTCCCTAATGTTTAATAAGTAACATTAATAATAGATTAATGAAATGTAATACATAATTTCACTGGCAAATCCCCCCCCCCCCCGAAATTTTCCCCTTGCCGAAAATGTTCATGTTTTAGAATTTTCCAATTTTGTAGCCCATCAGAAGATATTTAACAGCTAAAATAATACTCCCTCCCCCTAAAAATGAAATTTATAGCCATAAAATTACCGAAAAGTGACAAAAATAGGGAGCCGTCCCTAAAAAATGAAGGTGATAGGGCAAAATAGACATCATATTCGGATTCAGGAGGTCGTTTTACGTAAGAATTTGCCAAATTGGTGTTGGAGGCAATTTTCTTGCCGAGCAGTGTTATGTACAAAAAGTAGCACTTTGGACCTTGAAGGATTGAACCAACGATCTTCGTGTTATTAGCATGACGCTCTAACCAACTGAGCTAATCCGGCATTAGAAAACATTTTTAATTTAGGTTTCTATATTTAGAGTCTATCATTTCACAAATTTATATATTCAAACCATTTAAGCGTCTGAGGGGTACGTCTGAAGAGAAAATTTGTAATGTTATTTTCACAGTAAGTTCTTTATAATGTACTAAAACAATGGAGTTTTCACTATGAATTTAAGGATAAACCTCATGACTACTGTATATGACTTTCATACTTAACGAAAGAAGCTTAAAATGTATAATTATGCACATTTTAAATACATCTTTATTAGGACAAACAATCACAAAAACACGTTCGCGATCGTTATAGGATTAAATTAATTTCTCGTGCTTAGAGGTGCATCAAGAAAGGTCAAAATAAATCTCCATGCAAAATTCTGTAGCTATGCGATCGACTGTTTGCCTTCATATTGACAGATATACACACACATCTATCTTTTATTATATGTAGAGGTATACAAGGCGATTATAATTAAAGTTACGATTTCAAAGCGCTATAATTTTAAAACTACCCATCAGAGCGATTTGATATTTTACCAGAGCAATCGTGAGGCAAAGGAATTTTGTTTGGCAAAAGAAGAAAAAATTGTTCCAACGTGTTCCTATAGATGGCGCTGTCAAGGTAATATCAGAGGAAACACCTAAATGGACATCATTAAACACAGAAATGTTGTTAGTGACACAATGGAATAGCAGGAAGCAATAGACTTCAAGGGTGTACTACATTTTTTTTAGCAAAAAGACAAGAATACGTGTTTACAACGGAAACAGACATAGTGAAAAGAGAAAAAGAGGAGCTTCATGAAACAAATACTTTACGGATAATTAATGGCACATTTTGGAACTACTATTTTTTTTTCTTTTACCAAACAGTGTTTTTACATTGTCTCACGATTGCTCTGGTAAAATGTCTAACCACTCTGGTGCCTAGTTTTAAAATTATAGCGTTTTGAGATCGTAACTTTAATTATAATCACCCTGTACATATGTTTTTCGAATTGATCAGAGAAAAAAGAAAGAAAAGAAAAGAAAAGAAATTAAATTTGTATTTGATAATTTCATTTAAATATTATTTATTGTATTTTCTTTTAACATGTTCTCAGTATCATCCTATTCTTCTCTTTGATCTTTTTCAAGTGCAAATAAAACGAAGCTGACAATTTTTTTGCATTATTTCATCTAACACTAATTTGCATTATCTCTGGCCCATCTAACATTACTTCTCCATTTTTGTTTTCTTTTAAAATAAAATAACAATTTCTAATAGATTTTTCTCATTTGAATATTACTTACTGTATTTTCTTTCATCAAACACATTCAACATTACTATACTCTGTTCTTTTGATTTATTCCTTTTCTCTTAGCTTTCAACAGGTCCTTATGGATTTGACATCTATGCTCCCCTACCTTCTGACCAATCACGTGAACGATGTCATTACCGGGTATTCGCTGATATTTCTGCTTCTCTGATGAGGTAACTTTTGCCGATCAGAAAGAATAACTGAACATAAAATAAGTTATATGAGTGGTTTTATTGGCTATAAGGACTAGCAAGAAATGATATATTATTATTTGAGATATTACTATTTGTCATAATAAAAATTATTTTCGTTGAATTAAATCTCGTAAATGGATAAAGTAATTAGAATATTGTTATAACATATGTATAAAGATTTTTTTGATGAAAATAATACATACATATATATATATATATATATATATATATATATATATATATATTGTATGCATTATTTCTATACATATAAAATGTGAATATATAAAAAAAGAATTATTTATTTTATAGTTTATAATTTAATGATAGAAGTACAGAAAAATTTTATGTATATCAAATAATTACTAGTTTTATTTTGAATTAAAAATATTCTTTTTATTGTAAAACGTTCCTAACCCACCGTGCTATAGAAAATTGGACCTTAAAAAGGTGGCCTTTTTAAGGTCACCTTTAAAAGCTTGCTTGTAAAGGTGCTTGTAAAGAAAATCATACTTCTTGAAAACAAATTCTAAAAATGAAAAATATTTTAATTATTTAAATTTATATTGTTTATCGACATAATAATCGTAAATTTACGTTTATTTGAAATGAAAATTTTTTAGCAATAATTTTGTTTCCCAAAAAATATTTTCTTACGGGAACAAATTATTCAGCTTAATATGATTTCTGAGTGTAAAAGTGGTATCTATTAATCTATAAATTTCCATCAAATGTTTCTACAGGAAATACTAATTTTAATTTCAATTTTCGATGATAACTAAATTTAATACACTATCTACCAACAAGTATTTGGACACTTTCGAATTTAGACGTTTTGTCCAATAGCAAAAATGTTCTTTAGGAATCATCTTGACACTTGAAGTGTAAAGGATGGTTGGATGGTTGGGTTTTACGTCACACTAGTGCTGCGCAGATGGGCAATTGGCGACGGTCTGGGACACACCCCTAGAGGTGGTCCGGAGATATGCCATCACAATTTTGATCCTCCACGGAAGGGACTTGAAGTGTAAAGAACATATTATACATGATATATTTTAGCAACAGTTATGGCCTGAAGAGAAAAAAAAGGGACTAGTAAAAAAAATTAAATAAATTTCAAAGTGTTTTGGATCACGCTGTAAAAAGTATTGCATTAAATGTGTTTTGGCTGATTAAGAGGATTTTTCTCATTATCCATATAAAAAATTCTATGAGGCTACCATACATGGAGATATAACGGTTTGTTTTAAAAATTAAGAAATATATATATCCACTTTTTTACATTATCTTACCCGTAAGGTAGAGAAAGTATTGTTTTAGGGTTAAATTTTCGAAAGTGAGTTTTTGTTATATTTACACGTTTAGAGGTCCCCTGAATTCGAAAATCCTGTTTTTAGCGGTTGGTCTGTATGTGTGTCTGTCGGTTATCAGCATATCTGAAAAACAAATGGTAGCAGAAAGTCCAAACTCGGTATTCTAAATGTGTATGATATAGGGATGCTACACTAAGCTTTTCGTTGAGATGAAGCAAGTTCGTGTTCAAATTTCAAAGTCAATCGGGTAGTTTTTGCAGCCGCTATCGCAGTACATGAAGATTCTGTCAACTGGTCGTAATGATAAGAAAAACTTTTGTATGTCCCTGTACATTAACCACAAATATAATGCCCACTCAAAAGTATACAGCTATATCTGTGTGTCAAATGAACGAGTGCGTCATTTTTCAAGTTAATCTAGGAAATTTTGCGGCTGCTATCGCGGTACAGACAGACGGACAGGCAGTCAGAAACAAAAATATTTTTAGTCTGAACAGGGTGGCGTCAATAGACGTTTCAGTAAATAAAATTAACAGAAACTATTTTATATTTTGTGTGTCAATACAAAGTGTTTTATATTTAACTATCTATCTACTTATCTATTTATGTATACATAAGGAATATTTGTCAGCACGATAATTTACGAAATTCTGAATAAATTCGAACAAAAGCTGGAGAGCAACCTTAATTTAGAAATATCCTGGACGAATTCGTTGGTCAACTGATACGTGATTTTGTTACAAAATAGTGACTATTTGAAAATTTCATACTCAATCAAAAACTATTTGCTTGAAATTCTACCTTTATAGTACAGTCGGTAACAAAAATGTCCGAACACTAGAAAAAATATCTATGTAAAAAAAGTACACTTCATACGGTTATGCTAAATAAATTCTTATCGAATCATGTTCTTACACTGACTAAGAACAGGATTCGACAAGGATTTATATAACAAAACCGTATGAAGTGTACTTTTTTTACATAAGAATTTTTGCTAGTGTTCGGACACTTTTGTTACCGACTGTACATATGATGTCTTATTCAAGTTTACTAATCTACTCGATCTTCCATCTTGTTCCGAAAGGACGGACATCTGAAAAATTTCAAACTTTGATAGAAAACATATTTGTAAACCAATTTGCATGACACTTGATATGTACACAACTTATATGTACACAACTAAGTGTCTCAGCCAAATATATTAATAAACTTTATTCGCCGTCTTATTTCGAAATGGAAGCGACTTGAAAATTTTTAACTCACAGAAAAAAAGTATTTTTGAACCAATTTGCATAAAACTTGATATGTACGTAGCTTATATGGAGTTGTAAACAAAATGTATTAATCAACTTGATTTATTACTTTATTTCAAAAAGGGCAGCCACTTGAAAATTTTAAAATCACAGTAAAAACATATTTGTGGGCCAATTTGTATGAAACTTGGTATGTATATATCTGATATTAAAAGTAAAAATTCCTAGGGTTGGTGATCCAGTGATTGGTATGCTCCAGTAATTGACATCTATCCCGAAATAATTAATAAATAATAAAAATAATAAAATAATATATTTTACTTATGAGAATTTTAACATTTTTTGTTAAACACTGGAGCATAGGGTGCTAATAACTGGTAAAATGAATCACTAGCAGTGTCAAACACTGGAACATAGGAGGCCAATTGCTGATAAAATGAAAAACTGGCAGTGTCAATGACTGGAACATTGAGTGGGTGTCAAATAAAAATTCATTAAAAAAAATAATTGTTATCAAATGTATATATTTTAACATATATGTGGTTCTGAATGTCTTTCATACCATATGTACTAATTTAAGATTTCTAAAAATATTTTCTGATGACTAGAGCATTAAAAACATCAGAGATTGCTCTAAAAGTGTCAATCACTGGTGCACTTACCCTATGTAATTTAAGAATTTGTTTTAAACATTTTATAAACTTAGTAATTTTATTTATTTATTATTTATTAATACTTATTTAATATATATTTTTTTTTTTTATAGAAAATATTAAACAATGAGCACTATATGACAAACGACAAACAATACAAAAGGTGCAACGATGCCATTACGCTTGGACAAAAACATTTCTCTATTATAAAATAAATGCAGTCTTTGATGATTCAGAACTAAAATAATAAAAGTCTTTAGTCCATGTGAGTTCCTCATAGAGTGTTGACAAATTGGTTTGGACCTAGGCTTTTCCCTCGCGCTTGTTATTCCACATATAAAACCGTGTTTCTGTCAGATTCTATTTCTAGAACATAATATCTCACCCTACGACAGAATAAGTTGGGCGTGCGATGCCATTATGGCATTCTGGGACGTACTCAACCGAGTAATCAAAAGATCCTGACTGATCCCGGATGAGGAAAAAAGAATATAAGGTCTGGGGTGAAGAAATTGCGATCGAATATTTCAGTGTGTTTTTCTTTTTTCTCTTTGTTGATGCGAATCGGGATTTTTCTGGAGAGATAACGAAGAAGTGAGTAGAGGAAAAGTTTTCAGCTGAATCTGTAAGACAAAACATAAAATAATGTGTTTGGAGAACATAGGTTTTAAAAACTGTGATTTATTTTTTTTCTCCCGCGTACTGGAAAAAGAAAAAGCATGCATTTAACATAATTTATAATTCACTTTCTATCTTTATTACTTTCCGAACACTATAGGGAGGAAAGTATTGTAATCATGTCAAAAATCCGAATTTGGCATTTTGATGTTTCTATACGTTTCGAGATCCCCTGAGCCCGTTCTTACTATTTTTATGATGATGTATGTATGTGTGTGTGTATGTATGTGTGTATGTATGTGTGTATATGTGTGTGTGTATGTATGCAAGTGATCACGCTAGCGTCTAAACGCTTTGTTCGAATAAGCTGAAAGTTAGTACGTATATTGTAAGTCACCATAGTATGAACGATATTGATTTTGGTGAATCTAGCACTTATAGTTTTTTTACAGGGACACCAGGAAAAATTCTTTGTCATTATAGCCTATGGGGCCATATTTTTAAAAGTACGATAGCGTCTAAACGCTTTATTAATCTGAGCAAAAAAATTGTACACATGTTATAGATCACAGTTGCACGAACTGTATAGATTTTGGTGAATTTAGCACTTTTTTTTTTTTTTTTTTTACAGGGGCACAAAGAAAAATTCTTTATCATTATGGCCCATGGGGCCAAATTTTTAAAAGTGTGATAGCGTCTAAACGCCTTATTAATCTGAGCAAAAAACTTGTAAACAAGCTATAGGTCACAGTTGCACCAACTGTATAGATTTTGGTGAATTTAGCACTTACAGTTTTTTTACAGGGACACAAAGAAAAATTCTTTATCATTATGGCCTATGGAACCAAATTTTTAAAAGTGCGATAGCATCTAAACGCCTTATTCAATTGAGCTAAAAATTTATATGAATATAACTGTTGCACTAACTATAAGCATTTTGGTGAATTTATAGATTTTTACAGGGACACAACGAAAAATTTTTACCATTATGATCTATGGGCTCAAAGTTCAGTAGCGTTAAATAAAACATCGTGTAATATATGGAGAAAAATACTCAAACACTCTATTATGGTTTTCTCTCTTTTGTTTGTTTAACAACTCCTCTTTCTTTACTTAATCTACAAAGCTGTTAATTACTCAATGTTCAAAAAGTCGAGTGGAGTCACTCCAGATTTTTTTTTTTTTTTTTTTTTTTTTTTGAGCTGTTAAAACTTCAGTGTATTTTACCTCAGCAACAATACTTCAAACTACATTTAATTTTTAATTAATAAAGCATAACACAAATGAAAATGCACGTTTTGGCTAATTTTTTTTCTATGTGCTATAATGCATCTAAATACATTTCTTTGTTTTCCATTAACACAATCATTACCATTAATCACACTCTTTTTAACACATTCCAACAAAATTGAAAAGCATTTAAGCCTTCGGTTTGTTCGCGTGTCCGTCTGTTATAGCTCTAACTCCCGAAAATGTCCACGTAATTTTTTGAAACTGGTATATGTTATTGAAGTTCACTATGAAATGTTCTCCATTGAAAATGAAGTAAATACCACCACTGATTTGTGTACAGGGATACTCGAAAGAATTTCAAAGCATTGCATTCTATGAGAGTTATTTATATAAACCATATTTTAATAACTATATTTGGCGTTAAACATAATGTAATTGACATTTATCATACATACGCACAAAAAATATTTTGTATAGAATATAGTATAATTAGGAATAAAAATTAATCGCAAAAATATTCAGGTACATTAAGGGCTAAGACTGAACATTGTTGCAATGGTATTTTTACCTTTGTTAAAAGAATGTTTATGATTTGAATTAGTCTGCCTGTCTCTTTCTTGGTCCGTCCGTCTGTCTCTAGTGCCAGTACTTATTTTCAGAATTTATTAAAAATGGCATATGTTATTCGAGTTCACGATGGGATGTTTTCTATTTAGAATAACTGGTTTGTGTGCAAGGGCATCCAAAAAAATGTCAGTGCATTGCGTTTTTAGGAGGCATTTTTATAAATCATATTTAAATACTGTCTTTGTACTACAAAAAATAATGAAATTGACATCGAATATTCAAATACTAAAAAAGTTTTCTATAGAATATAGTATGTTTAGCGTTACGATTTATAGGGCTACACTGAGAAAAAAAATATACCGCCTTTCTCTAGAATGAATAAGTGGCCATTTTCTAAATTCCTTAACTAGAAATATAGGTTTCCGAGCTATGCGATTAAGGCACGTCAATAAACTGAATAAACGAAATTATAGAGAATTTCTAGTGTACACATTTCTAGATGGTGAAACAATGTTCTGAATACTCTAAGTATTCTGAATCATTTATATTGCGAGAAATTCTCGCTTGATTTTCTAGAATTTGGTCATAAACCAAGATTATAGTTGCAGAAACCCGCCTCTTGTAGTCTCATTTATTTGCAGAGATTTTTAAATAACTTTGCCCTCGAGAATATAGGCAAACGGTCTAGAATTCTAATAGAGGCTTCTAGAACTCGCTTTCCAAGGCGAATAGAATTTATAAGGATGACATGGAACTATTTTTTCTAGAGCCACAATTTAGATTCTAGATGTCAGTTACAGAATTTTTTCTCAGTGTACACTAAAATATTCGGATACATTAAGGCATACAGTTATAAATTGCTGGTATTCCGTTTTCGTTTGTGCTAAGCATTTAGGTGTTAATGATCTATTCGAACTGCATGATTTATCGTTCTTGCTTTGTAAGAAATACGATTTTATGAGTCTGAACAACGTATGTTAATTCTGGTAGGGAAAAGTGGCCTAAAATGGTCCTAGCAGGCAAAACTATCCACATATGTTTTCTTCTAGACAGATAGTGCTATCTACAGGGTAACATATAAATTAGCTGTACCCTGTCAAGAAGAAGTAATTGCGGTTTTCAAAAGATCGCAGTATTACGCGTCTCTATAAAATCCTTTAAAAAAGTGGATATTATATCATCTGTCATAAAGGTGAGCACTAACTTTTCCATTTGTTTAGATAGACTGTCTTTCATAAACAGAAATAAGACCTGGTTTACTTATTTTATTTCATTATGTATTGCCAGAATTACTTTTATATCTTCTATTTTGCCAATAAAAAATATTTTACGCTTATTTTTAAATGAAGGATCATTTCCCCCTTTGGTGAGGGTAAAATGATATTTTGACACTTTTCCAAAAATCTATTATTTGCGTTACTAAGTTTGGATTTAAAATATTATTAAAATATGTTAATAATACAAAATAAAGTATAAAACATACTAGCAAATGGCCAAAGTTTTACTTAAACATATTATTTTAAACAAGTTTTTTTCTTAAGAAAATCACTTTAAGCCCCTTCCCCAATGTATGGTGTAGTAAAAATAAATTAAAATATAGTTTTAAACAATACCTTACGTAAAATATATTGTATCGAAATTTTTTGGGGAGTCCCCCTATACAAAACAGCGATCTTTTTTATACCATTGTCTGCAAGAAACGTTCATTGTAAAAACTTTCCGAGGAAGACTATAGCACAGTGTGCTGTGAAAAGTAATCCCTAGTCACTGTGGTGTAATTTTTTAATGCACTGCAAAAGAAATTTTGTGTAAGTTTTGCTAACGTGTGCTGTGATTATCCAATATCCTCATAAAAGACAAAGATAGGTGAAACTATTCTAAAATTGTTTTCTGTAGACTGTTGTGTCAAATACTCCTTATTATATAAATGCAATCTATAACATAGTATAATGTTTTGTCTACATTTTAGGAATTAAAGAAACATCCATGACTTAACCGGGATTCAAACTCAAAACCTTCTGTTTTAGATGTCAGCTTCAGGGCTTGTCAAATTCCCAAATTTGTATTGCAACACAAGATAAGGTGAATATAAATACGGTTTAGCAAATAAATCACGTGATACGCACTAAAAAGACTCTGATAAATATTTTCTACCGATTTACAGCACTAGCCGTAAAAAAATTACAGTAATTTATACTATATTTACGTTATGGTGACAGTATACATTCAAAATGGCAAAATTGGTCAAAAAATTCAATATTTCACTTTTACTAAAATATGAAACTACATAACAGTATAGTAATGTAGCCCAAAAAGAATTTTCCGACTCCCATCATTCCATGCTGAGTGAGAAGCGTTTACATTTGTAAACAAATATTGAATCTGTTGTACAATGTAAACTTTGAACCTCACTTTCTCAAAATTAACTTTTACTCAGTTGCGTAACGTTTTAAATATTCCATGCGGCTTATCATTTGTTAAATCTTCGTAAAACTTTATTTAAGGGTTATATATACTCTATAACAAAAAAAGTGACGCACCAAGAAGGAGTAATGCAAACTGGACACAAATTGACATACATACAGGTTTTGATGGAATCAAGCACCAATTCATCATTATCGTCGATCCTACGTTCAACTGGTACTTCAGTGACTTCAAATACCCTTAATATGCGGCTCAGTGGGGTTGAGCTCAGTCTCCGGATCTCTCTTCCAATGAGGACGTTTGGAGCATCATAAAAAGGGTCCTACAATCAGCTTGGGATTTTATAAGTCTAACGCAACATTTGGACAGAATTTGGCACGATGCTTCACAGGAACACATCTGCCAACTCTATCAATTAATACCAAGCCGAATAACTGCGTACATAAGGGCCAGAAGTGGACAAACGCGTTATTGACTTGTTTACTTAGTGAGGCCTTTTTTCTTGATTAATTCATTCAAATTTACTGAAACTGTAATCAATTGTTTTTCTCCACATGTACATCATATCTACCAATTTTTGTCCCATTCGGACCACTCATTCCACCCCATCTACCAATTTTTGTCCTGAGTTCTTCTTGGTGCGTCGTTTTTTTTTTTTTTTTTTTTTTTTTTTTTTTTTTTTTTGTTATAGAATGTATATGTATACCGGGTGTCCCATAAGTCTGTACACATTTAAAAAGTTCATAACCATTGAATGGATTGATTGATACAATTAAACGCGGTTTGCAAAAAAATCATTCTTGTGAAGTTTTTTTTTTTTTTTTTTAAATTATTAAAGAAGATATAATAATTAAACTATTTGTCGATAGAGAGCTCTGTGCTTGACTAGATATCATAGTTTCATGAAAAACTGTACTTATTCTCATACAAATGTTTACAGGTATATAAATCTTATTCTATGTGTCCGTCGTCGCCACAAATCACAGTTTGCAAACGAGTTATAACACTGCTAACTGCAGCTTCAGTCAGCGATTTTTACCTGAGGGTAAACTTCACCAAAGGCATCTTCACCAATAACGCTTTACCACCAAATCAGCATCGCAATTAAAACTTCATGTGTGCGCAAATAGGAGGCAAAATGCGAAATAAATTCTAATCGCAAAATTGTGCAATTTATAGAACTTTCATTTTTATATTTTTCTTTCACATCCTTGCGAAAAATTCAACTATTTGTCTAACTATCGTCGACAAAAAAATTAACTATGTATATATATATACATATATATGTATATATTTTACCAAAAAAAGAAAAAAAAAATACCCCTTCATGAATATGATATTTTCGCAAACTGCGTTCAATTCTATCAATTCATTCAATAGTTATGAATTTTAAAAATGTCTGCAGATTTATGGGATACCCTGTATATATATATATATATATATACATATATCAGAATAAAACTTAATTTCAAACTTCCACTTCTCGTACTTTAAAACTTTAAACGTTTTAAATAAAGGAAAATTAATGAAATTCTTTCGGAAAGTAAAATATTCTATTTTTCTTCGCATAATTACGATTGAAATTAAAAAAAATATCAACTAATTTTTGTTTAACCCTACAAGGCTCAATTTTTTTTTAGTGCGCGACAAAAATATATAGGTTGTAATTCGTGATCAGAAGATAGGGAAAACTTATAAAAATAAAAATAAAACCATATTTTACGGAAAAATCAACTTTTTATTTCAGTTCCGCATACGGTACACTGAGCCTTATTGGTATTAAACTAGTACAATTGAATTGTTTTGGAAATAGTTTCCTATTTGAATTTTTTTCAATTAGTGACTTATTATTTTAAACAAAATGAAATAACTATTATATATTTTACTTTTTTATATATTGCAATTTATAATAAACAAAATCATATAACTAATATAATAAATTTGTTATATTTTTATTGATGAAAAGATCTAAAACAATTATTATATTTATTTAGTCAAAGTTCTATGCGACATTTGTCGCAAGATAGGAATGTTTTTCTTTTGCAACCAGGATATCTGCATCGTTGTCTTTTTTCACCCCAAACAGGAAAATGCTCAAACCCATCACGTCTGACATCACGAGGAGGTAGGATTGATGTAATTGTCTTCTGCCTTTTATTTTCAATTTCATCAGATAAACTTGGTCTACCTCACTTTTTGTTTATCGATAGCCCAAACATGCATAAATTTTTCCCTACTTCAAATTTGAAGTCCTCCTGTTTCATTGGGGTTGGCGTATACTGCTGCTCCCCGTACAATAACCAGCAATTGATAAGAGTTACATCAAGAAGATGATAAAATAGCCTCAAGTACCATTTTCTGGTCCTAATTTTTATTTTATATTTCCCTAGGAACGAATCTAGGAGGTCCACACCACCCATATGCTGGTTATATGTTTTGATTATTTGGGGGCAATCCACTTGTATATACTTTTTCTGTTTCTTTCAGTATCTTCTTGCTGTTTCTATTGGCTCTTGACCCACAAAAGACGATGATAAAACGACTGGTTTGTTATCGTACCACATAACGGTGACAATATCTGTATTATCACAATTTGCTACCCATTGCTCTGAATAACCTCTCTGAACCTTTTCCTTTTTTAGGTCTTTTATGGAAGGTATTTTGATGTCTTTTCCTAAACGACCTTTATTGACAGTTCCCAGCGACTATATTCCCTCTTTGGCCAAATAAGCAATCAACTCTGGCGACGTATAATAATTAACAAAGAATAATTTGTAATTTTGATTCTTCGATGATCGTCTAGATGCCCGAGATTGTGTTAATGGTACCTGTAGTTGTCCCTGAAGTCATTCCTGATGTACTAGGCTGAGGGTCTGATATTTCTGGCTGACGATTTTCAATATTCGTAAGAACCTCGTTGACGGGAGACGAACACTGATGTCTCTGCGGAGATAAGGAAGTTTCCACGTCGCTAAGTGAATCGGATAAAAAGTTTTGGATAGACTGAATTTTTTTCGTTGTCATCATCACTTTCAGCGTCAGAAAAATCTTGTTTATCTTCACTTCCAGAAGGAATATTCAAGAAACCCTTAATATCTTCATCACGCAATCTTCTTCGCGACATTATCTGCAATAAAATCAAAGTATTGACAAGGAAAGTTACCGTAAGTACGTATAAGTAAAAATGGACACTAAAGCTCAACGTACCGTATGTGGAACATACATAAAAACATGATTTACTAATACGTTTACTATTGTAACATAAAAAGCAACTTACCTCTGCAAAATATTCACTTCGTTATAACACACAGTATTTTTTTTCGAGTCAAAACTCTTCAATAACTATTCTTTTTTTATTTTTGAATTCAGACAAACGACTAACGTATCGCTTTCATTCAAATTTCACACTGAGTGCACTATAACAAAAACACGAACGACATCTTTAGGTAAAGATTCGTATTACTACATTGCTAAATGTCAGTAGCTTCTATCAAGATGTCAAGAGATGTCGCTACTAATAGTTTTATAGCTATAGGAACGATTAAAGACGGTGTTCCACATATGGAACTGGGTGCCTTGTAGGGTTAAAACCATAAGTTGCCTGTAAAAATAAGTTTAGAAGTCTAAATCAAAAAGGAATGTGCAAGGAGTCTTTTGAAAGTGAATGATTAGTTAATAATTTTGATTAAAATCTTAATAATTTCAATGTGAATGTTAATTTTAAAGGGTATTTCTCATCTACAAAAATAATACTTTATGAAACTGTAACTTTTTCTAGAAACAAAATACATACAATTGTATTATTTATTTATTTATTTATTTATTTTTTTAACTCTACTGTCGCCTGAAAAAATACTATATTTCTACAATTTTTTTTTACAGTGTAATATAGTGAACCTGATTAACATATATAAGAATTAATGCATTCTAAAAACATTTACGGTTCGGATAATGAGGGTGTAGATAAATATAGATGAACTGAAATATTAAAAAGAATTTCCAAGTGCTAAAAAAACGAAATAGAGGTTTTCTTTTTTGTCTTTCTCTATACATATATTCAATATAAAGTCATTAAGAAATTTCTATATTTTTAACTAAGATAGTTTATTTATATATTTATTTGACAAAAAGAGTATTTTAAAAATTTCTTTTAAAAATATGTGTGCCTATAATTTACTTACTTATTTTTGTAAGGTTTACTGAAATATTATCTAATAAAATTTTACTTCAATGTTTTTTGTTTTTTGTTTTTCTTTTGAAATGTATATACTTTTTTTTTTTTTTTTTTTTTTTTTGGGGGGGGGGGGGGGGGCTCCGTGGCCGAGTGGTTATGTCCCCACACCTCTAATCGCCTTCGAGCGTAGGAGAGCGTGTTCGATTCCCGCGCTGGCAATGGGTGTTTTCTCCATTTCTTCGTATTGTGATTCTGTCATGTGCTATCTGTAATTATCTGATGACGATTTACAAGCGGACTACGAGTCAAGCATACAAATCTGATGCATATGTTATCAATCAATATAATTTATTTATTTTGTAAGGCTTTTTTAATTGTTATTCAATAAAAACTTATTTCAACATTTTTTGTAGCGTATATACATTATTTCTTTATTTATAATTTAAGGTTTTTTGAACTATTGTGTAATAAAAATTTAATTCAATTGTTTTTGTTTTGTAATATATATATATATATTCGACATTTATTATTATAATATTTGTTGAATTTTCTCTAATAAATTATTTCAATATTTTCTGTTTTTGTTTTTTATTGTCTATAATTTATTTTTTTTCGAAAACGTTTATTGACATTTTTACTAATAAATATTTGATTCAATATTTTTTGTTTTTGTTTTGAAACGCTTATAATTTATTTATATGTTTTTACAAGATTTATTCAAATTTTACCTAATAAAAATTTGCTTCAGTAATTTTTGTTTTTGTTTAACAATTTCTATAATTTATTTATTTATTTGTTTAGTAAAGTTTATTGAAATATTATCCAATAAAATTTTACTTCAATATTTTTGTTTTTTAATGTCTATAATTAATTATTATTATTATTATTATTATTTTTACTAAGATCTATTGAAATTTTAACTAAGAAAAACATTTTCCAATATTTTTTATTTTGTAATGCCATTAATTAATTTGTTCATTTTTGTAAAGGTTATTGAAATTTTATCTAACAAATATTTATTTCAATATATATATACATATATATATATAATTATTATTATTATTTTTTTTTTTGTAAGGTTTATTAAGGTAAATAAATAGTTACTTGCATAGTTTTTACTTTGTTTTTACATTTTTATACTTATAACTTTTATTGATTTATTTTTGCAAAATTAAAAAATATTCAATAAGTGTTTATTTCAATATTTTTTCGTGTCTGAAAATTGTTTATGATTTCAGTTTGTCTGTCTAATTCTCATAAATATTCATAAAATTTCTTGAAACTGATAAATGCTATTCGAGTTTACTGTGGAATATTTCCTGTCGAAAATGAGGTAAATACACCAATGACTTTTGTTTAGGAACACTCGAAAGAACTCCAAAGCATTGCATTTTATGAGAGATAATATTTTTACCACGTTTTTATTAACTCGCTTTATTGTTTATTTGTTTGTCCAATACAGATCTTGCCATCGATTTTTAACTAACTTTTCGACTAGCTAGACATTTCAAACTTTTAGAATAGCTAAGAACACGATGACAATGCATTTTTTTTAAATACTCTTATTCAATTAATAAAAGCTTGAAAATTTCTTATAATTGCTCTCTTTATTACGCATTTGATCATTTTCTTTCAATCTAATGGGATAATTCATAAAAAAAAAAAAAAAAAAAAAAAAAAAAAAAATAATAATAATAATAATAATACATAGAATTGTGAATTTCATATGATCCAACAGAAAATTTAAAAACGTGGTATATAAGAAGTTCTTTTTACTTTGTAATTATTATAAACTACATTTTAATATCCTTATTTTTTAAAAACATTTAGTTACATTAATTGCTATAACAGGAAATTGCAAGTCTACCTGTATGATTTTCTGTTCTCTTGTATCTCCGTTCCATAATCACGCAGGAAAAATGCAACTAGGTTTAACGTGACAGTGAGTACCATAGATAAGACATAGACTGATCAGCGAGAGGGAAAAAGTGAGGCTTTTTATTTTTTCGGGAAAAGTCACTCTAATGGCTGCCTTTCTCCGAGTAAATTACACACAGGAATACACACGGATAATTTTGTAAATAAAATTTATGAATAATTTATTTACTAAAGGTGAATGAAAAATTCCAGGTACAGTTTCAAATTCATTTTGCTTTTTATACTTTTTTTCAATACTCTCTAATGGCTGAATTTAGGTCTTTTTTTCGGCATCAAAATTTTTTGCTCGACAACATGGGGATGATAGACCTATATATATATTACTATATCTATGGTGAGCACGCACAGTAAGGAAGTGCTAATAACCAATGCGAAATGAATGATTATCCGTTCTTGTTTAATAATTATCAGTGTTCTTTATTATCTGTGTTTGATACATATTTTGAAATTTTGTACAATAAATTTTTACCTGAATAATGTTTGTTTTGTTTTAATATTGCCTATAATTTTTTTTAAAGATGCATTATTTTATGAAAGCTTTTGGAAGTTATCAACTAAAATGCAATATCGAATTCAATGTATATTTGTCCATTCTTTAAAGATGCTCATTCGAATTTCATGTAATAAATATAGGTAGCTTTTTATTTTACCACTTATAATTTATTTAAAAATATGCATTTTTGTAAAATGTTGTGGATCTTTTGCACAAACAAAACATATTTTATTTATTTTAAAGGATTCATTTAATTTTTTTTTTTAAATAATTATTTAATTTTTTTCGTTTATTTATTTTTATATCTTTATATCTTTATTCATTTTTTTTTTTTTTTTTTTTTTTAACAGCAAAAAGAGCTTAATTTGTGCATAAAATACAACACTTTATTGTTTTGATTCTGTAGCATTTAAGCTGAAGGAGACATTAAAAAAGAAAAAAATAATAATAATCTGGTGTGTCACTCACACGACTTTCTCTTACCCTGAAATTAAATACTATAAATACATGTTGGAGATTAAGATGTAACATAACGAGTACTGTTATGTAAACCTATGTTAAAACAATTCAAATTAGGCTTCGGAAGAGTTTTATATGATAACTAGCAGGCTTTGCCCGCTTCGCTGGTCATTATATTGAAATGAATCCCCAAAACAGCATATCATTAATAATAATAAAATATCTTTATAAAAAAAAAAAAAAAAGAAAAAATCATTGAAATCCGTCAAAATCTAAGTTTAAGTTGCCCAATGCCTTCGGCAGTCCCTTACCTGCTTTTTACTCTCCCTCCCTCGCGGTTACAGTTGAAAGTTTTACAAAATCTCATCAAAGTGCATATTTCGCACACTTAATTAACACCCACACACCAAAATTCGCCATTCTTAGGTAATTTGGACGGATTTAAGCTTCAAAATGTGGTTTTTGCCCCGCCCGCCCCAAGAGGAAGAGGGGGGGGGGGTAAATTTCCAAAATTACTTTATATTGCATGTTGCATACACATACCTAACCGACACATCAAAAAATTGAGATCATGAAATTATTTAAAGCTGAGCTATGCTTTAAAACTTTTTTTTTTTTTTTTATCTATCCCCCCGTTCTTAAAGGATGGAAGGGGGAGGGAATTTCGCAAAATCTCTTCATACTATGAGTTAGATACATATAATCGTCCCTTACATAAAAAATGTCCAACCTTAGATAATTTAGTGCAGCGTTACGCATGAATACATGTTTTTGCCCCCCATTCTCCAAAGGGCGGTAGGGTGGAATTTCATAAAATCCCTTTGTAGTGTGTGTTCAGTTCGATTTCCTAGTGTGTTGCGTACCCTTCTTCCAAAACCTTTTCCCTTCCCTCCCCCCCTTAAAAATCCAAAATTCCAAAATCGCAGAAAATAATTTTTTTGTACTCAAGTCTGGTCTTTCCATCTGCAATTTCTTCACCGTTAAGTAATTTGGAGCCGAGTTAAGCCTTCTGCCCCCCAAGGGAGACAGGGGGGGTATTTTGCAAAATTTCGTCTTAGTTGGGGGTCAGGCTCCGAAAACCAATCTGGTCACTAAAATTTGTGAACCTCTTTCCCACAGAATCGTCATGGCAGTGTTGAGTCAGTGAATCATTGAGTTTACTCTTTTATATGTACAGATTTGTTTATATTTTTTATGGACTACTTGGCTTAAGGTTGCTGTCACAAAAATTAGAGTCCTTGGCGAAAAATGTCCTATCTACTTCAGTATTAAAATTAAAAATATACCCAGGATTATCAACTAATAAAGCTCTTTGATTCAGATCTGAATTAGCTTTCATTTTCTTATTATTTAATTTTGATAATGACGTTATGTTGTCATGTGCCTAAGCAAATTTAATATTTATTATTTTTTTTTATTATTATTCGCGTGAAATATTCTTTGGCAACAATTAGAAATTAAAACAAATTATTTTAAAGTTTTATTATAGAAGAAATATTTATATTATATAGAAGATTAATTTAAAATTTACATTTTTCCCGGTATAAATAGCAGCCTATGTCTTATTCCAGACTATTATCTATCTCTGTACAAAATTTCATCCAGATCCGTTTAGCCGTTGTGGCGTGATTGAGTAACAAACATCCATCCAAACTTTCGCATTTATAATTTTAGAATAGATTAGTTATCATGTGCATGTGTTAGATTGAGTTATTTTGCTGTCATATTGACAAAAATTTAATTTTAAATTTCAAAACTCTGTCGCTCTTGGCGCTTATTGTATTTGGTGATCAAAAACGTAATACGAAAATATGCATGCCAGACGTATATTTTCGTAATATGCATTGTACCAAATATTGTTTCATATTATTCATTACTCTCTTAATATAAATTGTTAAAATAACCATGATTTTTGAAAGGAATTAAATTATGTTCGCCAAATAATTTGTCGATATTTTTTTTTTCTGCTAAGGATGACCGATATCAAATCTATTCCGCTGCAACATATTAGTATCTTATATCAGATACTTTATTTAGACATTTGAAAACAAATTTGACTTCAAATTATGATAGAATATTTATCATTTTCCTTTTAATTAGTATATTAGTTGGATATTTATTGTGTAAATATCATCTTTTGAAATGAAATGTTTGTGTTTTCAATCGAATATGGAAATTTGCCATTTTTTTTCCCCTAGAGGTTTGAAATTAAAAATTCAAATTTGTCAATTTTACAACAAAAATAACTTAATCTAACGCATGGACATGATAATTAATACATACCTATACCTAAATATGGGGATTAAAATCGGGAAATAATTTTACAAAAAATCCAATGGATGTTTAACAGAGGAAATATTTTTCTTGCATCCACGAACGGCCAGTGACGTCATCACTTCGCTTGCGTATTAGCACTTTATCAATGTGTAAAAGAAATTTTTAATTAAAAATTACGTCAATTTTTGTGAGATGCATAATTTTTTTTTATAATTTTTTATCGTTCACGTTTAGATAAATGTATTTATTTTCCTGTTGAAAAAAATAAATAAATTCGTTTTTTTTTTTTTCAACAATTAAATTATGGATAAATTTAAATGGATAATTTTTTGCTATTATTAGCTTACAAAATTGCTATTTTATGCATAAAAATCGCAAAAACAAATTTTTTTTCGGAATAAAAAGTAACCAACTTTTTAAGTTAGGGTATAAGCTATCTCCATTACAAATTTCATCGAAATCCGTCGAGCAGTTTTGGCTTGAAACTCAGTCAAATAAATTCACGGACATTCACATATATATATATATAAGATAAGATTAATTCTATATGAGGGGGCTACTGCCTCCCTCATTTCTCAGTTTCATTACTGCACCTATATTTATATAGAATTTAAATATCCTAATAAAATTAAAATTCACTTAAAATTATTCAGCCAACTTTCACACGCATTCACTGTTAGTTTACAGGGCTACACAAAAGAACTAGATTATAGTTTGACAATAGTTGCAAATTGATGGAAGTGTATTTCAGGCTAGGCCATGTATTATTACTATAGGATTATAATTAGGTACACCACGGGGTCTGTATACAACCTTTGAAAGATATACCGGGCAGCAAATATTTAAGCGATAACATTCTTTTTTATTGTTAATGGATGTCCTTTACCGATATTTTTAACTTTTCTTGAACGTTTTCCTTTAACGTTCCTTGAAACTTATCAATCTTGATCAAACTTTTCCAGCAACAAACTTAAATTAACTTCAAAATACAATATTTGGATCTTCTAAAATTATTCGTTTTTAAGTCACTCTAAGAGACACAGACAAAGATCAAACGTTAAAAAACTTCACTACGGTAATCAGGAAGTCTCAAAATGTGTAAATATACAAAAAACAAGTGATGAATATTTAGCTTAAAAACATACATTATTTACCATATCTCTATGAGAAACTCATTTTAATTTCCGAACAGTAAAATATTATCAGTAAAGCACATCCACTAACAACAAAAAAATTGTTATCGCTAATTTATTTGCAGCCTTGTATATCTTTCGAAGATTATATACAGACCACATCCTGCACCTAAATATATTCTTATAGTAATAATACATGAACCAGACTGAAATACACTTCCATCAATTTGCAACTATTGTCGCACTTTTACCTAGTTCTTTTGTGTTTTTTCTTAAATTCATGGTCAATACTTTATTAATTGGAATACTCAAAAAAAAAAAAAAAAAAAAAAAAGATTTTCCTTATGTAATAAATATATTTTTTTAAATTAATAATTTAATTTAAATAAAAACGTAAATAAAAAAAAATGAAAAAGTAAACAAATTACAAAACGCTCAAGACCACCATATCAGATGCCAAGCACGCTACCGCTACACCATCCGTTTGTACTACGATGTCTGTTTTGTTGGTTTTTATAGAAATAACTAAAACTATTAGGGGTCATATCTCACCCCCCCATGGGGGTTGTTGCAGCAAATTTGTACTGTATCCTATCTTTTCGACCATGCTCTTTAATTTAAGCTTGGTTTTGTTTCAATAACAATTTTACTGATTCATACTTCCCTTGTCAGTGTAGCCTCTTTATATCATACACATTTAGGATACCAAGTTTGGACTTTCTGCTACTATTTGTACTTGCGCTATGCTGATAACACACAGACAGACACAGAGACAGACAGACAGATATACCATTAGCTAAAAACATGATGTTCGTATTCAGGGAACCTCAAAACGTGTAAATATAACAAAAACTCACGTTCAAAAATTTGACCCTAAAACAATACTTTCTCTACCTTATGGGTAAGAGAAAATAAAAAGAAATTATAAGAGCAAAATCGTATTTAGTAAAAATGGAATTAATTTTAAAGCATATAAATTTTCTACCACAGCAGTTTGATAAAATTAAAAGTACTACACTGAGAAAAAATTCTGTAACTGACATCTAGAATCTAAATTATGGCTCTAGTAAAAATAGTTCCATGTCATCCCTATAAATTCTAGTCCTCTTCGAAGGAGAGTTCTAGAAAGGCTTTATAAGAATTCTAGAGCATTTATCTATATAATCGAAGGGTCAAACTTATATTTAGATATTTCTGCAAATAAATGTGAATACAAGAGGCGAGTTTTAGCAACTATAATTTCAGTTTATGACCCAATTATAGCAAATAAAGCAAGAATTTCTCCAATTACAAAGGATCCATAATATTCATAATATTTTCATAACATTGTTTCACCGTCTAGAAAAGTGTAGACAAGAAATTATCGATCATTTCGTCTACCCTGAGAAAAAAATTATACCGCCTTCCTCTAGTGTGAATAAATGGCCATTTTCTAAATCCCTTAACTAGAAATATAGATTTCCGAGCTATGCGCATAAGGTACGCCAATAAACTGAATAGAGAAATGATCGAGAATTTCTAGTGTACACATTTCTAGACGGTGAAACAATATTCTGAATACTCTAAATATTCTGAATTATTTGTTTTGCGAAAAATTCTCGCTTGATTTTCTAGAATGTCGTAATAAACCAAGATTATAGTTGCTGAAACCCGCCTCTTGTAGTCTCACTTTTTTGCAGAGATTTTTAAGTAACTTTGCCCTCGAGAATATAGACAAACGCTCTAGAATTCTAATAGGGGCTTCTAGAACTCGTTTTCCAAGGGGACTAGAATTTATAAGGATGACATGAAACTATTTTTTCTAGAGCCACAATTTAGATTCTAGATGTCACTTACAGAATTTTTTCTCAGTGTATTCAGGTTATTAGTTTACCTTAAACACATAACTCCGAAATCTGTATTTCTTATTTGAAGATTCAGAAAATGTCCACTTATTCGTTCTAGATGACTGCAGTACGTTTTTTTCGTCGGAGTAGCAGCCACTCCAGTTTTAATAAGTAAAAGCATTAAAAATACAAGTTATTTTATATGACATATTTCCATAGTATTTTCAATTCTTTAAAAGCATGCAAAGTATCTAAAATAGGAAAAGTATTTTTGCTATTGCACATTCGTCGTTGGAATGTATAATGCTGTTCTGAAAATGCTCTACGGGAACGTTTCGCTTTCAATTTAGGAGAAAAGTACACACTAAAGAAACTCCAGGAGCTGCAAATTGAAGGAAAAGTTTGAGATTATTCGAAATTTTCTTTACTCAGAGGGTTTTCTACAGTTTTAGAATTGAAGTTATGTTTAAATTATGTCAGTTTTTATTTATTATTATTATTTTTAATACTTCTGGTGTTTAAAAAGCATTAAAAAGAAATCTTTTTCCGAGATATTTTAATTGATGCAAAAGATTTATAATCATTTAGCACAATAGATGCTTTTTCCCATTTTCATCCTCCAAAATCCGACATTTTTTTCTTTTCATCTGACACTTTTTACTTTCTTCTATATACAGGATTGTTATAATTAAAGTTCACCTATTCAGAAGGCTTTAGAGCTGGTTCTATGGCTCCAACGTGCGAAAATTTTACACGGGCTTGCTAGCAAATGAATTATTTGAAGTGAGAAATAAATAAAATGAAATGATCGTTTTTCAACGGGCGCCTTAGACGCCCTACAACTAACTAGTAAAAATTATAATTACAGAAGCAAAGTCATATAAAATAGAATTGAATGTAAATTACTTCATTTTCTCTCCTACAGCAATTTCGTAAATTTAAAAGTTATCGCTATTTTGACATTAATAATGAAGAGTGTTAAAAACATAGGTGATTTTGTATTAAACATTATCCGTAATCAATGCTTTTCATTTATTTTAGAGCATATAAAATATTTAAAATAGGAAAAATATTTACTTTACTATCGCACATTCATCATTGAAATGTACACTGAGAAAAAAAAATATATATATATACCGCATTCCTCTAGAATGAATAAGTGGCCAATTTCTAAATCCCTTAACTAGAAATATAGATTTTTGAGCTATGCGCATACAGCACGCCAATAAACTGAATAGACGAAATGATCGAGAATTTCTAGTGTACACATTTTTAGATGGTGAAACAATATTCTGAATCATTTGAATTGCGAGAAATTCTCGCTTGATTTTCTAGAATTGGGTAATAAAGCAAGATTATAGTTGCAGAAACCCGCCTCTTGTAATCTCATTTATTTACAGAAATTTTTAAATAACTTTGCCCTCGATAATATAGGCAAACGCTCTAGAATTCTAATAGGGGCTTCTAGAACTCGCTTTCCAAGGGAACTAGAATTTATAAGGATGACATGGAACTATTTTTTCTAGAGCCACAACTTAGATTCTAGATGTCAGTTACAGAATTTTTTCTCAATGTAAAATGCTGATCCAAAGACGCTCTACTAGAGGGTTTCGTCTTCTATTTTGGAGAAAAGTACACAGAAAAGAAGCTTCGGGAATTGTAAATTGAAGCGAAATTTTGAGATATTCCATGTAGTTAATGATGTTGAAAAATTCTGAATTCAGAATTTTCTTTACGGAGAATATTTATCAGTTTTAGAATCTAATTTTTGCTAAATTATATATATATATATATATATATATATATCTTTGATATAGTTTAATTTAGTTCAGAAACTAAAATCATTTAATACAATAGGTACTTTGACGACCTTTCATTCTTTTAAATAGACAGTTTTTACCTGTACACCTTTTTCATTTCAGATCTAAAGTATTGTTTACATTTCGTTGATAATTTAAGGAAAATTTTAGGGAAATATGTATTATATAATATATAAATATTGGGGAAAATATCAAGAAATTTAGGAATTTGGAAAGTACATTTGCGCATTTGCGAATTTAATATATTTAATGTATTTAGAAAGATTTATTTAAATTTATGCAATTAATATTTGAATTGATTTCGTTTTACTTTTTATTATAGTCTCTTACAATTTTTATAACAGTAAAATATGACTGACGTTATAAATGTTTATTCATTTTATTCCTTTCACATCTTAATGTTAAGAACAAAATTAATATTACAAAATCAAATATAATTTTTTTAAAAACAAACAAATACTTTGGATCTAAATTTTTTAAATCGCTTGGTGCAGTAATTTAATAATTTTCGAAGTAGTAGCTTTTTTATTGTTAATAATAATAATAAAAAAAAAAACATCAATAACAAGGAGTTTTATAAGAAATAAATCCGAAATAAGTGCGTTTCAATTCTTTAAGAGAATGCAAAGTTTCCAAAATGAGAAAAGTATTTACTTTTGCGATTGCTTTTTCATCGTTGGAATGTAAAATGCTGATCTAAGATGGAACGCACTATGTGAGTGTTTCGCCTTCGATTTAGGAGGATAGTACACATTAAAGAAGTTCCGGAATTTGCAAAATGAAGGAAAAGTTTTAGATTTTCAATGTATTTTCTGATGCTAAAAAATGTTAAAACTGAATTTTTTTCTGAAAAAATTTATAGGTTTTATAATTAGTCTAAGTTTTGTAAGATTTTTTTAATTACTAGTATTTAAAAAAAAAAAGAAAAGAAAGAAAGAAAGAAAAAAAAATAGGCTTTTGGAATACTTCAACCCGACATTAATCGTGCAAAAAAAAAAAAAAAAAAAAACTAGTATGTTGTGGCCACCACAAGACTTTCTTCTATACTTTCCTATACAAATTCACCCATTAACAATATTGAAAAAAAAAAAAAAATTACAATTCTTTTTCCAAGTTTTTTTTCGTTAAAAGTAAAAAAAATCGATAACTTTGTTTTAAATTATCACATATTTACAGTTCAACCATTCATTTTAAAGGTATTGACGAGACCTTTCGAAAGATACCCATCTTGAAAATTCTCCCCCCCCCAGGGGGTACTTCCCCCAAGGGGGGGGAAGCGATGCCCCCACATGCACAATTTTTTTCTCTAATTAACTACTACTATTATCAATAATTCATATTAATTTTACAATCACAAGTTTAAAATAACTCTCATTATGTACATTTATACGAAATTTTGTCCTATACTGCCATGTTAAAAATTTAGAAAAAATACGATCACAGCGCCACTTGTCAAATTTAATCAGCTCTAGTTTATTTCAGGGGTCAACTAAATACCAAGTTTGGTTAAATTTCGTTAAAAAAAAAAAAAAAAATTCGATAATTTTGTTTTAAATTATCACAGATTTATAGTTCAACCATTCGTTTTAAAGGTATTGACGAGACCTTTCGAAAGATACCCATCTTGAAAATTTACTCCCCTCGAGGGGGGACTTCCCCCCCAGGGGGTGTGGCGAGGCTCCTACACATATAAAAAAATTTTCCTATTTGACTATCTCTATTATAAATAATTCTTGTAAATTTCATAATGATTACTAAAAAATAATTCTCTTTATGCACATTTATGCAAAATTTTGTCCTATATCCATGTTAAAAATTTAGAAAAAGCGGGATGGCAACGCAGCCTGTAAGACAATTTTTACCAAAAGTTGATAGGCACTAATTTATGTCAAGGTGCAACAACATACCAATCGGTATGAAATTCCCGAGATACAGTTGCCACAAAATTTTGTCACACACACACACACACACACACACACACACACAGACTGACAGACAGACAGACAGGCAGACATTTTCTAAAAATGGTGAAATCGTGTTCTACATCTCTCAAAACCTGTAAATCCATCAAAAACCCGAGGTCGAAACTTTTTACTAATCCAATACTTTCTTCTATTGAATATAGAAGAAAGTAAAAAAAGGAATTACACATGCTGGTTATATCATACCCACGATAATATCTTTCTATTTTCGACCATAAATCAGCACAAAACATAAGAGAAACAAAACATAACTTGAAACACCTGATTTAGAAAAACAGTTAGGGAGATTCAGTTCGAAAAAGTAGAAGCTGGGTATGTCATACATTGCGCGAGCAATTTCGGGTTGATTTAGTTCAGAAACAAATAACAACAATTTTACACAACAGATGCTGCGTCACACATTTATTCTTTTAAATTAAACAGTTTTTATCTATACGCCTTGTTTCTATTTTAAATCTAAACTATTGTTCACTTTTTCTTGAAAAAATTTCGAGAAAATTCTCATGATAATTTCATGCAGTCTCTTTCTCGGTGTACACATATCGCATGTTTTTCTTGTAATATTTATAATTAGTATAAAAATAGAAGATTAAAAAAGTGTTAGGGAACTTTTAATCATTTAATTTATTTAATTTATTTAGATAGATTCCTTTGATTTTTTATATAATTTAAATTGTTGGTTTATTTTGTTTTATTTTTTTGTTACAACCTCTTTCAAGTTCTATAGCAGTAAAATATGGCTGTATTGATACGCAATAAATATTTCTTTATTTTATTATTAAAATACAGTTTATTTATTGTTAATTATTTATCGTTAAATTTTAATTAACGTTAACATCAAAATTCACATTACTGAAGCACAGTTCATTAAAAAAGAAAGAAAGAAAGAAATTGATCGAAATTGAGTACATTGTTTGGGGCAATGATTACATAAATTTCACAGAGATAGCGCCTTCCTATCGTTAATATTGAGAAACACCAATAATAAGGAGTCTTATGTGAAATAACGTCTTAATAAATGCTTTTCAATTATTTAAGAACACATAAAGTATCTGAAATTGGAAAAGTATTAACTTTTGCTATTGCTTGTTCACTGTTGGAATGGAAAATGTTGATCTGTAAATAGGCTATGTGAGTATTTCACTTTCGATTTAGGAAATAATCTATTTAAAAAAACTTTTAAAACCCAAAATCTTATTATAGCCAAATATATATATACCAAATTCTTATCATATAAATGTTTTCGAAGTTAGAATAAAATTTAATTAGAAAAAAAAAAATAATAATAAAGTAACATTTTTGTTTATTAGCCAAAATTGGGGAAATTTGAACAGTATTAAGAAAAGAGAAATTATTTCTTAAATTTCACAACAGATGGCATCACCAAATGATTGCCTATAAGTTTTGTGATTTCATTTTCTGATTAAGGGCCAAGATCTACAATTTAATTATTCCTTTGAGGCACTTTTATTATTATTTTAGTTTATTATTATTTTTTTATGTTATAACTTAACATTTTACTGATTTGGTTAATGTTTATGTGTTTTACCTAATCATTTTCATTTTGTATTGTAAATTGTTTCAATTACATTTTAGTGAATATTACGCCCAATAGAGGGCGCTTGTAGTCCACAAAAAAATCTTTTTTGCTTCTAAAAAGAGATATAAGAAAAAGGCTTCTTAAAAAAATTCAAAATTCTTAGAATACTGTGTAGTCAACGATACATTTTCTTTTACCAATTGACATCTTTTCTACAAATTGTCTGCATAAATTAACACTCCGGACCATCAGGGTATCGAACGCGGGACCACCGGATTACTAGCATGGCGGGACAAACGGAGAGACAAACGAAAGAGCTTGTATTTACCTTAAAATAGAGGCGTATTTTTTATTTGTTTGAGATTCACAAACATACCGTAGTGAATGACAGTACATAAGAATTTGGGAAAAAAAGTAGTCAAAAAAGAAGTTCCGAAATTTGAAAACTGAAGGAAGTGTTTAAGATTTTATTTGTATTTGACGTTCAAAAATGCTTATTCGAAATTTCTTTTTCTGAAGGGATTTATTGGTTTTAAAAATTAGCTAAATTTTTAAAGAATATTTTGATGGCTAATATTTAAAAAATACTAATAAAAAGAAATTTGTCTTCTCATATTTTAATTTAGTTCAGTTGTAAATGTTAATTTAACACAACAAATGTTTTGTTAAAAAGGCTGAATTGCGGCTTCATTTCTTCAAAGGAGGAAAAAAAAAATACAGTAAACTTAATCAACCTATATGGTAGTACCAAACGAAAATCCAGTCCGACCGGGGACAAGTAAATAAAAACTGTTTAAAGTACACTGAGGAAAAAAATATACAGCCTTCATCTAAAACGAATAAGAGGCTTCAATTTGTTTAAATTCATTTACTCCTTGGTTAAGCTTAATAACTCGTTACCTGGCGACGACAATTTACGAGATTAACTTCCCAGTGTCACCATTTTACTTACAGGCGTGTTAATTTTTCATTGTTCCTGAAACATTCCCTTTCTGATTCTTCTGACTTTCCATCTTCTCTGAAATAAGTAAATCCTTCAAAAATACTGACATGGTCATTTAATTGCATTCCAAAGTCGTGAGACTATTTTCACTAGTAGCAGCATAACATGAAGGATCGTACTTCACCAAGACGTATATATACGCCCGGGCAGTTAACGCATCGGCATAGCCAGACAAATATATGCGTCCGGGGCAGTTAAGGGGCTAATAAAAAAAACTATTGTTTAGCGGCCGAAGATGAGCATTTATTCAAGTAAACTTTTAAATAATATTCATTCAAAATTTCCATGTAAACGATGTTCTTAGCAATTATTCTAGCCTTAGGGGGAAAAAAAATCACGATCAGAATCTTTGTTTACATGACGATATGACGATGCATATGTCTTAACGATGCGTATTTATTTGCCTCTCAATCTACAAATTCTTCCGGGCATTTAAATATCAAAGAACATTTTTTGTATCAAAATAATATGCCAACAGTTTAAAAAGAAAATAAGATTACAGTGTGACCACGGTACCTGTACCTAACATAGAGGACGATTCTGCAGCGTTGGAGGGGTGCCAAATTGACGACAGGTTGGGTTTTGGTAAATCTCCGGTCATTCCGCGTATTTTAGAGGGTATTTTCTTGCGACTACAAGAGTATTTCCTCTATTTTAACACCTCACTCGTTGAGTCACCCCATGCGCAGAGTGTAGCATGATTACAATAAAAATGACCAAAGACTATACTTATTTCTGATGCTAGGGAAATAAAAAGTAAATAGAGAAAATTAAATCAAGAAAATACATTGTATTACAAGCTTTTGTGTTGCATTTCAAAAAATTGTTCATGCAGATTTAACAACTTTCTTCTACAGAAATTTTAATTGAAAAAAAAGTACATCTTAAAAAAAAAAAAAAAAAAAAAAAAAAAAATTATGTATACGAAAAAAGAAAAAAAAAAAACCTGATCATTCCTTTAAAATATGAAACTGCATTTTTAGCAACGGTTACAAAATTAACCATGTTTTCTCTCAATTTTATTTTTATTTTAATTGTTTTAATCTTAATGACAAAAGGAAAAAAAATCAGTTGGTCTAAGCATACATAAAGCGAAAATAAACAAATAAATGAATAAATGAAAATGAATAAATAAAAATTAAAAAAAATATTTCTCACCATAAAATTTGAAGTTGTGTTTCTTAGCAACAATTACTATTTTTTTTTCTTTAATATTCTCTTAGTTTGTTGCTAATTTGTAAAGAAAAAGAAAAAAAATACCCTTCAAAAGTTGTCAATTGATATAAAAATGAGATTAACATTGTTTGAACTCAATCGAATAATATTAAGACCTGCCTCATCAGCCCTAGAATTAAAAAAAAAAAAAAAAAAATAAATTCGAAAGGCACGCAACATTTTTTTTTTTTCTAATTATGTAGAGAATGTTGCTGACTTCAGTTTTGGTTGCTACAAAGTTCTTATAGAATATACAGATCAGGTGACAGATAGTTTTTAATTAGATTGAACCCCTAAAATTCTTTCTTTAAATAACAGAAGCTGTTTATTTAGTTTTGATTTTTATCACTATCTTAGAGTTATTTAATAACATTTAGTAAAAATAAGATGCTTTTTAGAAATGAAATTTGATCCAGGTATATAAAAGGGAAGAGTGGGCAAACGGACAGGGAAGAGAGAGAAAAACAAAAGAAAACAAAAAAACAAAAACATATGATTCAATTACTTGTTAGAATCACATCAGAATGAATCTATAACACAATAAAAGATAATATTAAAACAACAAATTTTCAGGAATAATTATCCCAGAACAAATTTTACATAGATTGAAAAGGTAGTTAAAATTGGTAAGTATATGTGTTAGATTGAATAACCAGTATCAAGTAAATATA
Organism: Salticus scenicus; assembly: GCA_963930645.1. Lineage (NCBI taxonomy): Eukaryota > Metazoa > Arthropoda > Arachnida > Araneae > Salticidae > Salticus > Salticus scenicus. The sequence goes on along the minus strand of OZ005659.1, from coordinate 253,365,786 downwards.
AAAGACTTTTAACAGGGTAAAGTGGTTATTTCAATGTGTGAGAGTGTGAGAGAATAATTTTCGTCATTGAGCAACTACTTGCAAAATGTTTTTATCTTTTATTAATTCGTATGTAATCTTGAATAAATTTGACGTCCCTTTCAGCTGTATTGATTACAACTTTAAGATATTTGACAATATTCTGTCCTATTAAAAAATCCATCTCCTCATTCCAAACGTCCGGCTTGGAATGTGAGAAATGAGGGAATGTTAAATGTTGAATCTTAAGTTGAGTAATAATGGAGTAATGAAAAAATCTATTTCTTTGTATAAAAGTATGTGAACTTCTTTCAGTGTGATTTTAACTTTAACTATCTGATCATCTTGAACGTTGTCTTCTTCAAGATAAGCCAGCTTACTTTGATCATCATCATATTTGCAGTATTCAAAAGAAAATAGGTTTTAGCTATGCTTCTTTCAATTTTTTTTCCCTAAGTTTCATTAACAAAAGAAAAAAAAATTGTTTTGGGTATAAATACCACAAATACTTTATATGTTTAGACAATACGACTTTTGAAATATTTTTAACCGTTTTTTCATTATTAAAGACTTTATAAATTGAAAATTTTAGTTAATGGGAAATGTTGCTTTAGAAGCATTCAACCACATGTTCATATAGGCATCAATTATGAATACATAAACTACTGATAACATTTATGTCGGTGTCACTTACAAGACACTAAGGAGGATTTATTTTAGAGAGTAAATTGCTTTTTTCCTGCACCTGCTTTTTTCCTGCACCTTTTCCTGCACCATGACGCAAGAGACTAGGTACTATTTAAAAAAAATCTTTTTTGAAGTAATATAATCTATAAATATTAAACATAATTGGAAAATGTTTCATAATCATTACTGGGTTGATGTCATGTTTTTTCTAATTGCCAAGAAAGAAAAATACAGTTCGAAATCTGTACCTTTGTACGGCACCTTTATACTATATTACATTTCGTCATCATCAATTATATATATGTATATTGTAGATTTTGAATCACTCTCTCTGAAAAAGCTTAAAAATGTCTAGTTTAAGTCTAGTTATTCAGCCCATATTTACAGTTTTATAATTATCCCTAAAATTACTGAAAAAAAATAAATAAATACAGGTCATCCAAAAAAGTTTTAGCATATTACGAAATCTCCTGGCATAATAACTTCACCGAAAATTAAATTGAAAGTAATAGCAGAATAAATCTAGCATTCGTAACAAATAGCTCTCTTCCAAAATGTTAACGATTTGAGAAAATATTTCAGAATCCAATACTTTCATTTAACAACATCTTAAAAGCACATGAAACTGGGAAGGGTTATTTATTTTTCCTAACATTCATTCATCGTTAGAATGTAAAATGCTGATGTAAGAATACACTATGGAAGCATTACTCCTTCATTTTGCGATTCAGAAGAATGGCACACTGCAAGATGCCTTCATGAATTGCAAATTCAAAGAAGGGTTTTAGAATTTCAATGTACTGGATGACGTTGAAAAATGCAAATTCTGATTTCGCTTTTCTGATCTAGAGTTCTTGGTGAAGTATTAGAATTGAATTTTTCCCAAACTTGTTTATAAATTTTCCACTTGTGGTATTTTAGTATTATTAAGGAGATAATCTGAAAAAGAAAAAAGAATTTTGTAAATGACTTCGAATTTACGTTGCTTTCAAAAATGCTAATGCTGTTGTTAAAATCAAACGTTTTGTACAAAACTGTCATTCGAAGAAAATTATTTTATAAAAATAGTCATAATTTTTGCAGTTCTGTGGAAATGAATAATCTGAAGAGTTGCGATGCTTTTTCTAACTAAACAACAATGACCAGGTGGAAGTTTTTATATACAGCTATAAAATTATAAATTAAATTCTTTTTTTATTTTAACTAATTCGATGATTTTAATTAGACATTGTGTAATTGTGTAATATGCTTAAATAACAGAATTAAACAAGTTAAAGCATTTAAAATGCTTCAGAAGAACAACCTCACATTCTGCATATTCTCTGAGAGCTGCAATTTCCTATTCATCAAGCTTAGTTTCCATTCTATGGATGAATCTTACATCAATATTCCTATTACTTTCGTTTATAGGAAATGCATAGAAACGCCGTTTTATATCTTTTTTTACTCAACGACTGACACAGATCATAGGCCATCACTGAATCCAAGCTCATAAAAAGACTGCAATGCATCCACTATGCTGCCATTTTTATCAGTCAATTTAAAAACATTTATTATGACTGAGTACACTGAGGAACCTCTATTTGCAGTAACTAATATACAGAAATTCATTTTTTCATTTACCTCTTACTTTAAATGAGAACTGAAGTTGTTAGTTGAGAAAAACATTATCATAAAATATCTGAATTAGTTATCTAGTTTTGCCTGGTATCAACTATTACTGAAAAAAAAAAATCTCAAACTCATAAAACTATTTCACATACAAATAATCTTATTTTCAAACACTTTAATTATTTAAATATTCATTTTTGCTATTTAAAAAAAAAAAAAAAAAAAAAAAAAAAAACTCGTAATAATTACGATACATTACTTTATTTTTATCTGATTTTATATAAAAGTTGAAGATATTATTAGAAAGAACAATTAAATATACATTATCATTAAATATATGAAAACTTAATCGCTCTAAAATTTAAATATATGTTCATTTACATAATATATATAGGAGAATATAAAATGCTATAAAGGTTTGTGAAGTCGAAAATATTTTTTTTTTATTATCAAATAAACTATTTTGCTTGTTATGTTAGTTTACATTTTTTATTTCATTATTTTATTGTTAAAGTAAGATATTTAAATGCTAATAAGCAATGAAATAATGAAATAAACTAATAAAGAATATCTTCATATAATACATGTGATATTAAAAAATATTTTATAAATAAAGCAGAAAAGTCACGGGTGCTTAGTTTATAAGAGCACTTACCAATCGTATTTAATCATTATGAACTCTTAATATGTTTTACCTCTTAAATCATATCTTAGAATATATATTTTACACTTATAACTGAAAATGCACTTCTAAAAATTTCCACTAATATCTACATATTTTGCGCATCTATAAACCCCGTCATTAAAACTAATCCCAACCTTATTCTACAGAATACATGGATTTTGATTATATAAGTTATTTTATTAAATTTTGAGGCTATTTTTTTTTTTTTAATAAAATATTAAAATGTGCTTTAAGAACATTTTAAAGACAGTATTATTGTAAGACATTGAAATGTTAACTAAATGTGTTTCACCAATATTATTATCATTACAAAATATTAAAATATCCTTTAAATATTCTTTGAAGATATTATTATTGTAAAATATTAAAATGTACTTAAAAAAGCTATTGCTCATAGAGAGTCACGTGTAGGATTTTTTTTTTGTGAGTCGTCGTACACAAATAAGTAATGCTAATTCTCTACGGTGACTGTGCATAAAATACATTACATTTAAAGCAGCCTGTATGCATTTACAAGAATGAAAGCACGGTGAGACAGATAGACAAACAGCATTTATTAAAACCTTTCAACTTTATTGTTAAGTGTTAAAAAAACTGAATTACTTATTTACCTCTGAACTATCGAAAATAAGAAAAATCTTCAGATATGTTAAGACTTTTTTAATGTTGGAACGAGCGAAAAGAGTTAATGTAAGAATATGAAATCTTTTTTTTTTTTTTTTTTTTTTTTTTTTTCCCTTATTATTTTATTGTTCTTTCATTCTGCAAAAAAGTATATATTAGATTTCGTAAATTTCAAAAAAAAGTTTTCTGAAGTTTTAATGTATTGCATGACGATGAAAAACGCTAATTCATATTTCGCTTTTCTCATTCGTGTTCTGATATGTGGATTCAAAACTGTTTTCACTAATTGTAGTTGAATAAAAATTTTACGAATGTCTTATAAAACCTTAAAAATTACATAAATATCAAATGATGACTTTAATTATTTTAAAAAAGAAAAATATGTAATATGTATATTATTAGATCTTCATTTATAACACTTCCTTTACATACAGGAGAATATAAGATACTATAAAGATATGCTATAAAAGTTGAAAATATGTTTTTTATCATCACATAAACTATTTTGCTTGTTATATTAATTTATATTTTTTCATTTCATTGTTAGATTTCTAATCCTTGTAAGTGAAATTATATTTTTTTTCTGCACTTCATATTATGTAATCATTATTCCATTACTCCACGACTCCATGATGCACGAAATTTCAGAGTTGATCCCCTTCAAGGTAATTCTCTGCAACAAAGAAAGAAACATATCAGCAACTCCGATCCTTATATTTCCTGTTAATTTATATAAAATACATGTATGAATGTTCAAAATGTATAATATTTTGGTAGTAATTTGTCAGTAATATTCAAAATATAAATGTGTTTTATGAATATAGTTGAATAGCAACATACAATTCATTGCAACGGCCTGTTTTTCATACACAGAGAAAAAATTCTGTAACTGACATCTAGAATATAAATTGTGGCTCAATAAAAAATAGTTCGATGTCATCCTTATAAATTCTAGTCCCCTTGGAAAGCGAGTTCTAGAAACCCCTATTAGAATTCTAGAGCGTATGCCTACATTATCGAGGGCAAAGTTATTTAAAAATCTCTGCAAATAATCGAGACTACCAGAGGCGGGTTTCAGCAATTATAATCTTGGTTTATGACTAATTCTGGGAAATCAAGCGAGGATTTCTCGAGATACAAAATATTCAGAATATTTGGAATATTCAGAATGTTGTTTCACCATCTAGAAATGTGTAGACCAGAAATTCTCGATCATTTCCTCTATTACGTTTATTGGCGTGCATTATGCGCATAGCTCGGAAATCTATATTTCTTGTTAAGGGATTTAGAAAATGGCCACTTATTCACTGTAGAAGAAGGCGGTACATTTTTTTTTTCTCAGAGTAAAAAAAAAAAAAAAAAAAAAAAAAAAAAAGCAATGACAATATTAGTATTAAGAATAAATTAACATATGAAAAACGCATGGACATTGCGTTCGATTTATTCACTTCACTGTGTATGATAAAGTTGAAGAAGAATAAGGACATTTCATTGGATATTTAAGTAGCAATATACAATTTATCGCAATAGCCTCTTACTTTTATAAAAATGTATTAAAATTTGAAAAAAAAAAAAAAAAAAAAAAAAAAAAAGAAATAACAATTCTTGCATTAATAGTCGATTTCATCAAAATACAAGTAACTTTTATGAAATATCTCCGAAATCGATACTTTCATTTCTTTACGAACATCTAAAGTATCTAAAAATTGGCAAAAGTATTTACTTTTGCTACCGCTTATTCATCGTTGGAATGTAAGAATATTGATGTAAGAATACTCTACGGGGGATTTTACTCATTCTTTCCCTGATTCAGGAAGAAAGTAAGCAGCAAGAAGTCTTCATGAATTGCAAATTGGAGAAAGGGTTCGGAATTTCATTGCGTTTGATGTTGTAAGGAAATGCAAATTCAGATTTTGCTTTCTAGATAGGTTTAAGCGGGGTTTTAGAATAGCTTCTTCCTCTAGTATATAGATAATGATTTAGATCTGTGATATTTAAGAGGCATTAAGATAAAAGCATTTTTGAAAAGTATTTTTGAGGTTTTAATTTTAAATAAACAAATTTTTAAAATGCTGAAAATTTTGAAATATTTGGCAATATTTTTAAAAAATAATTATGATTTTATTGTGATTTTTCTAAATACATATTTTCCGTATTTTCTTAATATTAATAAATGTAAGTGAACCGATAAAAAGAAAGAAGAAGGGGAAAAAAAAAAGAAAAGAAAAAAAAAAAAAAAAAGGTATAACACACACACTTGATTTCAATTTTACTTTCTTCTATATTCAATAGAAGAAAGTATTGGATTCGTAAAAAGTTTCAACTTTCGGTTTCCGGTGGATTTACACGTTTTGAGCGGTCCAGAACACGATGTGACCATTTTAAGAAAATGTGTGTGTGGCAAACATTTTGTGCCGACTGTATCTCAGGAACTGCAGCACATAATTGCATATACTTTTATATATAGATGCCCCTTAATCTAAGTTAGTACCTTTCAACTTTTGATGTCAATTACTCAGCAGGTGGCGCTGCTATGCAGCGATTTCAACAATTTCAGGGAAAGCTATATCTCAGGAAATACTGCACAAAAATGCATATAATTTCATGTATAGATACAAATTGACATAAACTAGTGCCTATCAACTTTTGGTGTCACCTGCTCAATAGGTGGATCTACTATGCAGCGATATTTACAATTTAAGATAAGGCTATATCTTTGGAACTATGTGCGAAAATACATTTAAATTCATATATAGATGCAACTTGATATAAGTTTTTGCGTACCAACTTTTGGTGTCAACTTTCGGTGTCAACACTGCTGTGCAGCGATTACCACAATTTAACAAAATGCTACATCTCAGGAACTACTGCATAAAAATGCTTATAAATTTATATGTAGATGCATTTTGACACATGTTAATGCTTATCGATTTTTGGTGTCAACAGCTCAACAGGTGGCACTGCTATGTAGTGATTTTCCCAATTTAAGAAAGAGCTATATCTCAGGAGCTATTATGCAAAATTGCATAGAAATTTATATGTGCATGTACTTTGACATAAGTTTGTGTAAATCAATGTTTGGTACTAACTCTGCGCTTTACAGCGATTTCCTCAGTTTATGGGAAGATTATATCTCAGGTTCTAATGCCTACCCTACAAACATACTTATCCACAGTTCATCCTAAAGCTATCCCGTTCATCCGCATTAAATCCTGAAGATGTTTGTTTCATCCTCAAGATGTTCTATAAATGTCCTGGATAAAAGATGTGTTTGTAGGGATAATCAAACAACACTTGATATCTGAGAAAGCCATTATGCGAAATGATGCTGATTCAATTTGGATGTATATCTAGTAATAGGTTACGCTGCTATAGTGAAATTTTTCCCGAGAACGGGAATGCTATATTTCAACTTCTATGGCATTTAACTGTACGAAATTTGATATATGAGATAACCATTATGCAAATCCATTTTTTAAGATGTTAATTAAACTGTCTTTCTTTGAATATTTAGTGTTCATTTTCTCTAACATAAGATGAAAATCGTCTACATTTATCATGGTAGATAATTTTAATAAATAACAGTTTTTATAAATTATTTAAACTGAGTGAATCTGTATAGGAAAACATAGAAGAAAGTCTTGTGGGGACCACAACATACTAGTTTGAATTGTTGAATTAAAGGAACAGTTTATTTATTTATTTATTTTTTTTTAAGAAAAGGGGGAAAAAGGAGTGAAAAAGAAAAAGAAACAAAGAATTAAAAGAAAAGAAATGTTTTTTTTTTTTTTTTTTTTGTATCATCATTCGTACTTTCAATATACTTTATTAAAATTACAAATGATGACACAAAAAATCTTTTCTTAGTAATAAATATGAATGAATAATATAAATAAATATTTATTTTAGTAAATATACAACTAACTGTAATTATTAATTTAATAAAAGAAATCAATCTGTTAATACATACTTTAATCCATACTTTAACTATCCAAACCGTTTTGAAATGGTTTCGGGAGAAAATATCCCGATTTTATTCTGATTATCCAAATGAATATCATTAATACTTTACTCTTTATAAATATTCATTAAAAAGTCAAATAAATTGTGTTTAACAAATGATAAAACAACTTTAATAATCTCTCTATATAAAAATGAATGTTTGTCTGTATGTCCTTTATAAAATCGTAAACGGCTTGACCGATTTCGATCATTCTTTTTTTGTTTTTTTCCTTATAGGTCACGGATGGTTTAAGAAAAAAAAAAAATTGAAAAAATTCACCCCCCCCCCCAAGGGGGGGAGGGGGGGCAAAACGTGAATTCGAAAAATCCTTCATATCTCAAACAAAAAAACAGATATCCGTAAAATTTTTGCTTTAAAATATAGCTAATATAAATGTCTAAAAGCCAATTTCTGGAATTTTCGAAATTCGGTCCCCAAGGGGGGGGGGGCAAAACAGGATTTCACATGCGTAAAACGCGATTTCGCATAATCCTATATATCTCAAACAACAACAACAACAACAACAAAAAACCAGATATACGTGAAATTTTTGCTATAAAATATAGCTAATACAAATATCTAAAAACCAATTTCTGGAATTTTAAAAATTCAGCCCCCAGGTGGGGCAGCAGGGGCAAAAACAATTAGAAATACAGTTAGGCCTTTCAAAATTGGTACAGATAGGTTTCAATAGCCTGCAAGTCGAATGGGGATATTTTCGAAAGTGTAAAGTTATTAGGAGGGGAGAGAAGGGGAGAAGGGGGAGGGGGAGGGGGAGGGGGCAAAAAAATAAAAATAGAGTTAGATCGTTCAAATTTGGTATATAGAGGATTTCAATACTTACAAATCGCTTGCGGATATTTTCGAATTTGTAAAATTATTAGCAGGTGCGGGAAGGGGGTGGAGCGGTAAAGGGGGGGCTATGGGCAAAAACAAATAGAAATACAGTTAGGGCATTCAAAATTGGTACAGATAGGTTTTAAAGGCCTGCAAGTTGAATGGGGATATTTTCGAAATTGTAAAGTTATTAGGAGGGGCGAGAAGGGGGGAGGGGATGGGGGGGGGGCAAAAAAATAAAAATAGAGTTAGATCGTTCAAAATTGGTACATATATGGTTTTCGATACTTAAAATCGAATGCGGATATTTTTGAATTTCTAAAATTATTAGAAGGGGCGGTAAGGGGGGGTTATGGGCAAAAACAAATAGAAATGCAGTTAGGCCGTTCAAAATTGGTACAGATTGGTTTTAGAGGCCTGCAGGTCGAATGGGGATGTTTTCGAAAGTGTAACGTTATTAGGAGGGACGGAAGGAGGGGCGAAGGGGCAAAATAACAGAAGTAAGTGCGACATTTTTCCTAATCAGATTTTGTTTCGCTTTTTTTTTCACGTGATAAAAATTAATGCAATTTTGAGAATTCAGTAATTATAGTGATTCATTTAAAAACAGGGTCCAGCGAAGAGGGCGAAGCCTGCTAGTATTTTATATAAAAGAAGTTTATCTTTTATTCCGTACTTCAACTCTGAATTTGAATAATTCGGATAATGATTAAATTACATATATATATATATATATATATACAACATGATTTTCCGGGTATGTACCTTAAATATGCTTTAATGCTGATAAATATTGAAGAATAAGTCATAACTTAATTCGGCCAGTAAAACGTTTATCTCTTTCAGTGGCAACGAAATTAGTCTCATTTAAAATCAAGTGTCACCAGAATTTGTGAACAGGAAGGATTGAAATATAAAAAATAAATGAATTCTTTTTCGGTTAAGGTGAAAAAGAAAAATTTTACAAAAAGTTCCCAGGATGATTTTTATAATTGGGAACTGCAATTAGATGGTATAAAATATATCGCACCCATCCTGAAAAGTTTAAAAGGCCAATCTTAATTTAGATGAAAAAAATAGCTTATTGTAATTTTATTTACAACTAATTACAACCGGTTTTCTATAATTTTACTCATGAGGAAAAAAAAAAAAAAAAAAATAGAAAATATCATTTGTGTTTCGATACACTATACATGTTTCTATTATATAATTTGTACCACTAGATTCCTTTATGCTACATTTCACAGACTTCAAGACTTGAATCTCTCCTTTACGTGTCCATTAACTGAAGGGGGAAAAAAAAGAAAAGAAAGAAAAAGATCTTCAATGCCAGAGTATAGGTTACGATGTATAAGGTTTCTTTTACAATAGTTCATTTGCAGAACTTGACATCGACACTCGCAAGACTATACAGGGCATCATTAATGTAACATTACAGGAGGAAGACTCTGAAGCCCTTTCAACGTAGACAAATTAACTGTTTTGTTACAAGACAGATTTTGTTTAGCGTTACATTCTGAACAAAACTCACATTTTTTATTGCGCCACACAGTACATAATATAATTGAAAGGGAAAGACATTTAATAAAACATTTTCGGAACCCAATAAAATTTAGAATGAAACAGCTTTTAAAACAAGACAGTTTCTATAAATAATAATAAATAATAATAATAAATATTGTAAATGAAGCTTCCGTTCAAAAATGATGTACATAAATACACAATAAGAGAAAATTATCGAATTGTATAAACTCCCCCTTTGGAGCTCTTTTGATATAACCGTTTCCAAATGAAGGAAATAATTTTTGTGGTTTTATTTGCTGCTACTTTTAAATAGCAACCGCATTTGTATAGAAGAAGAAAGGCAAAAATGATAAATGCAAGAGAATGTATAAAAAATAAATAAATAAATGAAATTTCTCACAATAAATATGGGGAAAAAATAGCAAATGACCTTTTTCAAATGAAGGAAATAATTTTTGTGATTTTATTTGTTGCTAATTTTAAATAGCAACCGCATTTGTATAGAAGAAGAAGAAGGGTAAAAATGATAAATGCGATAGAATGTATAAAAAATAAATAAATAAATAAAATCTTTCACAATAAATATGGGGGAAAAATAGCAAATGACCTTTTTCAAATGAAGGAAATAATTTTTGTGATCTTATTTGCTGCTAATTTTAAATAGCAACCGCATTTGTATAGAAGAAGAAGGGCAAAAATGATAAATGCGAGAGAATGTATAATAAATAAATAAATAAATAAAATCTCTCACAATAACTATGTGGGAAAAATGGCAGATGACATTGGTAAAAAAATGCATGAGAATTAGTTAAGTCAAATGCATCTAGAAGCGAAAAGGTCGGACTGAAGAGTAGGAATTTTCGAGCAGAGCTTGCGGTTTCTTGTATATCACGAGATACATAGTTAGTCTGAAAAATATAGTGGTTTTTTTTTTCTTTCTATAGTGTATATCAGTATGTTACATATTTCGCACAATTATATTCCCTTATTCTATATTTTAAAGTCTTCAAGACTTGAATTATTCTTGACTTCACATTAAAGAATAAAAGAACTCTGGTGTGAAACAACCCCACGAATTCCATTACCCACTATTACACGCATAATATGCACTTTTTGAAAATAATGTGATCAGAAGACATAAAATTGATCTAACGAAGCAGACATCTAAAAATTTTTCGGTAAGAGAAACCTGATACAGGTGTAAAGACATTTAAAATAGAGTTTACATAGCGAGTTAAAAAATAAGAAAAAAAATTGGTAGAGCTATTTTTTGAAACACCCATTTCCGAATCTAAAACTGACCTAACTAATCAGAATGACCGTTAATTTTCCTGTAATAACCACGTAATACATGAGAAAGGATATCTAAAATGGATTTATGTAACAATTTTCAAGAAAATCGTTAGAGCCGTTTTTGAGATACCAACTATTTCTTCTTGACTTCCATTAAAGAATAAAAGAAATCTGGTGATCTTGGCTTACTCAATTATTTAAGGAAATTTAAAAGGTTGTTAATATGGCGAGTTTGAAAAAAAAAATCCTACAGCCGTTTTTAAAGGTACGCATTTGCGAGACCTGAAATTAAGTTATTTATGCAGAACGCCTATGAATTTTCCTGAACTAACCAACTATATCATTCGAAAGGGCATCTAATAGAGTGTTTATATAGCAACTTTGAGGAAAATCGTTAGAACCGTTTTTGAGATACGGATTTATAACCCACTTCCTGTTTCCGATGTCTCATTTTTGGTTTCCCAATTTTCACCAAAATTTGGAAAATTCATCTGTGCACCAGACCTCTTTCAATTCTGAGGTTTCGTAGCTCTATCTTTATTAGTTTTGGAGGTATGATAGCCAGAAGATTCTCCACATACATAAACACACACTGGCCAATTGCAAAAAACTACTTTTTTGGACTCAGGAGACCTCAAAACGTGTAAATGAGGTGAAAACCCGATATCGAATTTTTGGATCGAATACAATACTTCCATTACATACGGTAGTCGGGTAATGGAAATTAAAAGAGTCCCCTAAAGCACAGGTTTAAACGGAGTAGATAAATATGGAATCAAAACATTTCTATAGCTTCCTCTACAACCAATCACATAGGTAAACTTGGGACCAATCGTTGATCTTAAATTTACCTATCACCATCCTTCTCTTTTCACTTGAAAAGAGCCAAGTTTTTCACTAGTATGAAATATATCATTTTAAAATATCATCATAAAATATATCATTTTTTTAAGCTAAATATTCATCGCTTGGTTTTTTGTACATTTAGACGTTTTGAGGCTTCCTGAATACCGAAGTCATGTCTTTAACGTTTGACATTTGCGTGTGTCTGTTAGAATAAATTGAAAATAAGTAATTTGAGGCGATCCAAATGTTGTATTTTGAAATTAATGTGTCTGTTACTAGAAACGTTTGATCAAGATTGATAAGTTACAAGGAATGTTGGTGTGAAAGCTGTCTCAATAATTTTAAATGAACTTTTTAATTTAATAACAGATTCGAATTCTACATAATTGTAGGTTTAGTAATGAAACAGGTGGTTGAGGGGGTAGCCCCATTCACACATAATTACTTGTCAAATAAAGCTGCTCCGAAGCCTAATTTGAATTGTTTTAACACACGTTTACATAACATTACTCGTTATCTTACCTCTTAATCTCCAATCTGTATTTATAGTATTAAATTTCAGGGTAAGAGAAAGTCGTGTAAGTGACACACCAGATTATTTTAAATTTATGCTGATAACACACGTTATATCAATTGTTAAAAAATTGACTTTTATATTCTAAGACCGCAAAACGTGATATTATACAGAAAACCAGAGCTGAAAGTCTAAATTCAAAAAGTATTTTGTTTACAGTATGGGTATGAGAAATTAACTATTTTCCCTGGGTAGTATTTGTTGACATAGTAAAATGCAAAAAAGCACACCCATCAATTATATTTAATAGGAAAAAACGTTTAGCTTAACTTTGGGTAGCCCTGTATATTGTCTATAAACTGTATAGATGCCACATAGTGTACTGAAATATAATTTTTTATTAAAAACACACAGAACAACACGAAATGCATTTCCAGCAATTTCTATATATAATAACACTACATTCCAGTTATTTGGGTAGCCCTGTAAATAAATGGTGAATAATTTGCATACCATATTCTACACAAAACTTGCTTCTATGGTTATAAAGAATATACGTTTATTCCATTTTGTTTAGCTCAGCCTATAAATGTTACACTGAATATACCAGAAATTTCGCCCATACAAGTAATGTATTTGAATTCTTTTGGATGACCCTGTACACGAACCATTTGCTTTATTTCAATGAAAAGCTTAATGTAGAATCACTATATGATACAAATTTAGACTTCCTGATGCTATTTGTTCTTGAGAAATGCTGATAAGAGGCACACACAGATCAACCGCTAAAAACATGTTTTTTGGATTCAGGGGACCTTAAAACGTGTAAATATAACAAAAACGCGATAAAATTTGACCCAAAAACAATACTACCATTTACATGAGTAACAGAAAGTAAAAAAGTTATACGGGATGTTATTGTTTTGTAATGTTACTGTACAGATAAATTACACAAATTTATATACTGGAAGTTTTTGAAAAATTATCTGTCTGTATTCACTATACAGAAAAATAAGTAAAATATATATCAGAAAAGGAAGACTCTATTGCTGAAGCACAAATTAGGATTTGCAAGGTTTCTTCTTCAGTAGTTCATTTGCAAAAGTCGACGCTGCCATTCAGAAGACCATTTATTGTCAATGTGTAGGCAGTAAATCATTAACGGAACATTAAAAGGGACATTCTCTGAAACCCTCTCAATGAATATGTCTCTGAAACCCTCAGGGACATATTCATTGTTTTGTTGCAAGACTTACCATTACACACCAAACACACACGTCTCCTATTTTCTACTTGCCAACTGTCAGAGCTGATTTCACTTGAAAGGGATGTTATTTGAGTAGTATTTTGTTTCAGTAAACACGAGTGGAAACCGATAGCAATAATGGATAGATATAATCAAGCACAATTATTTAATTAACAGCCTTTAAAGAATTTATATGAAGCATAAATTCTCAAACATTTTTTTTAATGCTCTATAGATTTAAAAAGATTGAAGATTTAACCTATGGAAATATATTTTAAAAAATAAAAGGTGAACATAAGGTAGGTAAAAATAAATTATGTATGTAAACATATGGTAAATAATCTGGTGTGCCACTCACACGACATTCTCTTACCCTGAAATTTCATACTATTAATACAGATTGGAAATTAAAGAGTAAGATAACAAGTACTGTTATGCAAATCTATGTTAAAACAATTCAAATAAAGCTCCGGAACAGCTTTATTTGACAAATATTTCTATGTGAGGGGGTTATTGCACCTACATTTATATAAAATTCAAAAGTTTATATAAAACTATTCAGACAACTTTCACGCGTAACGTTCCTTGAAACTTGCCAATCTTAATCAAATTTTCTAGTATCAAACGTATTAACTTCGAAATATAACATTTAGATCGCCTGGAATTATTCGTTTTTAATTTATTCTAAGAGACACAGACAAAGATCAATCGTTAAAAACTTGACTTTGGTATTCAGGAAACCTCAAAACGTGTAAATATACAAAAAACCAAATGATGATTATTTAGCTTAAAAAAATACATTATTTACCATATGACTATGAGGAATTAATTTCAATTTCTGAGCAGCTTTCCTGGACATGGTAAATTATATTAAAGCACTTCCACAAACAATAAAAAAGAATGAAAATAATGTTATTGTTTAAACATTGGCAGCCCTGTATATCTGCTGAAGATTATGCACACACTCCATGGTACAAATAAATGTATTCCTATGTTAACAACACATGGCACAACCTGAAATACACTTTCATCAATTTTCAAGTATTGTCGCACTATAATCGAGTTTTTATTGTGTAGCTCTGTAAACGAACTGTGAATGATTTCCACACTATATTCTACACGAAACATGTTTTTACGCATATAAAAAATATATATTCTTTTCATTTGGTTTCTTGGTTTAGTGCAGTCCATAGATGTTTAAACTCTACTTACCTGCATATTCCCCCATAGACGTAATGTATTTGAATTCTTTTCCCTGTACACGAACCATTTACTTGATATCAACGAAAAGTTCAGTGTAGCATCCTTATATAATATACATTTAAAATACCAAATCTGTAATTTCTACTATCATTTGTTCTTTAGATATACTGATAACACACACACACACACACAGGCAGACACACAGACCAACCGTTGAAAACATTTTGGGATGATTTTCGGAGTCATGGGACCTCAAAACGTATAAATATAACTAAAGCATAATTTCGAAAATTTAAACCAAAAACATTACTTTCTCTACCATACATATGGGTAAAAGAAATTAAAAACACCGCTATATTAAGACATAAAAAACAGTCTAACGCATGTAAAATTTAAAACTGTATTTATATATATATATATATATATATATATATATATATATATATATATATATAAAAGAAGAATTCAAAACATTATATTTTGATCTATAAAATATAAGGGGACAAAACTTTTCGCTACTACAAAATAGTATCTCCAGGTGGTATATATGGTCTAAAAGTCAATGAATATATATAGCAAATCTTGTCTGGTATAGATTATGCTACGGAGAAAATCATTCAGGATTCAAAAGACGTTTTAGGAGTTCACAACCGACGAACTTTGTAAAGAAAACGGGATTCAATATCTCTCCCAGCTCTTACTAAGTCACAAGTTTCTTGTCCACTTGAAGTACATTTTTACTAAAAAATTCGTAGACTCAAAACTCCTGGTGTATATCTTTTGAATCCTGAATGATTTTATCCGTAGCTGCAATACAATTTTTACCAGACAAGTTATAAATATTCATCGACTGGATATGTCGCCTGAAAACTTTGTGATATTATGTTTTACAAATTTTACTCCTCAAAATGTAATGTTTTAGATTTTGTTCTTAGATTTTTTTTTTTTTTTTTAAGTGTGTCAAAGTAGTTTTTTAAATCCTTATTTGTAGATTTAATAAACTGATTTTTGTAGACAAACAATTCCATTGCGTGTAATAAATCACATTCCAGGATAATGAATGAAACTTATTTTATTTATCATTAAAACTATAAATAAATTAATAATTTTAAAATTAATACAACTTAGCAAATCCATTGTAACAATATAGGCTATTTTTAAATTTAAACGGAGGATCTGATTTTTCTTTGAAAACACATATAAAAATAAACTAAAACAGTGAAATAGAGATAAGTGTAAAAATAATTGTTAAATTTTAATCATACACATTTGTTTGTCATTATATCGATTAAAAACTCTGCTATATTGGATGACTACTTACAGTAACTACCCGAAATAATTCAAGAATCTCTGGGAACTTCATTCCTACCAAATTCTTACCTTGACAATTAGTTTATGTAAGCATATTAGGTATATTCTGTTCGAGATATAAAGTAATAAAAGGAAATCCAATTACCTTTGAGTCTGAGATGATTTAAGAAAAAACACATGCGTAAAGTAAGTAAAAAGGGAAACTGGAAGATGAGAGTTCAAAATAGTGTTCTTTGTGTTTATAACTAAATTTCGGGTATAAATACAGCGGAGATGAAAATGATAGGAACGACACAAAAATATCACAAATCCATAGATACCAATGTTTTAATTTCTTACGGAGTAATTTTGGCCCCGCCTTTATTTTGCACCACTTATTTTTTTAAATTAATTTTTTCTTATTTTATCGAAGTTATATATTGAAGAAAATTTTTCTATAAATAAAGTGGTGCGAAATAAAGGCAGAGCTAAAAGTACTCCGGAATAAATTAAAATGTTCGCAGCTATGCAAATCTAACAACAATTCACAATTAATTTTGTAAAATTTAAATATAAAACTTTTTGCAGCTAATATTATAACTATAATAATATTTTTTATACTGACATTTTACGTTTTTAAGATTAGTTACTGAAAAAGTGAAAAAATATTTTGCATTTTTGTTTCAAAATATGTTGAACCTTTCAGTTTGAGATGATTTATAAAAAAGAGAAACTGGTTGAGAGTTCAAAATAGTGTTTGTGTTTATAACTAAATTTCTCTATATAAAATTATATAAAAAAAAATTGACATCGTGATCGAGGTCGAATTTCAGGTCGAGGTCGAGGTCCAGGTCCAGGTCGAGGTCGAGGTCCAAGTCACGGTTCAAGTCGAGGTCCGAGGTCGCGGTCCAGGTGTCCAAGTCGAGGTCAAGTCGATCAATGTAACCTATGTAGTTTCAATGTAACCTATTTTTGTAAAATTAGCGCATTGCCGGGAAATTTTGATGGCATTCTAAAAG
The DNA here is from genome assembly GCA_963930645.1 of Salticus scenicus. NCBI lineage: Eukaryota > Metazoa > Arthropoda > Arachnida > Araneae > Salticidae > Salticus > Salticus scenicus. Next base: position 253,348,386 of record OZ005659.1, on the reverse strand, counting down.
AATAATAAACTCCACCATCTGTATAGGGCAAAAATTTAAATATACGTGCATTACTTCCGATTTAGAGTGTTATTTTGGAAGTTATCGTGATTTTAAAATTTTAAGTGGTAGCCTGATTTCAAGTGGCCACCACTTGAAAACAAAAAGTTGGAGCAACTTTGGTTAATGAACTCATCCAAGATATTTATAAGATAAGTTCACTGTCCAAATTTGGTTCGATTTCGAGTATTATTTCAGGACTTATCATGATGGAAACATTTTCATTATAGATAGATAGATAGATAGATAGATAAACGAAGCGATTGTAATAGGTCGATTTCTAAAGAAATCAATCTAAAAATACATTACAAATTACGAGAATTATTATAGCACAAGAATATAAATTAATTATAAATCACCTGACGTAAAATTACGTATAAATATAAGTACGCTCATAAACAAGTTTATTTACAATAGTAAATCACCATATAAGTTTTTACTTAAGCCTCTCATGTATAAAAAAAAGCAATATTTCAACTATTCCCATTTAAGCATGCCTTTTACAACTTATTCACGTGTAAAATGAACGTGTCTTTTTATTTTTATTTATTTATTTATCAAGCAAATTGCTTTTTCTTCTTAATAATTTTAAAGTTACAATGGGGTTTTATTTAATGTCTTTTAAACCAATGAATCGTTTAAATTGAAAAATACGGCGTTAGATAGATTTTGTGCTGATTAATAAGTGTACTAATTTTCGTAAACATCGGTTGTACAATGTAGTTTTTCATAGCTAACTAAAAAATGACATATTCACGGTGAAACACAGTAAATGTTGACGACTCTGACAGAAAATGTTAAGAAATGTATGCTGTAAAATAGGAAAATTTTGATAGTTCTCCTTAAAAATTCAATCCCGCGTTTTTTACGACACATTTGAAAAAATTAAGTTGATGCCAGTATGTAGACGGCCCTTAATCAAAATTTAACTATACGTGTATTAACTAGTGTTATTTCGGATGTTATCGTGATTTTAAAATAAGTGTACGCGGGGCTCTACGCTGGACATCAAAGCGTGGCCACCTGTCAAAGGGGCGTGTCACCTGCGAATCAAAAGTGGACGTGGCCGAAGTGACGTAAGGGTTGAAGGGTTGGTTGCTTAATCGTGAAAGATGACGGGGGCTATTTTTGATTGATTGGTTGGTTGCTTGGTTGCTTGATCGTAAAGATGACGAGGGTGTTTTTGATTGGTTAGTTGCAAGGAGGTTAATATTGAACCTTCTTGGTTAGTTGGCTAGTTGCTTGATCGTGAAAGGTGATGGGGATGTTAGGAAGAGTTGAGTGGTTGTTCACTTCTGAACATTGACGGGGGTTATTTTATTGTTTTTTTTTTTTTTTTTGTTTTGTTTTGGCAACACTTGATATTAGTTTCCGAATCGGGACTTGTAAAAATTTTTGAGATGCACTATGAGATGGCCACATCTTCCTGCCTGTTGCAGTGTTTTTTTCCCTTACTTTTTATTACCTCCCCCTTTTTTATAGTGTAATTACATACAGGGTGTCCTTCAATTTATGGGTTAAATTCTAAGGTTAGTTAAAATACATATAAAAAGCATTTTTTGAATAACTGTACGAAGTCGAAAGTGTTTATTTTATGACTGGTGTTAGTAATTTTTTTTCACACACTTGTGACTGTGCATTTTTATTCTTTTTAATGCAGTTTTCTATGGATTGTTGACTTTTTTTCCTTTTTACATAAAAGAGTGTTATTTCGGAGCATTTCTTGTTTTTACGCCTAACTCTTCATTTCTGATCCAATATTGCTATACAAAAAATACTTCTTTTTATGTGTTTTATCTACCCTAAAACTTTGACCCATAATATCAGGGATACTCTGTATATGCAATGTAGATGCAGAATCATCTTTATTAATTAACAGAATTTTTTCCCAAAATTATTGAACAGCATTTGAAACAAATCAACAAAAGAATGAAAAAAATAAATGCAAATCCATAAGTACTTAATTTTGTAAATAGTTTTATTTAATTCTATTTACTTTTACCTTTTAAAAGCTAAGCAATAAAGTCTAGTTTTTTAGTGTGATGAAAAATTGCTTCAAATCAAAAAGCTCAGACATCACCCGCTTCTGCCTTGAAATAGCATACGGGCAGTTTACTCTTGGGAAATCAATGTACTTATAATATTATCCCTTTTTAGAGATGAATGACTGAGTGCTGATTGAATTACGGTCTGATAAAAAGAACACAGATAAAATGTACTTAACTGTTTTCCTCTTATATTATATTCGTTTATACAGCACATTTCACACAAGCAAGCAATTCGATTAGGTCTAAAAAAAAAAAAAAAAAAAATCTACCACTCTTGTATTATTACATTTAAACTAGGAAATCAGGTGTGCTATAATTTTTTCTAAGGATAATTCTGTACTGATAAGTATAAAGGATTTTAGTCCATATTCTTGAATTTTCAGGAGGCGAAAAATAATGTAAAACCAACTAAAAACAAATCAGAAGAATCGATTAGGAAAAAGTGATTTCGTTGACTTTACCTGTTTATACCTGTCAGTGATTGTCAACCTTCATTTAATAACGGGAAAAAATCGAATTAAATATTTTATACCATAAATGAATGGTATATTTCTGACTTGAACCATTTTTTACCAATGGATTTTCTCAAAGACTAAATGACATAGACTTAAATCCTTTATACCAATCGATAGAGAATTTTTTTCTGTGTCTGAATATGTACTTAACTCAAAATCAACATTTTTGGACTTAAATCCTTTATACTCATCAGTACAGAATTTTTGTCAAGAAAATTTACAGCCTGCTTTATTTAAAATAATGAATATTATAAGCATAGTCGAATAAAAGATGCCTTTCAGCCATTTTTCACCTATGAGCCATAGCTCTCCCCCCACCTTTTTTTTTTTTTTTTTTTTTTTTTTTTTAAGTATTCACTTTTTCATTGATTTTCATTGAAAAAAATAAAGTTGCAAAAACACTCAGAAATGAGTAAAATTGTGTCAAATATGATTGCTAAATATGATTGCTACACACTCAAAATAGCTCCGAAGCAAATATACTCTACCATGTAGATAGCTCAACAAAATAATAAAATTTCAATAAATGTGATTTTCTTCCACAGTTGATTGTGTGATTTTAATAAAAATTGTATTTCTTTCTCCCATTATTTAATGGTGTTTTCCTTTACCTGCGGCTTATTTTCTGTTGAGCTATCTACATGGTAGACCAGAGATGTTTTTGCCTAAAGGTTGTCTGAGTGAGTAATGCGGACCGGGGTGTCGGCCTGGATAGCTCAATTGGTAGAGCCTTGACCATGTAAGTCAAAGATCCGGAGTTCGACTCCCGGTCCAGGCATTATTTTCACTCAGTCGGAAAAATAAAATTTCAATAAATATGATTTTCTTCCACAGTTGATTGTGTGATTTTAATAAAAATTGTATTTCTTTCTCCCATTATCTAATGGTGTTTTCCTTTCCTGCGGCTTATTTTCTGTTGAACTATCTACATGGTAGACCAGAGATGTTTTTGCCTAAAGGTTGTCTGAGTGAGTAATGAGGACCGGGGTGTCGGCCTGGATAGCTCAACTGGTAGAGCCTTGACCATGTAAGTCAAAGATCCGGAGTTCGACTCCCGGTCCAGGCATTATTTTCACTCAGTCGGAAAAATAAAATTTCAATAAATATGATTTTCTTCCACAGTTGATTGTGTGATTTTAATAAAAATTGTATTTCTTTCTCCCATTATCTAATGGTGTTTTCCATTTCCTGCGGCTTATTTTCTGTTGAGCTATCTACATGGTAGACCAGAGATGTTTCTGCCTAAAGTTTGTCTGAGTGAATAATGCTGACCGGGGTGTCGGCCTGGATAGCTCAATTGGTAGAACCTTGACCTTGTAAGTCAAAGATCTGGAGTTCGACTCCCGGTCCAGGCATTATTTTCCCTCAGTCGAAAAAAATAAAATTTCAATAAATATGATTTTCTTCCACAATTGATTGTGTGATTTTAATAAAAATTGCATGTATATTAATTTGTCATTAAAAGGTCAAACACTAGCAAAGATGACTTGAACTAATCCATAAATAATTATATATGGAAGTGAAGCCTTATACAGGACAAAAAATATTGATAAATATAATATGAAATATTCCTGAGAGATTGATAGGTGAGATCATAGATAACAGGTACAAGCAAAGCATATCAGAAGAAAAAAATTAATAACAAGAAAAATGAGTATAGGTAAGCACGGCTTAAGACGGGTGGAACGTGTTAAACTACATTTAGAAAGGTTGGAGAGTAAGGCTGATTTTTTATACCAACTATGTGAAAAATACCAGAGTCGGAAATCGAACCCGGGTTCTCCGCTTAACGCGCGGATGCTCTGCCACTGAGCTACCCTGGCTGATAATCAGCCTTACACTCCAATCTTTTTAATAAAATTTCATGGTTGATGCATTATTGATTATAATTTCTAATCGGGTTAAACTAGTTTGGCAGGCGCATAACTTTCCCCAAATTATATATCTGTACGCCAGAGGTAAAGGACACCATGTCCATTTTGCGAAAAGAGTTAGTGCCATGTTCTTGACGTGCATGTTTTGTTTCATATAGAGGTATTAAGCATTATGCCTAGTTACTATAAAGGAGATAGGAAAATAGAGCATAAAATCAATTCCATTTTCTCTATTCAGGACAAATGCCATTGATTAATTTATTTATAACACCAGTCATAAAAAAATTCATTTTTGTGTCATAGTGTATTTTACCGCCGAAGTATAGATATATGTACATATATCTGCACCTCGCGACAAAAAGATAGGTACAAAGGGTTTTTTCTTTGATTTTTCATAAAATAACATTATCTAAATTGTGCTTATCATTTATTATTATCATAAAATAACACTATTCCCGGACTAATTTTTGTTTAAAGACTCATTTAGAAAAGTTTTAAGACTAAAAATTTTCTTATTTAAGACTGCACTCCGCGACAAAAAGATAGGAACAAAGGGATTTTTTAATTTTTCATAAAATAAAATTATCTAAATTGTGCTGATCATTTATTATCATAACAAAATATTATCATATCAAAAACATATTAAATATTTGAATCATATTCAAAATATTCATATTCAAAATAATCATGTTCAAAAATTAAAAATAAAGCCCTTTGTTCCTACATTTTTGCCGCGGTGCGTAATCTTAAATTAGAAAAATTTTAGTCTTAAAACTTTTCTAAATTAATCTTAAAACAAAAATGAGTCCGGTAATAGTGTTATTTTATGATAATAATAAATGATAAGCACAATTTAGATCATGTTATTTTATGAAAAGTCAAAGAAAAATCCCTTTGTCGCGGGGTGTAGATATAAGGAAGCAAAAAAATTTAACTTAGCAAGAAATCTGTATAGAGCATGTTATTATTACTTTTTTTTATAATTATATTAGAGACTATCTTTATTTACATGAAGCAAGAATAATTTAAGATTATTGGCCACGATACAATAATAATGTAAGAGACATTAAGACTAAACTCTTTAAACAGTTAACATCTTAAACAAACATCATAAATTGATCAACAATAAATATAATTTTAATGAAATAGCGAGGATATTTATTGTGATTCTTTCAATCATCTAGATTACAGTAAACATAATCAACGAGGAAATACTATAATGTATTAGTACTAGAAATCTATATCAGAAAATAAATAGGGTAAAGCCTGTAAAATTCTTTACCAACGCAATAATATCGGAGCATAATTTAATATACACACAAATATTCATAAATCCAAGAAAAAAGAATTAATATTCTAAAATCATTATTTAGAATATGCGAAAACTGCATGTGTTTGTTCTATTTAAACACACCAGGCTGGCAAGATTAGAATTATTTTATTTGAAGCTTACCGGTCAATTTTTCATCATGATAATAGCTCAGGTTTTTCGCAGGGACAAACGAAAATAGATTTAAATAATGGTAGCTCGATTTTTGCTGAGTACTAAAGAAAATAGAGCATCATTATTTAAGTTAGAAATCATTTTCACATGCTTAGATTCCAGGTTTTGTTTATAGATTGCTATCGAATGTTCCGTCCCTAACCATGTTCTATTTAATAGGCAGCTATTTTATAGGCATTGTTTAGATTTCTGATGTTTTTACGCTAAGCTAATGGAATTATTTAATATAAGTAGTGTAATAAAGTATTCTATTATTATTTAATAAAAAAGTGATAACTGCTGAAATTGAAAATAATATTATTTATCTTTCGGTATTTTACTTTAGTTAGCGGGGGAAAAAAAAAAGTTAAGTTTATTTTAGTGAGTTAATTATTTTTTTTTTTTTTATTTATTCGCAAATAAACAATGAAATAAATATTTATTCCTAAAGTTTGTTTTATTGGATGGCTTCAGAAATTCGTGATTGTAATAGATTTTATAGATCAATTTCCTGCGATAAACTTATATGGATTACCATTAAAAAGGTAATTACGAGATAAAATATTGATTGTTTAATTCAGAGTTCGAAACAGTTATTGAACTTTCTCAAAAAGTTCCCATTTAAACGTTGCATAAAAATTTTTACAATTAAAGTTCTAACATAAAAATTGCTCAAGAACTTATATCAGAATAACTTATTAATAAAAGTTCGGTAAATATAAGTTATCGCCATATACATATATATATATATATATATATATATATATATATATATATATATACACCCCGTGACAAAAAGATAGGTACAAAAGGTGTTTTCTTTGATTTTTCATAAAATAACATTATCTAAATAATGTTTATCATTTATTATTATCATAAAATAACATTATTCCCGGACTAATTTTTGTTTTAAGACTAATTTAGAAAAGTTTTAAGACTAAAATTTTTCTAATTTAAGACTACACTCCGCGACAAAAAGATAGGAATAAAGGTTTATTTTAATAAAACTAAATAGTTTTAAAAAATTTGAATTTTACTTTAAAATACCACGTTCTTCAAAATCTCTCTTTTGAAGAAACATAAAATAACTTTACCGTACCTTTTGTTATATTACGCAGTTTGTATACAAAAGAAAAAAAAAATGCACTCTCTCTTTTTAAGTTATTTTGTCAAACGTGGTTTGATTTCTTTTTACAATAACAAAATAAAGAACGCTTGAAAATCATTTCTAATTAAATTTAAGTCAATGATGCCTATTGTTACAAAAGCAGGAAAAAGAAAATACTTGAAAACTTTAGAATTTTTCCGGACTGAATTCTTTAGAAAATAGTTTCCAGTTTTGCGTCAATCTGAAAGAGAGAGTTCATTTTTATTTTAGTATATTTGAAACAGTTTAAAAGGTATTTTCTAAAAAACACCATTTTGCCATTCTTTTTTTTTTTTTTTATATCCTTTAGTTTGTGTTTGAAATTAACTAAATTTCCTTTGGAATTGTCTGTTTTCTCTTTCATTAATGAAAGCTTTAGTTGATAATTAATATAAAAATAAACGTATTTTGTAATAATTGTCAGTGAATGTAAATTTTCATTGATGAGCCAATTATCGGTTATGTAGAAATCACACGCACTGATACCTAAAAAATTTCTTTTTTCATTTTTATTTTAATCAGACGTGTTTTAATACAAATGAAAGCTTAATTATTTCGATCTGTTTTTCAGTTTTCTGTTTTCTACGTTTTAAACAATATTGTAGAATAAATTTTTCCGTTTGCATACACAGCAACAAAGGAACACTTTCTTTTCTATTCTTCGACCACATTTCATGAAACCATGGAAGCATCTGCGCAAGTGCTAACTCAATGAGTCCAATGCTAAAATATGGGTGACAGTCATCTGACTCAGAGAAAATGAGCAATAACACAGAACGCGGAATTACTGGATGTTTTCCAGGTCAAGCTGGCATCCCTCCAACATTTTGGACGCATACTCACTGCTAGTTTTTGGATATGTGGCTGCACTGTATAAGATGTTTAAAAATTTTCTGTATTTTCAAAACAACGAATGTTCTTCATTCTAATCTCTCAACAATATGGCAATAATAATAATACTAATAATAAAATCGTTATTTATTTATTATTTTATTAATTTATTCAATAGTTTTATTAATTTATTTTATTTATTTGATGATCATCGTTACTAGTTTTGTTTCATTATTTATGAGTTCCGAAAAGGCCTTTTACAAAAATAATTATTTTTTAATATTTTTATACCCTCTATTTACTTTACTTTATTTCGAACTGAAGCTGATCAAACATAATATCTTATACAAAGTAAAAGTAATCTCAAAAAGACAATAGAATTATTTAAATAAAATAACTTAATATGAACATAATTTAAATTTTACTTTCAAATAACACTTCTAATTTTTCTTTTCTGAACACACAGAATAACTTTACTAACTCTATTGTTACAGGGGATAATTTGTATCTAAAAGGGGGAAAAAAAGTATTCTCTCTTTTAAAGTTATTCTGTCAAGTGTGGTTTTATTTTGTTTTACAATAACAAAGTAAAGAATGCCTGAAAATTATTTCTAATTGCATTTAAGTCAATGATGCTTATTGTTAGAAAAGCAGGAGGGAAAAGCATAACTATCTTTCTGGACTGAATTCTTTAGAAACTAATTTTCGATTTTATACTAAATTCTTTTTTATTTTTGTATACTTGAAACAGTTTAAAAGGTATTTTCTAAATGGAACCATTTTGTCATTCTATTTAGTTGTTCTTTTAAGCATTTTTTTTTTTTCTTTTTATTTTGTGTTTGTAAATAGCTGAATATCTTTTCACTAATAAAGAATTTATTTGATAACTAACGTAAAAATGAATTTATTTCACTCTTATATACAATAACTACTTATAGTTAAATATGATTTATCATGCAAAAAAAAAAAAAAAAAAAAAAAAAAACTATCTTATAAAATTACATGGAATTGCATTGAAAATGTTTAATAATAACAATATATATTTTTTAATCTAAATATGTTTTAATACACTTAAAATTTATTTCAATTTTCTCGCTCGGGTATATATGCAGGGTAATTATAATGAAAGTTGGGATTTCAAAACGTTATAATTTTAAAACTACCCATCAGAGAGATTTTATATTTTACCAAAGCAATCGTGAGGAAATGAAATTTTGTTTGGCAAAAGAAAAGAAAATAGTTCCAAAATATGCCGTTAATTATCCGTAAAGTATTTGTGTCATGAAGCTCCTCTTTTTCCCTTTTCACTATGATTGTTTCCACTGTAAACATGTATTCTTAACTTTTTGCTAAAAAAATTGTAGTAAACCCTTGAAGTCTATTGTTTCCTGCTATTCCATTGTGTTGCTAACAACATACCTGTGTTTAATGAGTTCATTTAGGCGTTTTCTCTGACATTCCCCTGACAGCGCCCTCTATAGGAACATGTTGGAACTACTTTTTTCCTCCCCCAAGTAAAATTTCATTGCCTCAAGATTGATCTGGTAAATTATCAAATCGCTCTTATAGGTAGTTTTAAAATTATAGCGTTTTGAAATCGTAACTTTAATTTGAATCACCCTGTATATATATTTTTTTATTTCCTACATTTAATTTAATATTGTAGTAGAAATTTTCCATTATGACCTGCACAGTATCAGCACTTTCTTTCCTTTTAGATTTGTCAAAAACCTTCTGGATTTTCAAGTTGAGTTGGGGTGTTTACGTCACACTACAGCTTCGCAGTGGGTATTTTCTGTATTTTCCAGAAAAATAAGTAATCATTATTTTAATATCTGAACAGTGTGGCAAAAATATTTTATCTTGCAGTATACATACATTTCCGCTTTTAATCTAATGCTTCATTACAAATTAAGATTTCCAGCATGTCTATATATGAATATTGAGGAATGATGGGGAATATGGAATAATGGGGTAAAATGGCATACCGTTATATCTCACCTGTACGGTGCTGCAACCTATCGGAAGCATGCCAAGCGTCTTCATTGTGATTCAAATCTCAAAGGTAGTTCACCTTGTTACAGTGAAAAGAACAGTTTTTGTGTCATACAAATTCTTTGATTTATCAAAATTCATACTTTTTTGGAAGTAAGTATTACGGATTCGGTAATCTATTTACGAAGCAGTAAAATCGTGTAAAGAGTTAGTAGTCTGATTTCATGAGCTTATTTCTAACAGAAGGTGATTGATTTATTCTCCAAGATGTTGATTCGAGTAATATGGAATACCAACTATTCCATGTTATTCAAAATTTTTCTAAAACTTAAATGTTGATAATTTTCAATACTGTTTATTTTCAATAGTAATTTCAAAATAAAATATTTATATTGTAAATATTCATAATTTTCTGTGAAAAAAAAAAAAAAAAAAAAAAAAATCTAAATATGCTTTAATACCCTATAAATTTATTTCAAATTTTCCGTTCTAGTATACATTTTTGTATATTTCCTTTCATAAATATTTCATATTATCCGCTTGGTCCATAATAATCAGGAAATAGTTTTCTTTTAATTAACTAAACATTTTGCATGTAAACTGTAGTTTTTACCATGTTTTTGTCAACTCGCTTTTTGGTTTGTTTGTCCAGTACAAATTTTACAACCGATTTTTAACTAACTTCCCGACAAGCTAGAAATTTGAAACTTTTAAAATAGCTCCGAACACGATGACAATGCATTCTTATAATACATTTATTCAATTAATAAATGTTTGTAAATTTCTTATAATTGCTTTCTTTATTTCGCATTGGATCATTTTTTTTCAAGTTGATGGGACAATTCCTAAAAAGAAAAAAAAAAAAAAAAAAAAAAACATTAAAAAATATTTATTAATACATAGAATTGTCAAGTTTATATGATTCAACAGAAAATTTAAGAACGTGGTATATAAAAAGTACTTTTTATCTTGTAATTATTATAACATTAAACCATCAAAATATATTAACAGTACTTGAAAGCTTGCATTAGTGGAATCCACAATGGTGCTAAATGCATCAGTTTATTATGATGAGTTCAAACAGAAATGATATTCTATATACACATACCCTCTTTTATATCATAGATTATTGATATATGTATTCGTTTATATGAATGAATTTTTGCCTATAAGCAAGTAAGACGGAATAAAATTATTGGACATGAAGCGATAATATGGACAGCTTATTTGTAATTAGAAAGTAATTGCTGAACGTAATCATTTAGTCGTGTAAGTAAATCTAACAATAAAACTTTTTAGACATTTTACAACAAATTTGAAAAATGATTATAAATTCGGTCCGTCCGTCTGTCTGTCAGCACTCTAATCTCGACAAATTTTTATGAAATAGTTTCAAATTGATATGTATTATTTTGTTTCACTATAGCATGTTGACTATTGAAAACTTCATAAATAGAACTAAGGATTTATGTACAGGGGCTCACAAAATTATTCCAAAACATAAAGGTCAAGAAAAGCCTTGATTTAATTCCTTTATACTTCACATAACACTCATTATATAATGTGCATAAGCATTTTTTCCCTATAAAATTGGGTATGCTTAGCTCTAATGATTGTTTTATAGGATGCACAAAATAATCAGATGCATTTTCAGGTAAAACTGGAAAAGAAGGTATTCCTAGTTGAGTTATACATATTTTTTAAGAACTTTTTTCCAATTAAGTTAAAAATCGTTTAGATCTTCAGTTTTTCCGTCTGATTGTTTGTCTTTTGTAATTACCATAACTATTTGTGGAATGCTTTAAAACTGATATATGTTATTCAGTTTATTATTGCTTCTTCTTCATTTAAAAATATAAAAATACCACGACTGATTTATAGACAAGGTTACTTAGAAAAAACTTCCAATGAATTCCATTTTTTTTTTTTTTTAGATACATTTCTATTAAACATAATTTAATACCTTTGTACTGAACAAAAAATAATAAAATTGCCATTCATTATTTATAAACACAGAAACATGTTTTCTGTAGAATATTATATGATTAACATTAAGCTTCACTGGGTCACACAAAAATAACCTGATGTATTAAGGACAATTATTCGAAAATGCTGGATTTGTATTTTAATTTGTCTTAATTTTTTTAAATACTTTCTAACGACATTTAAGAGACATTATAACGTTAGTTGTCTGTCTGGATGCCTGACCGCGCTATGATTTCCTCTATTATTTGTAGAATGTTTAAAAAAATAACAAATGTTATTCAAGTTCACTATGACATGTCGAATATGGTATAAGTAATAAATAACGCAACTGTATTATTATTATTATTATTATTATTATTTTTTTTTTTAATAGGGATTCAAAAAATTTCAAGTTCATTACTGTTTACGAAACATATTTTTAAAAGAATATTTTGTTTTATCTGTATTAAACACAGCATAACGTAATTAAGTTTTATAGTTTCCCGTTTTCTACATTTTAATGTACATTTGCTTTGGAAAATTTCCATTTTCCTTACCCAGTTGGAAATGAACACTGTCTTCCTTTCGGATATTTTTTAAAACCTCCTGTATTTTGTAGACACATAAAAGATTATATATATATATATATATATATATATATATGTGTGTGTGTATATTTCCGTTTCCCTACCTATATATATGAGCAATAATCCACTTCGTCATTCTGCACTGATGACGGCACGCTTTACACTACCGAAACTGCAGTCTGCACTTAACAACTTTTTACAATGGCGTTTTTAACTTTATGTAAATATTGATATTTCTGTTCTGTGTAAAGTCTAGTTATTTAAATCCAATAAAGTACCATGATTTTTTTTCTTTCTTAATTATGAATATTAAAGTTTCATTACGACCAGTATCGAGAGTTTTTTTTTTTTTTTTTTTTTTTTTTCCCAGAAACAGTCATCTTCTAACAACTACTCTCTTTTTATCTTATTCTATTCTAAATTTGGACAACTGAAACACAATACTTTATGCAAAACAAGTGGAAAATGAAAAAAAAAAAAAGACTATAGGATAACTTGAATGAGACTAAGCAACTTTAAAGTATTTTGAATTTTACTTTAAAAATTTACCTAGGGCCTTCTTATCCCACATACTCAGATAGTATTCTTTTTTGTTACAACAGACAGATTGCATACAAAAGAAAAAAAAAATCACTCTCTCTTTTAAACTTATTCTGAGAAACGTGGTATTTTTTTCTTTCACAGTAACGAACTAAAGAAAGCCTGGAAATCATTTCTAATTAAATTTAAGTCAATGATGCCTATTGTTGCAAATATAAGGTTGAAAAAATATAACCGAAAACTTTCGAGCTTTTAAGAACCGAATTCTTTAGAAATAGTTTTTGATTTTATACCAGCTTGAAAATGGATCCATTTTTATTCCAGTACGTTTCAAATTTTTTAAAACGTATTCTATAAAATGAATCAATTTGTCTTACTACTTAGTGGTTTTTAAAACAGCTTTCAGCGTATTTTTGGAAATAACTAAATTTCAAATAAATATATGTTTTCTGTTTCATCAATCAAGAATTTATTTAACAAATAATATAAAAATAAATGCATTTCAATCTTATATTTTTTCTACTTTCCATTAAATATGATTAACATATAATAACTAATAACAACAGGAGACTTGGCGTTGGAATATTGAAACCCGAATAAACTACTACGTCAGAAACGCCAAACAAAAATATTTGAGAGGCATACAGCTGTTTCGGTAGCCTTCAGCGTACCGTTTTAAGTGCAAAAAAGAATTGACGTAGTAGTTTATTCGGCTTTCAATGATTAATATGTTTTAATACAATAGAAAAGTAAATTATTACTTTTTAAGTAAATTGGAGTGTAAAGGTTGATATATTTTTATTTACCAACTATGTGAAAAATACCAGAGCCGGGAATCGAACCCGGGCACCCCCGCTTAACGCACGAATGCTCTACCACTGAGCTACCCTGGCATCTGTGCGTTCAGCGGAGGTGCCCGGGTTCGATTCCCGGCTCTGGTATTTTTCACATAGTTGGTAAATAAAAATATATTTATCAACCTTTACACTCCAATTTACTTAAAATGAATATTCACGGTTGATGAATTCATGAATAAATATTTCTAAATTGAAATTTCGTGGTCTTGGAATTGTGCTGCGATTAATATTGTCACTTGATACAGCTGCGTTTGAAGACTCGGTGACTTGGCCAACGAATATTATGTGAGAAATGCCTAGCTGGTTGTCAGTCAGGGTAGCTCAGTGGTAGAGCATCCGTGCGTTAAGCGGAGGTGACCGGGTTCGATTCCCGGCTCTGATATTTTTCACATAGTTGGTAAATAAAAATATATATGAACCTTTACACTCCAATTTACTTAAAATGAAATATTCACGGTTGATGAATAAATATTTCTAAATTATTACTCTTTGATTGTCTGTCTTTTGTGAATTTCTATAAATGATTATTTATCATTTGCTGTATCTGCAAAATAATAAATTATTTTTATTTTAATATACATACATTGTGACCACAGTATTTTATTTTGCTTAACTATAATCTCCCTTAGTAATAATCTATATTCTAACTTGGTATTCATCTTTAAATTTTGATTAATAGTATATATATATAAGTGTATAACATAAATTTACTTATTTGTTTCATTCAAAATTTTTTGCATGCTAACAAGTGAGGATATAATGTATGCATTTTAAAAGATAATGTAAAACGCATGAAGATATTTAAAAATAATTATTACTCTTAATCATCAGGTAGGGTAAATAAATCTAATAATAAACTGTGTTTTAATTTTGTCTTTTCTTTTTAGCATCGTAATTATTCTAAAATTTTTTCAAGCCTTGAGAACTTTTTTGAAGGAAAAAATAATCTTTTTTATAATCACATTCTTTTTATCTTATTCTATTTCAAACATAAACTTTAAGAAAAATAAATACAAAATGGAAAAAAAATCGTAAGATTATTTAAATTAAACTAAGTATTTAAGGTATTTTTAATGTTACTTTAAAACAGGGGTGGTCAACCCGCGGCCCGCCGTGTAGACTTTTGCGGCCCGTGAGGAGACTAATAATATTTAAAGTTTGACAACTTTGGTTAGCATATTAAAAACCAATAAATCTGTTCTGGCTTTTCAAACTGAAAATACCTTTAGACGACTAATTGTAATGAAATACAATTAGATCCATTATTCATTCTTTTTATTACTATAGTTAATGTATAGTCATAAAATTTTCATGTTTCTATCGTTATAATTTATGATTTAAACTAATTTAAATTAATGTATTTTGCTCTGAGTCTTCACCCTCTCCTCACTCAAAAACGTATATACATGCATGATTCATGCATTCACAGCACAGACTTATTTTACAAAGGACATACATACATACGGTGCGGCCCGCCTGAATAAAATAGATGTCCAATTTGGGCCACCAAGTGTTTTGGGTTGGACAGGCGTGCTTTAAATTACCACATTAAACACACTCTTCTTATAAGTTTATTCTTCTAAACGTGGTTTTGTTTTCTTTAATAATAACGAAATGCAAAACATTTGAAAATCATTTCTAAATAAATAAGTCAATGATGTCTCTTGTTGTAAATGAAAGAGGAAAAAATTATAACTGAAAACTTTCAAATTTTTCCTGGTCGAATTCCTTAGAAAATAGTTTTCAGTTATAAACCAATGAACTCTCTGCCTGTCCGTGCTAGAATAATGTTTTTTATAGAATATGATATGGTTTACCTCCAGATTTGCAGGGTTACACTAAAATGTTCACATACATTAAGTTCTGCAATTAGAATCTCCGGGCTGTATTTTCTTTTGTGTTAAGCATTTTTAACACTTTCCAATAGTGTTTAAGTGTGATTATCGGTTCAGTTCGTCTATCTGTTTGTTTTTCAGTCCTTAACAACACACTTGTCCACAATACTTCCTGAAGATGTCCATAGGATGTCCACAGACATCATTTTCATCCATAGGACATCCCGAGGCTGTCATTTGGAAAAGGTGTGTTGTTAGGGCTTTCTGTCTGTCCGTTATGTGATAACGTAGGCAAAGAACATTGAAAGTTGTACGATACAACAAGTACATACAATTGGAAAGTGTTAATAAGCAATGCGCAATGCATGATTTTTAGTTCTTTTTTTTTCTTTTATTAATGACAGCGCAGTACTCGTGTGACGATAAATTCAACCAACTAACCCTTTATTAATGAAGAACTTACTTGATAATTATTATAAATAATTTCATCTCGATCTTACATTGATAAATGAGTTTAGTCAAATATGTTTTATGATATCAAAATACTTTTAAAGAGAAGGCAAATTTCAGTTTTATTTAAACCGCTTGCAATTGGACACACCTTTCTATAAATGACCTGACACTTTCGATTTCAGACGAGAAAGTGTCTCGAGAAAGTACTATACCTCACATACCTCGTATTATACATCACATATTTTAGCAAAAGTTTTGTCGCAAAAGTGAAAAAGGGAATCAGTAAAAAGTAAAAGAAAAAGAAAAATATTTGGTTTCACCCTGTAAAAAGTAATGCATTAAATGCATTCTGGCTGTAGCATGTGATTATGAGGCTTTTCCTCATTACCTGTTTAAATTTTTATGTGACTATCACATATATTTATGAAGATATAAAGAATTATTTAAAGAATTAAAAAAAAAAAAAAAAAAAAAAAAAAAACGCTTTTTAAAAAATATATATATAACATCATGCAAGTTAACATGCAAGTCCTGTGCAAAGCTATTTTTATGAAACTTGACAAACTACATTAAACATAATTATTCTGTAATCAGGATTAAAAAAAAATGAATATCTAAAAGAATGTGAGCGTTTTTACTAAGTAATTTTTAACTACGCATGCGCGATAGTAAAAAAAAAAAAAAATTCATTTGTATAATTTATTAACCAAAAGTAATGAGCTACTTTTAGGAAAACCCCAAACAAATATCGTGTAAATTCAAAAAGTTGTAAATGATTAAATAAACTGATATTCAGTTCCATTGGGGAAAAAAAAAACTATAAGGATTTTTACCCACATCTTTATTTTGATTCAGTCAATGGTAATGAGGAATTTGCACACATGGGGAATTTGAACAAAATCCTATTTTTCTGGTAGTTTTAGGCCTATAAATTTCAAAAAGTTTATTAAAAATGCAAAAAATGTTCTCATTAATTTTTAAATTAACCAAAAATCACGTGACTTCAAAACGCTGCTTGACGTCACACTTTATGATGCTTCAATGTTTACATTTTGTTAGCCTAGTTAGCAAGCAGTAATTCGTTTTACCTTTCGTAATTATCAACCGTTCATGTGATTTCTGAGCATTTCTTTTTCATCTTATAATCATTTAATATCATTATCACCATTTTCCATTATCATTATTATTTTCAATTGTTTTCCTTTCATGGCGTTTGTCCAATGTTTTCTTTTAATAGGATAATAGGATCCTGTGAAACGCTAAGGAATAGCTTTTAAGAAGAATTAGCCGTTGTTTTAATGCAGAGTAGTACAGTACAATATTTATAATACATTTTTTAAATATCCGTTATTATTTTAAAATATTAAACCTATTTCACTGATTCAAAATGAAAATCGAAGCACGAAATCGAATGTAAACAACGATTACTCCCGTTGTTGTCATAAAGAGAGACGTTGCGATGCATTATGCTGCGTTTTCACGATAGAGTAAATAGTGCGATGTTGAAATTGTTATAAATCAGTAATGAGATTAAAATATATATATATATATATATATATATGTATTTATTTTCTTACTTTTTCATTTTCTATTACATAAGAATAAAATCAGAAAACGTGAAAATTCCCCATTGAGTGTTAGTTGATCGTAAATAAATATTGATAACTCTCCTTATCATTTTCTGGCGCAACATGTCCTACTGTAGACATTGCGCCAAAAAAAAAGGCATTCAACCAGCTAACCAACCAACCTTTTCATGTTCTTCATTTTTGAGTCTGCTCGAAAGTGTCCGCTCATTTATAGAATAGTAGTACAATATTTTAACATTTTCATTTAATCAACATTCTCATTCAATCACATTTTCATTCATTTTCATTAGTTAAAAATCATACAATGCAAAATCAGAAAAAAATGTTTGAAATCAAAATTTATGAGTAATTGTCTTCATCAGGCGGTAAACAAGACATGCAACAGGAAAGCAGTAAACACTGAAAAAATAATCTGTTAAAAACTTTCTATATAATTCACATTCATTTGTCAAAAAGTCATTTTTTCTTCTGCGACTGGATAAAATCTGTATTAACGATTACAGATTTTTTTTTTTTTTTTTCTGGTGGGAGCATATTGATTTTTTTTTCGTACACAGACAACTTGGTATCAAAGATGGATTGGGAAATGTGTTACACTACAGATTAAGTTGTGATTCCATGATTGTAGAGTAAAGTTGCGTGCTGTGGGACTATGGTTCGATATTTGGTGGTAAAGCAAGCGAAATTTACTTTTTTTTTTTTCTTTTTTTTTTTTACAGTTTGCACTACGAAAAAATCTATCATATACAAATATTTTCCTAATTGTTTTATTACACAAAATTTCTCTCAACATACCTTTTCAATAATACATGGATATTGTCTGGCAACTTTGCTACCAGAAATTTCCTGTAACGAGAAATTTCCTGTAATAAGGAATTTCCTCTTAATATATATATATATATATATAATATTCCGCCTCTTGCATTCGTTTTTACAGTAAGTTTAATTTATGAATTGTTTCACATTTATTAATTTTCTCGTATGTTTTTCTTTAGTTATTTTTGTGACATGTTTTCAACTTTTATATGACTGAAAACATATATTATAATTTCATATATATATATATGTATATATTTGATAGGAGTTTTTTTTTTTTTTAACAGTGAAAGCCAGAAGATGTTTTCAAGTGCATTTGTGACTACTGTTTTTTAGTTGACGAAGTACCGTATTTATTTATTTAACCCGAAACATTTTTTGATTGTAGATTGTAGAAAATTCTTGTTTCTTCAACATTCAATGGCAGTATTTTTTTTTCCAATCTGGAGAAAAATATGTATATACATCGTTGCTTTTAAAAATAGCTTAACAATGTATTAACCTACAATGAAATACGGTGGCATCAATAGCCGAAAGGTTCTGTTCTCTGAACAGTAAACGAAGAGTACCAGATTCAAGCCAAAATCATGCTCGTCGCTCCAGTCATTCAAAAGTTTTCATGATTTTCTCCAGAAAATAGCATATTTACGAGTTAGAACCATTTAGGAAATCCTCACACACTGAGAAAAAAAATCATACCGCCTTCCTCTAGAACGAATAAGTGGTCATTTTCTAAATCCCTAAACTAGAAATATAGATTTCCGAGCTATGCATATAAGGCACTCCAATAAGCTGAATGGACGAAATAATCGAGAATGTAGTCTACACATTTCTAGATGGTGAAACAATATTCTGAGTATTCTAAATATTCTGAATCCTTTGTATCGCGAGAAATTCTCGCTTGATTTTCTAGAATTGGGTCATAAACCAAGATTATAGTTGCTGAAACCCGCCTCTTTTATTTGCATCTACTTGCAAAGATTTTTAAATAACTTTGCCCTCGATACTATAGGCAAACGCTCTAGAGTTCTAATAGGGGTTTCTAGAACTCGCTTTCAAAGGGGACTACAATTCATAAGGATGACATGGAACTATTTTTTCTAGAGCCACAATTTAGATTCTAGATGTCAGTTACAGAATTTTTTCTCCGTGCAGAGCGTATTTTATAGAGGCCTGTGTCCCTAGTACCGACAATGGTCTTGATTCATTGACCTTCATACACAAGAAAAGGTTAAAAACACAGCACTAAATTCTGGATTAACATAACTTTTTGTTCTCTTTATATGGAATAAATAGTTTACAAATCGTTTATGTATTTTATTTCATTGAAACATACATGTATTTGGAAGTTAAATATTTAGCATATTTTTATAATTTTTTATGTCCCGACAGTATTTGGAAGTCTCGTGCGATTTAAAAAGCATATTAAATTGAATTTGTGAAAGAAATGTCAAAAGTACTCATAAATACAGAACCTACATACTTTACGTTAATCTCGCTCTATGACATTAGACGCTACCAAAAGTTGTTTATGAGTAAAAGTTTTGTAACGTGCTGTCGTATGCCCTCGAATATTACAGGATGCGGAAATTCTGCTAGTTTTACGTTGTCTGTGGAAATTGCCAAATAACCAGTCAAAATGATAAGTCAAAGATTTTCTTTTATTCAAATATTTGCATTTTGTAATGCATGTTCCGGATTAAAGATATTTACTATAAATTCGACGATTTTATATTAGAAATATAATATACACTTTTGCAAAATTAAATATTTGTTTCAAATCAATTTAATTTTATATTCAGTTATGTTTTTGCCCTCCACTGAAATGTAGTTAGAGTTTTCTCTTGTTCTTCTACGTTCTGCTTTATCCTGGATAGTATTTTTTTTCTCCCATAAAAACACATCATATATAATTTTTATTATCTTTTACAGTATTTTATTTAAACACCTAAAAATCATTTCTTGATTAAAATAAGCATCGTTATATAATGAAACATGCACACACACACGCACAAAAAAAAAAAAAAAAAATCAAACCTTAAATTTTTTCTAAACTTCTTTAAAAAAAAAAAAAAAACATTTAAAAGTAAAGTAACATTGATTAGTACGCTTCAAATGGTTTCAGAAATATTTTCAAAAGGAATTATTGGAGATTTCTTTTTAGGTGATAGATTGTTTAAAAACTTTAAGAGTGTTTTAAGGTTTGTGATAACGTAATTTCTATTGAAACTGTTACTCTTTATTTCCTTTTATTGGCCGTGACTGCATTTGGTAATTTAAATAATAATAGATTTTAAATTATTTTTTTTATATTTATATTTATTATTTTAAGCAGATTAGAATCGTAATAGCAAAATGTTAATTGAATTTAATATTATGTAATAGAATTGGTTTTCTAGTTTTAACTGTTTTAATATTATAAAATTATAAAAAGAACATTTTAAATTTTATTTCAAGTTTTCTTTATTTATCCAAATATTTTGTAACACAAAAAAGTTTAATTCTGTATATATCTTGATATACATATATATATATATATATATATAAGAAATAAATTAAATATAGGATGGAGTAATACTTGAATTATTAAATATATAGAACTAGAACAGAGTTTTTATAAACCAATGCGCAAATGCAGCAAAAGGAAATATAAAACTATAATAAATAAGCAAAATAATTAAAGCCCGATGAAAAATTAATCCAAAACACATGAGGGCCTTCATAAGGGGATCTCCCCCATGTAGGGAAAGAAAAATGAGAAGTTTCTGGCGAAACGCTGGTAATTTAACCAAAAAACACGTTTCTAGCCCCCGAGAAACGTGTTTTTGGGGGGCTAGAAACGTGTTTTTTGGTTAAAGTACTATCGTTTCGTCAGAAACTTCTCATTTTTCTTTCTCTACATGAGGGAGCTCCACTGATGAAGGCCCTCGTGTGTTTTGGGATTAAAGTTTCATCTGGCTTTAATTATTTTGCATATATATATATGTGTGTGTGTGTGTGTGTGTGTGTGTGTTTCATTTTGTTAAAGTATTTTTGCTATAGATAACAATTTAGTATCTTTTAAAGAATGAGATCTGATTCACAGCCTGCCCTGAGAGAAAAAAAAAAAAATATATATATATATACCGTCTTTGTTTAGAACGAATAAGTGGTCATTTTCTGAATCCCTAAATTAGAAATATTATGCGTGTAAGATAAGCAAATAACCTGGATAAATGAAATGATCGAGAATTTCTAGTCTACATTTCTAGTCTACATTAAGATTCCTTAGAATTGCGAGGAATTCTCACTTGATTTCCTAGATTTTGGTCATAAAATAAAATTGTAGTTGATAAAACTCGCCTCTTGTGTTCGCAGTTGTTTGCAGAGATTTTTAATTGATATTGACTCCGATATTATAGGAAAACGCTCTAGAATTCTAATAGGTATTTTTAGAACTCACTAGAGAAGAGAACTAGAATTTATAAGGATGACATGGAACTATTTTTACTACACCCACAATTTAGTTTCTAAATGTCAGTTACAGAATTTTTTTTTTAGTGTGCAGTATTTAAAGTCTTTACAAAATAAATTAAATTCTAGTTAAAAGCTAATAGATAACAATCTATATAATATTTCTCTAACGTGGACCAGTTTCAATTATTTTTTGTCGAAACGATACGATACGCGAGGATAAAAAAATAATATTTATACATGAACAATATTTAAGCACGTGGAGAAACTAGAAACAAGACAACAAGAAAAAGCAAGAAAAAATGACGACATTTGTCTGATGAGATTATTTTACGAAAGAAATGTATTTTTAACAATTCAGAATCTTCAGAATCTTTGAATCTTTGCAAACGTCATTTTAAACCTAGCAATATTTTAAAGATACATACCGAATGTGAACTTTTGTGTCATAAATTGACTAAAAAACACAATCATGAAAAACATAGACAAAATAGGAATAATTTTATTTTATTTTATTTATTTATTTATTAAATATATATATATATATACCAAAATTAATAAAAGGTCATTCCTAACCTGACGACAAAAATTTAAAAGACGTCGTGAGAATCTATATTAAAATTGTACTGCCTGTGAAAGTATGAAAATTGGGTCGTGAACCATGAATTTTATTTGGAAACCCTCCTTTGAATGATTTTGGTTTCACTATTGTACAGTATTAATTTTGGTTTTATTAATAA
The DNA here is from genome assembly GCA_963930645.1 of Salticus scenicus. Classification (NCBI taxonomy): domain Eukaryota; kingdom Metazoa; phylum Arthropoda; class Arachnida; order Araneae; family Salticidae; genus Salticus; species Salticus scenicus. The sequence goes on along the minus strand of OZ005659.1, from coordinate 253,325,619 downwards.
TATGGCTTCTGGTAAATTTAAATTTTAATTAGGTGGCGAAATTGGTATAACATTTATGAGTTTCAAATTGTAAAGATAAATAAGAAAAGAAATAAAAGGCGAATATTTCGCACGGGTTTGCTATTACAATTGTAATAGTCTTTTAAGGATGTAGATAGAACCTCGGAATATATAAGTAAATTGAGATAGGTAATGGAAAAAATTAATATTATAGATTTTCAAATTTTATGACGCGGAATTTCACGTTCCATCTTTACATTTTAGGATAGAAAATAAAATTATACTTTTAAAAAATTAAAAAACACGCTTTTATTGAAATGTGAACCAAAAAGCACAAAATATCTACCTTTATAGTATTAAAATGCAGGGTAAGAGAAAATCAAGGGAGTGATACACCATAATATTTACATACTTTTAAATCTTTAATAAATAAATAATTTAGCATTAAACAAAAACCATTTTTAAAAAATCTTTCCTGACTGGGCTCGAACGTTAGACATTTAAGTTCGTAGCCCGGAGCTTTACCTCACAGCCACAGCGTTCACGAAGGGAAAGTCTTCTTTACAATATAGATTTTTTTGTTTGCTCCCAGAGCGGTTACAAACATACATACAAACATACATAGAGGTGAAGCTAATAAAAGCGTCTTAATGACACGATTTTTACCCATTTACGGAAAATACCTGAACGATGTAAAGAAATAATTCCACATGAAAAATTTATTTTTTAATTTTCAAGATGTCGTTAATGATTTTACTAAAGGTAGTTCGATGCACGTTTTTCAATGTGTAAAAATTTAAAGTTTTTCAATTATCTTTGCATTAATTATATTACTAAAAATTCTTTCATTGTGGAGACCTGGCATCCATAACTTGACACTACTGAAAATTTCATATAAAAGTTTATATTTCCATGTAATATTTATAAATAGAATTATATTAGGTTTGTTCAATAAAATATATATTCAGACTACAATTCGTATGCTTTTCGATACATTTTTTACAGTTATTGAAATCTTTAAATTGCGTTTTCACAGTTAGCATCTTTCCACGAAATGATGATCTTCAAAATGTTAAACTTTGGTAGCGTAAAGAACACGTTATACAGGGTGATTCAAATTAAAGTTACGATTTCAAAAGGCTATAATTTTAAAACTACCCATCAGAGCGATTTGATATTTTACCAGCGCAATCGTGAAGTAATGAAATTTTGTTTGGGGGAGAAAAAAAAATAGTTCCAACATGTTCCTAAGATGGCGCTGTCAGGGTAATGTCAGGGAAAACGCCTAAATGGACTCATTAAACACAGGAATGTTGTTAGTAACACAATGGAATAGCAGGAAACTATAGACTTCAAAGGTTTACTACAATTTTTTTAGCAAAAAGACAAGAATACGTTTTTACGTCGGAAACAGTCATAGCGAAAAGAGACTTCACGGATAATTAACGACACATTTTGGAACTATTTTTTTTTTTTCTTTTGCCAAATAAAATTTCATTTCCTCACGATTTCTCTGTTAAAATAACAAATCGCTCTGATGGGCAGTTTTAAAATTATAGCGTTTTGAAATCGTAACTTTAATTATATTCACCCTGTATATATACCTCATATATTTCAGCAGAAATTGTGTCCTGAAAAGGTAAAGGGGACCAGTAAAAAATTAAAGAGAAATCAAAATATTTTGGATCACCCTGTAAAACGTAATGCTTAAAATGCACTTTCGCTGTAGCATGTGATTAAGAGGAATTTTCTCATTATCTGTATAAATGTTTAAGAGTATAAATCTGTACAAAATTTTAAGCTACCACATATATCCATGGAGATATAACAGTTTTTAAATCATTGCCAAATAAATAAAAACTAATATGTTGTGGCCACCACAAGACTTTCTTCTATATTTTCCTGTACAAATTCACTCAGTAACAATGTAAAAAAAAAATCGATAACTTTATTTTAAATTATCACAGATTTTATAGTTCGACCATTCGTTTTAAAGGTATTGATGAGACCTTTCGAAAGATACCCATCTTGAAAATTTACTCCCCTCGGGGGGGGGGAGAGGGGGGGGGGCGAGGCTCTTACACATACAAATTTTTTTTTCCCAGTTGAATATCTCTATTATAAATAATTCTTGTAAATTTCATAATGATTACTAAAAAATAATTCTCTTTATGATCATTTTTACAAAATTTTGTCCTATATCACCATGTTAAAAATTTAGAAAAAGTGGAATGGTAACACAACCTGTAAGACAATTTTTACCAAAAGTTGATAGGCACTCATTTATGTCAAGGTGCAACTACATACCAATTTGTATGAAATTCTGTGCCGTAGTTCCGGAGATACAGTTGCCACAAAATTTTGTCACACACACACACAGACAGACATTTTTAAAAATGGTGAAATCGTGTTCTACAGCTCTCAAAACGTGTAAATCCATCAAAAACCCGAGGTCGAAATTTTTTACGAATGCAATACTTTCTTCTATTGAATATAGAAGAAAGTAATAAAATACCCTTTTTAGATTATAACATTGTATGGTATTAGACTCAGAACAAAGACATTTTCAGAAAATTTGGCATACTTCATTAGACACTGCATACTGCAATCAAAATGTAAAATATCTTACGAAATTAATACATTTTTATTAAATAATATTTATCTACGCATGCGCTAGCTTTAAAAGATTTCATTTGCATAATTTAATAACCAAACATATTCAGCAACTTATATGAAAACCCCAAACAAATATCTTGTAAATTTAAAGAGTTATGAGAGAGAGAATGAAGAGAATTTCACTTTCCTCAAGATGAAAGCTAAACTATTAGTGGTTTTATAAAAACAAGGCAAATAACAACGTCTAGAACGCCGAAAATAAATAGTTCGAAAGCAGACAACTGTTTCGTAAGCATTTAGCGTACCGTCTTCAGTGTTTAAAGAAATGAGAGAGAAGTGCTCTTGTATATAGGTAAGGGAACGGATACAGCTAAGGATGATCAGCCAATAGAATTACGCGGAAGACGGTACGCTAAATGCTACCGAAACAGTTGTTCTGCTTTCCTACTATTTATTTCTGGCGAACTAGACGTTGTTATTTGCCTTGTTTTTATATTCCCACGCCAAGTTTTCTGTTGATATAAGGGGTTTTACTCACATTTTTATTTTTATTAAATCCATGTCCAATGGCAATACAGTGTTTGCTGATTGTATATAAATGTTGATAAAACACCTTGTCATTTTCTTTTTTTTTGAGAAGAACGTAAATTCTGTTAATTATATCTCTCACAACTCTTTAAATTTACACGATATTTGTTTGGAGTTTTCATATAAGTTGCTCAATACATTTGTGTATTAAATTATGCAAATGTTTTTTTTTTTTTTCTTTTCTTTTTTTTTTTTTTTGAGAAGAACGTAAATTCTGTTAATTATATCTCTCACAACTCTTTAAATTTACACGATATTTGTTTGGAGTTTTCATATAAGTTGCTCAGTACATTTGTGTATTAAATTATGCATTTTTTTTTTTTTTTTTTTTTTTTTAAGCTAGTGCATGCGTAGATAAAAATTATTTAGTAAAAATGCTTCTATTTCGTAAAATATTTAACATTTTTGCATTCTGGTTGCAGTATGCTGTGTCCAGTGAAGTATGCCAAATTTTTTGAAAGAAAATGTCTTTGATTTGGGTCTAATACTCTACGTATCATATTTTAAAAAGTGTTTTTTTTTTTCAATGTTTTAAAAAGACCGTTATATCTCCATGAATATATCTGGTAGCTTCTTAAAAATTTATAAAAATAATGAAAAAATTCCTCTAAATCACATGCAGCAGCCAAAATGAATTTCAAGCATTACTTTTTAAAGGGTGATCCAAAACATTTTGATTTTTCTTTAACTTTTTACTGGTGTATTTTTCCTTTCCAGGACACAACTTTTGCTGAAATATATGAGGTATAACGCGTTCTTTACGCTACCAAAGTTTCAAGATGATTCTAAAAAAAACTTTTCTAGATATTTGACAAAATGTCTAAAATCGAAAGTGTCCACATACTTATCGGTAGGTAGTGTATATATGTTATATTAAAATCACATAATCAACTGATTGGGAAATCATATTTTATTGAAATTTATTTTTCCGACTGAGTGAAAATAATGCCTGGACCAGGAGTCGAACCCCAGATCTTTGACTTACATTAGTCGGAAAAATGAATTTCAATAAAGTGTATATATGTTTCAGACAAATTATCCACTTTATTTCTAATCTTTCTAATATTGTATAATTATGCCCTGCACGAAAAATACAATTACATATTTTTTTTCCTTTCCCTATGTATCATATATATGTATATATATATATATATATATGGGGGGGGGGGGTTGTATGCGTGTATATGTGGGCCTGTGTGCCTTCTTCCACGCATCAAATATAATTTTTATTTTTATTTATTTATTTATTTATACTTTCTTCTATATGTATATATAGAGAAAGTATTGGATTCGTGAAATTTTTCGAACTCCGGTTTTCGATTGATTTACACGTTTTGGGATGTCCTGAAGATGATTTGACTGTTTTTAGAAAATGTCTGTCAGTCTGTGTGTATCACAAATTTTGTGGACGCTGTATCTCACGAACCAATAAACGAAATTTAACCAAACTTGGTATTTAGTTGGACCTTGACATAAACTGATGCTGATTAGATTTGAGGATCATTCGCTCAACAGGTGGCACTGTAATCGCTTTTTTTCTAAATTTTTAACATGGCAGTATAGGACAAAATTTCGTATAAATGTAAATAATGAGAGTTATTTTTAACTCGTGATTCTAAAATTAATATGAATTATTGATAATAGTAGTAGTTAACTCGGAAAAAAATGTTGGGCATGTGGGGGCATCGCTACCACCCTGGGGGGGGGGGGTAAATTCTCAAGATGGGTATCTTTCGAAAGGTCTCGTCAATACCTTTAAAACGAATGGTTGAACTATAGTTCTGTGATAATTTGAAACAAAGTTATCGATATTTTTTTTACTTTTAACGAAAAAAAAAAAATCGTATTATTATTATTTTTTTTTATATATATATTGAGAATAAAATGGACTTTATTTGGATATTTAGTGATATACTACTTCTCTAATATTGAAACCGTCAGCATTATCATGGAAGATAATTTTTTCTAAATAATAATTTTAATAAATTATTTTTACTGAGTGAATTTTTATAGGAAAATATAGAAGAAAGTCATGTGGTGGCCACGACATACTAGTTTTTTTTTTTTTTTTTTTTTTTTTTTTTTTTTTTACAGTATCGAGCTGAAAAGATAACGGAAAATAAATTTTAATTAAAATCCCTGTAAACGTTATTATTACCAAACTAAAAAAAAAAAAAAAAAAGTCAAACATTCTTTTTTAGACTTAATTCTTTCAAAAATTTCTTTAAAAAATAAATAAATAAACAAATAAATTAAAAGATTTAGAAATACTTTATAAAAGGATTCTTTTTTCCGGAAGATAGTTTTGTTAAATTCTTTAAGTGCTTTACATCTTAGGGTTCTAGATAACTAAGTTTTCATTGAAAGTGTTTGATTTTTTTTTTTTTTTTTTTAATTCACCGAGAATGTATTTTATAATTTACATAACAATAGGTTTATAATTTTTATTGTATAACATTAATTATTTCATTTTAATTTATAATGAAAAAAAAAATAACTAATAGAATTTTATAAAGGATTCTGGTTACTAGTTTTAATTATTTTGGAGTTTTAAAACAAAAGTCTTAAATTTTATCCGAAGTTTTTCTTTTCTGTTTAACATAGTATTTAAAAACCCTAATAAAAGTTTAATTCTTACCTTATCATTATATTTAAAAATAATAATAATAATATATTTCGCCAAAATATTTCAGCTACAGATTTATTAATTTACAGTCCCTTGCACAAAAACTGCCAAATCGGAAAACTACTCTTAAGGGGGTCCGGGACACCAAATTTTCGTTTTAATTATTTATTGACGAATTGCTATAATTATTTTTCTGAAATTGAAACATTTTTAAAGATGAAGTTGAGCAAGAACGAATCTTAAAAAAAAAAAAAAAAAAAAAAAAAAAAAAAAATTGAAATAAAATTTTAAAAATCAAAAATAAAATTTTTTTGATAAATTTAAAATTTTTTATATCTCATGAACTAATGGTTCAATTTAAAAACCTTTTTCACCTTTATATACAAAAAGGATTTATCTTCAATTTGTCTTCAGGATTTCTGATTATAATAATAATTTTTTTAAATATTAATTTTAATTTGATAAAAGTACTTATTTCATGCATAACTTTTGGATTACCAAAAAAGGTTTTGCTCTTAATTAAAAATCCCGAAGACAAATTGAAGATAAATCTTTTCTGTATATAAGAGTGAAAAAAGTTTGTAAATTGAACCATTAGTTCGGGAGATATAACAAATTTTAAATTTATCAAAAAATTTTAATTATTAATTTTTAAAATTTTATTTAAGTTTTTAAAGTTTTATTTAAAATTTTTTTTAAGATTCTTTCTTTCTCTACTTCATCGTAAAAAAAGCTCCAATTTCAGAAAAAATAATTACAGCAATTCATTAATAAATAATAAAAACAAAAATTTGGTGTCCCAGACCGCCTTAATCTTAAGAAATTCATGATTGGATGTATATGGTTCTAAGACTCTTAGTGTAAGTGATAATCGTTGTAACATCCGTTTTCAACAACTCGGTATATACCGGGTGTTCCATACATAGATATAGTAGCATATATAGATCTGTCATCCCCATGTTATCGTGCAAAGATTTTGAAAAGGTTTTGAAATTAGCCACTAAGTGGTATTGAAAAAAAGAAAAAAAAGAAAAATGAATTTGATACATAAAATTTTTTACATTTGTTACTTGAAACTGTATCTGGAGTTTTTTATTCACCTTTAGTAAATAAATTATTCATAAATTTTATTTGCTAAAATAATTGTGCGTATTCACTCGGGGAAAGACGGCCATATTTTGGTAAAATCGTCGTCTTTTCCCAAGTGAAAAGGAATCACTTTTTTCTCCCCAATGATCAATCTATATATTATTACTATATCAATGGTCCTATACGTCTGTAGACATTTTAAAAATTCATAACCATTGAAGGAATTGGTAGATTTGAACGTGGTTTGCGGAACGTTATTCTCATGAAGGAAAGTTGTTTTTGGTAAAGAAAAAAACTTTTAGTTGAATTTTTCGTCGATAGGGGACGCTGCATGGACGTATAACGATCATTAGGCAAATCAGAGTCCTATAAATAGAACAGTTTTATGATAAACACATCTTATTTCCTATATTGCTTCCCACTTGTGCATACATGAAGTTTTAACTGCGATGCTGGCTCATCACGTTCCGCACAGTTAAATGCGAAAGAAGTTGAAATATAAGCATTCCTGTTCTCAGTAAAAACTGCGCTATAGCAGCTGTAGCGCAACCTATTGGTAGATATACATCCAAATGGAATCGGCATAATGTCTCATAATGGCTTTCTGACATATCAAGTGTAGTTTGATTATAGACATTAGAACCTGATATAGTTTAAGGGAAGGATATAATCCTCCCTTATACTGAGGAAATCACTGTATGGCAGCGCAACCTGTTGAGCAATTAGTACCAAAAGGTGATTTGCTCTAACGTATGTCAAGCTGCATCCACATATAAATTTTTATGCAATTTTGCTTGGTAGTTCCTGAGATATAACCCTTCATTAAATTATTAAAATCGCTGCAAAACAGCGCCTCCTGTTAAGCATTTGAACCCAAAAATTGACAGGCACTAACGAATGTCAAGATGCACCTACATATAAATTTATATGCATTTTTATGCAGTAGTTCCTGAGATATAGCTGTTCATAAATTGTGGAAATCGCTGCATAGCAGGGCTACCCGTTGAGCATTCCACACCAAATGTTGATAGGCACTAATTTATATCAATTTGCATCTGCTTATAAATCTAAATGTGTTTTTGTGCAGTAGTTCCTGAGATATAGCCCTTCCTTAAATAGTGGAAAACACTGCATAGAAGCTCCACCTATTGAGCTGTTGGCACCAAAATTAGGTAGGCACTAATTTATATCAAGTTGCGTCTGTATATGACTTTTTATGCATGTTTGTGCAGTAGTTCCTGAGACATAGCCCTCCCCGAAATTTTGGAATTCACAGCGTAGCAGCGCCACCTGTTGAGCGGTTGATACTAAAAGTTGGTAGGCACTAATTTAGGCTAAGGTGCCTCTACATATAAAATTATATGCAATTTTGTACAGTAGTACCTGAGATACAGTCGCCACAAAATTTTTGTTACACACACGACAGACGAACATTTTCTAAAAATGGTCAAATCGTGTTCTGGATCTCTCAAAACGTGTAAATCTCCCGAAAACCGGAAGTCGAAATATTTACGAATCCAATATTTTCTTCTATTAAATATAGAAGAAAGAAAAAAAAATCTACTTATAATCTCGTTCATTCGATGGTGAATTTATATTATTTATATTGTTTATCTTTTTATTATTTAATCAAAGAATTTTTAAGTTATTTTTATGTTATGTATTTCTACGAATTCAGCAATTTTAAATATGAAATAAAACTAGTATGTTGTGGCTACCATAAGACTTTCTTGTATATTTTTTCTTTATATAAATTCACTCAGTTCAAATAATTAAAAAAAAATAATTTATTAATATATCTACTATGATGAATGCAGGCGAATTTCATCTTAGAAAAAAATAACACTAAATGTCCAAAGAAACACAGTTTAACTAACCTCTTAAAAAATGCTTTTTCATAATGGTTATCTCATCAAGTTTCGTACAGTTAAATGCCAAAGAAGTTGAAATATAAACATTCCTGTTCTCGCTAAAACTTCGCTATAGCAGCTGTAGCGAAACCTATTGGTAGATATACATCCAAATTGAATCGGCATAATGTCTCATAATGGCTTTCTCACATATCAAGTGTAGTTTGATTATACACATTAGAACCTGATATAGTTTAAGGGAAGGATATAATCTTCCCTTACACTGCGGAAATTGCTCTATGGCAGCGCCACCTGTTGAGCAATTAGTACCAAAAGGTGATTTGCTCTAACTTATGTCAAGGTGCATCCACATATAAATTTTTATGCACTTTTGCTCTGTAGTTCTTGAGATATAACCCTTCATTAAATCATGAAAATCGCTGCAAAGCAGCGCCTCCTGTTAAGCATTTGAACCCAAAAATTGACAGGCACTAACGTATGTCAAGATGCATCTACATATAAATTTATATGCATTTTTATGCAGTAGTTCCTGAGATATAGCCTTTTCTTAAATTGTGGAAATTGCCGCATAGCAGCGCCACCTGTTGAGCAGTCCACACCAAATGCTGATAGGCACTAACTTATATCATTTTGCATCTGCATCTGCATATGAATTTAAATGTATTTTTGTGCAGTTGTTCCTGAGATATAGCCCTTACTGAAATTGTGGAAATCGCTGCGTAGCAGCGCCACCTGTTAAGTCGTTGACGCCAAAAGTTGATAGGCACTAACTTAGGTTAAGGTGCATCTACATGTAAAATTATAAGCAATTCTGTTCAGTTGTTCCTGAGATACAGTCACCACAAAATTTTTGTCACACGCACACAGATAGACAAACATTTTCTAAAAATGGTCAAATCGTGTTCTGGACCTCTCAAAACGTGTAAATCCACCGAAAACCGGAAGTCGAAAATTTTTATAAATCCAATACTTTATTCTGTTAAATATAGAAGAAAGTAAAAAAAAAAATAAAAAAAAAAAAACATTTTAAACATTTTTATACGTTGTTAATTAATTTGGTACATTGTTTATGTGTTTTTTACTTTCTTCTATATTCAATAGAAGAAAGTATTGGATTCGTAAAAATTTTCGACCTCGGGTTTTTGATGGATTTACACGTTTTGAGAGCTGTAGAACACGATTTGACCATTTTTAGAAAATGTCTGTCTGTCTGTGTGTGTGTGACAAAATTTTGTGGCAACTGTATCTCAGGAACTACTGTACAGAATTTCATACAAATTGGTATGTAGTTGCATCTTGACATAAATTAGTGCCTATCAACTTTTGGTAAAAATTGTCTTACAGGTTGCGTTGCCATCCCGCTTTTTCTAAATTTTTAGCATGGTGATATAGGACAAAATTTTGTATAAATGTGCATAAAGAGAATTATTTTTTAGTGATCATTATGAAATTTACAAGAAATATTTATAATAGAGATAGTCAACTGGAAAAAATTTTTTGTATGTGTAGGAGCCTCCCTGGGGGGGGGAAGTCCCCCCTCGAGTAGAGTAAATTTTCAAGATGGGTATCTTTCGAATGGTCTCGTCAATACCTTTAAAACGAATGGTTGAACTATAAATCTGTGATAATTTAAAACAAAGTTATCGATTTTTTTCACTTTCTACGAAAAAAAAAAAACTTAGAAAAAAAAAAAAAACAGTAATTAAAAAAAAAAAAAAAAAAAATTAACGAAATTTTACCAAACTTGGTATTTAGTTGGCCCTTGACATAAACTGGTGCTGATTAGATTTGGGGATCAATCGCTCGACAGGAGGCGCTGTGATCGTATTTTTTCTAAAGTTATAACATGGCAGTATCCGACGAAATTTTGTATAAATGTACATAATGAGAGTTATTCTTAACCTGTGATTGTAAAATTAATATGAATTATTGATAATAGTAGTAGTTAATTAGGGAAAAAATTTCGTGCATGTGGGGGCATCGCTTCTCCCCCTCTGGGGAAGTATTCCCCGGGGGGGGGGTACATTTTCAAGATGGGTATCTTTCCAAAGGTCTCGTCAGTATCTTTAAAACGAATGGTTGAACTATAAATATGTGATAATTTGAAACAAAGTTATCGATTTTTTTTTTTTTTTTTTTTTTTTTTTTACTTTTAACGAGAAAAAACTTGGATTTTTTTTTTTCTTTTTTAATATTGTTACTGAGTGAATTTTTATAGGAAAATATAGAAGAAAGTCTTGTGGTGGCCACAACATACTAGTTTTAACTTAGAATATTGTTTATATGAGGGAAGGAGAATTAGGAGGGAGGAACATTCATCTAGGAGATGAATTTGCACACTTTATAAATAAACAATATTAAACGACTTAAAAAAAGATAGTATAATCTAACAAATAATTTTACGCAATCTTAAGCAATAAAATTCTTCATTTAACATACTTGGAATTATATTCGTTTGTTATTTATTTATTATTATATTTTATTATAATAAATAGTTAAATAACATATGGTCTACAGGGAGAATAATAAATGCTTAAAATAAATATTTTACTTATAATTCTCCATTAATTTAACCCGAAAATGAAAAATGAAATATTTTTTTCATTGATCTTTTTCTTTATTATTATTTTAATTTCTATTAATTCTTATCATTTACTTTTTCCATTTTTTTACTATTTATTAAAACTTTTTAAAATCAAATATTTTTATTTTATATTGAATATGCCGAATTAAAAGTAATTTCCGTACTTCATAATGATTTTTTTTTTTTTCTAAATTAAACATTTTAATTTTAATTTTAATTTTAATTTTTAATTTTTTTGCATTCTTTTAATTTTGTACTTAGTTATATGTTTATCCTTATCAAGAAACAGGGCACAGTGAAAGCTATCACTTTCTTTTATTACTTCTTTTTCGTTTTCGTTTTCTTTTTTTTTTCTTTTCCCTGTGTCATTCATATGCGGAATGAAAAAGAATAAAAAAATCTCTTCCTTTCATGAACTATATTATAACACTTTTTATTTTCTTAATGGTATAGAAATGTAAAATACAATTTTCTCAAATTTTTTTTAAATTGCACTCATTTAAATTTTAGTTATGCTTTTGTCTTTCACTGAAAATACAGTTACGTTTCTCTTTTGTTCCATTATGTCATTTATATTCAAGGAAAGAAATAAAAAAAGCTTTTTTTCCTTTCATCAAAATTAATCAAACATATTCTTTTAGAATATGGAAATAAAGAAACCTTGAAAATCATTTTTAATTAAAATCAACGTTGACCAAGCTTATGCGAAAAAAAAAAATATATATATTTAAGTCTTTATTTTTATTTTTACTTAAATCTAAAAAAAAAAATGTTATTTTAATAGTCTAAAAAAAAAAAAAGTAAAAAAAGAAAAGAAAAGAAAATGAAATTTAATTTTATTACTTTTGAAACAATTTTATAGATATATTATAATTCGACTTTGTTTTCTGGCAGACTGTTTTGATAAAAGATAAAAATGTTTCATGTCTTAAAAATTGAAATAGCAAAATTTCTATTGATATTGTTTCATTGTTATTGTTATTGATATTGTTATCGTTATTTTATTATTATTATTTACATAACAAAAGGTTTTAAGTTTTATTTTAAATTGATGATTTTGTTTTTTTTAATCATATGAGATTTGAAATGGTAAAACTCAACATAAGTCGGTTTTGTAATTTGTTTTTAATTTTATGCATTTGGTGGTTATCGAGCTGATTTATTTTATTTTATTTATTTATTTATTTATTGAAGACAACATTTTTAAACAGAAACGCATATTTTTATCTATTTACTTTCTATATCTATATACTATACTATATATGGACCATAAAATGTCGTATTCATCACAAAATTTCAAAAAATAATTTCGAAAATCCAATGCTAGAAATGTGTTGCTATAGCTTAAATATACCTTATATTCCTACGTTATATTCTAAAGCAATAACAAAAACTATTCTACTATTGAATCATAATAATTTTTATTTTTTATTTTGGGACGGGTATAACATTTCATGGAAGATCTATGGAAGTTATTATTATTAATATTATTATTATGAATTGTAATTTCACTAAACAAAATGACGGGCCAGCTACGCTGCTTATTTATTTATTTATTATTATTATTATTTTTTTACTTTTTAATTATTTCTGTCACACACAATAATTATGTAGAGTATTTACGACTTAGAAATATTATATTCAAATTATGTATGTGAGTGAACACGATAACGTCTAAACGCTTTGATGGATTGAGCTGAAAAGCGGTACGTATGTTATAGGTCATCGTAACATGAAACTCATTGATTTAAGTGAATCTAGGACTTATATGGGCCTAAGTTTTTTAAAGCACGATAGCGTCTAAATGCCTTATTTAAATGAACTGAAAATTTATGTAAATGTCAAAGGTCACCGTTACACGAACTGTATGAGTTTTAGAGAATCTAGAACTCATAATTTTTTTTACAGGACTCAACAAAAATATATTTTTTATCATTATGGCTTATGGGCTCAAATTATTTAAAGTGTGATAGCGTCTTAATGCCTTATCTGATTAAGATGAAAATTTATATACATGTTATAGGTCACTGTCGCACAAACTGTATAGATTTTGGTGCAACTAGCATTTATAGATTTTTATAGGGACGCAATAAAATATTATTTATCATTATGATCTACGGGTTCAAATTATTTGAAGTGGAATAGTGTTAAATTAAAGAACATACTATATGGAAAACATACTCAAACACCCAATTATAATTTTAGTTTGTTTGTTTAATTTTGTTTATTTAAAGTTCTTTTTTATTTAACGATTTCTCTTACTTATACAATAGTTAATTACTTAATGTTCGGAAAGTCGAGTGGAGTCACTTCAGATTTTTTGTAATTTCAGAACAATTGTGATGGTCTGTATACAAAGTTTTAAAACAAATTCAATGTGTTGATTTTAAGTAATTCTTATGATGTGTTTAAACATACAAATTCTTTATTTGAATTATAAGTAATTATTTACTTTCTTATTCTTTTTTATTACAGTTTCTCATTTCATAGCAATAGTAACATTTCGTATATGGTGAAAAATAATATTTTATAATTAAAACCTATACAACTTTCATTACTTTAAGACAAAAATAATTTTTATTAAACTGTCATATCAAACATTATATCCCCCCTAATCATTATTATCTCATATATTTTTGCTGTTTATTATCTTTATTTATCAGGCTTTTCCCGTTTCGCTGGTCATTATATTTAAAGCGAAATTATTATTATTATTTTTTAAATATTTTATATTGTATTTAGTTATATATTTTGTCTATTGACAAAGACACCAGATTCTCCGTTTCTTTCCACCTTATCATTTATGTTTAAAAAAAAGTTTTACAATGAAAAAAAAAATATTTTTCATCAAATTATTAACATTTTGTATTAAGTTATCTCTTTGTCTTCACTGGAGATTAAAAATAAAAATAAAAAATACTGTTACTTTTTTTTTTTTTTTTTGTTCCACTGTATCATTTATAGTCAGATAAAAAAAATAAAAATAAAGAAATAAAATAAAAGAATATCTCATCAATTCATTAAAATGTATCAAACGTAATATTTATTTTATAGCATCGAGAGAAAAAAAAAACATTTAAAAATCTTTTACTTAAAATCAAAGCTGGTTATTGTTACGAAGCTTTTATAAAAAGTAACTCGTTTCTTTAAAAAATAGTTTTCTGTTATTTGAAAAAGAGAAAGAAAGAAAGAGAGAATATTGATTTTGGTACGCTTGAAACGGTTTTGGAGGTATTTTATAAAAGGAATTATTCGAGCTTTATTTTCTGGAGATAGATTTGTTAATACAGCTTAATGTTTTACGTCTTAGAATTTCAGATAATTAAATTTCTATTGAAACTGCTTGATGTTTTTCTATTCGTTTTATTGACCGAGAATGGGTTTGGTAATTTACATAACAAACGGTTTTAATTCTTAATTTATGAAGATTATAATTATTATTATTAGTTTAAAAATATACTAGAATATTTTTCACAAAATTTGTTTTTTAGATTTATAATACGTTATATCATTTTACAAAACAAAAGTTTTTTAAAGTTCTTTTTTATTTATTTGATACATCTGATAACAGAACTTTAATTATTTACTTTTCCTTATGTTGTTACTAATTTATAAGTAACACGAGTAAATAATAGTAATAATAAATAATGTAAATAAACGTATTTTTATGTAATTCCATTTAAAGAGACTTAATCATGTTGTAAAATATTAATTTTCTGCATTTGTAGCTTGTTTTCGCTTTAAAATAGCCCATTTTTCTTTTAAAATTCAGGTAATAGCCTTGGTGACAAATTTGGTGACTTTATTGCTCCTTAGTGAGTTTTTTGGCGACCTTGATGAGAAAATCCTTATTATCAATTTATCGATTATCTAAGCTCTAACTCGATTATTTTGGAAGTTACTGGAAAATTCTGGATTTATAGGACACTATATAAAGGATTCGGACCCGGCCATTGAGTTTCAGACTCACACCAAGAATGTGATGTAGAAACCACATATTTAAATTTTTTTTCCTACTTAATTAAATTAAAATTTATTTAGCGCTTTATATAATAATGTACTTGTGTATTCAATAATAGTATTTAATTAATCGCTGAATTCTTTCTCCATCAATAAAATAATAATAATAATAATAATAAGTGGAAAAGAAATCTCGCGGTAAGCAAAATCCCGTTATATCATTTTGATTTAAACCCCATGGCTTCTTACGCAGTTTTTACGGTTTACGCAGGTAACCAAAGTCTGATTGCTAACGTATTTTTGATCTGTTTCCCAAAATTATCCTTGAAATGAATTAATTATATTTCTTTCCTATGCGTCTGCTGTTTGTGATTTTTTTCATTTCTAATAATTAAAGTTTGGCAATATCCAAGGGTTAATATTTATTGCAATCCTACTCGGAGTATTCAAAATTATTGACTTAATGAATGTACAACGGATATGAAGAAGCTGTTATTTAGGTGTTTTTTGCGTCGAAAATTTTTATGCCAACATGATCGGGATTTTTGAATTTGGCTCAGTGATGTCAGATTGGGGATTTTGTTCAAATTTTGGGGATTTTTTAGGCTTCTGGGGACAATTTTGAGGACCAAATGTTTGCGGGGACTTTTTTAGGGAATTGTAAAATTTTTGGGGAAAAATCTACGGAGTTCTTCAACTTTCTGTCAATGTTGTCAACGTAATGATTTATCCCTACGACAAGAGACTTTCAATAGCTTTATTGTTATTTGGGGATTTTTTTTAAAAATTGCCTTCATTTGGGGAAAAATCTGAGCTTAAATCATAGAAAAATCTGCTTGATACATATATATATATATATATATATATATATATATGTATCAAGCAGATCAAAAAGGAAAATTAAAATTAATATATATATATATATATATATATATATATATATATTAATTTTAATTTTCCTTTTTTTAGTAGAAATCAAGTTGGGAATTTTCGAAAAAAAAAAAAAATAAATAAAAAACCTGATTTGGGGAAATTTAAAGACCCGTTTGGGGAAATAATTTTCGGCCATCTGGTATCACTGATTTGGCTAAAATTTAGATATTTTCTCACCGCAGTGAGGCAAAGTCCTCTATATGCTGGATTAGGAGTATTTAATCTTCGTCGCTCTCTGTCTCTCATCGCTTGCAGTTCCCGAACAGAATTTACTTTTTTGCTTTTTATATTATTATGGAGTCACTATACAGATGTTTTCTGATGTTCAGCTATTTTGTCTTCTAAATAAAAACTGCTTTTATCTCTTCATTTCGAAGTTAAGATTCTTCATGGCCAATTTAGTTTGAAAATATCGAACCTGAGCGTTGTTACTATACAAGCAATTTTGTCTGGTTAGTTTTCTATATAACAAAAAGGCATGATGTAAAGAGCTTCATGATTAGGTTTCTTGCTAATAGTTAGGTCCAACTTATTTCTGTGTTAATGCTATGGTATATATAGTTTACGCTGTGATTTTTTTTTTTTTTTTTTTTTCTGTCGGCTGTTATTTAAGCTGTGTTTTCTGGTGGAACTAATGTTGATACTTGGCTAACAGAAATGTAATCATCTGGAATATTCTGTAAATAATGTTTTAAGCCACTACAAGATTAGTGTTTCATTCACAGACAATTCACGAACCCCATGTATGCAACAATATATTAGCAAGAACCAAAATAAATAAGTAAATAAATAACTAAAATAAGAATAGTATAATACCGGGTGATCCAAAAGTCAGGACGAACTTTAAAAATGAATAATTTGAAAACAAATCAAGATACAAAGGTACGGCTTGCACCAAACGGATGGAAAAGAAACTGGGTTTTGTGTGGCAACGAAAAAAAAAAAAAATCTGTTGGCGGCCAGCAGATGCCGCTATAGTGTTTTATTGCACCAAAAAATGATTTACAAATGAAAATATGTTGACAACTTACAAGTCAGCTTAATTACAGTTAATTAGTACTACTGCAGTAACTGTTCAATTTGCTGTTCATCATTCAGAAGTAAAGCTGTGAGACGATTCACCACATCGTTCACAGCATTTAGTAGCATTTCTTGCGTTATGGCAGACACATTTTGGCGGACGGCATCTTTCAGTGCTGCTAGTGATGCCGTTTGGTCATGGTACACTTTTGACTTCAAGAATCCCCACAGCTAAAAATCACAGGGTGTCAGATCGGGAGATCTTGGAGGCCATGCGTGATTAAACTATCTCCGCTATGGACAGCATTTTGATGCATATAAGCTTCGACTACCATTACCTGCTGCAGTTGCTCCTTTTTATATCGTTTGTTGCTTCGCACAATCCTACATCAGAAATCCGACAGCACCATCTGTTGGTCGCCGACAGAACTATTTTTTTTTTCCGTTGCCACACAAAACCCGGCTTCTTTTACATCCGTTTGGTGCAAACCGTATCTTTGTATCTAGATTCGTTTTCGAATTATTCATTTTTCAAGTTCGTCCTGACTTTTGGATCACCCGGTATAAAAATAACTATAATAATAATTTTAGTAAAAATACGAAAAAAAAAAAAAAAAAATCCGCAATACTTAATGGAATAGTATCCCCCAAAACCAGTAAAACAAACAAGGATTCGATTATCCACCCATAGCTTATTTTAACAAACAGATAGGGTAATGAAAAGATTGACGCAAAAATATTTGATCTCGAAGCTTATTAACGAAAATATTAATATTTAGGGAAAATTAACAACATTAGTAATTCGAAATTGTAAAATTAAACAGTCTTAAAATTTGAAACAATAAAACGATGCAATAACATTCTTCAGCAGTGGGTGTAAATGAACCAAAAGAAAATAAACAGTGTTTAGTTTCTTTTTTCGGGTTTAATCTGTAAATTCTGACGTAGATCGCTATATATTTTGTATTGGGTACCCATAACCAACCTACACAAAAAATCACCTTCCTGAGAAAAATTATACCAGAGTTAGGCTTGAAAACGTGGTTTTCTCCCAAAGGGGAAGGAGGAGGATATAATCAAAATCATTGTAGAATATATGTAGGTAAATATAACCAACCCACAAAAGGTACTATATAACAGACAACATAATCAACAGTAAGCGCAATGAAGTGAGGAGAAATTTGAAAAATTCCGTTACACTGAGTGTTGAATTCACATATCCAACCCACAAACTAAAATTCTTGACAGTAACTGCTATAAATTCCACATGACTAATTTAACGCAAAAAGACGGCTTTCGAATTTGATGGAAACTCCCTCACCGAAATTCAATATCGCAAAACACCCAAAAAGTGTTTTGGGGAATATGCTGCAGAAGACGCACAGTCGTTTTTAACCTGTATATGCCATTTTTGATACAGTTCTACATGAAAATCCAGATTTTGCAAAATTCTACCCCCAAAAAATCGATTTTCCGCTTACAGTCCCCCCCCCCCCCACTTCCCTAAAAATCGAAAAATTGAGAATTGCCTTATTTTTTTTTTCTCCCGTCTAGTTTCCTCATGTGCAATTTCTTCATTATGAAGTAATTTGGAGCCGAGTTATGCTTGCAAACATGTTTTTGCCGCATGCTCCTCAGGGTGGGGGGAAGATGAAGGATTTCATAAAAAAAAAATCCTGTCTTACTGGGGGGTCATGGATTCAAAACTGACTTTTGACTTAAAATTCGTGACCGAATATCCCGTTTAATCACCTGGGACGTCTTACAGTGAGTGACCTTCTCTCTCTATATATAAAATATGGGTTACATAAAATTCCTTTTTGCTCCCTCTCCCCTTGAAGGGTGAATTCCAAAAATTCCAAAAATTGTTTTTTAGGTATTAATGCTTCCTATATTTTAAAGCAAAAATCTTACGGATAACTGTTTTCTTATTTTGAGATATGAAAGTATTTTGCGAAATCGTGTTTCATTATTCTTCCACGCTCCACCGTTTTGGAAATGAATTTTGTAAAAATGGTTCTTAGTGTGCATCTACGTCACGAAATTAACGTTTTCATAAAGTATACCATGCTTTTAAGTGCATTGATTTGGACTGGACTATTATGAACTAGTCACTCACTCGTGACAAACGATTTTCTATATACGGGGTTTGTCAAAGGACCCACACCCCCTCCTAGAGCTCCTCCAATACAGGCTGGCTCATCAGGCATTTTGTTTCCCACTCAGCCATTGCTGCCCACGCGGTCCAAATTTCAAGTGTTATCAAATCACATAAAATGGAGGTTTCGCTGCCGAAAATTGCTCAAATCACACCAGAACTGCTTTTAGAACGCTTAGATTTCCAACAGATGACGAAAGGCGAAACAAATGGGCTATTAATTCTCCAAAGGAAAATTGTACGCTTAGCTTTCAATCACAAATATGAAGTGTAATTATGATATGTTTTCATGCATTTTTTGTATGAATTATTTGCTTTTATTGCTGTTTGATTATCTAAATGTTGTTACAACCAACACTACTTTTCAACGTGTATAAATATTTAAAATTAACTAATTTAGCAGCAACAGTGATGGCTACTTTTTACAAGGGTTATAAGAAAATTTCGCCAAATATTACCGCCAAACTTATCAAGTACAAACAATAATTCGCTTTTCTGTTTAGGCATACTAGCCATTTTAGGCGATAAAGACGCTGAGTAATACGTCTGCAACTAAACGTTGCCAAGCTATATTTCCGCTGGGCAACAATGATCAGCTGTGAGTCAGCTCGTATTATAGGAGTCTTACCCCCTCCTATCTCGGAAATGCGTGAAGATTTTGAAAAAATGGCGAAACACACGTTCAATGAATTCGAGGGAGCTCTCTTTCGGTAAATTTTTTGAAACATTTTTGGCCTAAAATTTTTTTTACTGAAATAGGTCCAACTAATTCATTGAACATATGTTTCATAAATGTTCAAAGTTTAGACTTATTTCCGAGATAGGATGGGTGTGGGTTTTTTGGCGAACCCTGTACAGATATGTATACAGAGAGAGGTTGGGAGAGGCGGAGGGAGAGAGAGAGAAAATGGTTTGTTTTACAGGTAATAATGTACAAAATTTTACGAAGTTAAATATAGTAAAAGTTTTTTATTCACTCGTATATTTTTAAACACCAATAGAAATTAATTAATTAATTAATTAATTTATTTTATTTGCAATTTTATTTAATTTTTTATTTTTAAAATTAATTTGCGAATGTATTTTAGCTACAGATGATAATTTATTGAAGTTAAGAAGCAAGACCTTTTAACAGTCTTTGATTTTCCAAAAAGATCCTCTTCATAAAATTAATTCCATTCTCGTTACAATTAATATTAAGAATGTAATACTAATAAAGTATGTTTATAAACTCTTTTTAAAGAAATAATTTTTTGAATTTTTTTTAAATATTTTAATAAAACATGGGTTAGAAATTTGCGTCTTATTTTTGGATGTAACCTTGATATATTGTTATTTTATTTCAGAAAATTATGGAGTAGAAGACTGATTTTTTATACCAACTATGTGAAAAATACCAGAGCCGGGAATCGAACCCGGACCATCCGCGAATGTTATGCGATAAATGCCTAGCTGGAAATCAGCCAGGGTAGCTCGATGGTTTGAGCATCCGTACGTAAGGCTGAAGGCCCGGGTTCGGTTCCCAACTCTGGTATTTTTCACATAGTTGATATAAGAAATCAGCCTTCTACTCCATAATTTTCTGAAATGAACTTTCAGGCTTGATGAATAAATTTCTAAATTAAATTTTTATTTTATTTCAGAAAAAAAAAAAAAAAAAAAAAAAAATAGTTCAGTTCTGATATAATTAATAACAAGGATTTTTAATATTATGAGGAAATTTTGTATTGTTAAGGTTTAATTTTTATTTAATAATTTATTTATTTTTACAAAAGCTGTTTATTTATAATCTTTTAAAACAGTTCTCGAAAGGACAAGGGCAAATCTGCGTGTCCACCACGCTGCAGTGGGAAAGATTTCTGTAAATTTAATGTAAATATTTATCCAGAGTCTCTGTAAATTTGGAGTAATTTTTAGTTAAGAGTGAATAATCGAGATTCTCAATCTTTATTCTGTTTGTTTACCTAATTTTATTATTTAATTTTTTAATTAAAATTAAAAATGACTGTTTCTACTTTAGAAAAAGCATTCCGAGTCCGAAATATATTCTCGCCAATAGTTAATTAAATTAATATTAGTTATAAAAATGAATGTATAAAATAAGTTTTCTAACATCTCCGTTTATTTTTCTCTGCAATTTTACGTAAGACTTAAGATAATAGATTACACAGAGTTTTCTGTTGAAATTTTTAACAGTGTGGGAGTCTGTGGAAGGGGTACCTGGTATGATTCCATATGGTTGTGATGCTCTTTAGCTGTTACTTTCAAGTTCTTCATGTTCAAATCTTGTCCTGTACAACAAATCACATATCGTATCAACATCCTCATCTCGAAAAAGAAAGACATTGAAAAAATCGAAGATCTATAAGCGAAATTTAGATCATGCATACAAATTAGATACACGCGTTAACAAAAAATCAATAAATACTGTAATTTATGAACATGCATGAACTATTAAATGCTTCATAAGAAATATTTTTTATTATTATTATTATTTATTACTGTAGCACTTACTCATTATTATATTTTCTCAATAGGGAAATAATTAATGTTTAAATTAATTAATGTCGATAAACATTAATGTTTAAAAAGATTTACCTGTAACTCTAACTATGAGAACGGTATATAATACACACACACACACACACAGATATATATATATATATATATATATATATATATATATATATATATATATATGCATATACATATTTTGCTACTAAATCAACGATTTAATTACTCAAATATTCTCCTTTCGTTGAAATCTTTTAAAATATATTTCTAATTAATAATAATTGATATAACTTCGAAACTTAAATCATGAATAAGAAAGATTTTTTTTTTTCCAAGTAAACATTTTTTTCTAATTATTATTATTTTTTTTTTCTAATCAGTAATATTCTTTTTCTTTATTGAAATTAAGTATACTCCTCTTTTCTTCAATTTCCATTTATATTCAGAAAAAAAAAAAAAAAAAAACCTTTCCTCTTTTCAATAAAATATACCAATCACAATTTTTATTTTCATTTATCGTATCAACATAGAAATTTTTTTTTGTCAATTATTTCTAATTAAAATCAACGTTGACTATTGTTAGAAAGCTAAAAAGGACCCCCCCCCTTTTTTTTTTTTTTTTTGGTCTTAACTCTTTAGAAAATTATATTCTGTTATTGTAAAATAAAAAGAAAAGAAAAGAGAAAGAATGGTTCCCATTTTTGTACGCTTGAAACGGTTTCAGAGGTATTTTATGAAAAGAGTTATTCGAGCTTTATTTTCAGAAGATAGTTTTGTTAAAATCTTTTAAGTGATTCATGTTTTAAGGTTTGAAATAGCTCAATTTCTATTGAATTATTTGAATTTCTCCCTCTTTATTGATAAAGAATGTACTCGATAATTTATATAAGAATATTTTTTAATTTTGATTTTATATCGATAATTTAGATTTTTAAACAGAGAAGATTTATAATACAAAATATCGATAAAATTAAATAACATAAATAGTTTTTTTTCTTTTTAGTTTATATATTTTACACTGTTATGATATTTAACATTTTAAACTTAGTTCTAGACTAAATTAAAAAATATATATATTTTAAAATATTTTTACTATTTTTTTTATGTACTTCTTTAATTGATATCACTGTCGTACATGTTTAAAATCCGCTAATATAAGCAGCATTCAAATAGAAATGTGAATGAAGCACAATATTCTTACACCAATAAATCAGTAACTGTTTTAAAAATAAAGAACATTCTAGTGAATTATACAATTACATATTTATTAATTACTAACATTTTACATCGATATAAGTTAAATAACGTTTTTTCTAATCGTACTACTTTTTAATACTTTACCATGTTTAAAGTTTATTAACTTCAACATTATGATACATTTAACACATGGAAAAAATTATGCGACATGCGCGGATTATGAAATATTCTGCACCGTTGCGAATAATTTGATATAGTATTTTGTTTCCTTAGATTTGCTAAAAGAAAATATGTGAATAAAAACATGGAAAAAAAGAAAAGTGATGCAGTTTGAAGACTCTCCAACTATGTTAGGTCGTTAAATTTGTAAATGTATTTGAACTATGCAATGACGCCTGATATATATATATATATATATATATATATATATATATATATAAAGTAACAAAGAAGTAGAATACGAAAACTAAACAGATGGTAAAGTGTCCCGATAATTCAAGCGAGCCTAAAGAAATTATCACATTAAGGTAAATATAAGAAATAATGGCACATATCAACCAGTCTCTGCTACATAAAAAATTAAATTAAACTTTATAATTAAAAACCTAAAAAAAAAAAAAAAAAAAAAAAAAAAAAAAAATACAAATACTGCACATTATATAAGCGCAACTGCAGCTAGATACAAAGTGTAATATGAAAAAAAAAATGTATTAAATTTAACTTGAAATTTATATATTTTAATATTGTGAAAAAATATAATACACAGAGAAGCACATAACATTTGCATTTACTGATTTGCCAAATATAGACATACATAAAGAAAAATTTTAAAAATATCGTTATATCACTGTTTTAAATAAAAACTATACAATACAATGATTTTCGATAGTTCTGCACATGTGTCCAAAAAAATAAGGTTATAAAATATATTTTGTTTTTATATAACTGCGGAAAAAAGAATAAAAGCCTTATTTGAGCCTTTCTCACAAAAGCCTTATTTCTAACGGAAAGGAATTCCAAAGATTGGGTTTCTGGAGATGTGTACACATAGACCTATTATTACAGTCGGTAACAAAAGTCTCCGAACACTAGCAAAAATTCCTATGTAAAAAAAGTAAAGTTAATACTGTTTTGTTAAATAAATCCTTGTCGAATCATGTTCTTAGACTGACTAAGAACAGGATTCGACAAGGATTTATTTAACAAAACTGTATTAAGTGTACTTTTTTTATATAGGAATTTTTGCTAGTGTTCGGAGACTTTTGTTGCCGACTGTACAGTCGGTAACAAAAGTGCATTAAATAAATGCTTCTTATTAAATCTTTCGTTAGTCCTTGTACAAACATCAATTGAGTTCTTGATACTATTATAAGAGAGAATTTATAATTGTGCATTGAGAAAAAAAAAGTTATACCACTTTTATCTAGAAAGAAAAATAAGTCATTTTCCTGAATCTTTAAACTAGAAATATAGATTTACGAATTATGCGTAAACAAATAACCTGGATAGACGAAATGATCGAGAATTTCTAGTATATATTTTTATAGATGGTGAAACAATACTATGAACATTATGAACCCTTTGTAATGCGAGAAATTCTCGTTCGATTTCTTAGAATTGGGTAACATAGTCGGCAGCAAAAGTATCAGAGCACTAGCTAATAATTCCGTTATCAAAAAATTACACTTAATACTGTTTTGTTAAATAAATCCTTGTCGAATCATGTTCTTAGCCTGACTAAGAACACGACTCGACAAGGAATTATTTAACAAAGAAGAATTAACGGCCTTCTTCACTTACCGTCGCCGAAAGCTTGAGTCAATGTTATTTTATGTGGAAAATTTCGTTACAAATAACTTATAAACTAATACATACTTTCAAATTCTGTTTTCACATTCAGAAAATTCCCAACTGTTAAATTGACGGACCTTTTTTAAAAATGTAGTTTTTTTAATTTTTAATATTTTATTTTGAAATTGCAAGATGAAAAAATTTCACATATTGAAAAGTCGTATTTTGCAACTTCAAAATAAAATATTAAAAATAAAAATAATGATTTTTTAAAAAAAGTCCGTCAATTTAACAGTTAAGAATTTTCTGAATGTGAAAACAGAATTAAAAAAATATGTATTAGTTAATAAGTTATTTGTAAAGAAAAATTTCCCATAGAATAACATTAGCTTCGGCTTCCGGCGGAGGTGAGTGAAGCGGACCCTTAAGTGTACTTTTTTCAGACAGGAATTTTGCTAGTGCTTTTGATACTTTTGCTACCGACTGTAAACTCGAATTACAGTTGCTAAAACTTGTCTCTTGTATTTGCGTTTATCTGCAGAGATTTTTTAAATAAATTTGACCATAAAAATATAGGAAAACACTCTAGAATTCTACTAGGGGTTTTCAGAATTCGCTAGCAAAGGGAGTTAGAATCTATAAGGATAGGGCTAACAGCGTGCCTATATTTTTACGATCGTTTTATTGTACTCCCACCGCAATTTAAAAAAAAAAAAAAAATTCATGAAGGTTTTCGGGCTGCGGTAGTCCAGTCGGTAGAGCGCCAGCCTCGTAATTGGAAGATTGCGGGTTCGGTACTCGAGCCGGCTAAAGACCGTCGTGTACACTAATGATGGCTGGTGCACGTAAAATCTGTCGTGACCGCAATCTCCTCCATGTCCCCATCAAAAATTATACCTCTGGGAGTCACCGAAGCGGGAGTTCAAACCCTTCCGTAAAGGATCTAAATTGCGATGGCATGTCTCCGGACCATCTCTAGGGGTGTGTCCCAGACCGTCGCCAATTGCCCATCTGCGCAGCACTAGTGCGACTTAAAACCCAACCAACCAACCAACCATGAAGGTTTTTCATGTCAAAATAGCATCAAAATCTACAAGAAAATTTTCTTTCTAAGAATGGCGGTGAGAGTATAATAAAGCAATCGTAAAAATATATTAACGCTGGGAGCCCTGATAAGGATGACATGCAACTATTTTTACTAAAGACACAATTTAGTTTCTAGATATCAGTTACAGTCGGTAAAAAAAGTGTCCGATCACTAGCAAAAATTCCTATGTAAAAAAAGTACACTTTATACTGTTTTGTTAAATAAATCCTTGTCGAATCCTCCTCTTAGTCAGTCTAAGAACATGATTCAATAAGGATTTATTTAACAAAACCGTATGAAGTGTACTTTTTTTTTATAGGAATTTTTGCTTGTGTTCAGACACTTTTGTTACCGACTGTATAAAATTATTTTCAGTGTGAATTCAATGCCAGTTTCAATATTTTTTAGAAATATTAACGGAAATTACAGCACGAACAGACAGATAAACTGACTAACTGAACCACACTTAAACATTGTTGGAAAGTGCTAAAATTGTTTAACACAATTGAAAATGGTTGTCTGGTTGAGTGGGTTTAACGTCGCACTAGTACTACGCAATGGGAAATTAGCGACGGTCTGGGACACACCCCTAAGAATGGTCCCAAGTAGAATTTTAACATTTTTTAATTACAGTCCCTAATGTATGTGTACATTTTTCTGTGGGCTTTTAAACCTTCATGCTAATCATACAACATACTATTGAAAACCTGTTTTTGTGTATCTGAATAATAAATTTTAATTTCAACATGCATTGTGCAGTTAAAAAAAAAAAAAAAAAAAAAAAAAAAAAAAAAAGTGTCTCAAATTTCGTAAGTAAAGCAGATATTGTGGAATATTGTAGGTATAAATGGAAATATAATCAAAATTGTGCAAGTAACACGGATATTTTTGCGGGTTATCACTGATTATTATAATTTTCACACGAATTATTATTATTATTATTATTATTTAGTTTTTATTGCTAATTTTTATCATAAACTTACTTTTTTAGAAACAACATAAAGACTGAGATCGATCATGACTCGACAAATATTTACTTAACAAAACAGTATTAGGTGCACCTCTTTAAAATATTTAATTAATTGCTGTCGCTTCAATAATATTGCTGCCGACTGTGTATTAAGACCTTAATTAAGTTCTCGCTGTTTTCCTGTTCGACACCCCATTGGAGGCCGAACAGGGGTCCTTATTGGGGTCCATATTGGTGTCCTTAATGCTTCATTAATGGATCATTCTTAATACTTTCAAAAATTTCGAAACTCGTGTCACCTAATCCAAATAATTTCGCAAGTTCAGTTAGCGTCAAATATTTCTATATGCCAAAATTAAGCTAGCGTCTAACATGGGTCTTCATTAAGTCATTCCTCCAATTCATCGTCTTCAAACTTTTTCGGTGCGCCAGAGCGTTCTTTATCTCCAAAATCAAAACCAATATTTTTGAAGCTTCAAAACCAGTCTCTGCATGTCATTTCCCTCAGAGCATACACAGCGTAAGTCTCAACAAAAACTATATATATGCTTCAGTTGCAGATTTCTTTTGAGTAAAATAGTCCAATAAAACGGCCCACAAAACGTCTGGAGGTCTTTTATCGTTTTGGGATTTTTAAGAGCCCAAATTGCCCACTCTGCGTGAAAGAGGAAATTATGGACAGGAACCATTTTTCGGGATGCTCAGCTCTGCAAGGGGACTCCGAGGTGAAGAGATGTTGGAGTGCGAGACACCTGCTGATGAGACATTGACTTTTTTCTCTTACTGTATTTCTTTTTATGTTATTCATGATTCTTGTTATTCTGTAAGAGTTTGCCTATTTCTCATACCATTGAAAAAAAAAATCCCCACAAACACTCTTTACTTGGCACAAAATTCGACAATTTTAGAAATAAGAAGAAAAAAAAAATTATTTACACTGTGACAAACTAATGTACACTGAAGTTGCAGCTTATTGACAATATTTCTTTGTACATGCACGTAGTCTTGGTAATGCCATTTTTTAGAAAAAAAACAGGAGGGCGGTCCTAAAAATTAAGCCAAAGTGGTTCTGTTCAAGGTATCAAAGTTAAGTTTTAAAACGTACCATGATCAGGACTTGTTTTACATTAGTAAAGTTTAAAAAAAAAAAAAAAAAAAAAGAATGAAAAAGAGAAAAATAGAAGGTAAAAATATACATATGAAGCTCGTAGAAAAAAACAATGGTAGTTTCTTCTCGTCAGAAAAAAAGATCACAAAGAGAAGGTGAAAGTAAATTCGTTTTTCACAAACATGTTCAAATATACGGAAATGACTTAATTTACTATGACCCCTGATCAGATAAAGATTGTGCATAATTAATAATAACAGAAGATTTGGCTTTGGAATATTGAAACCCGAATAAACTACTACGTCAGAAACGCCAAAAGAAAAATATTTGCGATGCATACAGCTGTTTCGGTAGCCTTAAGCGTGCCGTCCTCAGTGCAAAAAGAGTTCTGAATATGTAGGAGTGCTCGTGTATATAGGAGAGCACTTCTCCAGATTCAGAACTCTTTTTGCACTGAAGACGGTACGCTTAGGGCTACCGAAACAGCTGTATGCATCGCAAATATTTTTCTTTTGGCGTTTCTGATGTAGTAGTTTATTCGGGTTTCAACAGTGTGCATAATTCTATAAGAAGAATAGCTTAGTGATATGTAAACAAGGACTTTTTGTTTTTAAAAAAGATTTAAAGTAAAATATTTCTATATTCCAAAAGCAAACCACATATATCTTACTCTTTTTGGACATTTATCATTAGTATGAATTCTCTAAAGTATATACCTTTTTGGTGAATTTTTTGCACAAGAACATTTAAAGGATTTTCAAATTTTCAAAAAAGTGGTAGTTTTTTTGTTGTTGAAATTTGAATAATTTTTTACCTTTGTACCAAACGTAAACTGTAACATATTATGCCTTAACAGATAGTGTGTAAACAGTAAAACACAAAAGGATTTGTAAACAGTAAAACACAAAAGGATTGTCAATATCATAGTTTCCTCTGGGCACAAAAAGTGTTGCTTTTTTTACAAATTAGTTAGATTTATCGTAAACAAAATAACAGATGACCTTCAATTAGGATCTCGCATAATCTTAAGAATTTTTTTTTTCTTCAAAAGTAAGAAAAAAAAATGAATATGTGTTTTATTGTTTTAGACAAACAGCATGTTTTGAAATTTTCAAAAATATCCGTAAAGTCAGTTTTCAGATTTATTGCAATCCAATGAAACCAATCCAGCAAGCCTGCCTAATTTGCCAGTTTTTTTTTTTTTTTTTTTTTTTTTTTTTAAGAAACTGTCTCTTAGAAATTATATTTTAAGACTATAATTTCTATTTATTTAGAAACAAACTAAAGGAAGTTTTGAAAAAGATTTATTGATTCCTTATTCAAGTTATAGGTTGACAGGTTCAATTTCATTCGGAACTTATATTACAGGTTAACTTTCCTAACATTCATTAGTTTACAAAAATACATATATATAAGGAAAGTATTGTAATCCTAACAAAATTCGACTAAGAGATTTTGGTGTTTCTATACTTTTTAAGTCCCACGAGTTCATTTTTGCTATTTTTACAATGATACATGTATTTACGTATGTGAATGCGTCTAAATTTTTTGGTTGATTGAACTAAAAACTGGTACTATGTTACAAGTCGCGGAAGCACGAACGATACTGATTTTGGTGAATCTAGAATTTATAACTTCTTTACAAGGATACAAAGAAAAATTTCTTGTCATTATGACCTATAAACCCAAATTATTTAAAATGCGATAGCAGCTAAATGCCTTATTGGATTGTACTGAAACTTTATATGCATGTTATAGGTCACCGTCGCATAAAAAGTATAGATTTTGGTGAATTTAGAACTAATACGGGTTTTTTGCAAAGGTATAAAGAATAATTATTTATCATTATGGGTTCACTCAAAACCTATATACATATTATACATCACGTTCAAATGGCCTTAAATTATTTAAAGTGTGATAGCCTCAAAATATCTTACTCGATGGAGATAAAAATTATATGCATGTCACAGGCCACTGTCGCAAGACCTGTATGGATTTTGGTGAATGCAACACTTACAGGTTTTTACAGAGACGCAATAAAAATTTATTTATCATTATAATCTATTGACTTAAATTATTTGATATGCAATAGCGTTAAATTACATACGTTAAGTCACATGCGTTAAGAACATACTATATGGGAAAACGCATTCAAACATTTTATTATAAACTTCTCTTTTGTTTGTTTAACGAATTTTCTTACTTTAATTTACTTACACAACCGTTCATTAAAGTTCAGAAAACAGTGTAAATTTACTCCAGCATTTTTCTTCTTCTTCTTTTTTTTTTTTTTTTAGTTTCCTTTCATTTAAGAATAATTAGAGTACAATTAGGAAATGTGTTTTCCGTTCATTCTCGTATTTATTTTAGCTATATTTTTGCAAGACACTTTATCCTGTTGCATCAGTTTCAACAACGAAGTTATAAATCATCACGAAAATAATCATGAATATCAATCCTTAAAACTTTCACAACACTCCTTCCATTATATTCACACGTACATTTTACAGTTGAAAAATGCTTAAACTAAAAGTAGGAATAAATTATACACAATAATAAAACCACAAAGAAAAAACACAGCAGTTGGGCTGGAATATGGAGTTTATTGGGGCCACATGATTATATACATATATGAAGGACGATATACGTCGGTTTGTCTGAGGGGAATTTTGAAAAAACGTATTTTTGAGTCCTTTTTACTGTACAGTCTATGAATTTTGAAAAACTCCATATCCAGCAGGCTTAAAAGAGGCTATTGTATAGCAGGGTTATGGATTGAGGATCTCTATTGTTTTTTACTCCAAATGCAAATAATGGTTTATTGTCAAAAAAGGCTTTTTGTTTGTAAAGTTGGTTGTAGCTTGATGGTAAGCTCATATTTTCGAATATTCTTTTAATTTTCCTGAAAAAGAAAATACATGTTACAGCATCATGCATAGAATATTATCGAAAGAAAAAAAAAAGAGAATATGATTCTGATTTCTATAAATAATTATATTAAGTATACATTATAAATTGCAAAATCGTGTAAACATGGAATTTTATAAAATAGATTAAAATAAAATAAAATAAAAACGATTTTGAAGATTACAAAATATAAATTTTTAAACGACTCTTTCACAAAGTTTGTCAGCCGACTTAAAAGCTCCCTATGTACTTATAAAGTTATTTACAAAATTTCTGCATTGTATTACAAACAAGAAAAAAAAAAAAAAAAAAGAAAATTGTTTGTAACACAAGCTTTAATTTCAAATGATTTTCATTCACTTATTATTTTTATTTATCACATTTGCGATTATTTTTTTTTTGACTAAAAATCCACATTTAACAGAAGTGGATTTAAAAGTAATCCCAAGATTTGACGCTTGTTGACTTGTTTTTCCACTGCACATTATTGTTGATGATGAAAGACTTTCACATTATATTGTAAATATACATCTGTAAATATTTACATGTTGTTTTGTCATGGACAATGAATTTATTCAAAAGTTTGAGTAAAATCCGTTCAGGGGAAGTTTCATAAAAAATGAATTTCAACGTGTGACACAGACAGAGTTTTGCCCCCGAACGCTTCCCCGAATTAGATAAATACCTTAAGATGATTATATAGTACATTCTGACCAAGTTATGTCTAAAATGTCAGTAAAATCACTTTGGCAGAAGTGTTTTAAAAACCAATCGCAGTTCTTTGATATAAAGAGACAGAATTTTGCCATGAAACTATGCCCAAATCAGATAAATCTCTTAAAATTCTTGCATAATGTATTAACGGATCTCTAAAATTTGAGTAAAATTTGTTTTCTAAGAAGTGAATTAAAATTAAATTCACAGGATTTCACAAAGGATTGGTTGGTTGGTTTGATTTTGCGTCGCACTAGTGTTGTGCAATAGGGAATGATATCAGAAAGGGAAAATAATTTTTGTACTTGAAAACTGAGCCTGGGTGAGGTAAAAAGTTGAAATTTTTTTACATGTTTTTTGTCACCATCTATGAATTCGTGTGCAAATTTTCAGTAATTTTAAGGTATATATATATCCACATACAAACGAAGTCAATCCACTTGTTAACTAACAGCGACCTTGAACGAGTCTGCATTACATGCATTATTTGTTTCTGTAATACTCTTTTGTCAGCTACAGTGAAACTATACACTTTATTCTTCGCATCGTCTCAAAATAGGAAAATAAAAAAAGTTAAGTCTGGGGATCAAAGTTGACAAACGTACAAGAAACGCTTGTTAAACAAAACACGATAAATCGCCATTTATAAGCAAAATTTAATAATATATATATTTTTTTCATTTGCGTAATAAAAAATATTTATGGTACTAAGCATTGTAGAGTAAAACCCACTACAGTAAACTATTTACTTGATTTTGTATTAAAGTGTAAAATGTTTCAGGCAATTTCGACCCACCATGTGTTTCTTTTTCTGCACCGATTGCATTATGCAATCAAACTGAATGCAACTACTTAACTAATGCTTTAAGTGATTAACTACACAAATACCTTAGCTAGCTTAATGAGTTTTTTAACTAGAGTTTAGTTTTTACTTACATATTCTGCACACATTTCTTTATATTCATCAAGACTAATACCGTAGTACATCAAGCACAATTGATTTTCGTAATCAGCGTCACATATTTCCGGTTTTGATGAAAGTGGAACTATTCGCATTTCTTCTAACACACTTTCACTGAAAGCAGGAAAATTTATATTAATCCTTAAAAACCAATAACCAGTAAGTATCTAGCACCGCAGTGACTTGGTAGATTTTTAAAAGTTATTTTTATAACTCCTTTCCATGAGTTTATTTTCATTTATTCAATTATGTGTTTTTCTTAGTTTGCAACGGTTTATTATTTATATATTTATTGATTTTCTGTTTGTTTCAAAACCAGATTGGTATCACTGCGCTAGATTTTTTTTTTATTTAAGCCCTGCTGCCATTCTTGCTGATTCATATGTAAAATGACTTCCTGAATCCCAATGTGATCCGCATTTTGCCCAATCTTCGGAAGCAACCCCATTTCCCAATTTTTATCACTCTTCGCTAATTTCACGTCCTTGATTTTGATTTGGAGAATGGAAACGAATTATTTTAGCACTTAAAAACAAAATAATATAATGTATAATAAATCTTATACTATTAAGTGAGCAATATTTGTATATTTCACTGTTCTCGAAAACGGTAGCTCGGACAGTCACGAGATTTAACACAAAGGTGCCCCCCGAAGGGTCATTGTGCACATCGATGTCAGATTTTCGAATTTTTGATTAGTTTTTTCTTAATTAATCAAAATGTGAAAATAATAACCTTCTAAATTCCGATAAATAAGCCATTTAAATTTTAACATTTTATCCATAATTTAATTGTTGCCAATTTTTTTTCGACAAAATAATAATAATTACAAAAAAAAAAAAAAAAAAAAAAAAAAGTACATTTATTTAAAATGAGAAAAATAAATCAGAAAAATTAGAAAATAAATTAGAAATATCAGTCGCATCGTTACAAAAAAGATACCAAATGAAAGGGAAAAGTTTTGTAAATCTGATGCATTAAACAGCTTATCAATCAAATGATTAGTTATTTCTTAATTAATTAAAATGTGAAAATAATAACCTTCTAATTTCTGATAAATAAGCCATTTAAATTTTAACATTTTATTGCATTTTATCCTTAATTTAATTGTTGCCAATTTTTTTTCGACAAAATAATAATAACAATAATAATAATAATAATAATAATAATAATAACGTACATTTATTTAAAACAACTAGATATATAAATTAGAGTGCTGATTCAATGGATGAAGAATTAACTTTCCGTGGTTCAAGATGAATCACGTGACATGCTCGAACAGGTTGCTGTGTTTGGCCCTTTATCGCTATTTTGGCATTTAAAATATCAGTTCGACACATTATCATTATTATTAGGTAACATGACAGTCCTATGACCGAAATAAATTGTTTTTAAAATAATTTTACACATATTTCACATTTTAATAAATAATAAAGTACCTTTTTTTTCATCGTTTCCCAACAAAGTTTAAAAGTATTTATAAAAGAAAATTTAAACTTCTAAAGAGCTAAATTTAACAACAAATAATTATTTTTCAACTATTTTTAAGCATTTTGTCGGTTAAAGTTCAACTACACGAAATAAAAGAGAAGTAAAATCAAAATCAAAATGACTTAGAACAAAAGAATATTAAACTACGGAAGTAAACAAAAAAATTGGCGTTTATGACTTATGCGAAGAACAATCTCCAAACCGTTGCCATAGAAATTTACTGAAAGTAAGCTGTTAACAAGGGAACCATCTAATATGCCGGTGCAAGGAGAGCATGTCACATGACTCATCTTGGACCTTCTGAAGGGTTACCATTTATCACTCTACTTTATATATCTCGTTGATTTAAAATGAGGAAAATAAATCAGAAAGATTAGAAAATAAATTAGAAATATCAGTCGCATCGTTACAAATAAGATAGCAAGTGAAAAGAAAAATTTTTGTAAATCCGACGCATTAAACAGCTTATCAATCGGACAATTAGATTTTTTAAAATTAACTAAAGTATGAATTTTAGGTGGCAACAGCAGAAGATTGTATGGAAACCGTTAGGAAAAAAAAAATGAAAAATCTGCTTCACATTAAGTCACATGATTTTTAAGTGGGATTAAAAATTGCAGTTTTCAAATTCTTTTAAATTTTCTCTCACGAACACAAAAATATAATATACAGCCTGCACCCCACAAGACCAACATGCATTTGAGATTTCATCAATTATTTTGGTTAATAAACAAAAGTTATTATTTTTTTTTTTTCAAATTAAATTTTATTCTATCTTCGAAAAGATTTATGTGATCATAGATTTAATAATATATATAGATCTATCATCCCCATACTATCGTGCAAAGATTTTTGATGCCGAAAAAAAGCTTTGGAATCAGCCATTAAGTGATATTGAAGGAAAAAAGAAAAAAAAGAAGAATGAATTCGAAACTATATCTGGAGCTTTTCATTCACCTTTAGTAAATAAATTATTCATGAATTTTATTTGCTAAAACATTCGTGTGTATTCCCGTGTGTATTCACTCGGGGAAAGACTGCCATATTTTGGTAAAATTGCCGTCTTTTCCCGAGTGAAAAGGAATCACTTTTTTCTCCCCAATGATCAATCTATATATTATTACTATATCTATGTATGTGATACGATACATTAATAATTTGGGTTTTAAAAGTTTTTTAAATAGATAATTTAAACTCTATGAACCATATTTTTATTTTATCAGTTTCATTAACAGATCCTGCTGGGCGATTTTTTAAATTTTGGTGTTGAAGCACACCGAACGTTTTTCGACAAGAAGTTTAATATAGCAACAGCCATTTTAATCTAAGTAGCGCATCAAATATATAAAAACATAAATGATTTATTTTTACACAAAATATACAGAACAAATGCAGTTTTAAAGATAGGAAATTTATTTCAACAAGCACTATTTTAAACCTAAAAACCATTAAAAATATAAGCAGAATATAAAGGACTCTTATGTATAAACAAAAAAGAGTCTAATAAAATTATTAGCAAAATAGTCTTCCCCTTTTCATACAAAAAGAAAAAATAAATAAAAAATACATCGCTAATAGGGCGACAAAAATTCAAACGCCGCCAGTGGAGCGACATAATAAAGTTGTGTAACACGATAATATTTACCTATTTATTTATTTTTTATATAATAATCACTATAATAATTTATCATACAAACAAATGAGCCTCTGTGTGTTACTGCACTTGCACGCTGTCGAACAGAAATATTTGAAAAATTCAAATTAATATTTAAGTAAATAAATAAAAATATGTTTAATGGGAAATATATATAACCATAAAATGATTAGTTGCCTAAAATACGTCAGAAATAGCGCTCATAGCATATTGTTACAAGGGATTAAGTCTTATTTTTACAATGGATTAAGTCTAAAATGGTGACAAAAATTCAAAAGCCGCCAAAGAGAACTATATTAAGGCTGTACTATCAGGTTTACAACCCATGAATTATATATAAACACAAAAAATTAATTGTCTCATGCGACAGACGTAGCCAATCACAGCATATTGGAATATTTGGCGTGAAATTGCTGTCATTTAATCGTTGATTGGATAAACAAAATAAACATATAAAATAACGTAAAAGCAAATATTATGTTGTCTAAACCCAGTTACATTTCAGTCCAGTCCGAGTTACATGTGAGCAACACGTATAGTGTTGTTCACATGTAACTAGGATTCAAATATAAAAAGGAAATTCCAATTTTTTCGATACTATCTATTTCGAAACTGTTATATAATAAGCACCTAAATGGAAGCTCATTAATAAACTATTGTCGCAGGTAATAGGGACAAGCGCCCGAGTTGCAGTGAATGACCAAATCGCTGCCGAATGCAGCAGGGACCTGGAGCGAGCTTTTGAACAATTTCAGTAATTTATTTTATTTTTATAAAGCTATATAGAAAAGAGTTTCCTTTAAATTTAGTGGCCAGCGAAGCGGGCAAAGCCTGCTAGTAATAATATTAAGTGACTAATAAAATATTATAAATGTAATATATAATTGGTGGCAATACTCCAACCCCAATGCATATAAGTGGCAAATTGCTCCAACCCCCTAATTTTTTTCCTTGCTGCAAATATTCATGTTTAAGAATTATCCAACTCTTTAGCCCCTCAGAATATATTTAACAGTTAAAATAATTCTTTCCCTCCCAACAAATCAAATTTATAGCCATAAATTTACCGAAAAGTGATAAAAATGGGGGGCATCCCTGAATAACTGTAAGTGATAAGGAAAATGGGCGACCTATTCGGATTCAGTAGGTCATTATTCATAAGAATTTTCAAAAATGATATTCGGGCCGGTTTTCATGCACACTGTAAAAAAAAAAAAAAAAAAAAAAAAAGTTAAAAGTACCCGAAAAATCTGGTAGCTGGGGTGCCAGTATTTTTCCGTCAAATATACAGGACAAAACTGTACTTTTAACAAAAAATCTGTTTGATTAACAGGATTCCTGTGTAAAATATATGCCAGTGGTACAATTTTACGGTTTTAAACTGTATATTTGACGGAGAAATACTGGCACCCTAGCTGACAGATTTTTCCTGTACTTTTAACAGTTTTTTTTTTTTCAGTGCAGAGCAGTGTTATTTAGTACAAATTATCTTTCACATTATCATTATTTTAATCTTACATTTATTACTTTTAACGCTTAATTTACAATCAACGTTTTCTAAAAAAGGATTTATTCTCTGTTATATATTAATATACACAAAAAAATTCCTTTTAATATTTAGATTTATTAAATAACAATTCCCTGAATGTCTCACACACTTTGTATTTTTCATCAAACGTCAATACCTTTACAGAAATAGAGCACTGGAAAAAGTCGTGAAAATGACATATTATAAAAAACAGAAAATTCATTAAAATTACCAAATAAAAGGTTAAATATAGTCTGGATACCTTTTCAGCTACTCTAAAAATTGTGTAATCGTTAAAAAGCTTTATCAGAAAATACTTTTTTCAATAAATATTTTACAGCGAAACAAATTTATGTTTATAATTTAAATACTATCCGCATAATTGTATGTGTTACACGAGGTAGGATCTGAACAATCTATGTAGAAGTAGAAATTAGCTAATTCTCTGTCAGATGTATATAATTTTCTTCTACATTTATTCGGCAGATTAAAATAACGAAAAAAACAAACTCTTCAATTTTTGAAATATAGTAAAATTAAAATCAACGTTAAACTATCGAACATTTTAAATAACCCAAATAATATTTAACTGTTCCATTTCGTTATTTTTTGTGTTACTGGTACTTAGTAAAATGTCAAATATATTGCGACTCCCTGTATTTAGAATAAAGTCTATCTTAAGGTATTGGAATGTTGATTATAAAATAAAGGTAAGGTTGTTAAATATTTATAAAGGAAAACTTACTTTTTTAAAAATTAAATTCTAGAAAAAAAAAAAAAAAAAAAAAGCTAATAGTAACCTCTTTAAAAATAAGAAAGAAAAATAGTTGTCTAGTTTTATCAAAGCGTTCCTATTTTGCTACCAAATGTTCAACTAAAAATTCCTTTTTTCCTGCTTCATGTAAATAAACAATTCATATTGATTTCGTATATTTCGATTTTCAGTAAAAAAAATTTTCACTGAAGAGAACGAAAAGTATATGCATGCGTCATTAGTCTATTCACACTATATTCATGCTATTTATAAATGTAATATATCCATATTACTCAAA
Organism: Salticus scenicus; assembly: GCA_963930645.1. Taxonomy (NCBI): domain Eukaryota; kingdom Metazoa; phylum Arthropoda; class Arachnida; order Araneae; family Salticidae; genus Salticus; species Salticus scenicus. The sequence goes on along the minus strand of OZ005659.1, from coordinate 253,287,200 downwards.
ACATTTCTATTCATTGTCCCACATTATATTGATGATACAACTCCAAAGAAAACAGTAGCTCATATTTAACGATCCAGCCTGTGGCCGAGAAGTTATGCTCTTAAAGCTGGTAGAAGAGATATGTGGTTACGCCTAATTTTTCGGGATTTTCTATAGTTTTCTCCTAAACTGGCATAAACAAAATATGAGAACCCTTTGAAAGACACCCCCCCCCCATGCAAAAAGCTTTCGACCTAGTCCTAAGCCCCCTAATGCCTTTCTATTTCTAACCGTTTTTTAATTGAAAAATCGTGCAGTGAAACAAACAGATATGCACCGTTTAACAACAATAATAATAATAAAAAAACAACTTAATTTCATAAATTAATTGTTTAATAGTTTTAGAATCGATTTAAAAAAGTGATTCAAATTAGCTTAAAATTTCTAAAAGGAAATAATTTTTGAATATTTTGAAATTCATACAGGTAAAATTAAATTGTTTCAAGATTTGCATTAAAATATTATTTCAGTTTACTTAAAAAAAATCAAGAGAAGTTACTAATAGCTTATTCTCCACAAAATTATATATAATACCACCCTATTTTCCATCATTATCTAATAAGATAGTTTATAATTGTTGTTATTGTTGTAGTTTTTGTTGTCGTTTTGCTATTTTATATATATTTTTTAAGAGAGAAATACAATTCACGAAATGATATTCTGTGTTGCAATAATATATTTAAATTAAATTTTATTTAATGAAATTTTATTTTTCCGGCTGAGTGAAAATAATGCCTGGACCGGGAGTCGAACCCTGGATTATTGACTTACAAGGTCAAGGCTCTACCAGTTGAGCTATCCAGGCCAACAACCGGGCAGCATTACTCACTCAGACAACCTTTAGGCAGAAACATCTGGTCTATCATTTAGATAGCTCGACAGAAATAAGCTGCAGGTAAAGGAAAGCACCATTAAACAATGGGAGAAAGAAATACAATTTTTATTAAAATCACAATCAACTGATTGGAAGAAAATCATATTTAATGAAATTTTATTTTTCCGACTGAGTGAAAATAATGCCTGGACCGGGAATCGAACCCCGGATCATTATAGGCATTATTTTCCCTCAGTCGGAAAAATAAAGTTTCATTAAATATGATTTTATTCCAATCAGTTGATTGTGATTTTAATAAAAATTAAATTAAATTTGTCTGATTTTCTATTAATTATCCAATTCTTAATACATTAAATTTCTGTTTGAGCTGCATGTTTCATTTTTTAACCTATAAATGCACTACACTATCTATTATCTGGAAATTTTCGAATTCAGATATTTTGTCAAATAGTTAGAAAAATCCTTGACGAATTATCTTGAAACTTTGGGAGAATCAAGAAAATGTTATACCTTATATATTTCAGCAAATTTTTGCCCCGAAGCGAAAGATGGGACCAGTGAAAAATTAAACAGAAATCAAAATGTTTTGGAACAACCTACACTGAGAAAAAAAATATACCGCTTTCATCTAGAACGAATAGTTGGATTCCCAAGCTAGAAATACAGATTTACGAGCTATGAGTATAAGGCAACCCAATACACACTGAAAAAAAATTTCTATAATTGAAATCTAGAATCTAAATTACGGATCTAGAAAAAATAGTTCCATGTCATCCTTATAAAATTCTTATAAAAATTTTTCTAGTCCCCCTCGAAAGCGAATTCTAGAGACCTCTATTAGAATTCTTGAGCGTTTGCCTATACTATCGAGGACAAACCTAATTGAAAATATCTCAATACAAGAGGTGAATACAAGAGGCGGGTTTCAGCAGCTATAATCTTGGTTTATGACCCAATTCTAGAAAATCAAGCGAGAGTTTCTTGTAATAAAAAGATTCAGAATATTCAGAATATTGTTTCACCATCTAGAAATGTGTAGATTAGAAATTCTCGACCCTTTCGTCTATTTAGTTTATGGGCGTGCCTTATACGCATAGCTCGGAAATCTGTATTTAAGGATTTAGAAAATGACCATTTATTCATTCTAGATGAAGGTGGTATATATATTTTTTCTCAGTGTATAAAATGTAACGCTTTAATTGCGTTTTGGCTATAGCGTGTGATTATGAGGCTTCCTCTAATTATCTATATAAAATTTTATGAGGCTACAACATGCATAAATGGAAATATTCCTTTTTCTTTATATACACACACATATATGTATATAGTATTTTAATTATAACATGTGGTGTATTAGACCCAGTGCAAGGCTATGTTTACGAAACTTGGCACACTGCATTAGACAGTATATTGACATCATAATGCAAAAATATTAAATATCTTATAAATTATGAGCATTTATACTAAATAATTTTTAACTACACATGCGTTTGTTTTAATGACATTGCATTTGAATAACTTAATCGCCTAGAGTGTTGAGTTACTTATATAAAAAACCAAAACAAACATCAACTAAATTCAAAAAGTTGTTAGCGATATAATTTTATCGATCTTTTAAGAATGATTTCATCAACACGTTGAGCGCCATGTCAGCCATTCTAGATTCTTGACATTTTGTCATATATCTCTAAAAGTACTGAAAGGAATCATCTTGAAACTTTAGGAGTGTGCAGAACATGTTATACTTCAAACATTTCAGTGAGAGTTTTACTCTGAAAGTAAAAGCAGTACAAAAAAAAAAAAAAAAAAAAAAAAAAAATTAAAAAATTAACACGTTGAGCGCCCTGCTAGCTATCGGTGGTTAACAGTGTCAAATATGATATAAAAAGCCGCGTTAACCATCGGTGGTTGACAGTCTAAAATAGGATATAAAACTAAAAATTTTACATTGTTTTAAGTAATTATTGAAAATTTATTTAAAATTTGCTTAATTTTTATTTATTACAGGAGGAATCATTATGGAATTTTAATAGATTTTAAGAATATGCGTGGCGCTCAACGTGTTAAGGAAAACCGTAATGCGAATAAAAATGATTCAGGGAATTCTAAATTTAAAAGTTTCATAAACCACCGACTTTGGACCCTTGGCCTACTTTGCGTTTTTATTGTAATCTTTAAGTTGATTTTTTTAATCGTTGCATTGTTCATTTACGTCATTTTTCTTGACGGGTAGCGACATACATTTGAAAAATGTTATTTTATTTATTTATTTACTTTATTAAGGTTTATGGCTAAAATTTTATAAATTAATTTTAAAGAAAAAATACTCACATATTGTTTTTCACGTAAGCTTTGACTCGTTTCTTTTCAGTTTTCTGTGCCCAAGTCTTGGTTCTATTTTTCAGTAAATATCCTTCTAACATATATTCAGCAATATGGGCACCAGAACTAAAAAAGTAAGATATAGATTCTTTTCTGGTCACAATATTAATAGTGGTGTGAGTACCACACCATATTATTTGCTTCATATGACTAAAACTTACATATACTTTCATGGTGTGTTAATGGATGTTTAGTTTTAACAAATCCCAAAGCATAGCTTCAAAAGGTTTATCAGTTCAGTTTACCTGCCAGTTTGGTTCATGCTTTTGTTTATAAATATGCAAGCGTACCGGCGGCGCCACCCATATTTTCTTAAACATTTTTGTACAGAAATTTGAGTTTTTCAATTGCTTAACATACGACAAAGATTGCTGTTTATAAATAGTGGATGAAAGAAATACGGGCATCGGGAGCTCAAAACATTATTGAATTGTCATGAAATTTTAATGTAGTATTATTTACTACAGAACCGTTGTATTAAGAATAGTGTTAGTGTATATATCATTTATTCTTATGCAGAGACACATAAAATAATAATTCGATTTACATAACTGTCTACAGTCAATCTCTCTCTCTCTCACTCTCTTTCTCTCTATATGTATATGACTGTGAAATTTGAAAGATAATACATTAATATCATAGTTTTTAATTTTATTGATAAACTGAGCAGTCGCACTTATGACTGTACATAAACATTTATAATGATACGAATGAATGAAAGAGTAGAATAATATTATGTTTACAATAATGAGCGAGATATCTGTTTCTCTACTTACAGTAAGCGTCAAATCTGTTTTTACTCTGAAGAATCAGAATAAATAGTTTGAAGAATAATTCAAGGGAAAGAAGGATCGTTTTTACAATTTTTTGCGTGTATTACTTGGGGTTGTTTCTGCATCCATTCTTAGGGTTGTGTTGGTAAAAACATGAAAATGGAGATATATATACGATAATTTATGAAATGGTCTATGATATGTTTAAATAGTAGAGTTGTGTTATTCACAATTCAAGTTAATTTTAGATATACATTTTTTAATGTTTAATGTATATATTCACAATTAATGGTACAGTTGTGTTATTTTAGCTAATGTCGCTACAAATGCATTATGTATCTCTATCTCCTACTAAGTGTTTATGTTATAAATTGACTCAGTAGATTGTTTCATCATAAATATATCACATAATAATAACAGGAGACTTGGCGTTGGAATATTAAAACCCGAATAAACTACTACGTCAGAAACGCCAAAAGAAAAATACTTGCGATGCATACAGCTGTTTCGGTAGCTTTAAGCGTATCGTCTTCAGTGCAAAAAGAATTCTGAATCTAGAGAAGTGCTCGTATATATAGGAGAGGGACCGAATTTAGTTCAACCAATAGGATTACGGGAAAGGTGGAGTGTGTGGCCAATAGGAATTTAGGAATGTTAGCTGTGTAAACAGTAGAAAAATTAAGAAAATGTGGATTGAATGTAAAATTTCCAACAGACAAATAGGGAACAGCGAAATCACAATTATGATTTTCCTCCCAGCAATGTTTAGAAATAACCGAATTGTTGGAAATTTTACATTCAGTCCACATTTTCTTTATTTTTCTACTGTTTGCACAGCTAACATTCCTAAATTCCTAGTGGCCACACACTCCACCTTCACCGTAATCCTATTGATTGAACTAAATTCGGTCCCTCTCCTATATATACGAGCATTTCTCCAGATTCAGAATTCTTTTTGCACTGAAGACGGTATGCTTTAGGCTATCGAAACAGCTGTATGCATCGCAAGTATTTTTTTTTTTTTTTTGGCGTTTCTGACGTAGTAGTTTATTCGGGTTTTAATAAATATATCGCACTTAAAGCGTGATTTAAGTCTCAGAAAATGAACTGTAAGAATAAATCATTTATTGTGAAACGTTAAAAGAAGACGCGTGAACACCACGTCAATCTACGCAGAATTTCAGTTGCACATATTTCACGCAACTGGGAATAAAGGAACAGTATATTGTCACACTTTAAACAACATAAAGTATAAAAAATTAGGTAACTTTACACCAAAAAGAAAAATGAGGCAGCATAACTGTCTGAAACATTTGTTGTAACATCGCAGAAATGTAGTGTAATGCTGCTCAAATGAATTACGTTACACTGTTGTTACACTAAAATTTTGTGTAATATTACATACATTTCTGTAACGTTCCAATAAATATTTGAGCCAATTATGTTGTCTCATTTTTACTTTCTTCTATATGTAATATAGAGAAAGTATTGGATTCGCGAAAATTTTCGACCTCCGTTTTTTGACGGATCTACACGTTTTGGGATGTCCTGAACACGAATTGATAGTTTTTAGAAAATGTCTGTCTGTCTGTCTGTCTGTCTGTCTGTCTGTGTGTCTGTGTGTCTGTCTGTATCATTTTTTTGTGGACGCTGTATCTCACGAACATATGAATGAAATTTAACCAAACTTGGTATTTAGTTGCACCCTGACATGAACTGGTGCCCATTAGATTTGGGGATCAATAGCTCAACAGGTGGCGCTGTGATAGCATTTAATCTAAATTTTTAACATGGCAGCATAGGACGAAAATTCGTATAAATGTGCATAATAAGAGTTATTTTACACTTGTATTTGTAAAATTAATATGAATTATTGATAATAGTAGTACGTAACTAGGAAAAAAATTTTGTGCATGGGGGGGCATCGGTTACCCCCTGGGGGGGAAGTACCCCCCCCCCCCCCCGGGGGGGTTAAATTTTGAAGATGGGTATCATTCGAAAGGTCTCGTCAATACCTTTAAAACGAATGGTTGAACTATAAATCTGTGATAATTTAAAACAAAGTTATCGATTTTTTTTTTTACTTTTAACCAAAAAAAAAAAAAAAAAAAAAAAAACTTAGAAAAAAATTCTATTTTTTTTTTTTTTTTTTTAAATATTGTTAGTGATTGAATATGTATTAATTTTCGCAAAAAAAAAGAAAAAGAAAGGAAAAAAAAAATCATTTTTTTTTTTTTAAATATTGTTACTGATTGAATATGTATAGGAAAATATAGAAGAAAGTCTTGTGGTGGCCACAACATACTAGTTTCTGTTGTAATACTACATTTCCTTTTTAAGGGTACACTTAAAGCTACATATGTCGGGATCTAACATAAGGTATCATTCAATTCTGTACCTTTCTTCATGGAAAATATTCGTGTTACACGCATGCAGAGAAATTTAGAATTTATATGAAATAGCGATAGTGTACAGTAAAATAAGTGTTCTATGCATTACAATAGGAAAAATATTTCATCTTATGTATCATTACCTAGGTCCAGCTTTATTCCAGAAATACTGCTGAACAGCATCAGAGAGGATTTCTCTTATATCTCGATCTTTAACAAGCTGGCGTTCTTTCAGTCCAACACAGCAAAGGAAATGGGCGAGACTGCCAATCACTCTTGATGTGACGCTAGGCTTTTTAGTGATGAGAGGATTTACTTTCTGTAAATAGAAATCGCGTTGTGAACAGTCAATAATTATTAAAATTAATTTTAATAAACTTCAAATTATTGTTGCATATAACTTATGCTATTATTGTTGCTCATTGCCTCGTTTAGAAGTATACATTTAGAAAACAAATTTGAGAATTTATAGAAATATTTAAAAATTAAAATGTATTAGAATGTTCAAAATAAACTAAGCTCATAAAATGGTAACGACTTCAAAATATTGTTCTTTGAAAAAAATTTTAGTTTGGCATCTGCAAACTAAATTGTGCCTATAGTAAAAATAATTTCATGAAATTCTAGAAAATTCTAGTCCCATTTTCTAGAATTTCATGTCCAGAAAATTCTAGTCCCAAATAGAAATTCTAGTCCCATTTTCTAGAAAGTTCTGAAAATCTTTATGACAATTCTAGAGCTTCTTCCTACATCATTGTGGCCAAACTTATTTAAAAATCACTGCAAATAAATGCAAATACAAGAGGTGGGTTTTAATAACTATAATCTTGGTTTATAACCCAATTTTAAGGAGTCAAGTGAGAATGTCTCTCAATATAAAAGATTCATAATATTGCTTCACCATTTAGAAGATTATAGACTAGAAATTCTTGATTATTTCGTTTATCTAGTTTAACTGTTTACCGTATACACATAGCTTGTTTATCTATATTACTAGTTTAGGGATTTAGAATATAACTTCGCATTCGTTCTAGATGTAGATAGTATAACTTTTTTTTCTCTGCGTGATTAATTTAAAATTTATCTTTACAGTTTTAAACACTTTTTAATACTGAAACATTTTACCAAAAGTTTGATTTCAATACTATTTTGCTGTTATGCCTCACAAAAGTCACTTACACTGAAATGACAAAAAATACAGAGATAATAATATGCAAATATTGCGGGCAAATATTTGCATATTATATATATTTATGCAAATGCTATAATTTCCCTAAATAGTAATGGGTTTTTCCAGAATTATAATGAACCCTGTTAGGGCGCACAAATCTTTCAGGGTTGATTTGAAGAACATTCTGGACCATTTCAACGAAAAATTTAGTCAACTAAACCGCCATCGATCGTATACGAAAGAGAATAAATAGATAAGTTCGTGCCCAAAATCTTTCACGGGAAGTATATTCGCAATTATTTATGCATTTAGAAGCAGAAAATAGATGCATTTAGAGGCGGAAAGATTCTGAATATGCTTTAAAGGAGCTTCTGTCGACTTGATGAGTTAATATCGTGTCGGGTTTTTGCACTTTTCTGAGAAAAAAAAGGTCGAACACGATAGTATGTAGTTTTCCATCATGTATGTTACCTCAGTGTACAAACACACACACACACACACACACATATATATTGTATATGAATTTTTCTTCTTTACAGTTACATCGGATCTTTTGAAAAAAAATATTCTCAACTACTATCAAATAAGTTTGAAAGTAAATCATTGATTTATTAAAAAGAAATATTAATTGCATTTTATTTAAAAAATTGCGAAATATTTCAGAAACAGTCAGCTCAGAATATAAATGAAATTGAATATTGAAATTTCTGAAATACGTCCTTGCAATATACCGTTAAAAATGCACACTTGAGGTGAATTTAATAAATGACACTACACGACTATTATGTTATTCATACTGCGAATGAGGAAAAATAACTATATTGGTCATTTGGTATTCCCAATGTACTTACACGTCTTGGACGTTCTTCCCAAAAAAACTTCATTGCAATCTCAATATTTCACTCAAATTAGATTTAGGAAGAATCAAAAAGAAATGCTCTAAAGGACTTTATCACAATAAAATACTTTATCTAAGTCCTATAAGATTTATAATATTCAATCGCTAGTTAACCAACCATCAAATAGAATGTTATGAATAGCAGTGAATTTGCAGAGGCAACAATATATACATCCTCAAATAATATAACAATAATATTGCATTGTTTAAATTTTAGCTAAAACATTAAAATTTCGTGTAAGATTGTTGCCTTCTGTAACATCCATTGTTGAATAATTGAAATGTGCATTGTTGTCGACGGCAGCCGAACACCGTGTTATTCAATTGAAAAATTTGGTATCCAAATTTATCGTTACCTAATGCATATTTTTAAATTCCGTTTTCACATTGAGAAAAACCCCAATCATTTAATTTGCTTTTGTTTAAAAAAAAATTACATTTTTTTTTTTTTTTTTTTAATTTTAATGTTTCATTTTAAAGCTATAAGATTCGAAAATTGCACTTAGTTCAGTTTCGCATTTAACAACTTTATAAATATTAAAATTTAAAACTTTCACTATTTTTAAAGTAAAAAATTAAATAATTCGTAGTTTTCTGAATGGAAAAACGAAATTTAAGAATATACATTAAAAGTTATGAGCATTTTGGTACGAAATTTCTTATCATGAGATTTAGCTGTCGCCGACCATAGGGGATAAATCCCCTTAAAAGCGCAAGTTTCGGCATTCCTTTAGTACCCCATCTTTCTTTAGGTATGGGGAATTTAGGTAATCGTGAAAATTTTTGACCTCGGTTTTTTACTTTTTTACACGTTTTTAAGTGTGAGGAATCCAAAAATATCAAAATGGATATGATGTCCGTTTGTTGGGTTTTTGTTAGTTTGTTAGTCCATTAATGCGTTAGTTAGTTTATCCGTTAGTTTGTTTGTCTGTGTACACAATATCTAACGAACAAATGATCGCAGAGAGATCGGACCAGCTTTAAAATATTATTTATGACACTGACAAGAACCCTATTCATCTGCAACATTCTAATTAAAAAAACTTCAGAAGTTATTAGAAATTTATGATTTTCTTAGCATGTGAGAATAAGGCAAATTTTCACTTAAACATGCGTGAAAAGAAATATTTTTATTGTAAAGATATAAGAAGATCTTTTAAATGTCCGCTTTGATGCCGGGGTGAACATCAATAACTATAAACATGCTTTTTTTGCAAACTTCGGAAAATATTCAAAATTTATGAATTTCTTAACACGGTAGAATAAGGCAAAATTACGCATAAATGTCTCTTTTGAGGGATATTTTCATTATAAAGTTGTCAGACTACTTTTAAAATATTATATAAGGTACTAGAACAAACATCCTTGACTATGAATTTTCCAATTTAAACTTTTGTAAGTCACTGGAAATTTACGATTTACTTACTATGGCAGAATAGGTCGAAATCGCGCCTTAACATCGATTTTGAGGGATATTCTCATCGTAAAATTAGTGTAAATGTACATAACGAGAGTTAATTTTAATGAATGACTGTGAAATTAATATGAATTATTGCTAGTAGTAGTAATTAACGAGAAAAAAAAATTGTGCATGTAAGAGCATCGCTTGTGTTCTAGAGGAGCTATCCCCTTCCCCCAAAGAAGTATAAATTTTTAATATGGGTATCTTTTCAAAAGAATTTATCAATACTTTTAATACGAATATTGAACCTCAAATATTATAATTTGAAACTTTTTTTTTTTTCAACAACCAAAACGAAAACAAAAATCTGTAAGTTATCTTTCGCATGTAGCATAAAATTCAATTACTTTGGATATTTAGTGTTAACACTTATATGCAAATGAAATCGTCTGCATTTATGATGGAAAATAACTTTCATAAATAACATTGTGCTGAAAAAAAAAAAAAAAAAAAAAAAAAAAAAAATGAGCCCTAATATCATTTTTGCTGATTTTTATGTAAAGTGAGCTCTTGAATCCGAATATGACCTCCATTTTGTCCAATGACCCTCCGTTTTCGCGGGATGCTATACCTTTTCAAAATTTTTATCACTGTTTGACAATTTTATAGCCACGAATTTTACTTAAAGGGTAGAAAAGGATTATTTTTGAAATTTTATTTTTCCGACTGAATGAAAATAATGCCTGGACCGGGAGTCGAACCCCGGATCTTTGAATTACAAGGTCAAGACTCTACCAATTGTGCTATCCAGGCCGACAAACCGTTCGGCAGTACTCACTCAGACAACCTTTAGGCAGAAAAAATTTGGTCTATCATTTAGATAGCTCAACAGAAATAAGCCGCAGGTAATGGAAAACACCATTAAACAATGGGAAAGAAATACAATTTTTTATTAAAATCACACAATCAACTGATTGAAAGAAAATCATATTTTTGAAATTTTATTTTTCTGACTGACTGAAAATAATAATGGGCATTATTTTCACTCAGTCGGAAAAATAAAATTTCAAAAATATGATTTTCTTTCAATCAAATGATTGTGTGATTTTAATAAAAAATTAGAAAATGATTAGTTTAACTGTTAAATATATATATATATATGTAAGGTATAATAAATATTAAATAATAATCGATTAATAAAAATAAAATAAATGTAATTTTCAATTTTAGTGGCAATAGTAGTGCTTCTCCCCCCCCCCCCCCTTCTCCCAAATTTCTTCCTTTGCTACAAATGTTCATGTTTTAGAATTTTTCACCGCTGCAGATCCTTAGAAGATATTTAGCCGTTAAAATAATTCTTTACCCCTCCCCAAATCAAATTTATAGCCATAAAATTGCTGAACACTGATAAAAATAGGGTGGCGTCTTCAAAAAACGGTGCGTAATGAGACAAAATAGACGTCCTCGGAATCAGGAGGTCATTTTACATAAGAATTTGCATGAATGGTATTAGGGCAAATTTTCGAGTAGAGCAGTGTAATATGTACTGCGTGAATTTTTATGTAAAAGAAATTCTTATGGTAGCCACAACACACTACTATTCCTCTGTATTTTTTTATGGGATAAATGATTACCAACAGTACCCTATTGAATTTTTTAAAAATGTGATAAAGCGTTCTTCGAACGGGATACGAATTTATGGAGATTTTTTTCTTCTTCAAAAATCGATAAAAGGTTGCATGAATTAACCTAGCGATAGTAAATTAAAATCTATAAAAGTGATTTTCTTATAAATTGTTGGACAAAATGCTGGCTTATTATTTTCACACAGGCTGTACATACAATTTGCTTCTTAATAATATAAAATATAATATAATGGTTATTACCAACTTAGAGAAACAGGTTCTGCTTTAATTCACAATTTATTTAGGTAACAAGTCGTTGCCTTCGCTATCCTCTTTGAGAAAATTCTGGACGAAGCTTCTAATTAGTTTCAAGCCTGGACGAGTCGAAACACTAGAAATATTTATTGGAAAAAGCTCTTCCACCTATCAAACATACAAGAAAAACAAAAATTAAAAGAAAATAAACTAATGAAGTTTTAAGTACGAAAAATGCATTTCACATTTTAAAACTAACAGTTTTGTTGAAACATATACATACGTAACCATTAAATTGTGGAATTTGTTATTTAATAAAAACTAAATAATTCATGATTTACATAACTTTAAACTGTTTACATACACACACATATATAAATACATAAAATCCGTTAATATATATATATATAAACCGATTTTATATTTCATATAAATTATAATAAATTTTGTATTCTTACGACGTAACTTGTCATTTTATAGAATAATGATTGCCTAATTGTTAAAGCATTAAAAGCGCCAAGGGAAAGCTATTTGAACCGATCGTGGTTTGTTCGTGGATATTGATTTGGGGTGAGAGGTATTGCTTTCCGTACCATACTCGTCCGATATTTTGCCATTGGATTTCCATTCATTTCGACTGCTACAACAGTTTCAAAGTAACAAAATTTTGAATAATAGGAAAAAGTTCAAAATGCAGTCTCCAGAGATTTTGCTCAAAAAGCAATTTATTTTATCAAACCATAATTGAAAACTTTAACATTAGATGCCAAAAGGTTGTTAATAACGAGGGGGAATACACAATTGCTTTTAAAAGAAGTTAAAATTGTTTGTGTATATTTATTCTAAAAAAAGCGACGTTACTGTCAGGTCTCCCTAATATTTCGTGGCGCCAAAACCTTTTACTTTATCTTCATCATAAATATCATTTTCCAAAATCAAGAACCAAAAAACATTGATCAAAGTACGGATCAAAGCACATATCCAAAGCACCTACCAAAAGCATAAATTTTCTTAATTCGGAAGTCCTAATTTAAAGTACAGAACAATTCATTTCATTTTTTGTAAAATATTCCTCTTAAAATTACCTTCGCAACTTTCCTTAAATTCTTTCTACATCTCCACTGGAACCGAATGACAAATTACCACGAAATAGCCGGTAACATTTTACACCAATCGTCTTTTACTTCAATCCAAAAATTCTATGCTTAATGTCATGTTGTTTTTTCACAGTATCTGATGAAGTTTATTAACTGTTGAAAAGATAGTCTTATTGCGTTTGTGGGATAACAGTACGAAGCTTACAGCATGGAGTGGAGAAACAGTGGCGGACACAAGTCCGGGCCACAGGCCCTAATCTTTCTTCAGTTCTTACATCGTTGGCAGTCAATGCAAAAGTGCTGAAAAGTGAACTAGAAGTTTGGCAAAAACATTAATTTCAAAAAGAACTTTCGCCAAATTAGGCCGCCGCAGCAACATCAGTTTTTTTAAGTCAGGAAGATTTACATATATTATTTTCAAATATTGTGGCTCAGATTTTTCTCGCCATAAATACGTTATACTTTATATGTTAACCATAAAATTCTTTGAATTATTGTGATGAACTAAATCGATTTAATTCTGAAATTACGGACTATCAAGTCAGATTATACATTATAATTCACGCCAGATATAATTACCGACTGTAAAGCTTAAAGTCTTGATTACCAAGCAATTAAATTTCAGATTAATGTAAAAATTATTTGTGGTATATCTGTGGTTTAAAATACTACAAACAAACTTTTTTTTAAAAGAATTTTAAGATTCTCACAAATTTGTAACAAAACTTGTAACACATTTACACCCTCTTCTTTGGTGAATAATCTTGTGACATTGTTACATGTATCTTCAATATTCCCAAAAAAACAAACAATTTTTCTGTCGGTAACAAAAGTGTCCGAACACTAGCAAAGATTATGTAAAAAAAGTACACTTCATACGGTTTTGTTAAATAAATCCTTATCGAATCCTGTTCTGAATCTGTCTAAGATCATGATTCGATAAGGATTTATTTAACAAAACCGTATGAAATGATCTTTTTTTACATAAGAATTTTTGCTAGTGTTCGGACATTTTTGTTGCCGACTAGGACGAAGAGGATTGTTTTCCAGAAATATCATTGATTTAAATTTAATTAGCATAGTTTCTAACGGCTGTATTCAGAATTAATATTGACTATCGGTTCAACACAAAAATCCAGCGATTGTCCAAAAGTACGAAAATATTAGAAAAAAAAAATCTCAAAATATGCAGGCAAATATGTCCAAAAATATACACGCAAAAATCAGAAATCTGCATTTCAGATATTCCTAAAATTATTATTTATCTAATTTTTAGATATTAACATATTTATTTATTTATTTATTTATTTTATTTTTTATCATATTTATTTTTTTAAATAATTCTCTTCATTAAATCTCTAATAATTCATCCAGGTTTCTAAAAAAGTAAACTGTTTTTACAGCCGATAACAAAAGTGTCGAAACACTAGCAAAAATTCCTATGTAAAAAAAGTACACTTCATAAGGTTTTGTTAAATAAATCCTTGTCGAATCATATTCTTAGTCAGTGTAAGAACGTGATTCGATAAGGATTTATCTAACATAACCGTATGAAGTGTACTTTTTTTTACATAGGAATTTTTGCTAGTGTTCGGACACTTTTGTTATCGACTGTAAATTAAGTTTAATGACACTTTAAAATTACTTTACATTTTAAGAATTTAATTAATTTAATTATTTTTACGATATTGGATATTTTCTTTGAATATCATTCTAGATAATTAAAGCAGAAAAGTTATACTAGAAACGCGACTTTATTTTTTATTTATATTTATTTATTTATTTTAAATAATAATACATAATAATGACACTTTGTAAATCGAAGAAAAAAATAGCGTTTAAAGTTGAATTGATTTTGTCAAACACAGCTTTACTTTCAAACCATATTTAAAATCTTTAAAATTATTCTGAATTAAACAAATACATTAAAATATTAATCATTAAATATAGTGTTAACACTGAAACATATTTTAAAAGTAATATCAATAATATTGAAATATTCGTACATACTTGATTATATATATATATACAGTCGGTAATAAAAGTTTTCAAACACTTGCAAAAATTCCTATAAAAAAAAAAGTTATACTTAATACAGTTTTGTTAAATAAATCCTTGTCGAATCCTGTTTTTAGACTGACTAAGAACAAGGATTCGACAAGGATTTATTTAACAAAACTGCATTAAGTGTACTTTTTTATATAGGAATTTTTACTAGTGTTCGGAGACTTTTGTTACCGACTGTATATATCTATATATATATATATATATATATATATAATCTGGTGTGCCAATCACACGACCCTGAAATTTAATACTATAAATACAGGTTGGAGAATAAGAGGTAAGATAACGAGTACTGTTATGTAAACCTATACTAAACAATTTAAATTAGGCTTCGGAAGAGTTTTATTTGATAATTAGTTCTGTGGGGGCGGGGGGGGGCTGCCACCTCCTTTAACCCCCCGTTCCATTGATGCACCTATATTTATATAGAATTTAAATTTCTTATTAAAATTAAAATTTCACTTAAAACTATACAGACAACTTTCAAAGGCAACATTCCTTGAAACTTATCAGTCTTGATCAAACTTTTCCGGCAACAAACTTATATTGACTTGAAAATACAACTTTTGGATCTCTTAAATTATTCGTTTTTAAGTTACTCTAACATAGAAATAAATCAAACGTTAAAAAACTTGACTTCGGTAATCAGAAAGCCTCAAAACGTGTAAATATGCAAAAAACCAGAAATGAATATTCAACTTTAAAACATACATTATTTACCATACGTCTATGAGGAATTCATTTCAATTCCTGACCAGCTTTCCTAGAAATGGTAAAATATTATAGTACAGCACTTCCACTAACAGTAAAATGAAGGTTATCACTTAAACATTTGCAGCCCTGTATATCATTTGAAGATTATGTACAGACCACATGGTGCACCTAAATATAATCCTATAGTAATAATACATGGCATAACCTGAAATAAACTTGTATTAATTTTCAGCTATTGTCACACTATAATCTAGTTATTTTCTGTAGCCCTGTAAATGAACAGTGGATGATTTCCCTACCATACTCTACATGGGACATGTTTTTACGCATATAAAAAATATATATTCATTTAATTTGGTTTAGTGCAGTCTATAGATGTTAAACTCTATTTACCTGCCTTTTCCCCCATAGACATAATGTATTTGAATTCTCTTGGGTGTCCCTGTACACGAACCGTTTGCTTCTTCTCAACGGAAAGCTTAGTGTAGCATCCCTATATCATACAAATTTAGAATACCAAGTTTGGACTTTCTGCTAATATTTGTTCTTGAGATATGGTGATAACAGACACACACACAGACCATTCGCTAAAAAGATCATTTTCGGATTCAGGGGACTTTAAAACGTGTGAATATAACAAAAACTCACGTTCGAAAATTTGACCCTAAAACAATTCTTTCTCTGCCTTATGGGTAAGAGAAATTAAAAAAAAAATTACTTACACTGAGAAAAAATTCTGTAACTGACATCTAGAATCTAAATTGTGGCTCTAGAAAAAACAGTTTCATGCCATCCTTATAAATTCTAGTCCCCTTTGAAAGCGAGTTCTAGAACCCTTATTAAAATTCTAAATCGTTTACTTGTATTCTCGGGGACGAAGTTATTTAAAAATCTCCACAAATAAATGCGAATACAAGAGGCGGGTTTCAGTAACTGAGATCTATGTTTATTACCCAATTCTAGAAAATCAAGCAAGAAATTCTCTAAAAACAACAGATTATTCAGAATATTCAGAATATTTTTTCACCATCTAGAAATGTGTAGACTAGAAATTCAAGATAATTTCTTCTATTCAGTTTATTGGCGAGCCTTATGCGCATAGCTCGAAAATCTATATTTCTATTTAAGGGATTTAGAAAATGACTACTTATTCCTTCCAGATGAAGGTGGTATATATATATATATATATATATATATATATAATTTTTTTTTCAGTGTAAATGATTATAGAACAGATTATTTTAAAATATATTTTTCAAAACAAATTTTTAATTTGTAAAAGTACTTTAAATAATAAATATTTGAAATTTAGCTCAATTTTGCTTTCTTAAATATAAATGTTCAATTTATATATATATATATATATATATAAGATTGACTATTAAATGTTATTTTAAATGTAGTAAAATTAAATATTAAACTTGCAGAAGATAATTTTCAACTAATAAATATATTTTTCCATAGCTACCTTTCAAATTGCAACAGTATAACTATATCTTTTGAGCTCTTATCAAATAAATTGTTTTATTTCATTTTGTTTTGCCGTTTTAATAAATTTCCAAAAGTATTTTCTTGTATAAAACGATATTACGACATATTATAAAATAGTGATTGTTACGAATAATCCGAACAGAAAAACAAATTTATTTATTTTCTGAACCAACTCCTTTGAAATTTATTTTATTTTATTTTATTTTATGTTTTAGCAAAATAAAAAGAGGATTTCATTTCCACTTTAATGCATTTGAAACGACTGTAAAGCCATTTTGTAAAAAGAATTATTCATTCTTTCTTTCCGGATGTTTAGTTAAATCCTTAAAGTGTTTCAGGCCTTAGGGTTAAAAATAATCAAATTCTTATAAAATGCTCTATTTATTTATTTTTTCAGTTAAAGATAATTTACTTCAAAACAAACGTATGAGTTTGATTTTATGCGAATAATATATTTTAAGTTGATAAGACAGAGAATTCTTGTCTATATCAAAGGGTTTCTTTCTATCTCTGATTTTATTTAGTTTTTTTTTTTTTTTTTTTTTTTTTAATTTTTGAACAAAATACTTTAATTGGTGTGTTTTATTTCAGTTAAAAGTTTTATTTTTAATAATCTTTGTTTTTATTATTGTTTATTCTTGTGTTGTTTTTTGAAGTGTTCACTGCTGGCGCATTTTAATCTCTCTGGCAAATTAATTTTTCCAGTATAAAAATGCATCCATTAGCAATTTTTGCAGTACAGTCTTATACCATAGCCTCCTTAACTAGATGCCTGTCGCTTGGCTCATAAACCAGGCAATAGTTGAAGCGTTAGACAGCGCCAACTGGTACAGATGACCTTTTTCATTTCGTGACTTTTTTATTCAACTTTCACCAATAATTTTAAGAAGTTATACATGATATATATAATCGACGTTTCTCCGATTTCATTCTCATTCTATGTATATTTTATCCCACTTTTAATTTTTTTTTTTGGTGGCTGTTGAATAAAAATATCGCTCAGTCTGTACCAGGTGGCGCTGTCTACCGCTTCAACTGTTGCCAAGCTTACGAGCCACGCGACAGGCATCTAGTTTAGGAGGCTATGCTTATACATAAAGAGTTTTCTAAAGGTGTCGAATACTGATAGTAATTACAGCCTCTAAATTAAGAAGATTACACAAAAAATAGCTAGAAAATGCACAATTATCCTAATTAAATTAAGGTCAGAGATTTTCATAGATATAGCTTTATAGACATAGCCTTGTTATAACGTCAATGTAATTATAGAACTATCTGTCCGTTTCAACTCTTATCAAATATATTGTTTGATTTTTCACTTATTATTTCATAAATAAAAAATGTCTCATGAGTAACAAACAAACCACTTCCATTGTCTCTACCACTCATATTATATATACTCTTTTTCGATATAGTGAGATCAGAAGAAAAAAAAATTACTGAACAAATCATACACCTTATAATTTTTATGATGAAACTAAGGCATACATCGCAAAGATATATAAAATGTAGGAAATTTGAAGGGAAGCGTTAGAGCCATTTTTTGAGATACCGATTTTCGACCCCATTGATGATTTTTCACTTAAACTTGGCAAACGCATCTGCTCACCAGAAACTAACAACGAAATGATATATACTTACGAAAGGACATATAACAGGAAGTGAATAGGCAAGTTTGGAGAAAATCCGTAGACCCATTTTTACTTCCTGTTGGTATAATATAAGTAGTGATGATGCTTAAAGTGTTTTTATAATACGCCAATAGATGGCGCTGTGTGTTCATTCTTTTTCCTGTAACTGTACATATGTAAATAAACGTGAGTTTAAGTCTAGCTCCCGTCTGGGTGATTTCATGTGGTTTCCCAGCACGAGCGCTGGCTCGGCGAAAATGAAACGACACCACGTTTTCCTGTAATTAAAAGCTAAAAAAATGGATTAGCGAAAGTCGATCTTCAATTAAAAAGAAAAATTAAAAATGGATAAATTTATCCCGTCCGTTCCACT
This sequence comes from Salticus scenicus, assembly GCA_963930645.1. Taxonomy (NCBI): domain Eukaryota; kingdom Metazoa; phylum Arthropoda; class Arachnida; order Araneae; family Salticidae; genus Salticus; species Salticus scenicus. Next base: position 253,268,057 of record OZ005659.1, on the reverse strand, counting down.
GTTAAACAGTACGAATTATCACACGTGGTCATTAAAATTAAAAGCTGTTCTAACTATTAAAAAGTTATACGACGTCGTGATTAAAGAAGCAGGCGACTTAAAAGAAGAAGAACGGGCTGAATGGGATACTAAGAATGCCGAAGCTGTTTCATATATATTACTTTCGTTATCCGATGAACAAAGTCTACAATTCGCAGACGAAGGAAACGCTAAGAATTTATGGGAAAAAATAAAATCAACATTCACAGGAAAACTGGAAGATAGAAAAATCGATGCAAGCAATGAAAAAAAAAACATTGAAATTAATCCAGAAGAAAATGTAACGGATTATATTGCAAGAGCAAGAGGTTTAAGAACAAAATGTGCTTCACTAGAGAGAAATCGTCTACTACACTGTAAGAGGCCTCAGAGGAAAATTCTCGAAAATTAAAGAAATATTAAAAACTCAAAGAGAAAAAGATTTAGATGAAATACTCGAGATCTTACGCGAAAAAGAAAGAACAATCCTGAGATCACCTGACTACCAAAAGACTAGAAGAGAAGAAGCATTCCACGTTAAAAGTGTGAACAAAAACAGAGTGAAAACTTGTTTCATCTGTAAGAAAACAAATCACCTTGCTAAAAACTGCTATTTTCGAAATAAAGATAACTTACCTACGAACGCTCATGATAAAAGAACAAATACTTATAATAACAACAAGAACAAAAACAAACAACAGTTTAGAAACAGAAACTCGAATTACGCAAATAAAAGTGATGCTAGTGATTTTGCGCTTTCGGCGAATAGAGAACAATTTGATATTTCTGAAAATAACATTTGGTTATTGGATTCAGGCTCAAGTTGTCATTTAACAAATAATTTGAATTATTTTTGTGATATTACTAATGATAATGGATATATCAATTTAGCAGGTAAGAATTCTACTTTAAATTTTGCTGGTATAGGAACTGTTCGCGCTAAAACATTGGTAAATAATTCTCAAAATATTTTAACTATGAACGAATGTATATATATTCCTGATTTGAGAAATAATTTAATTTCTGTAAGTAAATTAATGGATAGGGGTTATAAGATTAAATCAAGTAGAGATCATATCTTAGTTCTAAGTAAAATTGATGAAATTGTGTTAAAAGCTGTTAAAATAAATAATAGATTTGAAGTCATATTAGAACCTTACAATGATATGTCACCTGATTCTCTAGAATGTAACTTAATAAATAAATCAGAATCTTATGATATTTGGCACAAAAGACTTTGCCATTTAAATCCACAATGTATGATAAAAATGCAAAATATTATTGGCATAAAATTTAGAGATTCTGAAAATTTTAATTGTGAATCATGTGACATTAGTAAGTTAACTTGGAAAAATCATCCAAAACTAAATTTTGATCAAACTAGTTCTGTATTAGAATTGATTCATGCTGATTTAGCAGGACCTATAAATATTAATTCTTTAGGAAATTCTAAATATTTTTTAGTATTGGTTGATGATTTTTCTGGGATGTATTTCACTTATTTCTTGAAACATAAGTATGAAGCATTTGATGCTTTTACTATTTTCAAAGAAAGGTATGAAAATCAGATGAATAAGAAAATTAAACGTTTAAAAACCGATAACGGTTTGGAGTTTGTAAATAATGAATTTGAAAATTTTCTAGAAAAATCTGGAATTATACACGAGAAAACAGTACCATATAATCCTGAAAGCAACGGTATTGCAGAAAAATGTGTAAGAGTACTGGTAGAACGCGCAAGAACATTGTTATATGATAGTAAATTGCCACTTAGATTTTGGGCGGAAGCCATAAATTGTAGTACCCACATTTCTAATAACACGCCGCGAAAAGGTAAACAAAAAATCCCAATCGAAATATGGACAGGTAGAAAACCCAAACTAACTTATTTAAAAACTTTTGGTTGTGTAGCTTACTATCACATTCCTAAACAATTCAGAAATAAATTCGATGTTCCCGCTAAGAAAGGTATATTTGTTGGATATTCTAGAGATAGGCGCGCATACAGAATTTATGATATCGAAAAAAGAAAAATTATTGAAGAAAGATCAGTTAAATTTGATGAAACATCTAAAGGTAGCGAATTCTTAAAAAGTGAAACCGAAACTTATTTGTGGGATATCAAAGAATTAACCCAGTTTAATGAAAACGAAACTTCTACCCTACCCGGAAACAATGATAATAATTTATCAGATTTTTCTCCTGAACAACAAATACTAGAACAAAATGAAATGCAGAATGAGTCAGAATCTATTTTTAGATCGACACCCCATTTGAGACGATCAGAAAGAATAAAAAATAAAATGTCAGCTAATTTGGCTTTAAACGACCTTGATGGGGAATCAGTACCGAGAAATTTTGAGAAAATAAAAAATAAAAGAAATTGTAAAAAATGGGAGATCGCTATGGAAAAAGAAATCGATTCCATGAATAAACACAATGTTTTTGAGATAGTTGAAAGGCCAAAAAATGAAAAAATAATTAAAAGTAAATGGATTTATTCAATTAAAAGGGTTAATAATGAGGAAATTTATAAAGCTAGGTTAGTAGCAGCGACCTTCAATCAAATAAAAACAGTTGATTATTCAGAGTCATATTCACCGGTAGTAAATATTGAATCATTTAGATTAATAATGGCAATCGCTTCTAAGCTGAATTTATCTGTAAGATTTTTTGATGTAAAAACAGCGTATTTATATGGTAACATTGAAGAAACTGTGTATATGGAAATACCCCCTGGTTATGAAAATAAATTTGGTAAAAATAATGTATGTAAATTGAAACGTAGTATATATGGCTTGCCTCAAAGCGGGCGAAATTGGCATAATAAACTTAAACATGAACTGAAAGTGATTGGCTTCTCTCCACTTGCATCTGATAATTGTGTATTTACTTATAAAGATGATACGAATTTTCTAGCAATTTGTGTGTACGTTGATGATTTAGCAATCTTTTCAAATAATTCTAAGTTATGCAATGAAAAAATAAGTAAACTTAAAGAAATTTTTGTTCTAAATGAAACAACTAAAAATTCAAAATTTTTAGGCATGGAAGTAGTACAAAATCAAGACGGTATCAGTTTATCGCAAACTAACTACATCGAATCTTTATTAGAAAAATATGGTATGCAAAATTCTAAAAGGTCTAATCTACCAATAGTTAAAGGTGAGGATAGATGTTTTACACCTACAGATAATTTAGTTAATCAAACTGAGTATCAAGAAATTATAGGCGAGTTGCTATATTTAGCTAACCGAACTCGACCTGACCTTGCATTTGTTACTAGTTATTTATCACAATTTAATAAACGTCCTGAGAAAAGACATTATACATTAGCTAAAAAGGTTATGAAATACTTAAATGGAACAAAAAATAAAGTATTGTTTTACGAGAGAAAATTCGGTTTAATAAATTGTAGTGCAGATGCAAGCTGGGGAAATGGAGAGGGAGGCAGATCATTTTCAGGTTGTGTAATTATGTTAGGAAATTCTCTTATTGTATGGAAAAGTAAAAAGCAAAGATGTGTAGGACTATCGACATGTGAATCAGAGCTGTTAGCCACTGCAGATACTGCAAGAGAATTAACATGGACTTTAAATATGTTACAAGAACTTAAATGTGAACAATTTGTTGAAAGACCTGTGACGATTTATTCTGATAGTCAAGCAGCAATAGATTGGCTAAATACTGCAAAGTCATCAAATAAAACAAGACATGTTAATCTCAAATTTCATTTCGTTAGAGACTTAATTGAAGAAAAGACTGTGAAACTTATGTATAATTGTACTAATGAAATGATTCCAGATTTTCTAACAAAGGCTGTTACAAAGGAAAAATTATCATTCACGTTAGAAAAAATATGTTTGATTTAAAAGTATATATTTGCATATTAATTATTGTTTATTATTGTTTTTGATTAAATATAAAACGCTTTTCGCAGGGGGAGAATGTTGGTATAATATAAGTAGTGATGATGCTCAAAGTGTTTTATAATACGCCAATAGATTGCGCTGTGTGTTCATTCTTTTTCCTGTAACTGTACATATGTAAATAAACGTGAGTTTAAGTCTAGCTCCCGTCTGGGTGATTTCACTTCCATTACCCTATTACCGTAGGTAATGGAAGTACTGTATTCGGTCCAAAAATTCAATGCTGAGTTTTCATCTTATTTACACGTTTTAAGGCATCCTGAGTCCAAAAAAGTGGTTTCTGACAATTGGTCAGTATGTGGGTAAGTAACACATCGTTCAATAAGTTTCGGGACTAATTCCCAGATAGCGTCTCAAATGAAATATTTCTATGTGGGTAAAGTAAACCGAACTTTCAAAAGATACACGTTAAAGTTTCATGGTATTTCGTCGATCATTTGTTGCCGAGATATCAAAGTTTTAGAGACCCTATTTTGATGTTTTCAAAATGAGGGACAAAGCTGAATTTCGTTTGTTGTTTAAACATTGTTTTTTGATGGGCAAAAATACTGTTGAAACTGTTAAGCCATTGCTAAATTTCAACACTATTTTTGTCCATCAAAAAGTAATGATTAATCAACTCATGAAATTCAGCTTTGTCCCTCATTTCAAAAACACCAAAAGCAGGGTCACTAAAACTTGGATATCTCGGCAACAAACGATTGAAATATCATGAAACTTTAACGTGTATCTTTTGAAATCTAGGTTTACTTTACCCACACAGAAATATTTCATTTGCGACGCTGTGTAAGAATTAGTCCCGGGACTTATGGAACGATGTGTTATGTATGTGCGGAATCTTTTGGCTATCATATCTCCGAAATTAATAAAGATAGAAGTACAAAACTTCAGAATGAAAACAGGTCTGGTGTACAGATGGATTTTCTAAATTTTCGTGAAAATTGGAAAACCGGAAGTTGGACATCGGAAACCAGAAGTGAGACCGTAAGTCTGTATTTCAAAAACGGCTCTAACGATTTTCGTAAAAGTTACTATATAAACACTCTATTAGATGTCCTTTCGAATTATAGAGTTGGTTAGTTCAGGAAAATTGATAGGCGTCCTGCATAAATAGCTCAATTTCAGGCCTCGCAAGTGCGTTCTTTTAAAAACAGCTGCGCGGATTTTTTTCAAACTCGTTATATTAACGCCATTTTAAATATCTTTTTGTGTGTAATTATTGTTTTACGGTCAATAATTGAGTGTGCCAAGTTTTGGTGAAAGTAGATTTCTCAAAAACGGCTCTAACGATTTTCTTGAAAATTGCTACATAAATCCATTTTAGATATACTTTCTCATGTATTACGTGGTTATTAGAAAAACATTAACAGTCATCCTGCTTAAGTGAATTAGTTTTAGATCTCGAAAATTGGTGTTTCAAAAAATAACTCGGCTATTTTTTTTTTCTTATTTTTTAACTCGCTATGTAAGCTTCGTTTTGTATGTCTTTGCATGTATATCAAGTTTCTCTTACAGGAAAAATTTTAGGTTGCTACGTCGTTAGGTGTTCTGATCACATCATCTCAAAAAATCCATGTAATACTTGTAATTGTGGGTAATGGAAGTCGTGTGGTTGTGTGGTTTTTTAAGGAACGACTTGCGAGACCTAAAATTGACGTATTTATACAAAATGTCTATAATTTTTCCTGAACCAATCGACTAATATATACATAAAAACATCTAAAAGGGTGTTCATATAGCAATTTTGCAGAAAATCGTTAGAGCTGTTTTTCAGATACGGACATACGGTCCCCCTTTCATTTTTTTCAATTTTCACCAAAAGTTGGAAGAATTATTTGGACACTAGATCTGGCTTAATTCTGAAGTTTAGTTGTTCAATCTTTATTAGTTTCGGAGATAATGATAGAAGATTCCCCTCACAATGACCGAAAACTCACTTATGGAAAACAAGTAAATCAGGAAAAAACTCCATATCCAGTATTTTGTTATATAAAACATGTGATATTTATGATACATCCATTTTTACAAAGAAACTGAAAATAAAAAATAAATTTATTTTCTTAAACAATTCTTCAGATTTTTTTTTTTTTTTTTTTTTTTTAACAAATGAAAATGAGAAAATTCATTTACACTTTAATACATTTCAAACGATTTTAAAGTCATTTTGATTCCGATTTTTTTCTTTTCGATTGTTTATTTAAATCTTTTAAGTAATTCTGGCCTTAAGGTTCAAAACAATCAAATTTGTGTTCAATTGCTTTACTTTTTTTTTTCCTGTTAAAGTAAATTTGCTTCAAAACAAACATATGGGTTTAACGTTATACGGATAATTTATGTCAGTGAAATGTTATCGAAATTAAAGGATTCTTTTCTAGCTCTAAGCGTAAAGTTGATTTAATTTAGTTTTTAATTTTTTAAAGGAAATATTTTTGCCGATATACTTTAATTTACTTCAAAGGTTTCTTTTCATTTGTTTATTTATTCTAATTTCTCTTTAATTATTATACACGTCTTATCTTTTAATAAAACAACCTCAAATTATATCATAATTTGATTATATATGCGACTAATAATAAAATGAATGTAGTGGTTTCTTCAACAACAACAATAATAATAATAATAATAATAATAATAATAATAAACCCGAAGGCTAATTTTGTTTCCTAAGTTATAATAACTTTAACAGTGAATAAGCAAAGCATAAACAAAGCATAAACATTAATTTTTTCAACAGTGAATAAGCAAATATATAATTCTGTGCAAAACATAACTTATTTTAGTACAATAGGACATTAGTTTTAAACTATTCTTCAAAACAAAGGCATGTGGTGACTGTGTTTCGTTCCTTAGCAGTAGTTATTAAATTCATTTCTTAAAATTTTTTGATACAGCTTTAGTACAGGACCCCTTGGTGGCTTTTAAATTTTTTTTGCATTTTGGCGATGAATTAAAACGGGCATCGCAATTACGTATGTAAATGTCTTGGTAAAAAACGTCCGAGCTATCTTCGATGCCAAATTTTAAATTTTGCTAAGGGTTCTTATTAAAGCAGTTTCATTCTTTAGCCTGATTTTTCTCAATTTTATTTTAAATATTTTTCAACTTGATTCGAGAAATAAAAAGGGAGAAATATTTTTTTAATTAGTGTATGTATAACAAAAGCGTAACAAAAAGTTGTATTGTCTCTCAGTTTAAATAAAAGAAAATTGGTACTTGTTCATTTTTTCCGATATAAAAAAAATAAATATGTGTTTAGTTTTAGGTCGGGAATTAATTAGTTTTTTTTTTCTTTTATGGCACCAATTTGCTTTTCCTTTTTATTAATTTTAAAGTTAAAATGCTGTTTTTATTTAACATCTTTTGAACAAATTATCCGATCGAATACGGCATTTGCGAACTTTTGTCCCGATTAATAAGTGTACTAATTTTCGTGGCGAACTCTTGATTGGTGTAACATTATGCAGTGAATTAAAACATGACATATTACATATAAATGCTTGATTCAATTTGAGATACTGCAAATTTCCACAACACTAAAATCGCAGTCTGAAAATAATAATAATATTGTACTACTACTACTAATAATAAGCAAATATAGAATTTTTGTTTTATTTATTTATTTATTTTTTCTAAACCATCTCTTCGCCAAATAACTTTTCGTTTGAAGAAAGTCTAAAAGAAGTTTACTTTCGCTTAATATGTTTTGAATGATTTTTAAGGCATTATGTAAAAGGGATGATTAGATCTGAAGGTTTCATCTAAAAACTTATATTTCCATTTCATATTCATAAAATGAACTATATTAGGTTTGTTCTATGACATATATATTCAGGCACCAATTCTTATGATTTTTGAAATATTTCTTATCGATTTGAAATCTTTAAATTTCATTATCTCATTTGCATTTTTTTTTCATAACTCATGTTCTTTAAAATGATAAATCTACTACAGATACTTATAAGAGACATTTTTTTATGTTTATGCACAACACACATACAATCGGTAACAAAAGTGTCCGAACATTAGCAAAAATTTCTATGTAAAAAAGTACACTTCATACGGTTTTGTTAAAAAAAAAAAAATCCTTGTCGAATCCTGTTCTTACCCTGACTAAGAACAGGATTCGACAAGGATTTATTTAACAAAACCTTATGAAGCGTACTTTTTTTATACAGGAATTTTTGCTAGTGTTCGGACACTTTTGTTACCGACTGTATGTATTAAGTCGTTTCTTAAATATCTGTAGAAGTTTTAGCACTTTAAAAAATCATGAACTCATGAGAAAATGCAAACTCAGAAAACGCAATTTAAGGATTTTAAATCTGTAAAAAATATATCAAAAATCATAAAAATTGCCGTTTGAATATATATTTTATTGAACAAACCTAATAGAGCAAGGTGCTTTGATGATTCGACAATACTGTTGCACCTGCGCACTCTGTAAAGATCGCTCCTTCGGAACGGAACTCGGTTTAGTTTGTAACTCCACTCATGGGAGGCTGGCAGATTTCTTTATTCCCATTTTAAAGATTTTAATAAATGTTGTTGTGATGTTAAAATCACCTCTAATGTCTCAAGTTTATTACAATCCATTGTTTTCATAGTTAAAATGTTCGTATATAGTTTTAATTCTCTGCGCTAACAGTTACAGTTTCTACTTGCAGCACCTCCTAACCCCACAATAGTTCCAGCGTCTCCTTGCAGGATCTTGGTGACCACAATAGTGACAGCTTCTACTTGCAGCACGTTTGTTTTTATAATAGTTACAGCTAGTTGCAGCTCCTTGGTAACCACAAGCGTTCCACTCCTTACTTCACTGTAAAAAAATAACTATTACCAGCTGCAAGAAACTGTCTGTGATTGGAGAAAATAATTATTTTCTCCAATCACAGAGAGTTTCTTGCAGCTGGTAATAGTTATTTTTTTACAGTGTTGTCTTCGCTCCTGGATCCAACCGTCACCAGATTCCAATTGCCTTTGCTTCTGTTCAAGTTATTAAAATACTTAACTGTTGACCATGTAATGCAAAATATATAAAACTGCTCTTTGAAACCTGTAATTAAATCCCTGATGATGCTTTGATATTTCAAAGCGAAAAGCTTTGGATGTTTTAAATGTTTTAAATAAAGTTTACTTTTAGACAAATGTGTTTTTAATCTAATTATAAAATGACACATGTTTCAACTTGATTCTCTGTTAGAGATTATTTAAACCTAATATAGTTAAATTTATAAAGATGAAATGGAAATATAAGATTTTCTATGAAATCTTCAGTTGTGTCAAGTCCTTTTAAGGTTAAAAATAATAAAGTAACTGAATGACCCCCCCCCCCCCCGGCAACATTTAAAGAAAGTTTGTATTTTCTAAGATATTTTAGCGTAATGTTTAATATATAATTTATTTTTTAATTGATAAGACTTTTGTTAAAAATTTTTCGATATAAGGAGATTCTTTTCTAGCTCTAAGCATAACATTGATTTATTTTATTTTTTAATTTTTTAAGCAAACCACTTCATTTAACGAACATGATTTAATAAAGTTGAAATGTATGTTTTTCCTAAGGTTCTTTTTCCTTCAATAAAAATTAAGAGATTAAATTATTTCTTAATTTATTTATAGATTCTAAAATGAATTACTTGACCGTAACATTGTTTTAATATAGCTTTTTATTTTCAAACAAAATACTTCATTTAATTGATACATTTTATTAGAACTGGATGTCGTAATTTCCTTATTTGTTATTTCGGTTCCACTTTAGCAATGCAGATTGCATCTTCAAATATAAAACCTAATTTCTCTACGTATACAATTTATTGTAAAAATAATAATAGTAATAATAATAATAATAATAATAATTATTATTATTATAGTAATAATAATGTATTTTTCTTTCTTTTTTTCGTTTTTCTTTTTTTTTCTGTATATGTATCAGTTTAATAACGTAAATATGATTGTTTCATTTTAAATCGATAAGCTTTATAGTACTTTATTGTAGTAGTTTTATAGTACTATAGTTTTACAGTACTTTGTAGATGTGAATGATTTCTCCTTTCTTTTTTATGTTTTAATAAAAATATTTCATTCAAGATATCACCTGTCATTATTAATTTTTGATTTAGACAGAGTATTCCACCATTATCCCTAAAATAGTAACTCTTTAACTGAATTGTTTTGGTTCTGTAGTTTACTTCACCGAAAATTAAATGTTTCAATAATTAAAAGGAAAATAGATTTATAAGTTTTAGCAAATAATGGGTAAACCAAAACCTTTTAGTAAAGTTCGAGAGCTCTCCCCCTCCCCTATTTATAATATTAGCACTTTTTTTTTTTTTTTTTTTTTTTTTTTTTTGCATGTTATAATTTTTAATGAAAAATATCTGATTATTTCACAGTTAGTTTATTTGTACGATATGGTTAATTGTGAAATCAATGTATCATTTGCTGTAATTTCAACAGTTTCACAAAAATAATTAACTAAATCTTCCATAACAAATTTATCAGTGTTTAATTTCATAACTTGTAATATATATATATATCATTTAAACTAAAGTTTTCTACTGAAACTGCCAATTACAAGCTAAATAATATACTTACTGAGTTATAAAAGTTCTCTAAATGAATCATATATTTAAAAATTATTTTTCTTGAAGAACGTATTTAATCAATATTTAACAATGAATATTTTTAAAATTACAAAATTACACAAATTAACTTAAATTATGGTAGTTATGTTATATTATACTACATCATATTACATTATATTGAAATTAAAGTTAAGAAATCTTGATTTTAAAGAAATCAACACATAAATCTGAAAAATGGAAATAATTAAAATAAATTTAATTTTATAAAAAAAATCTTCTTTTTCTTCTTTTACAAAAATGATTCCAGTTTGATAATTTTTACTCAAAAAAGTCAAATTATTTGTTTTTTTCAATTAATTCTCTTCTTCCTTTTTATCTGCGTACTCTTTGAATTTTTGTTTCCAATAATACACACCTTGACTACATCTTTTTTGTTCTGTTATCTCTTATGTGCAGGGGAGGGGGCAATAAGCGAATTATTTTTTCTTTCTATCTATTATTAAAAAAAAGGATTTTATTTCCTTTTAAAATATCTAAATAAAGATTATTTGAATTTCTTTTATAATTAAAATGAATGATACCCATTGTTATGAAAGCTAAAAAAATATAAATGAAAAGTTTATTTTTTTCCTCTAAACGAAATCTTTAAAAGAATTTTTCTATTATACTAAAGAAGATTGATCCTTACTTTAGATACTTTAAACAGCTTTAAAAATACTTAATAAAAGAATTTATCAAGCTTTTTTTTTTTGTAAACGATTGTTGTCTTAAAACCTGCTATTGTTTCTTGTTTGATAGTTAAAAACTGTACTTTTTTTCTATCCAATTTTTTCTTAGACAAAGAGAACATATTTAATAATAGTGTGTGTGTGTGTGGGGGGGGGAATCGATTAAATGATTTAGCTGTGTTGATCGTAGTTTATTAATGGATTAATCAGTCAATTAATTAAAATTTTAATCGGTTTGATATGCTGTTTCAACCAGTAACCAGTTCCTTTAACAATTAAAAAATTACAAAAATAAAAATTACAAAATACAAATAAATTAGGAAAAAAAAGAAAAAGAGAAAAGAATCTTTTAGTTTTTTTTTTTGAAGTGTAAACTTCTTTAGGCGCGTTGAGCACTTTTGGGGTGAACAAAAATCATGGAACTCGCGTCATCGTCACCGAACGTTTTGAAGTGAAAACTTCTTTAAGCGCATTGAGCACTGTTTGGGTGAACAAAAATCATGGAACTCGCGTCATCGTCACTGAACGCTTTCCATGAGCTATACGTAGACTGTGTATATATGTACATAGATATACCTCCGTGCGTTATTAGTATACATTATATATATACAAAGAGTATATCTCTCTACATATATATCCATATATGTAGCGGACGGCGCGGTATGTCTCATATACATACATACATACATATATATATATATATATATATATATATATATATATATATATATATGTGTGTGTATGTATGTATAAAATGTCTACTAATACGAGTAGTGTACTGGCTACTGGCATCTGTGTCTTTCTAGTTCTATACTCCATGTATGAATGTACTTTTTCCCCAGTATATACATAGTTCACAAAGTACAAGCACGTGTTTTTATACAGACTGCTATATTCTTCTTTTTGCTTTCAATATAAAAATTCAAATAAATAATAATAAAAAGAAAATTATTTTAGTCATATTAAAATATTTTTACCTAATATAAGGCTTAGTTCATTTAATTTGGGTAGCTACCAATATTGTGCCGAATCCTATAATACAGATCATAAGCACTTCTTTCCAAACCAAAAAAAATTCGAAAATGATAATCTAATAGCTCGACGATACAATTCACAAGTTGCTTAGTTTTCACTTCTATCGGCAGTCCCCAAAGACTGCAGTAGAATTTTTTTTTTTACTTTTGTGTGTTATCACTCAACATGTTTCTTCGAGCTTTTTTTTTTTTTTTTTTTTTTTTTAATTTAATTTAATTTAATTTCTTATTTCTTGTTTTTTTTTTTTTTTCGCTAGTAAATAAAAAATTATTTTAAATATGAAGATAATAAAACACTTTACAAAACAACTGTAAATATTCTAACGTGGCAATATAATCTATAAATCATGCTTTATCTTATTTTATGTAATACACTTCTTATTTAACTTACGTTTAAGTATGAAGGCACTTATTGAGCTCATCCTACCTGATGTCAGAAGTCATATGATACAGCCGAACCTCATTAACGTGAATCTCAAGGGGGCTAAAAAATGTGTTCATGTTATCAGTAGTTCATGCTATCAGTAACTAATCTTAATATAATTAAACTAATCTTCATATTGACGGGGATTGTAGGAACAGTTCATGTTAAGAGTAATTCACGTTAACGAGGTTCGACTGTATTGGTGTTTCAAACCAAGAGCAGACGAAATCTTCTATATTTATCATTGCTGAAGTAACGAGTTTTCTATTCTTGTTTTGATCAAATCGTTTTAATCTGTGTTGTTATTATTATTACTTTTTTAATTCATAATTTTTTGATTCCATTTTATAGCATTGTTCATCATCTTTTTTTGTTGTATACATTTTCAGTCACCATTCAGTTTGGTATTTGATCTTTATTCTTATGCTGCAATCCTATACTATTTTTTTGCAACGCCCAACAATAGTTACTACTCCATTTGTTTTGACAGATCATCCATTGTACATAAAGAACTTTAAATCAGTATTTATACTAAATTATAAGGAAAAAATTAATCGCTCTTTATGGGTTAGCAACTTTGATATTTTGTTTATAAATGGGAGCATAAAAAATACGTGCATGGAACGTTTTGTAGAAGACGTTTTCTTTTACAGGAAACGTTAATGTTGATGATAACACATTTTTTTTTTCAGTAGAAGCAACAGTGAAAGACAGAAAAAAAAAAAAAAAAAAAAAAACCCAGAAATATAAAGTTTTTTTTTGGCATCAAGCAAAGTGATTGTGAGGTGAGTTTTATTTTCATACACTTTGGAAAAAAAAAAAAAAGTTAAATTTTTGAAATATGTTTGTTTTAATTGTATTTTTCAGAATTCACATGTATTATTAATATTATACATTTAAACATAAATATTATACATTACTAGTATATATTTTATTCATTATTTAAACTTTTTAATAATTTCCTTATCTGTTGCTTTTAGCATGTTTTGCTACTACTTTTAAGTTGGATATTACTCATAAATTGTAAATAAAGCATTCTTCTTTTAAATGATTGAAACATAACTTCGAGTATGTGGTAGGCTTAAATCGTTTCCTTTTCATCTTTTGTATCCATTCTTTTAACAATTTACTATTTATTAAAGGAAATCCGTGGCGACCTTAATGCACAAAATTTTGGCGTACTTGTCAATATGAAAATATAAACAATATAAAGAAATATAGTTTAAAATGTTATGAAATGTTATTAAAATGATAGATGATGACGATAAATGATAATGAAATTAATATTATAACGAAAATGATAATTAAAATTAAAGCAAAATGATAGTAAAAAAAAAAAAAAAAAGTGTTATGGTTTGTTGTTCACGTGACTGAGCAGACGACACTCGAAAGAGACGACACTTGTTTCGTTCTGTCGCCATTCAGTTTTACACATCCTTTCTATCATATATTTTGCACAAAAAAATGTGTAACGACATGTTTAGAGTTTTTTTTTTTTTTTTTTGTCCTATATCATTCGAGGGAAACTTTTAGAATGTGTTCAAAATAAGTGAAAAAAATATTTTCTAGGCCGCATCAAATATTTTCATCTAAATTCTTTTTTAGCTTCGTAGTTTGAAAGTTTTAATAAAAATTTTAATCGGGCAGATTAAATCGATTAAAAGTTAATTGGTACATTGATCGAGGTCGATTAATCGAATTTATTAACAGCGGACAATATCTAATCTCACTGATCTTTTGAAAAATTGATTTTTTAAATTTTTAGCATTTCATTTTGTGGCTAAAAAAAAAAATGCACTTAGTGGAAATTTCTAATTTCGAAATCAGAATTAAAATTCAAAAATACAAAAAATAAATAAATAAATTTTTCGAAACTGAGTACTCATTTAACAGTTATGAATTTTCTGAATGTGAAAACGGCATTTAAAGAAATACATTAGGTAACACGTAATTCTGGAAACAAAATTTCCAACAGAATATCATGGGCTTCAGCTCTCGGAGGGATTAAGTACTACCCCCTCTGCACAACTCTATTTAATATTTAAAGGAAACAACTGATTTAGCCTGGTCATACATTAATTATTTAATTCTAAAAATATGAGATTCACAAAAGCCAAATGTTTTCTATTTTAAAGAATTTGTTTTCGGTTTATGAACATAATAAGAGCTAAAAATATTTCTTTTAATATATATGTAATTTGATGAGTATTTTAAAATGTATCTGAAAAATTTCGGCGTGCTTTGTTTTGTTTTCTTCTTTTTTTAATTACAATGAATACGTATGAAATAAAAATCGCAGATCACACTGAAATGTGAATTTTTCGTAAGTTCTTGGATAAATCAGAAGATTTGTGGAAACCATCAGTTGATAAGATGAGAAAAAAAAATCACAGATAAGATATTTTTTAATATGGCTTTTTTTTTTGGGGGGGGGGGATAAAAAATAGAAATTAATATAATTTAAACAGTATTTATTATTATTATTATTATTATTATTATTATTATTGTTATTTAATTTTTTCAGATTGTACAAAATTAATTACTCATAAAATAAATTTTAAAGAAATAGTAGGGAAGAGGCATTATCTGTATTTATAACAAATGAGTTTTTGAGGTACTGATAACTCGAACTACTCAAAACATAATTTTTTATTCCCCTTGAGATTCACGTTAACTAAGATACACTGTATATAATGATATAGAAGAAAGTTTTATGGTGACCATAATATAAGTTTTTTGTTTGCTTTTAACCTAAACAATGTGGGTTCCGATAACACAAGTCTGTGATATCGTACTTTTCAATTCCCCCCCCCCCCCACTGCGTTGCGTGTTTCTAATGTGTTTTGATACGCTGAATTCAGAAATTATTTTCTTTTCTTCCAGTCACATAAGGATTTTTCACAAAATAAGGATGAATATCGGAAGAATTGACACAGGGTTTATGACAAATTCGAAACTATTTATGTGAAAAATACAACGAAATGGACTATTATTTACACATTATCTTTTAATTCTGTTTCTTTACATCGAAACTCCCTAAAAAGCTTTTTCTCTTGTGCACGGCTTGAGGCAGTGTTGCCAGATGGTCGACAGTCAATCTCCCCAAACATGCTTTCAAATTTCCCTAAATCAGGGTATTTCCCCCAAAACATCCACAACTCAATTTCTACTAGAAATGTAAATAATATATATATAACAGATTTAAGCACAAAGTTTTCCCCAAATGAAGCGCATTTTTGAAAAAAGTACCCACGAAAGGAAAAAAAAAAAAAAAAAAAAAAAAGAAAAGAAAAATAATTAGGGTTGGTGCTCCAGTGTTTGGCATGCTGCAGTAATTGACACCTATCACAAAAAAATTAATAAATAAGAAATTAATAAAATCCTATATCTTACGTATAAGAATTTTAACATTTTATGTCAAACACTGGAGCATAGGGTGCTAATAACTGGTAAAATGAATAACTAGAAGTGTCAAATACTGGAACATTGGGTGTCAATTACTGATAAAATGAAAAAACTGGCAGTGTCAATTACTGGAACACTGAGTCAAATAAAAATTTATAAAAGAAAAATAATTGTTATCAAATGTATATATTTTAACATATATATGGTTCTGAATGTCTTTCATACCATATGTACTAACTTAAGATTTCTAAAAATATTTTCTGATGACTAGAACATTACAAACATCAGAGATTGCTCTAAAAAGGTCAATCACTGGTGCACTTACCCTATAGAAAAATTTTAAACCTGCATAAGTACTTTAGTGTTAAGGATGTACGTAGGATTTAATTTCATCCTCGGGATATCCTGAGGATTTCTTGGGAAGAAAACTGTTAAAAGTCCCTACGCGTTGAGATACATTCCTGCAATTGACAACTCTGTAAACTTATAACGTAAACTAATGATAAAGAGTGATAAAGTACAAAAGAGTTGAAACATTCCCCTTTCTCCTAAAAATTTTTAAAATCCCCTCGAAATTTCCCACACACATTCGGTCCCCCAAAAGTACCCTGAAGACCAAAAAATCCCCAAATTGGGGACAAAATCCCCAATCTGGCAACACTGGCTTGAGGGTCTTGAAGGGAGGGGGGGAGGAATTTTCTACGAAGCATCCAACAATAATTTGCTAACATACTAACACTCCATTGTCTCTGCTATCTTCTCTGCGTTTCTTTGATGTTTTGATGTTATGGCTCTACATTCTCTTCATTTGCTCATATTTTCCAGGACATAATTTTGATAGAAGATGAGAAACACAGTTTAATCTAAACTAAAAAAAAAAAAAACATTTTCTGTCAAAGCTGAACGTGATGGAATATTTTGAATAATTTTTCCTTAACCCGCATCCAAAAATACAATGGGAAAACGCATCATTTTGAAGAAAAAAATTTCATCACAGACCTGTATAAGGTAAGTGCACCAGTGATTGACACTTTTAGAGCAATCTCTGATAATTTTAATGTTCTAGTCATGAGAAAATAGTTTTAGAAATCTTAAGATAGTACATAGGGTATGAAAGGCATTCAGAACAACATATATGTTAAAATATATACATTTGATAACATTTTTTTTTTTTTTTAAATGAATTTTTATTTGACACACACTCAATGTTCCAGTCATTGACACGGCCAGTTTTTCATTTTATTAGTAATTGGTCTTCTATGTTTCAGTGTTTGACACTGCTAGTTATTCACTTTACCAGTTATCAGCACCCTATGCTCCAGTGTTTGACATAAAATGTTAAAATTCTTACATGTAAAATATATGATTTTATTATTTTTCTTATTTATTAATTATTTCGGGGTATATGTCAATTACTGGAGCATGCCAATCACTGGAGCACCTACCCTAATTTTTATTTATTTTTACTCGGGTATAAGAATAGCCTCAAAATTTAGAACACGACACATAACGATTACGGTGATAATTTTGAAAAAGCAAAACCTTATAAAATTTAATTATTATTTAATCTATAACCAAATCCTTAATATATATATATACACTAGCAGACCCGGCCACGCGTTGCTGCGGCTAAGTAATACGTTGATAATTTGATATGGGATATAGTATTTCCCCACAACTGGATTTGGCGATTTTTTTTTTTTTTGGCGCCTTTTTGAACGATAACGAAGTCGTTCTGGATTCTTTGCAATAAAATACGGTAACCTGCATGCTTTTATTTTAGATTTATGATTTAGCTTATGATTTTATCATTTATGATTTTTAGATTTATGATTTAGCCATAATCGCCAAATCCAGTTGTGGGGAAATACTATAGTTGTTACCCACAACTATAGCTTATAATATAACTTCAGTAATTATATTCGGATAATTATAACTTCAGTATCAGTATATCCCCACAGCTGAATTTGGCGACTTTTCTTTGGCGCCGTTTTGAACGATAACGATGTCGCTCTGGACTGTTTGTGATATAATATGGCAGCCTATATGTTGTTTATTTTGGATTTATTATTTTATGTTTTTGATTTATGATTTAGATTATCATTTATCATTCATAGATTTATGATTTAGCCATAATCGCCAACAAAAAATTGCCAAATATCGTTGTGGGGATATACTGATTAATATATTACTGAAAAGATTAATATATTTTAACGAAGTGGTGAGAAGATTCTGAGTATGTTAAAATTTTAATAGTAAATTCAAGTTAATCAAGAAGGAAAGCATTGAGGATTAAGATAAGAAAATTGCAAGATTTTAAGATCGCATTTTCAGCAATAAATATGAGTCAAAATTTAATGCAAAATACATATATAAATCACAAATTTAATCAGGAACGTTAAATTGGTAAGTTATTAAAGAAAAAGTAAAGAGAAATAAGAGAAATAATTAATTAAAGTTTCGAACATCGATCATATAGATTAGCGTTACAAAACAAATAACCAGACTTAAACTCTTCCAGACTTTTAAATAAGTTTTAAATTAAGTTTTAAAATTTAATGTTAAATAAAACAGACTTTTAAATAAGTTTTAAAACATTGAAATGGTTACTTTTTATTTAGAACGTTATGTATAGATCATAAATTTCTTAAAGAAAACGAAGTGATACAGATTAGAATAATGCAACAAAAATTGAAAAAGCAAGGTTATGTCTTAAATAAATTTTTAACACACGTGTCACGTGAAATAAATTGTAGCGTATACATAATGTATCTGATATAAGATATTAACATGTTGCAGCGGAATAAATTTCATATCTATCATCCTTGGCGGAAAAAAAATAATATCGCCAAATTATCTGGCGCACACATTTAATTCCTTATAAAAATCATGGTTATTTTAACAACTTATATTAAGAGAGTAATGAATAATATGAAACAATATTTCACACAATACATATTACGAAAATATACATCTAGCTTGTATATTTTCGTGTTACGTTTTTGATCGCCAAATACGAAAAACTCCAAGGACGACAGAGCTTTGAAATTTAAAATTAAAATTTTGTCAATTTAACAACAAAATAACTCAATCTAACGTATGCACATGATAAATAATACATATCTATACAAAAATATGGGGATTAAAATCCGGAACTAATTTTCCTCGTTTTTAATAATTTTTAACAAAAAATACAATGGGCCATTAACATAAGAAATATTTTTCTTGATTTCACAGACTGTCAGTGACGTCACACTTCGCTTGTGTATAACTACATACTTTATCAATGCGAATAAAATCTTTAAATTGATTATGACGTCAATTTTCGTGAGATGCATAATTTAACTTTTTATAATTTTTTAACGTTCACGTTTGATTAAATGTATTAATTTTTATGTCGAAAGAAAAAGAACTCGTATTTTTTTTTTTTTTTTTTGGCAACAATTAAATTAATGGAACTTACAGATATTTTGGAGCAACTTTAATAAAGGTCTATAATTAACAAATAATTGCAATAAAACAATATTGTGACCATAAATTGAGATAAAAACTATCCTATCTCTCAAGTTGGACCAAACTGCACACAGTGTGCAAAATTTCATTAAAATCGGTTCCTTAGTTTAGGAGTTTACCCCGGACAAACATCGTGACACGTAATTTATATATATATACAGATATGTATATATATAGAATGTTTTTTAAATATACTATTACGCATTTATTAAAAAGGCGTTCTTATATTTAAAATATTTGGAACATATATATTTCTTCCTGAAAAATCCTAATTTTAGGTTTTTGTTTGTGTCATTTAGTTTTTCAATTGATTTGAGTTTGATAATACGTTAAACAAGCAAATAAACCGAGAAACACTTTCTAGATTATTTTTCTGACTGATTTAAAAATCAAGTTTTAAAAAGTAATTTTTAGAAATCGTTTACAAACTATATATTTTATTCGTGTTCATTATCAGAATCATTATCACATATTTCCTCATGAAAAAGCGATTTTAGAACGTTTATCCTGATTTTACGCTTTTGAAATTCAATTTTTTAAAATAACATACACGTAGGAAACTTACAAACCAATTTTAAATTATTTGCCTGAATGTTTCTAAAGTGACGGAACGTGATTTGTAGGAAATATTTTCCCTCCTATTTAGAAGATATTTTTCCTCCTAATGGAGCCTATTTTCAGGTTCTATTTTTTCTTTAAATCCCTGTTTTAACGACATCTAAAAATGTAAAGTAACATTCGCACAAAATACCACCTCAGTGCTTATGCTGAAAAAATTGATAAATCAATATCCCATTCTTACTTTAGTTTATACATTATAGTAAAATTTGTGATATTATTAAACTGTCAATTTAATTTATAAATTCAATACAAGCGGTAAAAATAACGAAAGTTTTGAAAAATTAAACTCTACAAGACGAATAAATAAATAATCAGACAGTATCATACAATACATCATATAATGAGCTATTTACAAAGTTTTTAATTAAGTATTCCTTTAAAGTTACATTTAAATACACTCTTTGAAAACTATTTAAAAAGCTCTATATTGCTGACTAGCTTGGTAGAGCACTAAATGCAGACGTAAGACTAATTATTCTTTGCTTTTCCATAAAAAACAAATTAATTTGTGGATGGATCGATGGATGGTTGGGTTTTACGTCGCACTAGTGCTGCGCAGATGCGCAATTAGCGACGGTCTGGGACACACCCCTAGAGGTGGTCCGGCGATATGCCATCACAATTTTGATCCTCCACGGAAGGGATAATTAATTTGTGGCGTCGAATAAAAGATGAAGGCTCATATGAAAACTCTGCAACCATTTCAGCACATGACAAAGTTTATTGAGGACATAACACAATATATACAGAATATAAACATTACATTTTAACTTTAGAATATTTAAAAAAAAAAAAAAAAAAAAAAAAGAATAATCACGCAGGCGACAAATCTACGAACCGTTTTGGTTACAGTTAGAAATACAGTTACTGACTATAGTTACGTTTTTTTCCTAAATTTCATTGGGTAAGAGGTCACGTGGGTTTGATGACGCAACAGTCGCACTGGTATTACAGCTCTCATTTTCATCTATATATATATATATATATATATATATATATTATATACCATTAAACATTTTTATAAACAGTTTCCATTGTGTTTAGCTCAAGCATGTCATGTGTTTTTTCCTTCTTAAATAATCTGGCGTGTCACTCCCACGACTTACACTTACCCTGGATTTCAATACTAATTAAGTTGTAAAAGCTATACAATATGATCAATATACTTTAAAAATAATTTAAAATAAATTAAGGAATAGTTTTATTTCACATTTAATTCTGTATAAGGGGGCTACCGTCCCCCTCAAATCTCCGTTCCATTATAGGCTTTACATTTATTAAATCAAATAAGTAAAAAAGGGTGTTATTAGATTGCCTTCAAACTTCTCAAGTGGGAACCTAATACGAATTTCAAAATACCAAATTTGAAGAATTTCCTGCAGTTATTTCTTTTTAAGTTATGGTGATAACAAATATGCATATACACCAACCACTAAAAATGGGACTTTCGTATTCAGAGAACCTCAAAACATGATATTATACAAAGAAACAGAGTTGGAAATACAATTTAATAAAAGATTCTGCCTACAGTATTGGTATGAAAAATTAATTTTTCTTCCTGAGTAGTATTCGTCGACATAGTAAAATTTAGCAAAGTACTTCCATCAATTAATTCAACAGAAAATAGCGTTTAGCTTAATTTTGGATAGCCCTGTATATTGTCTGTATAACATATGCACATTACATTACGCTCTTTAATTTAGTCTTATATTAAAAGCACCTAATAAAAACTGAAATGCACTTCTAGCACTTTCCAGGTACAGTCGAAATATATCCCGATACTTTGGGTAACCCTGTAAACGAAAGATGAATGATTTTCACACTGCAATCTACACAAAACATGCTTTATGTATTTAAAAAAAAAAAAAAAAAAAAAAAAAAAAATGTTCATTCTCTTTTGCTATGGGCCGTCTACAAATGTTACATTGTATTTACCAGAAATTTCCCCCTCACACAGAACTAATTATCATATAAAACTCTTCTGAAGTCTAATTTGAATTGTTTAACACAGGTTTACGTAACATCGTTATCTTATCTCCAACCTACATTTATAGTATTAAATTTCAGGGTAAGAGAAAGTCGTGTGAGTGACACGCCAGATTCTTTTCTTTTCTTTTTTCTTTCAATCAGTGCTTTAAAAAAAAAAAAAAAAAAAAAAAAAAAAAAACATTTCCCTTTTATTCAACTATTTCAACAAATGAAGCTCTCTGTTCATTTACAGTATTAAAATAAGAACTTTGAAAATCATTTCTAATTAAGTTTAAGATTTAACACCCATTGTTAGATACCAGAAAAAATAAATAAAAAAGATGTGAATTTTCAATTTTTCCTGAGTGAGTTCTTTTTAAAATGGTTTTCTATTATATCGAAGTTAAAGGAGATTCATCTCCCTTTTTTTTGTCTGCTTGAAAGGTCTTTAAGTTTGCATCAATCGAATTACCAAAGCTTTCATTTTAAATGTCACTTTAGGACGTAACAGTTTTTAAATTTTCTGGTTTGAGATAAATTTAAAAAATATATTTCTTTTCGTTTTCCCTTTTTCTTTTTCAATCATTTACTTAATGAGGATTTGCTTAAAGATTAGTATAATAATTAACAGTATTGGAGTTGTTTGTATTTCTACATGACATTAAACAGGTGATACTTTTATTAGAAGTTCTAGAGGCTATGAATTCGTAGATTTCCTCTAATAATTATTTTACATACACACACACATATATATATATTCAAAAATATAATATTCCTCCTTTTATTAATAAAGATCAACAGTTATATAATTAAATGTTCTACTTACCTAAGTAAACACAGGCACACAAGATTAACTATAGGAAATCAGGATTTGAAGAATAGTTGGATATTGTAATATTCAGTCGTATCTGTAACTGAAATCGAAATTATTCTGTGAAGATAATTTAATTTTCATTAATAGAATTTTAGATACTATTCTCAAAGTAGAAAAAAAGATGTCTAGATATTAATTGCTTTTTAAATATTTAATCTTAGACTAAAACAAAAACACACAATCCGACACAGAATATATTACATGATTTAAGCAAAATAGAATTACAAAAGTAGTGGATTACAGCTACATTGTCACGTGTTCATACACGTAAATTACGCAGGTGCATTTCAAATTACTGTCAGAAAAATAAAAAAAGTTCCGAAACACAAAAATTTCAAATAAAGTTTTGTTCTGAGATTATAAATCTGACACCGCCTCGTAAGCTCATAAATTTTCAAGTGTTCGTTAACAGTTGTCTATGTCTATTAAAAATAGTTTTTGGTAGAGCTTTTGTGAGGGTATCTGCAGTAATTTCTGCAGTTAATTTATATTCAAGCCATATCAGGTTTTCCTGTATCAAACTTCTGAGAAGATGAAATCTTAAACTTCAGATGCTTAGTCTTCGAATAAAGTTTGTCATTTTCAGCAATTTTTATTGTGGATTGATTGTCTTGATATAACACAATAGGATGCTCTTCTGGCAAATTAAGATCATCCAGTAGATTTTTTATCCATTGTATTTTAAGTGCAGCACTCGCAGCTGCAACATACTCAGAAAAAAAATAATTTGGTTTTCTTTTAAAAATGATTGATCTTCTTGCCTAGGCACTTAATCCGCTTGGTGGTGGACGACGGATTCTCGGAGATTCTGAGCCTGACAACCCATCAGAGCCTCCTAGGAGGTCTCTTCGAATGCGGGGAACCAGTATCCCTCATCTACATGTCGATAGTTGAAGAGGGTATTTACCCTGCCCGCTCAAGGTACTTACCCTTGCGCTGATACCAAACAGCCGATCCTTCCTGGATTTCTAACGAACGAGACAAACTATCCCGGGGGCCCGCAACATCTACGGACCCTGGATGAAAAATCGGACCATGTTTCTTCGTTGCACGAACACGTTGTAGCGTTATCCGCAGAGGCAAACAGAAGTTCCCACAGTGATGTGAGCAGGTCTGTCTTAAATGACTGGTGGTGCATGATCGGATGGCTTTTGACTACCCTGGCGGACATCGGTGCTCATATGGGGGTAGAAGCCCGAGCAAACAGGGGCTGTCCAAGTTTTACTGAGCAGAGATTATCATGAGGCAGTTAAAGGAGGCTTAGCTAAAAAGGTAAGCGTGTGCAGATCCTCCTAGTTGGCATGAATGTGCGAATCGGCTGTGGTGAACGCCGTTGGGTGTGCGGCAGTTTGGATGGCCTTGTGCCGTCCTCAGAAGGTAAACTAGCCCTTCTGGCCGCCAAACCGAGGCTCGGCCAGTATCGAGGGCCCTAAGCCCCGAACTTGACTAACTTAGGTTGGTCCAATGATGGCAACACGGGCCTTGTAATGCTGATTGCCGGTCTTGCCTGGGCCACTTCCCTGCTGTCAATTGGCAGGTACATTGCTGTCGTGGCGGTTAGGACTTTCACGATGTTGGGACGTCACTGACGGGACTGCATGGATACCCTTAGTATCTGGGACAGTCGGTGTTGGGGAGCGCAAGCGGGCCACCTGTCTTTTAAAAATGATTGCCGAAGTTACCTTATTTTATAAATGCTTAATAATAATATTGTAGTAATTGTAAAACTTTACATGGAGATGCTTTTAATTATTCACTAAAACAAGCAGATGTTATAATTTTCATAATTTTTATCTTAAAAAAAAAAAAATCATTGCAATAATAATTTTTTATATTTATTTATTTTCTAATAGCAGATTAAAAAGATAACTATACAGAGAGCAGTAAATTAGTAACATTAACATAATAACAGAAAAAAAAAACCCCAGAATAATGAAGAACAAAACAAAAACCTGTTCACAGTATAATCTATAAACCTAATATGTGTCTCGCCTCCCAGTGTCTATCACAGAGCGATCCAGCTCTGAGTGAAGGGCACCGATTCAATTATAACACATCTATTTTCTCATTAACGTTGTATAATTTTAAAATTGGGCTTGGAACAATATTTATAATTCTTTTCATAATAATTTTAATTTTATATTCAAGTAAGTTTTATGTATTCTTCTTAAAAAAGAAAAAAAAATCACATTTATTATCTTATTTGATACACTGCACAGGGGATTTTTGCGGAAGGCAGGGAGGGCTTTAAAATAACTCTCGCTTTTAATAAATTTATTAAATGAGAGTTTTTTTTTCTCACACAATATTAAAAAAAAAAAAAAAATTCTTAAAAATCAGTTTAATTAAATTTATTTAATTAAGACATTTCTGGAAAATCCCCGAAAATGAATGAAAATTTTAATTATAGTTTTTCTAGAACTCTTTTGATTAAGGTTTTTAAAATTAATATTGAAGTTAATGGAGAATTATTTTCTATTTCTGCTTGCTTGGAATGATTTAAAGAAATAAATGGAACCACTGTACTTTCATTTCGGATTCTACTACAGTGCTTGAAATAAAATATTAAGGACAAGCTAAAAATGTTGTTTTTTCACCACTGCTTATTTGAATTTTATGCAGATTTGAACAAAACTGCAGAAAATAACAGTTTTAATTATACGTATAAAATTACTACGACAAATGTAGTCACTATTTAATTTTTTTTTCTTTTTTTTATTAGTACATGCTGCATACTGGAAAAAATAATAAGACGAACTTAACATTAATAGTATTTTTCGTTTTATTTATGATCTATGGCATTTTATTGTTGTCTGAGAAGTTGCTCTAAAAAATCACACAGATGACGACAGACGAAAACTTCAGAATTTTTGAAAATGAGAAGAGGTAGGATATCAACCTCGGTTGATCAAAGTAAAATTCTGAGTTTTGAACAATGTGGTTTAAATTTTCGGAAAATAACTGAAAATTAAGCAGATTTAAAACTCCAGTTAATAATTTAAAAAATGACAATTGTGATAAGAGAAAATACATAGGATATTCTTCTTCGTTGACTCCTCGACAAGTGAGAGCTAGATTAGAGAAGTAGCTCAAATTGGAAATAATGTGAAGCTTTATTGCACCACCCCTACTGTACGCATGTGCTATCAAAAATTCAAATGTAAAATATAGTAAAATTAAAGATCAACTGCATTTCAAGTAAGAGACATGATATGGTGCGCATAGAATTTAGAACGAAACATGTTGGTTTGGCGGATAAGCAACAAAATGTTGTTTTTTTTTCGGTCAAAAAAAGTTAAATCTCGATTGGCTAGACGGTTTCAGATACCGCTGTCTTGAGCTTTGCAATAATAGGGTTCATACAGTCCTTTTTTTGTTTCGGTAGCAGTAAAATTTTATAGCAATTTTGGGTATATAATAATCTTGTAATTTTAAGTAAATTTTTATAATATAAAAATTGTTGTAATAGAATCCTTAAAAATGGCGGGTCCATACGAACCCTGCGTGAACTATTTTTTTTTTTTTTCTCAATGTGTTAATTTGTTTTTGGCTCTGTGAGGATTTGGGTCAGTTTCACTGTTAACGGAACAACGCCATGTATAAACTATCACCTCATCTCAAAAATCTATGATTATGGTAGACATTATCAATTAACTGCCTTTTGTCTTATCATTTAACTTATCATTAAACTGCCCTTTGTCGCGTAAAATTTTATATCCGTCAGATTTTTTTTTTTGGTTTATGCAATAAACAACGGGGGAGGCTTAAACTTTAGAGATCGGCTCTTTCAATTTCCGTTGTGTAACGCAACAACTGACATCGAAGCCCTCATCGGAGGTTAAAATCGCTCAAAACCTCTGCATAGTAGTAAGCAGCCTCCTTCCATCTTTGAAATTGCATATATGAAATCAGGAACAAATTCGGAAGCCTAGCAAGATATCCTTGCAGAAAATATAGTGCCAGAGACCTTTTGATAAATCAAGCGAGCATACATTTCAGACGGACAATGCATGATTTCTCAAGCTCCACAAAATCCTGGATCCTGGCTAACCTTGTTCATCTGCCTGAGTGACTACCAAACAAACGTGATCTGAACCCATCAGAAAATTTTTGGGGCATTCTGGTGCATTACGTTTATGGAAATGGTAAAACTTACAACCTCAAAGTTGAGTTTAAAAGGGCTATTTCAAACAGCTGGAAAATCATTTCAACAGGCACTTTGAAAAGATTGTAAACTTCTATATCTTAAAAAATAATTAATTTAATTAAAAAGAAGAGGACGTTTTTAGATTCTTAGCATTTGTTACATGATATGTGGTCTTAATGCTTTTTTTCCAGCTTTCTACACGTATAAAATAAATAAATAAACTTTCAAATACAGAATAATTTAAATCTGTGGTATATTTCGATAGATAATAATTGAATTTGCCATTTGCTGCAAATTTGTATGAAATCAAATAAAAATATTAATGCAGTGATATTGTAATGAAAATGAAGTTTTTTCTGATGACCTTAACGTTTTTTCCAACATTCTATAAGATTAATGTGTTTTCAGCTTTCTTGATTTGAAATGACAAAATTTATATTATTATTATTATTATTAAATACGTTACTTATAAATAGTGTGCTTAATATTTAACATAATAAATTGTAATAACATAGTGAATCGTATTTTTATTTATTATTTATTTTTTTATCATTATTTGTACTATTGTTATTATTGTACATTAAAATAAATATTATTTTATGATAAAAATAATTTGTTTCTTTTGAAAACAATTATTAAAATCTACTTTATTTATAAACTCATTTTTACTATTATTGTTTTATTTTTAGACTTAAAGTAACAGAAGAATGTTACATAGGATTATTTTAAATAATCATTACTGAAATTAGTTGCTATATTTCTGATCATTTTTATATGAGAAAAAAAAAATATTTTTAATCTTTAAAAAATCTTTAATCTTTTGAGCTTTTTAAATTTTTAATCCTAATAATAATAATAATAATAATAATAATAATAATAATAAAATGAAACAATAATTTTCTTGGCATATACAGGTACGCATTACAATTTTTTATTCTTGTGCAAAATAGAAGTATAAAGAAACATACAATAAGATTAACAGAAAAAAAAATTTCTCAATTTTCCAAAACAATATTTGATATATCTCTTGATATGTTGCTGTATTTTTTTTATAAAGTTGAAAAAAATCGCTTTTCTTTTCAACTGTTCCATCAAACGCGCTTCTGTTTTCCTTCATAATCTTAAAAAAGGAATCCTAAAATCATTTCCTATTAAATTTGTGCCGATAAAGATGATTGTTAGAAACAAGAGAGAAAAATCTGAAAATTTCAATTTTCCTTAAGCGAACTTTAGAGAAAGTGGTTTTCTATTCTATCAAAATAAACAGAAATTCATTCATCTCCAATTTTTGTGTACGTAAAAAGGTTTAAAAGGTTTTGATAAATGGAATTACCGAACCATTCTTCTCAGATGTTACTATAGGATATTTAAATTTTTCAGCTCTTCTTATTTGAAGTAACTAGATTTTTTTTTTTTTTCGGGTGAGGGTTATTTTAATGGTTTTACTTATCAAGGATTTGTTCAGTAGCAACAGCTAGAGAAATGATGTGATTGAAAGCTATAAAAAATTGCTTTGTATAAAGAAAGTACTCTTAATACTGTTTTGTTAAATAAATCCTTGTCGAATCACGTTCTAAGTCAGTCTAAGAACATGATTCGACAAGAATTTATTTAACAAAGCAGTATTAACTCTACCTTTTTTACATAGGAATTTTTGCTAGTGTTCGGATACTTTTGTTACCGACTGTACGCATTCCTTTACCTAGAAAAAACAATTAGAACTATACGTGCCGTAGTTTTCTCTGTACATCGCACACACCATTTTCTCCGCACATCGAGAGACAAACTCTTTCTTTTATTAGTATAGATTGTTATAAATAGTATTAAAATAACTGTGGAATTTTATTCAAAAATGCTTTGAAATACATTGCATTAAACCTAGGTATTATTTTTATATAATGCGTCAATATAACCAGTTTTTAGGATGCTTTTTTATCTGAAAAGAAAATTCATAGATTGTTAGATATTTTATAACAAATGCTATCATGTGTTCAAGCGTATTTTCGGAGCTTTTCTTTTCTTTAGAAAAAAAAAGGGGGATTTTCTTTTTCATACTTTGCGTATTTTTTTTGTAGGGTTAAAAAAAAAATCCCTCTATTGCTTCACGTATTCTTCAAATAGAATTAATTATGTTGTCGTTAACAATACTAAAGTACAAAAGTCTTGAAAATAATATTGCATTAAATTTAAGTCACTAAGAATAATTGTTAGGAAACTATTAAAAATTTTGAAGATTTCAGTTTTTTTTTTTTTTTTTTTTTCTCCTTTCAGATTTTTGAAAACGGTTTCTATCATATTAAAGTAAATGGAAATTCATCTTTCATATATTGACTGCTTGAAAAAATATTAATAGTTTTGATAAATGGAATTCTCGGGCCTTTCTTTTCCAAACGTTGCCGTCGCTTCAGTCTTGAAATAACTAGATTTCTATTTAAAAAATTTCTGTGCTTCATTGCCTATCTTTTACATTGTAATTATTTGTTTAACTGTGAATAATAATAAAATATATTCCTTTATTTTACAATCTAAATGAATCTAACTTATAGAATAAAAAATGTTTTTCTTTGAAATTAATTATCAAAATTCTTTTGCTTTATAAATATATATTTGCACTTAAAGTCATTGTAAAACTTCGTATAAAAATGCTTTTAAATTATTAAAATGAGTTTTTATCTGAAAGCTTTTTTTTACTTTTATTCAAATACCAAATTAAACTTTTTATTATTATTATTATTATTATTTCTTTTTTGTGTGAGCAAGTACATTTCAAAAAACCATTTTGTACTTTTCCCATGTTGTGTCATTTAAACACTCTCATGCACACACACACACACACACACACAAAAAAAAAAAAAAAAAAAAAAAAACACTCTTATAAAACAAAAAAAGTAGTTTTTTTTTCTTCTGAAAAAAAATTAAAAATATTGAAAACCACTTCTACTAAAATTTGAAATAGTAATGGTCTTTATTGGGGAAAAAAACCCCAATAAATAAATAAATAAAATGTAATAAATAATAAAGAAAGAAAAAAAAACTTATATATATATATATATATATACGAATATATATATATATTCGGTTTTATCCTAAGTGAGCTTTTTAGAATGGTTTTCCATTAAATCAATCAAAAAAAATTCTGCAGTTGTTTCTGTCTGCTTGAAAAAGTTTTAAAGTTTTTATAAGTGAAATTATCGAAGCTTTCTCCTGGAATACTTTCATAAGGCTTTTAAGGATTTTATCAGCTATACTGATTTAAAAACCAGATTTCTATTCAACATTTTTCTGTGCTTTATTATCTATATCCTTTAGATAGCAAAGAGTTGTTTAATGGTTAGTATAATAATAAAAAAAAATTTATACCATTTTCCCAAACTATTTAAATTAATATTATAGCAAAACCAATTTGTTTTCTAAAAATGATTTCCAAAATTTGTTTAATTTATAAATATACATTATTACTGTTATTTTATTATTAGTCTTAAAATAACTATAGAACTGTATGATAAATTGCTTTTAAATATAAAAAAATACATTTGTTTTGACAAAATTTATTTGAAAGATTGTTTTTAATATTCAATTTAATAGTTTATTTTATTAACATTTATTATTATCTGTTCAAGTACTTCTCTTTTTATTCCTTCTTACAATTTTATGTACTTTAAACTATTTATTTTCAAATAGAAAAATTTAATCTTTCTTTTAACAAGTTTTCCCCTACAATATTAAAATAAGAACCTTTAAAAATAATTCCCAGTTAAGTGAATAATGGTTATTGTTAGAAACCAGAAAAAATATTTAAATATTCCAGTTTTATCTACGAAAACTCTGGGAAATGGTTTCCTATTATGCCAAATAAAAGGAGATTCGTCTCTCATTTCTGTCTGCTTGAAAAGGTTTTAAAGGTTTTATAAACGGAATTATCGAAGCTTTCTGTAGAAATCCTATTATAAGACTTTTAAGGGATTTTGTCAAAAGTTCTCATTTGAAAAGCTTTGTGTTTCTTTCTTTTTCAACCTTTAGTTACTGAGGATACTTTTAATAAGTAACATAATAGTAAACTGTATTCAAGCTTTCTTATATCATTGTAAAACTTAAATGTATGTTATTTATAAATAATAATAATATTAATTTGCTCCCTTTCAAAACTACTGTAAAAATTTAATTTGTTTATTATTATTATTATTATTAGTGTTAAAGCAAATATAGAAAGTTATATAAATTGCTTTAAATGTTCACTGCAAAAATCATTTGCTTACTTTTTTTTTTTTTTTTAATTATTATATTTGAAATTTTATACTCTTATTCAATATTTTAAAAAGGTTTTTTGTTACGCTTTCAAGTTCGTTCCATATATTTTTTTTTCAATCTCCTTAAAAGAATAAATTTATACATACACACACACACACTATATATATATATATATATATATCTATATCATTATATAAAGCGCAAAAAATTGTTTGTTTGTGGAGGGTAATCTCTGAAACTACTGAACCGATTTAAAAACTTCTTTCACTGACCGAAAGCTACAGTATGCCATATTGTTATAGGCTATATTTAATTTTGATAAAATAAATTTTAGTTTAAAATCTGAGCATTTTAATTAAAATCCCCATAGAAGCCGTAATAGAAATGGAAATAATGAAATATTAAAAAAATTAGCTGCTGCCAACATAAAAGAAACATTTACATATTCATTTCGTTTTTAAAATATCTTGACATGATCTTGACGTGAAAAGAAAAGAAATATATTTGCACGTGCATTAAATTGAAATTCATGTAAAGCTTTTTTAATTGTTAAACTTACACGTTAAATCTGACGTCATTATAGAATTAAAAGTGTTTATTTTTCTAATAATTTAATTTGATATGATATGATATAATATCTAAGCATAAATGTTTAAACCACGGAGTCTTTATTACTCCGTGGTTTAAACTGATGTGTGTAAACGAAATTGGAATTTAAAAATAAATAAATAAATAAAATAAAATAAAATAAGAAATTCTATTTTATAATATTATTTATTTTAATTTATAATTGTTGCCAAAAAGATTTACGAATTAATTTATTTTTAGACATATAATAAAATATATTTTCACGCGAACAATAATATAAAAAGTGAACTGGATTTTTTGTAAAAAAAATAATAAAGATCGAGGAAAATTATTTCCCCATTTTAATCCCCATATTTGGATATAGATATGTATTAGTTATCATGTGCATCCGTTAGATTAAATTGTTTTTGTTGTAAAATTGATAAAATTGGAATTTTAAATTTCAAAACTCTAGAAAAAAAAAATGGCAAGTTTCCATATTCGATTGAAAACATAAACATTTCATTTCAAAGGATGATATTTACACAATAAACATCCAACTAATAAACTAATTAAAAGGGAAAGGATAAATATTCTATCATAATTTGAAGTCAAATTTGTTTTCAAATGTCTAAATAAAGTATCTGATATAATATACTAATATGTTGCAGCGGAATAGATTTGATATCCGTCATCCTTGGCAGAAAAAAAAAAAAGTATCGCCAAATTATCTGGCGAATATAATTTAATTCCTTTCAAAAATCATGGTTATTTTAAAAACTTACATTAAGAGTGTAACGAATAATATGAAACAATATTTCGTACAATACATATTACGAAAATATACATCTGGCATGTATATTTTCGTATTACGTTTTTGATCGCCAAATACAAAAAACGCCAAGGGTGACAGTTTTGAAATTTAAAATTAAAATTTTGTCAATTTGACAGCAAAATAACTCAATCTAACGCATGCATACAATAACTAATACATATCTATACCCAAATATGAGGATTAAAATCGGGAAATGATTCTTCTAGAATTTTAATTTAAAAAAAAAAAAAAAAAAAAAATCCAATGAGCGATTAACATGGAAAATCTTTTTCTTGAATCCACGGGCGGTCAGTGATGTCATACTTCGCTTGCGTATTGAGATGTTTAAATTTATTTGGCGACTATTTTTAGCAACTAACAGTTATGGCAAGTAGCTCAATATACATAGCGCATACAGCCATTACTGAAATGTAAATAGCATTTAATTATTTGAGTTAGATTATGTTGACTGGAAACCTATTTAATATACCTATGCTCTATAGCTATACTAATATAAAAAAAAGAAAGGTTTATATGCATATCTAGAGAACGATCGCTAGAACTAAAAAGCCGATTGCTTTTTTTTTTTTTCTCTCTTTCAATAATCAAAAGTTACACTGTCTCTCTCTAAGTGCTAAAAGCTATAATAAATTTTGGTAAAATAAATTTTTAATTAAAATTTTCAATATTTTAATTGAAAACAAAGCATAGATTTGATATCTATCGTCATTGGCGATTTTTGTATTTGGCGATCGAAAACGTAATACGAAAATCTGTATATTATCGTAGTAAATACGAGATGTATGTATTTACTTCAATTACCCTACTACCGTAGGTAGTGGAAGTATTGTATAGGTTTTGGCAATTGGTCAGTGTGTGTGTATATGTGCACATGTGTGTGTAATCTTCTGGCTGTCATATCTCCAAAACTAATAAAAATAGAACTACTAAACTTCACAAGTGATTCAGGTCTGGTGTACAGATAAATTTTCCAAATTTTCGTGAAAATTGAAAAACCGGAATTGGGTCATCGAAAACCAGAAATGGGACCCTAAGCCCATATTCAAAAACACCTCTAATGATTTTCTTCAAAGTTGCTGTATAAATAATATATTAAATGGCCTTTCGATTGAAAAGTTGCTTAGTTCAGGAAAATTGATAGGCGTCCTCTATAAACAGCTCAATTTCAGACTTCGTAAGTGCGTTCCTTTAAAAATGCCTGTACGGATTTTTTTCAAACTCGCCATGTTAACTTCCTATTAAATATCCTTTTGTATGTAATTATTGTTTTTAGGTCAATAATTGAGTATGTTAAGTTTTGGTAAAAGTTGGTATCTCAAAAACGGCTCTAACGTATTCTTGAAAATTTTTTCCTTAATCCAATTTAGATAACCTTTCTCAAGTATTACGTGCTTATTACAGGAATATTAACGGTCATCCTGATTAGGTAGTTCAGTTTTAGATCTCGGAAATTCGTGTTTAAAAAAATAACTATCTATTTTTTTCCCCCTTATTTTTTAACTCGCTAATGCAAACTCTGTTGTATGTGTCTTTATACGTGTATCAAGTTTCTCTTACTCGAAAATCTCAAAAAATGCAAGTAATATCTCCAAAAAATTGTATATATTACGTGTAATAGTGGGTAATGGAAGTCGTGTGGTTGTTTCACATCAGATTCTGTAATAGTATATATTGTACGAATATTGTTTCATATTATTGATTTCTCCTTTAATATACATTATTAAAATAATAATCAATTTTTATCAAAAACATTTTCATGTCATAGGTTTATTTTTCAATATTTTTTATTCATGAGTAAAGAAATGTTTCTTTTTATGAAATAAATAAATAAATAAATAAATAGCATTAAGTAAAAATTGCCAACATTTAACAACTAATTAAAAAAAATAATTGTAAAATTATATTTTGACTTTCCAGTTAATAATATTGCCTGACTATAACATATAAACTGATATATTTCTTGATTTTTTACATATCAATCCATCTTTAACAAAAATTTGTTCATCAGTGCGAAGCCGGACGGGTCAGCTAGTATATATATATATATGCAAAGTGATCAATTTAAAAGTGTACCCGTTGGTTCTTCTTATTGCCCTTAAATCTGGCGTATTTGGAAACTATTCTAACACTGAAGTATAATTGTTAGAACCTTGTTTAAGTGTAGCAGACAATTTCCAACACTGTTGGACTGTTACAACTTTATTTATGAGATAAAACAGAAATGAAGACGCACAATGTTACTTAATCCTATGATAACTTTATTTTTTAACAGCATAATTAAATTCTTTTTTTTTTTTTTACATTATCATTTCTTACAGAAAATGTTGAAAATGTTCGCCACCATTTTGAATGCAAACATGAAAACGTCGAACCATGTTTTTTTGACATACTTAGCAGCATTGTTGGTGTTATTCACGAGATTTCTTCAGTTATGATTTCTTTTAATTTATCGATGTTTACAGGACTTCTCTGGAAAACCCTATCTTTGAGATAACCTCACAAAGGGGAAAAAAAAAAAAAAAACTCTGACGGGGTAGAGATGATAATGTAAAAAATTTGAATTAAATTATGTTCTTCAAAAAAAATAAATAAATAAATAAATAAATAAATATCATAGGATTAAGTAGAATTGTGCGTCTCCATTTCTGTTTTAAATCACAAATAAAGTTGTAACAGTCCAGCAGCGTTGGAAACTGTCTCCCACATTTAAACAAGGTTCAAACAATTATACTTCAGTCTGAGTGTTACAATAGTTGCCAAATCCGTCAGATTTAAGGGTAACAAGAAAAACCAACGGGTACTCTTTTAAACTGATCAACTTGTATATATCTGAGTGTGTGTATATTGGGATCTGACTCTGTAAATTTTGCCAATAGGTTAACAGAGTAGCAGACATTACACCTACTTGCGTGCAATTTTCAATCAAAGCCTCTGATCTTGTAGGCATTCATCATTCCGATGCTCGTTATATATATTTTTTTCAATATTTTTCTGCTTTTTCAAGTTCCTCAGACAATTTATCATTACATCCAAAGCAATGTTTGATAAGGTTTTCATAATATATATATATATATATATATATATATATATATATATATATTGTGTGATTCTTACTCAGGATTCTGAAACCAAACATTTTTGTTTTCCTTTCAAAATTAAAAGCAATACTACTTTTTTTTTTACATTATCAAAATTAAAATCCATGAAAATCATTTCTATTTGAATTTAAATAAATAATTTTAACTGTTAGGAAACTAGAAGACAAAGAACGAAAGATTCTGTTCTTTCTAAATGACCTCTTTAGAAAATAGTTTTCTATTATGTTAAAAATGGAAATTAATGCTTGAAAAGATTTTAAGGGTTTTAAAAATGGAATTAACGAAGCTTGCTTTATGAACGTTATTATAAGATTGTTAAATGTTTTCATTTCTTTTGGTCTGAAACAACCGATTTCTATTTAATTATTTTCTGCTTCAGTTTTTATTTTTAATTATATTAAAGATTTGTTTCATAATGAACATAATACGGAACAGTATTTACACTTTCTTTTTCTTTTTATATTTTAATGAACCTTATTCAAAACGAAAATAATTTTTTTTATTGAAAGATGGCTCTGAAAAGCTTTTTTATAACGAATAAACGGGCTGTGTGTGTAACACACAGACTTTTCTTCTAAAACTGTTGGTATATTTGAGTTTTATAATGTTGTCTCGGTAAGTGACAGACGATAAACCTAGCTACTTCTAAGGTGCATTACGTTTTTCAATTTTACAATTTGTAAAGCATATTGTAATTGTTTTCATTATATAGATTTCCATATTTCGGTTAGCGTTGCACACATGAGCTCATACAATAGAGAGTACTTTGGTATCTGTGGGATGAAATGATTGGTGCGGCAGTGGGACACCGAGATATTTCTGTCCTACCCGGTATTTTTATCGTCCCGCAGATATAATGGACTGTCACACTATTTGGAGACTCCTTTCGCACAACAAGTCTTTGGTTGGCTATAATATGAATAAACGAGCTGTATGTGTACTTGTCTTCTAAAACTATGGGTGTACTTAATTTTTATGACGTTGTCTCAGTAGATGACAGATGACAAGCTTAGCTACTACTAAGATGCATTTCCTTTTTTAATTTTACAAGTTATAAAGCATATTGTAGTTGTTTTCAGAATAGAGATTTTTCATATTCTGGTTAGCATTGCGGATAGAGGTTCACATATCTGGCAATCTTCTTGTATTTGTGGGATGGAATGGTTAGTGCGGCAGTGGGGCACCGATATATTCCTGTCACACCCGGTACTTTTATCGTCTCGCAGATGTATTGCACGGTCACACAATATGGGGATCCCCTTGTAAAATAAGTCTTTGGTTGGCTTTTGTGTTAGCTTTTTAGTATATCTGGAAAACCTTATATCGGTTTTTATCCCTTTAATTTTCATCTTAGATAGTAACGGAAAGAATTACAAAGATGTGCAGAGAAAGAAACATAATTTTATAAAATTGGTCAAAAATTTAAGGGAATTCAATTACAAAAATTACAATTTTCATCACAGATTTAAGTTTTATACGGCTCTTATACAAATAATAATAATAATAATAATAATAACACGTAAAATATGCTTTATAATTACTAATAATACCATGTACAAACTTTTGGTATTTTAACATAGAATAGTCCTAAACATATGTTCAAACAAACTTGTTGTTGGATTAGACGCAAAAGGAAAAGTAAAATCGTTTAAAACAGGTCAAAAAAACAGAATACTGCACAGAATCTTTTATTATTATTTTTTTATTATTATTGTTGTTCTTATAGATTTTAACTCCGTAAAAAAGAAAACTGAAAATAAAAATCATGACATCATTTTATTTATTTATTTATTTTATGTATTTTTAATTCAATTTTCGCGAAATCATGAAACCTGCTATCCTATTGTTAATTCTTAAAATCACGTTCAATAATTATTTCTTTCTTTAAAACAATATTAATAAGAGTGAAGGTAAAATGTAAAAGGAAGAAAAAAAAACAAAAAAAAAAAAAAAACCTCAAATGGAAGGAATCAGTAGAAGTAAAAAAGAAAGGAGAGGGAAAAAATAAATAAATAGATAAATAAATGAATAAATAAATATAAATAAATAAATAAATAAAGTAAATATATAGAATGTTAAATGTATCATGAAGGAATTGTTTGTTTTATTTTGAGAAAGAATATGTTTAGATCAATGTAATAAAATTAGTGATTATTTATTATATTAAAAACTCCTATTACTTTTCCAAAAATAAAAAAATAAATACGAAGAAAAAATGTACGTGATAGGCTGAAATGAAGGTCTTTTTTTTTTTTTTTTTTTTTTTTTTTAGAGAGAGAGAGAGAGAGAGATTTTATTTACTTTATTTATGCTTACATTTAATTTATGAAATGCTTTTTAAAAAGATCTTTGTTTTTCTTTTACGACGGTGAACTTTAGAGGCTTTGGAAAATAGTTAAATATATATATATATATATATTTTTTTTTTAATAGTTACATCAGATACATTTTTTTATGATATAATTCTTATTTTGTTGTTATTATTATTTTTTCTTTTTACATTACTTCATTAGCTTTTGAGGTAAGTTTTGATCATAGGAAAATTTTTTGTTTTATCGTATAAAAAGTTTTAACTTTCATTTCATAAAGTAATATACCCTGATTTTTTTAAAATATAATTTAATTCAATATTGAAAATATCTGTTTCAGATTTGCATGTTTTTCTTTAATTTATCATTCCCCTTTAAAATAATCATTGAACTACATTGAATTTTAAATATTTGTACAGACAGATAAATATGAATTAAAACATAGTATACTGCAATGTATCCTGATATATAAAACAATTTATGTATAAAATTGTCATTGTATATGCAATGTTATTATAATTTGTTAAGGCTCTAAATATTTGCAAAAAGTACACCTATCAGTTGAAACCCATCGGGCATAATTCAAAAATTATACAAATTTTTATAATCAACATCTGTTTGAAAACTTTTACTAGTCGATAAAACAAACTATTTTCCATCTTCTTATTTATCAATACTTAATCTGATTTTCTTGCGTTCAAACAAAAAATGTATTACTATATTCATTTTTTACTTAAACTTTTATTTATCATTTAAATTGAAATTTAGTAAACACAAGATTTTTTAAAAAAATATTATTCATAGATTAAAAAAAAAAAAAAAAAGTAAAATAACAGTTTTAAATTTTTAGTCTAAGTTGTGATTCTTTAACCTTCTTCTAATTAATTAATATTTTTTTATTCAACTGAAACTCATACTTTTGTAGTAAATTAACAATATTAGTTCTCTATCATTTACAATTAAACCTTTATTATAGAAGTAAATACCGATTATTTACCAAACACTTTGCTTACTTTAAATTAATATTTTTCCTTCGAATTGATTTTAAATGCATTCAAAATGTCATTACAAATATTCAGATTCATTTTCCAGTTCGAATTTACTGCAAACACTTACTAGGCTTTACCTGTAAAGAAAATGAGATAATATTTCAAAAGTTTTTGAAAGTTCTTCAAATCCCCTTTTTGAAATTCGTCTCGTAATTGAAATCTCCGTCTAGGTTGTAGATGTTTCCGTGCAGA
Organism: Salticus scenicus; assembly: GCA_963930645.1. Classification (NCBI taxonomy): domain Eukaryota; kingdom Metazoa; phylum Arthropoda; class Arachnida; order Araneae; family Salticidae; genus Salticus; species Salticus scenicus. The sequence goes on along the minus strand of OZ005659.1, from coordinate 253,228,514 downwards.
TACTAGTAAAATATAATATACTCTTGAATATATTTTTTGAGTGAAATAATTCTTACTATAAGTCCTACTAATATAGTCTAACTAAAAACTATAATTTACTACATTTTTGGTAATGTTAATGAATGTTTTTATGTTTAATGCTCGAATATATTGTTTCGTAAATTAACTGACTAATGACACATTTTGTTTATATGAAATTTCTATTTCCCTTCCAATCGTTGCTAATTTATTTTAAATATCATAACAAGAAATTTCAAATACACTTGTTTTGCTTCAAATTTAAGAACCTATAATGCATATCTTTGCAAAAAATGAGGTATTACCAAAACACTTGTAGAAATTTCTTCAGTATTTCCCGTTTTGATTCAAAAATTAAAAATAATAATAATTTTTTTATTTGGTACCCTTTGTGAAATTCTTTTCTTATGTGAAAACTGTGTCTTGATTATAAGATGATTTCATACAGATATTAATTCAGTGTAACATTTTTCTGATAAATCCAATGCTATTAGAAAATAAATATCTATTTATACCAAATAATCTACTACAATGTGAGAGTGCAATTTTAATACAGATTGTCTAAAACAGGTCTCTGCCACTAAACTCTTTACTTAACTATACTTATGTAAATAGGTATATTAGTGTTCGAATGTATTATTTCGTAAATAACAAACTGCTAGTGAAACACTTTGTTTACTTAAATTTTCTATCTTGCAACGAATTCATTTCACATCTATTCTCCATATTATAACATGAATTTCGTGTACATTTTCAGATCGAAATGTTTAAAACTTTACTTAACTAACCTTACGTAAATAGTCATAGTTGAAGCGCATACATATTATATCCTAAATTACCAATTACTAGTGAAACACTTTGCTTAACTAAAATTGCTATCTTTCCTTCGAACTCATTTTAAATGCTTTCAAAACATCATTACAAGAACTTTAGATCCATTTTCTGTTCCAAATTTAGTTTAAGTACTTACTGTGCATATCTGTGCAGAAAATGAGATAATATTTCAAAACTTTTTGAAAGTTCTTCAGTGTTCCATTTTTTATTTATTTATTTATTTCTTAAATTACGAAACCAAACAAAATTATTTTTTCTTCCCTTTTTATATTCTTCTCGTAATTGAATTCTGCATCTCAATTGTAATATGTTTTTATGCAGATATGTGTTTTAAACATATAAATAATAAATTTAATGCAAGTAAAGACAAGTAAAACATATTTATTTTTGGTCGTGTGCTTCAAATGAAGCCGACGTTTTTATTGACAAATAGATCTCTGTATTATAAACAATATTTAATTATGCTTAGATAAATACTTTTATGTTTAAAGCTTGAATAACTAGTTTCGTTAATTACCCATTACTACACTAAGAAAAAATTCTGTAACTGACATCTAGAATCTAAATTGTGGCTCTAGAAGAAATAGTTCCATATCATCCTTATAAATTCTAGTCTCCTTGAAAAACGGGTTCTAGAAGCCCGTATTAGAATTCTAGAGCGTTTACCTATATTATCGAGGGCAAAGTTATTTAAAATCTCTGCAAATAAATGAGACTACAAGAGACGGGTTTCTGCAACTAGAATCTTGGTTTATTACCCAATTCTAGAAAATCAAGCGAGAATTTCTCACAATACAAATTATTCAGAATATTTAGAGTATTCAGAATATTGTTTCACCATCTAGAAATGTGTAGACTAGAAATTCTCGATCATTTCGTCTATTCAGTTTATTGGCGTGCCTTATGCGTATAGCTCGGAAAACTATATTTCTGCTTAAGGGATTTAGAAATTGGCCACTTATTCATTCTAGAGAAAGGCGGTATATTTTTTTTCTCAGTGTATTGAAGCATTTTGTTTACTTGAAATTTCTTCGAATTGGTTGCTAATATATTCTAAAAATCCAAAAGAATTTCAGATCCATTTTTTTCTCCAAATTTAGCATAAGCACGTTTAACATATCTTTGTGGAATATGAGATATTATCTCAATACTTTCTGAAAGTTCTCCGGTATCCCATCTTTCTATTACGGAGAGAAACAAAATTATTCTTTCATTTAACATTCTTTGTGAAATTCTTCTCACAATTGAAAACCGAGTCTAAAATGTTTATGTGCAGAGATTTATTAAAAATAATTTGTTTTTGATAAATTCAATGCGATCATCAAAGAAGAATCTACCTACACCAGGTACGTTCATTGACAATGGAGACAACATTGTTATTACAAGCTGTCTAAAATAGGCCCCTGCCACCAAAAACTTTTCTAAACTATGCTTATGTAAATGAGTACATTTAATATTCAAACATATTATTTTGTAAATTACTAATTGAATCTGAAGCACTTTGTTTATTTAAATTCCTTTTTTCGAAATTCATTTTCAGCAACAGTATACTAATTTTCTATTCATTTTCTAAAGGAAAGGTTCAGATCTTCAGGGAAAAATATGTTTAACCTTAATTTATTTACTTAAACTTATGTAAATATACATAGTTAATGTGAATATATATTACATTGTAGAGAACCAACTTTTAGTGAAGCAATTTGCTTGTTAACAAGCACCCTCCTCCCCTTTTTTTAAAACATTTTGAATATGAGTACAAGAATTTAATCTTCCTTTTCTAAACGATAGGTGTAAATATTTATTGACAAAAACATGTTTAAACTTGAAATATTTACTTTACTAACCTTACGTTAATGTGTTTAAACATTACATTGTAAAAGACCAATTTCTAGCAAAGCACTTTGTTTAATTAAAATTCCTATTTTCGTCGAATTAATTCTAAATAAATTCAAAACATCATTTGAAAAATTTCAGTTCCATTTTCTGCTCTAAATTCAGTATAAGCACTTACGATGCATAACTATGGGAAAAGGAGATATTTCTACAAAACTTTAAGAAAGTTCTTCAGTTTTCCCCTTCTTGTTAAGAGTAAACGCTACATAAATATTTTATTTTTATTTCCTTTTCAAAATTTTCTCGTAATTGAAATCTGCATCTGAATTGTAGGATGTTTTCAAGTAAACATGAGTTATAAGTATAAGAATATGTAGAATACATTATAATATGTTGTCAGAAGGGAAAAAAAAAAGAAAAAAAAAAGAAAGAAAGAAAGAAAAGAAAAAAAGAAACTTTCGACAAATTTTTCTGTAAATCGTCGTATGAATATACGACTGGTGCCAATAAATAAATAATAACATCTATTTTATAACGGTTTACTTAGATTTTCTTAGGGGGTCGTCTACATATTAAAACTCTCACCAAACTCCATTTTTCAAGTAGCAACAGCCATTTTTGACAATTTTTTGGAGTAATCTGAATAAAATCAGCCAGAAAAACGGTTCATATATTTGTCTCAAATTTCCATAGAATTATAAGCTGTCAAAGTCTGAGGATGATAATATTAAATGAATTGACAAACATTAATTCATATCTTCCAGAAAAGTCAGAAAAGTAATTAAATTAAATTATTATTATTATTATTATTTTAAGCTTTAGAATAAAATGACCCATATTACTTGCACTAATAATATTTTTAATTATGAAAATTACTAATAAATTCATGTTCCAAAATATTATGAAATATGATCTGGATTAATTTTTGAACGAATATAATTAGCATAATAGAAAATATGGGTTTTCAAATTCACTTCTCATTTCTATCATTATTTTTCTAATTATAGTGATATTTCTTTTCTTTTTCCCGTTAAAACACCGTCAAGTGTTAACATTTGTGTCACATATAACATTGCATACATAGGAATTAAAATAATTATTTAAGTAACTTTAGATACACACATAATTCCTTAATTAGTATTACTTTAATTAACTTCATATTTAAAATTATCATAAATTTTCTTGGTTATTATGTGAAGGAATATAATATTTTTCCGTGCGAGATTTTAATTAATTTTTTTTTCATTTTTTTCCCTTTTAAATGTTGGGATGAACCCTTAATACATTTTCGTTTATAACTCTATTAAGAATTAATTAAAAGTATGTAAACTATACCTGTATCCGAAAAGCCTTGATCTTAGAAATTCGAACATGGAGTCGAAAATAGGTGCTCCTATTTAAGGGGGAAAAAAAAAATGCAAATTTTTATATGCGTATGTATATATGTCTATATATGTATAAAAAACTTACTTAACTATTCTTATCTAACTTTTTCATATTTTATGCCCGAATACATTATTTTGTAATTTACCAGTAGCTAGTGTAGTAATTTGTCTATTGAACGCATTCTATTTTTTTTAGACAAAATCATTTCAAATGCGCTGTCAAAGTCAAATCGAGAAATTCCTATCTATTTTCTGATTCGATGGTTTAAATTGAATTTTCTGTTTCCTGTCCATATCATTTCAAATGCTTTTTAAAAAAGTTACAATAAATAAATAAATAAATAAAATAAAAATAAAAATAAATAAATAAATAAATAAATAAAATAAAAATAAATAGATAAATAAATAAATAAATAAAAGAACGTTTTTTGCTCCAATTTTATTAGAAGCATTTACAATGTATATCACAGGAGAAAATGAGGTGCAATACATTTAAAAAAATTTTCGTATTTCCTACCACCATTTCTACCATGAAAAATTAAACAAAATTATTCTTTATTATCTTTTAGAATTTCTTTTTATTACTAAAAACTGTAACTGCACTGTAAAAAATAGTTTCTTAAAAGTGAGCTAAATTGTCCCAAAATAGCTCCGAAACAATATGTACTTAAATTTGAAAACCCATGTACTCATTTTTAAGTATATTGACAAGCTCAAAAATGGTGTTGACCAATAAGCATCCCAGTTTGACATGTCAATATATTCTAAAATAAGTGCATGGGTTTTCAAATTTAAGTATATAGTGTTACGGAGATATTTTCAGACAATTTAGCTCATTTTTAAGAAACCATTTTCAACAGCGTGTCAAATATTTCCAATCAGGCATGAATTCAATTTAGAATGTTCTTGATAAATTCAACGTGATTAAAAATAATTTGGTGTGTCGCTCACACGACTTTCTCTTACCCTGAATTTAATAATATAAATACAGATTGGAGATTAACGAGTGCTATTATGCAAACCTATGGGAAAACAATTAAAATTAGGCTACGAAACAGCTTTATTTGACAAATAATTCTATGTGAGGAGGCGGGGGGAGACTGACGTCCCCTCAGCCCCTCGTTTCATTACTGTACCTACATTTATATAGAATTGAAATCTCTTATTAGTTTCAAAAGTTCATTTAAAATTATTCCGAGAACTTTCCCACGCAACGTTTCTTTAAACTTATCAATCTTGATCAAATTTTTTAAGTAACAAATTTATATTAACTTCAAAATACAACATTTGGATTACCTGAAATTACTTGTTATTAATTTACTCTAACAGACATAGACAAAAATCAAACGTTAAAAACTTGACTTCGGTATTCAGGAAGCCTCAAAACGTGTAAATATACAAAAAGTCAAGCGATGTATATTTAGGTTAAAAAATACATTATTTACCATATGACTATGAAGAATTAATTTCAATTCCTGAGCACCTTTCCTGAACATGGTAAAATATTACCGTAAAGCACTTCTAATAACAATAAAAAAGAATTACATGGCTTAAATATTGACTGCCCTGTATATCTTTTAAAAGTTATGTACACACCACAAGGTGGACATATGTATAATTCTATATTAACAACACCCGGCACAACCTGAAGTACACTTCCATCAATTTTCAAGCATTGTCGCACTATGATCTAGTTCTTTTGTGTAAACCTATAAACTAACAGTGAATTATTTCTATATCATATTTCCATATACCATATTTCCATATACCATATTTTATTACATTTCTATACCATATACATGGAACATGTTTTTACTTATATAAAAAATACATATACGTTTCATTTGGTTTAGTGCTGTATATAAACGTTAAACTCTACTTACCTTCAATTTCCCCCATAGACGTAATGTATTTGAATTCTCTTGGGTGTCCCTGCACACGAACTATTTGCTTGATCTCAACGAAAAGTAGTATCCCTATATCATACACATTTAGAATACCAAGTTTGGACTTTCTGCTATTATTTGTTTTTGAGATATGCTGATAACAGACAGACACACAGATAGGCACACAGACAGACACACAGACAGTCCAACCGCTAAAAACATTATTTTTGGATTCAGGAGACCTCAAAACGTGTAAATATAACAAAAACTCACTTTCGAAAATTTGACCCAAAAACAATACATTCTCTACCTTATGGGTAAGAGAAAGTAACCAAAATCTTCAGTCAAGACAGTAAAGACGCTTTTTTGCAGATTGACTAAAATAGGACTCTGGCTCTTAAAATTTAACTTAACAATGTTTATATAAAAAGATATATTTAATATTGAGATATATTATTAGTAAATAACTAATTATTTGTTAAGAACTTTGTCTTGAAATTCTTATTTCCCTTCCAATTAATTTCATATGCATTCTAAATTTCATTTTGAGAATCTCAAATCCATTTTCTGTTCCAAATTTAGTATACGAGTCTCGTAAGCACTTATAATGAATAGTTTTGTAGAAAATGAGATATTACTACAAAACTTTTAGACAGTTCTTTAATATTTTCTTATAATTGAAAGCTGAATCTTGATTCTAAGATGTTTACTCGTACACATTTGTTGAATATAAGAAAGAATTTAAGTTTCAATACTTTTGTTTGTAATTTAAATGTATCTAACATTTCTTTAGGACTATGAGCTTAACTATTCACATTTATACTACTTTTTTAATCATGCATGTATATTCAAGTACATGTTGTAAAAAATTTCTCAAAACTATATTTATTTGACTTTCAGAGCTGCCAACCGAATCTGGCAAATTGTTAGTACCGCCCACTTTTCTACAGCACTTAATTTTTAGATTATTCGTTTTCTTAGTTCATTGTAAACATATTTGAAGAGAATTACTCTAAAAATTAAGTGGTGTAGAAAAATGGGCGGTATTAAAAATTTGCCAGATTAGGTTGGCAGCTCTGGACTTATATTTCTGCATTTATTATTATTATTATAACTGTTTTATTATTATTACTACTACTACTAGCAGGTCTAACCGGTGCTGCTCGGAATGAAATAGTGTTTATAATTTTTTCAATTAAAGATGGATGGTTGGGTTTTACGTCGCACTAATGCTGCGCAGATGGGCAATTGGCGACGGTCTGAGACACACCCCTAGAGGTGGTCCGGAGACATGCCATCACAATTTTGATCCTCCACATTTTAATTAAAGAAGAAGCAAAATAAAGAGAGTATGAGATGGAGTAGACGACTAGAACGAGGCGGAGCTTCCATCGTTTGTGTGAAAAAGCTGCGCTCATTGGCTATATTCCATTATTTCTGGGCTAAATTAAAACTCCTATAGGTTAAATGAAAGAAAATCATCATCATGACATTGAATGGCATTGGAAAGTCAAGTTATGAATTCAAATCAAATTAAATTAAAATAAAAAAGCTTTTAGCTTCATGATATTGCGAATGGTAGTTATTTCTATGATCATTGAGTTTTAGTATCAAAATTATTATTTATACGTTAAAATTGAGAGAAAATTTAATGGAATAAAAGAAAAACAATAAAATGAATCACTGCATGTACTGTCTCAATAAAATCTTAATTATAACAACTTGAACTCATTCTAAGAACTTAAATTAATAAAACTAGAAATAAATATTCTATTTAAATTAAAGAAAAATGTTTGCGTGCTCATTTTTTTTTTTTTTTCGATATAAAAAGAAATATATTCAGTTTTACGTAAATAATAAAATTAACAAAATATTTTAATTATTTATTATTATTATTTTTTTATTATTATTATTAATTTTGTACGTGTAAATAAATATATTTTCATTTCAGTATGGAAAATAATAAATTTGTAATTTATTTATTTATTTATTTATTGGCATCAATATACCGGTTGATTCAAAATAGATGTTACAGCGATTATCTCGTAAACTAAGAAAGGTAGAAACATACTTCCAATTACAAAATTGGTGCAAATTAAGAGTAGATTTAAAATATGGCATTGTTTTGTTCAAGGGGTTGTACACATATTAAAATACGAAATTTATTTTTTATACTGTCCCTCCTATCATATAACTTATATTTAGAAAAATATTATACAGCCCCTTGTACAAAAAAAGGCCATATCTGAAATCTACTCTTAATTTGCTCCAATTTTGTAATAAGAAGTATGTTTCTATCTTTCTTAGTTTACGAGATAATCGCTGTAACATTTATTTGGAATCACCCGGTATATATGTATATATATATATATATATTTATTTATTTATTTATTTATTTTTTTTTCATACTTTTTTTTTCTATTTAATTGCAAAATATTCGTTCTGTATTTGATTGAATATTTATTATCCTGTTTCATTTTGCTTTGTATAAATTCACGAGCAAAACTTATTTAGAATTCAGATTCGAGAAGCAAATTACATGGTAAACAAATGTGAAAAGATTAAACGATTTCCGTTTTCAAATAATCGTAAATAAAAGGTATTTTTGCTTCAATGATGGCAAGTTAAATTTTTTCCAGACAAATTTGATGGAAAGTTTTATTTAAAATTTAGATTTGAAATGTATATATATTTCAACGGGTGTCTTAGACACCTTATAACTGTTTATAATAAATGAATAAACTTCACACGCAGTGGTAGTTTCATTTGCTCGGAAATAAGGAAACCTTGAATTTTTAATAATAATAATAATAAACACTGAAAATACCAAAAATTGCAATTTTTGGTGATAAAAGAAAGCTCAAATTATTTTAAAAGGATTCGAATACATTACAGAGATATCTCTTTAAGGCCTATTTTATTATTACTTTTATATTGTATAAAATATTAAAAAAATTAACACACAATATTCAAGCGCACAAAAGCGTGTTTAAAATGTAAGGTAGAACTGAGATTGCGCACATAGCTAATCGGCTGGTCGGAGTTGAGTACAGTCGGTAACAAAAGTGTCCGAACACTAGCAAAAATTTCTATGTAAAAAAAGTACACTTTATACGGTTTAGTTAAATAAATCCTCGTCGAATCCTGTTCTTAGTCAGCGTAAGAACATGATTCGCTAAGGATTTATTTAACAAAACCGTATGAAGTGTGCTTTTTTTACATAGGAATTTTTGCAAGTGTTCGGACACTTTTGTTACCGACTATACGAGCGCTGCTTTTCCAGGTAGTTGTACAACATAAATAATAGAATGTCGACTTGAATGTGCAAGTTGATTGCTTAAAGCGTCTAAGATAAAACGTGGTTACAGTCGGCAGCAAAAGTATCCGAGCACTAGCAAAAAGTACTATATAAAAAAAAGTACTCTTAATACTGTTTCGTTAAATAAATCGTTGTCGAATAAGGTTCTTTTAGACTGACGAAGAACATAATTCGACAAAGATTTATTTAACAACCTTTCTTTATATAGGAAATTTTGCTAGTGCTCGGATGCATTTGCTGTCGACTGTACACTGAGAAATTTTTTTGTAACTGACATCTAGAATCTAAATTGTGGCTCTATAAAAAATAGTTCCATGTCATCCTTATAAATTCTAGTCCCCTTGGAAAGAGAGTTCTAGAAGCCCCTATTAGAATTCTAGAGCGTTTGCCTATATTCTCGAGGGCAAAAGTATTTAAAAATCTCTGCAAGTAAATGAGACTACTAGAGGCGGGTTTCAGCAACTATAATCATAGCTTATTAACGAATTCTAGAAAATCAAACGAGAATTTCTCGCAATGCAAAAGAATCAGAATATTCGGCATAGTCATAATATTGTTTTGCCATCTAGAAATGTGTAAACTAGAAATTCTCGATCATCTCGACTATTCAGTTTATTGGCGTGCCTTATGCGCATAGCTCGGAAATCTATATTTCTGGTTAAGAGATTTAGAAAATGGCCACTTATTCATTTTAGAAGAAAGCGGTATATATTTTTTCCCAGTGTAATTTGTCTCATTTTCAAAAATGATTGCTTGAAATTTCATAACACTTCCTAGGATTTTCTATAGAATATAAAATATTATTTCCCATGGACTAGTTTAAAATATTACTTGTGGCAGGTGGTTGCGAGAAATCTGAACTATTTACAAGAATCAGTGCAACAATTGTGAACAACGACAGGTTAGGTAAGTAAACAAGAAACTATTCAAACTGAAAAGGAATTGTACTTATTTTAAGTTAAACGTGTTATATAGTGACAAAATGTTATTTTTTATTATCTGGTCTTGTTTTGTTTCTGATTCTTTAAATTTTTTTTCCTTCGAACAATTTTTTAATAAAATTAGTTTTAAATTTCTTTCTTTCTTTTTCTCTTTCTCTAAACTGTCAAATTAAAATACCTACTTCTAATATAAAATGCTTAGCAAACATTACAACAGTGTCATTTAAGTTCAATTATTATTGTTCACAATTTAATTGTACACGGAGAAAAAATATATACCGCCTTCCTCTAGAATGAATAAGTTGCCATTTTCTAAATCCCTCAACTAGAAGTACAGATTTCCGAGCTATGCACATAGGGCACACCAATAAACTAAAAAGACGAAATGATCGAGAATTTCTAGTTTACACATTTCTAGATGGTGGAACAATATTTTGAATATTCTAAATATTTTGAATCTTTTGTGTTGCGAGAAATTCTCGCCTGATTTTCTAGAATTGGGTTACAAACCAAGATTATAGTTGCTGAAACCCGCCTCTTGTAATCTCATTTATTTGCAGAGATTTTTTTTAAAGAACTTTGCCCTCGATAATATAGGTAAACGCTCTAGAATTCTAATTTGGGCTTCTAGAACCTGCTTCCCAAGGAGACTAGAATTTATAAGGATGACATGGAACTATTTTTTCTAGAGCCACAATTTAAATTCAAGATGTCCGTTACAGAATTTCTTCTCAGTGTAGTTATATTTATGCGCAATCTCTCCGGCCCTGTAAGGAGAGATTTCGCAAAATAGCTCGATTGGTTTTATGACAGCTATTGCTTTAATTTATAGCGTATCAAAAAAATAGTAATGGAAATGCATAGAAAATGATTGAATTTAAAATTATTCAGCTATAGTTTAGCAAAATATTAATATTTGGATTTTTTATACCATTCCTTTGAATTATGCACAAACTCTCCTAGCATTACCTTAATTAGGTATGATTGCATCAAAACTGAGTTATAAGGTCACACAAAATATATATTATGAGATAACTGCTTGAATGTCATTTTCAGTTATCTTTTTTCCAACAAAATTCAGAAATTTATAATGAAACGATATAATGTGTGAGTATAGTTGAAAAGATCTTTACACTTGTAATTTATCTTTCTTCATTTTTTTTTTTATTATTATTTTTTTTTTTTTTGTTTCAGTTAAATTTAATCCTAATAATTTTATGTTCGATATATTACAATCCGGAAAAAATAAATCAAAATATAATGATAATAAAATAATAATAAGAACTTAAACATTTCTTTCGCATTAACAAATATTTTTGCTAATTCAAACTAATTTTCAGGATTACATAATGGTTATTTTATTCTAAAATACATTTTAATTTGTCTATCTCTAAAGCTAATTAATTTCCTTCTAACAATTAAAACTAATTGTTTTCTTTAGAAAAATTAGAATTAATTGCCCATTTAAACAATTTTAATACTCTCAAACACTTATTTAAACAAATTTTGAAAATTCTGTTATATAACGTGCCTATGTCTTATCTAAATAAACATAATGCTATGTCCATGCGTTTGATTCAAACTAAAAGATTAACGATGAAACTTTAATGAACATTCTAGTTTCCTTTTCGAGAAATTTAAATGGAAAATTATAATTCACATTCTCTCGTTAACGGTCTGTGTTATCAAGATGGATTATTTTGTTAAACTATTTCAACATACTTGTTAAAACAGAAGATTGTGATTCGTTTTCTCTGCACGATATGTAAATAATGGAAGATTTCGTCTATTTGGTTTAAATGTATTCTGTACAAGAGCGTTTCTGATTGGATAATCACGAACACATTTGAATGCGTGTACGGATTTCAACATATTTTTTTTTTTCTTTTTTCGTTTACATTTTCCAACAAAGTTGAAAATTATCCATTAAATCGTTTTGTCTGTCTGTCTGTATGTTAGTCTGTCTGTGTATACTTCATCTTTAGAAATATTTTTAAAATACTTTCAGAGTGATGTACACGAAGAAAAAATTCTGTAACTGACATCTAGAATCTGAATTGGGGCTCTAGTAAATATAGTTACATGTCATCTTATAAATTCTAGTCCCCTTTGAAAGTGAGTTCTAGAAAACCTTATCAGAATTCTAGAGCATTTTATCGAGGTCAAACTTATTTAAAAATCTCTGCAAATAAATGCGAATACAAGAAGCGAGTTTTAGCAACTATAATATTGGTTTATGACCCAGTTCTAGAAAATCAAACGAAAATTTCTTGGAATACTAAGGATTAAGAATATTCAGAATATTATTTCAGCATCTAGAAATTGATATACTAGAAATTCTCCATCATATCGTCTATTCAGCTTATTAACGTGCCTTATTACGCATAGCTCGGAAATATATATTTCTAGTTTAGGGATTGAGAAAATGACCCCTCATTCGTTCTAGACGAAGGCGGTAAATTTTGTTTTCAGTGTACAGTCGGTAACAAATGTGTCCGAACACTAGCAAAAATTCCTATGTAAAAAAAGTACACTTCATACGGTTTTGTTAAATAAATCATTGTCGAATCCTGTTCTTAGTCAGTCTAAGAACATGGTTCGATAAGGATTTATTTAACAAAACCGTATGAAATGTTCTTTTTTTACATAGGAATTTTTGCTAGTGTTCAGACACTTTTGTTACCGACTTTATGTTATCCATGTTACCCATAGTATATAGCCTTAGTATATTTCCATAGTAAATACCATAATTAACTGTACTGAAAAAGGCATAAATAGCTTTACTGTGCTGTAAGTGTTTCGTGTGAAATAAGGCATGATTAGCATTAATGAATATTTTATAAGATTGTACAGAAATATCACACACATTACTGAATACAAGGAGAAAATTCTGAAAAAGGTTATAAGTTGCGTCCTGTGTTAGATTGAAAAGTGAATGACCAAGCAGTATTCGATTTTACATCCATGTTTGTGAAAATTGCAACACCATGAAGGTAGTTTGGTTGTTTGGTTGTTTGGTTGCGTTTTATGTCGCACTAGTGCTGCTCAATGGGCAAATGGTGACTGCCTGGGACTCACCCCAAGAGGTGGCCCGGAGACATGCCATCACAATTTTGATCCTCCACGGAAGAGTTTGCTCTCCCGCTTCGGTGACCCCCAGAGGTATAATTTTTGATAGGAACATAGAGGACATTGCGGCAACGACAGATTTTACGTGCACCAGCCTCCATTAGTGTACACGATGGTCTTTGGCCGGCTCGAGTACCGAACCCGCAATCTTCCAATATCCAGCTTGGCGCTCTACCGACTGGGCCACCGCTGCCCGCAACACCATGAAGGAATAATGCGACTGAGTCGAAATTTTCGGCAAATGCCAATTATAGTGTATTAAGCAAATGATTAGCATTTTAAAGTCCCCACGCATGCATGGGGTGGGGTGAGCAACGCTCTCTGGACTGATGCTGAAACCGTATAAATAGAGAGCTGTAGCGGGACGTTAAAAATAGTCTATGGTTATCTGCTAGTGGTAAATGTTAGGTCAGCCGTAACAATGCCTCTTCGACAAGGGTGACATTAAAACAACTTAAGGAGGATCATTGGCTTTCGTGAAGGAAGATTTTTCTATCGTGCAATAGCAGCTCGTGTGCAGCGTAAAATCAGAACAGAGATGCGAATTTGGAAGCAGTGGGCCGACGAGAATCAGACAACTCTAAAATCCAGGTGTGAACCCCGAAGGATGATGTCAACAGGCGATGACAGGCGCCTGGTCCATACGGCGCTAAACAACCGTAACAGCTTTATCTAGACATTTGGTAGCACTTTGGTCCACTGCTACAAGTGTATTAATATTTAATAAATACAAAACTTTGAATAAAAACCATAAAATGCAATAATCTCGCAACATTAGTTTCTGGCCAAAAATTAATAAATAAATAAATAACCCATTGATTACAGCACACGAGCCTACTTTGTTCACCTGACGAAGGGTAGTGTGATTTTTTCTACCCGAAATAATTGTTGCGAGCTTATTGCATTTTATGATACGATGCCGCTTTGATTGCAGCACTCAAGCCTACTTTGCTCTCCACAAATATAATAAGAAAGCACAAGAGAAGAGAACTGGCGTTTTAAAGTAATAAGTACAAAACTTTGAATAAACACTATAAATTGCAATAAAATTACAACAATTGTTTCTGGTCGAAAGAAAATACGACCCTTCGTCATGTGAACAAAGTAGGCACGAATGCTGCAATCAAAGCGACAACGCACAAAACCGTTTTAAGCGAAGAGAAAAAATATATAAAGACGAATGTAATTTCGTTTCATTTTGATACTTTTAAGGTTTTTAGATTTTGTTATAGTTTTTTAATCTTATTTTTTTTATTTATTTTCTTCTTTCATTTGATAATTCTGATCACACCAGTAAGCGGCACTCGTACTTACTTTGTTCGCATGATGAAGGATCGTGTGTTTTTTCGACCCGAAAATTGTTGCGAGCTTATAGCATTTTATGGGGTTTATTCAAAATTTTGTACTTATTACTTTAAAATTCCAGTTCTGTGGTGCTTTTTTATAACATTTGTATTAATATTTGCTTCATCAATTCGTCAACGTCTGCTGCACCTTGAGCTGCGTGAAAGAACTCCAAATACTAGCAACAAGTTGTTCTTTCTGACATATCCCACTTTAATTTGTGGTACCACTAATGGCCGTATACATGTTAGACGCTATGCCGGTGAAGGCTACATTTCGGAGTGCATTATCGAACGTCATAGAGGACGAACGTCTGGTTTTACTGTCTGGGGTGCGGTTGTGTATCATGGACGATCTCAGCTGCTACGAATTGGAAGCAATCTTTGCATCAACAGGTACATCAGCGAAGTTCTGGAACCTGAAGTTCTCTCTTTCCTTCAAGGCACATCTCTTCCGTGGAGGATCAAAATTGCGATGGCATGTCTCCGGACCACCTCTAGGGGTGTATCCCAGACCGTCGCCAATTGCCCATCTGTGCAGCACTAGTGCGACGTAAAATCCAACCATCTAACCATCTAACCTTCAAGGCATTCCTGGAGCTACAGTCAGTAACAAAAATTTCCGAACACTAGCAAAAATTCCTATATAAAAAAAGTACACTTAATACAGTTTTGTAAAATAAATCCTTGTCGAATTCTCTTTTCAGACTGACTAAGAACAGGATTCGACAAGGAATTATTTAACAAAACTGTCTTAAGTGTGCTTTTTTAACATAGGAATTTTGCTAGTGTCCGGAGACTTTTGTTACCGACTGTACCTTTCAGCATGATAATGCCCGCCCACGTGTTGCAAAGAATGTTCAAAACGTCCTTTCTGCAAAAAACATACCTGCTTATTCGCCGGATATGTCACACCTATTGAGCATGCGGGGGATTTCGTTTGTCTGCGTCTCGTTTATGATCCTCGTTCTACAGCTTCTACAGATAGGTACGCATACAAACAATATGGAATGTTCTTCCCTAGGCAGGCATTCAAAATCTGCTTAACTGCATGCGGCATCTCATAGCAGCACTAATTGCATCACGTGGTAGCTACACAAAATACAGATTTCGGACACTTAATACACTATTATATTATTTTTGCTTTGAAAATTTAAACATTTATTTGCACCAGTATCAACCTTTTACGTGTTAAATTTCACTAATTTTTGACAATTTCCTCATAGTGTTGCAAGTTTTACAAACATGGGCATATTAAAAAATAAAGATTTCCAGAAAAAAGAAAAAACACAGAACTACATCTTTCACTCATTTAAGAATTCGATTTCTGAAAATCCTCATATTTTACCTTAATTAACGTCTAAGGGGAGACATTTTTTTTTTGTAAGTTTCAAGCTTTTACTGAAAATTACCATTGCGATACGATGATAAGGCTACAAAACGCCAATAGCACCTTTGATCCCATTTAGTGTTATTTGGAAGATTATTATTTTTTATCTTAATTATAGCTATATTGCTAAATTTCAAACTTTTATTGGAAAATACTGCAGAGATACGGTGAAAATTTAAAAAACTTCGAAGCACCTTTCAATCCTTTAAATGTTAAATTTCGTTAAATCCGTTCTTAGTGAACCTTATGTTATAAAAAGAATAATTATGAGATAAAAAAAGAAAACTTTTTATATACCATGTTTTAAATTTTCTCGTGAATCATAGAGCTCTTACCAATGTGCATAAAATTTTTAAAGTGATAATGACGTCCATTTTTGTGAGATGCATAATCTAACTTTTTATAATTTTTTAACGTTCATGTTTAATTAAATATATTTATTTTTATATTGAAAGAAAATGAACTCGTAAATTTTTTTTGGCAACAATTAAATTATATCTAATATTTTAATGGCTATTTTAACGCTATTAGGATGTTATTATTTTCCTATTTTAATTAATTATAAGAAGACTAATCGAAAATTCGCGAATCGGACTTGGAAGTATTGCATTGTCATCGGGTTCTCAGCTAATGTGAAAGTTTCAAATGTCTAGCTAGTAGGGAAGTTAGTTAAAATTCGATTGCAAGATTTGTACCGGACAAAAAAACAAACAAGAATAGAAGTTAATAAAAACATGGTAATATATTGTCCAAACATCATGTTTTTAGCTTCATCAGTTTGGACTCAGTCTACTAATCAACACATGGCTGTCTCATGCGGACCTCAGAAAAATGTGGATTTAAGATGGTTCGTTATATTGATGTGTGGATTTGAGTGGCTGTTCGCAATACGCCGAACACTGATTTTAAGCAAATTGGTTCATAAATATGTTTTCCATACGAATTTAAAAGTTTCAAATGTCTGCCATTTTGAAACAAATTGACAGATTAAATTTGCCAACAGACTTATCCAAGGTATTTATGAGATAATTTCACTGTCTGAATTTGCATTCGATTGAGTTATCCTAATGACAAATTTTAAATTATATATAATACATTTTTATAAACAAAGGAATTTCAATAAGTCGATTTCCACTAAAGTTAATTTAAAATGCTGTGCTAACAAATATAGAACATATTTATTTCCTTAATAAATACAAGAATATCGTGCCCATAAAACGTCATTAATTAAATGTTACGACCATCTTACTCAAGCTTTTACTTCTAATGAATGAAATTTTTGTTTTCTGGTAAACATTATTAAATCGTATTCTATTTTCAATATATGGATTACCTCAAATATATTAGTTAAATTAGAAGTTAGGAGCTCAGTGTCTCTTTGGGATTCATAAATAATCAAAACTCACGGTTAGCAGACTTAATTTCTGAAGTGGGGTATTTATTAGAAAAATATTTTCGTATAGGGAAATTCCTAGCATTGATGTGTCGAGCCACGATATAATTAAGGTAATTCGATATAATTTATATTAATACGATCTGATTTTCAATAATGACGCAAGTCATTTTATGAAATGAACTCTTACATGCATATTTGAGTATTTTTTCTTTTTTAAATGATTAAGAGCACTTAAGTAACATTTTGAAACATACATTGACGCAATAAAATGTAATAAATATACAGGACTTAATCTGTTTGTCGCGGACAACTGCTGTTCTTAATTTGTACAAGATATCCAAAATGCCATTTTATAACTACAAATAATTCATTTTATAAACTTTTACGAATTTTCATAAAATTCTGCATAATTCTCAAAGTGTAAAAAGGAATTATCATCATCATCATCATCAAATCTGTATGTCGCGGACAATGGCTGTTCTTCATTCGTAACAAGATATACAAAATGCCATTTTATAACTACAGAAGATTCATTTTATAAACTTTTACGAATTTTCTTAAAATTCTGCACAACTGACAAACTGTAATAAAGAATCATCATCATCATCTAATCTGTATATCGCGGACAACTGCTGTTCTTATTCGTACAAGATATCCAAAATGCCATCCTATAACTACAAAAGATTCTTTTTATAAACGTTTACGAACTTTCATGAAATTCTGTATAGTTCTCAAAGTGTAAAAAGGAATTATCATCATCATCATCATCATCATCGTCATAAAATCTGTATGTCGCGGACAATTGCTGTTCTTCATTCGTGACAAGATATCCAAAATGCCATCCTATAACTACAAAAGATTCTTTTTATAAACGTTTACGAACTTTCATGAAATTCTGTATAGTTCTCAAAGTGTAAAAAGGAATTATCATCATCATCATCATCATCATCGTCATAAAATCTGTATGTCGCGGACAATTGCTGTTCTTCATTCGTGACAAGATATTCAAAATGAAATTCTATAACTACAAAAGATTCATTTTATAAACTTTTATTACTTTTCATAAAATTCCACGTAATTATCAAATTGCAAAAAGGAATTATCATCATTATCATCATCGTTTATGTACCAATTCTCTAACGTGGACTAGTTACAATTTTTTCGAAACGATACAATAGTAACATAAGGTGTTATCTGATAGGTCAATTTAGACCCAAAGCGAAATTCAGCTGCTAGACACAAAGCGATTTTAAGCACTTTTTCTAGAAATTTTGGCTGAAGAATTTTAATGTACAGTCGGTAACAAAAGTGTCCGAACACTAGCAAAAATTCCTATGTAAAAAAGTACACTTCATACGGTTTTGTTAAATAAATCCTTGTCGAATCCTGTTCTTAGTCAGTTTAAGAACATGATTCGATAAAGATTTATTTAACAAAACCGTATGAAGTGTACTTTTTTTACATAGGAATTTTTGCTAGTGTTCGGACACTTTTGTTACCGACTGTAATACACTTGAATTACACAATTTCTTAAAGAAATTAAGAAAAAAAAATATTAACTTTTTGTGATGAAGCATATTCCTAATATCTCATATTTAAAAATATATTTTGAAGAATTTAAAGCCAATTACGCTTTGCATTTAACAGTGGTTATTCGGAAGAAAGGTAGTGGCGCCATCTATTACATATATCAGATTTTTCATTCATTATAAATAGAATTTATTTATTTATTTATTTATTTATTAATAGAAGCTATTTATTTTTATTTATTTATTTATTTTGTAGATGCATTTATTAACTACGGAATTTTTGTTATGTATAGCGATACGTTAATTTAATTCCTTCAAAATTTAGGAAATAATGCATGTTTAACATAACATTAAATTAACTTAATTATAAGATTTTTCACTTAGTTTTGTAAAGAATTATTTTGCCAAATTGAAATTATAATGCAAATGTCAAAACTTTTATTCTGTTTTATAAAAAAAAAAAAAAAAAGGTGTGAGAGAGAGCGAGAGAAAAACTACACAGTAAAAAAAAAAAAAAAAAAAAAAAATCCTGTAAGATTACGGGGAAAGCCCGGCAGCAGAGATTCCAGACAAAGCCCGTAAAAAAAACATTGGTTTTACGGGCAAAATGTTTTTTTACAGGCATGTAACGTAATTTAAGGTTATTATATACTTAATTTACGGCCTAAGCGTTTCTTTTTACGGGCTTTGTCTGGAATCTCTGCTGCCGGGCTTTCCCCGTAATCTTACGGGATTTTTTTTTTTTTTTTTTTTTTTTTTACAGTGTAAAAATTTGCTAATGATTTTATTTATGAGATTTTTCTAAAATTATATTAGGCATGTACATATTATCATGCTGATATTCTAAGGCTAGTCAATATTATTAATATTCTTTGTATGCTCAAAATATTTAATTCTTTAATTCTATATATATATATATATATACATTAATTAGTTACTTTGTTAAAATTAGTTACTCATATGCTGTCTTATATTTATCTAGGAATTCTTAAACAGGGATTTAAACTAATTCAAAAAAATTTCTGCACTGAGAAAAAAATATATACCGCCTTTATCTAGAATGAATAAATGGTCATTTTCTAAATCCTTAAAATAGAAATATAGATTTCCGAGCTATGCGCATAAGACACACCAATAAACCGAATAGACGAAATGGTCGAGAATTTCTAATCTACACATTTCTAGATGGAGAAACAATATTCTGAATCTTGTATTACGAGAAATTCTCGCTTGATGTTCTAGAATTGGGTCATAAACCAAGATTATAGCTGCTGAAATCCGCCTCTTGTATTCCCATTTATTTGGAGATATTTTCAAATGCGTTTGTCCTCGATAGTATAGGCAAACGCTCAAGATTTCTAATAGAGGTCTCTAGAATTCTAGTTTTCGAAGGGAACTAGAAATTTTTCTATAAGAAATTTATAAAGATGACATGGAACAATTTTTTTCTAGAGCCACAATTTAGATTCTAGATGTCAGTTATAGAATTTTTTCTCAGTGTATTGGCGTGCCTTATACTCATAGCTCGGAAATATATATTTCTAGTTTAGGGATTCAGAAAAAGACCACCTATTCGTTCTAGATGAAAGCGATGTATATATATATTTTCCCTCAGTGTGCTAACAAACGGACATAATATTTAATATCTATATAAATATAACTATATCGTGCTTATGTACTTAATTTAAACAAAATAATAATAATAATAGTAACGATAAAAAGTGTAAGAGCCTCTTATTCATGTTGCTATTAGAAAACGAAATGAAAATTATAATATCCCCTCTCTAGTAAACATTATGAAATTACGTTCTATTTTCAATATATGGATTACCTCAAATACATAAGTTAAATTAGAGTTTTGGGAGCCCATTGTCTCTTTGGAATTCCTAAATAATTGAAACTTGTGCGTAGTAGACCTAAGTATAATTATCGGAATATTACGAGTTTCAAAGACGTACTCGACCCACATGAACAGAAACATATATTGTTAAAATGAGAAATTTGTGGATGCGTTTATCAATAATTAATTAAATGAACGAAGATTTCTGGAGTATTAATTCTTTATTGTTCACTTCGTTTTATCTTTTGAACATTCCTACATTAATTTTAAAAGTGACTGCAGAGGTCTACAAAAATAATGTTGAAAAAATTTCATTTACTAATTTTAGCTGATAAATTGGTTTTTTTGGTATGCTGAAATCAAAAATGAAGTCAATTTTTTTCTATCACGTATAAAATTTTGTCAATACAGGCTATCTACCGGCACAGTTTTTTCATTTTTGGTAGTTTCTAGTCGGTTTTCATAATTAATTATAATTAATCATAGAAACATACTTAAAAATATATAGTTATATATACATATATATAGTTATAGTTATAGTTACTATATAGTTATATTAGTAGAAGAGTCACGGTAGAAATTGTGTCATTAGACATCATGTATTAACAAAAATCTATACGTGCTGGACAAAAACTAATTTCAGTTTCGGTTTCAGCATAGGGAAAAACATAAAAATCAGCCAAAAGAATTAAATCTAAATTTTCGGTGTTATCGGACTCATAGCTGATCATAAATATGTAAAAAGAAAAAAATAATAATAACTAAAATTTTCAGTTTGACTGTACGTTAACATGAGTAAATTCAAATAATTATAATTTCAATAAATTAAATAACTTTTTAAGCAAAGACTATAAATCGCAAGAAATCGCAACAGTTGTTGGAGGTCAAAATAAGATCTCGGTCCTTCACCATAGGATAAAACTAGACACGAGTGCATCATAAAAGCAGCAAGGTGGACTGACGCCTACTAAGAAATTTAAAGGGGCTTCTTTATATGGCTTCCTCTGAAAAATCCCTTCTTAAATTTCGGAGTAGTGCTGCTATCTACTGAACACGGATGGAATAAAAGTTTAAAAATTAATTAAAACAAGGAAGAAATATTGAACATAATATTGCATAAAAAAATTTTCGTATGCTTGATTTCAGTGCGAAATCAATGGACGTTAAAGGGTTAAATGCGGATACTGGTCAGAAGACTATTTTAAAATAAAGAAATTTCGATCATCGGTGTGTTGAGCCATGATATAATTAAGTTTATTCTATTTAATTTTAATTAACACTATATAGTTTTCAATAATGATTCAAATCATTATATAAATTAAAGACTAATAATAAAGAAAATAAGCACATATTTTTGTATTTTGACTATTTTTAATAGCTTCGATTGTGTAAGTTACCATTTTGAAACATACATTGACACCTTATGTACAGGGTTTACGTACAGTTTATGTACAGGGATATATTATGAATATCACCTGGAAAACTACTGTCAAATTGTCAGTAGATGATGTCCAAGATGTCATCCTAATTACAAAAGATTCTTTACAAATTTTTATGAAATTTCATAATATTCTGAACGATTTTGAAATTACAATGAAAAAATCTTATTATTATCGTTATTATTTTGTCATTCTTATTATTATCACCAGCAAAATATTTAAATATTACGTTTGTTACATCACATACTGTCTTATATTTGACCTCTGAATTCTCAAACATCGAATTAAACTAATTTAAAAATTAAGATTAAAAACTATTGAAAGTTTAAAATTAGAAAATATTTCACGTTGTATATATAATATATAAAAGGTAACAAACTACTTT
This sequence comes from Salticus scenicus, assembly GCA_963930645.1. NCBI lineage: Eukaryota > Metazoa > Arthropoda > Arachnida > Araneae > Salticidae > Salticus > Salticus scenicus. Next base: position 253,205,847 of record OZ005659.1, on the reverse strand, counting down.
AAAACACGTAGATAAAATATTTTTATTAAAAACTACACAAAGCTTTTCGCTATTATAACAAGCATCATCAGGTGTAATTGCGTTACATAGAACCAGCAATATATAAACAAAGAACGTTAAATTTTTTTTATTGTAACCGTAACTTTAAACCGCTTCAACTTCTTTATTTATATACTAGCAGGCTTTGCCCGCTTCGCTGGACGTTAAACTTAAATGATTTGTCAAAATGCCATATCTTTATTAATAACCTAAGTTCTCGCTGTGATTGGTAGAGGTTTTCTCGCTCCCAATGTTAGGAGTCTGGGTTCCCACTGTCTTCGGCACAACTTACCCACTTCTTACTTCCCCACCCTCAGCGGGTGAGTTCGAAGTTTTGCAAAATCCCACTAATGTACATAATGCGTACACTTAATCAATATCCACACACCAAAATTCGCCATTCTAAGATAATTCAAAGCGAATTCAAACGGAAAAACATGTTTTTACACATGTTTATTGCCATCCGACTCCGAGAAGGGGGGGGGGGGGATTTCGAATTTCGTGAAATGCAGTTACAATAAGTGCCGGATGCATACAAACAATTTACGCACCAAATTTCGTGACCACAGAAGTCTTTAATAGACAGTATTATAAATAAAAAAAAATAAATAAAAAATAAAAATTATACAGACACGACATTATTTCATTATTTAAAACATGAAAATCTGACATTGACAGATGTTAATTTAGTGACAGAGGCCTACTGCTAAACTTGTTAATATCGACAAATTCTTCTTTAGTTAATTCGTGACGATCTAAATTCCATGATAAAGTTTTCATTAAATCAAACCAATGTGTTTCAGCTGCAGGTATTGTAACAAATAACGTTGGAAGTCCAAACTGTCTTATAGCCGCAAAACAACGTTTTTTCTCTTTTTCCCAATGAGGGGGAGGTGTGCCTTGGGGGGGACTCATGTCAAAGGTGTGCCTTGGGGGGGACTCATGTCAAAGTTGTACCTTGGGGGGGGACTCATGTCAAAGTTGGGCCTTGGGGGAGACTCATGTCAAAGTTGGGCCTTGGGGGGGGACTCATGTCAAAGTTGTACTTTGGGGGGGACTCATGTCAAAGTTGGGCCTGGGGGGGACTCATGTCAAAGTTGGGCCTGGGGGGGGGGGACTCATGTCAAAGTTGTACCTTGGGGGGGGAATCATGTCAAAGTTGGGCCTGGGGGGGACTCAAGTCAAAGTTGTGCCTTGGGGGGACTTCATTCAATAAATCCCCATTCAATAAACCGACTGAAATAGGCCCTTAGCACTATTAAGAGTGTATTATAAAAATTCGACAACGCTGTACCGACTGAAATAGGGGTACCTTGGGGGGGACTCATGTCGGAGTTGTGCTTTGGGGGGACTTCATTCAATAAATCCCCATTCAATAAACCGACTGAAATAGGCCCTTAGCACTATTAAGAGTGTATTATAAAAATTCGACAACGCTGTACCGACTGAAATAGTGGTACCTTGGGGGGGACTCGTGTCAAAGTTGTGCCTTGGGGGGGACTTCATTCAATAAATCCACATTCAATAAACCGACTGAAATAGGCCCTTAGCACTATTAAGAGTGTATTATAAAAATTCGACAACGCTGTACCGACTGAAATAGGGGTACCTTGTGGGGGGGAGTCATGTCAAAGTTGGGCCTGGGGGGGGACTCATGTCAAAGTTGTGCCTTGGGGGGACTTCATTCAATAAATCCCCATTCAATAAACCGACTGAAATAGGCCTCTAGCAGTAATTAAGAGTGACCTATAAAAATTCGACAACTGTACCGACTGAAATAGGCCTCTAGCACTAATAAATACAAAAAGCACAGCTTAAGTATCGGAACCTTTTGGGGACTTAAGTCATTTTTGCGATGAACTGAATTGGTTATCTCAATTGTGCAATTAAAGATCTTGGCGAGAAACGTCCGAGCTACTTCGGTGCCGAATTTCAAATTTTGCCAAAGGGATCCAATACTAAAGCTGTTCCATATCGAATCTGGGTTGAAAACGGAAAAAGGGTAAAATAAATTAGAAATATCAGACCTATATTTATAAGTTTGATACCGAATGAAAGGGGCGATTTTGCTGAATCCAGGGGTTCAAACAGGTTTTCGATGCGACAATTAGATTTTTAAAAAATAACTAAAGTATGAAATTTAAGTGGCAACGGAAAAACGGATAAAGGGAAAAATAAATTAGAAATATAGGACCTATCATTACAAATTCCGTACCAAATGAAAGAGGTGATTTTTCTGAATCCTGGGGTGTAAACAGTTTTTCGATACGACAATTAGATTTTTTAAAATTAACTAAAGTATGAAACTTAGATGGCAACACTTCATTTCAATCTTTTCATAATTTGTAGTGAAAATCACGCGAATACAAAAGTCTTTAACTTAAAAATTTATTTTTATATTTCATTTTTTCATTCAAAGCATTTTAGTGAAAAGATATTTATGGCGCATGCGCAGGCGTTTTTTACCCACAATTTAAACACTAATTATAATTTTGAAAATTTCTATATATATAATTTCAAGTTGGGTGAAGACCTAAGTTTCTGCCAAGCGCCGTTGAATTCCGTCCAGCCATTCTCGAGTGATGCCCGGACAAACGTGTTTCAGTCTTTTACCCCCTAGGGGGGAACGGGGGGGAATTTCCGAAAAGTTGATAGATATAATTTTAAGTTGGGTGAAGACCTAAATTCCTGCCAAGCGTCGTTGAATTCCGTCCAGCCGTTCTCAAGTGATGCCCGGACAAACGTGTTTTAGTCTTTTACCCCCTAGGGGGGGAACGGGGGGGAATTTCCGAAAAGTTGATAGATATAATTTTAAGTTGGGTGAAGACCTAAATTACTGCCAAGCGTCGTTGAATTCCGTCCAGCCGTTCCCGAGTGATGCCCGGACAAAAAAAGCGACATTCGGACACGATGACATACACACAGACACACACACACACACACACAGGCAAAAATTTCTGAAGTCATTTTCGGCTTTCATGGGGTGTGAAACGTGAAGATATCGCAAAATTTTTCGATTCCGACAAATTTACAGACAAAACTCTGATTTTATTAATATAGATTGCTGGTTCTATGTAACGCAATTACACATGATGATGCTTGTTATAATAGCGAAAAGCTTTGTGTAGCTTTTAATAAAAATATTTTATCTACGTATTTTAAAGTGGTTTGTTACCGTTTATATATAATTTAAAAATGTTGTGCTGATAAATGGATTCAATATTTACTTCATAGATAAATTAGATAATGAATATTTCATAGAAAATATTGTGTCCATATACATAATTCAATTTGAAATATTAACGATAAAACGTTAAGGCTGTCTTCAAGCTTCTGTTATTAGAAAATGAAACGCAAATTATAATTTCCCATCTTTAGTAAACTTATGAAATTGTGCTTTGTTTTAATTAGACGGATTATTTAAAATATATTATTGAAATAAAGATTCAGGAGCTCGATATCTCATTGTAATTTGTAAATTATCAAAATTTGTTCTTTGTTAGATTTAATTACATGAAACGTATTTCAGAGACATGTCCAAAATGAGTGCGTAGAAACGTATATTTTAGGATTGAGATATTTGTAGATGCATTTATCATCAAATTAATTAAATGAACAGAAATTTCTGTAGTATGGTTATTTATCAGAAAAAATATTTTCATGTTCGAGAATTTCGAGCTCTATTGTGAAGCGGCAGAATATAATTCGATATATTTTTCAACTAGTGCATCGATATTATTAAAATTTTTCACACTTCTACGAAATAGAATTGACTAAAGCTAAAACAAAGGATTAAAAAAAAAAAAATGAAATTTAAGTTTTGGGCAGAGTTTTATGCAAAAACGTTAGAATGTTCGGTATATTTTGCCTCACATAAAGCCTTGTAAAATTAGTTGTAATAATAATAAATAAATAATAAAAAAAGGCAAAAAGAAAAAATTCTGTCTTTGACAGAATTTAATTTAGTACGACAGGACTAATTTATATATATCACAATTTTGTAACTAAAAATAAATAAATAAATAAGATTTTTTGTTATTAACTACCCTCTAACAACATGATCGACATTTATCACATAATAGCCGTTAGCAAGGTCACTGCATCTGTAAACGCAGATGTAATGGTTATTATCTGCAAACGCAGATGCAACGGTTATTACGTGAGAAATGTCGAGCTGGTTACCAGCCAGGGTAAGCTCAGTGGAAGAGCATCCGCACGCTAAACGGAGGGCCTGGGTTCAATTACCGGCTCTGGTATTTTTCACATAGTTGGTATAAAGAAATATACTGCAATCTACTTAAAAATGAATTTTTACGGTTGATGAGTTTTCTAAATAATTTAAGATACTTTAAGAAATTAAAAGGTAAAATTGGATATTGGCAGTCATCCTAACACATTGAAAGTGGGAAAACGCTATCTGAAAGAAATAGTCCTATTGTACTGAAAAGAAAAAAAAAAGTCCATCGTTTAAGTGCTAGTTAATTCTATTTTGAAGAAGTATGCAAAATTTCAATGAGATCGGTGTATTAGTTTTTGAGAAATCGTGTAAATTGCTTTTTTTGAAGCGATCTCCGAAAATCTACATCCATCGGCTGAATTTTCGAAAATACTGTCTTAATGTTGCGCTTTTATACGCTCAAAATTTTAAATAAAAATATTTATTTACTAGCAGGCAACGCCCGCTTCGCTGGTCCCTATTTTTAAATGAATCGCTATAATGAATTCTCAAAATTGCATTAATTTTTATCACGTGAAAAAAAAAAAAAAAAGAGAAACAAAATCTGAGTAGGAAAAATGTCGCACCGGGTTCTCACTGCCTTCGGAAAAAATTCCCAAAATGCTCTAACCCTTATTTCTATCATTTTCCCACTTCGCCCCCCCCCCCCTCTTGTCTATCCTAATAATTTTACAAGTTTGAAAATATCCGCAATCGATTTGTAAGTATCAAAAACATCTATGCACCAGTTTTGAACGATATATCTCTACTTTTATTTTTTTGCCGCTCTACTCCCCCCTCTTCCCGCCCTCCCAATAATTTTAAAAATTCGAAAATATCCGCAATCGATTTGTAGGTATTGGAAACCTCTATGTACCAATTTTGAATGATCTAACTCCATTTTCTTTTTTTTTTTGCCCCTCTGCCCCCCCCTTCCCGGCCCTCCTAATAACTTTACACTTTCGAAAATATCCCCATTCGACTTGCAGGCCTCTAAAACCTATCTGTACCAATTTTGAACGGCCTAACTGTATTTCTATTTGTTTTTGACTATGGCCCCCCCCTTACCGCCCCCCTCCCACCCCATCTAATAATTTTAAAAATTCGAAAATATCCGCAATCGATTTGTAAGTATCGAAAACCTCTATATACCAATTTTGAACGATCTAACTCTATTTTTATTTTTTTGCCCCCCCCTCTCCCCTCCCCCTTTCCCAGCCCTCCTAATAACTTTACACTTTCGAAAATATCCCCATTCGACTTGCAGGCATCTAAAACTTATCTGTACCAATTTTGAACGGCCTAACTGTATTTCTATTTGTTTTTGCCCCATAATCCCCCCCCTTGCCCCCCCCTTCCCGCCCCTCCTAATAATTTTACAAATTCGAAAATATCCGAAATCGATTTGTAGGTATCGAAAACCTCTATATACCAATTTTGAACGATCTAACTCTATTTTTATTTTTTGCCCCCCCCTCTCCCCTCCCCCCTCCTGCCCCTCCTAATAACTTTACACAATCGAAAATATCCTCATTCGACTTGCAGGCCTCTGAAACCTATCTATATCAATTTTGAACGCCCTAACTGTATTTCTATTTGTTTTTGCCACATAGCCCCCCGCCCCCGCCCCTGCTGCCCCACCTGGGGGCTGAATTTCTAAAATTCCAGAAATTAGTTTTTAGATATTTGCATTAGCTATATTTTGGAGCAAAAATTTCACGTATATCTATTTTTTTGTTTCAGATATATAGGATTATGCGAAATCACGTTTTACGCATGTGAAATCACGTTTTGCCCCCCCTCCCGCCCCCCCTTGGGGACCGAATTTTTAAAATTCCAGAAATTGGTTTTTAGACATTTGTATTAGCTATATTTTAAAGCAAAAATTTTACGGATATCTGTTTTTTTGTTTGAGATATGAAGGATTTTGTGAAATCACGTTTTGCCCCCCTCCCCCCCCCCCCTTGGGGGGCGAATTTTGTAAAATAGCTTCTTAGTGGATGCCTACGTCATAGAAAGAACATTGTCACAAAATTTCATGCTTCTACGTCCAGGAGTTTGGTCTGGGCGTTGATAGATCACCCCCTCACTCACTCAGGAAGTGTTCTTTTATATATATATAGATTATCAAATATATATATATGTATATATCTTATACTATTAAGTGAGCAATATTTGTATGTATATTTCACTGTTCTCGAAAACGGTAGCTCGGACAGTCATGAGATTTAACACAAAGGTGCCCCCCGAAGGATCATTGCGCACATCGAAGTCAGAATTTCGAATTTCTGTTTAGTTTTCTTTTAATTAATAAAAATATGAAAATAATAAGCTAATAATAGCAAACAATTAGCCATTTAAATTTAATCTATAATTTAATTGTTGCCAAAAAAAAAAAAAAAAAAAAAAAAAAAATACGAGTTTATTTTTTTTTTTTTCAACAGGAAAATAAATACATTTATCTAAACATGAACAATACTAACACACTACTGATCGCAGAGCTTCCAAATTTGGCATATAGGTAACTGGGACCCTACAGGTGTGCACCTCATCGAGATTTTTTCGAATTTCGAATTTGAAATTTTCAAATTAATGTTTTTTCGATTTTAAACATTGGCTTTTATGTTTCAATTTTCATGAATTTATTCTTCGATTGTAATCGTCTGCGTATCTTAGCAACGGCTATATTATGCAATTTATTTTTTATTTAATGCATTTATTTGAGGGCGAATCTTTTTCTCTTTTTAATCTATTATATTTATTGAAAATAAAATGGTAATGCAGTAGAAAAAATTAAATATATTAAATTTAAAATTTAAAAACGTATTTATAACAGTTATGTTTATGTATAATTTTTGTAGTATAACAACAATTATTTTTCATTTGTTAATTTAATTTCTTTAAAAGTTTTTTTTTTTTTTTTTTTTTTTTTTTTTTTCTAATTTATAGTATTTGTCAGGAAATAGTGGTAGTAAATAGTAGAAAGAATTAAACTGATTGGAATTTATTTGTTTTTTATGTATTTAATTCCTTCTAAAAGAAAATCTACTTTTTATTTTATTTCATTACATTGGTCGGAATCAAATTGTAATACAGTGTAAATAGCATGAGCAATAAAATACTTGGTTCAAAAACTAAAATATTTAATAGACGCTGAGATACAGTTAGCTTTAAAATCGTAGTTCTTAAATAATGACAGACTCACCTATCGTCAATAAATACCCATATTGAAATACATAGGAAAGAGATTTCTGCAGGCATTGGGGACCTGCTCCCGATACAGTACGGGCAGAGAAAGAGCTGCCGTAGTCAGCGAGTACCCTATGCGAGGTCTAGAGCGATTCCAATGTAATTATTTTAGTTTTTATTTATAATGTGATGTGAAAAATAAATAATGATCCAATTCTTTTGGAGATTCATTTAAATATAGTAGCCAGCGAAGCGGGCGTAGCCTGCTAGTATATATATATACATATATATATGCTTTTTTACTTTCTCTTACCCATAGGGTCGAGAAAGTATTGTTTTAGGGTCAAATTTTCGAACGTGAGTTTTTATTATATTTACATGTTCTGAGGTCCCCTGAATACGAAAATCATGTTTTTAGCGAATAGTCTGTGTGTCTGTTATCAGCATATCTCAAGAACAAATAGTAGTAAAAATTCCAAACTCGGTGTTCTAAATGTGTATCATATAGGGATGCTACAGCAAGCTTTTCGTTGAGATGAAGTGAACAGGTCGTGTACAGGGACACTCAAAATTATTCAAGTACATTACGTCTATGGGGGTAATTTCAGGTAAGTAGAGTTTAACATCTATAGACTACACTAAACGAAATGAAACGAATATATATTTTTTGTAATAGAGATAGTCAACTGGGAATTTTTTTTTTTTTTTTTTTTGTGTATATAGGAGCCTCGCCTCCCCCCCCACCTGTCTGGGGAGAAAGTCCCCCATCAAAGGGAGTAAATTTTCATGATGGGTATCTGTCAAAAGAGCTCGCCAATACCTTTAAAACGAATAGTTGAACCATCGATCTGCGATAATTTAAAATAAAGTTATCGATTTTTTTTTCATCTTTAACAAAAAAAAAAAAAAAAAAAAAAAAAAAAAAATGAATAAATAATAATAATAATGTATTATTGAGAATAAATTCAACTTTATATATATATATATATATAGTGTTATACTACTTCTCTAATATGGAAATCGTCTGCATTATCATATAAGATATTTTTTTAAATAATAATTTTAATAAATTATTTTTAAAAAACAGAATTATTTTTTAATAACTGGATTAAATTCTATATGAATGAAGGCGCATTATTGAAACGGGGGGTTGAGGGGGGCAGCAGCCCCCCTCACACAGAGCTAATTATCCTATAAAACTCTTCCGATGCCTAATTAGAATTGTTTAACATAGGTTTACTTAACAGTACTCGTTATCTTACCGCTTAATCTCCAACCTGTACTTATAGTATTAAATTTCAGGGTAAGAGAAAGTCGTGTGAGTGACACATCAGATTATTTTTCTTTTGAAACCCATATAACTCTTAAAGTAACAATTTTAAACATAGAGTAACGCATTAAAATATACACACAAGTACATAATGTATATTAATGTATATATCGTATACATTTGCTGTTTAATTCTTAGTACAAGACATCCAATATGCCATCCTTATCGTAAAAGATTCTTTATACAATTTTTCATCTATTTTCTAGAATTACGCATAAATGTGAAGCTGCAATGAGGAATTATTATCATCGTTATTGTTATTATCATTTACAAAATATTGAAATCTTGTGTTATTTTCCTGTTAAAATTAGTTCCACACATGCTGTCTTATCGTGAGTTCTGAATTCTTAAACATGAATTTAATAATATATTAATTTAGTTCAAAAACTTCTTAATTACATTTACAGGCTGAAAATACTACGGAATAAACTTCAAAAGGTATTTATAATTTTTGGATGGATTTTAATAATTCCAACAAATATCCTTCTAATAAATGAACTAAATATTGAATTCCTATATAAATATATTAAGATCGTGTCCATATACGTAATTCAAACCAAAATATGACCGATAAAAGTTTTATGAGACCGTCTTACTTAAGATTCTATTATTAGAAAATGAAACGGAAATTATATTTTCCCGTTTCTAGTAAACATCATTAATTTGTTGCGTTTTCGATGTATGGATTATTATTTGAAATATTTAAGTTAAATTAGAACTCTTATTTCTTTGGAACTTGTAAGCAAATGAACATTATGCTTCGTAGAGTAAAGTATAACTATTAGTAAAATGTAATTCAAAGACATACCCAACTTGTTTGACTCGAAATTGTATTTTTAGGAAAATGAATTCATAGATGAATTCATAGATGAATTTATCAATAATTAATTTAACAGACAGGTCTTTTTTGCTTAACTATGTGTGGTTCTTTATAAAAAGCATATTTTTATACATTAAATTTCATGCATAGATACAATAAGCCACGATATAAATCACTAAATAAATAAAAATTTCATTATTTGATACAGATAAAGTAACGAATTATTCACGTATTCGAGTATTTTCTCTTTAAAGATAAAATTTTATACAGGTTCAGTTTTTATAGGATTACTTCTATGTCTATTTGTATGAGTATATATTATTTAATAAAAATATTTATTATTAGTAACAGTATTTATTACATTTTATTGTGAGTAAATATGTACTTTTAATGAACATTTTCTCTTGAATTGTTTTAATAACACATTTTTTTATAGGACGGTCGACTGCTTTCAGTTAAAAAAAAAAAAAAAAAAAAAAAAAAAAAACACTGGAAGACGATTTTTTTTCCCTTTACGCAGCAAGTTAAAAAAAGTATTATAAATAAATTTGTAAGAAAAGAATTCAAAAGAAACTTATATGAATATAGTAACCATTGCTATGATTACAATAACCATCGCTATGGAACGCAATTTCATATTTTAAGGTAGAGGATATTTTTTAATGCAATTTTTTAAACCAACTGATTTTTTTTTCTGTAACATCAAGCTGAAAAAATAATATATATACATATATTTATAATACACTCCTTCTCATATTTATAAGGACACTTTATATTTCGAAATAACTAATGTAAAAATAATTGTGAACAAGATTATACTAAGTGCACTTAATATATCTAGTATTCTAAAAACCAAAATTGCTTGAAATTTTTTAATATGAAACAAAATTAATAAAAAATAATGCAAAATATTTTTTTCTACACGTTTTTAGATGTTCATAATTATAGGGACAATCAAGATTTTTTCGTTTTATTTAACTTACTAGCGGATGAATTGCAGTTGACACGCGAATTTGTTAACTACTGGTCTAGATTAATTCATATATAAGCTTTCAATTTTTCTTGGACGGACATTACTGATAATTCCTCAAAAAATGAACGTTCATGTAGTGAAGTATGATAAATGTGTTTTTTAAGTGGAAGGATAATTTCAATCTGCCGAATTTCTAATGAAATTCGAAGATCTAAAATTGCTGAAGGAAATGTGATCAAACGTTGAACTGCTGGCATGATAGGAGAGAGATCTGATGTAAAACCATAGTTGTTTTACAGAGATCGAAGATTCATAATTCCTCTTACTGTTCTACTCATAATGACTGATGCTGAATTTGCTCATAATTTTTAACGAAAGGTTGGGGTCCACATTTATGCATGTTTAAAATAATTAATAATATGTTAAAATGAAAAAAAAAAAAAAAAAAAAAAAAAACCTGTAATAATCAATAAGCATTTAATGGGGGAAAGAACGTCTGTGTTAAAGTTGAATAAAGACAATATTAAATGCTAAAATGTTGCATTTTCGGATGAAAAACATTGTATTCTTGATTAATCAAATGGTTTTAACAGTTACTGGCACGATCTGAAGATAGCGAAAGACAGAGCAGATTTTTTTTTAAAGGCAGATATGAATCGGGCATTTTAAAGGTTGCTCTGGAAAGCTGTTTCTACTGAAGGCAAAATAAATTTAGTAATTTTTTCTATTAATATGAACATCAAGAGAATATACGCAAATTTTAAACTTGGAATTCTCAGATTTTTGTTAGAATATGGGGGGTAATAATATTTTTTTCGACAAGACTTACATTTTTGCTCTACTTCTAGAGCATTAGGGAATAGTTTGAAGAAAGAAACTTCTGTATTGTTGCCTTTCCCGTGGTCTAAAAGGTGAAAAAACCTTAACTTATCATATTAGAAAAGGGCATGCAAGTGGAAAGCAATTTTAAATAGTTTAAATGTATTCAGAATATCATCTATGCTCTATGAAATGGTATTGAAACTGAATAGTAAAGAATATATATATATATATATATATACCAGAGAGAATGTCTGAATGTTTCAACCTAAAAAGAGACCCCCAAAAATATTAATTTAAAGAATAATTGAAAAACAATACTAAGATTAGAGCTGTCCTTATAATTATGAACACCTCAAAAATCCTTCTTTTGACCGTATTTAAAGTTTTTTAAGATAGAAAAACGAAAAAACCTTTTAAATATCGTCTATTAATGAAATTCAAATTAATAAAAAATATATTTGTTTAAGTAATAGTGTTCAGTGTTTAGTTAATATAGAAAAACGGGTGTCCTTATAATTATGAGAATAAGGAGTGTATGACTGAAAAAAAAAGTGTGAAAGACATATAAAGAAATGAATATAGTAACCGTTAATAAGAAACACGGCACTGTTACATGTTTTTATATAAAAAGAATAAAATAAAAATGTTTTGTTGTTCTAAATTAAATTCTATTTAGTTTAGAATTTTACGTGTATTACTTAGAAAACCAAAATACAGGTTTCGGTTACTTTTTAACTTTAATTTTAGTTTCTTTAAAGTTTCTTCATACAATACTGAAACATGAAATTTAACAATTACGCATTCAATATTGATTTCTAGCTTTTGTGTCAAGCAAATAAAATACAAATCCTATTAGACGTTGACTTTATTTTATTTTCCTAGTTTTGCAATATTTTAATTTGCTATCTCAAGCTTAGATAATAGGGGTTGAGTGCGCGAACGGCTTTTATGCCTTAATTATTCCCATTTCGAATGCAAATAACATTAAGCAATCGGGATTTGCCTAAGTGGTGTTTATCAAGAGCGGTAAGCTACAAAGTTATCGGATTGCTACAATCCAGTACAGGATGTAGCTCTACTGAATTTATTAAGACACTTGATAAGGCAGATTTTAATCGACTTTATTCACTCCAAACTGTAATACTGTCCTTTGTATGTTCATTTGTATTGTATAATAAAACAAATTTCTATATAATTTAATATTCCAATGAATAAAATAACGTACAATATTAAATTAAATATTAAATATTATTAAGTAAAAATATTAAATATACCAAATAAATAATATATTAAATAAATATATTAAAATATTAAATTAAATTAGGGAACTTTTTCTTGCATATAATTCAAATACACAATATTGGAGCAGAAAATGCACCGACAAAATTGGTCTTAAAAGATGAAAGACAAGAACAATCACCATGAAATTTGAAAATGAGCAATTATTTTGATTTTAAATAATATAACTCGACACTTTTTCAAATAAACAAAGAGGAAAACTGCGGCGTGAAAGCAGCAATCGTTTTATTTTTAACTGAGTAAATAATACGGAAAAAAAAAAAAAAAAAAAAAAAAAAACTAGTATGTTTTGGCCACCACATGACTTTCTTCTATATTTTCCTATACAAATTCACTCAGTAAAAATAATTTACTAAAATTATTATTTAAAAAAAATTATCTTCCATGATAATGCAGACGATTTCTATATTAGAGAAGTAGTATAACACTAAATATAAAAAAAAAAAAAAAAAAAAAAAAAAAAAAAATCCATTTTATTCTCAATATACGAAAAAAAAAAAAAAAAAAATGATAACTTTGTTTTAAATTATCACAAATCTATAGTTCAACCATTCGTTTTAAAGTTATTGACGGGACCTTTCGAAAGATACCTTTCGAAAATTTACTCCCCCCGGGGGGAGGGGGGGGGGGGTAGCGATGTGTCCACATACACAAAAAAAATTTTCTAGTTAATTACTACTATTATCAATAAGTCATATTAGTTTTACAATCACAAGTTTAAAATAACTCTCATTATGTACATTTATATGAAATTTTGTACTATACTGCCATGTTAAAAATTAAAAAAAAAATGCGATCACAGCGCCACCTGTCGAGCTATTGATCCCCAAATCTAATCAGCACCAATTTATGTCAGGGTCCAACTAAATGCCAAGTTTGGTTAAATTTCATTCATTGGTTCGTGAGATACAGTGTCCACAAAAATCGTGATACACACAGACAGACAGACATTTTCTGAAATCTATCAATTCGTGTTCAGGACATCCCAAAACGTGTAAATCCATCAAAAAACGGAGGTCGGAAAAATTTCACGAGTCCAATACTATATTACATATAGAAGAAAGTAAAAAGTATAAATTTAACGACAGAATTTCTTTTAGTTTTTTTCTTTTGTTATATTTCCATTTGAGATCTCAAGACCTGGATAACGGAAATTGGGTACGAGCTCTATGAGCTTTCACGTCCTACATATCTCCATTCTGAATGCAAATAACATTGCATTCCAAAGGCGAACCAGAACAATTGTTTAGGAATTTTGCAATTTATGGTGTTAGCTTACAAAGTTTCTATTTAGCGAGATAAAATAGGGGAAAGTAATTCTCATGAGGTGTAAATTTTGAGTATGGGTTATCTTTCAAAAGAACTCGTGAATACCTTTAACACGAATGTTTCTTTCGTTTTTTTTCCTTTCTCTCTTTTTTTTTTTCATAAAAAAAAAAAAAAATCATTTCCATAGATGTCGGCACAAGATTGACTTTTTTTTTAACATTTACTGTTTTGAATATTGTGTTTTGAACATTTAGTGTTTTGAATATGCGTTTTGAACATTTAGTATTTTGAACTTTTTTGCTTCTCTGACATGAAAGTTGTCTGCATTCATGATGATAAAAACTTTATTAAATGATAATTTTAATAAATAGTTTGTACTGCTTGAAATTGTATAGGAAAATATAGAAAAATGTCTAGTACTGGCCTAACCTACTAGTTTGCAATTATTTTGACTAAATCACTAAAATAAATAATATTCTCGTCCGATTTGTTTAAATAAACTTTGTATAGTCTCATTTTTAAAAAGGGCCACTTTTTAAGTTGTTCGTTAATTTATTTGTGTATGAGACTTTCTACATACGTTTTTTTTTTTATTTTTTTTTTTTTTCTATGATTGCACTCTTTAAAAAAAAAAAAAAAAAAAAAAAAAAAAAAATCGAACATTTAACAAAAACTCATTAACAAAACCTCGATTTTCTGCAGGATCCATTTTTGGTCAAAAATTTTTCCTAGATAGACTTTTGGAAATATTTATTTTCCATAGTCCATTAATAAAAAGTTTAAGGATTTTTTTATTTATTTAATTTTTTTTTGGTTAGGGGGGAGGGAGAATTTTTAAGTAAAGCACAACATTTTTCTGACCGATTGCCGAAATGCAGAATTGTTTCATCGTTGATTAAAACAAACTACTTTTAATTGCAGTTATTAATGTGAAATAACTATATATATAACAAGATATTTTTTCCGCCAACAAAAATAAGGCAATTATTTTATCACTAACCGATAAAAATCACGCTCTTTAAAAAGCTTTTACCTAAATATGCACTTGTTTCTTCGCAAATCTGCATAGTCTTGTTATATATACATGCGATTGATAAATTACGTGATAATTTTGCGCTTTATGTACGAAATGCGAAATTCTTTCACCACTGATTGAATTATTTGAATCACAGCTAAATGCAGAAATACTTTTTTTTTTTTTTTTTTTTTTTCAGCCAGTTGCCGAAATATGGAATTATTTTGTTTCTGATAGACAAAATTATCTCTTTTCTCAAAGATATTTTCCAAAATAACTATACTGGTGGACAAAATTTATGTAAAAACGTGTTTTCTCGTTTTCTTATTTCGCACCCAATTTTTAAACAAATAAACATATGAACATAAAATTTGAATGGCCTGTTCGATATCATATTATTAAACAAATTTTATGTAATTTTAGCATAAGAATAATTTTTAAACTAATAAATGTTCATTTTTCTCTCAAAAGTAAGCTTTGGGAAAAAATTAAAAAGTTCAATAATTTTAGGAAATAACACTTAATGAAAAGCGGTGTTATGGATGCATTAGAGATAGGTAAAGATGCACACGCATCCATATGTTAGATTACAACCAAATCTTTCTACCTGCATTCACTTTTTTGTTTCTTATTATTTCTT
The DNA here is from genome assembly GCA_963930645.1 of Salticus scenicus. Classification (NCBI taxonomy): domain Eukaryota; kingdom Metazoa; phylum Arthropoda; class Arachnida; order Araneae; family Salticidae; genus Salticus; species Salticus scenicus. The sequence continues at coordinate 253,190,235 of OZ005659.1, read as the reverse complement.
CTTTTTTTCGCATCTAAATAGCTTTTAAAAAACTACACATACGAACATGAAAATTGAATAAGATGTTCATTATAAAACTATTTATCGACATTTTTATTATTCTGGTGATGCTCATAGTTTACAAATTACTAATTATATATTTTTTAAAAAGTCCATTATAAAAGTAAAAGAAAAGTTAATGTAGAAAGAAAAATCGAGATTTAGTTTAACAGTTCAAGGCATGTGCGTCTTTACCTGTCTCTAATACATTCTTAACACCACTTTTCCTTAAGTGTTCTTTCCTAATATTATTGAAAATTTTCATTTTTTCCAAAGCTTGCTTTTGAGAGGAAAATGTATATTTATCAGCTAAAAAATTATTCTTGTGCCAAAGTTACATAAAATTCGGTTAATAATATGATAACGAACAGGGAATTCAACTTTTATGTTCATATCTTTATTTGTTTAAAAATTATGTGCAAAAGAAGAAAACAAGAAAACAGGTTGTTGCTTTAATTTTGTTCACTAGTGTATATTATTGTTGCCCATTTTCGATATATAGAATCATTTCATTGCTGTTTGACTTAATTTACATTAATTTACTGAAACATGCGTTTTTTAACCGGTAGGTTAACGGAATTCGTGCTAATGTAATTTTCTAGAATAATAATAATAATAATAATAATAATAATAAAACAGTAGCGAGTTTTTAAAGCGATTTTATAAGTCGTCATGCTACCAGGCGAGAGGCGAGTCGATTTTTTCCTGATGGCTATTTTAAACATACTAAACAATCTTACTATTAAAAAAAAATAATAATGATAACATTTTAAATAATTAATTTTTGAAAAGTGACAATTTTGCATTTAAAACTATTAATCATTTTATTTCGGCTGATTAAAATCACCAATAGAAAAAGTTACCCAATAAAACGGAAAAAAAAATTAGTAATAGTAAAATTTGTTTAAAGCAAAAAGTAACCAATTTAAATAATAAATTCTATGAAAATTATATAGGAAAATTATACAGTATAAATAATCGAATAACATTTAAAGAATAATAATCCAAAATCACTTGCTCTTTTTCCATATAATGCATCATCAGCAAAAAGTTTTAACTGAAAAAGTTGAAATTAAATAAAAATCATATTGTACTGAACTATTAAACAGAAAAAGAAAGAAAAAAAAATCATGATGAAAAGAAAATTAAGTGTGAATTATAAAGAAGAATGTTCAATTTTTTAAACCATTCTAGAGAGAGAGTACAGGTTATTTTCCTTTCACCTAAAAATATTCTTTCAAAAAATTACGGACATTTAGGTTAACAACCCTCCGTCAGGTGCAATAAGCCTGTCAGGCACAGTTCGAATATTTCAATCCAAACTTAGTGAAGACAGTTTTAGTTTATTTTCTTTTTTTTTTTTTTTTTTTTTTTTTTTTATAAATTTAGTTTCTTTCAAAGTATGACACATCATAATATTATACAATATGATAATTTTGTTAAAAAAAAAATATATATATCCTTGCATTTTTTTTTTTTTTTTTTTTTTAATTACCTTCTTTGGCACATTGCGTCCGAACTTGATAACATTACGCCCGACGAACAGTTAAAGTATAATTGATATCATACCGCCATACTATGCCACTAAAAATGGTATAGTAGAGAGGTATAAACTTTTAAAAATATAATAAACTTTCACATTTTAACTGTTTTCATTTTCTGCTACTTGTAGTACAGCTTTTTTTTCAAAACTGTGTGTATATACATCGCCTTATTTACTATGCAGTTGTCTCATACTGCAAATATTTGCCTTATACCCATTATCTATAAAAATGATTTTTATTCGACAGTGGTCAAAACAATGTTATATTTTATGTGAATATATTACATATAAATATGTATTGTAAATTCCGTTTTTTCTATATACACTGAGAAAAAAATTTGTAACTGACATCTAGAATCTATATTGTGGCTCTAGAAAAAATAGTTCCATGTCATCCTTATAAATTCTAGTCCCCTTGGAAAGCGAGTTCTAGAAGCCCCTATTAGAATTCTAGAGCGTTTGCCTACATTCTCGAGGGCAAAGTTATTTAAAAATCTCTGCCAATAAATGAGACTAAAAGAGGCGGGTTTCTGCAACTATAATCTTGGTTTGTTACCCAATTCTGGAAAATCAAGCGAGAATTTCTCGCAATATAAATGATTCAGAATATTTAGAGTATTCAGAATATTGTTTCACCATCTAGAAATGTGTACACTAGAAATTCTCGATCATTTCGTCCATTCAGTTTATTGGCGTACCTTTTGCGCATAGCTCGGAAATCTATATTTCCAGTTAAGGGATTTAGAAAATGGCCACTTATTCATTCTAGAGAAAGGCGGTATATATATTTTTTCTCAGTGTATAAGTATTTTGTATATTCATTCATTGTGAGTTGTTCTATGTGAATATCCTGTATGTTTTAAATAAGTTTTTCTCATTAATTTACTAATTCTTAAAATAATCAATGGGCATCCTTAATTGTACTTATCCATTTTAAACACTTAAGAAAAATATAATAAAATTAACTTAATTTTTTTTTTCTTTGATAATTATTCCATTTCCTCTAGTTATACGTTTCGCTGAATAGTGCAAACTTTGCTACTGTACTACTCACGGCTTAATTATTCCCCGTCCAAACTCAAACACAATTAAATGATCCGCTGTTAGCATTTACTAAGTGCGCAGTAAAGTTATCTCTACGTTTAAATCCAATAAAGGGTACATACATCACCGAATTCATAAATACGCTTGATAAAGTAATTTTCAAAGGAAGCCGACTTAATTCATGATATCCACTTTATACTGATTAAACCCTCAAGTATTCTTTAATAATATATACGAAACATATGTTATATTAAAGATAACTTTCACAATATGGAACTCCGACTTAATCTATGTGCATTAACAGTCAGGTCTGTCGATACAGCGCTATCTATGCAGAAAGAGGAGTTAAGCAGGCGTTGATTGAAAGACCCCTATCTCCGAGGTTTCGCAAATATCTCCAGGAATTTGGGAAAGGGGATGGGGAGGGCTGCCAGGGAATTTGGATCTCGTAATTGCTGTCGCCATAGGCAACCTTTCAGTTACGTCAATCAAAATGTTGTGACCGACATGAGTATTTAGACCTGGAATGCATAGAATTGTGACCACATAGATTCACCGTTGCCTGAAGGAGAGAAAACCATGCATATATATTATTTATTTATGAATACTTATCAAATATTGTAGGAAAAAAATGTTATAACAAATAAACAATAATAAATTTTAATTCGGGGATTTATAGAATAATAAATTTTTATTTACAATATTATTTTATTGTTTAATACTTTAATTCTGTACTGATAAGTATAAAGGATTTAAGTCCATATTCTTGATTTTTCTGGAGACGAAAAATAAAGTTAAACTAGCAAAAAACTATTCATAAGAATCGATTAGGAAAAAGGGATTATGTGGATTTATACCCTTTATACCGCTCAGTGATTGTCAACCTTCATTTAATAAAGGAAAAAAATTTAATTAAATATTTTATACAAAGATTAATGCTAAATTTCTGACTTGAATCTTTTTTTACCAATGGATTTTCTCAAAGACTAAATGACATGGATTTAAATCCTTTATACCAATCGATAGAGAATTTTTTTCTTGGTATGACAATGTACTTAACTCAAAATCCACATTTTTGGACTTAAATCCTTTATACATATCAGTACAGAATTTTAGCTGTTGAAATCAAAATGCTGTGACACATATTAGCATTTAGATTTGGAATGCATAGAATTGGGACCTCATCCTCATGCATTTAAGAATATCTTGAAGGATAGAATTCCATGCATATATATATATATATATATATATATATATCATTTATTAATTAATAGTTATCAAATATTACAAGAAGAAAGATTATTGTAAATGAAGAATAATAAATTTTAATTCTATGGTTTACATTATAGCAAATTATGATTTATTTTATTGCTATTATTTAATATATTATAATATTTTCCATTTCACGTTTAGCTATGCGCTATCACGTTTAGCTATTGCAATCAAAATATTTTGAAACAAATTGGCATTTAGAATACACAGAAAAGTGATCACTTGGATTCACCGTAGCTTAAAAGAGAAGAAACGATGCAAATATATTATAAAATTATTTGTACTTTAGGCAGAATGATTTAAGAAATGAAGAATAATAAATTTTAATTCAGTGATTTATAATACAGTAAATTATGATTTAATGCATTATATTTAACACTATATAATTATTAGATATATTTAGTATATTAAAATATTATTTACTATTACTTTAGCATATTATTATAATTATTTAGTGTATTATTATATTACTTACTATTTTAATTACAGCTAAGCCGTTCAAATGTTGTGACACATATTAACATTAAGACCTGCAATGCCCAGAAAAGTAATTAATCACATAGAACTACCATAGCTTGAGGAAGAGGAGATCAATCAAATATATTATTTAATCATCTATACTTACCAAGTGTTATAGAGAGAATGATTATCCGACATAATGTTTCTCCTGCAATAATAAAATAATAAATTTGAATACAGTTACTTGAAATTTAATAAATTAATGTTTCTACAATTGGCATATTACACTGAGAAAAAATTCTGTAACTGACATGTAGAATCTACCTTGCGGCTCTAGAAAAAATAGTTCCATGTAATCCTTATAAATTCTAGTCCCTTGGAAAGTGAGTTCTAGAAGCCCCTATTAGAATTATAGAGCGTTTGCCTATATTCTCGAGGGCAAAGTTATTTAAAAATCTCTGCCAATAAATGAGACTACAAGAGGTGGGTTTCTGCAACTATAATCTTGGTTTATTACCCAATTCGAGAAAATCAAGTGAGAATTTCTCGCAATATAAACGATTCAGAATATTTAGAGAAATCAGAATATTGTTTCACCCTCTAGAAATGTGTACACTAGAAATTCTCGATCATTTCGTCTATTCTGTTTATTAGCGTGCCTTATGCGCATGGCTTGGAAATCTATATTTCTAGTTAAGGGATTTAGAAAATGGTCACTTATTCATTCTAGAGAAAGGCGGTATATACGAGGTGAGGCAGAAAAGTAATGAGACTGATTTTTTACTAAACAAAGTTTTTATTTCTTTCAAACTTCAATGTTATCACCTTCAAAGTAGTTCCCTTGGGCAGCTACACACCGATGGAGACGTTGTTCCCACTGTTCGTAGCAGCGCTGGAAGTCTTCAACCGTTATGGTCTTCAACATGTCCGTTACAGTCTTTTGGATGATTTTTAAAGTTTCGAAATGACAGCCTTTGAGGACATTTTTCAGTTTAGGAAAAAGGAAGAATTCACAGGGACTGAGGTCAGGGGAATAAGGGGGATGGAGAACCACAGGAATGCCTTTTGAGGTCAACATTTCTGTTATGGAGAGGGCAGTGTGACATTTGGCGTTGTCATAATGAGAAACCATTTTTCTGCAATGTCTGTACTCACGTGAATGACCCGTTTTCTGAGCCTTTCAAGGACAGCTTCATAAAAAAATTGGTTAACAGTTTGTCCTGGAGGAACGAATTCTTCGTGGACAATTCCCTTTCTGTCAAAAAAAACAACAAACAAAACAAATCACCATTGATTTGATCTTCGATTTGCTCATTCGAGCTTTCTTTGGTCGAGGAGAGTTTGGAGTGTGCCACTCTTCACTTTGACTCTTGGTCTCAGGATCGTATTCTAAAATCCATGTTTCATCACCTGTGATCACACGATTAAAGAAATCTTGCTCATTAGCGATTCTGTCCAGAAGATCAAGACCCTTGTTTTTTCGTATATCCTTCTGCTCAATTGAGAGGTTTTTCGGCACCATTTTGTCACAGACTTTTCGCATGTGCAAATGTTCACTCTAAATTTGATGAACGGTAAATCTGTTCAAATTTAATTGTTCACTCAACATTCGTAATGTTAAACGACGGTCTGATCTCACAAGAGTTTTCACACGTTCGATGTTTTCGTCAGTTTTCGAAGGTGAAGGTCTCCCTGAACGTTGTTCATCTTCAACATTTTCTCTGCCTTCCAAAAATGCTTTGTGCCAGCGAAAAACTCAGCTCGGGATAAAGAATGCTCCCCATAAGCCAGTTTTAATTTTTCAAACGTCACACTTGCCGATTCTCCAAGCTTAACACAAAATTTAATGGCACAATGTTGCTCGAAATTCCGCTGTTCCATTTTGCGTGACGCACAATGAAAACACAACTTCACTAATTGCAGTCTCAAAAATCACGTAGTTAACGGACAGAGTAGAAACTTGAACTGAGCTATGGGAGGGTTCTGATACACATGCTCTCTTAAGCACAACAGCGCAGGGCTGCCAGATCGCTTGCAGTATCGCCAGTCTCATTAATTTTCTGCCAGACCTCGTATATATATTTTTTTTTCTCAGTATACATATTTCAAAATGGAAGTGATAAAATAAATAATAACTTTTTTAATTAACAAATTAATCTATTCTTTAATGATTCTAGTAATTAATTTCATCGTTAATTGATTGATCTATAAATGCACGCATTAAATTTATGTGCATAATTTTTAAAAAGGAAGTTGAAATGCGATTAAATTTTAATATACAATTTCTTTTCTTTGCATTTCATATTAACCCTTCATATACAAACGGTAATTTTAAGTACCAGTACTTTAAAAATGGTATAAAATTTAATTTATAGAAGAAATGTCAAAGTATTCATAAGAAAAGAACGTATATTCCTCGCTTTAATCGCACTACATGGCACTAGTCGCTCCATAAAACAGCTTTTGTTTGGGAACGAATTTTACAGAGTGCACTCGCTGTTTTTGTTTGACATTTTTCACGATATTTACATGCTTTATAATTAGGGATCCAAGAAAAAAAAATAAAAATAAATAAATAAAAACTGTCGCCAACAAAAATTTCTAGTAGCCAGTAAAAAATATCCGCTCGCCTTCTTTAGGACTGAAGATTATTAGTCTCAATCTACAGATTTTTACGATACCAGTTTTACGATAGTTCGACATTTATTAAAATCGAAAATTTATCGAAAATATAATTGAATAATTTGAAAAGGATGTTGGAATTTGAAAAAAAAAAAAAAAAAAAAAAAAAAAAATTCTAACTAAACTAATTTCTGCTTTTGCCAGAATTTCATCAAAATCTTTTTTTTTTTGAAAGAAAAAGAAAAGAAAAAAAATTTTGCTTGGCATTTTTGACGATCGTTATATGTGTTATAATTAGCGATCCAGGAATTTGAAAAAAAAAAAAAAAAACAGTCGTCAACAAAAATTTCTAGTAGCCAGTAAAAAATATCCGCTCGTTTTTTTTTTTTTTTTTTTTTCCAATTTTGAAATTTACTTGAATATAGAAATTAAAATTCTATGCTTAAAAACCAAGTATTTACTAGTCCATAAAAATATATCAGGAAACATCTGTTTAAATTTAACATTATGAAACTAGTTGCATTATTTTCACTAAACAGAAACACCATTGGCATCATTACACTGGATACATTAGTACACTGACACAATGATTCAGCATCAGGTCCCTAAGTATACACAAACATCAGGAGCAGTATAAACCAATCCCTTAAAACTGTGCGCTAATTTAATACCGAGTTGTGAAACATGTACGGAGAAAAGTGGTGTATTTCATCTAATGCTGTACTGATTCAACACAGTACACAGTGTCTGGAAACGTATTGGAAGAAACGAAAATCAAAAGGGCGAGAGTTAGTTGAGAGTGCAACAGGAACCCGATTCTAGGACGAATTTTTTCATCAAACTATTAAAACTCAAAAAAAAAAAAAGAAAAAAAGAAAAAAAGTGGAATAAGTTTCCTTAAAGTTGAAAATACAGCCGTCAGTTTATTAGTGCCAGTGGTGGCCAATAAATATGCCAGTAGCGAAATATATATGTAACTAGTGGCGACTAGGCAACCGTATTTCACAAGCCCTGGTTATTATTAATTCTTGTATTACCTCAAAAATCTATCACGAATCTTAGATAAAATATAAGGAACGTAAGAAGTAAATTCCTTTTACTTTCTTCTATATGTATATATAGAGAGAGCATTGGATTCGTGAAAATTTTCGAACTCCAGTTTTCGATAGTTTTACACTTTTTGGGATGTCCTGAACACGATTTGACTTTTTTTAGAAAATGTCTGTCTGTCTGTCAGTCTGTGTGTCTGTGTCTCTGTGTGCGTGTATCACAAATTTTGTGGACGCTGTAACTCACGAACCAATGAACGAAATTTAGCCAAAGTTGGTATTTAGTTGTACCTGACATAAACTGATGCTGATTAGATTTGGGGAATAATTGCTGAACAGGTGGCGCTGTGATCGCATTTCTCTAAATTTTTAACATGGAAGTATAGAACAGAATTTTGTATAAATGTACATAATGAGAGTTATTTTAAACTTGTGATTGTGAAATTAATATGAATTATTTATAATAGTAGTAGTTAACTAGGAAAGAAATTTTGTGTATGTGAAAGCATCGCTTTCCCCTGGGGGGGGGGGGAGTAAATGTTCAATATGGGTGTCTTTAGAAAGACCTGGTCAATACCTCTAAAATGAATGGGTGAACTATAAATCTATGATAATTTAAAACAAAGTTATAGATTTTTTTTATCTTTTAACGAAAAAAAAAAAAAAAAAAAAAAAAAAAACCTTAGAAAAAAAAATCGTATTTCTTTTGATATTGGCAAAAAATTGACTTTCTTTTGGCATTTAGTGATATAATTCTGTCAGATATAAATCGTTTGCATTTATAATTGAAAATAATTCAATAATTGAATAAATAATTTTTATTCAATAAATTTTGTGTAAAATTATATAGATAAAGTCATGTGGTGGCCACATTATACTAGTTTACACTTTCTTAAGGTGTTAATGTCGTTTTCGTCCTCTATGTACCAATGGTATATTAAAGTACCACCTCACAAAATCATCATTAATTAGTAGGATGAGGTCACACTGTTAAAAATTTTTCTGTAAATTTACAGAGAATCCATTGGTAATTAATTATATTAAGTCTTACGTAAATTTACAGATAATTAAAAAAAGAGATTCTGTCAAAATGCAGAGAAACTATTCTATAAATCAATCATAGTCTTTGTAAATTTACATAGATCAAAATATTCAAGTCTCTGTAAATTTAAATCTGTGAAACATCATAGTCTCTGTAAATCTACATATGTAAAAATATGCATGTCTCCGTAAATTCGAGCATGTAAAAGCATATAAGTCTCTGTAAATTTACTATTGTAAAAATAACCACGTCTCTGTAAGGTTACATATGTAAAATCATCCAAATCTCTGTAAAATTACATATGGAAGAGCATCCAAGTCTCTGTAAAATTACATACGTAAGAACATCCAAGTCTCCGTAAATTTCGTATATAGTATTATGAAAATTTCAGTAAATTTATTCATGTAAAAATACCTAATATTTGAAGGCCCACAATTGACTGAGAAGCTGTGAAGGCGGAAGATGCGTAGTTCGATCCCAGGTTCCGATTTTCGACCTACCCATTCGGAATTTTCCACGGATTTCTCCAAAACTTGTATAAATATGGGATAAGACATTTTAGAAAGACCTACACTTACGGCAATCCTCACAGGTCTAGAAACCTAGCACATCCAATCGGCTTTAACTAACGCCGATTAAATATTAGTATGTTTACAAGCGTACCAAAGACACTCTAAATTGGCATATACTTAAAATAAATTCCATTATTATAAATTTACAAGTACAAAAATATCCAACAGTAAGTTTATCTTCATGAATATAGGTAATAATCTAGTAAATACGTTATATAAGTACAGATTCTTATTCAACTTAAGGAAAATAAACTTAAAGTTGGATGTTTTTGCACTTGTAAATTCATAGCCTTGGGATTTATTTTAAATGCGCGTCAGTTTAGAGTGTTTTGAATAGGCTTCTAAATATATTAATATTATAATATTATTGTGGTGGTAAAATCCCATTGGTTACTCCAGAGTTCTAGGCCTGTATAGAATGCCTTATGTGTAGGTCATTCTAAGGTGTTCTATCCCTTATTTAGAAAAGTTTTTTAAGAAAACCTTGGGAAATTTCGAATGGGTAGGCTGAAAATCTCTACCTGAGATCGAACTTCGCACCTCCCACCTTCAAACTTTGAGATAAGAACTCTTCGGAAATTGATGGGACAAGAAGACCTGACTTTAGTATATATATAGACATGCTATATATTTTTTATCAAAACTACATTAAAATTCAGAGGTATAAAGTTGGTTAAGCTTGTATTACCTTTGGTAGGATTTGTAATGATGCGCTTTAACAGGTTTTTAACTACAACTTTTATTAATGTTGTGGTACATTTTGCATAAATTAAACTTTTAATAAAAAATTTAAAAAAGAAGCTGATTTATATTATTGTACTTCTAATAAAATTATCAGAAATAACTGCAAAATATGTCATATGTTTGCTTAATATTGGTCGGTTATATTTAGTCCATACCAAAATAAAAACTTAATTCCCTTATTTATGTAGAATATGACTCAATATGTAGAATATGTCTCAATGTGTAGAATATGTCTCAATGTGTAGAATATGATTCAATAGTGAAAGATCTCACAGGTCTAAATCTAAAATATTGATTTGATAATTATGACTGATATTGAAGGTTTTTGCTCGGCTGAAACCGAAACTAGATTTTACTCTATCACATATTTTTATCAATACAGGGTGCGCTGTTTTTTTTTTTTTTTTTTTTTTTTTTTTTTTTTTTTCCATGACTCTTCCACCAATATAATTATACGGTTACTTTTATAGTATGATTACATGATTGATTACAATTAATCATGGAATCATACTAGAAACTACCGAAAGAGAAGGAATTGTGTCGCTAGACACCTTGTATTTGCAAAAGCTATGTGTAAGAGAGGGAAATTGGCTTCCTTTTCGGCTTCAGCACATTAAAAATATAGGTATCAACAAAAATAAATTAAAGTTTGCCAAAATTATATTTGTAGATCTGTGTTAACAACATACTTGCCAACCATCTCATTAATAACCGTACAATTGTTAACGCCCATTAAAAAAACGCCCCTTTTCTCACACCACTATATTTTTAAAGTAATTCCCACCAAATGTTGTTACGAGTAAATAAGACTAAAATTACTCTAAAAATTTATTGGTGCGAAAAAAAAGGCGGGTACTAAAAATTGTACGGTTCTTAATGAGATGGTTGGCAAGTATGTAACAACCTCAGTTTCTTTCATTCAAAACATACATCCATTTTGTAAATACACTTAAAAAAAAATATTTTATATATATATATATAACATTTTGATTAGATATTAACTTAAAACAATTAAGAATGTAATTAAAACACTAATCGTTTAAAATGCATTATGCTCTTAAAAAGGTGTAAACTTTCTAAGTTTGGGGAGAAAAAAAGGAAGTACTAAAAATTTGTTTAGGTACACTACCTTTCCATAATGACCGTACACTTTCAATTTCAGACATTTTTAAAAGTATTTCAAAAAATGTTAAACAAATAATTTTGAAACTTCAGAGGTGTGAAAGGAGGACCGGTAAAAAAAATTAAAGTAAAATGAAAGTATTTGGCTTCACCCTGTAATAATTAATACTTGAAATACGATCTGGTAGTAGCATGTGATTATAGGAATCTTTCTCATTAACTCTAAGTTTATATGTTTCTACCACATATAATCAGGGAGATAAAGGTTTCTTTAACAAATTGCAAAAAAATTTCCATTTTTTTTTAGTTATAACACGCAAAGTTTGAAAAGACAGTGCAAAGTTATTTTCAGGAAACTCGACATACAATAATAAGCAATGCATACTGCAATCACAATGTATAAAATATTAAATATCTAATGAAATATGAGTATTTTTACTAAATTTCTAACTGCGCATGCGTAAATGTTCAGTGACATTTCCTTTTCAAAATTTAACAGTCAAATTTATTGAGCTACTTATGTAAAAACCCCAAACAAAAATCGTGTAAACTCAAAAAGTTCTACGTCATAGAATAAACTGAATTTCAGCTGTTCCCCAACAAAGAAATTGTTAAGAGGGCTTTCCCAATATTTATTTACAATCACAGAAAATTGCATTACCGTTCATCGAATTAAAATAAAAATGTGAGTAAAACTCCTTATACTTTAGCGTTTCTTCGAGAGAAACTGAAGACCAGTTCATTCTTTGGCGTAGAACTTTTTGAGTTTACACAATACTTGTTTGGAGTTTTTATATAAGTAGTTTAATGCATTTGGCTACTAAATTATACAAATGAAATTTAGCTAAAACTTAGTCATACGCAGTTAAAAATTATTTAGTAAAAATGCTCACATTTCAATATATATTTAATATTTTTTTCATTCTGATTGCAGTATGTTGTGTCTAATGTTGTATATTGGGTTTCCCGAATATAGCTTTGTACTGGATTGCCTTGCATGTTATAGCAAAAAAAAAAAAAAAAAAAATCAGCAATTTTTTAAAGAAATCTTTATATCTCCCTGATTACATGCGGTAGAGACTTAAAAATTTATACAGAAAATGAGGATGAGCCCCATAATCATGTGCTACAGCCAGATTGTATTTAGAGCATTACTTTATACTGGGTGATGCCAAATACTCTTATTTTTCTTTAATTTTTTACTGGTCTTCTTTTCACTTTTGGCACAAACAAATAACTGAAGTACATGAGGTACAACATGTTTTTACACTCCTGAAGTTTCAAGATGATTTGTATAGTACTTTTTGAGTTATTTTAAAACGCATCTGAAATCGAAAGTGTCCGGTCATTTATGGAAAGGTAGTGTAGTAAATGAATTTGAATTTTTAAATACTCACATTGATTTTTATATTAGCTAAATTAAACAAATTACTAATTCATTTCCATATAAAGTTCACTCTAAAAACTATGCATACAATTTTGGTAGTTTATTAAAAAAGTAAATTTGTACAACATATTAATGCAATGCATAACTTGTCACTTAAATCAAGACTAACAAATTTGATGCAAATTTTATTTCAAACTGTAACAAATTTTGAACATTTTTCAATATTCTGTTTTTAATAAAATTGGTTTCTAAAAGTTATTTTATTAGAAAATAAAAATTCTCATTTCAGATCAGATTTCTAATACGTAATCGTAGAAGTATAGGAACATATTAAAGGTTCGATACCTAAATAATTTTACTTTTTATAATTAATTCATTGCAATGTGTAGAATAATTTCTTTAATTACTTCAGTTTCTGGGATATAAATATTTTTAAATAGACGGCAAGTGGAGAGAAAATGTTCGTACGTATTAAATAGTATATAAAGAAATATAGAGCTTTTAATATTTTTAAATATTAATTTAGGGTTCAATGCAGATGAAGATCGGTACTCTTTTGGTTTTCGTCACTAGTTTCATAAATTCAAATTTTTAAAACATATAACTTTTTTTTGTTAAAGAAACCATTAGATTATTTTGAATTAAAAATATTTTGACTTTTTTTTTTTTTTTTTTTTTTTTTTACAAAAACAAATTTTAAAACATTTTTCTTCTACAAAATAGGATCTAAAGAAGAAACAAATTCTACGCTTTTACACATGAAAGCAACATCCTGGTAATTTACTAGAATCATTGCAAAAAGCTCACTAAGAAGAAAAACATCTTTGCTGCAAAGAAAACATACATTAAAAAATAATTAAAAAATAAAACATACTGAATTAGATTTAAGTTAAACTTTATTTTACTAATATAACACTGAATGTATCTTGTTTTCTAAATGAGATTAATAAAAGATAAATGGTGAAAAATTCTTTAACAGGATAAATATTTGGTATTTGTATATGTCTTTGATGAGGGTATTTTACGGCATTTTCTATTTTCATATTTCTCAGACAACTTGTTTAGTTTCTTATATCAGGATCAATTTCCATTATAACTAGAAAAAAGAAAAATGATGAAAAATTACTATTGTAGGAAAGCACTTTAACTATAAATTTTTAAAACGAAATCTGCATCCTATGACATTTTAAGCAAATAATGAAAAGAAAGGATTGTAATTCCATGGCACTAAAAAAATATTAAGTATACATAAGCGAATTTTAAAGTGTATCTTATATACTCCATCTAAATAGAATCTAATAAAAAATCATCTAAAGAAAATAAAAGTAGATATACATGGTATTTTAAATCATTAATACAGGAAAAAATCACTTATATAATGAAATCATACGATATTTAAGCACCATTTTATGAACGCCAGTGTAACAAGAATATTTTTAAAGTATTTTATATTAAAATCAAGTATGAATTGGATTGGATTTGGGAATAAGGCCGATTAACTGCTGTAGGTCTTAGGCCTACTTTGAAAAGACTTTATCCCCGAGCTTTTAAAAGACCCCCCCCCTTCCTATATGAAATTTTAAAGTTTGTCCCTGTGTCCCCCCCCCTTTTTTTTTTCTTCTTTTTTTAACAAATGTTAGAAACTGGGGGACTCGGCCTTAGTTCCAAGCACTCTCTTAACTTTATAATACTCCGAATTAAAAACTGTCCAGTTATTAAAATCTTCCCCTTACGAAGAAGGAAAAGAAAAAACATGTTTAAGAAAAATTATTTCTGTCAATGCAAAAACTTGTCTGAAAGGTTTTTGACAATGCATTATTAAGCAGAATCTATTAGAAGTGCTGCCAGATTTGGGGACTTTTTTATTCAACATTCACCTCTAAATTTTTACTGTAACAGTTGCTTAATCACTTCGAAAAATAATCGACTATTATGTATGTCCAATTCCCCTTCTCAAAATTATTGGTGATAGTTGAATAAAAAAGTCCCCAAGTCTGGCAACACTGTCTATTAGCTATATTTCAGTGAAACTGTATTTTTAAATTGCAGTTGCTCCACAATCGTCTGCGTCCGCCTCCCTACATAAACATGTAACCGCAGTCTTGGCATGCTTATGATTATGGTATATTCATCCAGGATAATTCAACAATACAGTTGGATTTTGTACATAAAAGTAACGTTTTATGTGGATCGGTTATTTTGAGATATACATTAGACCGCAAGGTATAGAAACCTGGATAAAATTTCGTATTAATTTAAACATTTCCTCACTCAATTTCTCTGTACTTTGAATTCTTAAATATCAAACTGTATTCTGAAAAATATTAACTTGTCAGAAAATTTAATTTGTCCCCCAACCCACCCCTCTATTGCCATTGCTCGGCAACTAAAACAATAATTTTCTTTTTCTTACATTGTGGTTTTTTAACTTGTGCATATATATGCATACATATACACACGCAAGCAGATTTTCAAAATTTTCAGAAAGCAAAATTAATAACATTGGACGGTTTAGAATACAAACCATCCTCCCCTCCCTTAAAAAATAATTTAAAAAATTGTCGGATAAAACTCCCATCAATAAAATCTTTATTTTGTATTTCGATTTTTAAATTTACTTATTTTTTATTATTTAAACTATTAATTATATAATGTGGAAATGACTTACTTTTTCCTCAATTCCTACTATTTTGATTTAAGGTAATCTACATTATTTTTCAGTCTTTCAGCAAATGCCAGCAAACACTTTTGATGACAGGAAGAGGCTGTAAAAAGAATATATAAGAAAACATATAGAAGTTTCAGACGATATTAAACTAAAAACTAGTAGGATGTGGCCACCACATGACTTTCTTCTATATAATATTACACAAAACTTATACAAGAAAATTAATTATTAAATTATAAAATTCTTTTCGATTATAAATGCAGAAGATTTTTATCTGATAGAATTATCACTAAATGCCGAAAGATGTCTGTTTCCAAATCAAAAGAAATGACTTCTTTCAAAGTTTTTTTCGTTAAAAGGAAAAAATGGATAACTCTGTTTTAAATTATCATAGATCTATAGTTCAACCATTAGTTTTAAAGGTATTGACGATATCTTTCGAAAGATACCCATATTGAAAATTTACTCCCCCTGGGGGGTACTTAACCCTCAGGGGGAGAGCGATGCCCCCCATGCAATTTTTCCCCCCTAGTTAACTACTACTATTATCAATAATTCATATTAATTTTACAATCACACGATTAAAATAACTCTCATTATGTACATTTATACGAAATTTTGTCCTATATTGTCATGTTGAAAATTTAGAAAATTCGATCACAGCACCACCTGTTGAGCCATTGTTCCATAAATCTAATCAGCACTACTTAATGTCAGGATCCAACTAAACACCAAGCTTGGTTAAATTTCGTTCATTGGTTCGTGAGATACAGCGTCCACAAAATTTGTGATACACACACACAGATATAGACATTTTCTAAAAACAGTCTAAACTGTCTAATCCTCAGAACAAAATTTTCTGATTCTTTAAAATCACCCCCCCCCCACACACACACACACACCTCACAAGGAAAAAAATGATGCTTAACATTTTTTTTTTCTTTTTGTGTATGTGTGTGTGTATTTAAAAAATATTTTCTGGCCCAATTTTGATAGGGCAGTATCAATTAGATCTATTTTAGCGAAAAAGTAGTTTTAAATTACAGCCAATTGTCATTTCAGCTATCTCTGCCCTACAAAATAAATTTGTGGACGAACTATTGTCATGACTGTACTATGTAGTTACGGCACAAAAGTACAAAAAACATATGTGCATTAGTTATGCTTTTGAAAGTTGTAGTTTTGAACTGGTTCGAAAAATGTAACCTTGATAAAATTTCGCATTCATTTAAACATTTCTTCGTACAACTTAATGTTATGTTTTAAATCTTTGAATATCAATTTGTACACAGAAAATTAACAAGTTTGAAAGTGTAATTTAACTCCTTCCCAATTCATTCCCGCTGCGGGTAAAGAAACAATTTTATTAGTTTTTCTATGTTGCTTGTTTCTTCTTTGTTACATCAAATATATAAATATTGTACACACAAACAGATTTTCAAACATCTCAGAAAACAAAACTGAAAATATTGTAATGGTATCCATACAAATCATTCCCCCCCCAAAATTTACTCCCCTGGGGGGTACTTAACCCTCAGGGGGAGAGCGATGCCCCCCATGCAATTTTTTCCCCCTAGTTAACTACTACTATTATCAATAATTCATATTAATTTTACAATCACACGATTAAAATAACTCTCATTATGTACATTTATACGAAATTTTGTCCTATATTGTCATGTTGAAAATTTAGAAAAATTCGATCACAGCACCACCTGTTGAGCCATTGTTCCATAAATCTAATCAGCACTACTTAATGTCAGGATCCAACTAAACACCAAGCTTGGTTAAATTTCGTTCATTGGTTCGTGAGATACAGCGTCCACAAAATTTGTGATACACACACACAGATATAGACATTTTCTAAAAACAGTCTAAACTGTCTAATCCTCAGAACAAAATTTTCTGGTTCTTTAAAATCACCCCCCCCCCACACACACACACACCTCACAAGGAAAAAAATGATGCTTAACATTTTTTTTTCTTTTTGTGTATGTGTGTATTTAAAAATATTTTCTGGCCCAATTTTGATAGGGCAGTATCAATTAGATCTATTTTAGCGAAAAAGTAGTTTTAAATTACAGCCAATTGTCATTTCAGCTATCTCTGCCTTACAAAATAAATTTGTGGACGAACTATTGTCATGACTGTACTATGTAGTTACGGCACAAAAGTACAAAAAACATATGTGCATTAGTTATGCTTTTGAAAGTTGTAGTTTTGAACTGGTTCGAAAAATGTAACCTTGATAAAATTTCGCATTCATTTAAACATTTCTTCGTACAACTTAATGTTATGTTTTCAATCTTTGAATATCAATTTGTACACAGAAAATTAACAAGTTTGAAAGTGTAATTTAACTCCTTCCCAATGTATTCCCGCTGCGGGTAAAGAAACAATTTTATTAGTTTTTCTATGTTGCTTGTTTCTTCTTTGTTACATCAAATATATAAATATTGTACACACAAACAGATTTTCAAACATCTCAGAAAACAAAACTGAAAATATTGTAATGGTATCCATACAAATCATTCCCCCCCCCCCCCCCCACACACACACGCACACTAAAAAATGTTTAGCATCAAAGATCTATATAATTCGCAATAATATTTCTGGTCTGTATGGCTCTGATTCAAATTTAACCTTATTCCTTTCGGAGAAAAAGATTTAATAAACTTTTCTGGACATTAGACATCTGCTCTTTTAAAAAAATACAGAAAAGAAACGCTTAAAAAACAATGTTTTAATTCATACCAATATCTTCTCGGAAAGGTTTCGGACTTTGTGTTGATAGGGCAGTGTAAGTTTGATTTATTTCAACAAAAAAGTATTTTTTTAAATTGCAGTTAATCTGTAATCAACGTCTCCGCCCCGCTGTATAAGCATGTAGGTGTAGTTTCGGCAACGTATGGTTTGGAAACATTTATCTAGTGTAATTCGACAATGCAGTTGTCTTTATACTTCAAAATAATTCCGAATTAAATTGAACTTTTTTAAACTTCGATTTGAATTTATTCAGAGAATGTAGCCTGTGTAAAATTTAGTATTGAACATTTCTCTACTCAGCTTGATTCATAAACTATACATTTAATCTTTAAACATCAATTTGTGAGTAGATTGTGCTATTAGTTTGAAAATTTAATCTAATCTCCCTCTCCTCCCCCCTTCCAGTATTATCGCTGTGAAAAAAAAAATAATTTTATCGTTTTTCTTGCATTGTTTCTTAATTTATATATTAAATGTTAACACTTACAAAAAAAAAAAAACTAAAAACATTGCTGGGTTGATGTACAACTCCCCTTCCCCGAAAAATAGTGTTTAACATCAAATACTTATATATAATTTGTAATAATGTTTCTCCGTTTTTATGGATGTGCTAAACTGTGTTTAACACCCCCCCCCCCCCCCACACACACACTTTTTTCATCCTTTACAATAACTGCTTTCTAACAAATTAATATATCTATGTTTATTTTCTATATCTTCTGCTAAAGCAATTTTCTTCTAAACTCTAGAAAAAAAAGCGGCTCAGATTATGAGAAATAATTTCTATAATTTTGCCCTCCGTAGTAAATACATAAAGTATTATGTAACAGAAATACGAAGCTAGATACTACATACTAGATTCTAGGTATCTTTAAATTGAATAACTCTGTTTATAAGTTTCAGGATTTAAATATAAAAAAAATAACCGCTATTATAACTAACATGAACAGTCATTGTTTTTGTTGATTATTAAAATAGGATAAAAGATTATATAAAATTTAACTTACCTAATTATGAATTCCAAATGAAAACATGATTTGCTTTAAGTTTTTCAATACAGACAACAACAACAAACTTTTAATGTGTAGATACGAAGATAAACATTCCGCAGAAACAATCTAATTTTCCCTAACGTTCCCTTTTTCCCCCTTTTTACGTAATAGTACACTGCAATGAAACAAACTATTCAGTATATTTTTGCCTTCAAAACTTCTAGTTATATATATATATAGGTATTTACTTTAATATAAAAATAATTTAAGGTTATACATTTACATAGTTTTTTATTTAATGTATCAATCAAAATCCCTACAGGGAAAACGTTGTTTTGAAAAGGGAAATATCTGTAAATTAAGAACTGAGTTTCTTGGTTCAATGCTTTTAACAGAGAACTCGTGTAAATTTACGGAGAGTCTCAATACTTTTTCTGTACTTTTACAGAAATTTTTGACAGTGAACCGAGTTTCTTGATTCACTGCTTTTAACAGTGAACTCATGTACATTTACGGAGATTCTCAATACTTTTTCTGTATTTTTACAGAAATTTTTAACAGTGCATATGCATAGTTTTTATTCCATATATTTTTAAAAAATGCTCTTATGTAACTAAAAGCAACTATTTCTTATGTAACTAAAAAAATATGTCTCGAATACGACATTTTTTGTCTGTTTCATAATTTGGCAGACAAACGGTTAAATTGTATTGAAAATAATTATATACGACAAAATTCGAAGATTATATTGCGTACCAACGTATAAAACTTTGAAAACATCAAAGTATTAAAACAGCCTGTTGAAAGTTTCCCGAGAGAAATTGCTTTGTATTGATAAAATGACTCAGATCGGATCAGAGAAAATATGTTAGAAAAAACCTGCACTTTTGAGTTGTTACAAAAATAATACCGAAATTTGCAACAAAACACCAATTCTACTAAAGACAATATTTAAAATGATTAATTAAATTTTATTTATTATTTAGTAATTAAAAACCCGTACTCCGAAGTTCGAAGTATAATATTATTGCGGTATTTTTAAGAGAAAGATTTGGATCGAATAATTTCATATGAATAATAATTTCTCTAAAAATCAATTGAAAATGCTGTTACGATTACATCGACTTTCTTGTTGGTTGTAATTGTGCGGCTCAAGACCGACTAATTACACTAGAGTCCTAAGTCTATAAGTGGAATGCCGTCCGTGCGGGTCTTTCTAGGGTATCTTAACCCGTATTTACCCAAATTCCGATGAAAATCACAGAAAACTCTGAGTGATTAGGTCGATGAGCGCATCCTGAGATCGAACCCGGCATGTCCCATCTATGAAGTTTTACTGCAGAACCGCTCGGCCACTGATGGTTGACTTTTTGGAATGTAGAGAAAGAATCGTAATAAAATAGGCTTGTTCAGGAGGAATAATAATCAACAGTTTGTCTCATGTTAGAGTTTCTCAGTGACAGACTTCAATTCAGAAGTTTGAACTAAATTTGCTGCTTTAGGAATGTGTCGTAATTGCGACAGTCCTGGCAATGACTTGGCAAGGTTAACTTATAGATCATTCTGGAAAAACATAGTAACTAGTGCTCCTAATCGAGGTAGTACTTCAGATTTTAACAAAACTAAACCATTATTGTCTCTAAGTTTTATCACCAAAGTCACAAATCGTCCAGAATACTGCTAAGTTCCTTGTTAAGTTCGACCTTTGAAAAAATAATATATTATCTGACTTATTATGTCTGTACATCTATTTTCACTATAGCAATGTAACACAGCAGTCTTGATAATAGAAAAAATATTTAATTATTTGTAAGAATACGATATCAACTCTTAAATGCCTGATTATTTTTAAGTCAATTTAAAAATGTTTTATTTCTTTCCTCTATCTGCGATTGTAATGAAATGCTCGCCCTCTGGTGGGCTAAGGTAAAATCACAATACCATTGAACGGATAGCTTTCACGCTTTCCATTATTTGCCTTGTGTCTGTACATCTATTTTCACTATATCAAGGTAACACAGCAGTTTTGATAATGAAAAAAAAAAAAATATTTAGGGGAGACCGGGGCACAGTGGACCACTTTTACACTTTTAATTTTTTTTTCACCAAAAATAAAAAAGCAAGATACTTGAAAAAATTAGCAAACATTCTTTAAACCTTTCTTGATATGTCTTAATTTCTTTTATAACAATGCTTCTAATACATTACGAATAAAAAAATAAATTGTGTGAACTCACAAAGTGGACCACTGTGCTCCATCATCGGGCCACAGTGGTCCACAACCAGGGGTACAGTGGACCAACCTCTGTTGTTCAAGTTCAATTAATATAAATTACTCAATTTTTTTTCTAAAATTAGTTATTATGCAATTCTAGTCTAAGTAACATAATTTGAACATTTTCATGAAATAAAATTACCAAAGTTTAAAGGAAGTCAAAATAAATAAGAAATCAAATTAGAGGAAGAATCCTATATCAGATTTCCATTGTCTTTTACGCGCCATTACTAAAAACAATAAGATATATTTTTAATTTATTTATTAATGTTATATGGTTATAAAAATTATGAAATATATAATTAAACATTATATTACTGTTAAAATCAAAAACTATTGAAAGTTTAAAATTAAAAAGCGTTTCACGTGTACACATATTATATAAAAAGTATAAAATCATTTCTGAAAACACGTAGATGATTTTTTTTTTATTTAAACCAGACACAAAGCTTTTCTCTATTATCAAAAGATATTATCAAAAGCTTTTGATAATAGCGAAAAGCTTTGCGTCTGGTTTTAATAAAAACTTTTTATCTACGTGTTTTTAAAAGTGATTTTATACTTTTTTATATTATATTACTATTCAAACATTTTTATTATTTATTTTGAGATATTAGTACTTTACATTATATTTGTGCGATAAGTTTAACTAAAATTATTCTGCTTTTATCTTTTACATGTTATTTCTAAAAGCTACAACAGTAAATTAATATAACCTACTATTTATTGTATCACATAATCATTTTATTTATTTTTTTAATATCAAACAATTCAAGTAGTTATTAAATTTAGATATTCATAATTATTATACTACTATTTAACTGTTTTCCATTTACAGAAATTTATTTTATTATAACATTAAGATTATTATTATTATTATTTTAAATTATTTTGAGTCACATTATATTTGTATACGTAAATTTAACTAAAATAAATAAGGTATTAAATATAATTTGGACTTTTAAGCACATTGGAAGGCGATCCATTGTGCCCAATGTAGAGGTGGTCCACTCTGCCCCGTGTCCAGACAAAACAAATAATAATATTAAAATTATATATAGCCTATAAATATGCTAATAATTTTTATAAATTTAAAAACAACAATATCTTACCTTTTCTTAACAACTATCCAATACTTGTAGTCAATAGTTCAGTCCTGATAAAATTAAAAAAAACTTCAAACTTGAAAAATTACTTTGAGCAGCTCAAAACATAAAAATTGTATAAAACGGCTACCTTAGCATTTACGATGTGTTTTTTTGGATGTATACAAGTAGTACCATGTTGCCATCTATGAGTATCAATATAAACTAAACGAGTTAAATATTAAGAGATTTAAATAGGGGTGGTCCACTGTGCCCCAGTCTCCGCTAATTCTTTGTAAGAATACGATATCAACTCTTAAATGCCTGAATATTTTTAAGTCTATTTAAAAATGTTTTACTTTTTTCCTCTATTAAATAAATCACAGGAAAAATACTATATAAATCATACTTTAATTTAACTACGGTTTACAGCTAAAAAGCAATTTTTTTCCAATCGACAAACAAGAAGCATTAAAGCTTCAATATTATTCTAACAATACTCTAGAAGACAAAATTGGGTATGTTGGCGAAAGACAACACTCGACATTTAAAGGTCTTAAAATTTCCAGTATTATTGCACTATTTTAGTTATCTGTCAAGAATAATGTGTCACACTCAACTTTTAGATCTTAATCACTTGACAATGAAATGTATAACCCTCAGTGTGTTTGCATAAAAATAAATATTATTCCATCCCATTGATTTATCAATAAAAAGTTTTATTTGTCTAACTTTAAAATTTTAGCACTATCAAACGTACATAGAATAAATTTCGTAATGAAATTTATAAAATTACGTAAATTGAAACGTGACACTATATCGTTTATCCAAATGTGTTTGTTGATGAATGTCTACTCAAAAAGGAGATCGGGAATTTGTTTAAAATTAATATTGAGCCAAGTCTCTCGCTTTTAAGAGAGACTTCCTACCGGAAATATTATATAACTAGCAAACCAGTGCGAAATATTCGCATTTTATTTCTTTTCTTATTTACCTTTAAAATTTGAAACTCATAAATGTTATACCAATTTCACCACCTAACTGAAATTTTAATTTACCAGAAGCCAAATTATTAATAATTTTGTCGGCATGTTGCGAACGACTTTTTATTAATTTTGGTATTTTTTATTATTATTTTTTTTAAATAAATAAAATAAAATAAAATAAAATAATTCCTATTTCAATTATATTTTTTATGATTGTGTTTTTTAGTCAATTGATGACACAGAAGTTCATATTCTGTATACATCTTTAAAATATTGCTAGGTTTAAAATTACGCTTCCAAAGATTCTGAAGAAATAACTGTTAAAAATACATTTTTTTCGTAAAATAATCTCATCAGACAAATGTTGTCATTTTTTCTTATTAGTCCATTGAGCTAAGTCCGTGTGCTTAAATATTGTTCATGTATAAATATAAATATTATTATTTTCATCCTCGCGTATCGTATTGTTTCGACAAAAAATAATTGAAACTGGTTCACGTTAGAGAAATATTATATAGAGTGTTTTCAATTTATTTAACCGTATAAAATATATATGACAGAATCCTTCTCGGAAACAGAGCCCACCAGCGGCAGAGCGGTTCTGCGCTCAAAGCTGGTAGATGGGAGGTGCCGGGTTCGATCCCAGGTCGCGCTCATCGACCTAGCCGTTCGGAGTTTTCCGTGGTTTCCTCCGAAACTCGCGTAAATACGGGCTAGGACCCCTTAGAAAGACCCCCACGGAGGGCATTCCCCCTCTAGGCCTAGGACACATCAGGAGTCAATCGGCCTTAAATCCTGCAACCAACCAACCTTCTCGGAAACATTCGTGACAATCGGATTAAAAAATTTAAAAGGATGTCAAGTATGAAATTACACAGGGTGTTCCAAAAGTCCCCCCCCCCTCCTAACTCGAAAATGAGTCGGAATTTTGAAAAATTTCGAAACACATATTTAATGAATTCGATAGGGATCTTTTTTGGTGAAAAACGTTTGGCCCCGTGGGGAGGGGGGGGGCGCTAGGGAGGGCAATTTTAAAATTTCAAATGGAAAGGTATATCTTGTTATACATCCCTGGAAACGTCTCTTCAACACAATAAGTTTGATATAAATAGTTTTGCTCTACGATAATTATTAAAGGAGATACATGAGTTCTTACACTTTTGAAATGTGGATTATATACTTATGTATCCCCTTTAATAATCACTGCAGAACAAAACTACTTATATCAAATTCATTGTCTTGAAGAGACGTTTCCAGGGATGTATCACAATATATACTTTGACAAAAATGTTTGGGCGTGGACAAGGGTGTAGTAGTAGTAGTGCCGCTAGGGAAGGCAACTTTAAAATTTCAAACAGGAAAATATGTCTTGTGATGCATTCCTGGAAACGTCTCTTCAAGACGTTGAATTTGATATAAATAGTTTTGTACTGCAATGATTATTAAAGGATATACGTAAGTTAAAATCCCCATTTCAAATGTCTAAAAACTTAAGTATCTCATTTAATAATCATCGTAGGGCGAAACTATTTATACTAAATTCATTGTCTTGAAGAGACGTTTCCAGGGATGTATCACAAGACATACTTTGCCCAAAAATGTTTGGGGCCGGGCTAGGGAGTGGTAGGAGTGCCTCTAGGGAGTGCAACTGTAAAATTTCTAATGGGAAGGCCGGAATTAAAATTTCTAATTCCCCCTAGCCCCCCCCCTCCCAGGCTCTAACATTTTTCACCAAAAGAGGTCCCTCTTGAATTCATGAAATACACGTTTCTCCATTTCTCAAAATTCCGAATCATTTTCGAGTTAGGAGGGGAGGGGGACTTTTGGAACACCCTGTATATATGTATATATTATACATATATTTTATCATATTTAAATACGTAATACATTGAAATACATGTAACGTTTAATACATTGCTTAATAAAATAAAAAAATAACTGGTATTTTTTAGGCATCAAGATATAAATTTTTACTTACGTTTAAATGATAAAAAAATAAAAATGGAATGAAAGCATAGCTTGTTTCCAAATTTATTTAGATAACTTGTTGTGTAGCCCATCGTCTTTTAACATGAATAAAACTGTGGTATTTTGCTATTTATTAATTGCAGTTCAAAAATGAAATCTAATGGCTAAGTTGAAAAGGCATAATTTATCTAAAATGCGTAGCACCATACATTCATATTCATATTATATTACTTTGTAATATTATTATATGGATTTTAAATGTAAATACATGTTTTTTATTTTTGTAAAATTTAGTGCTTAAAACTATTATAATCTGAGAAAACACCCCAAAAAGTACGTTTTTCTTCAAAAAAAAAAAAAAAAAAAAAAAAAGGAGAAATATAAAGATAGAACAAAAAGTATATAGGTTTTCAAAGTTGATGCTAAAATATTTGGAGATATTTCAAACCGTAAAAATACTCTAAATGAATGTCTTCTATTTATAAGAATAATAAAGGGAAAAAAGTGTGTTTTTCGAAATTCAGACTTAACTAAAATAAATAAATAAAAATAAACAAAAGTAAAAAAATCTTTAGAAATAAAAATAAATAGCTAATTTTTACAATTCATAGAGAAAATTAAATAAAAATTAAATATTTTAAAGAGATAATTAGAAGTCAAAAGAAAATAAGTAGAGAGAAAATAAATATTTTAAATATTTTGTTCTCGAAAACAGTTATTTCAGTCGTATTAAATTTCTCCACGACTACTATATTACAGTATAATATCAGGCTTCATTTTTTATTAGTCAACATTAGTCGCAGTTATTTTATGTCTTTTTCGCTGCACATTTTAGCTGCACCTCAATCCTTACAAAGATAAAACTTTTATCCAATTTATGTATAATATCGAGAAGAAACGAATATACTACTTAAATTAAATTCTATAATAATTTCAAAGATTTTTCCTTTTTTTTTTTTTTTCAACTTTATGATGGTTTTAAAGTAATAATACTTTTAGTTACCAAAGAAAACTAAATCTGATAAAGGTTTTAATAACTGGTACAGAGTACAATATACAAGACAATAAGAATAACATAAAAAATTAACTTACACACATACACATTTATACACAAACACCCACGACGTGTTTTGTTTTTTGTGTCATCAAGTTAACAGAAAATCATGTCCTGAAACTACAAAAATAGGAGTCAGACTGGAGTTTTACCCTGACTTCTGCTTTTGTAGTATTAGATGTTTATTGCTGCAAACCTGATGAAGAGAGATGTAGTATTTTGAAACGTGTTTCATCTATTTCTATCTTAGACGCGTTGTGAAAAAACTGAATATATCTCTGAAATTTGAGGCGAAAAAATTTAAACTGAAGGGAAACCAAAAAGAGTAACTCTATTAAAAAATATTAAAACGGGCAAATTAAAAGAGTAAGTGTAAAGAGAGTAACTAAAATTAGTAAAGAGATTAAAAATTTTTAGTAAATTGCGAAGTGAGGAAGAGAGATGCAGTCTTTTGAAATATGTTTTATTTATATAAGCTTCTGACGGTGTTGTAAAAAGGACCTTTTCTTTTCTTTTTTAGACTGAATATATCTCCTGAATCCAGAGAAAAAAACTTAGATTAAAGAGAAGACACACAAAGAATTTAAAAAAGTAACCGTATTTAAAAATATATATAAAACAGGTAAATTAAAAAGATTGACTGTAGAGAGAGTAACTAAAATTAGTAAAGAGAGCAAAAATTTTTAGTAAATTATTAGCTAAATAACTTTATCAAGTTAGTAAAGAGATAATTTACTAAATTACTAAAGATATAAGTTAATTTACTAAATTAATAAAAAGAGTAATCAAAAAGTGTAACTGTATTAAATAGAAGAATCTTACTAAAATGGTTTAATATTTTCTATGAAAAAATTCTAATATATATAGTTGAACATTAATTAATGCATAATTAATTAATAATGATTGTCATAGAACGGTCCTTGTTTTCTTCGATAATGGAAGAAAGTCTTTGCCGCCAAATGGGGTTAAATGAAGATCCCATGGAGTTCTTTACAATGGAGTGAGGCAACTTGTTTTGAAGGAAATTACTCATCGATCGCAGGGTGTCTTAATCGACGGCTCTTCCCACCAACTCTCATACTAAGCGACACGTTTATCTTTTATTAAGTATTAAAATAGTCGATAATAGATGGAGGAGGAGAACTTGTAAGAGGAAGTTAAAACAAGGCACAAAATTGTTTCTTATTTAATTTAATTAGGATACAAAAGCAAATATTATAGCTATGTAATTTTAATGTTTTATCATATTATACTTTTTATTATTAGTGGTTGGGTAGTCATTATTCTTGTTTATTAATAACTGATATTTCCTTAGTACGCTGAGAAAAAATTCTGTAACTGACATCTAGGATCTAAATTGTGGCTCTAGTAAATTCCATGCTATCCTTACAAATTCTAGTCACCTTTGAAAGCGAGTTCTAGAATCCTCTATTAGAATTCTAGGGCGTTTGCCTATATTATTAAGGTCAAACGTATTTAAAAATCTCTACAAATAAATGCGAATGCAAGAGGGGAGTTTTAGCAACTATAATCTTACATGCACACATACATCATCGTAAAAATAGTAAATATGACTTCAGAGGACTTCAAAACGTGTAGAAACACCAAAATCTGCAGTTCAGATTTTTGACATGATTACTATACTTTCCTCACTATAGTGTTCGGACGGAAGTAAAAATGTAAAACGAGTAAATAAAAAAAAATATATACTACTCAATTCTAGAAAATGACCCAATTCTAGAAAATCAAGCGAGAATTTCTCACCATATAAAGGCTTCATAATATTCAGAATATTGTTTCAGCATCTGGAATGGTATAGACTAGAAAATCTTGATCATTTCGTCTATTCGGCTTATTGGCGTGCTTTATACGCATAGCTCAGAAATCTATATTTCTAGTTCAAGCATAAACTAGAGGGCCATGTTTTTGTTCTAAATGAAGGCGGTATATATTTTTTCTCAGTGTATAGCCATTAATACTTGAGCATTAATAGTTAATGCTCAACTGTTAATGGCTTTTATATATATATATATATATATATATATATATATATGTATTTAAAAAAAAAACATTAACTATTAATAGTTGAATTCAACCATTGACCATTAATAGTTGAGCATTAATAATTAAGGCTCAACTATTACTGGCTATTCTCTTTTTTTTTTTTTTTTTTTAAAATATAAGTCAATCGCTTGTTATTTTTATGCCCTGTTTAATTTTTAAAATTGAAATTGATCGTTCCTTAATCTTGCATATTTGGATGGATACATTGAAATTTTTGTATGAATTTTGCTGTTCTTTCACTAAACTAGGATTTGAATATAGGGGCAATGTAAGTTTCTTTGATAATATCTATCTGATTGTAGTGATGTAACTTTTTTTTTTTTTTTTAATCTCGCATAATTTATGAGCTGAATATCCATATGTTGTCTTCATAAGCATGTATTGTAAGTTCTATGCACTTTTTTTTTTTTTTTTTTTTTTTTTTTTTACATTATAAATTATAAGTACAAGTTTGTAAGTAAGAAATGATTGAGAAATTCGTGCATTTAAAAAAAATCAACGTTCTTAACGGAATCTGAACTTGATTAAGGAATTTTTTTTCTTTTTTACTCATTTATTTACTGAACTATTAAAAAAATAATAATTGTTACTTTTCTTTTTCGCGAATACAGATATTACTAAAATGATAATTGTCATACAACTTTTTTTTAAATACTTTATTATCAAAATAAAGAAAAAAAAGTTCTTTTCAGTTTTTGAAATCACATTTTCCGAAAATCGGATGACTCATAGCATGTTCCTTAGACGGACAAGCAAATACAAAGCGAACAGGGATGTCTAACCTAATTGTTCTGCAGAAAAGCGTTCTTTCAGTCCCGTCTTCATCTGCATTATTAAATTCAAATCCTGCCCTCTGCTTACATACACTCAGAAGCGGAGTCTTATAGCTCGGGGCTTGCTTTTCGAATTGTAGATTCCCAATTTTGGGATGTGAAAGTCATTTTCGCCATTCCTTTGAGGACTGCAAGATGATTAGATTTGCTTAATTTGAAGATACGTCCATTTTTTGTGTGTGGAGAATGTGCCAGAGTTTTTATTCCTTTCGCCTTAGGTTTTCTTTTAACCACAATTTTCAGAAAAAATGAATAAAAGAAAAGACAGAGTGATATCATCAGTTTGGCATGTATATGTTAAGGTGATTCCATAAATAGTAGATTGATTTTGTGGATACATGTTTTATACAAAAGGAAACATTTTTATTTTCTCTGGCTTATATAATGGTAAAAAAAATATTGTTTGTGGGTCAAAATATCGAAATTAAATTTTGGTTGTATAATACTCTGAATATAAAAATTAAGTTTCTAGCCGTTGATCTGTGTGTCTGAGTCTGTTATAACATAATTCAAGAACAATTATTAGAAGGAGGTCCAAACTCGGTATTTTAAATTTATATCACATAAAGGTACTACTTGATTTTTTTTTTTTTTTTTTTTTTTTTTTTTCATCGGGCAAATGGTTTTTAGTGGTTGATCTGTGTGTCTAAAAATTAAGTTTCTAGCGATTGATCTGGGTGTCTGAGTCTGTTATGACATAATTCAAGAACAATTATTAGCAGGAGGTCCAAACTCGGTATTTTAAATTTATATACATCACATGAAGATGCTACTTAAAACTTTTTTTTTCTTTATATCGGGAAAATGGTTTCTAGCGGTTGATCTGTGTGTCTAAAAATTAAGTTTCTAGCCGTTTATCTGTGCGTCTGATTCTGTTTATTATGTAATTCAAGAACAATTATTACCAGGAGGTCCAAACTCGGTATTTTAAATTTATATCACATGAAGATGCTACTTGAAATTTTTTTTTCTTCCTTTTAATCGGGCAAATGGTTCCCAGTGCTTGATCTGTGTGTCCGAGTCTGTTATGACATAATACAAGAACAATTATTAGTAGGAAGTCAAAACTCGGTATTTTAAATATATATCTTTTGAGGATGCTACTTGATTTTTTTTATCGGACAAATGGTTTCTAGCGGTTGATCTGTGTGTCTGAATCTGTTATGATATAATTCAAGAACAAATATTAGCAGGCGGTCCAAACTCGGTGTTTTAAATTTATATCACATGAAGATGCTACCTGAAACATTTTTTTTTTCTTTATATCGGGAAAATGGTTTCTAGCGGTTTATCTGTGGTTAGTCTGTTATGTCATAATTCAAGAACAATTATTACCAGGAGGTCGAAACTCGGTTTTTAAATTTATATCGCATAAAAATGCTACTCGAATTTTTATTTTTATTACTTTTTTTTTCTTATTGTACAAATGATTCGTGTACAGAGAAATGCATGAAATTTCATACGTCTACGGGAGAAATTTCCGGTAAATACAGTTTAATACTTTTAGACTTTAATAAAGGAAAGTCAATGGACATATATTTTATGCATAAAAGTATGCTTAATATATGATAAGGGAGACTGGGGCACAGTGGACCACCCCTATTTAAATCTCTTAATATTTAACTCTTTTAGTTTATACTGAGACTCATAGATAGCAGCATGGTACTACTTGTATACATCGAAAAAAACGCACGGTAAATGCTGAGGTAGTCATTTTATATAATTTTTATATTTTGAGCTGCTGAAAGTGATTTTTCAAGATTGAAGTTCTTTTTAATTTTATCAGGACTGAACTATTGACTA
This sequence comes from Salticus scenicus, assembly GCA_963930645.1. Lineage (NCBI taxonomy): Eukaryota > Metazoa > Arthropoda > Arachnida > Araneae > Salticidae > Salticus > Salticus scenicus. Next base: position 253,158,846 of record OZ005659.1, on the reverse strand, counting down.
CAAGTATTGGATAGTTGTTAAGAAAAGGTAAGATATTGTTGTTTTTAAATTTATAAAAATTATTAGCATATTTATAGTCTATATATAATTTTTATATTATTATTTGTTTTGTCTGGACATGGGGCACAGTGGTTCACCTCCACATTGGACACAGTGGACCGCCTTCCAATGTGCCTAAAAATCCAAATATATTTAATACCTTATTTATTTTAGTTAAATTTACATATACAAATATAATGTGACTCAAAATAATTTAAAAATAATAATAATAATAATCTTAATGTTATAATAAAATAAATTTCTGAAAAGGCAAAATAGTTGAATAGTAGTATAATAATTATGAATATCTAAATTTAATAATTATTTGAATTGTTTAACATTAAAAAAAATAAATAAAATGATTATGTGGAATAATAAATAGTAGGTTATATAAATTTACTGTTGTTGTTTTTAGAAATAACATGTAAAAGATAAAAGCAGAATAATTTTAGTTAAACTTATCTCACAAACATAATGTAAAGTATTAATATCTCAAAATAATTAATAAAAATGTTTGAATAGTAATATAATGTTTAATTATATATTTTATAATTTTTATAACTATATAACATTAATAAACAAATTAAAAATATATCTTATTGTTTTTAGTGATGGCGCGTAAACGACAAAGGAAATCTCATATAAGATTCTTCCTCTAATTTGATTTCTTATTTATTTTTATTTTATTTAATTTAAATTTTTGTAATTTTATTTCATGAAAATGTTCGAATTATGTTACTTAGACTAGAATTACATAAGAAACTAATAAAAAAAAAAAAAAAAAATGAGTAATTTATATTAATTGAACATGAACAACAGAGGTTGGTCCACTGTACCCCGAGTTGTGGATCACTGTGCCCCACCACCACCGGGGCACAGTGGTCCACTTTGCGAGTGCACATAATTTATTTTTTTATTCATAATGTATTAGAAGTACTGTTATGAAAAATTAGGACATGTCAAGAAAGGTTTGAAGAATGTTTGCTAATTTTTTTCAAGTACCTTGCTTTTTTATTTTTGGAGAAAAATAAATAAATAAATAAATAAAATAAAAAATAAAAGTGTAAAAGAGGTCCACTGTGCCCCGTTCTCCCTTATAATATGGAAATTACTTATCATTTGCTTACAGGGCCCCACAAATATTTCCGAAGCATTAGAATTACAGTTGAAAACTTCAGAAAGTGCATTTCAAAAATTTTATGTGTAATTATTATTATTATTATTATTATTACTATTATTATTTTAAAAATTGTAATAAATATAAATGCACGATGTGGTAAAAAATTTATTGACAATATACATCGCAAACAAAATTAAATACACTACTGGCCATTAAAATTGCTACACCAAGAAGGAATAATAATAACGGAATGAAATTTGTTGGACACATACATTATAGTAGGAAGAACAATTGATTAAAATTTCAGGAAATTTGGAGTAATATGTGCTGAGAAAACAGTACATAAAGCAGCGACCTCTGTGAGCAATAACAGCACTTTTCTGCCTAGGCATAGAAGGGAACAGCGATTGGATGACATGTACGGGTAGAGCACTTCATGAAGTGCTTCATCGATGAATTGTGGCATCGTGTTAAAATTTCATGAAGTGCTCTACCCGTACATGTCATCCAATCGCTGTTCGATTCAATGCCTAGGCAGATATGTGCTGTTATTGCTCACAGAGGTCGCTGCTTTATGTACTCTTTTATCAGTACATATTACTCCAAATTTCCTGAAATTTTAATCAATTGTTCTTCCTACGATAATGTATGTGTCCAAGAAATTTCATTCCGTTATTATTATTCCTTCTTGGTGTAGCAATTTTAATGGCCAGTAGTATACATTCTTCTCTATTAAATATAATTGATGGAAGTATTTTCCTAAATTTTATCAAGTCCAGGATTTCTGCTTAATAATGATAATCACTTTCTCATACCCATATAGTAAACAAAGTACTTATTTTGATTCGAATTTTAACGCCGTTTTAATTTTTTAATTTTTTTCTGAGTATTTTGAAGTTCGTATGAGGTCGCATTTGAAAAGTTTACCAAGATTGGTAAGTTTCATTTAGTGTCGTGGATCAAATTTGTCTGAATAATGTTAAATAACCTTTTAAATTTAATAAGAGCCTTGATTTTTCTTTTTTAAATAAAAGAATGTAAGTAGTTCGTTAAAATAATTCTAATCGGGTATTTGATGGGTCAGTGTGTCCCCCCCCCCATACAAAAATATATTTTAGATAAAATAATTTGTAAAACTATTTTCAACTGTTTTTGAAAGCGTTAATATGTAAGGGAGAACCGTGTATTATGGACCCCCTAAGCAAGAATGCTCATAAAACTTAAATTAATGAAATTAATAGATTTAATTTGGTGGCTGCTCATTACAAGTTGCATAATTACATAGTTTAAACTTGGTAAAGTACTCTAGGAACTATTAGTAATTGCAGAAAATAATTATTTTATTTACATATCGGTGGTCCATATTACACGAACGTATGTGTAAATATGGACCAAGTGGTCCAAAGTGGTCCTTCCCGTTCCACAACAGTTGACACACTTGGAATTGTGAAACGAACTGTCCAGCATGTTCCTTCACACATTTGTACATCTCTTGGGAATAGTAGCAATGTACGAAAAAAAAAATAGTTAATAGACGAAAAAAAAGGGGAGATCTAAAGGTTATATCCAATGGGTAGTGTGCGAAAGAAGTGATAATTTGATTACCTCTGTTTCCCTAGCCTATTCTATAGCCTCAAGATTTTGAGTATGCGACATATGTACGCCGAGCATTAACAAAATCTCTCTGTTGTTATTAGGGACCACTGGTCCATATTACACAACACAGCATGGTTCATATTACACTCATAAACAGAGCAACGTGGTTTCCACTCAAAAATAGCTATGCAAATTGATGCCCATGAAACGCATGTCTAAATTGTTCATAAAATAAGTACATTTGCTACTATTAACGCAAAAATTATATTACAATTACCTAACAGTAGAAAGTAATACTTTCATTTTAACATACTTGTTACATCAGTGATCATATAAAGCGAAAACTCAATTTCATAATCTTTCAATTACAGGTACGCACGTACAAGTCACTTCCTGATTTAGATAACGATAATATTCACTAAACGCAGTGAGATGGTTGTTTCACCACCTAGTGTTGAACATACAAATTTCCTCATGGTCCGTATTACACGATGGTCCATAATACACGGTTCTCCCCTATCACTTGTTTTCTTATTCCTTAATTTGTAATGTATATATTATTAAAATGCAGGGAAAGTAAAAATCGCGTGAGTATCACTTTTGCAGAATACCATAGAATTTTGTAGCGTTCGTATCAATGGCGGTAAGTTTGCCTATTCTTATTAAGTTCTTAATATTTTATTTTCTTTAAAATATTGAGATATATTCAACCTTAATCGAAAAGTGCTATTTTTGTCTATCACTTAATTATAAATTAAAGAACTTGAGTATAAAATAAATAATTAAACTTAAAAACTTCTTCTAACATCATTAGATAAATTCAAGCACTATCGGTTTCGAAAGGATGTGGCCTTTCTTCTTCATGTGCCTTTCTTCTTCCCTACTACCTCGGAGGCAAAAGTTTTTGCCTCCAAGCATGCAGCAGTTTCCCTGTCGCTCGATATGCATAAAAATTGAATTAGATATTTTTTTACGATATTTATCTCTCATACCATGTTTGGTACATTTATATAATACATTATCGAAGTGTGTGGCAATATTTTAATTTGTTTTGTTTCTTGCTTTTTAATTGCAAGTTACCGCTCCGCTCTTCCAGTTGATAGGGAGAAGATTACTGGAATATAGAATTTGAGTTAGAATCCCGCGTAAAGCATGTATATTTGTGAAAACTATATACAGTGGGTTGCCAAATTAATGTGGACACGACTCTTTTTACATTTCCGCGTTTTTATATCACTTATAATTCCTAGAATTGATTCTTATGTTATTGGAACACAATTCTATCAATTTTTAGAATGTTACGCATTATTTTAAGTGATTTAAACAAAGCATACTGAGCTTAGCAGCATTTTTGTGGCAGTCACTTCATTTTATGTTGCAAAGTACTCTCAACGTGTAATACTGAACGTTCATTTTGGATCTTTAGAATTGAAATTTAGTGTGAGTTTTGACGCTTCTTTAATAAAAAAAGGAAAGTTTGATTATTAATTTACAAATACATTTATTTTTACTGCATTTTTATAACTCAATTAATTTTTTTAAATTTTACTATGATCAGAGGAAGTGACATTTTTCCGAGAAAAAAATCCGCAATAAAATCTCTCCTGCAGCACTCAGAGCATTCGCAGAGAAAAGTCGCAGATATTGTTAGGGTTTCTAAATCTCCTGTTAATAAAATAAAAGTGAATTTAGACAAAAACCTGTCGTTTTAACCGAAAAGAACAGGGAAGTGTGATAGAAAACGTATAACTACGCCCAGAACAGACAGATAAATTAGGTACATTTGCTTACAAAACAGGAAAAAAAGTGCTGCTACACTGACTCAGATTGTTCAGGAGTCAGGTATTGCCTTTTCCAAAAGAGCTGTGCAGCGTAGATTGGCAGAAGAGGACCTGGCAGGCCATCGTCCAGTTCGCAAGCCTAAGCTTATAGAGGCTATGAAAACGAAAAGACTCACCTAGGCTCCAGACCTTCGTTCCATGACTGTGGAAGATTGGAATAAAGCAAAACATGATATTTATTAATAGTTCCAATGATTTCTAAGGTTTTTTTGCAATTAAACCATAAATTATTTTAATTTCAGGTGTGTTTCTCAGACGAGTTATTTTTGAAATTTTAGTTGATAAAAGAAATTTTGTCTGGCGGCGCCCTGGAGAGCAGTTCCACCCTGACTGCATAATAGAAAGGGTTAAACACCTACTAAAGGTCATGGTCTACTCTATTTTAAATACCAAAGGTGTAGGACACTTATGCATTGTTCAAGGAACTATGAAACAGGACCAAAATAAGGAAGTTCTACGAACTCACCTTCTTGCACAGCTGGAAGAATGGTTCCCGGAAGGCGAGCTCGGTGTTTTAATGCACAATTCTGTCTCTTCCCATAAAGTAAAATGTGTTACCGAATTTACGGGCCAAAAATACTGAAGTACTGTTGTGGCTTGGAAATTTGCCCGGCATGAATCCCTTAGAAAACTTATGAGAAATTACAGAAAGAGAAATTGCCAAGAAAGTGATTACAACCAAAAGGAAACTGATCTAAAGACTTAAAAATGTCTGACACACAATCCTTTATATAAAGAAAGTGTAAAATCCTGCATAGAAAGCATGCCGCAACGCAATGAAGTGCTGATATCAGCCGAAAGAAGTGTCACCAAATATTAAGACCTTACAAAATGTTACATTTTTTATGTTTCTATTACATATTTTTATTATATAGCTATTAACTATATATATTAGCATTAAATAAAGTAAAAAATACTAATTGTAGCATATAATGTATTTTTATTTAGAAGAAAAACCACAATAACTTGATTTTTACGAGTGTCCACATTAATTTGGCAACCCACTGTATGTGTAAAGAAAAGAAAAGTGTATTATTATTGAATATTTATGTAAAATGGGCCATTCAGAAAAGTAATTTGAATTACGCTATGTACAAATAAGTATTTTGTCACTTTTTGAATTTAGACGTTTTGTCAAATATTTAGAAAATACTCTAGGAATTACCTTGAAACTTTGGAAGTATAAAGAACATATTATACCTTATATATATAAGCAAAAGTGTTTTCCTGAAGAAGAGAAGGGGACGATAAAAAAAAATTAAACAAAAAATTAAAGTATTTTGCATCCCCCTGTAAAAAGTATTGCATGAAATGCGTTTTTTTTGTAGTATGTGATTCTCTGTATAAATGTTTATGAGGCTACCACATTTATTCATGGAGATATAATAGTTCTTTAAAAAACTGAAAAAAAGCCACTTTTTAAATTATAACACGTAGGGTATTAGACCCAGTGCTTGGCCTAGCCTACTAGTACATTACACACAGCATACTACAATCAGAATGCAAAAATGTGAAATGTCTTACGGAATATGAGCATATTTATTAAAAAATATTAACTACGCATGCTGAAGTTAAAAAAAAAAATCAATTGCAAAGTATAATATTCTTCGACTACATCTCTTGAGACCATGGAAGCCTCTGCGCAGACGCTAACTCAACGAGTCCAGTGTTAAAATAGGGGAGATAGTCATCTGATTCAGAGAAAATAAGCGATAACACAGAGCGCCGAATTACTGGATGTTTTCGAAATCCCAAGCTGTCGATCAATTTGGCACCCCTTCAAGCATTGGACTGTTCCTCACTGCTAGTTTTAGGAAACGTGGTTACACTATAAGTACTGAGCGACTTATATAGAAAACCCCAAACAAACATTTTGTAAATTAAAAAAGTTGTAAGAGACAAAATGAACAGAATTTCAGTTCTTCTTCTTCTAATATATATATATATATATATATATATATATATATATATATATATATACATTTGGGGTTTTATCAATATTTATTTACAGTCAGCACTGTATTACCATTGATTGAATTAAAATAAAAATTTGAGTAAAACCCCCTATAGTTCAGATTTTGTTTTGAGAGGAACTGTAATTCTGTTCATTCTATCATCGACATCTTTTGGAATTACTCAATATTTGTTTGGAGTTTTCATATAAGTAGATCGATACTTTCAGCTATTAAATTATGCAAACGATATTTAGTTAAAGATTGCGCATGCGTAGTTAAAAATTAATTAGTATAAAAAAATGCTCATAATTCATAAGATATTTAACATTTTTGCATTCTAATTGCAGCATGCTGTGTCTAAATATAGTAAACAAAGCTTCCAGAAACAGGCTTAACGCTACGTGTCTAATACGCTACGTGTAATAATTAAAAAACGTTGCAATTCTTTTTGCAATTTATTAAAGGAAGCGTTGTATCTACATGGATATATGTAGAATCATAATGCAAATTTAAACAAATAATAAAAATAATCCTTATAATCACACGTTATAGCCAAAACGTATTTCAAACATTACTTTTTATACGAAGATTCAAACCGTTTTGATTTTTGTTTAATTTGTTACTGGCCTTATTTTTCTCTTTACTTAAGCAAAACCTTTGCATAATTTTATGAAGTACAACATGTTCTTTATACTTCAAATGTTCCGAGATGATTCGTCAAGAATTTTTCTAGATATATGTTAAAACGTCTAAATTCTAAAATTGGCCAAATAATTATTGTTAGATACTGTATTTCAAACAGAAAATAGATTTCCATATTTTCTTTGTAATTTTTTTTTCATATAAAAATTAAAATATTATTATTTGTTATCTGTTAATTAGTGAGTATCATTATTTATTTCAATGTCTATTCAAAAATGACCGAGGCTTCATAAAAAACTAGTACGTTGTGTATGTATTTTTTAGAGACTTGAAATCTTTAAATTACGTTTTCTCAATTTGCATTTTTTTCATGAATTCATGATCTTCAAAAGGCTTAAATTTCTACAGATATTTAAGAAATTTTTTTTTTTTTTTTTTTTTAAATGTTTGATAGAACCTACTGAAGAGAATTAGGGATGAATTTTGCAATATCTTTAAAAGAAAAAATATTAAATATAAAAATATAACAAAAATCAAGGTTTTTTTTTTTTTTTCCATAGACATGCACTGTTTATTTGTTTTTTCTCAGAAACTAATTAATTTTTATAATCCATTCTTTATTATTTTAAGTAGGTTCTATTAAACATTCGAAAAAAAAAAAAATATTAAGTTTTTTCTTAACTATCTGAAGAAGTTTATCATTTTAAAGATCATGAATTCATGAAAAAATGCAAACTAAGAAAATACCATTTTAAAATTTCAAATCTGTAGAAAAAATGTATCAGAAACCATAAGAACTGCTAACTGATTATATATTTTATTGTAAAAAAACAATGTAGTTCAGTTTAGAAATATTAAATGGAAATATCTCTAAATTAATTTTAAACAAACGCTTTATGTAATATATCATTACGAAAATTATTTAAGATTAAACTACAATGAAAGAAATTTATTGCATATAAGGACCCATTTAAAAAAAAAAATGGAATATGAGATCGGAAACTATTTTAAGAAATAAAAATTTGGCATTTTATCTAGTATCATAAGGAGCAATGGTAATAAACCTATATTCATATTCCTGAAATAAAAAATGAATGTTAGCAGTCAAGAGTTATTTATAAATTAAAATATAATGCTTTTTTTAAAGGTAAATAGTGAGGACGGGAAAACAAAAGGAACAAATTGAACGGCTGTGATTCTTTTGAATGTGAAAATAGAATTCAAACAAGAGCAATGTGGCCAATATACACTGAGAAAAATTTCTGTAACTGAAATCTAGAATCTAAATTGTGGCTCTAGAAAAAATAGTTCCATGTCATCCTTATAAATTCTAGTCCCATTGAAAAGCGAGTTCTTGAAACCCCTATTAGAATTATAGACCGTTTGCCTATATTCTCGAGAGCAAAGTTATTTAAAATCTCTGCAAATAAATGCGAACACAAGAGGCGAGTTTCAGCAACTATAATCTTGGTTTATGACCCAATTCTAGAAAATCAAGCGAAAATTTCTCGCAGTACAAAAGATTCAGAATATTCGGAATATTCAGAATATTGTTTCACCATCTAGAAAATGTGTAGACAAGAATTTCTCGATCATTTCGTCTATTCAGTTTATTGGCGTGCCTTACGCGCATAGCTCGGAAATCTATATTTCTAGTTAAGGGATTTAGAAAATGGCCACTTAGTCATTCTAGATGATGATGGCATTTTTTTTTTTTTTTTTTTCGGTGTAATGATTCCATAAACATCTTAACTTTTTTTCGCCGCAAATTTGTCCCGACTTTAAAACCCTCCTTTTTAGACTTGGGAGATTTTGAAACATGTAAATCAGTAAATTCGATGTCGAATTTTTCGGCCCGATGCAATACATCCAAAACCAACGGCAATCGGTTAGTAGAAGTAAAAACTTGAAATTTTAGCAAGTTGAGGTTCGGGTTGCATATAATGAATGACTAACGCTTTCAGCACCTCTTTGGCGCATTGGCGAAACCGCTAAAGCACAACCAGTTCTATCGCCAATTCCCCTTCCGCTTCCGCTCCGAAGTTTTTTTTTTTTTTTTTTTTTTTTTTTTTTTTTCTGTTTTGTTTTGACCTTGATCAACGTATCGTTTCTTTTTCCAGTCTATGACTTGCTTATTAGATGAAACTCTTATAACGAAATACATTAGTGAATAAGGAATGATGAAATGAAATAATGAAATACATTAGTGAATACATTAGTGAATTAGATAAAAAAAATGAAAGAAAGAAATTTCACATTTATGTTAAAATAATAATAAAGAAAAAAGAAAAATAACTTTTCTTTTTTCTTTTTCATTCTTTCTTTTTCTTTTTTTTTGTTATTTCTTTAATAACCAATCAGTGGGGAAAAAAATGAAAATAAAAAAGAATGAATGAATGAAAGTGGAGGCGACAGCTTTTATTTTTTTCGAAAATATTAAAATTAAATATATCAGCTGAAGTGAAATATAATACCTAAAAATGGAAGAAAGTATCCTCTGACTAGCATAGAGCATAATTACTTTCCAACTGTGCTTACTCGTTACATGGTTTAATCTATATTCTTTAGTATATTTTACCTCACAAGTGACACTTAGAAAACATTTTATTTTTAATTACGAAGGAAGACAACTCGAAACAGTTATTTTTACAGCTTTACTTTTAAAGAAAATCGTACTAAAGCTTAGTTAGGTGCAGCCCTGTACGTTATTTAAAGACAGCAGGTACACAAAATTATATTTTGTTTTTAACTGCAGAGAAAAAAATATCACAAAAGCATATTTGCCAACTTGTACTTTTTTTTTTTCCCTACTGGTAATTTTTAATAAGTGTTTTAGTAGTTTTCTGCGATTAAACATGATGAAACTTTTTGCAGAGAAATAGTGGTGCTAAAAAACCGTAGAAGTTGGCACCTATGTGAAAGAAATATTTTATAATTTCATTTCGAAAATGAAAACATTTAAAAATTTCTGTAACCTCTATGTCATCTAAATTTTTCATACACTCAATTGTCTATACGGTGTACTTGAAAAAAATATTAACACTTTAAATTTACTTTGAACAATTTCCATTTACATCTCACACTATATCTCAACATAAATGAATAATTTACGCTAATCGTACCTTATTCTACCAGAGAAATAGGTTTGTGCATTTAAATAATGTGTAATTATTTTAAAATATTTCTCACAAACCCCAATGCAACGTAAATCTTTAATAAATATCAGTACACAAAACGGTTGCACAGTTAATGCAATATTTAAATGAAAACACCTGAAAAAAAATTCGATGGTGTTTTCCAAACATAAAAATAACTGCACATTCTGATACAAGAATGAAAGAAGCTAGAAAAATTAAACTGAAGCCTATTTTTGTTTTCTATGTAATCAAATGTAAAATTTCCTACAAAACCAAATTTAATTTAGGACGATAATTTTTTTAAGTACATTTTTTTACATAAAACATGGGGTAACTGTGTTGCGTTCCTTAGCAATGGTTGCTCTATTCATTTTTAAAAATTTCTTTCGCATATTTTCTTTTAATTTAACTTTAGTTACTTTTTTTTTTATGTTACAGAACAAAAGAAGAAGAAAAAAAAAAAAGCTGGTTTAAATATAAAAACAATGTTTAAAAAATAAATAATAATTAAAAAAAAATAATTACTTTAAAATATGTAGTTGCTTTTCTTAACAACAGTTAGATTCATTTCTTGAAAAAAAGAAATTGGCGCAAGATTAAAAAAAAAAAAAAAAAAAAAAAAGAAGAAGAAGAAGAAAATCTCTTTTCTGCCAATTTTATCTTTAAATATATTTTTTAAACTTGTTTTTATTTTTTATTTATTTATTCATTTTTACTTTTTCTTATCCATATATATGACAGAAAGAGTATTGTTTTGCGGTCAAATTTGCGAAAATGAGTTCTTATTGTATTTACATGTTTTAAGGTCCATTAATCCAAAAATCAGGTTTCTAGCGATTGATCTGTGTGTGTGTTTGTATCTCATCAGCATATCTCAAAAAATGTATTAGCACTATATATAACCATAGAGAAAGTACTGTTGTGAATCAAATTTTCAAAATTGAGGCTTTTTTTTTTTTTTTTTTTTTTTTTTTGTATATTTGCATGTTTTGAAGTCCTCTGAATCCGAAAATCAGATTTTTAGCTGTTGAACTCTGCCTTTCTTTCTCTCTCTCTCTGTGTCTATGTGTTATCAATCATCATATCTAAAAAATAAATTATAGCAAAGTGAAACTTAGAATTCTAAATCTATATCATATAGAGATGCTGCACCAATTTTTGCTGAGATTTAACGAATGCTTCGTTTTTAGGCACATCGAAAAGAATTTCAAATGCATTATGTCTGTAGGTGAAATTTTTGATAGGTGCAGTTTATGTTATACTAAACAAAATTAAACGAATATACATTTTCTTTTATATGTATAAAAGCATGTTTCGTGTAGAATATGGTATGAAAATTATTCACGATTCATTTACAACGCTATCCAATAAAAAATAGAATATAATGGAATTATATTTGGAAATTGTAGAAAAACTACTCAGAGGTATGAAAATTAATTCTTCTTACGCATACGGTAAATAAAGTATTTTTTAAATGAAATTTTATGTGCTTGTTTTTGTATAACGCGTTTCGATTTTTTTTTTTTTTTTTTTAATACTAAAGATTAAGATTTTAAGTATTTATTCTTGTGTATGTCTGTTATCAGCGTAAGTAATAATAATAATAATAATAATAATAATTGTAGCCAGTTTACATGTTGAATTTAAAAGTTCATGTGAGTTTGCTACTTCAAAAGCTTGATTAAAATTGAATTCCATGGAGTGATGCAGGCGATAGTTCTCTGAATAATTTTGAGTAAACTTTTAAATTTAATAACAGTCTGAATTCTACATAAATATAAGTAATATATTCAAACGGCTCCTCACACAGAATTATTTGTGAAATAGAAATATTCCTAAACCTCTTTTGAATTCTTTTCAGCGTAGGCTTGTATACATTACTCGTTAACTTATTATTTAATGTGCAATCAGTCTTTACTTAATTGAAATGCAAGAAAAGAAGTTTTGTGAGCGTCACACCAGATTGTTTGACTTAAAACCAGAATTTTAACCAGACTGTAAAAAACGAGAGAGAGAGTGTGTGTAAAACCACTTTCAAATGGTATATTTTGTCTGAAAGCAATATTCCTATAGCCCTAATAAATGTATTATTTTTATTTTATTTTTAATATTCGGTAAATATAATTAAAACAATTTATTCAAATTGTAACTGGCGCATTCTTTTGAACCTGTACACAAATTTACAAATATAGAAAAATGAAATAATTTTTTCGTAAAAAACACATTGAATATTTTATTATGTAAAAAAAAAAAAAAAAAGGGTAACAAGGTAATTTATTGCTTTTTAGTAATCTAATCTAATCTCCTATCATTTTATGATTACGTTTACAAACTGCTGAAGATTAGTAATATCAATTCGTATAATTATGACCTTTAAAATACGCTTAAATAATAATAATATTCCTTAAAAAAAAAAAAAAAAAAAAAAAACTTTGTATTTTGTTTCAATACCTATTAAAAATAAATTTCATCTTTTGAAAAGACTTTCTTTTTATTGCATCCTCATTTACAATTTACCAGATAATTGCAAAACAACTCCCTTCTTCCCCCTGCTTCTTCCAAGAACGGATTAGGGTTGTTGTGCACTGTATATATGAGGTAGGGATAGGAGAGTGCCTATTTAGTGTGGCGCATTTCATCCTCGCCAACGAAGTTCCCGCGCCAACAGGTGCTGAAAGCGATAGTCTTTCATTATATGCGTTCGGGTTAAGTGGGTTTTACGTCTTACTAGAACTGTGCAAGAACGATTGGTGACGGTGTGGGATTTCCTTCGAGGTGTGGTCCGGAGACATGCCATTATAATTTTGATTTTCAGCATGTTTCGGTGACTCCCCGCCAGTGATGCTAGATTGGGGATTTTGTCCCCATTTTGGGGATTTTTGAGGTTTCTGGGGATAATTTTGGGGACCAAATGTTTGTGGGGATTTTTTGGGGGAATTCTAAAATTTTTGGGGACAAATCTGGGGAGTTCTTCAACTTTCTGTCAATGTTGACAACGTAATGATTTATCCCTATGACTAGGGACTTTCAATAGCTTTATTGTTATTTGGGGATTTTTTTCAAAAATTGCCCTCATTTGGGGAAAAATCTGAGCTTAAATCTGCATCATATATATATATATATATATATATATTTTTTTTTTTTTTGAAAAAAATTTTATGTTGCCTTTTTAGTAGAAATCAAGTTGGGGATTTTTTCGAAAAAACCCCCTGATTTGAGGAAATTTGAAGATCTGTTTGGGAAATAATTTTCGACCATCTGGCATCACTGCTCCCCGCCCCCTCAGATAGGTGTTATTTTACGGAACATGTCGGACATTGCGGCCACGAAGGATTTTACAGGCACCGGTCACCGTTAATATAAACACGATCTTCTTCAACCGGCTCAAATATCGAACCTGCAACCTTCCAATTACAAACATTGACAAAAACTAAACAACGTCTTGAAAGACAAAGAAAGTAATAAAATAACAGATTGCTGTTTCGGTAACATTTAGTGTACCACTGATCGTTGCACTACTTTAACGCACTGACGGTGATTAGCGTACCGTCGTCATACACTGATGATGGTACGCTAAATGCTACCTAATGCTAAATCTAATATAAATCCAGAAAAAAAAAATGTATATATGATTTTTGTATGCGAAAATCTTGATTTGCGCAAAGCATGCAACAAACGTTTCCAGCCAAAATGAAATATGATATTTCTTCAGGAAGCTTCGTATCTGATAGATAAGAAGTGCTTGGTTCGAACACAGGTCACACGCGTCGGCCTAGTAATTTCCAGTTTTGCATGGTTTTCTCTGAAACTCTGCTGATTACTGTCCAAGCTTCCTCAGAAAACCTCCCACAGAAAGCATTCATTCACAGGCTAGTATATCAGTCTTCACCGGCAGCTAAAGATGTATAGAGAAAATTAGGATAATTAGCAATCACCTCATTTATTTTTTCAAAATCCGTGTTCACTTTCAGAAAATGTACAACCTTTCAATTTGTACTATTTTCCGAAAAACTAATTTAAAAAAAATATATATATATATTTAATATTTTATTTTTTAAACCAAAAAAAAAAAAAAAAAAAAGGCAGCAAATAAAATAAATGCATTTGTTAGAGGTAAATAGTAAACATGAAAAAAAAAAAAGAATAAATTGAACGGTCGTAATTCTTCTGAATATAAAAACAGAATTAAAACTAGTATGCTGTGGCCATCACAAAACTTTCTTCTATACTTTCCTATAGAAATTCACTCAGTACACATTAAATAACAGAAAAAGTGAATTTTCTGCAGCTTCAAATGAAGTCTCTAAAAAAATGCCTATATATATATATTTACTTCAAATTATCCCAGATCAGTGTTTCAACCATTCCTTTTAAAGTACTGACAAGTTTTTTTAGTTTTTTTTTTTTTTTTTTTTTTTTTTTTTTAAGATACCCATGTTAAATATTTGTCCCTCTGGGGGGGGGGGGTCATTTATTTCCCGGGAGAGGAAGGGGGAGGGGGGGGCAGGGAGCAATGCTTTTCATTTACAACAAATAAATTCCTGGTTGATTATTACTATTATAAATTCTGCAATGTTTCATTGAAAATAATTCTCATTATGCCCATTTATACAAAATTTTGTCCTATAGCGCCACGTTAAAAACTTGTACAAAAAAATTGACTGGCAACACCACCTGTTGGGCGATTTTTACCATAAGTTGATAGCCCCTTATTTATGTCAAGGTGCAACTATATATCAAGTTTTATGAAATTCTGTGCAGTAGTTCCATAAATACGGTTTCCGCAAAATTTTTTCGCACACAAACACACAGATTTTTTTTTTTTTCCTTTAATGATCAAATTGTATTCTAAAACTCTCAAAACGTGTAAATCCACCGAAAACCCCAAACAGAAAATTTTCACGAAACTAACACTTTTTTTCTATTGAATACACAAGAAAGTAAAAATGCATTAGTTAATTATCGTAAAATATTTCCTCATCATAAATAGTATGAAATATGGGTATCAGCGACATTAAGATTGTAGATAAAGAGGAGCTTTTTCTTCAAGAAATTCGTAAGTTTTCCTCGAATGTTTCTTTAATTTACTTTTACCATGTTGATGATTACATTTTCTTAATTCAAGTTCTAAACATTTTTATAAAAATACGTATTCTTCAAGCAATTTCATGCATAAATATTTCCACAATATCCGGTAGATGGCAGGAGTTGCCTTGATCACTTCTCCTCTTCCTAATCTCTTATCGGAAGACGAATATTTTCTCCGATCATTCTAGCTTAGGTTGTTCGAGATGCATTTTCTATGAGGAGCTTTTCTCATGCTTTCGTTTCACAAAGTGCCGCCGTCGATACCATCGATCAAAGTGTTTATATGTGCAAAATATAAAACAGAAAAATATTTCACCGATCTTAACATTTTTGTATAACCTCTTGGATTATTAACAGTGCGCAATAAATTATGAAATAATAACAGGATTTTTATTAAACTGAATTTTTCGCAATCATAACTTTTCATTCACTGCAACAAGTGATCAGAGAAATAATAAATGAAAGTTTTTTCATTAGTTAAAAGACGTTTCTATGAAAGAGATGGTTTTTTTTTTTTTTTTTTTTTTTTTTTCATTTAGTAATAACATTGAATTGTTGAACAAATTTTAATCAGCTAAAATAACTAAAATATTCAAAACCAAAATACTTGAATCTGAAATTGCGCAAAACTGAACAGAACTTTCTTTTTAAATACATATACTGAATTTTATAATAATAACAGTGAAATGTGTGATTTGAAGTTATGTGAAGAATATAAAAACAGACTGAAAAAATGCATTATTTTCTAACAGTGAAAGTTTTAATATTGAAATGAACTCATAAAATAAAACAACTAACGCATTATGCGAAAAATGAAATTTTGGATTATAAAATGAATTCTGATTACATATTTCATTACTTTATCAATTATTTTTAAAAACAACTTGCATTGTTAGAAAACCATTCATTATACAATGTAATTCATTGTGTGAAAACAATGTTTTTTTAGATATTTTATACTTTTGTTTTCATGCTTTGAGTATGATTTCGTGAATTTTTTTTTTTTTATAAACCTTTAAAACTTCTATAAACAAATACCTAGTATTTTATAGCATAAAAAAAATTCAGTTTTACATTTTGATATATTGTAACAACTAATTATCTACAAAAAAAGTTAAAAATTTGTTTACAAACATGATTTAGAGCTGAATACTGTTATTTCAGAAAACTGAAAACAAAGAAAATTCAATGACAACATCGAAATATTGATCACAACATCGAAATAATATTGTTTTGATGTTCTAAGTGAAGAATAAAATATGCATACATTTAAATCGGATAAAAAATTCCTCAAAAGTTAATATGAACAAAGTAAAACAATTGTGAATTTGAACGGGATATTTTAATAAACTTTCTTACCCTATAAATAAGATCTGTTTTGAATTTTCAATAATGGAACAGAGAATTGTGTTTTTACTTTTATTAATTACTCTATCTCTTCTTACACTCGTGGAATCAGTTGAATCTGTGCTGGATACCCTACGTAGTGAATCGGTTTTTGAAGATTTAGATTCAGGTAAGTGGATTCTTTATATTTTATTCATGCAATTTTACTGTTGATATTTTTTAGCGCTAAATACTATAAATTGATATTTCTGACAGCGAAACCAATGCTTAATGAATAAATAAATAAATAAATAATGAAACATGCGGTAAAAAAAAATTAATGATTACTTCGAGGTGGTCTTAACGTATCTGAAATGAATATTGCGTTTGGGCTTTGTCTATAAGGAAAAACCAGGGATTATCTTACTATATTTAATTTCATAAAAAGATAGGGTTTGTTTTCTTACACACACTTGTGATATTAGTTTGAAAAAACTGATAATTAAAAAAAATATATTTAGGATGTAAAAATTTATTTTTTCCAAGGGTGGTCTTATTTTATTATTATTATTATTATTATTATTATTATTATTATTATTATTATTATTTATTTTATTTATTTATTTATTTTATTTTATTTTTTTTTGAGGAGAAGGGGGCTAGGATTATATTTATTTGTTTCTTCGAGGTAGTCTTGAATATATCTAAAGGTTATATTATAGTTTTACTTATTTTGTTTTATTTTAAATTCTTTCATTTATTTGTGTACTAGGGTAGAAATAACAGGACTGAAGAGAAGGTATCTTCTTACAACATCTTTAACAAAAATATCAGTATTATTACATCGGTAATTTGCTTTAATTATTTCATATGTCAAAATTTTTTTTTCTGGGATGGTCTTAACGCATTTAAAAGTTATGATATATTTTTCGGCTGAAGGATGGGGGAGTAATATGGCGGTCATGTTGGATTAAGGAACACTGTCTACTTTAGGTCCAAGGCCAGGGAGGGATGTCATTCGTGCAGGTCTTTCTACGGTATTCTAGACCTTATTCACACGACTTTCGAAGATCGAAGATTTGCGCTGAACTACTAGGTCAATGTGCGACTCAGCACCTCCCGTCTATAAACTTCGACAGCAGACGGGACGGTACGGAATAAAGTGAATTACTTTTGCATATTTATTTACATGAAATAAAGACTGAAAGTGTCTTTTGCTATATATATTTTCCCTAACAGCTGTAGTAGACTTTAGCTTCATCTCTGGTCATAATATTTAATATATATATATATATATATATATATATATATATATATTTTAAAGAAAGGAATCATTATTTTTTGTACCATTTTATATATATAAAAGAAATCACTCAAAACCTCACTTTGGGTCTACTATCCTAGAATAAAATAATTATCAATTGCGTGTCTGCTTTTATGCAGCACTGTTGCCTACTTTCTTTCTTGGTGAAGAATCGGGTTTAATTATTTAGACGCGAAACTATTGTTGAATGTTTGAATAGTTGTTATTCTTCATTAATGATCAGTTGACTAATATGCTGAATTTTACAATTAATCTAGAGAGTAATTAATATACCATTCACTGATAAACGTTTTACTTCATCAGTGATAAAACTAGTTGTCATAGGTGGTCTTTGCTCAGTTTCCCATCTTATATTTATTTTCGTTAATTTCTACTATAGGGAATTAATTTCTACATTCATAGTGTGAGAAATTATCTCAGCTGATCGCCTGGTGGAATCTGAAACAGAAAAGCCCCGTCTTAGAGTCCTGCCCAGGTGGAACAAACTTGACCCGCGACCCGCACTAAAGTAACGTTACATTTATTTATGTAAGAAAATGAATTATAATTCTATTAGACAAAATACAATTATAATATTTAAAAAAAAATTTCAGAGAATTAAATATTAAATAAAAAATTACTAGTATATTATGTCATTAAAATTAGTATACAATTGTAATTATATTAAAAATGACTAGTTTAATTATAAACAAAATTCAGGTTTTATTACATCAAATTTGCACATGTAATAAAACTTTATTTTGACAGTACATAGAAAAAGTAAAACAAGAAAGCATATCTTCATTGAAAGACCAATAATTTTTGCATAAGTTTTATACATTAAGTATTAATATTTCCGCAATTGTAATTAAACATATATCATGAGAGTCATGTTGTTTTAAATTGCTGTATAAAAAGAAAATGTTATTCAATCTGAGCGATTAAAAGGTTAAATTCATTTAAAGAAAAATTATAAAACGTACTTTGAAGAAATTATTTTGATGCTAAACCCGCGGGTAAAAAGTTAATGAAAACTCTACTGGCACTGAATCCGCAAAGTGAATAATCCGGGGATACTCGACCCGATGCAAGGTCCACAATGCTGCTTTTCCCTCTGCTTCGATATTTTTTTCTTATCGCAGTTTGTTACGTAATGATACTAGTATTAGTGTTATATTTTAGTTTTCATGCGATACATGAAGTCTCAATACCTACAGAACACTGGGGAAATAAAAAATTATTATTTGGGAATATTTTCTGATTTTAAAACATAAAAAGAATTTTATCTGCATCTCTTAATTTCTTAAAGATTGCATTATTACTATGAAAAATGTCATAAAGGTGCATATATATATATATTTTTTAAGTAGTTAATAAAAAAAAATATACATACGTTGTACTTATAATTTGTTTAGTTTAAAACAAATTAAATGTTTGCCATCTTAAATTAATTTGACTTGTATTGCCATTCGCTGTGTAAAATAAGAAAAGAAAAATTTCTTCTTTGGGATATAGAATGTATTTAGCTATTTTGGTTGGTCATTTTTGAACGCTTCATTTCGGAAATGTCACGGGCGCTAAAATATTTCCCGTGAATGTAAATTTTTCATTCGCGGGAATAAAAAATTCCCATGGATTTTTTAGAAACTGTGAAAGAGAACGAAATAACGAACTGTGGTATTGTCAGGAACAAGAAAGAAGGTGTTAACTAAAAAGAACATTTCTCTAAATGCAATGATTTAAATAAATAGCCGCTATCTAGAAATATGACTGAATGAACGGAAATTTATCGCTATGGAAAGCGCAGATGACCATTTTCTTATGCGTCATTTTTTTTTTTTTTTTTTTTTTTTTTACAATATGCTGGTGTTATTACTCAAGATATACTGTTAATATGTAAAACATAAGCTAAATAAGTAATACTATTTAATGACCTAACTATTTAAAATTGCCTTCTCTCTAGCAATTCATAAATTAAAATTGTCTTAAATGTAATTTAATTTAAAAAAAAAACCTATATTCCCCTAACATTACACTGCATTCTACAGTTTGAATTACTTTTAATCCAAATAATATTTTTTTTTTTTTTTAAATACTTTTCACTAAAATTATCTCCTTCACATAATATCTTCGTATCTTTCTTTCTTTCTTTTCTTTCTTTCTTTTTTTTTTCCCACCGCCATGTATTAAAATTTAATTTCTTTTGTGGCGACTGTGATTTCTTGTCAATTTATCCATTTTATTTCTAATTTAGAATATTTTGTCCTATCTATGACGTCGCAATATTAGCTTTCCCAAAACTTTTGCGATACTGATACTTGAAAAAAAAAAAATCCTAGTTGAATAATACTTTAGAAATCTATATTTGTTTTTTAGTTTCCTATTGTTAAAAATAGTTCTCTTTGTGTGTGAAATTTTATTATAAGTTGCCATATTAAAAATCAAGAAAAAAAAAAACCGAACGAGAGAGGCACTTGCTGAGAAATACCCGTCAAAAGTTGATAGACACGAAATTATGTCAATTTATGAACTGCTGTGCTTCAGGTTTTATATTGAACTTACATAATTTTTTTTTATACACACTGAGAAAAAATATATACCGCTTTCATCTAGAACCAATAAGTGGTCAGTTTCTAAATCCCTAAACTAGAAATATAGATTTCTGAGCTATGCGTATAAGGCACGCCAGTACGCTAAATAGACGAAATCATCGAGAATTTCTAGTTAACACATTTCTAGATGGTGAAACAATATTTTGAATCCTTTGTAATGCGAAAAATTCTCGCTTGATTTTCTAGAATTGGGTCAGATACCAAGATTATAGTGTCTGAAACTCGCCTCCTGTGCTCACATTTATTTGCAGAGATTTTCAAATAAGTTTGACCTCTATAATATAGGAAAACGCTCTAGAATTATAATAGGGGTTTCTAGAACTCGCTTTCAAAAGGAACTAGAATTTATAAGGATGACATGGAACTATTTTTACTAGAGTCACAATCTAGATTCTAGATGTCTGTTACAGAATTTTTTCTCAGTACACATAGCATAACTGTCATTTTCAAAAAATAGTTGAATTGCGTTCTAGATCTCTCAAAACGTGTAATTTCCTTGAAAACCGGAAATAAAAACTTTTTACTTTATTTAAATATAGAAGGAATCAAATATGAAGAGTTTTGTTACTTTCCATAGAGAAATTGGAATCCAGAGCCAAATTTTATACCGATGAAGAAAATCAAAAAATAAATCGTGGGGATGCATTGGTACTAGCTCGGGATTTATTTAACTATTTGGAGCAAATCACATCTGCTGATAAAAAATAGGGATAAGAAATTTAGGTAGCACAATTTTCTAAAAATAGTACATAAATCAAATCTATTATCGTACATAAATATGATTTTTCATAAATAAAATTCTGATTTTTATCACTTGATCGTTCACAAAATAAAGATTTTTATTTTATTTATTTATTTATTTATTTTAGTACGGAGAACTATTAGTCTCAATCTACGGATTAAACGTTCTCGCCAGTTTTACGATGGCTGGACATTTATCGAAATCGAAAATTTATATAAAATATATTTGAATAATTTGAAAACGATGTTATAATTTGAAAAAAAAAAAAAAAAAAAAAAAACTAATAGTCTTCCGTACTAAACTAAATTCAACTTTTGCCAGAATTTCATCAAAATCTTTTTTTTTTTTTTTTTTTTATTTTTTTAAGGAAAATAAAAGAAAAAAGAAAACTAATAATAATCAGTATCAAAACGGACAATATCGAAAAAGTTGAAGAAGCCCTTATTTAATATATATATATATATAATATAACAGTAATATTTTTAGGGGTGTATCATAACCTTGAAAACAGTAATAAAATTAACGTTTATTTTCTTCCTTCTGTATTAAGTCATATTTAAATTTTGCTTAGAATAAATTCTTTCACTGTATTTCATTTCTTTTACTATTATTTATTTTATATTAAAAACTCTTTTTGAGATTTGAAATTTACGTATTATTCTACAGATAAATTTAGATGATATTTGTATTGCTGACTAAATTTGAAATACCAGCTTTCTTTTGATTATTTTTTGATTAATTAACTAATTAATTTAACGATTTGTTTTGAAAGTTAAGCGTGTTATTTATCGATTCCTTTACCATTAGACAGAAAATAAAAGTGAAAAACAAATACGTTATCAGTTTTATAAATGTAATATAGAAATTACTTATATTTAATTTAATTCGACATTTTTATTTTAAAAAATGTGAATTTAATAGCAAAGAAAAGAATTTTAATTGCATAAATTTAGAAAGAGACAGACATTTTTGCTCAGAATTATACTTAAAAAAAATTATATCTAAAAAAAAATTATTTTATTTTTACTTCCATTACCCTACTACCGTAGGTAATGGAAGTATTGTATTTGGTCCAGTATATATATATATATATATATATATATATATATATATATATATTGTACGTATGAATAATGAATGTAAGTTTCATTATGATTTGTTCAAAATAAATCTGTCAAAATATGGTTTATAGAAATAGCTCTTATAGATGCTTTCGAATTTTTATCGGGTGTGCCTGAAAAAATTAACAACCAGCGGTGGTAATTATTCCATTTTAAATAAGAAACATCCTATTCTAAATTTGATTAACATATACAAATTTCAAGAAATGCTATGAATATTTATGATACTTACAGCGCGGACATACAGACAGATAAACCGAAGTCATAAACACTTTTCAATTTTGTTGGAAACTCTTAAAAAGAAGTATTTTCATCTTTTACGTAGAACGTAGAATTATTTTAAATAATTAAATATTACTAATTAAAAGGAAATTACTAGGTTGGCAAGCTGTCAAATTTTAACTGATTCAACATTTTAATTATTTATTGTTTCCAATTTTATTAGCAGTTGGTGCTTCCATGAAGATAGTCGTTAAGTATGAGGTTTGGGAATTCATTTCTATTACGATATGACCACAGATAATGATTACAAATACAGTTCAAACTAGATTATAAATATCTATATAACTTTTAAATGCATAATACTTGTGGTGCAAAATTGCGTTGAATAAAATGGTTAATATCAATGCAGCTTAAGATATATTTTGGTAATTTAAATATATATTTTAAAAAAATTGTAATTAAGTACCATTAATTGACCGAAAATTACTATATTGACAGCCTGTCAAATTTTAGTTGTTTTAATGGAACTTATTTCATTAACTGTTGTTTGTTCATCTAAAAGTAAGTGTCGTGTGAGAGGTCATAGAACCTATTTCTATTATGATATGATTATGGAAGAATGCTTAAAGTTCAAACTAGATTATAAAAATTGATGTATCTTTGAAAACAAATCATAACTGGAGCACAAAGTATCATTAAATAAAATGACTTATATCAATAGAAAAAGTATACTACATAAACTAGATTATAAATATTGGCGTACATTTTAAAAAGAATTATATCTCTGGTACAAAATTGAATTTAATGAAATGACTTATATATCAGGTACAAGAATTATTTTTGGCTTTTTACGTATAATATAAAACAATTTTGAGAAATTAAGTACTGCTAACTGAAAGGAAATTACTAAGTTGCCAAGTTGTCAAATTTTAATAGATTTAGCTATTATTTATTTCGTTTAGTTTTGTTACCATTTCTTCCTTTCTTAAAAGTAGCCGTTGAGTGAGAGGCCTGAGAATTGATTTCCATTAAGATTTGACCACAGATAAAGCGAACAGATAAAGGCCAAAGATAAAGTTCAACTAGATTCCCGCAATATCGGTAATTTACTTTTGAAGTCAACCTGAATCGAAACAGGTCAATTCAAACTCGAAATGTTAAAAACCAATTTCGAACTGACAGAGAGATTGAAAGAAAAAGAATCAATTAAATACAAAAGCAATAATGGAAATCCAAAAAACAATCAATTTAAAAAAAGATATCTTGAGTCTATTTTGATTGATTGATTATTTATTTATTTATATTATTGATTATCATATATAGGGAAAGAAAAATATCCCATTAAAAATAATACTAAAAGAATGATAGAAAAAAAATATTTGTTTTGTTATTTGATCCGTTCAGATTTAGCCAGAAAATCTGCATGGCTGAATTTGCAAAAGTGTCATTTTCAAATCTTGCAGGAAAAGCTACATAAGCATTTAAAATCTGTGAAATATTCACCAAACAGAAGCAATAGAGTATTTTAGACTTTTACTTCTTAATTTTGAATCTGGTTTTGTTACTTTAGCTTCATTATACATATGTAAGTTATTATTTTCTATCCTATAAGAGATCAAATTGTCAAATAACGTAACGATTGTTTCCAATCGAAAAAAGTCACTTTTTCAGTATCAAACATTAGGCGAAAAGAGAAAAAGAAAATAAAACATGAAAAGGCACGAGTGCGTGTAGAAGCAGTAACATTTTTGTTGATGATGGTTTTGTATGGGTTAAGGACGAAAAACAGCGCAAACCACCAACGCTTGTGCGAAACACCCGTTATGATAGATTTTCTAAAGAGTTCTTGCCCGTACTTACAAGTTTCTGAGAAAACACCGAAAACTCTGAGAAATTTGCTTAAGAATAATAATTCTAAGCGAAATTGCACTTCTGTTACCGACTACTTTGAAAGTTCATATTTTTCATCATTCAACACCCTTTTTGTGCATATTTTACTGCAATTTTAAACTCATATCTATGTGCGTCTCAGAGAGATTGCAACAGCATCAAAATGAAATGCTATGGCCATCACAAAATATTTTTGTTATATTATTTTATACAAGAGTACCACCTACTGGGTAACACGTACAAAAGTTTAATCGGCTTAACTTCACACAGCAAACATTAAAAAAATGCAGTTTGATGCAATTTTTAACCTATGGATATTGTCTGTTGGTGTTCAATCTGTGGCTCGTAGACTAAATGTGGTGCATGAGGGATTAACTCGTGGCTCCCTGAAAAGCGTTCTATCTATTAATTTTAACAGTTTTATTTTTTATCATATTAATTCAATCCCTTTTGTTTAATAGTCATTTGTAAATCATATTTTACAAAATAATAATAATAATAATAAATAAATAAATAAATAAATAAATAAATAATAAAAATAAATAAATAAAAAATGGTGATTGATTTTCTTACTGAAAATGGTGAATTTAATAATAGCTATGCAGATTATGTAAATGGACACCATTTTAGCAGTGGTTTTTCATATCGCAATTAGTTGCATTGATTTCGCACCTAAAACAATGTGAACATCTAATACCGCAAATTAAAAAAATCCTGAATTAGGAGAGCTACTTTTCGAGTGATCTAAACTATTTAGACCACATCGCGTTTTAGAATAATCATAATATATTTCTAGTTTTGTGCAATTACATGGTATAGGAGCTGAGATATTCTATCAAGCACACTGTAGCGCTTCTTGTCGGCTGATATACACTTAAATCAGATTTGTTAAGCGTAACAATAAAAAATTTGCAGGAAAAAGAAAGCAAATTCAGGTCAACATATAAATACTTGTTTATTGTACGTAAAGTGTTATAGAAATAAAAATTATTCCGCGAAACATTTTCTTGAGTCCAGGATCAGAAAAAGAATCTATCAAGTCTATAAATAAACAAATAAATAAATAATCACTTCATAACTTTATAAGATTTTTCTGCCGAGATGATAATATTTATCTCTTACATCAAGTTTAGTACTATAGAAGCTTAGCACTATAGAAAGTTTAGCCTTATTTGCTTAGCACAAATTTAACTCTATAGTTTAGAGAAATTATATAAGTTTAGCAAAATAGTTTATAGAAAGTTTGGTACAAGTTTAGAACTATAGAAATGGCCCTCCTGTAGTTACTAAAAATTGCAGCTTAACCATTAAAACGCCGCTCACGGACATATCCGGTCATTGAGCTGTTTTTTCCCTCACAATACACGTATAATTTAAAATTATATAATTACGAATTTTTCGTTAGTTTTGCAAGTTTAAAGATTATAGATAAGAGCAATTAGTATTATAATTATGTGCAAAGTCACATTTTTATTCTGAAAATCAAATAGGCATTATTTTAGTACATAGAAGTAAATGTGCATTGAAAACAACATTACAATTTTCCCCTTTCGAAATGGGGTTGCGGTAGCCCAGTCAGTAGAGTGCCGGACTCGTAATATTGTAGGTTCGGTACTCGAGCTGGCCAAAGACCGTTGTGTACACTGATGGTGGCTGGTGCACGTAAAATCTGTCGTGGCTGCAATGTCCACCATGTTCCCATCAAACATTATACCTCTGGGGGTCACAGAAGCGGGAGAGTCATCCCTTCCACGGAGGATCAAAATTGTGATAGCATGTCGGCATGTCTCCGGACCACCCCTAGAGGTGAGTCGCAGACCGTCGCCAGTTGCCTATTGCGCAACACTAGTGCGACATAAAACCCATCCAACCAACCAACCCCTTTGAAATGTGGTCAGAGGCTTGATAAAGCCATCTATCAGCCGATATGCACCCAAATTTAGGGAGGGGCACCCAGGACAGAGACAAACTGGAAGGCATTTCCTAAAAATGGTCACATTATTTCTAGGATATCTTAAAACATTTAAATCCCCTGAAATCCAGAACATTTCCACGAAACCAAAACCTTCTTTTATGTATACATACATTTAAAAATATATGATTGAATTTCAATTTGGCATGTACATTATAATCTATATTCTCATGATAATTCTATAGATTTTCAGAAAAAATTATTCTGATACTTTGTGTTTTTATAACGAAACATTCAAATTAACATAACAATTGTTCTTAAACAATTATTTGTTTATTTTTCAAGCAAACGTTTTAAAATATAATATCACTACTTAGAATTTTACTTTAAATTTTATAACCAAGAATTTTATGTGAATGCTATAAATATTATACATTTTATAATTAATGAATATAACAATACGTACATTTTCTGACACTGCATTTATTTTATTTTATTTTATTAATTTATTTATTTTGCAAAGATACAAAATTACTAATAGATTGAAAACTTGTTAATTTAACTATGATCAGTATTTGTTTGTGTTCTGTATGATATAAATTGGATTTAGTTACAAATTAACATCCGTATATCATATACTCCTTTCTACTTAATTACAAACATCGCATGTAATATTGCTTTTGGAAATTAAGTATAATTAAAGATATTGCATTGAGCTTAATTACGAATATTAAATGCTGTGTAAATGCATTTAATTCTGCAAAGCTTTGTACACTGAAGCTGTTAATGACGGTTCATATGTTTCGATAATTACACTGCACAACACTGTAGTAGAGTATTTGAAATAATTTTCATTTCGTTTAATATGCCACATAAATACCAAGAAATGTAAATCATCTTATATGAAATTTAGCATAGTATGGTTATCTCAAAACTATTTTCTGCATTTTCGTATACAACGTCTTGAAGTTCAAATTATTTATTAAAATTATTATTCACCAGAACTTCTTTCCTTGATGAATGCAGACGATTTTTTCTAAAAAAAAATATCTCTCTATATATAAATGGTTAAGAAATTTTTGAGTCTGTTTGTCTGTTTGTCTGTGTGTTGACGCAAGTTGCCACCAGCTTTTCATATTTTAGTTAATTAAAAAAAAAAAAAACCGATCGATAAGTTAATTAAACCGACTGATTCAGAAGAAATGTCCCTTTCATTTGGTACCTTATTTGTAACGAAATTTTGACTAGATTTTTTTAAATGAAATAAAATGTGAAAATAATAACCTGGTAAAAGCTTTGAAAATGGACGTTTAAATTTTTAATAGTTGCCAAAAAAAAAAAAAATAATAATAATAAATAAATAATATTATTATTATTTTTTTTTCAACATAAAATGAAATATGCTTTCACGCGAAAAAAAATAAAATAAAAATAAAATAAGTATTACATTTGCTCTTGCACAGGAAAAAATAAAAATATGAAAATGGAGTAAAAAAATAAAAATATAATATAATAAAATATAATAAATAATAAATAATAATAATAATATACCTCAATTTTAGATTCCCCCCCCCCTTTGTTTAAACAGTATGTTTTTGGCACGGATGAATCGCGCTTGGCAAACAGCTAATTCAGCGTTACATTAAAGAGCTTCACTTATTGATAATCCTGGGTAATTTTTAAAATTTTGATGCTGAAATAGGTCAGACATTTTTCCCCAAGGACTTCACTTTCGTAAAAGCCACTTTAAGCCAAGTAGCGCATAAAAAATATAAATAAATTATAAAATATTAAAAAACAGAAAAGAAAGAAAAGGAAAGGAAAGGAAAACGAAAAAAAAAAAAAAAAAAAAGAAAAAAAAAAAAAGAAAAACGAAAAAAATAAAATAATAATAACATAAATTATGTATTTTTGTCTAAAGTGACGATAAAAATTCAAAAGTCGCCAAGGGGAGCTACATTAAGGCTGTACCATGATCAGGTTTACATATTTCATTATTTATTTTTCTATATACCAACTGCTATTAACAAACTCAACTACTATTATAACCACAAAAATTAATTGTCTCATGCGATAGACGTAGCCGATCATAGCACATTGTAATATTATGTTTGGTGTGAAATTGTTGTTATTTTATGGTTGATCGAATAAATCAAATAAATATAGAAAATAACGTGAAAGAAAATATTATATACACCCCGTACAGTGTTGTTCATATGTAACTGGGATTCAAATATAAAATGGCTACTTCAATTTTTTTCGATAGTGTCCGTTTCGAAATTGTCATCTGATAAGCACCCAAATGGAAGCCCACTGGTAAGCTATTGTCACAGACAATAGGGACAGACACCCGAGAGACTGCAAATGAGTGGGACGCTGCCGAAGGCAGCGGGGAACCAAAGTAGGCTTTAAAGCAATTTGATGATTTCTTTAAATTTTATTTTTGTTTGTAAAGCGATATAGAAAAGAGTTTCATTTAAATATAGTGACCAGCGAAGCGAGAAAAGCTTTCGTTGATTCACTACCTTCATTGATTTCATGAATTAAAAAATGGTTTTGTAACAAACTTTGATGTATTGGCACGCATGAAGCATCTGGCCGAGTTTTGTACATTTCGAGTTTGATTTTGAAGTTTTTCTCGCATTCGGAATTCGGTTCGTTCCCGAACCGGGGATTTGTTAGTTATAACTAAATGGAGAAAGAAAGTCAATTCCTTACAGGCGAAATCTTAGAAAATGTTTTTTTTTTTTTTTAATTCTTTTTAGTTAAAAATGAAATTATCGATAACTATGCACGAAATTATCCCAGATAAATCCTATTTCAACCATTCGTTTTAAAGCCATTGACGAGTTCTTTTGAAATATATTCATAATGTAAATTTCCACCATCTGAGGAAAGAGACGAAATTATATAAATTAAAATTTTAATTTGGTTAACAATTACTGCTATACATATTTTTTATTTCACAATGATTGATAAAAAATTATTCTTCTTGTGCGAATTTTTACAAAATTTTGTCCTTTTTCGCCATATACTTTTGTTGAAAATCACAGATTTTTTTTTTTTTTTTTTTTTTTAATGACAGTTATAATAGTTATTACATTTTAATGACAGCTTTTATTTTGAAAAATAAAATTTATCATAGTAACTATGTTATGCATATATACATACACACACACACACATATATATATAGGTTCTGTATTTTTCTTCTTCTAATTATTATAGTATTATTTTCTGTTATATTTTGTCCGTATTTGCTATATATGATCACATCCATCAGTGTTTCAGAAAAAACTCATTTTACGTTTTTCACTGTCTTTAACCTTGTGTAAGGCTTCACTTCCATATGTGGTTGCTTCTTAATTGATTCAAGTCTCTCTTCCTGGTGTTTTACATTCACACACACACACACATATATACGTGTGTGTGTGTGTGTGTGTGTGTGTGTGTGTTGTATAATATAGAAAACGTTTAAGTGTGGATATTTAATTATTAATACCGGGATCCGGACTTAATATCGCGGGACAAAATTTTGCGTCAAAAAAAAAATGGTACGATCTATTTGAAAATTTGATTTTGTGTCATGTGTAATCTCTGGAGAGGGCCACAGGGCCTTATAAATATTAATTAATTAATGAAAATAAATAAATAATTAATTAAATGAATCATAGAGTTGAATTTCATTATTTTATCTATGTTTATTTTTAAGTTATTTTATCTTTTGCTTTTCACTATTCAAAATACATTTTAAAAATCGTGTACATCACTGCTGACATTAAAGCTGAATACTGTTCACAAACTTAAATTAAAAATTTTAAAATTAATAAACACGATTGAATTCATTATGACTAATCTTGACAGAAGTTAATAAATGTAGTCTTTAAACTATTTTAAGTAAAATTTATAAACAATTTTGTTGTAAGTTTGTCAGAATGTCAGTGCTCTAACAAAAGTATGTGTTGTCATGAAATTTTATACAACATTACTAATAATTACCAACTCATTTTTGCTTTCTATTCATTTACGTCTGCGATATTTTGTCCTCGCGATATTTTGTCCAGCGAGATTTTGTCCCCAACCCATTAATCTATAATAATAAAAGGAAAGGTTTGTCTGTCTGTCCGTCTGTTCTTTTATACGTTCAGCCCGTACTGAACGCAGAAGTACAAGAATTGACATACTGATGCACTGGAAACTTTCCGAGTTCCTCCTCGAAACAGAATTTAAAAATTTTAATTAGTTGTGGAGATATTAATTAAAATGTAGAATCATGCCTAATCTGAAAGCGATCTCAAAGCAGAAAAAGTGGAAAATAAATTAGAAATATTTGTCCGATCGTTACAATTTCGATACCAAATGAAAGGTGCATTTTTTCTGAATCTAAGTGTTCAAGTGGTTTATCGGTGCAACAATTAGATTTTTTAAAATTAACTAAAGTATGAATTTTCTGTGGCAACACCATTTCAAATGCCAGAAATGAAGACCCATCGTCTGCCATGAAAGAGGAAATGATTGCAACCGATCAAGATGTCACGTGTTTTGTAGTGGAGAAAAATATTGCAATTTTCAATTTTTTTCAAATTTTTATTCACGTTACATTTGAATTCATATTCGGCCTAGACAGCATATTATAAAGCTACTGTTCAATTTTCATGAAAATATGTGGATAAACAAAAAAATGAGATTAAATTTTGTATTATATTTTGAACTATTTTAAATTGAGATATGCCGTTGAAATTCCGTAATATTTGTTTTTAACGCCAAATATTTCGATTCTGAATATTTTTGAAAGTGTAGAATTATTAGGAAGGGCTCGAGGGGGAGGGGGGGGAAGCAAACGGCCAGAAAAAAAAAAAAAAAAAAGAGTTACAGCGTTTGAAATTGTTATTATTAGGTTTCAAGGAAAGATAAATCGATTGCGGATATTTTCAAGTGTAAAATTATTAGAAGGGACGGAAAGGGGGGGAGGGGCAAAAACGTAGAAAAGGAACGGTTGTTTCGGAGAAAACAACGGAAAACCCAGAACGCCTTTATTCTTTTAAATTTTGCAGAATTTCGAATTCTGATACTCCTTTCACATTTCATACTATGGATTTTGAACAGTATTTAGCCTGGAATTACGCAAGTTTCGGAGAAAACCACGAAAAAGTCAGACATAAATCGTTTTATAATAGTGTTTATATCATTTTTGTATCTCAGCTTCTAATTAGCATAATTTCAAATGTAATATGTCATTTTAAAAATTTTTTGAATTGAATTTTAAGAGCAGACGCCAAAAATTTCTGTCACCTTCCATTAACCGACCATCATAAGTAGTGCTGGACGATATCAGAAATTAAATATCGCGATATATCACCAAGTTAATATCGATATTAGTGATATATTGCGATATTTCTTTCAAGATAGGAAAAAATAGACATTTGTTATTTTTTAACAACATATGCACACGAATTTTAAAGTATACAAGTATAGATTGTTTTCCATGTATTTTCTGGTATATTACTACCATAACTTTATCATAAAAAAAAAAAAAAATCATAAAAAGTGAATCAATATTTTGTGTTTCTTATAACTTATACTATTGCTTTTTAGTATACCTCTGTATAGTTTATCCTCTATTCTTCCCATTTTAAGCTTTAATTATTTTAAAATCATATTTTAACACAGCTAATATGTGATCTGTGTTTTATTTGTACCAAGTATATCAAAATTCATAATTCTACTAAAAATAAAGCTTAAGAAAATTTGTCTTAAGATGTAGGTATTAAATAAAAAGGAAAATCATTTTAAATAGTTAAGAAATGCCATTGGAATTGGATACACCTTTTTTGGTCGTAGAGAGTAATATTTTTTGCTTAAAACTCTTATATGCATCCTAAATGTCAGTTACTTGTCATTTTTATTTTTGTTTCTGCTTACCAAATCATTACACTATTTTTTAAATGTATATGTGTTCAATTCACATTCATAATAGTTTCACAACAATTGAAAATTGAATTATATATATATTATATATATGTATACATTATATATATGTGTATACATTGTCAGTATAAAAATTATATTATTTAAACAATATTATGTTAAAGTTTCATTTTGTTACTTAAAGTAACTCATTTTGCATTTAAACCAATTTTATCTAACATGTACGGCTTAAAAAAAAAAAAAAAAAAAAAAGAAAGAAAGAAAGAAGGAAAAGGAAAGAGAAAAAATAAACGCTACACAAAAAAAAGTAATAAACTATCCAATATTATATATTTCTATAAAGAAACTGTCACTGTAAAATTACTGAAGATAAAACTTTATTTTACATCAGTCAGATAGCACCCTTTCTACCTTCCCATGTTATCCGATGGGATTTTTGTCGCGTTGTTTTATAAAAATATTTTATTAAAAAATGAACTTTTTCGAATTCTGTTTTTTGAATATTACTCTTTGAACAGGTCGTCTTTTAGCTTAGTGAGCAATTTTTCGAAAAAATAAATTTAAATATTTTACTTAGAGATCCACACTTAAGAGTCCATAATTTACTTATTGAAATAAAATATTTAAACTAATTTTTTCGAAAAATTGTTCACCAAGTTAAAAGGCGACCCGTTCAAAGAGTAATATTCAAAAAACAGAATTCGAAAAACTTCATTTTTGAATGAGATATTTTTATAAAACGAAGCAACGAAAATCCCATTGGATAACATGGGAAAGGAGAAAGGGAGCTCAAACAGTGATGCCAGATGATCGAAAATTATTTCCCCAAACAGGTCCTAAATTTCCCAAAATCAAGGGTTTTTTTTCGAAAAAATCCCCAACAGGTTTTCCACTGAAAAGAGGAAAAAAAACATTTTTTTTTCAAAAAAGAATATCAAGCAGATTTTTCTGATTTGAGCTCAGATTTTTCCCCAAATGAACTCAATTTTTGAAAAAAATCCCCAAATAACAATAAAAGCTGTTGAAAGTCTCTATTCGTAGGGATAAATCATTACGTTGCCAACATTGACAGAAAGTTGAACTCCCCAGATTTGTTCCCAAACATTTTAGAATTCCCCAAAATTGTCCCCAGAAGCTTCAAAAATCCCCACTCTGGCATCACTGAGCCCAAAGCGAGTTAAACACATTGAACGTCGCATCTTATTGGCCAGAAGTTATCCACACTTTGAAATAAACCAATATCAATGAACCAATAGCAGGAAATGAGCTAAAACAAAAGATATTGTATACATTCGTCATAATAAGCGTTTGTTTTCATATCGCCCTGTCTGTGGTTTGGTTACTGTGGTATTTGGTATTACACCTACGATCCATAAGTGGTGATGTGGAATATTATCAAATACTAACGGTAGTATAAATTATTTCATATTATCGTTTAGAGTCAGTAATATAATAAATAAGTCAATATACTGCGGGAAAAGCAGATGGCTTTCAATAAATACTGTTTATTTTTTTATTATGCGGTGGACTTATTAAAGCAGTGATAATTTAGATGTGAGGTTTCTCATGCAGGAATAAAGGAAGGGGAGTATATGCATTGTGTGAGTGCAGTGATCGTTTGGGGGTGGGGTTATATATTTTTATTTTATCAGTGAGGTATGGGAGAAAAATAAGAGAATGGGTATTAGGTATTAGTATAAGATATTGCGCGCTTTTTTTGTTCGGGTTTCCGTTCGCTGATGGGATCGTTCGCTCGCTCGGAATGTTCGTTCGCTCGGGTTTCATTCGGGAATTCGGGTTTCATTCGTGATGCGCGCTTGCGCGGAAGCACAATTCTATTAATCCGTCGTTGGCGTTTAACGGTACGTATCGGCATATCAATTGATCGCGCGGAATATCGTTAAAGGGATATATTGGCAGAGCAAACTCTTAAATATTGTTATCGGGATATTTAAAAAATATCGATACTTGGGGATATATTGATAAATAATCCAGCCCTAATCATAAGTAATGGAATTCGAGATTTCACATGATTTACACGTTTTAAGGTTTCCTGATTAGGTTTTCTTTTGTATCTCAGCTACTAATTAAAATAATTTTATAAGTAATACATTATTTGAAAGCTTTGTTGATTTAGAATTAAACAGTAGATTCGAGATTTCACCCGATTTACACGTTTTGAGGTGTCCTGATTAGGTTTCTTTTTGTATCTCGGCTACTAATTAAAATAATTTCATAAGTAATACATCATTAGAAAGCTTTTTTGATTTGGAATCAAACAGTGGATTACAGAAATTTCTACCGCCAGATGGCGCTGTAATATTTTAAAATTTCAATATTTCAATTTCTAATTATGATTAAATTATTTTTAATACATCATTCGAAAGATATTTTAAAGTTCTTTTAAATTATCGAAAGTTTTCACCAGATTTACACGTTTTGAGGTGTCCTAAATCAGTTTTCTTTTATATCTCAGTTATTAATTAAAAAAATTTCATAAGTTATACATCATTTGAAAGCTTTATTGAGTTGATACACATTTTAAAGTACTTTTACATTATCGAAAATGGAATTCGAGATTTCACCCGATTTACACGTTTTGAGGTGTCCTGATTAGATTTTCTTTTTGTATCTCGGCTACTAATTAAAATAATTTCATAAGTAATACATCATTAGAAAGCTTTTTGATTTGGAATCAAACAGTGGATTACAGAAATTTCTACCGCGAGATGACGCTGTAATATTTCAAAATTTCAATATTTCAATTTCTAATTATGATTAAATTATTTTTAATACATCATTCGAAAGATATTTTAAAGTTCGTTTAAATTATCGAAAGTTTTCACTAGATTTACACGTTTTGAGGTGTCCTGATTAGGTTTTCTTTTGTATCTCGGCTACTAATTAAAATAATTTCATAAGTAATACATCATTAGAAAGCTTTTTTGATTTGGAATCGAAATTTGTACCGCCAGATGGCGCTGTAATATTTTTAAATTTCAATATTTGAAATTCTAATTATGATTAAATTATTTCTAATACATCATTCGAAAGATATTTTAAAGTTCTTTTATATTATCGAAAGTGGAATTCGAGATTTCACCTGATTTACAATTTTAAGGTGTCCTGATCAGGTTTTCTTTTGCATCTCAGCTAATTGAGTTAGACCGTTCAAAATTGGTATATGTAAGTTAATTAGGAGGGGCCTGGAATGGTGGGGAAGGAATAGGCGCACGCAGCGCGCACGAAACTGCGTTGACGAAGGCAGTGGGGACCCTGTCCGACATTTTACCTGATGAGAAATGATTTTTTTTTTTAAATTTTCTTTTCTTAAGAATAAAAGTTTGATTTCAGAAGGAATATGTGCGCGCACCGCCCGTATATCTTAACAGGTGGCGCGCAGCGCGCATGGGTTTGGGACCCGATGCGAGTTTTTACCCGATGCTAAAAGATTTTTTTTTTAATTTTTTTTCTTAATAATAAAAGTTTGAGTTGAGAAGGAATATGCGTGTACAGCGCACATATATCCTCACAGTTGCGCGCGCAGCGCATATGGGTCTGCGCTGCCGAAGGCAGTGGGGTCCCGGTGTGAGTTTTTACCCGATGCTAAATGATATATTTTTTAATTCCTTTTCTTAAGAATGAAATTTATGAATAATAACATGGAATTTTTAGAAGTCAACAGGATGGTGAAGGAATACGTGCGCGCAGCGCACGGGTCTACGCTGCCGAAGGCAGTGGGGACCCGGTGCGACATTTTTCCCGATCAGAAAGTTTTTTCTCTTTTTTTATCACATGATAAAAATTTATACAATTTTGAGAATTCATTAATTATTGTGATTCATTTAAAAATAGTGACCAGCGAAGCGGGTGTAGCCTGCTAGTACCTATGTAAATATAATGATATCGAAAACCAATTCGTTGGAGACATTGAATTGTTTTATTATATTTAAACTGTTTTATCACATGTTATTGATAATTGAGAAATCAAGTTTTGCTTTTCAAATTGTTGTAATCATGAATCAGATCTTAAAAGATTTAGATTTAATTACTGATTCTGACTTTAATTTAAAGAAACGAGTGTTCTCATTAAATTTTCTCGCTCAAACAATGGCGAATTACAAGCAACTTCTAAGAACTTATCGTTCATTCAACTTCATAATCACCGATAATCTTAACACTGCTTTTTTTTTCTCGTCGTTAAATATCACTATACTAAATACTTGTTAAGCTTTCACTTCTCACTCGTGAACATTTTATCTAATTTTTCTTTAAACATATTGTGCAAGAGGAGCGCTTTGAATTCAAGTTTGTTTTATTTCTTGAGAAAAAAAAAGTTCATTTGTGCAAAAGTTAATTGAAACTAATGGATTTTAGTCTTAAAACTGAATTTTAAGGCGTTACATTTGAAATTTTATGAAATAATTACAAATCTTTTTTTTTTTTTTTTTTTTTAATAATTTTACTTGTTTATCTTTGATTCTTTAAAAGTAGTTCAGAAAATATTTTTGACGATTTCCAACCAAGTTAAATATCGTTTGTGACTTCGGCTGGTCTGTTCATCTGTCTGCATTTTTATTTTTATAAATAATTTTAGAATTCCATAAAACTGATGTATTTTATTCAGATTCTTCAAATTTACTGTAGAATGCGTCCAATTAAAAATATTAAGCATTGCACAACACATTTGTGTATTAGGATTTATATAACACAGGCCTGTGATGAAATTTTTTTTTCTTGAAGACGATGAGGTTTTTCTAGTGCATTTTTGGGTGCTGATTAAGGACAATCTATTCAAAAATTTCTATTGCGTACAGTTTAGGGAAAAAAGTATTAAGAAAAAGGGGGGGATTTTTTGAGCTTTAGTCTCCACTTTTTCAACTCCAATCTAAGTTATTTCCCTGTAAATCTGGGTAATGTGAGTGAAAAACAAAGATAGTTATTTCCTCAAGACATCAAAGACATGTAGAGGAGGTATCAGAGATGATGGAGAGTTAACATGATAGCAGAGTAGTGTTGGATGCTGCATACACTGTAAAAAAAAAAAAAAAAATGAACGCATTTTGCCAGTCAGTGACGGTTAAAATTTTTACAGTCACTGTCCATAAAAATAAAGCTGTGCTCGTAAAGGTTCCATATTTTTTTTTTCTCGTAGAAGAGAAGTGACCTTTAATAAACGGTCAACACATTGAATTTTATAGGAATTCGTTACAAATACGGGCATAGGACTGTCTCTCAAAGAAGGCTGCTGACCGTAAAATTTAACGGTCAAATCTGTGAATTTTACTGAAATTTTTTAGAGTGTAGAGAATCCTTCCTTAAGACCACCAAGCCGTACACAAATGAAAAGCTCTAATGGGATCTTCCACGTAAAGAAACACTTTTAAAAAATAATGATAGTCTGTTTTAATGTATTTTATATATAAAAAAGTTTGAATTTATTTCAGCCTCTGTGTGACATTTTCCGATCTTCCTCTTTACTTTGTGAAAAATTCTTACGTGACAGGAAGTAAAGACAACATTTCTGTATTCAGCGTATTCACCCAACACAGTGCCTGCGTAATGTACACAGGATACAATAACCGTAAATAAATAAATAAAAAAAAAAAAACAGTAAAATCATGGAATTTGACCGTATAATTATACGGGAAATGAAGATTTTACTAGTTTAATGGTCAAAGCTTGTAAATTGATGTCATGAAAGTATAATTTTAGAATACTGGCATTTTTTTTACGGACAAAAGGCGTTAATCGACGTAATTTGCTCAAATCTACCACCAAACTGTATTTTACTGTATTTTTTACGGTAAAATCTTTTGAAAAGTAAAGTGTTAGCTTTTCAGTGACGTCATATAAGAATCCTATTTGAAACTGAAAATATAATTTAATTTTTATTAAGAAAGTTTATTTATACATTCATAAAAATAGCGATTGATATAAAAGAACTATTCTTTTCGTAATTTAAATCAAAGAATTTAACTCAAAGTTGAATGTTTGTCACAACGTAATATTACGGGGAAATACAAAATTTATGGTCCAAATATATATCAATATATATAGCTGCAATAAAAGATTTTTCATATAGAAAGATATCTTTTAACAATAATGATTGATTACAGGGACACACAAAAGTATACAGAATCTCTGCTGGATTTTGTTGAAGATGAATTTTCAGTAGAGTTCAGACGCTTTCTATACTTTCCAATAACGTTGAAAAATATTTGCTATATTATTTATATGATAGCTAAATACAGTTAAAAAGTGTTTTATGGAATTCTAAAAATATTTATAAAAATGTGAACGCGTAAAGAGAAATGAACAAATGGAAGTCATATCTACTTCTAAAACTGCTAAAACTTCACTGAAAAAAATTCTGTAACTGACATCTAGAAAATAAATTGTATCTCTAGTAAAAATAGTCCCATGCCATCCTTATAAATACTAGTTCCCTCTATTAACGATTTCTAGAAATCCACATGAAAACTCTAGAGGGTTTTATTATATTATATGCGTTCAAACTTATTTAAAAACCCCTGAAAATATATGTGAACATAACAGGCGAGTTTTAGTAACTATAATTCTAGTTTTTGAATCAATTCTAGAAATCAAGCGCGAATTTCTCGCAATATATAGATTTGGTAATATAATGTATCGTTTCACGCCATCGGAAAAATTAATGACTAGAAATTCTCAATCATTTCGTCCATTCAAGTTTATTTGTTTGCCTTACAATCATAATCTAGAAATCTGTATTTCTACACTGGGCAAATTTTTGAGGTAATAAAGCGGTTAATTGAACGGTGTTTTTCTGTCCATACGTTTGATCATGTTTTTAGATAACAGTTATTTAACCACATTTTGATTTTATGGTTAAGAGACCGTAAAATAAATCAAATAAATCAAAA
The DNA here is from genome assembly GCA_963930645.1 of Salticus scenicus. Taxonomy (NCBI): domain Eukaryota; kingdom Metazoa; phylum Arthropoda; class Arachnida; order Araneae; family Salticidae; genus Salticus; species Salticus scenicus. Next base: position 253,119,468 of record OZ005659.1, on the reverse strand, counting down.
TTACACACTGCATATAACACAAAATATAAGAATCTTACTACTTACCTTACAATTACAGTTCCTGTATCGTTTCATTTGCGATATAAGGACTGTACTGAATTACTTTTTCTTTTAAAAAAATGTTGAATCCAATCTGCTATAAAAGAAATTAAAAATGTCGGCATTGCCAAGCAGTGAAACTAGAAGTATAATTACGGTTAATTGACTTCATTCCAGTTAAATGGCTGTACTTTTGTTCTTTTGGGCATGGTCCAAAGACATCAAAGCAAATTAACGGTGTTTCTACTGTTATATAAATAAGCAGTAAAATAGGGAATAAAACAAAAGGTTAATAAATCATTATTTTACGGAAAATTTTTACAGTGTGATTTAAGGATTCAGATAATGACTACGTATAAATTCTAGATGAAGGCGAAATTTTTGCAGTGCAGTGTAATTTAGGGATTTAGACAACGACTACGTATTCGTTCTTGATGAAGGATTTTTGCTCACTGTTGCTGGAAAGAGTTAAAATTATCCCTCAAATAATTCTTAAAGAAATAAAAATAAATGATATCAACAACAGAAATAATTTTAAGATTAAAAATTTACAATTATTGTTATAAATTTACCATACCTGTATGTTGGACATCATATTTTTTTCTCCGAGGGAAAATATTACAAAAAGTAAACAGAAAAGGGGAATAAGAGGGAGAGAGAGAGAGAGGGAAGGTTTTAGCGGAATAGAAATCAATCTGTCAGATTATCATAGCCAGGAAAATAAATTGTAAATGGTAATCTGACTTTCAAAAACGGAGAAAGATTACAGAAAGTAAACGGTTTTAACCATTTCGATAAAAACTAAGAATTAAAACTTTTTTGTGAATAGAAATTGATCTGTCAAGTTGTTATTTCTAATTAAAAAAAAAAAAAATGTTTAACCGGATAATTCGCTCTTTTAATGGGAAGAAACATTGCAGAATATACTGGTCTAAACATTTTGATAAATCACGTGAAGCTAAAATATTCACCTTCCTAAAGTCGACAAAAGTGTTTATTCTAACATGAAAAATTGTAAGAACCTCGCACTAAATTAATGTAAAATAAAGGTTTTTTATTAATCCTTTATTTTATTTTATTTTTGTTTTCTAATAAGAAAATTAGTAATTTACTTAACAACAACAGAAGTTAGTAAATTAGTGTGAAAAATAAATCCGTGCCCTCAATAAATGTTTAATAAATACGTACACACTAACATTAACTTCAATTTTCTTCTTCTTTCATTAAATGTTAAAACACTAGCAAGCAGCAATCAACTGATTCACGTTAATTCCATTAATTTCCTATCTTCCGGTTAGATGATAATTAGAAACCAATTTTCACGCCGTATATAGCAAATAGTTATTCTTTCATTATATATTCTTTATTTTCTAAGGTAAGCTAGGTAATGATTTTACCCATTCGAAAATATCTGAAAAGAAAAAAGTTTATCATTATTATTATTATTACTTTAAGTTGAAAAATCTCCTACAGTTTTAAATTTTAATTATTTCCTACCTACTTCTTAAAATAACGAAGGATAAAATCTATTTCGATTCTCTATAAGAGTTTTAGGTTACAAATTTTTTTCTTGCCATAATTAGAAGTATGGAATGTATTACAGAAATGTCGAATTCTGTAATATTAAAAAATTATCAGTGCGAAATTAGAAAATGAGTTTATGTAGGAGTTATAATGAGTTATATGAGTCATTTATAAATGAGTTTGAATTTGACTCTATTTTTTATGCCAAAATATATTCGCAGTATTTTAAAATATCTCTTTTTAAAAAAAAAAAAAAAAGATAAGTACACTTTAAAAACAGAAAGAAATGCAGAACGACAGAAAATAATAATTAAAAAATATATATATATATATCTAATATATTTTTTTTTTAAACGGCATAAAAGATTGCCAGTAAGAAATTGATTTTTCTAAAAGTAGCTGGGGGGGGAGGGGGGGGGGGAGGGGGGGAGGGGGGGGGGAGGGGGGGGGAGATATTAGCTGACAAAAAAATCACAATTTTAAATTCATTTTTTCATTGAAAATATCTAAGACAATGCTTTTCATTTATCTGAAGATGAAAAATTTCTTTGTTACTAATAGCAACATTGATATATATTTTTTTTATATATTTTTTATTATTTTTATTTTTTTTACACTATGGATCACATTTTAATTTTCCCGTGGAAAATGTCATGAAATATAAACAATGCCATAAGAGAAACTTTTTTAAGGTGGTAAATACATTACCTTTATTAATCCGAAGTTTTTAATTAATAACTTCGTTAATTAAAATGATAGGAATTCTAAGCAACTGAAATGTCTTCTTCGAGTATTCGGCGAGAACATTGATACCTCTCATGACGCGAAAGACGCTACTCTCAGCGAGGAGATATTGTCGCAGACAGAAAAAAAAAAATCGACTCTAGCGGCAGTTATTATTTCTTTTAAATATATGGAGATTATTGTATAATTATTTAACCAGATTTTTTCTTACAATGTCTTAATTACTTTCTTTTACGCATAAGATAGAGAAAGTATTGTTTTTTGGTCAAATTTTCGAAAGGGAGTTTTTGTTATAATTACACGTTTTGAGGTCCCCTGAATCTAAAAATCATGTTTTTAGCGGTTGGTCTGTGTGCGTGTCTGTCTCTTATCAGCATATCTCAAAAACAAATTATAGCAGAAAGTTCAAACTCGGTGTTCTAAATGTGTATCATATAGGGATGCTACACTAAACTTTTCGTTGAGATCGAGCAAATGGTTCGTGTACAGGGACACACAATAGAATTCAAATACATTACGCCTATGAGGGAAATTGCAGGTAAGTAGAGTTTAGCATCTATAGACTGCACTAAACCAAATGAAACGAATATACATTTTTTATATGCATAAAACATGTCTCATGTAGAATATGGTATAGAAGTCATTTACTGTTAGTTTACAGGGCTGTGGTCTGTACATAATCTTCAAAAGATATACAGAGCTGCAAATATTTAAGCGATAACATTCTTTTTTGTTGTTAGTGGATGTGCTTTACTATAATATTTTACCATTTCTAGGAAATCTGCTCAGGAATTGAAGTGAATTCCACATACATATATGGTAAATAATGTACGTTTTTAAGCAAAATATTCATCACTTGTTTTTTGTATATTTACACGTTTTGAGGCTTCATGATTACCGAAATCAAGTTTTTTAACGTTTGATCTTTGTCTGTGTCTCTTAGAGTAACTTAAAAACGAATAATTTTAGGAGATCCAAATGTTGTATTTTTAAGTTAACAATAAGTTTTTTGCTGGAAAACTGATCAAGATTGATAAGTTTCAATGAATGTTTCGCGTGACAGTTGTCTGAATACATTTTAAGTGAACTTTTAATTTTGATAACAGATTTAAATTCTGTATAAATGTATTTACAGTAATGAAACGAGCCTCCCCCCCCCCCCTCACACGCACACAGAGAACTAATTATCACATAAATCTCTTCCGAAGCCTAATTTGAATTGTTTTAACATAGGTTTACATGACAGAACTCGTTATCTGTACCCCTTAATCTCCAACCTGTACTTATAGTATTAAATTTCAGGGTAAGAGAAAGGCGTGTGAGTGACACACCAGATTATTTTTATTCAATTTCGATACAAACTCTCTTAAAATGATCAAAATAGGGCGATTAAGAAAAATCATAATAATAATGTGAAGATGCTTTCTTTAAATTTAACTAAAGAGAAAATAAGCACTTTACAGGATAATAATTATGCACTTAATAAAAATAAAACTAAGACGATTTTAGTAAATAATAGATAAATAAATGCTCCATAATTAGTTCCGAGTTTTTATTTTTCTTCTTTTGACTCTTAGAGCGCTAGTAAATGACAATAAACAGTTTCCCATTAATCCTGATAATTACTAATTTATCTCTTAGGTAATAATTAGAAACTAATTTGCACACAGAGATTATCTAATAAAAACATTAAATATTCGTTAAATGAAAGAGTATAAGTTCGTATCTGCAAAAATGTTTCGGGTAAAAGTTACATATAAAATAAATTTATTTATATCCTTTACATTTTTATTTGCACTTTAAGTACTTAATCACGAATAAAATCAATATAATTTAGATAATTGTTCGAGTGTTTCTCAGTGAAATATGCCTGCTAATTTTAAAATTTTAATAATCATAAGGTAGAAGTTATGCATCAATAAACGTTTCTTGTTAATTTGTTTAAAATCTATTTATAGTTTTTAAGAAAATAAACTTTACAATCAGAATCATTACTATCTTCTATAAGATGAAAATGTTGGATTAGTAAAAATTTTAATTTCCAGTTTTCGATGAATTTACACGTTTTGTGACGTCCAGAACGCGATTCGGTTGTTTTTAGAAGATGTTTAACTGTGTGTCTGTCTGTGTGTTTGTTACAAAAATTAAACACTGTATCTCATGAAACTGTGGACGGAATTTTGTCATAAATTGGTGCTGGTTAGGATTTTTTTATGCATATCACCACGCCAGTATCTCTGTATCCCTTCAATTTTTCCATTTGCACTAAGGCTATATCTCAGTTTCTGGTGTGTATAAGTAACTAAGACTTCAAATGTGGTAGGACCATTTAGAAGAACTATGGTGATTTTATTCGGGTGTATTTGGGCCGATTGCTAGTCTTACTCTGTTGCAACTTTTTCTAATAAGGGGACGGCTATATTTAACTTCTGTAGTATGTAAGTGTACTAGTTACAGAAAAGATATATTATGTAATATTAAGCTGTTTCAATTTAGGTACATATCGTCCGACAAGAAGTGCTGTTTAGGCGCCGTTTTGCGATGTACTTTGTAGCAATATATCAGTTCCATGTCATGGAACTACTTCAAACTCGATTTGTAAGACGCTTATTCTAAAAACCAAGTTGAATAAATTTTGATACATCACCCAATAGATGGCGCTACTATTGTTTAATTTATGCGATTTTCTAAGTGTTATCATCTGTAGGTTGAAACTGATTCAAAATGCATATGAACAAGGCCTGATTATCCAAAAGGCTCGGTAAGCAAGAGCTTTCCATCTGAAATTTAACAGATATCCCAAAATGATTAAAAAGTGATGCCACAGACTTCTAGTATCAGTTTTTCATAAAGAAAAAATTTTGAGGAAAAATGTACTTAAAGTAGGAAAAAATACTCTCTGTATTGGGAAAGTTCACTCCAGAGCTAACAATTGAGAATTTTGATGTCGATAAACATTTGCAATAAAAACATTATACAATGATGTGTAATAAAATGATAAATCGGAATTTTGAAATTAATACCATGAAAAACGCGAAATCTCAACTATTATTTCGACTTGAAGTCATTTAGCTCAATCCTTCGTCTAGTTAAAAAGATAGTGCAAAGCACGAGTGCAATATGAGAGCATATAAAATGTTGCTGCACTGACACTTACTCTTTCTTTATCCGATGTAACTTTTTGCGAAATAATTTCCACCCGAAACGATTGCTGAAGAAGAATATGTGCCTTTCATGATTTTCCAGGTAAATAAGGCCCGCAATAACTTTATATAATAATATATAGGAAGAAAATGAATTTAAATCTGAATGCTTCTAAGTAATGTCTGGAAATAAAATTCAAAGCGTAAACAAGTTTCTCAATCTATGTATACAAAACTTAGGAAATTTCTCCCACTTGAAAGAGGGCCCCGAAATGGTAATGGGCTTCTCCTACTTTCAGAGGTTCATCGGGCTCTGCATATGAAAAGTATTTTTTATTATTAGAAGTTACATTGATTAATTTTTTGTATTTGTTAATCTGTATGTGTTGCTGTTATATAATAATATAGTTTTAAAAAAATTAAAGAACACGCTTTTATAGAAATGTGAACTAAAAAGCACAAAATATCTATCTTAGTATTAAAATGCAGGGCAAGAGAATATCGTGTGAGTGACACACCATAACATTTACATACATTTAAATTTTTAATTAAAAAATTTAGAATTAAACAATAAACATTTTTAAAAAATCTCCCCTGACTGGGCTCGAACGCTAGACCATCAGGTTCGTAGCGCGGTGCTTTACCTCACAGCTACAGCGTTCACGTAGCGAAATTCTTTTTTTTTACAATATAGATTTTTGTTTGTTCCCAGAGCGGTTACAAACATACATGCAAACAAACATACAGGTGAAGCTAATAAAAGCGTGTTAAAAATGATATAAAAGTAAATTATGTGAAGGTGTGAAGGCTACAACATACTAATTTTAATTTACTTTATAAAGACTTCTTAAATCTGTGAAAGAACGCACGCTACGTAAACACGCGCTACTTCAAGAAAACAGGATTATTTAATTTATAACATTAGATTTATTCCTCTTACTTTTATAGCTATTAACTAATGCATTAATGATTTCTTCATGTTCCAAGTCTTATAATAGAAGGTGATATTAATGAGGTAGAGATAGAGTCTAATACGACAGGCGGGTGAAAATATTTACCGCTGTAGGCACAAACATTTCCATTATGCTAAGAAATTTTCATAATTATGGAAAACTAAAGAAAATATGCGATTTCAGCTAGTCATTATTTAATAAACATTTTTACAATATTATATTAATCTCCAGTCAGGCTATGTAATGCCATTACCCGATGCATTCATTTTATAAAGGCAGTTGAAAATATATTGAATTAATGCACCACAAATTCGCTTTGTCGTAAGTAATTCCTAAATTATGATTTAATATAGTAAGTTAGTTTGTTATGCGTTTATCTATTTACTTAATTATATCGTAACTTAAAATCTAAAACTATTTTTGCATAGGTAAACTTAAGGAATTGTTAGCAAATATAATAAATTGGGAAAACTCCGAAAAGTTGCTTCAGATTAGTTTGATGCTGTTGTTAAATCTTGAAGAGGCATGAATCTAAAATTGCAGTAAAGTACACCCAGAAAAATGGTGCTGAAGGATGAAAACAAAGTTTAAATTCTTAAATCATTTTTCACAAGATTTCAACATGTATTTATATAGTGCATATATTATTCATCACAGTCGTCTAAAACTATTTGAAGACTTGCACAGGGCCCGACTTAGCCTAATCGGGACTCAGGTCAAAAATTTCTTTGGGGCCCCCCTCTGCTTCACTACTTCAGTAGTGAAGAACTGAACTTTATGGAGGTATTTAAATTTTTCATCTCATTATAGATATATAACAAGAAAATTGACTAGAACCTAAAATAGCTATAAAGTCACCCCCCTCCAATGGTCAGACAAAATATCGTTCTGTCCATTTTATTTCTGATTGTTGACTTTGTCACCTAGCTGCGAAAAATTCATATCCTTGCTGACATTAGGACGGAATTCAGCAAAATTTTCGCAATTACGATGGGGCTCAATTAAGCCGGATTTTACACTGTACTGATATTTTGTTTAAAAAAAAGTTCATTAAAGAAGGAAACGTAAAATAAACTTTCTATTCGATTTTGGGGGCCCCCTCTGATGTGGGGGCCCGGGACAGCTGCCCCGTATGCCCCTGCCTTAGTCAGGCTCTGACGTTACATTATTGACTGAAGTGGCTTTTAGAATTTTTGTTAATGGTGGATTATTTAGTTTGTTAGTTTAATAACAACTAAAACTGAATTGATTGCATGTGTTTTATTTATGTTGCAAAAGCGTTTTTACAAGCATTTATAAATTATAAGAGTACTTCCCCCTCTCTATTTTACAGGTTTGCGTTCGCGGAGATTTTTGTACAATTGTTTATTTATAATGTCGGCTTTTTCTTTTCTTTCTTTCGTTGTGCGTGATTTTCTTTTTTTTTTTTCTTTTTTTCTTTTTCTTTTTTTTTTTTTTTTTTTTTTTTACATATTGTTTAATACATTGAGTTGTAAATTAAATGTTAAAAACCTTTATACATTATTTATATTAAATAAGAAGTTAATATTTTAATATATTTTATCTAAAAAGAAATATGTATTTCAAGATAAGTTAACTTATTATTTAAAGCTCTTCAGATCTGATAAACTTATCAAAAGCTTAACTCGTAGGGAATTTAATTATCTCCAATAGATGGCGCTCTGTACAGACGAAACTCTTCACGGTTTGATCTCAAGAGAGAGGATCTTTTCCATTGATTCAAACTTTCCGTATCCGAGAGTCACGTGCGGCGAAGATCTTTTGTGTATATTACGGTTGTGAGTATCAATAGTCGAAATTTTAAATATACATCCAAATTTTAAATTCCAATTTTTATGGGTTATATTTCATGCTTATACATGGATGTTATGTGAAAGATGGCACATTTTTCAGTTCATAAATTACTTGGAACATTTTAAACATCAACAAGTGATAAATGTTTCTTTGCAGTTCAGAAAGGAAAAATTTTCGAGAAAAATTATTAAGTGAAAATTTTACTACTTTATGAAATTTTACTACGAACTAGATTATTTTGAACCAAAGATTTTCTTTTCTTCCTCTTTTTTTTTTTTTTTTTTTTTTTTTAATTATAGATTGTTGAATAAAATAATAATAATAATAATAAAATATATGGACAAAATTTTGCTGCTATACATATGGATGATATAAAAGAAAAAATTCTGATTTATTTCATTGGATTTCTCTATGAATTTGTTGCACAGAATGATAAGAAGAAATCTGAAAACTAAGCTTTATAAAAACTTGATACAGCATTTACAGATAATTCAAAATTAATAAAATCAGATAATTCAGTAAATTTTAAAAACTCACTTAAATACTCATTTTATCAAGAGATAAATGTTTAGAGTATGAAATAAGAACCAAATAATTATATCATATTTCTATATTTTTCATTTATCTTTTAAATAATTATTAAGCTGAATTAGCAATTTATTATACAAAAATTTTACTAAGCTTTTAGTTATTTCATTTTTAAAGACTGTAATTATGCGATAATATATATTTTGAATAACTTGTTCTCGACCATTGATATTTTTATTGGATTATTATTATTGTACTGTGACAACATTCAATGTAATTGCAATAAGTTATATTACAAGAAGGAAATGATACGAAAGTAAATAAAAATGCAGCAAAAGTAAAAAAAAAAAAAAAACATCAAATATGATTTGACAGTTTAATATTATATAAACATTGTATCTATATTGTCTTTATTTTATGACAGAAGAAAAATGTGAATAAAATATCGTATATGAACTTTTAAAACATGAGAACAGCGCATGTATTTAAATTCGATTCTTTTATTTTGTCCAGTGATAAGGAATTATAAGAATTTTAAAAATGACAGTGATAGCAGAAATGCTTTTTTTAATAAAAACTATACAAAGAACCAAGCAAAAGAATTGCTTACCGTCAATAAAATATGAAGAAACGGCATGAATTAAAATGGAATTTGGTGATCAATGTTTCTATCATGATTATTCTATAAAAATACCGAAGTTTTGAAGATGACATCAGTTGCGATAATTCTACTTTTGATAATCGCTGATTTTCCCGTTACTTTTTTGGAATCAGCAAAACTTGTACTGGATAATATGCAAAGTGAAACCGTTTTAGAAGATGGGGATTCAGGTAAGATTATTTTTTCGATGTTTAGACTTGACTAATGAATTCAATGAGAAATCAGGAACGAATCGGGAATATTCATAGCGATGGCTAAACCATGCTGTGTGAAAAACATTTATTACAAATTTAACATTATATATTTATAATCGTTTGATATAAAATGCTTTTATTTATAATAAATTTAAATTATTAAGTAATAATAATAATAATAATAATAACCATTTTTTTTTCTACCAGAAAATGTGTCTACTATTACGATAGAAAAATAACAGTTGTTTTGCAGGGGAAACTCTGTTTTATCTATACTTTTATTTATTCTTATTATTTTATCCGAAAAATTTTTTGTACTGTAATGTATATACTATTACCTATAAAAGTGATATTTTACTGAAGAAAGAGAAAAAAGAAAAAAACAAAAGTTTTGAATTGGATTATTATTATTTTTTTGGGGGGGGCCCAGGTTCTTTTAATTTAAAAATGTCATATTATTTTATTATATTTATTTTATTATTATTTTTTTTACTAAATTTTTCTTATTAATATTTTACTTTCACAATAATAATTACCATACTTTTATTAAATGTTTCTCTAAACATAATTTATTGAAGCAGTCAGGCCATTATTATAATTATTTTATAGTATTACAGCGTTTGAAACCCGTTTATTATGATATTTATCATGCATTATGCATTATGCATTATTTTAATTGCTTGTTATTTTACAAATATTGCTTACAATTTTTCAAATAACTTTATTTTTTCTTACTCACTAGAACTTTTACCAAAACTGTCGCCAAAAAGTGAAAAATTGTTTCATATTTTGTGAATGATACAGGATTTTACTTTCTTGTTTTTAACAACATTCATTCCTTCATTCTGAATCACTATGTGTTTTACTGCTGATATATCCATAATGCGAGAAAGGATCTGACAATTTATAAATGATAAATGTTTTTATTTTCAACTTTTATACTAACATAAACTCTATAATTATCTTTTTCACTCTCATTTTTGCTATAACACTATCCTTTAATATGTGCAAATGTCCCATAAATTAAGTGTGATTCGTGAATAGTTTTACTAGAATTTGTCTTATATATGTTTCTGTTTGAATAACTAGTTCACTTAAAAAGTCATGATTTTTTTGTTTTTATTGCATTTGCAAAGCCTTAATGTTATGAAAGAAAATTATAAAATTTCATCATATTTGGTTCAACTTTAACGAATAACGATAATAATAATAATAATAAATATATTTTAAAAAACTAGATAAAAATTTTCTTGGTTCTCTAAAATTCTTGTTGTTTGTTAAAGAGACAATTTTCAACGCATTGCAGTGAAAAAATGACATTACAAAGTAAACAAAAATAGTTTTGTGAACGTTTACTTTTTCCAAACTTCTAAATGTACTATAATTATTTTAAATATAAGAAAAACATATAAATCTCTGTAACTTTTAAATATGTCATATCATATTTTTATACTCTATTGAATTTTTGCTAAATAGAACATTTGTTATAGAGTTAAGAATTAAAACTTGTAGTTGAGTTTTGTTCCCAGCAGTTAAAAACGATTTTTTTTTTTTTTTAGATTAGAATTTAGTTCTTCATATATAAACTGAAAGTAAAAAACGCATGGACCAGTCCATAAAAAATAATAATATAGTCTCAAAACTAATATATATAATATATATAATTTGAATAATTTATTACCATTGTAACACTCAGCAGACAAAAGATAGATGAAGATACAAACATAAAATTAAATTTTAATTGAGATTTATTTCGAACAAAAATTGTCACGGTAATAATTTAATTTGAGTACCAATGATTAGTAAAAACATGTTAAAGTACTTACGCAGAAGAGAAATGACACTAACATAACACACACACACATATATATAGGTTTTAGAAAAATTGAACAGAAAATTTATATTGCTATTGTTTTACCATAATATAATGCGTTATATTTTCAAGAAATATAAAAATAATTTCACCATTTAAAGCTTTTTTTTATTTATTGAATATCCTCGTATTATCGAAAACTGAAATCTATGAATTTTCAATATATATAGAAATATAATTTAAATTATTTAGTACCATTGTAACACTCAGCAGACAAAAGATAGATGAAGATATCAACATATGTATGTATATATATATGTATACAACCACCTTATCTATCTATCTATATATATATATATATGTGTATATATAACATTTAACTACTGCAATGTAATAAAAAGCAAAAGGCAATTTTTTTAAGTTTTTGTAGGACATATCGAAATCTAATTTCATGCGATTTTTTCTCTCATTTTAATTTCTCAAGAGTTTCGTAAATATTTTTGTATATATTTATTCCTTCTTTTCTTTCTTGAAATAATTTCTTACAGAAATTATCTCTCTAATGATAAGTAAAATTAAGATAACAAATCATAATGATTTTATTAAGAATTTGGACTATGTATGTTATCATCATCAAATTTTTATCACAGTTTATTATTGAGATTGAAACATTTTAAAACAAGTACTTAAAAAATAAATAAATAAATAAAACATAAATTTAAAAAACATGCACCTTTTTTTTCTGGTTAAAATAACTAACCCTTCATGAAAGGAAAATATGCAGGTAGGCGTGCACATGGATAAAGGAAATATGTAAGAGCTGACTTAACTCAATTTACGTTAGGTTTTTTTTTTTTTTTTTTTTTTTTTTTCTTCTTCTAAATATTTATACTTTAATTTATTCGGATTTTACTTTACTCTCGGGCCCGCATTATTATTATTATTTTTTTTTTCAACCCAATGAAGCTTCGTACTTAATTATTTCAACCCGATACAAATGTTTCAGTTTTTATTCATTTCGTAGTCGTCTTCAGGAACCAGATGGTTCGCTACATTTTGAAAATTCTGATCGTAACAAACTTCCACTTAGCGGCACTTGCTTTATGTATTTTTTTTTTTTTCCCGTAAACACTGCCAAACTGTTAATGCCTCGTATCCTGGCTGTGGCAAACTTCCACTCCCAGATGTTAGCGGCCTCTTTTTTTTTATCCCCTTGGCAGACAACTCCAGCCTGTTCGCGTCCCGGGAAAAATCTGACCGCCCAAACACCTTCTAGAAATGTATCCTCAACTCGATATATTGTATCGGACATTGAGCTTCATACTACCTGAAATAAAGAGATTATTGTTCGTAAAGCTATAAATAGTAAATTGTTTTTTAACAATAAAGTTTTAGTTCAATATGTGGCTTAAAATTTTATAAACACAAACAACTGTTTTTTTTTTGGTGCATTTTACAACAATATAATACAAAGATTTTATTTTATTTTATTTATTTATGTTTTATGTTATTTATTTATTTTGATAGATTCATTTTTCGTACTAGACTGCTATGTTAACATTATTTTGCACTAAAACATATCAGATTACTCTTTTTAATTTTTGTTATTTTATAAACATCCGTTACCTTATTCATTATCTCCTAAACTCCGGGGAGTTACTTTTTTAATTTCACGGATTTACTAAAACGGGAAAACTTGGGAATTATTTTCCCCCCAAAACATCATGCCTAGGTAAGATGGCAACCTTCTTAACATAAACATATGTTTTCTTCCGTAATGACTAAACTTGCTGCTTTTGCGTTAATTTTCAGATTCACTTAATTCCAACATAAACCATATAAATCCCTCATACTCACATCAAAACATTGTTACATAGTCTCCGCTACTTTCGTGTTAAACAAGTGTTCACGTGACAGTATTTAAAGTTTCTTTGCCTAAACACTGGGACAGCTGTAAATTTCGCTACGATAAATTATCTTACAGTTAAACTTTGCCTAAATCACTTGGTTTGTAGATGTGCGCTTCATTCATTTTGAGTGAAGCAAGCGTTGATTTATGTTAGACCTTTTCTACGAAGATATTCACGTCGTCCGAGAGAGAAAGTTTAATTCCCCGAACTTAAGTGCATGCGTCTGTAAGTTTTGACTGATTTATGCTTGTCTTGAGATAGCAATTAAGTCTGGCTTTGAGTTCCCGTGTAACTGTTTTCCAAGTTAATATTTAAAGAGCTTACGCTGCTTCAAATTATGTGTGTTTTGTGAAAATGTTACAACTATGAATATATTCTATGGACATGATTTTTTTTTATTGTCATGATATCAAATCTCTCTATACTTACATGTATTCAAATTATATAATTTATGAAATACACTCTGCTAAAAAAGATAGGTACAAAGTTTTTTTTTTTTTTTTTTTTTTTTTTTTTTCATAAAATAGCATTAATCTAAATTGTGCTTATCATTTATTATTATCTTAAAATAACACTATTTCAAGACTTTTTTTTTTTTTTTTTTTTTTTTTTTTTTTTAAGACTAAAATTTTTCTAATTTAAGACTACACTCCGCGACAAAAAGATAGATACAAAGTTTTTTTTTTTTTTTTTTTTTTTTTTTTTTTTAATTTTTGAATATGATTATTTTGAAAATGAATATTTTTAATATGATACAAATATTTAGTATGTTTTTGGTATGATAATATTTCGTTATGATAATAAATAATCAGCACAATTTAAATAATGTTACTTTATGAAAAATTAAAGAAAAAAAACTTTGTATCTATCTTTTTTGTCGCGGAGTATAGATTCAAATCAATTTCACCACCACACAATCACGAGTATTTTTTAAAAATACAATTCAAAAACTTCTCGTATTGTCACAATAATAGAATCTACTGGTAAAGCTAGTTTTAAATTTAAATTGTCTTTGTTATTATATACATTTATATTCATTTTTCCCCCCAAAAAATTATGAAAATTCTTGAAAAACTTAATTTAATAACTTCTCATATCGTTACATTAAATTATTCTCGTGATAAAGAATGTTTTAAATTCTAGTTCCCTTCTTTGTTATAAGAATAAATATTTTTTTCTCCAAAACAATATGAAAAGTTTTGAAAAATATAATAAAAAACTCATATCGTTCCAATAATTAAATATCTTGGAAATGCTAATTGTCAATTCAAATTGTCTTTTTATTATACGCATTTATAACCATCTTCCTCCCTCCAAATTATGGAATTGTTTGAAAAATATAATTTAAAACTTCTCAATATCGTCACAATAATTAAATCTCTTGGTAAAGCTAGTTTTAAATTCAAATTGTTTTCTTTATTATTTTCATTTACACATCCATTTTAATATATATGGTAATGTATAACTCAAATGTACATTTTAAAAACTTCTTCTATCGTCACAATAATTAAATCACTAGGTAAGACTAGTTTTAAATTCATATTGTCTTTTTTATTATACGCATTTATATCCATCCTCCTTTCCCCAAATTATGAAATTGTTTGAAAAATATAATTTAAAAACTTTTCATATCGTGACAATAATTAAATCACTTGGTAAGGCTAGTTTTAAATTCATTTTTTTTTTTTTTTAATTATACACATTTATATCCCTTTATTTTTTCCAAAACAAATGTGAAAATGTTGGAAAAATAAAATATAATAATTTCTTATATCGTCACAATAATTAAATCTCTTGGTAACTATTTTCTTTATTATATGCATTTATATCCTTTTTTCCCCAAAAATGTATAATTTTTTTTTTGAAAAATATAACTAAAAAACTTCTCATATCATCGCAATAATTAAATCTCTTGGTAAAGCTAGTTTTTAATTCCAAATATCCTTTTAGTTATACACATTTATATCCTTTTTTTTCCAAAACAAAATACATTTTGTTTTGGAAAAATAAAATTAAAAGTTTTCTGATATTCTCACAATAATTAAATCTTTTGGTAAACCTATTTTTAAATTCAAAATGTGTGCTTCATGGTAAATATTTATGCTAATTTCATTTGCCATGAAAGCATGTAAATGTTTAGAAAATGTTATTCAAAAATGTTTTTCATTGCAACTTTAAGAATCATACCAAGAAATTTTACACCAGTCACAAAATTAAAAAAATTAATTTTGAAAATAAAATAAAAGAATTGTTTTTCTGTTGTTCTAGAATATAATTTACACTCAGAAAAAATTACGTGTCTAACATGTAGAAACAAAATTATGGCTCTAGTAAAAATAGTTCCAAGTCATGCTTATAAATTCTAGCTTCTTTTACTGGCGAGTTCTAAAAGCTCCTATTATAATTCTCAACAGTTTTTCTATATTGTGGTGGTCAATCGCATTTAAAAATTTCTGTAAATCAATGCGAACACCAAGAGAAGAGTTTTAGTAACTATAATTTTGTTTTATAACCCAATTCTAGAAAATCAACGACAATTTCTCACAACACAAAGAATTTATAATATTGTTTCACCATCTAGAAAAGTGTAGACTAGAAATTCTCGATCATTTCGTCTATCCAGGTTATTTGTTTACCTTATGCGCATTGCTCGAATATCTGTATTTCTAGGGATTTAGAAAATAGCTACTTATTCATTCTAGATGAAAGGGGTGTATAGAAGTATTGTACTAAAGCAATAATAAAACAATTATAATATTTATTTTTCTAAAATTATTTCTAAAAAAAATTTTGACAAGTGTCACTTTTCTTGGAAAGTTTATTTATTCCCAAACCTCATTGCTTGCATCTGTGAGATTTTGACTGGCATGCCTGTCTCTTGAGATAGAGATTACGACCACGACTAGCTTTAAATTCCTGCACAACTACTTCCAAGATAAGATTTAAAATGCTTACTCTGCAAATGAGTAAACATGCTTAAAATATTTTTTAACTTTTTTTTTTTTTTTTTTTTTTTTTTTTTTTTTTAATACTATGGTAATCAAATTACATAATTAAACAATTCTTCTATTCAAATTTTCTACTTTGTGATACATTTATTTTTATTTGTTTTTATTTTTTTTACTTTTTAAACCCTTCTGCTCTGAATTATGAATTGGGCATATAAAAAATCAATGAATAGTTAGATATTCTACATTATATATAAGTATCTTAATTACGAAATATTATAACATTCTGCCAATTACTAAATTGATTAAAAATGTTTTAATAGTAGAACATTATGTTATAATTAACGATAAGGAGAAAATTTAGTTTATGTATGAAACATTTTGAAATAATTTCTTTCTTTGTGCGTGAAAGCATAAAAATACTACACATTTCTCACAAAATAAAGTAGTCGTAGTAGAAAAGATGCATTTGTAGAGTATAGTAGAAAAGATGCATTACCATTTTGGCTGTCGCTCCCACTATCTTCTCTGCTGGGGGCGTCCTACCATTTACTAAGCAAAAATGGTAGCATACTGCTATTATTTTATGTATTATTAGTAGGATACTACATTTTGAGGATAAAAATCTTCAAAATAAGAAATTAGAGTAATGTAAAGATGTGTTCTCTCTCTCTCTCTCCTCTCTTCTCTCTGGTACTAGTATGTTCGGATCGAAGGAGTTAAATAAAATCCTGAGATATTTAGACAAAAAAAAAAAAAAAAAAACTTCAAATTTCTTCACATTGTCAGAGAAAAGAAATACCTGTAACTTAAAGGCTTGTAACTCGAAATTTTGACTGATTAATTCTTACCTTGTGATAGCAATTACGTTAGACATTGAATTTCCGTGTACATTGAAGCATCCATAATCCGGAATTCTATAATCCGGCAGCACCCATAAACCGGCCCTAATGACTTTTTTCTGTTTTTTATTTTTATTTTTATTTTTATTTTTTATTTTTCTTCTTCCCCTCTGATTCACTTTATTTTATATTTTTATTTTATTTTATTTTATTTTATTTTTTTTACCTCCGCTTATAAATCGCAGCATTATTTAACTTGTTATTTGCAGCATGCTTACAAACTTTTTTGTATAATTAGTAAAGTTTGCGGATTTTCATTTAATTTTAATAATTTACGGACTAGCGTGAATTTTTCGCAAAGTAATCAGGATGATGGCAAAAATTCCGAAAAAGAACAAAGACATTTTTGGCAAATCCAAAAGTTATTAATAAAAGACATCGTTCTTATTCCTGATACTGAAAGTAAAAATAAACATGACCACCCGAGATCTCAGTCAACAGTTTTTAGAAGGACTTGAAAAATAGGATTTTATCAGCGATAACCAACTAATGAATGTGCGTACGCTAATGAGTCAACGACAAACTGAAAAACAAAAAAGAAGGAAACAAATGAAGTATTGATTGGCATATTTAATAGAATGTAGCATTGTCAAATTCCAAATCTTATTTGTTATTAAGCCAGTTTAAATTTTTTTATTATTATTATTACTTGCACAAAAATATACGACGTGTATTACTGTTTTATAACTATTATTTAAAAAAAATAATAATAATTTATTTCAAACGTTATTTTAACTATTTTCGTTTTTGATAAGGGTTTCCATACACTTTTAAAACTTTTTTTTTTTTTAATATTTCTTTAGATACTGTGACAGATATATGATTTTGATATACATTTTCTGAACATCTATAATCCGGAAAAATCCGTAATCCGACAATGTCTATTTCTCACCGATGCCGGATTATCGATGCTTCACTGTTATTGCTAACAAGTTAATATTTAAACCGTTCTTCTATAAATAAGGACCCTTTTAAAAAAAAACCATCTTATTAGGGGTATTTTCTTTGAACCTAAAAAAATCGTTCTTATTCCGATAATCTTTTAGTAAAATTATTCTTAAAATTAAAATGTCTATTTTATAATAGGCTTTTCAATCCATTATTTTTATACAATTTAATAATATAAAAAATGTATATAAAATATAATTGTAAAGTTTCTCACACCATTCGAGAGAACTTCATTACCCGAATTTAAGGAGGCTTGGCCCCACTGACTATTTTATGTAAAAGCTTATATTTCTATTTAATATTTATAAATTGAAGTATATTAAGTTTGTTTAATAAAACATATATTCGAGCAACAATTATTATAATTTTTGATACATAATTTGCCAGTTTGAAATCTTTAAATTGCGTTTTCTCAGTTTACGTTATTTCATGCATTCATCATCTTCAATATGTTAAAACTTCTATAGATATTTGAGAAGAGACTTAATTATTTTGGGATGCTTAACAGAACTTATTTAAAAGAATTAAGGATGTATTTTGAAACTTATTATTTAGTTTTTAAGAAAAAAATTAAAAGGCGTATGTTTATGAATAATAATAATAATAATAATGATTTTTGTTATATTTTTATTTTAAATATTTTCTTTTCAAGACAAAGTCTTTTCTTAAATACCTGTAGAAGTTTTAGATTTTAAATAATCTGGTGTGTTACTCACACGACTTTCTCTTATCCTGAAATTTAATACTATAAATAACGGTTGCAGATTAAGACGTAAGATAACGAGTACTGTTATGTACACCTGTGTTAAACAATTCAAATTAGGCTTCAGAAGAGTTTTATATGATAATTAGTTCTATGTGACCACCCCCCCCCTCTCCTGTTTCGTTAATGCACCTACATTTATATAGAATTTAATTCGGTTATAAAAAAAAAATCTATTTTTAAAAAATAATTTATTAAAATTATTATTTAAAAGAATTATCTTTCATGATAATGCAGACGATTTCCATATTAGGGAAGTAATGTAACACTAAATATATGTCAAAAAAATAGTTGAATTTATTCTCAATGTTACATAAACAAAAAAAAACAAAAAAATGTTAAGAATGAAAAAAAAAATGAAAAAAAATTGACAACTTTATTTTAAATAATCGATCGATGGTTCAACCATTCGTTGTAAAGGTATTGGCGAGCTCTTTTGAAAGATACCCATCATGAAAATTTACTTCCCTCGAGGGGGGACTTCCCCCCCCCCCAGGGGAGGAGGCGAGGCTCATACATACACACATTTTTCTCCCAGTTGGCTGAAAAAAGTTGACTGAAAAGCTTTCCCAGTTGATTGGACTATTACAAAAAATATATATTCGTTTCATTTGGTTTAGTGCAGTTTATAGATGTTAAATTCTACTTACCTGCAATTTCCCCCATAGACGTAATGTATTTGAATTCGTTTGAATGTCCCTGTACACGAACCATTTACTTCATCTCAACGAAAAGCTTACTGTGGCATCCCTATATGATACACATTTAAAATACAGAGTTTGGAATTTCTGCTACTATTTGTTCTTGAGATATGCTGATAGCAGGCAGACAGACAGACACACAGACAGACACACAGACCATTCGCTAAAAACATGATTTTCGTATTCAGGGGATCTTTGAACATGTAAATATAACAAAAACTCACGTTCGAAAATTTGACCCAAAAACAATACTTTCTCGACCCTATGGGTAAGAGAAAGTAAAGATCATGAATTCATTAAAAAAAAAAAAAAAAAAAAAAAAAAAAAAATGCAAATTTTGAAAATTTAATTTAATGATTTCAAATTTGTAAAAGATATGTCTAAAAACCATAAGATTCGTTGTCTGAATATATATTTTATTGAAAAAAATAATAATAATGTAGTTCAATTTATAAATATTAAAAGAAAATATAAGCCTTGCCTTTATATGAAACCTTCAGTGGTGTCGTGTTAGTCTTAAGACAGCAGTTATGACTTAAAATGAGTTTATGTACAACTTTTTTCTAAAGTATGTCCTCACTCTGCAAATTATGTTCATTTATCTAAACTTTTATATTATTAGTATCATATTATTATCATCATCCTCATTATTGTTGTTGTTGTTAAAGTACTGAGTGATATCAAAATAATTATTTCACATTTTATTTCTAAATTTTAGGAAAAATATTTAATCTAGTCCATTTTCATGCTCTACCGCACAATATTATCGTAACCTTTCAGACATTAATTTCTTTAATTTCTTTCCAAGGAAAGAATTACAAACAAAAAATGTGAAAAGTTCACCTCAACTCCAGATGTAATTAACACAGCAGAGTCAAAACTTATTTTTAAAAAATAAGAATCAAATGTAACAGTTATTTTCCAATAAGAACAATTTTATTAAAAAAAAAGAAAAAGAAAAGAAAAAAGAAAAAGAAAGAAAAAACAAATTTTAAAATTAAACCTATTGTGAATTGTATACTGTTCAGAAACAAAAGTATTAAAATTAAAAAAGTAAAATGAAATGAAATAAGTAAATAAATAAATAAAACACTGGAATCTACAATTTAGTTTTATTTATCTATTTATTTTTATTCATCAAAAACATTAATAGATTTTGTTCTTTTAATTTTATAATATATCTTTCAAAGTATGCATAAGCTAATGTGTAAATAAAAATTGCCAATGGGTATATATATATATATATATATATATATATTATCTAATTCACTTGAAATAATAACGAAAATTTAGACAATTACTTAAAAATAAATCAGTAAATGAATAAAGGTAGAATACATTAGATCTATAATTAGTTTATTAAAATATTCATTTCACTAATTTTTAAATTATACTTTTGCGAGAAACGAAATTTATTTGCCCATAAAAAACTATAATTGAATCTATTTTTCATTTTAATCTTAAAACATAATTAAAACCATTCGACTAAAAAAGTTTAATTATTATAATATGTTATTTCAGCTACCATCCTCTTTTTTTATACTATGCAAATTTTAGTTGAAAATGGTAATTTAATAAAAACGTATCATCATTATTAGAAATGGGGAAAAAAATCTTATTTATAATTATGATTCAAATTCCAACAATGCGTTTTGAACAAGAAAAAAATATAATTGAAATAACCATTAAAATTCTTTTTAAAATGCATTAGGAAAAATTTTCTCTCCACACAATACATTACATTTAAAAAACTTAATTAATTACAATCTAACTTAAAATGTTAAGTAATAAAAGATAAAATAATATTATAAATAATTAATAATTAAAATGAAACTTTATTTTCTCTTTCTCGAATTTTAGAGAAATGTTTATATAACTATAATGATAACTATATAATGATGATTAAGTTTACTTCAATTAAAATTGCAACAACGGCAATAACAATAAGAACAGTAAAAAATAATAATAATAATAAATAACTAACTAAATACCCATCTTGTTAAAATAAAAATAAAGAAATATTTTTAAAGTAAATTAAATTAATATGTAGAAAATTATAAAATTATTAGATCATCAGAAAATTTTTGGACGATATACAGTTATACTTCTTAAATTTATCATTAATATTTATCACACGCACACTTGAAAAGGAAATACAGATAAATTTCAGATTTTACAAAATTCGGCTATAATATCACGAGATGGGAAATATTTATGCTGCATATAAATCTGTAGAGGAAAAATCACAAAATATTAAATTTTCGCATAAACATATAAACATGAGATATTTTTCGCATAAACATTCGAATAGGCAAAGAAATTTTTTTTTATTAAAATAAATACAATTACGAATCAGCATTTATTATTACTAAAAATGACTCAGACGATTACGCGGAAATGCGAAAATTAATTTTCGCGCAGGTGTACTCCCCTTAGTGTGAAACAGCATTTACAGGTAACGGTCTAGAATAAAAGCCATACAGATCGTATCATCGGAGGGGCCTTAGTGATGAACATAATAAAATTGTTAACTGTTACGGTGACTTTAGCGCAAGACTATTATTTCCGGAATATTCCAGTTCCAAAAATTTTCAATGAACACTGTAAAAAAATAACTATTACCAGCTGCAAGAAACTCCCTGTGATTGCACTGTAAAAAAATAACTATTACCAGCTGCAAGAAACTCTCTGTAATATCACAGAGAGTTTCTTGCAGCTGGTAATAGTTATTTTTTTACAGTGTGTGAGAAAATAATTATTTTCTCCAATCACAGAGAGTTTCTTGCAGCTGGTAATAGTTATTTTTTACAGTGTGGAGAAAATAATTATTTTCTCCAATCACAGAGAGTTTCTTACAGCTGGTAATAGTTATTTTTTTACAGCGAATATACGGGTGAAGTTATCTGGTAAGCTCTAAAATGTTGTAGAGTTATTCTAATCTAGGGTGACCAGCCGTTCTCGAATTCCGAGTCCCGAGTACAGTCTTCTAAAACTACCCCCCCCCCCTCCGAAAAAAAATGGGGACGCTGGTTGTAAAGTTATTAATATATATATATATATTTAATAACAGTTTATTATATGTATTATAAATAAGCTAAAATACGTGCTTTCAGGTACATCATGCATAAAAATTACAAACATTTTGCAATTTAATGTGATTTATATATTTTTGTCTTCGAAATTCGGGAACACCGCCATATTGGTCCACAAATTCAATTAAAAAAAAAAATCTATTCGCCCTGCTCCAATCTTACCTACCACGCCACCAAACAATCCATGTAAAAGGTGTTAACGTGTCCATTAAGTCTAATTATTTTAAACATGGAACTAGACATGTGTGGAATGCACGCTTTTTAATGGGGTCCTACCACGTATATTTATGCGATTTTCAGAAGAAAACACGGAATTCCGCCAAGAACGCGACTTAGGTTTGGATTCATTACTTCTCGCCTATATAACAGGAATTTCACGGAGACGAGTAGCGTATAATATTATTGTGAGTTATCATAATTTTTGAGCTATATTATCTGAGCCGAATTCAACTCATGTTTATACAATAATCTCTGAGAATTTGTATCATATTACTCTCTCATATTTTGTGTAATAGTGTGTTGTTTAATAAAACAATAAATACTGTGCAGCGTATTTTATTTTCATTATGTTTTGTGCATTATAAAGGTATTAAAATGTGGTTTATGCAATTCTTCTCATACATGGTAATGTATCCAAATTATTTCATGGGTACATGTACATGTATACTGAGGAAAAAAATATACCGCCTTCATCTAGAATGAATAAATGATCATTTTTTAAATCCTTAAACTAGAAATATAGGTTTCCGAGCTATGCGCATAAAGCACGCCAATAAACTGAATAGACGAAATGGTTGAGAATTTCTAATCTACACATTTCTAGATGGTGAAATAATTTTCTGAATATTCTGAATCTTGTATTACGAGAAATTCTCGCTTGATATTCTAGAATTGAGTCATAAACCAAGATTATAGCGGCTGAAACCCACCTCTTGTATTCACATTTATTTGAAGATAATTTCAAATAGGTTTGTCCTCGATAGTATAGGCAAACGCTCAAGAATTCTAATAGAGGTCTCTCGCTTTCGAAGGGGACTAGAAAATTTTTTATAAGAAATTTATAAGGATGACATGGAACTATTTTTTATAGAGCCACAATTTAGATTCTAGATGTCAGTTATAGAATTTTTTTTCAGTGTATTGGCGTGCCTTATACTCATAGCTCGGAAATCTATATTTCTAGTTTAGGGATTTAGAAAAGGACCACCCATTCGTTCTAGATGAAAGCAATATATATATATATATATTTTTTCTCAGTATACATAAATCCGTAGTACTAATTATATTATTTCCAATAAAAGACATGCTATGGTTAATTTAAATAAAACATATCAGTTTTATCAATTTGAATGTGTTTTTAAAATACTTATTGAAACAGAAACATGGTCTGACAAAAAACTGAATTTATAAATAAAATCCACTTTAACTATGGTAGAAAATATTTATAAACTTGACACTGGCATTAAATTCAGATTCATTAATTTTGAATCATCAATTCAGTTTAATTATTATCTGCATCATTAAATATATTCATAGCTTTAAAATTTAGTTCCAAAATAAATAATCTGGTGTGTCACTCACACGACTTTCTCTCACCCTGAAATTTAATACTATAAATACAGGTTGGAGATTAAGAGGTAAGATAGCGAATACTGTTATGTAAACCTATGTTAAACAAGGCTTCGGAAGAGTTTTATATGATAATTAATTCTGTGTGACCCCCCGTTTCATTAATGCACCTACATTTATATAGAATTTAATTCGGTTATTAATAAATAATTCTGTTTTTTTAAATAATTTATTAAAATTAGTATTTAAACAAATTATCTTTTATGATAATGCATACGATTTCCATATTTGAAATGTAGTATAACACTAAATATCCAAAAAAAAGTTGAATTTATTCTCAATATTACATAATTTTTTTTTTTCTTTTGTTTAAAAATGAAAAAAATCGATAACTTTATTTTAAATTATCGCAGATCGATGGTTCAACCATTCGTTTTAAAGGTATTGGCGAGCTCTTTTGAAAAACACCCATCATGAAAATTTACTCCACTCGAGGGGGGACTTCCCCCCAGGGAAGGAGGCGAGGCTCCTACATACACAAAAAAATTTTCCTAGTTGACTGTCTCTATTACAAAAAATAAATATTCGTTTCATTTGGTTTAGTGCAGTCTATAGATGTTAAACTCGACTTACCTGCAATTTCCCCCATAGACGTAATGCATTTGAATAATTTTGAGTGTCCCTGTACACGAACCATTTGCTTCATCTCAACGAAAAGCTTACTGTAGCATCCCTATATGATACACATTTAGAATACTGAATTTGGAATTTTTGCTACTATTTGTTCTTGATATATGTTGATAACAGACAGACAGACAGACACACAGACCATTCGCTAAAAACATGATTTTGGTAATCAGGGGACCTCAGAACATGTAAATATAACAAAAACGCACGTTCGAAAATTTGACCCTAAAACAATACTTTCTCGACCCTATGGGTAAGAGAAAGTAAAAATGGATCCCACCCTAAAGAAATTGCATTGTTTTATTTTTCTATTATAAGTGCTCATTACAAATGCGCTTAATCCATTCCTTTATTTCTATCTTTTAAATGTTTCAACATATATGCTTTTAGCGATTGACCGGTGTTAGAGATAACGCGAGCACTTTATCCGGGGGTGAAGTCCAGTTCTAAGGCGTTGGAGGACATTTCGTAAAGATTAGTGTTTTTAAGACATCACTTAAGATTCATGTTATAAAATATTTTCTTAGATAAAGCTTTTAAAGGTTCTTTGTTTTAATGGGAAATCTATGTTATCGATTGGTCGAATGTTTTTTTCCAGGAAATTCTTGTTTATTGTTTTGATAAGAAAACAAGCCTCAAATGTTTACATTTATGTCTAACCAATTATTTTCAACAATACTTACAGTTTTTCATACTCTAGTTATAGAATTTTTTTTTTTTTTTCGTTGTTTAATTTTCTCTTTTTTTAGAACTGAGGACTATTAGTATCAATCTCGGATTTTTGCGGTGTCATTTTTCGACAGTTGGACATTTATCGAAATCTAAAATTTATCGAAAATATAATTGAATAATTTGAAAGCGATGTTATAATTCGAAGGGAAAAAAAAAAAAAAAAAAAAAAAAAAAAACACTGATAGTTCTCCGTCCTAAACTAAATTCTGCTTTTGCAAAATCATTTTTTTTTTCCACTTCAAATTATAACATTGCTTTCAAATTATTCAATTATATTTTAGATAAATTTTAGATTTCGATAAATGTCAGAAAAAGAACAGAAAAGAAAATTAATAATAATCAGTATCGAAACAAACACTATCGAAAAAGTTTTTTTTTAATAATTTTGAATTAGGAAATAAGAAGTGCGCGTGCAAAATGAAATAAAAATAAGTAAAAAAATGAATTTAATGATTTAAATTTTATATTAAACATGATCGCGTGCTATCTTAAAAAGTAGATGTTATGCGAGATTGTTATACGAGCACAAGCGATGCTACTTTATTTTTTCCCTATTATTAGTATTATTTATTTATTTATTATTTTTTTGAAAAAGGTTTTGACATTAAAGGAAGATAATTGAACTTAACAGTTTAAGTAGCAGAATATGATCGCGATGAAATATAAAAAAAAATCATTGGTGTATTTTCTATTTGTTTATTTATTTACTAGCAGGCTACTCCCACTTCAGTGGTCCCTATATGTAAATGAATTTTCAAAAGAATTGAATCACTGTTTTTTTTTTATATCGCTTTATAAATAAAAACTAAAACCTAACTATTTTTTTATGATTTTTACGGAGATTTTGATTAAAAAATTGAAATTTCGAATTAAAAAAATATTTTATCATAATAAATTATAGAATCTAGCACTGAAGGATAGTGTGGCTTTTGATAAGTGATTTTTTTTTTTTTTTTTTTTTTTTTAATCGGCTCAATAGTTCCAGAGATTACACTCCACATACAAACAAACTTTTCCTCTTTGTACATTAGTATAGATAGATAACATTAACATAATTAACAATAAATAATTTTGATTTTAACGAAAACCATTTTTAAATTATTTCCCTTCATGGGGGATCTAGCTCACAAACTCTGGATTTGGAGCCCGACGCTTTACCTCGAAGCCACGGTGTTCAACACCTTTCGTTGCAATATTTCTTTCTTTCTTTCTTTCTTTCTTTTTTTTTTTTTTTTTTTGCATAGTTTTTATGGGGATTTTAATTAAAATATTCAAATTTCAAATTAAAAAAATACTTTATCAAAATCAATTATAGCATATAGCACTCAGGAATAGTGTAGCTTTTGATCAGGGAAAGGAGTTTTTAAATCGGTTCAGTAGTGCCAGAGATTACCCTCCACATACAAACAATATTTTCCTCTTTGTATATTAGTATAGATTGCTAATACAAAAGAATTATCTGCTGTGGAACTCACACTACATTCTCCTACCGTATTTAATTACATTATTATAGATATATTATTAAAACTTAAGGTGTATAATATAAGATGCTCATTTTGAATATTTCTGCTGTACATCATGTCAATTCCTTTTTGGGACACATTCGCATATAGACTCAGATTCGAAGTCAGATTCGCGGGGGTGCTGTTCCAACATCCGTTGAGAACAGTCGCATCTTTCCTGAGCTCCGCGCTGCGCCATCTATCGGCGTAAGCCTTAATTAAAGTTAGAATAGTGAGTTGATTATTGCAGTGCTTCTCGGCCTTTTTCAAGTCCGACCGTGATCAACGAGAGCGGCACTGCGGTGGTCTCTCACTTGCAGGCCTTGGATTATTTTAACCTTGTGCTTATTTTACTCAACAAATCCAGTAACAATTAGTCTTATACCTAACATGGCTGTTAATAGCCAGCAGTCGACTCCGATGGACACTCCGGTCACCTGCCCTTATTTCAGGGGCCTGGATCTACGGAGCCTGTCATCCGAAGGAGCTGAGGCCGAAATGGTCAAACTTAGAGCAGTCATAGCCTGCAATGACGCAGCTATATACAAGCTAAATAGGAAGGAGCTGGATGATGCTGCTACAGCCAAGCTCTCCTCCCATGTCCAAGAGAGATCACTGGCATGGCAGGCTGCTTCCCTGCTATCACAGGTTAGTGGTCTGAGCTTATATTTCACACCACCACCACCACCACCTCCTAAAACTAATTGCATGGGCAATAATAATGGTATTAAATGTAATGATGAGGAAAATTCAGTAAGCGCAGGTCCGCTACTGGTGGCGCCATCTTCCGACATGGAAGTAGTTGAGAAACCAGTTTCGGTCAAGCGCTTACACTCAGAAAAGGTTGACAGCAACCCTGATTCCGATGGGGAAGGGAATTGGGAGAAAGTTACCTATAAAAAGAAAAAACCCAAGTCTATTGTTCAAAAAACTAATGGTAGCACCTCTAATGGGGAAAATAACGTTAATCAGGCTAAAACTAAATCAAGCAGAGTTCCTGCTTTTCACATTATTCCGCCGCCCCATTGGCTAATACTGCTGTCCGGAATGCGGAACATTGTTCCAACGCTGGCCAGCAAAGCCCAGGGGCGTTTTCTCAAACTAAAGGTCGAGAATGAGGAGGACTATAGGAAAATTCAGTCCTACCTCATTCAAGAAAAAATCCAATTCAAAAGTTTTTTGCTTGAATCTGAAAAAAATCTGAAGGCGGTGATTCGGGGTCTCCCCATCAACACTAGTCCTTCAGACATGGCTCAAAATTTGGAAATAGAAGGTTTTATGGGGGTCACTGTGACTCAAATGTTCAGAGGACCTGTGTCCAAGAAAATTCTAATGCCGCTTTTTCATTTGGCAATACCTAAAACTCAAGTTGAGGTAGAATTAAACTCCATTTTTTCTATCACTAAACTGATGGGAACATAAGTCACGGTCGAAGCTTACCGGGGCCACAAAGGACCCTCACAGTGCTTCAACTGTCAGGGCTACTTCCACTCTGCAAGATCTTGCAATTTGCCGCCCCGGTGCGTTAAATGCGCTGGGAACACTTGAGCAAGAATTGCAGAAAGGATTTTGGTGATCCTTGCAGGTATGTGCACTGTGGAGGCGCCCACCCGGCAAACTATCGGCTGTGTCCGAAATTCCCAGTTCAAAACACGAAAAAAAACGCTAAACCCAAGCGTAAGCCCCAGGAACAGGTCACAGGGGCTCCCATAGCCAAAAATTTCACAAGTAAGAAGATTCAACCTTCCCAATCTTTTGCGGGAATTGCTATTGGTCGTAGCGAGCCCGAAGCTCCTCCCCCTTCCAAAACTCCTTATATAAATTCCTCGGTCCCAGAAGACGCCAGTTCGGCTACCGAGTTCCTAAACTACGTCATGGTCTTACAAAAGAATCATGACAAAAAAAAAAACATAGTAAAAGCCTGGAAAATGGCACTTCCACAAATTCGTGCGGCGTCCACGAACTTAGATCGCTCTTTCATCTTGTACGAGAGTTTAATATCTCTCGAGTAAATTTTTTAGGGAGTTTTCACCCTTTATTTAGGCTCAATTTTAACATTCGACCCTTTCAGAACGTTGAATTCTTTCTCTGTTGGTATATGGAACGGCAATGGCCTCCATTGTAAGGCGGCTGAGTTCCGCCATTGGATTTATAGTAATAATTTTGATATTATTTTTGTCTGTGAGACCAAATTCTCCCAGGGTTCTACTGTTAAGGTGGCCAATTATATGTTATACAATGTTGACAGGCCATATAATGGCACCTCTTCCGGCGGCACTGCTATTTATTTAAAGTACGGCTTCAATGCTACTCTCATTAAAGTCCAAAATCTAAATTCCATTGAAGTCACGCCAATTGTTTTGGAATTCCCCACTATTCAAAAATTACTTGTTGCAGCAGTATATATCCCTCCTCAAAGCGAAAGGAATAACCTGCTCATGCGAGATTTATCCCGGCTCACTAATATTTATTCAAATTTTATTATTGCGGGTGATTTTAATGCTAAACACTTGTCTTGGAACTGCCCCTCTAATGATGCTAGAGGGAATATCATCAGGAGATGGGTGGATCAAAATCATGCACAAATTCTTGCTCCCCCTGAACCCACCTTCACTAGAAGTAATAATATTTTAGATTTTGCTATCACCCGCAATTTTTCATATAGTTACAGCATTCAAACGCTGAATGATCTCACCTCTGATCACCTTCCTGTGGAAATCTGTTTTCGGACGAATAACTATAATTTAGATTTACCGCAGGCCTTCACCACCAGGTGGAGCCACTTTACGGAGATATTAGCCGATTCTGAGCTTCCTTCACCTCTTCCATCTAACAAACTCGAAGCCGAGAGATCAATCAGCATGCTTGAAAATTACATTCAAGATGCCTTTCAGCAAAGCTCGGCTCCGAGAAAGAGGACTAGTCTATTCTTCCGATTACCAGATGAAATCAGGCAGTTGATCAGAGAAAGAAATCATGCTCTCAGGAATTGGCAGGTTCATAGGCTCCCCCATTTCAAACGCTTGTACAATGTACTTGCACGGAGGGCTAAAGCTGCAATTCACGAGTACTCAAAAACGCATTTCAACAACTTTGTCGAGAGTTTATCGACGACTGACAACACCATTTGTGTGTTTTTACAGACAAAATATTTGCCTAATTTCAATAAAATGTTTCACGTATCATACCGAGATTTATAATACAGATCTTTGATCTCCTGTAAGTATTTAGTCCTGAGTTATGCTGATAACAATGTTAAGCACAGATGCACAGACCAATAACTAAAATTTCGGATTCAGGAAACCTCAAAACGTGTAAATACAGCAAAACCTAACTTTCGAAGAATTTGACCCAAAACAATATTTTTTATACTCTATATAGGTAAGAGAAAGTAAAGAAAAAGAAAATATATATATATATACACATTTGCATATTTTGAATGGATGTTTATGTTCAAAATGATATTCCGACTCTGGTGAGCTATTTCTTAAAAAGTTTTTATGTTGTATTAAAAGCGTGAACCTTTTATCAATCCCTTAACTGCCACGGGCGTATATATACGTTTTTCCGAAGTACGATTCGAACTACTGACATGGTTTGACAGTGCAATAAAATAAATTGTAAAGTAATCTTGACAATGTATTTGAAAGACTTACTCATTTCAGAGTTGAAACCCTAACATCACACTTACCCACAGTATATCCTGTGGATGTCCCTATGGTGTTTTTTCTGCCATACGAAATCCTAAGGATGTCATGTGGAGTAGATGTGCTGTTAGGGAAGAGAACAGTTGCACTTTGAAGCGAATCTCATAAATTATCCTCGGCAGGTGAAGGTTTAACATCAATTTATGGTATCACTCGACATTATTTCGAAAACTTCTCTGCCCGTACAAAGTAAAGGATTATAAGATTTTGTGTATAAACCTAAGTGCTATAAATTACCAGTTCTGGTTTTTGTACAGGGTCTCAAAAGAAATATCTGTTACATTACAGTCTACGAAAGGTTTTACTTTAAAGCATATTTTAATAACTTTATGTCTTGAAAAAAAAAAAAAAAAAAAAAAAAAAATTAGATAATTTATTCTGACTCACGAAAACGAGTTTCCTGTAGAATATAGTATGATCCAATCATTAACGAGCACATTCAAAAATATTCAATTACATTACAGAAAATAAAAGAATATGCTAAGATTCTAAGGTTCTAAGGTCCTAGGACGGAAGGACGCCGCTCAACACTATGCAGCGGTTTTGAGCGTTTTTAACCTTTAGACTTGGGATTCACGTTAACGAGGTTCGAGTATATTATTTCTTTCTTTTCTTTTTTTTTTTTTTTTTTTTTTTTTTTTTTTGTTACTATTACTTCTGCTACAATCTTGCAATAATTATTATTTTCATAGTAATAATTATTTTTATTTATTTATTTTTAGATATTCTAATTTAGATTCGAAAGACTAAACTTTTTCTTACTCTATTTCTCTTCAGTTGCGGTGCATCTTTAAGTGCAATTTTATCGTTTAATGGAAATTTATTTATTTATTTATTTATTTTTTTTTTTTTAAGTTTAAAATTCAGTGTCTGTTATGTCTTTTAAAAATTATATTCCATATTCATAAATAAATAGAAGTATATGTAGATGAGTATGTTTATGAGTGAAAATAATTTGTTATGGCTAAAAAACAGCTCAAAATAAAAGGAAATTAAAAAATTTAAATTAAAATGCTATTATTATTTTTTTTTTTTACTTTTGTGTTTCTGCTCCAATGCTTAACAGGTAAACATATTTACAAGCGAAAAAAGACGAGAAGCTCAAAATTTAAATTTGATATTGCTGAGTTTAATATATTTATAAGAAATACCCGTACATTATTTTAAAAAATAAATAAATAATACAAAATATGCTTAACAGGTTAACATATTTAAAAGCGAAAAAAGACGAGAAGCTCAAAATTTAAATTAGATATTGTTTAGTTTAATATATTTTTAAGAAATACCCGTATATTATTTTAAAAAATAAATAAATAAAACAAAATATACACGCGATAAAAATAAATTGATCATGTTTCTTTCTCAATATTTTCTTATAAACACGTTTTTAAACGAAAAATGATGAGAAGGCTTTTAAAAATTAAGTTAGAATTTTTTTAGCTTTAATATATTTATTTTAAATTTTGCAAGTTAAAATATACTCTGCAAAAACAGCTTTCTTTCTTTCTTCCTTTTTTTTTTTTTTTTTTTTTTTTTTTTAGGGGGGAAATGTTTGAAAAATTCTAAAACTTGAACGAAAATGTTATAAATCTTGATGCATCTTTTGGAGAAACTTATTTCGCAGTTCTGCTTCAATTTTTACAGAAAACACGCGAAAAAAATAAATAAATAAGAGAAGTTGAAAACTGAAGTTAGAAATTGGTTAGCTTAAACATATTTATATTACATTTTATCCTTTAAAATATTCTTTATAAACAAAAACATAGCGTTCTTCTTTTCATTCCTTGAAGGGACATCTGTTGAAAATAGTGAGCTCAAGAGATACATTAATCATGTATGGCGTCGAAATATTAGAGACAACATACCACCCCCTCACCCCACCCCGCCCGCTCTTTTCTGCACATTTTTCATTCCCAGCTTTCATCCGTTAGGCCTAAAAATCTCGAGTTAAATCAGCCGCGACGCTTGAGACTTGATATCTAACGCTTCACTTGGCCGAAAAACATGTACTCTCTTCTTCTTTAATATTTTTTTCTTCATCCTCTCTCCTTTTTCCATCGGTTCTCTTTTATATAAGATAGCAACAGCTGGTGTTAGATGGCGATATTGTTCTAAAAAAGAACCCGAGAAGAAGGACTAAATCATGTTTCAGTGTCCTCGTTCTAAAACAAAGTGAAGATGACACTGCCGGATAGGAGATCAAAAGAACAACTTGTAGAGTTTTTAGGGAGAAAGAAAATTTATTTTTCAGCTTTTAAGTGGAAAGTTAATAGGGATTTTTTTTTTTTCTATATTTTGTTTTTGTATTGTTTTATTATAACGTGAAGGACTTTATCAAAAGTTGTACTTTTGTCTTTTGCAACAGATGGTTAAATGTTCCCTGATAATGTGGGATATTGTATCTGCTTGAGCGCCTAATTTTTTTTTCTTTATGGTTAAGTTGTTATTTTCATCATTTTATGTTTGTGGTGATGTTTTTTTTATAAGGAATGTTTTAAGTTCTAAGGAATAATAAATAAATAGATAAACAAGATTAAAAGCATCATCCCAAGAATTCGACTGAAGGATAAATTTTTGCGACAGAGAATTTTTATTTTATTTATTTATTTATTTTAGCGATAGATCATTATTATTTTATTTATTTATTTATTTTGAGTAGTTATGACATTTTAATTTTCGTTTATGGAATATTTATAAAACAATATTTTAATTTCCAAGGAACAAAGGACAAGATTTAACGCATTCTTTTTAAATGCTCAGTAGAAGAACAGTTTTCAGCAATAGAGCAAAATATTTCTTTTTTCGTTTGTTGAGAAATGTAGTTATATTGCATTACTTTTCGGTTATAGAATATTTTTCAATTGAATGTATTTTTACAAAAAACAAAATGTTATTTTTGAACAGTGAAATCAATCGTTATTATTTATTTATGTTTATGTACAGACATAAAAAAAGAGAAAAAAAGAAAAGAAAAGAAAAGAAAACGCCACCCTCCGACTAATTTCGCCGTAAATTAACGTAGAAACATGCGGTTGGTTAAATTTTGCTTTGGAGGTTGCCTACGTATAAAAAGTGGCATCAACTTACTTTTTTGAATGATAACGACTATTTTTGACTGCATATTCAAATTTCTGAGATCAAAGGGATTCGGAAAAAAAAAGGTCACTTCATCTTAAACGAAATTTAAATACAATAATTTTTGGGGAAGATATGAATCAACGTTTGTCACATTCATTTAACACTAGCATCCTCATATTTTGACAAATTATAACTCTATGAAAAATTGAGTGAAATATATAAACTATATCATTTTCTGCGCTCCTTTGATTGAAATAACACCATTTTTTTTTTTTTTCAAAAAATGGAGGCTGCCATTTAAAAGTGAAATCGCTGCTAGTTTTAATATGTAGACGATCCCCTAAGAAAAAAATCTAACTGTAGCGTCATAAACTAGGCGTTATTACTAATCTAATCAGTACCAGACGCCCATTTCTACACCAATTTACAGCGAAATTAGTCAGTGGTGGTCTTTTTTTTTATTATGACTATAAGTTGTATACGCTATTAAGTCCTCTGTTTTTATTTAAAAAGACAATATACTGCTCTTCGTATCTTTTATTGTTGAATGTAATGACAAAAAGATAAGGATATGTAAGTCGACACTATTGATTTGCTAACATAAAAATTTCAGTCATAAATAAAATAAATAAATAAAAAACAAATAAATACACAATAAATATTTCCAACACAATTGTTTCATAAGAAAGATGTTTAAAGATTAAAAGTAAATAAATAAATAAATAAATTTTAAACGACATGTTATACATTGAATCTAATGAATGTGTAATATTTCAATTTAAATACGACAGAAAAAAAAAAAAAAAACTAATACGTTATGTTACATCTTGAATTTAACAATATATATATATATATATCAAAATATGATATATAGATATCTACAACAAGATGTGTGTAAATTTTAACTAGCAAAATTTTCTATGGGGAACAATTACTTTAAAAAAATTATTAATACATTTTACTGCAACTAATAAGTCATACGCGTAAATATTTGGTATTTTTATTACAATTTTGGAATAATATATATGCTCTTCATAAAACTATATTTTTAAAGGTTTGAATGTATTTATATTTTTCTGTGGTTATTTGTGGAATTCGATTTCTTTTATAAAATTCAAAAATTTAATGCAATTATTAGCACACATTCGATCGTTGATTATTATCGATTAAAATTCGTTTTATTTCTCTAATTATCGAATAGATTCAGACAAGTTTAGATTGAATTAAAATAACAAACTCCATTTAAGAAAATCAATACAGCTAATTAATGTAACATAAAATTTAAACTCTCTTGAAAAAAAAAAAAAAACTTTTTTAATTAATTTTTCTTAATAGGCTTCACACACGCCTTTTTAATAGTGCATCGTAATAATAATAATTACAATAATAAAATACTCTTCAAATAAATACGCATTATTACTTCGTTATAACCTCATTAATAAAATACATTTTCTAACGATTTTGTGTTTTAAATAGGGTCTTACTAAAAATTTACCAAAACCCTTAAATTAAAAAAAAAAAAAAAAAAAAAAAAAAGATGAAATCAATTTTCTAATAAAATACATATGCAACAAATTATTTTTGCATTAAATATTATGTGTAAATAAATGTGTAAAAAAAAAATATTTAGAGTGTGGAACACAAAATAAATAAATGATTGTACTACGGCAATTAATTAATCTTAAACGTTAATTTTTAACATAGTCTTTGAAACTTTTCAACGTTATGTATGTATAGGACAAATTTCTAATTTTCTAAAGTAAATCTGTTTACTTGAATACTGTTTAAATAAAAGTTACTTAGTCGACAATAAAAATGTAACATGAGCAATTGACAAATCATTCGATATTTTATCATATATCAATTTTATTTATCCATTCTTCAAACATATTTTAAATCAACTAAAAGTAATGCCATTTTAGTAAATGTAATATAACTAGAGTAAATTTACTCTAGAAAATTAGAAAATTGTCCTAAACATATATAGCGTTGAAAAGTTTCAAAGAATATATTAAAAATTAACATTTAAGATTAATTAATTGCCGTAGTACAATCAATAAAGGATTTTTTTTTTTTTTTTTAATCTTCATTGGTAACCTTTTTTCTTTAACAGGTATTAATCCATTTTTACACGTAAGTTTGAATATTGCATCATAATAATAAAAATAAGGATAAATTTTTACTCTTTAAATAAACATTATAACCACATGTTAAAATTCTTTCGCTAACGACCTTCTTAAAGCTGATGACCACTCTTCAGATTATAAATAAAAAGGTTTTGCTGAAAGACTCTATAAAAACCGATAAATTAGATCGATAATCAAACACGTAAGAAAACCTTTAATAAATAAAATATTTAACAATTTATTTTCGAATTTAACAAGATGTGTAAGTTTTTGTATAACATGTAATCTTTAAACGAACAAAAATTTATAAATATATATTTACCATTGCAATTAATCAAACTGAAATGTCAATATTTAATATTTAATATTAATTATAAATTTTTAATGATATATATGTTCCTTATAAAAAATATACGTTTTATGGTCAACACAATATAGCGAATAAGTGCGATATGAAATACAATCTTTTCATTGATAGACATTTTTCTTCAAATATTTTAATAAATTCTTCCACGTAAGTAATAATGCAATGTATTAATAATAATAATAAAAATAAAAATACTCTTCAAATAAATATTACTACTTTATTGTTAAACCATTTCCTTGACGTTTTATTTGGAGATAGAAATAGTTTTTAGGATTTATATGAAAAAAAAAAAAAAAGTATATATATATATATATATATATATATTCGATGAAGATTCTATAAAATGCACGAAAAAGGAATTAGATCTTTAATCCAAACATATTAAAATCATTAATAATTAGAAAAACTAACAATGTATCTTTTAATTTAACACAATATACAAATATGTATCTGCAATAAGTAATCTTTAAAAGAAAAAAAAAAAAAGGAGAAATTTATAAGTATAAATTTTTTTGTTGATTTTCTAATGTTATATTTATGGTTTTTTATAAAAATATATTTCTCTAGGTGCCAATTTAATAATTTTTTTATACGATTCTTGACTACTATCAATTCATCAAACATATTTGTAATCAGCCAGAATTACCAAATGAAATTTCAGTAAACACGGTATTACTAATAAAAGCAAGATGTAATTTCTTTATTTTAACAGGTAACAATTTCCTTAAAATTTCCGAGACATAGCAAAATCTCGACGACAGCTTCAGGGTTTGGTGCCCAAACCCTTCCCGAGCTTAGATAATTTTTCTAGACAAATTTGACCTTTTATCCTTCCGGTGTTAGCCTTTTCTTCCCCCCCCCCCCTCACACTCTGTACACTTAACACTGTGAGTTATTTCCCATGTTCGTTTTCGTCGCATGCTTATTTCTATGGATTTTTAGCCTTTTCACTTCGATTTTTACATTCTAAAGTGCAGTGGCACACTTGTAAAAAATTGTCGTAACAACAACAAAATTAAAACAAATTTTTCCTCTCATAATCAATACTCATTATTACCCCATTACTACTTCATCATTAAAATATGCCCGCTGACGATTTTTTTTCTCCTTAAGACGAAGACGATTTAAAAAGAAAGCAAAAAAAGTTTTGTTAAAGATTTGCCAAAAACTATCAAAAGAGAATTATATCGTTTGTCCAACACGTAATAAAACCATTATTCTCTCTCTTATTTGCTTCATACATAACATTTTCTCGTTAAGTTTACTTCGGCTCGCTTTGGTGAAAATGATTTATTGATCGTTTAAGAAATCGAACACAATCTCACCTGAATATCGAATGTTGTAAGATATTCCGCTAGCCGGGACGAATAAACTCGTCAACAATATTTCTCGAGTTACGAGTGCCGTGACTCGAGGTCATTAAAAAGGAAAGAGAGCATCTCGTGCCGAACAGGAACAAAAGGATATTCCGGAGATAGGTATCCGGTAGAAATGTTTCCTTTCATTTCCTTTATTCCAGTGTTCGTAAAGAATTAGTACGCCCCCTCTCGGAAGAGAGTCATTAGTGGTGCCATTAGGAAATGCCCCCTCCCCCCCCTCACCCTTTTCTTCAATGTACTTCATGCAGACTTAGCTGTATAACGAATACCACTCACTTAAAAGAAAATTTATTTTCAATGGATTCGTAGAGTTTTGAGATCTGGTTACTCATTAACCGTTGTCATTGTTTTCGTGCGTAACAGATGTAGAATGTAAATCTTATATATTAAATTTGGGAGAGAGCCGGTATGCTTTTCCTAAATATGTGATGAATTGGGTACGAAAAAGATAATTTATTTATTTATTCGTGGTTATCAAAATTTGAAAATTGAAATTTAGCTGCTAGATATTCATTGTTACTTAATTTTTAATAAAACCTCTATAATAAGTTACATATTTGGTTTGTGAGTCAATCCATTGTTGAGAAAAAGGAACAGAAGAAAATTAGGGAAATGAAATTAGTGTTATTAAAATTGATGCCATTATTTTTTTTAAGTAAAGCATATTTATAATTAGAGCACACGGTGTTTTGAAACTGTACCTAAAAATGCCTTTGTTTTAAACAGATATAAAAAAAATAAAAGCATTGTTAAATTGTTTATGTTATCAATATTACTTTCTTTTATATTCAGTACAAGGAAATATTGGATTCGTAAAAACTATCGACATAATGTTATCGATGGATTTACATGTTTTGAGAATTCCAGAATACCATTTGACCGTTTTTAGGTAATGTCTGTCTGTGTACGATAAAAGTTTTGCGAAAATTCTATCTGAAGAACAAATGTTGAGAATTTCATACAAATTAATATGCATTACTTGACATGAAATAGTGTCTATTAATTGTTAGTGAAAATCATCCAACAGGTGGCGTTGCCATCCATTTTTTTCTTTTTATAATTTTCAATATTGCATGACAAAATTTTGTATAAATGTCCACAAGGAAAATTATTTTCAACTAATCACTACGAAATTAAATTGTTCATTAATTTATAGTAACATTCAACTAAAGAAAAAAAAAATGTATTGGCATCGCTTACCCTCTTTGGTAGGTGTAAATTTTCAGTTTAAGTGTTTTCCAAAAGAACTCATCTATTCCTTTAAAACGAATGTTTGAGCCATAGATATGTGGTACTTTAAAACGGAGTTGTAATTAATATATATATATATATATATATATATACAGGGCCCGAAATTTCAACTCAGATTCTCTCGCCGAAAAAAAAATTTACTCGCCACAAAATACGGTTGTCATTTTTTTTTTCTTCTTTTTTTTACGTATTTCGGGTTTTTTATTTTTTCCTAACTATTTGAATGGCTTTTTCAAATAGTTAGGTTTTTATTAATATTAAAAATGTGTCGTATATCATCATGTTTCATAATCATCTATAATTAAAAATCATTATAATGTATTGCATTTCAGATTTGAAAAAGATTAAAATATCTAATAACATAAATGCAAAGAGTCATTAAAGAAAAAATCTGCTGTGGGCACCACATGACTTCCTTATACGTCTTTAGAAATATATACATAATATTAAAAAGAATTGTCATTTGACCGAAGACAGTTAGCAAAAAATATTTAAAAGATGCGTTGTCACCGTGTTCTGAGCTTTTCTGAAAATTGCAAATTTCAGCTAGTCGGGAAATCAGTTAAAAATCGATTGCAAGATTTGTACCGGTAAAGCTGCCGAAGGCAGCAGGGATCCGAAACAGTTGGATAATAGTATTAAAAAAATGCATTTTCACCGTGTTCTGAACTATTCTGAAAGTTTCAAATGTCTAGCTGGTGGGGAAGTTAGTTAAATAATTTTTCTGTTGAATCATATAAACGCCGCTGAAGGCAGTAGTGACTCCAAAACAATTTGCTAAAAATATTTAAAAACTGCATTGTCACCGTGTTTTGAGCTTTTCTGAAAATTTCAAATGTGTAGCTAGTCGGGAAGTCAGTTAAAAATCGATTGCAAGATTTGTACTGGTAAAGCTGCCGAAGGCAGCAGAGATCCAAAACAGTTGGTTAAAAATGTTAAAAAATAATGCATGTTCACCGTGTTCTGAACTATTCTGAAAGTTTCAAATGTCTAGCAGGTCGGGAAGTTATTTAAATAATTTTTCTCAGCAGATATTTGAAACAGTTGGCTAAAAAATTTTTAAAAATGCATTGTCAATGTGTTCTGAGCTTCTCTGAAAGTTTCAGATGTCTAGTTAGTCGGGAAGTCAGTTAAAAATCTATTGCAATATTTGCCTAAACCGTTTTTGAGTTATTACCGTTTTTTGATAATGGCCAAACCCTTTGTATTTTTGGTCATTATGAACCTAATTTTCCTGAATGTCTCCAAAACGGAAAATAATACAAACTCCAAAAAGGAGGTACACAACTAGATGTTATAAGAAACCTATGTACCAATTCGCAACTTTCTACGTCCAACCGTTTTTGAGTTATGCGAAATACACACACACAAATACAGACGTCACGAAAAGTCATGTAAATTCACTTATTATCTCTAAAATGAGAGCTCGTGTTAAGACGACACTTGCAGGTGTACAACTAGACATCATGAGAGTCTCACGTATAAATTGGCAACATTCAGCAATCATTCGTTTTCGAACAATGTGAAATACAAAATCTATTTCGCAAATCGGGATTACTATATACTTCCTTTGAAACCTTTGGACGGCCCCTGCCTGCCTGCTTAACGGGTTGTATGCCGTCCGCCGGAGCGAATAAATCGCCAGATCACCACATGAAAGCTGCTGGGCAGCAATGTAACTAGAACGCCAAAGCTCAGGAATTGCAGGGTATCGACTTCTGCTTTGGACACATAGCTCGATTTGTACACCACACCCTCCAAGATAGCCACGGTGGAAACGCACAGATACTTTGTATAAGGAAGTAAAAAAGTAGAAGACAAAATTCTTTGTCAAAGAATATCCTGTGAAAATCGTTTTATTATGAAATATTAAACTTCCTTGTTTATCTATTTATTTACTTAAAACTTTCTATATTAGAAATGTCTTTATTGTCCATTTTGTTTTTGTAATCAGACGGAATGTATTCTTCGATCACTTCATGAAACCATGGTAGCATCTGCGCAAGTGCTAACTCAACGAGTCTAATGCTAAAATAGGTGTGACTCAGAGAAATGAGCAATAGCACACAGAACGTGGATTTACTGGATGTTTTCCAAATTTCAAACTGTCAGTCAAGGTGAAATCCCTGCAACATTTTGAACGCGTCCTCACTGTTAATGTTAGGATATGTGGCTGCACTGTATGTGTATAACTCGTTCATAGTTGTCATTTGAAATAGCCATTTCAAAATAGCTTTTTTCGATAAAATCGTTGCTTACAAATCATTACAAGCGCAAATCATTGGCGTTTCAGTAAAAACCCCGAAAAATATGAACTGTGTTTTGATCATTATTCGACAAAATAAACACAGGCAGTATCTTAAAAAGGACTCAAGCTCATTTTCATGAGACAATATCGCATAGGCAAGCTTTCCCCTATCTCCTCTCCCCGATAGTGGGCTACGGGGAAAGAAACTCTCTGCTCGACAATTCTCACTCTCCTTGGAGAAATAACAATGCGAGAAACAAAATTGCCGAAGAGATCAAAAATTTTATGTATGCACTATGCATTTTTCTTTTTCCAGGCTGGGGTGATCTCGGGCAACGCACACACAGACACGGCTCACCGAGAGTCTAAAAAAGAGAGGTTAAATATGTGGTTATAAATGGCAAGACTTTCTTATGCTTAAATCTATAAAAATAATGTTTTTTGCCACCGTATCGTGTATGAATTCTTTTTATTTAATTATTCTTTTTATTTAATAATTCTTTTTATTTATTTATTCTTTTAATTCTTTGACCAAATTTTTACTCGCCACAGTAAAAATTCCACTCGCCAATGGCGAGCTGGCGAGCGGAAATTTCGCGCCCTGATATATATATATATATATATATAAATACATATACATAAAATCTCAGGGGGAAAAAATTAAATTAAAAATAAATGCATTTTATAATATTTTGCAGAGAAAAATATTCACTTTTTTAAGTTTTCAGTATTTCACTTCTCCGAGATGAAAACCTTTTGCATTTATTATGGAAAAATTATTTTAATTCGCATAAGAAGATATCAAAGAAAATTTTGTGCAATGGCTACAACATAATAGTTCTCTCTCTTTTTTTTTTTTTTTTTTTTTTTTTTTTTTATTTACCAAAACAGAAGTAAGAAATAAAACAAAATGGCTTCATTTTAAGGAAAAAGAAAATAAGTAATAGTATATTTTCATTCATTCAATTTTATTTAAAAGAGTAAAATCCGCTGTAAAAGGCACGTTAAAAATATTTAAAAGAATTTTAAAAGGTCAAAAAACAGTTAGACAACATGTTTCGTGCTTATTTACTAGCACATCATCAGGTCTCGTTAGTTAATGAAAGCCACCGAGCTTTATCTTGTTGTTCTAAGAAAGGCTGCCATAGAGTTGCTAAGTCTTTACTCTGATTCTCGTTGATGCATTTATCGCCAAATTTCCAAATCATGATCTTTTCGTATATGTCTAATGTGTATTCGGTGTGGGGGGTTGCTAGAATTTTACTTTCCTCCCACTTTGGCTGGGCTTCTTTATTGTCGAGTAAAAGTTGCTTTAATGCCGTGTTTCCGTACAATGATTTAATGGAATGTTTATGTTCTTTAATCCTTTTACTCAAATTGCGCTTTGTTTTGCCAATATAATAAGATGTTATATTATTGATTGAGATGGGGATTGCATATACGCCGCCAACTTTTGTTTTTTTGTCACGATCGGATATTATCAGATTTTTCAATTTTGAGGTTTTAAATGCAATATTATATCCAATATTTTTAATTTGTCGTATTACGGGATGGAAACCTTTATTAAATGAGATTGCGCCAATAAAACGGCAATTGTACGGAAACACGGCATTAAAGCAACTTTTACTCGACAATAAAGAAGCCCAGCCAAAGTGGGAGGAAAGTAAAATTCTAGCAACCCCCCACACCGAATACACATTAGACATATACGAAAAGATCATGATTTGGAAATTTGGCGATAAATGCATCAACGAGAATCAGAGTAAAGACTTAGCAACCCTATGGCAGCCTTTCTTAGAACAACAAGATAAAGCTCGGTGGCTTGCATTAACTAACGAGACCTGATGATGTGCTAGTAAATAAGCACGAAACATGTTGTCTAACTGTTTTTTGACCTTTTAAAATTCTTTTAAATATTTTTAACGTGCCTTTTACAGCGGATTTTACTCTTTTAAATAGTTATTTCGCACGTGGTTTTTAATTATTTAGTGAACATTCAATTTTATTTTAATAAACAATGAGATATTTTTTTTATTCATTAAAATCTGTTTTCGTGGATCATAAAAATAGTTTCATTTCAAGGAAACGGAAAATGAAATGAATATTGTTCTATTTTTGTTGATGCTGTTGTTTTCTTTCAATTAAAAATGAAACAATTAAAGAAAATTACATTGTAAAATATTCTATAGGACCATAAAAATGACAGCATTTTAGAAAAAAAAATTTTCATTTTAAAACTTTTTTATTTTTTATTTATTTATTTATTTATTTATTTTTTTTGAAAACTGAGACGCTGTACCGTTATTTCTAATTCTTTTCATTTTCCAGTTTAAGATAAAACACAAATTAAGTATTAAATATTTAGTTGAGGTACTTTGCACAATTTTTCGCAATGAAAAAGGAAAAATAAAATATCTTTTCTTTTTTCTTTTTATTTGCATAAAAATGTGACAATATTATATATATAAAACC
This sequence comes from Salticus scenicus, assembly GCA_963930645.1. NCBI lineage: Eukaryota > Metazoa > Arthropoda > Arachnida > Araneae > Salticidae > Salticus > Salticus scenicus. Next base: position 253,075,672 of record OZ005659.1, on the reverse strand, counting down.
ACAATGTTTATAGAAACAAATTCACTGTAAAACACGTATAAAACGATGCATTTAATTAAAATCATTAAAATTACATCGTGTCAAGACCTTTCGCCCTGAACACCAGGGCATCATCAGGGCAGAGCTATTTTAACTAGAAGTACAGTAACATATGATTTATATATACAAAAGAACCATATTACGGTTACAGTTATTATACATGAAATAGGTGAAACAGTTGAACACAGATCAATCACAAATGAAAGAGTCTGAAAGCGTAGAGTCGAGCTTCATTTGGTTTACTATGGAGACACTTTTTTTGTGCAACAGTTGAGGCCTTCTTTAATATAGTTGAACTCCATTATGCTTCTATGGAACAGCTTATAGTCTGTAGCATGGCTCCCTTCGATTTAATAGCGGCTGTTCAGATGCGAACTTGAACAATAGAAACACCGTACAAGGCATAGTTACTCTCTTCTACGCTTGGTGCGCTAGTTACGCGTCTCGTAGTTGCGATATGTACTTACTTGCACACAAAGCTTATTGACAATTTAACGAATTATTTTTTATTACAACTGTCTTGTAATACACAAAACTGTTTGTTATACAAGCGGAATGTTTTAAGAAGATTATTTGTAGATAAATAATTATTTATTTCTACATTTATTCCAAAAAGTTCGGCTATTTAAAAATTTTCTACTAAAAATGTTTTAACAAATTAAAAAAAAAAAAAAAAAAAAAAAAAAAAGATGTATTTCTTTTTTACAAAAAAAAAAAAAAGTCACTAATTATAGACATAAAAATCTCTTTGAAATAAGCCACATAATAATAATAATAATAATAAGAGGGAACTGTATATAAGGAATATTTAATAATATGAATTGAATCGCAGGGAGCCATGGTCTGTAGTAAAAGGAACTTGGTATATGCTTCTATGGAGCTTGCTATTATGTTTCTATGGAGCAGCTTATAGTCTGTAGTAGAAGGAACTTGGTATATGCTTCTATGGAGCTTGCTATTATGTTTCTATGGAGCAGCTTATAGTCTGTAGTAAAAGGAACTTGCTATATGCTTCTATAGAGCTTGCTATTATGCTTCTATGGAGCAGCTTATAGTCTGTAGTAAAAGGAACTTGCTACTCCATAGGGAGAAGCATAATAGAATTCAACTATATTATAGAAGGCCTCAACTGTTGCACATAAAAAGTGTCTCCATAGTAACCAAGTGAAGCTCGACTCTACGCTTTCAGACTGTTTCATTTGTAATTAATCTGTGTTCAACTGTTTCATGTATAATAACTGTAATATGGTTCTTTTGTATATATAAATCAAATGTTACTGTATTTCTAGATAAATTGGCTCTGTCCTGATGATGCCCTGATGTTCAGGGCGAAAGGCCTTGACACGATGTACTTTTAATGATTTTAATTAAATGTATCGTATTATACATGTTTTACAGTGAATTTTTTTTTATAAAAATTGTGGTTTTCTACAAAGACGCGTGTGGTTATGATGTCTCTATATGAGATGTAATTTTAAATATACATATATATATGTCCATACACTATTATCCCAAAAAAGAAGGAAAATGACAGGAGGGGGGGGGGGGTATCAATATTTATTTACAATCAGCAAACAGTGTATTACCATTAGGCTTTGATTAAACCAAAATAAAAATGCGAATAAAACTTATAATTTAGCTTTTATTTTGAGAGAACAGAAATTCTGTTCATTCCATGTCTCATAAATTTTGGATTTATAAGATATTTGTTTCGGGTTTTCATATAAGTTGCTCAATATTTTTCGCTATTAAATTATGCAAATGAAATTTTTTAAGAGCCAACTCATGCATAGATAAAAATTATTTAGTAAAAATGCTCCTATTTCGCAAGGTATTTAAAATTTTTTGCATTCTGATTGAAGAATTCTGTGTCTAATGTAGTATATTAAATTTCATAAAAATGGCTTTGACCAGTGTCTAATATCCTACTAATTATAATTAAAAAAGTAGATTTTTTTTTTCAATTAAAAAAAAAAAAAAAAAAAGTTATAACTCCATGAATATATGTGGTAGCTTTTTAAACATTTAAACATTTATACAGATAATATAAAAAATTCCTCATAATCACATGCTAAAGAGTATTTAATGCTAAAGAGCACATGCTTAGCATTAAAGAGCTTAAAGAGCACATGCTTAGCATTTAAAGTAATGCATTTAATGCATTACTTTTTACAGGGTGATGCAAAATATTTTAACTTTTGTTTCATTTTTTACTGGTTCGTTTTTCCTTTTCAGGACACAACTTTTACTGAAATATATGATGTTGATGTATAGCATGTTCTTTACACTACCAAAGTTTCAAAATGATTCCTGAAGAATTTTTCTAGATATGTGATAAAACGTCTAAATTCGATAGTGTCGAAATACTTATTTTGGTAGATATTGTACATATACAATACATAAAGAAAAAACGCAGGCTTTAATGTTTAATGCAAACATTATTATAATATAGAAGAGACGTATCATTTAATTATCATAATTATGTTTTGTAATATAATTTATGATTTTTTTTTTTTTTTTTTCAAGACACAATAAAATTTAACAACACATATTTTCTTTTTTTAAATTTATTTATTAAAATATTATAAATATGCTTTATTTTTATCGAAAAATATAACATATAAAACGAGATATAGTTAATAAATAGATATTACTTATAAATATAATAAGTAAAAGTTATTTAGATTAACTATTTATACGAAATTCATAACCGAATTAAATTTCTAGCATAAGAAATATTTAATACAAAGTAAGTCATTTACGAAATAAAATGCATTATAATTTAAAAAAGTTTATTAACCATTAAAATAGATGCCGTTAGGTATAATGAGTATAAGTTATTTAAATTAGTTATTTAAGAATATGCGTAATTTCATTCAATAGCTATCGTAAGAAATATTTATTAGAAAATAATACACTTTCCTAATGAAATAAATCGCCCTGTCTGAACTTCACCATAAAAGAAATATTTTAAAAACTGCTCTAATGCACTATTATATTTAACGTAAAAAAAAAAAAAAAAAAAAAAAAAAAAGGGTATTGTTATGTTACATTTAAAAACAAAATGTCCACAATATTTTAATGGCGAATTTGTTTAAGTGAATAAGAATTTTAGTCAATAAAGGAAATGTTGTTTTAGCTAAAATATTTTAAAATAAAGTAATATTTCAAATTACGCAAAAGAGTTTTCAGTATTGGAATAAAATATTTCATTTTTTTCTTTTTTTTTTTAGTTATTTTGGAGATAATATAGAAATGATTATCAATTATTTTTTACATAGTTTAGAGATGGTTATTTCAAATATGTATGGAAAATGCATTACATTAATAACTTAATATTTTTAAGTATACATAACATTATTTCGTTATTACTCTAAAACAATATGTGTTCTGTTTCTGTTTCTGTTTCTTTTTTTTTTTCTTTCTTTCTTTCTTTTCTTTTCTTTTTTTTTTTTTTTTTAACATGTAACTTAGAAATATATATTAAAATGGGCTGATGAACTGTGTAAGGCCAATTGACAAGGTCCGTGGTTACTAGGCGTGGGGGTTTATTTCCTACTTGAGGCCGTTCCAAGGAGTCCTAAACCGTATTTCCGCTAGATTTGGGTAAAACCGTAAAAAGTTCTGAACAGCTAGGCTGACGAAAGCGATTTGGGTTCGAACCTGATATCTCCCATATATGACCTTGAGAGCAGAATTTCTCAGTACTTGCTAAAAATTTGGAGTGACTACAGTCGGCTTTGAAAACATTTAGTAATTAACAGGCATTTAAACAAAATTTAATTAGTGTATACAAATGAAATTGAAAATTGTAATAGAGTGTTTGAGCATTCCTCGCCAACTTCGCACATTTTGAAAGGGACAGCGATTTTATCCAATTTTTTTTTTTTTTTTTTTTTTTGCTTGTCTTTATAAATGATGATGAGTAAAAACTTTTAGTAATAGAAAATCTGTAGAAAATTTTTAAAACAGTTCAGTTACGTTTTAAATATATAATACACTTCCGAAATTTAGAGCCATAGGACATAAAATGTATACATTATTTCATACTTTCCTGAAACAGAACAAATATCTGCTACACATCATAACACATAATGACCTGATCATAACTTTCCGAAGCAATATAGCATATAACAGAAAATTTACAAAACACAAAATTTAAAATGGTATCAAATTCCACATTGTTTCAAAAAATTTTAAAATTACATTACAACGTCTCACTGTTAAAACTTTCTGTAACTTTAATGTAAATATTTATCCAGAGTCTCTGTAAACTTACAGTAATCCTTAGTTAAAAGTGAATAATCGTGATTCTCAATCTATATTCTGTATTTTTACCTAATTTTAATATTTAATTAAAAATAAAAATGACTGTTTCAACTTTAGTAGAAGCATTCCAAGTTCGAAATATATTCTCAGCAATAATTAATTAAATTAATATTATTTATTAAAATAAATGTATAAAATACGTTTTTTAACATCTCTGTTTATTAACAGGCTTTTATTAGGTTCACCTGTATGTATGTTTGTATGTATGTTTGTAACTGCTCTGGGAGCAAACAAAAAATCTGTATTGTAAAAAAAAAAAAAAGACTTTCGCTATTTGAATGCTGTGGCTGTGAGGTAAAGCTCCGGGCTGCGAACCTAAAGGTCTAACGTTCGAGCTCAGTCAGGGAAGATTTTTTAAA